>OY728119.1:1366938962-1369338962 GCA_963277665.1 Viscum album
CATTTCCGGATGCCATCAAAATGGGCGTTTTTCCCATTACGTGGTCCTGATGGATGCCACCGCCAAGCCCCCGCGCTTCGAATTCCATAAAGATTGGCACCACCACTCTCTACTATCCTGGATGGAAGCATAAAATGGCTCCATGGAAAACATGAGGTTCAGAGTCGGGCAGTTTTTTTCTGGTTGTGAAAGTCAGAGTACGTTCTTCTAATGAAGACGCCCACATAACGCCCTTGATGCAGTTTTTGTTATAGTTTTATTCCAAATATTTATTAAAATAAATAAATTGTTTTCAAAATTGGAATGGGTGTATCTCACTAACAGTTGTCTCATTTTGATCCAACAAATGAGTTTTTTTTACCAAAACAGTGAGATTGAAGTGGTGTGTGGGTCAGACCCTTTTCTCAAAGCTTCAATCTATTTTCTCCTTTCGCCTATCTATTTTCTAACAATCAAAAGAGTTTGAATCCAAAGACACGCCCTAGAAGATGGATTTTAAATCTCTCAAAGTGATGAACCAAGAGATGTCAAACTTAACCGCTTCAATGACAACTTCTCCCAATGGCAAGACAAGATGAAGTTACTTCTTAAGGCATTAACGATTTTTTATATTCTGAAACCAAATCTTCCTTCCATTTTCGAGGAGCCCACTTCAAATCCTGATGGCGCAGCCATTGACGTGACTCAAGTTGAGCACATTTGGGCAATGAGGAAGAACAAACACCAATTTTTGATGGCAGATGCTGGAAAAATAACTAGAGAACTTTGGACTGAAGAAGAATTAACCCATAAGCGATCTCATCATCGCTTATTTATAAATCAAAATCGGTCTGAATTGTACTAGTTCAATCTCACCGTTTCGGTCAAAGAACACTCTGGTTCGACCAAAACAAGACAAATCTTGGTGAGGGACACCAGTTCGATCTCACCGTTTCAATCAAAGAACAACTTGGTTCGACCAAAACGAGACAACTTTTGGTGAGAGACCCATTTGAATTTTGAAAACACCATTTGTTTTAATAATTATTTTGAATAAAATTATAACAGTTTTTCTGTCTGCGTTTGGTTTGTTCCATGTCCTTGGTCTTCTTAGAACCAGTTCTTTTGTATTATCGAATCTGTGCACTCTTACTTCCATTTGTTTAATTTGAACAAGTAATTAAAATTATAGTTATGTGATTTCGATTTGAAAATTTATATAGAAATATAGATTTTAAAACAACATTTAAGCCCCCCAATGCTCGCCTGGGGTTGTAAGGGCGGGGAGGGGTTTGGGGCTTTGTCGCGGGGTCAAGTCCCCGGGCCAACGGTTCATATGTATTTTCTTAGTTGTGTCATGTGCTACTTTTGCGATTGTACCAAATTTTTAAAACAACATTTAATTTGATCAATAAATAGAATCTTTTATATGTAAAACGTATCACACTATAATAAATCAGCGTTACCCGACATAATAATCTCACACCCACTTCATGTACGATGTGTACACCATTCTGATGTACTAGCTACATGTGTGGTTTCTCCCTCATGTTGTGTCACTATCTCAACAAAGGGCGCATACAGTTGATACTGTTGTGTACTGGTGCTGATGTTGCCGACTCAATATGTGGTGCTACTGGTGCCTCCTTGTACTGTTGAGTAAAGGACTTCCCAACATTATATGTAGATCAATATGTCCATGAATGTAAAGGCATGATAAAATATCCTTAGATGCTTGAAATGTGATATCAAATAAGTCACTTCTAGCGGAAGTGTTTCCCGTGGTCTGTAGAAGCTGTGATATCAATCATTTTGAGTGTTCGATGCCTACCCTATACATATAGGGAAACGTGTCAGCGACTGACCTTCCTAGCTGCATAAACCATACCTTCATGTAGGTGCATGTGTGTTGTGCCAATCCATCTCATTTTGAACATGAGTCAACTTCAACCTCCCTCTTGGTCATTTCCAAATCGTGTTTAATAGAAGCGTAGGTGCTTCAACACACAGAGCAAAGTTCTGATATTCTTCTACAAGAACCCATAGAGAACTGTAGCAATCATTAATACTCTATAGTTGATAAAATGGATCAATGAATTACTCCCAAGATAACCGCATTGAAGCACACGTTGTGATTACTTGTGCACAAGGATACCATAATGCTTAGAAGTTACCGCAATCACAATAACTTTTCTCTAGTAAAACGACAATCACATGACCACTACTATAAATCATATGATCATGGAACTCAATGACCTCAAATCTATGCTCTGCACAGTTGAAATAATGGACACAAAATGTTACAGCCTCTTGAAGAACTCTTTTAATCTCACACTAAAAATGATGACCATATAACATCCCTTTGTTCATAACCTTTTCAGCTTGATTTCATCATTCTAAAAATCAATTTATTGTGCAATAAAAGATCTCTTTCAAAAAACCTACAATTTAAATTTAAAACATTTTATTAACATTATATTATAATTGGGGATCTTCTAATTAACATATAATCTAATACTCATAATTATCTGTGATGGGTAGCTTTTGAACTCCCTTGAAAATTCTATTAATGAATTTTATGACGTTGGTTGGCTTATGTCCATACTTCTCCCATCGTCATACGCTAACAACCATTTATTCTTATAGGTTTCGGGCGCAACGAAAGCATCTATATGAAAAAACCAACTATAAGAACCTGATTTTTATATGAGGTATGGATCTTTTAAATTTCAGTCTGATTCTTTATTTTGGACCTTTTATGGATGCCTAATGAGTTCACGGTTGTTTCGAGGGTGTTCGGGGCTTGTTTGGAGCTCAAAACCCCGGCCGGTGGAGAAAAGGACTGGGCCACACTGTTAGTAGAAGTCGTGTGAGCCAGTCTGCATGGTTTACCTATCCATGTGAGGGTTGAGCATAGGGATTTAGGATACATGAGTATTACATGGCCTTAATTAAATAATGAATTACGTATAATGTTCCTAATACACATGGACCTTTTGATCTTTGTAAGAGTGGTCATACTTGTTCTAGCCTTGGATTCTCAAGGGAATGCCTTGAGCACTCAGAGGATGCCATTCCAATTCAAGGAGTCGGTTGCCGAGGGAGATACCCACCTCGGAAAATGGTCCTTGTCTACTGGCGGATGCTCAGCACGACACCGTAGGATCCCTTCACCACCTTCAGAATATTAGGATGCCTTGGATACACTCCTTGGATCCAGCTTGATGTCTTTGGACAAGTGGCGTTATGGATTCTCCCCATTGGTCCTAGTCACGCCTAGACCGTTTTACCTTGGATGAGATCCTTAAACTCAGTTAAAACTATTTACGGTAGAATTCCTTGGGTGATGCCCCTTAGATTACACTCAGAACCCTTATAGATAGGCTACACGTTATTAATAAGTTGGCTCGACCCCCAAGGTCAAGGATGCCTTGGTTATTACCTTGGATCCTCTTCATTATCATCATTATCAAGGATTACATTGTTTTAATAAGGTGTTTCTTTGGTTAAATAACCAAAGCATTATTGAAATTAGAATTCAAGATTACATGAGTCGAAAAGATGGGATAAGATTACAATCTTTCACATATAGAGGAAGTAAGTCATCGGGGAGATCCTCCAGTCAAGTGATGTTCTGACTTACTCCTTTGTTTGCATGCCCGTCTGCAACAACATTCGCTTCGTGGTAGGTATGAGTGGTAATATTATTGATATCATGGAGTGAACGAAGAAACTCCATCCATTTAGTAGTGATCGACCAGGCCAAATGAACCACCCCATTCTAAAGCTCTTGGACAATGGTAGTCGAGTCACTCTCAATCCTTATGTTTTTCCAACCATTGTGTTTGGCATAGGAGATGACATGAATGACACTCATCATTTAATCTTTGACAGAAGAGGCAATCCCACATCCTCCAAGAATACACCCGAGGATATGACCAAGATGATTCCTGAAGATGGTCCCATAACCTGCAGGTCCCAGATTTCCTTTAGAAGCACCATCAACATTAACTTTGATCCAACCAAGAGGTGGAGGTTGCCAAAAAACTTCAAAAGTGCATCGTGGTTGATGAAAAATTCCATCAACTTGAAGCTTTCTTAGAATCATGAAATCCCTGACCATGTTGTAGTAATTCCCTTTTCGAATCAAGGCAGCTTTGCAAATAGCAATGAGAATCTGAATCCAACCTGCATTGATGTTGAGAGAGTAATTATTGTGAAAAACCACATTTCTATCATTCCAGATTATATGAAAAAGATCAACGATGAAGACATGGGAAATATTTTTGATTTGTTGAGAGCTATCCATATCTACACAACGCTTTCGCTGAGTGTTGATAGAGTCAAGAATCATCCATCTGCAATCAAATATGTCAAAAATATAATTCCAAAGAGTAGTGGCGGTGGCACAAGAAAGAAAAAGGTGACTGGTATCATCTCTATGATGATTACAAAGATGACATTTAGAACAAATGTTAATCCTAAAATATTTTAAACAAGAATCAGTTGGAATATTTTTATATAAAACACACCAAATAAGGGTGAAACGTGAGAGTTTTATCCAAGGCTTGTCAAAATACTTGATCCAACTAAGGTCATTGTCATTGTTATGAAAGCGGTGTTTGTAAAAATTCTTTGAATCTAGCATGCCATTATGAACATGTTACCATATTAGAAAATCATTCATGTTTGAGAAAGTATAATTGTCAATCATTTGAGTGACATTATGGGGAAACTATCAATTTGTGAGTTAATGACATCATGAATGGTCATATTGATATTTGTAGGGGTTTGATCAGGGAATAAATTGGAAAGAGGGGCACTAGTCCAATTGTCTAAACAGAATCTCATGGAGGAGTCCCTGGAGACCATCCATCTAGAATTGATCATAATGTTGGCATAATTTTTTTATGGAAGGCCAAATGGAGGAGTTAAGAAAACACATGTTACTTTTTTTCAGTTTATCGAGGAACTTGTTTTTGAGGAAAAAAACAGAAGAATCGCTATGGATCAGGTTCCAAATAAGTCTATCTTGAAGTGCCTCATTAAAAAGGGTCAAATTCTTGATTCCAAGACCCCCCTTGACAAGCGGTTTTCAATAGGTAGACCAAGGAACAATCACTAGATTCCTTTCCAAAGTACTACCAAACCAGACAAAGTTTTTAATGTAAATATTTTTTTTAAAAGCCCGACATGCCATTTATAAAATATCATAAAATATACCATTTTGGAAATAATGACCGACTTCACAAAGAAGATTCTCCCCACCATAGAGAGAGTTCTCCCCTTCCAAGAGGAAAGTTGATTTGTTATTTAGTCTACAGTGATAGTAAAATAGATTGATTTGGGCATACCCCAAAATATGGGAACACCAAGATAAGTTAAAGGAAGTGTTCCTTCTTTAATACCTAAATCATTAATAATATTATTTTTCCTATTAGTTGGAAAGTTTCTTCCAAAGAAGACATATGACTTATTCCAGCTGATGACCTGCCTCGAGACCTCCTCATAGTGTGAGAGTGCATTTTTGAGAGTTTTGATATTTCTTTTGTATCCTTTTAAGAAAAGAATTATGTCATCTACATATAAAATATGTGTGGGGGCATTGAAATTTCTTGAAGCACGTATTGGAGTATGTTTATGTTGCTCCACCAGTGTAGTTGACACTTAATATAATTAGAACATAAATAATTAAATGTTTGCATGTTCAAACACCAGTTGAGGCTGAAGTAGGTATCTAAGTATTTACATTACTATACTATATTTACTTCCACACACACACACAAACATATATATATATATATATTAATATCTATACACCTTTTCTGTTTATATTCACAGACTGGATTTGTATAGATGTCGTTGGTGGTGACCTACTGAGATTTATCTCACACCTTATCAGGGCCTCTGATGGTACCCAAGCATATTATATGTATGCAGGTGTTGATAAGGGGAAGCATCCCGCTTTGGACACTTGAATTGCTTGCTTAGGATGGATCTTGGTAACAGATGACTGAGTAGGAACTCGGGATTCATGGATACTTTTTGGATTCTTTTTAGTTTTTTTGTATAGCATGTATTGCCTGCTACTTTGTATCCATATTTTCCTACTTTATAGAGATATAACATTCATTACCATCATTTTTATATGATTTAGTTTCTATATTTTGATTATTATTTAGTGCTTAGATGCTTATATCTGTTTACCACAACTTATTCATTGATACCATACTTCCACTATTTATATTATTAGTATATCTATTGTGCTCCACTCTAACATGAGGGAATAGTCTCCCTATAGACACACCCTAGGTCATAGTTTCTAGTCTGAAGCCTTTGACATATGAGGAGGTGCGCTTGAGGCCATGTTGACCACCGATTCAGGGCACCTTTGAGTGGCACCAAGTTCAAGACGTCACAAAGTGGTATTAAAGGATTATTTTATTTCTTTACTATTTTGAGATAATAGATAGAAGATTAGGAATTCTTGGAACTTGGTTATAAGCCATATATGGGAGTAGCTAACCTATGTTTAGGGTAAATATCGAGTTTCCAGAAATAAATTTTTTTGTTATACATTTCATTTTTCTTATAGTTGATATAACTTTTATGTTGGGAAGTACACATTCTATGTGATGGTTATTATTATTATTAAGATTGAGGATTACATTTTATCCTTGTCTTGATGAGATGAGGGAAAGGAAGCACCAATCATGCATCATTATAGGCACCTTGAAACCACATTCCATGCTTATGCCATGCCATATAGGTGAATTTCACTACTTGCATTGCTTGTGTTGCTTGTGATTATTGAGTGAGACATGGTAGTTATTTTTATTCCCATACTGCTAGCATCTTCTAAAAGGTAGGGTATTGGTTATTTAAAGTGTTAACATCAAACTAAATAGTTTTTTCCTATATAGGTTGATGGTGTCATCTTAAATAGCCGATTTCTACCCATTTCATCTATGTACCAATGGTTACATGAGTTACTCTTTGTATGTGATTGAGTGATTTCCGGTTTCAATCCATGAAGTGTATGTGACCTCGTAAATTGGAATGAATTATTAGCCAAGTCGATCCATTGTATATCACCCATTACATTTTGAGACTGAATTGTATGGGGATAATTAACAGTGAATGAGTGTTGATTTCAGTGATAAGGTGTGTGGGACCTTATTCACTGGGAATGAAGATCTCTTTTAATCTAACCTTGATATATTTATAAAAGTAAATATAAGCTAAAAAAATGTAAATCCAAACTTATAAAATGATATGGTTTTGAAGTAAATTAAGAGGCAAGGTACTATTGAACCTTTACCTACTAGAACCCATGTAAATTAAACTTGAACACTTACCAATACCCTGGCATTCTAACGAGGTAGTTGTGGTAGTATACCTTGGGCAGTGAGCCATCTTCATTTTTTCTACTTCTGATAGTGATTCTATATACTTAAATCTTGTTATGAGGAATGTGCTTGGTATTTGTAGATCTATTCCACCATTACATCCTTGAGTCGTGTGCTAGGAGGGTGGCGACGACCACAATCTAGAGATGGTGGTCCCTGAGCTTCCATTCTTACTAATAGGAGCACCACTTGTTATTCTTGAACTGGGAAATGATGTTCATCTTAATGATATTTTCATATGTCTGATACCGTCTATGCAGGGTGCTCCAAGACCTGCACTTACTATGGCTAATCTAACTCGTGAGTTCCAACAACAACATCTTCATATCTTCTTGCAGGATGTCGGTCCACAGGCTACTGAGTCTTGGATGGAGGCCACTCTATCTACCATCGATCATCTAGAGATGCCTCTAAAGGGGAGGGTCAATCTTTCCACCTATATGTTGCATGATTCAGCCAAGAATTGGTGGGATATGATTACCCAAACTTATCATCATTAAGGCATGGTTTAAGATGACTTCCAAACTACCTTTTATGATTATTTTTTCCTAAGACACTAAGAGTTGACCATGCCAAAGAGTTCATACACTTGGAGTAGGGTGTTATGTCTGTTATGGAATATTCAACAAGTTTTTTAAGTTGTAACACCATACACAACTTCTCACCAATGATGAGTTATCATGTGCTAGATGCTTTGAGGATAGGCTTAAGTATTATATCTATACCTAGGTGAATTTATTTTTCCTACTAATATTTTCTGAAATCATAAACCAGGCCCTTATCACCGAGTGAAACTTTAGGGAAGGTGATAGTTTTGGGTACAAAGGTTTAGTGACGAGGAAAACAGTAGTTCTTCCAGTAGTAGGAAGCATAGCCTTGAGGTTTCTATTCAGCGTAGTGGTGTCCAAAATATCCTCATTGGCAGCTTCATTATATGTCATTAGTGTGGGTGGCAGGGGAATCTAAAGATTCAATATGATAGAATCCCTCTTGAGGTATGTTCTTGTGGACCTATGGGTCATCTTTCGAAATTATATCGAACCATTCCATCTGCTTCTAGTAAAAGAAGATCTGAACCAACTCCACCTTCAGGAGCAGGATATGTTATGCCACATCAGGCAGGGAGTTGGAGTATCACTGGAAGGATGGGTTGATGAGGAGGTCGTGGCTATAGTAGCAAAACTTCTGATTATCAATGACACCAGAGTGGACCCGCTCAAGGTAGTGCAGCTGTAACATAGGGCCGTGGATCATGCCAGATGAATGTTTTACAGTTTATACCCAAGGATCAGAGTACAAGGCCATCTATAGTGTGGGGTACTATTCTAGTAGCCTCCACTATTGTATCTTATTTATTCGATATAGTTGATTCACACTCCTTTATCTCTTTATACACCATAGAAATTATTAGGTTAGAAATGAAGTATTACTATGGTGTGATGACCTTGGACACACTGTTGATCATGTGTTCATAAGGAATATTCCAGTGCAGGGAGTTCCCTTTTGAGGTAGGCAGTTTTCCCTTCTTATGGGACCACTTCATCCTTGATATGACAGGCTTTGATGTCATTATTAGGATGAAATTGTTGGTTCCCTATCATGCCTATGTGGATTGATATCATCGTAGGGTATCATTTACATCACCAAAGGGTAGTATTTATCCCCATAAGGGTGAGTGGGATGTCCAAGATGGTAGAGATGAACCATAGAATCATGGGCTAGGTGGAGTGAACAACCATATTTCTAATATATTTATGGATGGAAATGAAATATATATGATATATTTTACTCCTGTAGTAGATTGTTTTAGGGATGTATTTCTTGATGATTTTTTCATATTACTTCCTAATAGAGAGGTGGAGTTTACGATTGAGCTTGTTCCAGGAGCATGACCAATTTCCATTACTCCATATAGGATAAAAACTACTAAGCTCTAGGAGATCAAGAAATTGTTTGAAGATCTAGAGTAAAAAGGCTTTATCAGACCCAATACTTCATATTAGGGTTCAATAGTACTTCTCGCCAAGAAGGCGGATAGAACCCTAAAGATATACATGGATTACCAACAGTTGAACCAACTTACATTTAATAACCAGTATCCAATTCCCTAAATAGATGATCTCTTTGACCATCTTTTAGGAACTTGGGTATTCTCCAAGCTTGACTTGAGATTGGGATATCATCAGGTGTGAGTTAGGTCTTTAGATACACATCGTAGAACTTTTCATAGAAGGTATGGTCTGTATGAGTATCTTTTTATGTCATTCGGTCTTACGAACATGCCCACCATTTTCATGGATTTGACGAATAAGGTTTTCCATCCCTATTTGGATTATTTTTTCATGGTATTTATGGATGAAATCTTGGTGTATTATCATACTCATAGAGTCCATGATAAACATATTGAGATCATTCTGAATACACTGAGATAACACCATATTTATAAAAATATTTCTAAGTTCCACTTCTAGATCGTAAAATTTCACTTCTTGGGTCATATTATTTTGAAATTAGGAGTATCCATTGACCTAGAGAAGGTGAGTTCTGTGGTATACTGGGAGCATCCCAAGAACGTGTTTGATATATGGAATTTCTTGGGAATGGATGGATATTATAGGTATTTCATACAAGTCTTATCATTCCTTAATGCACCTATTACTAGTATTTCAAAGGGTGTGAAGTTCATGTGATCTGAAGTGTGTGAGAAATCCTTTTAGGAGCTGAAAAGAAGGCTTACGTCAACACTAATTCTGATTCTTCTAGAGCCTGATAGAGGCTATATTGTGTTATGTGATGCATCAAGCATCATACTGGGTGTAGTGATGATGTATGAGGGTAGAGTCATTGTGTAAGAATCTTGGAAGTTAAGGTCTCATGAGAGGAATTATTCGATGCATGACCTCAAGCTAGCAGTAGTTGTCCATGCCTCACGTTTCTAAAGATACTATCATATGGGTGAGTGATTTTTGGTGTATACAGACCACAAGAGCCCCAAATATATCATTACACAACATGACTTAAATATCATACAATGAATATGGGTTGAATATTTTCATTCCTTTGATTTTTATCTGGACTATATGCCTAAAAAGGCAATGTTGTGGTAGATGCATTGAGCTGGAAAACTCATGCACATTCTATACAAGAAGCTAGCGATGAATGGAAATTAATGGACCTTATTTTTGATATGCATATGAATTTTCATGAGAGTCATGATAAGTCTTCTCTTTTAGCCTTTAAAGTTACCTATTAACTCCTTGATAAGTTGAAGAGCATGCAATTTCTGATCTCGGGGGATTAGTCCCACGAGAAAGAATTTTAGGTGAAGAACTACCTCTTGATTGGTCTGTTGATGGGGATAATATCCTATGTATACATGAGTATGTCTAGGTTCCTATAGATATGAGAGAAGAACTAATATGAGAGTCGCAAGATTCTTAGTTGGAAGTTTGTCCAGGAATATCTAAGATGTATCGAGATATTCAATGCTAGTATTGATGGCCTGGGATAAAACGTCAAATAATAGGTTTTATAACTAGGTGTTCCACCTATCCACAGGTGAAGGAGAATCACTAGCAACCTGATGGCTTGTTATATTCATTGATAGTACTAGAATGGAAATGAGAATATGTTTTTATGAATTTTGTTTTTGGATTACCGATGACACCTCAATGTAGAGATGCAGTTTGGGTAGTCATGGATCAACTGACAAAAGTATCCTACTACTTTCCCAAATGGGAGACTTTATTAGTTGATGAGATGAGAAGACTGTATGTTTGTGAGATTATATGACTACATGGGGTCCCTCGTACTATCGTTTCAGATAGGTATGCTCATTTCACATCAAGGTTATGGTAGGGGTTACAGAGAGAAATGGGTACAAATGTGCTTAAGTACATCTTTTAACCCTCAGACCGATGGCCAGTCAAAACAGACGATACATGTGTTTGAAGAAATTCTCTATGCATGCTTCCTTAATTTCAGCAGTTCTTGGGAGAAGCATATCCCTATCTTCAAGTTCTCCTCCAATAATAGCTATTAGGTGATGATTTGAATGTATCCCTATGAGTCCTTGTATGGTATTCCATTCCATTCACCCATGTTCCGGTTAGTGGTTGGAGAGGCAGTGCTACTAGGTCCTCATCTCATGAAGGAGACATCAGAGAAAATTTCGCTGATTAGAAAGTATATGTTTATTGTTTATTCTAAAAAAAATCTTTTTCCAATCACTATCAAAGAAATCTAGAGTTTTAAGTCAAGGATCATGCTTTCTTAAGGGTATCATGCAGACTTGGGAATATACGGATACAAAGAAAAGGGAAGCTGTCTCCTCATTATGTCGGGCCTTTTGAGATCCTGGATAGAGTCAGGAAGGTAGCCTATAAGTATCTATTAACTCAGAGGTACCATACCATGCATAATTTCTTCCACATTTCATAGCTTCACCATTATCATACCGACCCATCCCATACTTTTGACCCTGAGGAGGTTGGGTTGGATGCTAATGATTATTTTGAGGAGTAACCTATACACATCATTGAATGGAGTACAAAGGCTCTATGAGGCTAGTTTGTCCCTTTAGTATGGGTGCTATGGCAACATGACCGTGTATAAGAAAATACATGGGAGCAGGAGGCTGATGTATGTGATTAGTGGCCAAAGTTGTTCTAATATGAAGTTTTTCCTCCCTTGGAAGGTGAAATCAGGGATGAGTTCATTTATGTGGGAAGACTATAGGAAACTGTTTTTTCTATAAGGTATAAATCCTTTAAATTTTGGTCTGAATTTTTTTTGGACCTATTATGGATGCCTAATGAGTTCACGATTGTTTTGGGGGTGTCTAGGTCTTGTTTTATACTCAAAACCTTGACTAGTGGTGAAAATTATTGGGTTGCACAGTTAGTAGAAACCTTGAGAGTTTGTCTGCATGGTTTCCATAACCATTTGAGGGATAAAAAGAGTGATTTAGGAAGTTGCATGGTTTTAGGGAACCATGCATCTTGAGGTACACACCTATGTAGGGGTACCTATAGTTCTTAGCAGAGGCATGCATCATAGTTTCTATATGGTTAGTCAAACTATGCGCATTAAACCATGCGAGGTCCCTCCATTGGTAGAGTGAGGCTCACGGTTGGCACACAATTTGGCCAACCATGAAGCCAAACTGTTAAACCCATTTATTTTGGGTAAAATTACTATTTTTCCCTTAAAATATAATTAAACTCACTTATCCTCCATATTTTTCATTTCTAGTGGTTAGAGGCCTTCTTTTCCTCCCATTGGGTCTCCCAAGATCCCTCTTTATAGTTTTTGATCCCGATTCATCATCTGAGCTTGGATTCAATCGCTATTAGTCTTGTCAGATTACTCTAGGTAAGATATTCATTCCTTAGGCTTAGTTCATCATTCTTATTTCCATTGATGATGCTATTTTCATGCAGGATACTATGCCCTATTTTCAAGGAATTGATCTATTCTTCCATTTTCATTTGATCCTGGACAAACTAAGGAATGATACTAGATGAGGATGGTGGTATAGGTTTAAGGTAGGTGGTCTATGACTCATCCCTCAAGTCTCACTATTTTATAAACTATCATCATTGTTTGCAATCCGTTTTCATTGGGTGTTGCCTATTAAATTCATCTACCTCGCTCATAATCAATGCACTCATATTCGATATCCCCTTATATATAAGTTAACCACATCATTAGAGGTTGATACCTCAATGCCTTCCACCCCAAGTAAGGTGCTTCCTTAATTATTATTTAATAACCCATGTGGGTTTATCTGAGGCACCGTTTGGGTGAATGGATTGACCATGCTAATGGTAATCCCTCTTAAATTAAATAAATTATGAATTGTTAATGGATAACATGTGTAGTTATTTATTAACCCTTCTAAGTTAAGTGTTATAATTAATTAATGAACCTTTATAATATTACATGGAAATTATATTTATAAATATCACTTGGACCAGTTAATTATAAATGAATTGTATATGGTTGTGTTTCTTTAGTCCGCCTTGTCATTCTTATGAAAGGTAAAGGAATGAACCTAATAATTAAATATGGAATGAATGTAGTAAATGGTGGCATGTCCTATTTATCCTTGTTACTTATTACAAAAGGCAATGGAATGAACCTTATAATTTATCAAATGGAAGGGTCCTTAGATTCCTGATGGAATTCCTTGAGCACTTAGAGGATTCCATTTTGATTCAAGGATCTAGTTTCCATGGGATACACCTACCTTGGAACATGGTCCTTATCTACTAGAGGATTCCCAACATGAAACTATAGGATCCCTTCACTATCTACCAGATATTAGGATGCCTTGGATACACTCTATGGATCCAGCTTGATTTCTTTAGACATGTGGCCCCATGGATTCACCCCTTTGGGCCTAGTCATGCTTAACCCGTTTTACCTTGTATAAGATCCTTGGACTCAGTTAGAATTATTTAAAGTGAAATTATAACAAGACATGCTTTTACACATATCATTACATGGTTTTAAGAATAATTAAACTCAAAATTACAAGCCAAGGATATTAAAGTCTAGAGTCTTGGAAGACTAGGTACCTAAAACTGATAACATGGGACTAAATAAAACATTTCATTATTTAATCATCATAAAGAGCTCCTAACTTCCATTGTGATCAAAAATATTTATAGGATAATATAGGGATAACATGAACAAAGTGAGGAGCTAAAGATATTAGTAAGGGAATAAACATAATAATAAAGCTTTAGCACATGACTTAGAAGACATGGCATAATGATATAAAAAGGCATGGAACATATGGAATTATAATATATAATCATGGGATTATATAATTATGGAGTCATAGTAAAGTGGAAGTAACATAAAAAAAGAATTTTGGAATGACTCAAGGATCCTTTCACATAGAGGATCACAAGTCATGGTTAACCACCAAGATCGTTGCACATGGTAGCACGAGTCAAGGCTAATCGCCATGACCATTGCACATAATGTCTCATGAGAATCAAATTTACCCAATGCATTGCAGTTCTATCTAGGTGCACCTGTCTTAACATGTTAATGAATATTTTTTCCACATAAAGAATTATACATAATCAATCATACATAAACATAAGGGTATCCATGGAACGAGATGAGTATCATAATCAGGTCATAATGCATAATAAATGGGTGTATCATACAAGTGTCCATGAAAGAAATAAATTAGAACATAAATGGGAATTAATAATGGAAAATAGGAATATATCATGGTAAGTGATGTCAAATAGAAGTGATAACATGTAAAAAGAGTATTTAATAAATTTTAGAATTGAAATATTTTAGTGTGGTTTTAAGGAAAATACTAAAGAGAATTTAAAATAGAAAAGAGCATAATATTTTATATAAAACCAGAAGTGAACCAATAAGGTTTTAATAAATAAAATACTAATTTTATAAAAACAATAGTGGCTTAAAAAAGGTTATAAAGTTCACTTGAAATTGGGTAAGAATTTGGGAAGTTCCCTTAAACGAGTTTTCTTATTAGGAAGTATTAAGAAGAGAACCACTTAAAAACATGTTAATAGCCAAAAGAGAATGATGAATAGAACTTGATACATAAGTTTTTATCATGTAAAAAACATTTATAATATTTACATAAAAATAACATATAACTTAATTTGTTAAAAATAAAGATAGAGAAACCTGAAAGAATAATGGAGGTTTGGGTAGAATCCCTTACCTTAAGTTAGAATGTGTTCTTAACTTGATCTTATTGACCTGAATAATCAAATTACATTCATCAATTAATATGAATTTTTTTCTTCATGTAATTGATTTAGTATAACCTTATTAAGTTCATTTATGACCTTTTTGATGGGTTAAGAGATTCAATTTCATTGTTTGGGAGCATTTGTTTCCTAGGTTTTCATGATTGGTTTACTTATATACATGCAAGGATAAACATGTAAGATGAGAATGGTTGTACAGAATTGAAGTTTTATGTTATTATTAAAAATACATAATATTACATGGTTATAAAATTCATTTTGTTATTTTGAGTTAAGATGAATCATTATATAAAACTTTAAGGATAACTGTTTTGGTTAATTGGCGGGTTTTGATCACAACAAACTCATTTTTCTTTATAAATTAATATCACGTGTACAAAAGATTACATAACATTACATAAGATATAATACATATATTATAGTCTAGTTCAACCATGAAAATTATTTCATGACTATAATTGAAGATGGTAATAGAAATTGAAAACTCATCGTTCTTGAATGTGATAAATTAACACATCCTGGATAGTGCTTTCATTTCCAGTATAAAAGGAGGGTAAAGGAGAGATGATGATGAATTATTCCATTATCATAAAAAATTATAGTATAATTAAGGTATTGGAGTTATCATAACATTTAGATGAAATTAGGTGAGGATAGAAAAAGAAAGAAAGGATCTTGAAAGGAAATAAAATAAATGAAAAGAGGAATTTACCTCTTGAATATATCTTCTTTGAGAACCTCTTTAGGGGAGAGGATTTGGTCTTTTGAAGAGAAAAATAGGTGCTGGACATGGGAGAGGGTGTTAAGGAGATATTTTATTAGAATTTGGACTAGGAAAAAGGCTTGATAGGTGTGACGAGAGGAGGTAAATAGGGGTGTTATTTATAGTGGAGGAGAAGAGGGGTTTACCATTATTTTAATCATTAGTTTAATATTTTTGCTCAAGACTATGAATAATATTGATTATTGTGAATAAAAAAGTAAATAGAGCATATGGGTTCAAAACAAGGGTGATTAAAATATAAATGATTATATAAATAGTGTATTTAACTCATAATGTATATATATGGTAAATTACAATATTTGATTATTCATAAAAAATTCAAGTATTTCATAAAAATCCCAAAAATTTACCATAACCATTTTTTGATGTGTATAATAAAAATATGAAGTCCATTTTTTGAAAATGATTCTATAAATAAGAGAAATATAATTTTTAATTAAAATAATAATTTACTTGAAAAATACAATTTTTAAATTAAAATAGTTTTTTCTAACACTTTGAAAAATTAATTAAGGTATCATAAAATTATATTATGATTATATGAAATAAAAATAATAATTTATGAATTAATTTGATGAAAATTAATTTTATTTTAATTTATTAAATTAATCACAAAATTGTAATTAAATATTCACGACTTACAAAAATACCAACACTTAATCAATAAATTTTTTAAATATTTATTTACTTATACTAAGATATAATTATACCATATTATCATTTATAAGATGGATAAATTTTATTTATGATTTCATTGGTGAGGTTACTATTACATTGGATGATTTACTATTCATAAGGGTCACATTACAATTCCAAAGGTCAAGTTACTATTTCATCAGTATATGTTCCTTAACTTTAAGAGATACCCTTTTATTTCACTCATTCTTTATTTATAAGGTTTGTATTGTGTTCTATATGTAATCATATGTGATTATAATATAAGAAATAATTATAAGAAGATAATTCCTTTGATAAAACATCGGTTCGTTACATTCTTCCCCCTTATGAAATTTCACCCTTGAAATTTTGTTTTACATTCTAAGCTGTAAACACGCATAGGTACTTTTCCTTCATTGCTTCCTACAGTTCCCATGTTGCCTCTTCATACTTATGGTTCTACCATAATACTTTGACCATGTGAGTAGTATTTTTGCAGTGAACTTTATCTCTATGATCCAAGATCTTCATTGGATACTCCTCATAAGAGAGATCATTCTCCAACTGTACCAAATATGAATAGAGTACATGTGAAGAATCTGGTATATACTTCCTTAAGAGAGATATGTGGAATACATCGTGTACTTTTAAAATGGTAGGTGGAAGTGCTAGTCAATAATCCACAACTCCAACATGATCATGAATCTCTAAGGGGATGATGTACCTAGGAATTAGCTTTCCTTTCTTCCAAAACCTCATGATCTTCTTCCATGGAGATATGTGGAGGAATACCATGTCTCCAACTTTAAACTCAAGGTCTTTTTGATGATTGTCTGTATAACTCTTTTGTTGAATTTGGGCTACCTTGATGTGCTGCTAAATGGTTTTCATTTTATCCACCATCTCTTCAACCATTTCAGGTCTTAGCAGCTCACACTCACCAACTTCATCCCAACATGCCAGTGTTCTACACATTTTCCCATTAAGGGATTCATATGGTGTCATTCAGATACTGAAGTGGAAACTATTGTTGTATGAGAATTTGACCTATGTAAGATGTTGGTACCGCCCTCCTTTCAACTCCATAGAACATTCTCTTAACATACCTTTCAATTTATGAATAGTTCTATCATATTGGCCATCAGTTTGAGGATAATAGTATGCATTAAAGTTCAGTTTAGTGCTTAGAGCATGCTGGAGACTTTTCAAGAACTTCGAGGTGAATCTCGGATCTCTATAAGATAAAATATAAAATGGCACTCCATGAAGCCTTACCACCTATTTGATATATATCCATACAAGTTGATCCAATGAGAAGTCCTCTCAAATTGCGATAAAGTGAGTTGTCTTTGTAAGACGATCCATAATGATCCATATAGCATTGTTTCTTATAGATATCCTTGTAAGTCCAGTGACAAAGTACATGGTAATATTTTCATACTTCCATGTTAGTATGGATAGTGTTTTCATCATCCTTTTATAATTTTGTCTTTTAGCCTTCACTAGTTGACATACCAGTCACTTTGATGTATACTCAGCAATGTCCTTCTTCATATTGTTCCACCAAATGTTCTCTCAGAGATCTCGATACATCTTTGTGCTCCCTAGGTGGATAGAGAAGGTTGAGTTATGTGCATTATTCAAAAGACCATTCTTTATATTTGGATAGGATGATACACATAATCATGACCCAAATATTACAACCCCTTCCTCATCAATCTTGAACTCAGAGGATTTCCCATTTCTAATATATTACACCCTTTTCAAACTTTCCACATCTTATCTTTGAGCATCCTTTATTTTCTCTATAAGGGATGGTTGATCAATCATTTGAGAAATTATTTATGATGTTCCTACCTTAATGATTCCTATTTACATCCTATACAAATTTAATAAGATTAGATCCTTTTCAATTATCATCATTGACAACGATGTAGGATCCTTTCTACTTATAGAATCCCCCACCTTTTTTCCTTACCGAGATGGTAGTGGGATTGAGAAGTCATCATCCTTGATGAGATATAACCATATTTTCTAGTACATATTAAGCTTCTTCTATGTGAATATATATTCGAGACTCTTGTGATCAGTACATATCTCACACTTCTTCCCATAGAGATAACGCCTCAAGATTTTCAACACAAAGATCACTGCTGCCAACTCTAGATCATGTGTGGGATAGTTTTGCTAATGTATTTTTAGATTCTTTGAGGCATAGGCTATCACTTTATCATTTTCCATTAGTAAACAACTTAAGACTTTCTTTGAAGCATCATTGTACACCATAAATATTTCTCCACTTGTTGGGAGTGTGAGTACTGGCACAGTGATAAGCCTTGTTTTGATCTCCTTAAATCTTTCCTCACATTATTGAGTTCATAAAAACTACACCCCCTTCTGTGTTATCTTGGTCATTGGGTTTGAAAATCATGAAAAGTTCTCCAAAAATTTTCGGTAATACCCAGCTAGACCAATGAATCTACGGATATCCATTACAAATGTTGGCCTAGGACATTCTTTGATTACCTTTGTCTTAGAAGGGTCTACAAATATCCCTTTCCTAGTGATTACATGCCCCAAGAATGAAATTTACTCCATCTAGAACTCACATTTACTTTACTTTTCATATAGTTTCTCCCTTATCAAATTCTTTAGACCATTATTCAAATTCTCCTCATCTTCCTCCTTTCTCTTGGAGGAAATCAGAATATCATCATTAAAGACTACCACAAATTTGTCGAGGTAATCTCTAAAAACTATATTCATTATATCCATGAAAATCGATGGAGAATTAGCGAGTCTAAAGGGAATCACTATGAACTCCTAGTGTCAATACCTTATTAGAATGTCAGTCTTGGGAATATCTACCTTCCTCACCTTTAATTGGTGATATCAACACCGAAGGTCCACCTTAGAGAAATAACTGGCCCCATGATGCTGATCAAACAAGTCATCTATCCGAGGTATAAGATACTTATTATTTATCATTATTTTATTGAGATCATGATAATCAATATAGAGGTTCATTTAATCATACTTTTTCTTGATGAAGTGGACTGGTTCTCTCTAAGGTGAATCACTCGAGCACATAAAACCCTTGTCTTGATTCTCATGTAACTACTTCTTCAGCTCTTCCAACTCTACAGTAGAAATTCTATAAGGTGTCTTTGATATAGGTAGGGATAAAAAAATAAGTTCAATTGAGAACTCAACCTCTCAATCAAGAGGAACACCAAGAAATTCTTTGGGAAATACATAATTGTAGTCCCCTATAATGGGAATGTCCTCGAGCATGATTCTCTCCATTGTCTCAATCATTTGAGATAGACATGCTTGTTCATAAGGTAGTAATATCCACAATTGAGAAAATGATCCCAAAGGAGATTCATCTTCCTCCTTACACTTGTAATGAATTGGAGGATGCTTCCGGATATGAAGAGTGATACCCCTTTCCCAATAGTTGATGCTATATTTGTTTAAAGATAGACAATCCATGCCCAAGATAACATCAAACTCCACTAAAGAAAGTTTGATAAGATTTTCTAGGAGGTTTATTCCACAAATGTTAACTAGGGAGGAGTTATATACATTGGATGAAATAATTTCCCCATTTTCTATTCTCATAGATAACCCAATCTCCAAATTCTAAGGTGGTGTTTGAATATTTTTACTAAACTTTCATGATATAAAAGAATGCATAGAAATAGAATCAAATAGTACGTTCACTATTCTTGAATGAATAACTAGCATAACTATCACCACATCATTTTTCCACTGCACCTCAGTATTAGTGATAGTATAAGCCCTCCCTTGTTTCCTTGGAGGTTATTTTTGATTGCCTCCACTAACCCTTAGCTTAGGGAAATTGTTCGCATAATGCCCATTTTCCTTGAAGTTGTAACACTACACTACAAGTTGAGTGTTGATATGAACCTTCCTTTATTCTTCCACATCAGTGGGATTCTTCATATCCCTTTGACAGTTTTTAACTAGATGTCCCATTCTTCCATATTTGAAGTAATTCTTGGTTCCCTTTAGATAGTTCACAGGATGCTTCTTCCCACAATTTTGACACGTGGGATGTTTGATCTTCTTTCCATCATAGTATTTATTTTCTGAACCACCCATATTAGACTCTTTTTTTTGTCACTGGACCCATGATACCACTAAGAGTCTCCAATATCCATCCCAACCTTGAAGTTCCAAAAAGTAATCTCCTCATAACTGGAAAAGTCACGAATCACCAACACTTTTCATAGAATCAGCTTTAGTTTGCTAAAGAAGTAACCACCTTACTTTCAGTGTTCATGACAAAGCTAGAGCCATATCTTGAAATTCTTGTGAAGTTTTCTTCATACTCTCTGATGGACTCATCTTTCTTCTACTTGAGTCCGAGTAACACTCTTTCT
This sequence comes from Viscum album, assembly GCA_963277665.1. Taxonomy (NCBI): domain Eukaryota; kingdom Viridiplantae; phylum Streptophyta; class Magnoliopsida; order Santalales; family Viscaceae; genus Viscum; species Viscum album. The sequence continues at coordinate 1,366,959,973 of OY728119.1, forward strand.
ATCTTAAGGTAGAGGGTTTGAGGAAAATATTTATTGAAAAATATTTTCTTGAATTCCTCATAATCCATGGAATCAATTTCCTCATGGGAATTCATATTATTGATCAGTGTCCACCATTGACCAGATTCCCCATCAAAACGATAGACTGCCTACATGAATTTCTCTACTTCTGAGCACTAGAGGAAAGAGAATATATTTTCAATGGAGTTAATCCACTGTTCTGTGAGGAGGGGATCAAAAGATAAACTAAACATGGGAGGCATTGCCGCATGAAGGATTATACAACAAGTTTCACTTTACTTAGAGGAGGAGGTAATTCTACATGATTCAAGTTATTATTCATAACTTGAGCATGCTAAAAAAGTACTGTCATAAAGTTTTGAGCACCAGTTCCCATCATATCATGCATATCATTAGGGAAATAATCACATTTCCTATCACATTGATTATTGGAATGTGTTCTTCTATTCCCCGCCATTAAATAAGAAAAATAACATACAATTAGGAGGCTTGAATACATATCTAATAATCATAAAAAATAAGACATTAAACATAAAAGAATAAACTATTAAAGGAAAATTATATCTTAACTCGTGATTCCCTAGGTTTCAATCTAGGTTATCCATGATCTATTTACTCACATTTATTCTTATGGGATTATTTACCCCCTTAATAATGATTCATACTAAGCTTATGAATTTACCAAATCATATCTCCTGGGAGTGTCAAACTAGGAGTGTAGTAAGGCCCATTATCATGCACTAGTTCCCATTCGAGTCTAGCTCAAATCAATATTTTCTGATTTTACCCCTAGATACATCTATGCTAGAGCCACCTCCACTTGTTCGTATCTAAATAGAGATGTATTTTCTTGATAAACCACTTACTATATACTTACCAAAATTTAGGGATGTTTTCTTATACTTTGTATCATTCCTAAGGTTCTTAATAAAGTACTCTATTCCTAATCTCCAAAAATAACTAGACCATCCTCTAATACCAACTATAATGACCCATCATTTTACACATATCATTGAATGATTTTAAGAATAATTAAACTTAAAATTACAAGTCAAGGATCATAAAGTTTAGAGTCTTGGAAGACTAGGTACATAAAACTGATAACATGGGAATAAATAAAATATTTCATTATTTAATCATAATAAAGAGACCCTAACTTACATTTTTCTCAAACATATTCATAGGATAACCTGGGGATAACATGAACAAAGGTATGAGATAAAAATCACAGTAAGGGAATAAACATAAGAATAAATCTTTAGCACATGGGTTAGAAGGCATGGCATAATGATATAAAAAGGCATGAAACATATGGAATTATAACATATAATCATGGGATCATATAAAAATAGAGTCATAGTAATATGGTATAAAAATAAAACATGAATTTATCATGTGTCAAGGATCATTTCACATAGAGGAGCAAAAATAGAGGTTAACCACCAAGACTGTAGCACATGGTAGCACGAGTCAAGGATAACCACCAAGACCGTTGCACATAACATCTAATGAGACTCAGATTTAACCAATTTATTAGAGAACTATCTAGGAACACACATCTTAACATGTTCATTCATATGTTTGTGACATAAATAATCATACATAAACATAAGGTTACCCATGGAACGAAATGGGTATCATAATCATGTCATAAAGCATAATAAATGGGCATATCATACAAGTTTCCATGAATGAAAGGAATTAGAAAATACATGGGAATTCATATGGTAAAATAGGAATATATCATGATAAGTGATGTTAAATAGTAGTGATAACATTTAAAAAGAGCATTTAAGAAATTTTATCATTAAAACATTTTAGTGCGGTTTTAAGGAAAATACTAATGAAAATTTAAAATAGAAAATGGCATAATATTTTATATAAAACCAGAAGTGAACCAATAAGGTTTTCATAAATAAAATAATTATTTTATAAAAATTATTTTGGCTTAAAACAGATGATAAAATGCACTTGAAATTGGGTAATAATTCGGGAAGTTCTCTTAAACGGGTTTTCTTATCAGGAAGTATTGAGGAGGGAACCACTTAAAAACATGTAAATCCTAAAAAAATATTGATGAATGGAGATTGATAAATGAGTTTGTAGAATGTAAAAAACATTTATAATATTTACATAAAAAGAATATATAACTTCATTTGGGTAAAAAGAAAGATAGAGCAACCTGAAGGAATAATGGAGGTTTGGGTGGAATCCCTTACCTTAAGTCTGAAGGTGTTATTCACTTGATTATATTGACCCAAATAATAAAATAAAATTCATTAATTAATATTTCCATGATCTTATATTCATGTAATTGATTTAGTATAACCTTATTAAGTTCATTCATGACCTTTTTGATGGGTTAAGAGGTTCAATTTCATTGTTTGGGAGCGTTTGTTTCCCAGGTTTTCATGATTGGTTTACTTATATACAAGCAAGGATAAACATGTAAGATGAGAATGGATCTATATGATTAAAGTTTTATGTTATCAGTGAAAATACATAATATTTATAAAATTAATTTGGTTATTTTGAGTGAATATGAATCATTATATAAAACTTTAATGATAACTTTTTTGGTTAATTGGCAGTTTTTGATCACAACAAACTCATTTTTCCTTATAAATTAATATCTTATGAACAAAAGATTATAGAACCTTACATAATATATAATACATATATTATAGTTTGGTTCAACCATAAAAATGGTTTCATGACCACAATTGAAGATGCTAATAGAAATTGAAAACTTGTCGTCCTTCAATGTGATAAATTAACACATCTCAGATGGTGTTTTCATTTCTAGTATAAAATAAGTGGAAAGGAGAGAAAATGATGAATTATTACATTATCATAACAAAATTATAGTAAATTTAATTTACTGTAGTTATCATAACATTTGTATGAAAGGAGGTGAGGATAGAAAAATAAAGAAAGGAACTTGAATGAAAATAAAAGAAATGAAAAGAGGTATTTACCTCTTGAATATATCTTCCTTGAGAACCTATTTAGGAGAGGGGATTTGGTATTTTTAAGAGACCAAGGGATTATGGACATGGGAGAGGGTCTTAGGGAGATATTTGAGCAAAATTTGGACAAGAAAAAATGCTTGAGGTGTGTGAGGAGAGGAGGTAAAGAGGGGTAGTATTTATAGTGGAGGAGAGGAGGGGTTTCCCATTATTTTAATCATTAGTTTAATATTTTTATTCAAGACTATGAATAGTCTTGATTATTGTGACAAAAAATAGTAAAGAGAGCATGTGAGTTCAAACCAAGGGTTCTTACATCAGTAATGATGTTAGGAATAGTGTATTTAACTCATAATGTATATATACAGTAAATTACCATATTTCACTATTTAAAAAAAATTCAAGTATTTCAGAAAAATCCAACAAATTCACCCTAACCATTTTTCAATGTTTATAATCCAAAAATTAAACCCATTTTTAATAAATAATTTTCTAAATATGAGAAATATAATTTTTATTTAAATTCATAATTTATTTGAAAGATACAAATTTTAAAATTAAAACTGTTTTTATAACACCTTGAAAAATTAATTAAGGTCTCATAAAATAATATTATGAACATAATACATAAAAATAATAATTTATGAATTAATTTTATGAAAATAAATTTTCTTTTAATTTATTAAATTAATCAAAAAATTGTAATTAAATATTTATGACTTACAAAAATACCAACACTTAATCAATATATATTTTTTTAAAATATTTATTTACTTATACTAAGATATAATTATACCATATTTTCACTTATAAGATAGATAAATTTTATTTATGCTTTCATCGGTGTGGTTACTTTTACATTCACCAGTTTACTATTCATAAGGTTCACATTACCATTCCAAAGGTCAAGTTACTATTTCATCGGTATATGTTCCTTAACTTCATAAGATACCATTTTATTTCACTCATTATTTATTTATATGGCTTTTATTGTATTCTATATATAATCTTATGTGGTTATACTATAATAAATAATTATAAGATGGTGATTCCATTGATAAAACATTGGGTTGTTATAAGAATGACTTGGGCGATGCCCCTTGGATTACACTCAAACCCCTATTTCCAGGCTCCATGTTATTACTGAGTAAGATCAACCCTTGAGGTTAAGGATTCCTTGGTTATACCCTTAGATCCTCTTCATTATCATCACCATCAAGGATTCCATGGTTACACCTTGGATCCTCTGTTGTTGTCATCACTATAGGAAGACTTGGTTACACCTTGGATCCTCTTACATTATCTCTATCATATACAGTGTGGTTGACACTTAATATAAATGGATCATAAATAATTAAATGATTTCATATTTAGATACCAGGTGTGGATGAAGCAGGTATCGGGGTATTTACATTACCTTACCCTCTTTTCTTATATATATTTATATATCAACAAACTGTTTCAGTTTATATTCACAGATTGGATTTGTATAAACATCATTAGTGGTGGCCTATGGAGATTTATCTCACACCTTATCTGGTCCTCTAATGGTACCCAAATAGATTATATGTATGCAGGTGTTTATAAGGGGAAGCATCCCACTTGGGACACTTGACTTTCTTGCTTAGTATAGAGCTTGGTAGCAGATGACCAAACATAAGCTTGGGATGCTTGGATAGTTTTTGGCTTCTTTTTTTTCTTTTGTATAACATGTATTGCCTGCTACTTTGTATCCATGTTTTCCTACTTTATAGAGACATGGGATACATTAATATAAATTTTTATATGTTTTAGTTTCCAACTTTTGATTATTATTTAGTGTTTGGATGCTTATATCAATTTTTACGCTGCTTATTCATTGACATCATGCTTCCACTATTTATATTATTATTATTATATCTGATGTTATCCACTCTACCATGAGGGAATAATATCCCCATAGATGCACCTTAGGCCCTCATCGCTAGTTAGTGACCTATGGTGTATGGGGAGGTGCGCTTGAGGCCATGCGGCCCACCAGTTCGATGAACCTTTGAGTGGAACTCGGGTTGAGACGTCACACCAGTTTATATTTTTAGTCTTAATTTATGAATAATTGTTTCCGCACATGAAAAAACATCATGTACCATGAAAATCGTAGATTACTTTACTAGATAAAAACCATTGAACTATAAGAAGAGGATCTTCACTTGTAATTTATAATTGAGAAGATATGGAATTATGCCAAATTGTAATTCCCTCTTCATTGATGATCCAGTTGACTAAAACACATCGTACCATCATTATGTTGGAGGATCCAAGTGAAAAATACCTCTTGCGGTGATCCATCTTTATAATTCTTAGTTGTTGGGTACTCAAAGTGTCAAATGATTTGGTGATCTTTCCCCTTTCTTTTTTTTCTTTTTTTATTTGTCTATATTAAATAAATATAAATATAAATATATAAATATATTTATAATTATTTTTATATAAAAAATTTTATATTTATAATTGAATTCTTATATTTATATTTATATAATTATTTATATTTATAACTATATTTATAATTGTAATTATATAAATAAATTTATATTTATAATGTTATAATTATATAAATATATATATAATTCAAAAATTATATTTATATCTATATGTATATTCATATTTATATTTATATTTTGATATAAATTTATATAATTATATAATTATATAATTATATTTATATTTATAAATTTATAATTATAATTATATTTTTATATTTACATTTATATTTATATATTAATATTTATATTTTACAATAATAATTATATTTCTATTTATAAAAATATTTATAAATATAGTTATATTTAAAATTTTATATTTTATTCTTATTTATATATTTATAAATATACTTAAAATCATGTTAGATTGATTAATTTTATCAATTAATTAAAATTATAATTAAGTGATTCTGATTTGAAAATTTATATAGAAATATAGAATCTAAAACGACAATTAATTTGTTTAATAATTAGGTTATTTTATATATAAAATGTGTATCACTTAAATAAATCATTGTCAACAACCTTGGGTACCACAACCTGACATATGAACTACACACCCACTCCATGTACAACATGTATGCCACTCCGGTGTACTAGCCACAAGTGCGGGTTCTTCATCATGTTGTTACTCTACCTCAACAGAGGGAACATATTGCCATGGTGTAGATACTGCTGTGTACTGCTCTATTGATACTGCCATCTCAATATGCAGTGTTGTGGGCACCTCAACGTACTGCTGAGTATAAGACTTCCCAGCATCATATGTGGATCCATATATCCATGAATGTAAATAAATGAATGTATCTCATGAATATATTGTAAATGTAATATCAAATAAGTCACCACCGTCAGTAGTGTTTCCTAAGTACTACAAAAGTTTTGATATCTATCATTTTGAGTTTTCAATTCCTTCCATATACATTAAGGGCAATGTGTCTGTGTGTGAATTTCCTATCTTCACAAATCATACCTTCGTGTAGGTTCACATATGTTGGGACAATCCATCTTATTTTTAATATAGTAGACTTCATCTGCCCTCTTGGTCGTAGACTAGTCATGTTTGGTATAAGAGTAGGTTCTTCAATCGACATACCAAAGTTATGATATTCTCCTATAGACATCCATAGAGAACTTTAGCAGTTGTTAAGACTCTCTAGTCGATAAACTAAATCAACAAATTGCATCTAATATAGGCATATTTATGCACACATTGCGATTACATGTGCACAAGGATTCCACAATTCTTGGGCATTATCGCAATCACAATAACAATGCTCTTGTAAAACGATAGGCACACAACCATAACTAGTAGTCATATGTGTTAAAGTTAGTGCCCTAAAAACAACTACTTTGTAATTTATATTACTTGTATGTTAAAAGAAGTGAATATTAATTGAAACATATTATCACTTATTGATTGTTCTTCTGCATAACATTATGTAATAATGTCCTAGAGTATTTTTTCACATTGACAAGGTCATATAAATTCTATGCTATGATGAGAAAATTTGGATTCTATGATGATATTTCTTAAATATAGTTCTAGAGTTGGATAACATACTATGATGGGGAACATAGTATATAGGCTATTAGGTGAGAGTACTTCTAAGAAAATGAGACGTCAACTCATGAAGTTCACATTTGGTAATCTCCAAGACATGAGGTTATGAGAACAAAACTATCAGTAGGAATTCTGAATGTTTTGGTATCATCAGATATTCATATATATGAGCATGTGTAATGGTCATTAGACTAATATTATCATTAATGCATTCCATGAATTGCACACTTATATTTTCTGACAAAACTATGATGACATATGTTCACAGTGAGGTAGGGTATGTTGTGTGTGTCATGAATGACATGTCATCAATAGATTAGTCAAGGAAGGATTCATCACTTCCATATTTATGGAAGTTGGTAACTCGACACTTTTATTGAAATATAACTGTTGCATAAATCTTGTAGCCATGGTGCAATGATGTTTATTTAAAATAGTAAAAGAAATATGTATCGAGAAAATAGGTTGATGACACATATGTGAAACCTACTTGATGAGACATCGAGACAAAGAGATTATATTACATAGTGAACATTCATACGTGGTTATCATCGTTGCAATATTAAGTTCTTTCTCTTCAGTTCCTTAACCTATTTATAGATAGTAATTTTGAAATTTTGATGCACTTGCCTAATTCCAACAAAAAATAATCCTAGAGGGTAACATACTAAGTATTTATATTGTCATCGATTAGATTATATTTGAATTTAATTAATTGAATAAATATTATTCTCAATATTAGGGAATAATTTTATTCAAGTTTTATGATCGCATAAATTAAATAAATATTTATTCCCCAGATTGTGAATAAAATATATTTTTTTATTAAATATTTAATAAATATTTATTTACTAGTTTGTGAATAAAATATTTATTTAAGAGAATAAAATAAATTTATTCAGGTATTCAATAAATTCCAAGGAGTTCGAATGGACCAAGATCATCTATGGTGAAAAATATTAATTAATAAGCTGGTAAAATAATATTTTTTATCATGAAAATTAGTGTGATCCACATAATAATAATAATAATAATAATAATACTATTATTATTATTATGTGTCATAGAGTTTATTGAAGTTTGTTATATTATTTAAGAGATGACATGAAATTAAATAATTATTTTAATGTAAACCTATCTATATAAATAAATGGTTATGTCTACTATGTAAATTATCGATCAATGCAATCAAAATAGATAATTGTTTCATACAATAAAATTTCTCTCAACTCCTCATTCTCTCTCCTTCCCAATAATGAGAAGTGCAAGATATATTTATTCATGACCAAAGAACGAATGATCAACACAAACAATTTAAGACAATATATTTGTTACAATAACAACTAGAGATTGATTGATGTTTCTTGGAGATAAAATTATCATGTGTGGATTAATGCTAGAGGGATTCTATATTTGTATCCTCACAACACAATGAAGACAATCTGATGGGGTCTTTTCAGATGATCAATGTTCACATCAATGAAATATCCTAATCCTAGGTATTTGTTTCTTTTTATATTAATTAAATTAATTATAATTTTATGTGAAAGATCCTCACATAAGGTGTTGGGCATAGAAATACTAAAAGAAATTTTATGGGGTTACATTTAATTTTATAATTATTTATTTTATTTTTGATCTATACACAATAATTATTGAATTTTTATTTCTTATTATACATTCTTTAAATATGATTTTAATTAACATGTTATTGACATATTGACCATGTTTGTTCAGTGTTTCATTTTTTAACAGTCTAAGAATAGATGAAGAACGATCGAAGATACCATCGGAAACCTCCATTTTTTGGATGGTAAGACAAGTTACATGGTGTGTTTTTTAAAGTACATGTCTTGTACCCCAATACACTACACTAGGCCATGCCGTGAGATACACAACAATTCACATAGTTATTAAACAAGATGTATGCCATGTATTAACTGGACAACTTGGCACATGGTTGTTGGATTACATGATGTGTATTAGAGTACATTTCATGTAGTCTAAATAGGTTAGTGACATAAATTTCACAATCTGTGTGGTCATTATACATGGTTGAACCATGTAAGATTGAAAATGTAGAGAATTTAGAATACATACAATGTGTATGTGGTGTACACGATGTGTATTTCATCAATTACCATATCCCAGATACACACTGAGTTATCTGGACACATGACATTAGAGATACATGATGTGTAATTGGAGTCCACACATCATGTAGTCTCTTACCAGAGAACACACTGAGTCTTTTAGAGGATTTTACAAGTACATGAAATTCAGATCACATGGCGTGTAACTGGTCTGTACTCACTGTGTAATCAGCAGAGATACACACCGAAGTCCCAAGAGAGTACCTCAGGCACACAGAAAGTAGATACATAGCGTGTAGCTAGAATGTATACATCATGTAGTCTGTCCAAGTCAACATGATGAATCCCCAAGCATGTGACCCGAATACATGGAAACATAGTTACATAATGTGTAGCTGGATAGTACACACCGTGTAGTCTCATAATTATTGATAGAATTAAATTACATTAAATTGAAAATTGAATCATTAAAAGCTTATTGCTTTTATTGAATCATTAAGTGTTTGATAATTTAATAAGCATTTTAAATAATTTTAAATGCTCAATTAATTTATTATAATAAATCTAAAACTACTAGTTTTTTAGTTTATTTTCCATTAATTTATTAGGATGGTTCTCTCTAAATGAATTCAGATGGTCATTAAGATGAAAGGGAATTAATTAATAAAATCATGTTTACTTAATAATAATAAAAAAGATAATGAAATGTATGTTATCAATTTATTTTTGTGGATACATTTCATGTATGACCATTCATGAGATTGGCCCAGACCAACGCATGTGTTGAAATTTATTAAATTTAATTTATTGCATGGGTTTTCAATTATTTAATATTAAATTAATTTTTTGGCCTGAGATCCCTCCCTCCCTATATTATTATGTAGGACCTATGAGTCCAAGGAAATTTATGTAATCCCCTTTAACTAATCCATTTGTTCCCCTCACCTGTGTGTGAGTTATAAATACATGTAATAAATGGAGTTTCCCAAGAAACATGGAGGTTGTTCAAGACAGAACCATAATGATGACAACCTAGGTGATACACAGGTAGACATGTGGAATTCTATAACTCATGTCGAGACTAAAAATAGGATTTATTTCCGATAGGTTGAAGTTTGATTTAATGTCCAATCATTAAATCAACCATTAGATAAGCTCATGATCAAGTCATTTATTATTTATTTATTTTTATCTTATGCATGATTTATTATATGTATTCCACACCGCTATCACATAACTAAATGAATTAATATGAAAATATGCAATATAAATAAATGGATTATCCATAAATGTTTTATCCAATATGGTTAATTAAATAATTAAAATCCACTTAATATTAAAAATTTATATAAAGTATACATCAAGATAAAATTTATGCATAATAAATAAAATCCCTCAAATAAATCTTAATACAGACTTATCCTTCAATTATTTGACTAGGAATGAAATCATTAGAATTAAATGTTTAAAAAACCCTCATTGGGACACTTTCTTTTTACATGGAGTTCTTATGAAGGTTTTGGGTTGACTTAACCATATTACATCAAGAGAACTATCCCTATCAAGACTTGATTTAACTTAGAGGTAGGGGTTGAGGAAATCTAAGTTAGGATTTCTAGATTGGGGGTTCCAATCAATAGATCAAGGATCTACAATCCCATATTTGGAAAAGACCTACCTACCTAAATACCTTCAAGTACCTTGACCAACCCTTTTTGGGGTTATGAAAAGGGACATATGGATCATTTCCACTAGAATGTCCTAGAAACTATACATACCAAGTTCAATAGAGAGGGCTATTTGGACTTGATAAAATAGTGTGAGAATTAATGAAATTAAATTATTATTATTTCTCACATAAAGTGTAATCAAGTAAAGTACTAATGAAAAGAAAAACCACAAAATTAGTGAAATCATTCCTTAGCTTAGAGCATGTCCTTAAAAATACAAATTTTTATATGTGTATAATCATTTATGCAATGAAATATTATAAAAAAAGTTTTTATTATGTGTTGGAATCCCCTATTCCTATTCCACCACCCTAGAAGGTGATTGAAAGTGAAAGGGAATCCTACTAGAGATATCTTGAGGATTCTTATTATGTTTGTTGTATTATATTATCAACTATGACCTAAGATTTGATCATACAACATAAATACATTGATTCTTACACCATAATAACACATCTCTATTCCCTTGAGAAAGAGAAGGAAAGTATTGAAATAGATAATATTTTCAATTAACTATATCAATGTAAAATGGAAGAAGGCAATCTACCTATTGATCATGATTTAAAAATGCTAGGGTATATTGATCAATTAGAGAAATTAGGCTTCCAATTGGATACAAATTTATCTATTAATATTACTTTATTATCCTTACTACCAATATTATCCTTATTTGTCCAAGCCTGAAAAACCAAAAGGATAAGTCACTCAGAAAAATGTTTTCCATACTTCACCAAGAAGATAAGGACTGGTTGAAACCTATTTCCTCAACCATTATCGTGAAAAGTTTGAAAGACAAGGCTGAAGATACTATGGAAAATATATATCCAAAAGATACTTCACAACATCCTTCAAATAAACAAATGATTATAGGGAAGAAGAATAAACATGATGCTATTTACTTTTTCTGTGTAAATAATCGACACTGGAAAAGAAATTGCAATGAATTTAATAAGCAAGAAGTTTCACCCACTTCGTGTATATTAATCAAGTTTCTATTTTGCACTTGTGTATTAAATACAATATAATTACTACATACATTTATTTAAATTTAGGGAACAAGTAAGAATATAATGGTTGTAGAGTGAACTCAAAAGGAGCTAAAAAAGGGTGATTATTTTGTCAGCTAATAAGAGATCACCATTTTTCATTGGTAGTTTGGGTTGATTCAAGTTTGTAATAAGTATTACCAAAACATTTATCTCAGTGTATATCTAGAAATAATGAAACATTATTTATTTTTTAAATAAATGTTGTTATGGCACTTTAATACTAAACTAACTGTTTAGTAACTCTTGAATCAAAAATATATATTAGAATGAATGATGAATATAAAATATAATAATCTTACCCAATTATGAAAATATAATTAATTTTGAAATAAAATTGAATTTTTTTACACGTTTATTTCCATTAAAATTATTTCTTTATCAATTGAGCTAATATAATAGATATCCATACAAACTACTTATCATGTTTTTGACAAAGAAACCTTTTAGACAAAGTTACTTAATAAAAATTTTAGTGTTAGATTAACATAACCATATGAACTATTATAAAGATAAATGTAACTTCATATACTTCATGATAATTTTTAAATTCTTAGTGAAGTAAATAAGTTCACTTGGTAAAATGAATCTTTGATCTAGCTTGTTGAAGTATAGCTTATCTGTCATGACCCATCCTCGGGACCCGTGCTGTGACTACCCCAAGCCCGCCTTCCATAGGCCAGGGGCTGGCGACTAGCACCAAAGGCTTAAATCCTGATAAAAGGGAAAACATTGAATTTAATAAGTAAACAAAAACAACAGAGTATGCAGTTGGAAGTAAAAACTAAGTAAATACTGTATACAAAAGAAAGTGCTAAAAGGAAAGGGGGTGGAAATAAAAGCCCAATAGTGAAGTACAATACAACTGCAGTAATGTAAAATAGCTACTACTGAGTTGTCCTCTGGGAATCCCACCTGAAGGGTGGGTACAGATGACCTCCTCAGCACCTCAGGTCCGTCCGTCCGCTCCGTGTACGTCTTGCCAAGTGGTCCACCTCTGGGTACCATCCGGTCCTGGATCGCTCTCGACCTCCATCAACGCTGTACGTCGTTGTATCCAACACAACGAGGTGCGGGCATAGCCCGTATAGGGGTGAGTATAACGATACTCAGTAGGGACCCTAAGACCCCTGAAGGTCTCCTAGAATCCACTAAGGATAAACCACAAAAGTAAAGATACAATCATGAAGTATCAACCAATCCTACTTAGGTATATGCCTATATATATACCTAAGTTATCAATCTCAGTTCGTCTCCAACTCTCGAGCCCAAGCACAACCCAGTCCACACAGGAAGTAAAGTCAATCACATCAATGATAATGATTGAAAGTCAAGACTCAGCTCACACAGGTATACATATTTTGTATAGTGATAGAGATGATCAGATGTAGTCACTAATTCATCTAAGCTGTCAGACTCACACAACATACAAGACCAGCTAAGCTATCAGACCCACACAGGATACAAGACTAGATACTCTGCCAGACCCACATAGGATACAAGTACATAGGTCAATACTTTCAAATCCACATAGGATACAAGAATAGTAGTCATCATCGTCGAACCCACGACAGATCCCAGTACGGTATTCATCACTGTCGAACCCACAGAGGATCCCAGTACAGTAGTCGTCGCAGTCACAGCCAGCTCTAGGGTTCCCGCACATAGCACACTCAATTCCGAGAGGGTCCACTCCTCAAGCAAAGGGGTCGATACATCAACTATCACTAAGTCCAGATTTGATGTATCCTGAAGTTCCATATCATCAAAAGAAACCCAACGCAACTGACAACGCGTCAATCGGATTCCCGGTCTGAGAGTTATTGGCTTTTCCATTCCAGGGGCCCGGTTGGAATTACGCTCGTTCCAAACCCGACCATTTTCCAAAGTTTTCCAAAACTCACTTAGAGTATCGAAAAATTACCGCCTTGTCGTGAGGATCCTAGTGCCGTAGACGGAACATCGCGCGGTCTAGAAGTTATTCACGTTTAAGTGAAACGTGCCCGGCCCGTCAAGCCCAGTGGGATGGCAGGTCGGCCTGGCCCGGTGGAGCGCGGCCCACCCAGGAACCCGGCTCGACAGGTCTGACCCGTTTAGGGGGTCGGCCCGGCCCGGTGGGGCGCGGCCCACCCACGGACCCAGCCCGCGGTTGCGGGCCGGTTCGGCTCTCCCGACGGTGCCGAGCGGTGCTTCCCCTTCCTGCTACCCGACCAGCTAAAGCCGGCTGGTTTATTCAGCACTAGCAGCCTGAAAAGTGGGCCACCGTCTCTCCCACATGGTGCCAAGTGACGTTGCGACCTTCAACCTGGCCGGCAGGCAGCTGTCCAGTTCACCCGCCGAAGCGGGCCACAGTACCTTCGCAGCGCGGCGCCAAGAGGTGCCGCGGTTCTCTAGCCTGGCCGGCTACGACCAACCGGTTCGCTTCATCCAAGCGGCCCGCACAGTGGGCCGCGGTTTCCTCCACGTGGCCGGCATGACAGCACCGGTCCTCCACCTCCGTAGCTTGGCCTGGACACGACCTTCAGTTTCCACCTCTTTCAATCACTACCGCCTCATGGCTGTGGCCTCTTCCTCCGGTGCGGTGCGACAACATCACACCCTCTCGGCTCTGCCTCCATCATCAAAAAACTCAAACCAATGGAGGTTCGTCGGGCTGTGTTTGTTTGGACTGCGCCCTCCATGTTATATGATATCAAAAGGCCACCGATGCACAAATTAAACATCGAAGAATCGAGGATGTAAATTTTATTCATTTAAAATCAAATAAAATTCCCTACCTTGATATGTTTGCTTGTCGGTGTTGCAGAAAGAGAATCCGAAGATGATATCGATTCTTTAACGTTGGGGTGCGTCCAAGGAGGAAGAGGAAGAAAGGCAGTGTTCCTCATGAGCATTGCCTCACGTTCTTGCCCCGGTTGAAGGTGATAGGAGAAGTTGCTTCATGTTCTTCGAGACTTGGAGAATTCTCCACATTCTTCATCGAGAGAGTATGTCATTATTCATGGGAAGAACTCTCCCTTTACAATTCTCCCAAATCTCTCCCAACACAATAAGTGCCAACCCAAAATAATAGCTTAGGATATTATTTTATCCTCACATGACTTTCAAATTAATTCAAAAATTAGAGGAGCCAAAATTAATTGTTCATTAATTGAAAGTGTGTTGTCACATTCATGAGAGGAGGGTGGAATGTGGAGAGTTTAAAATAAAAGAGGAGAGGTGGAGAGTTTTGGAGTTAGGGGGGGGGGTTTCAAGGAGTTTAAGGGAAATTGAAGGGTTAGATGCATGTGTGGTCCCTAACACATATTATCCTCCCATGGGAGGTTATGTGGGTGTGGGACCCACCACCAACTTCCCTTTGGAGATAATAACCACCAACAAAATAAAATTGTGTAACACATCAATTTTATCTAATTTATTATGAATCCCCAAAATATAACTTCTCCTACCGACCAAACACAACTGCGGTAAAGGTCCCCTTAGGTGAATACCAGTGCTGCGAGTTCATCGGTGTCCATGGCTTTCAATTCTGGGCATCGGTTCAAAAGATATAAAATCCCACTCGTACGTCTACTGAACGTACCTGAATAGAACTTCATAAAATTATTCCAAGAACACCGGGCCTCGGAATCTGGTTCCGTCAAAAACTGAAAACTCGTAAAATTCCAAAGAATTTAAGAAAAAAATTTCTTGAATTTTCTTGGTCTTTACATTATCCAAGTAATCATTGATCATATATGTGGAGTAAAGGTTATCCCTAACTCACATTTCCTTATATACATCAATGTTATGATGGTAGTAAAAGGAATATCAATGAAAAGTATTATATATATTACAAATATTCCATTATCCCTTTCAAGAGATATTTTGTAAATAGATGTGGAAACACTAACCATATGAAAAATATATTGTCTAATGGATATCATATCAAAATGTGATATGATGAGAATCAATTAGAACACTAACACAAGTTTTTGTTGATTTTTTTTGTTAAAAGATGGCCTAATCTACAAACAAACATAAAAACACTAAGTTGAATCTAAGTTAATGATCCTATGGCCACTAAGGATATTAAAATCTAGAAAAGATTAACTGCATGTCCATAAAGGAAACCTATTTTTTAAAATGATAGTGAAATCATACTTAACATCTATGGGTTAAGTCTCTGGATGAACATAAGTTGGCATAGTAATACTAGAATCCACTGAGCTTAGTGGGAGTAGTAGTTAAAGAGACACATAATTCATAGGAATTCATAACCAAAGAGGTGGTTTATATTCACCTCGGTGGGTGATACATATATTATTATTTTAGAATAATTATTCCTATAAAGAATTAGTAAATGGTAATATGATAAGGTTGACAGTATATATAAATTCAAGCAATGGACTCCATGTATCAAGATTTGGGACTTTTCATTTTTAATTTTTCTAAGGCTTGATACTGTTGGTGAGTACTCAAGAGAAACTAGACATGGATAGTAAAATATGGTACCAATAAAGCATGATTTATTATAAAAGGTTTAGTCTATGAAAAAACTTATTCACCTCTCATCATGAATAAAGTCCTTTTTGAATTCCACTACTCAAAGCATACTTATATGATCATCATATAGGTTTGTTGATTTTCAAGGACACCTCATTTAGAGTAATACTTATAGAAGATGTCTAGATGATGTAACCAAAATGAGACCCTTTGGTATATGTATACTCGGAATAACAAAAAGGGTTAATGACATTAATAAATTACAATAAGATATAAAGATTATATAAATTAATTTATGAATAAATCTTGAATAATTATCATATAATATTAATTGGTAAATGAATAAGGGACATGTGTCTCTATCCGATTAGTGGTAGTACTATAAGTTTTTTAAGTTAGATATGTTGGTAACATATGGAAAATGAATGATGTGTCTTACCAGTTTTTTAAGATTATGTAATTAAAATTTCTCCAAGTATGACTTAAAGCAGCAACCATGTTCTAGGGAATTATATCTACAAAATATATCAATGTATTTTATTTTCAAATCAGTCATAGTATATATATTAACTAAGTATTGAAAAAAACAAGTTGAAATAATTCAATACTGAATTGTTGTTAGCATATAATCCTTCGTATAAGATCTTGTATTTTTCAAAGTATGTCCCTCTTTGAGTTTTGGTTGAACTGAATTAGTTGGGTTTTCCTTCTTTATTAAACCATGGTGTATGAGTCCCTTTTTTGGGATGAAGATCTTTTACTGGGGTAAATGACCTAAAGTTTGGGAATGTATGTTTATTTTAATTAATGGAGTCTGGGTATAACCATGTTAAATGGGATTACAAGGGTTCTCTATGAGTTTGCAAGGTTTCAAAGGTGGTTCTGAATTTTCTTGTGGAAACTGGTTTGAGAGAATTATATTGGAAATTTACATTCCATGAACCTATTACATGACATGTAAATGTTTCTAGGAAGACATTGTGAACTGGTTCATGATGCAAAACTAATACGCGCTATGAAACTGGTTCACATCGTGTAATGTTCGAGTAGAGTCATTTTAACACGAGGAGGAATGTTTTTCAACATAACTCATAATTTGAGAAATAAATCATGTAAAAGGGTTACATGTCATGTATTTATCAGGCTTAGTGGTTTTAAATCCATTATTCACATGTAATCTCATTTCACCCACTTGCAACCTCTCCTCCCTCAAACCTTATATGACTCCAGGTGATTTTGGTGTGATTCCTACCCTTACGAACATCTCGATCAAGCATGATATATAGTGAGTTGTTTTTCTTTTGTTTTCACCTCTCTTCCACTTGTTCCTCATTATCAAGGTGAAATATTTTGACCATCGTGGAATCAGCTGTTGATCATGTTTGTGTGATATAGGTTCCTTCTTGTGATCTTTTACGCCTTTGTTCCTTGTTTCCTTTACCTATTGGAAGTGTCGATTCATTTTCTAAATAAAGGTATGTGTTTTAAATGAAATACCTATGGTCAATTATCTATTTGTTAAAGTTTGTACAATATAATTTGATTTCATTGGCATTATGTGCACATTGATTTATAGAATTATTGGGGATAATAAATCATGTGTTGGATTATTCCTTGGATCCCTTTGGATCCAATGGTGTTTATACCTAGCTTGTGGCTACATGTAGGGTGATAAAACCCTTGAATAATAATGAATTGGTTAATGTATTATAGTATGTGTTATAATGACACGATACTTTAGGTGGTTTATTATTATAGATTCACCTTGGTAATGGATTATTATTTATTAAAATGACTGGTGATGATTTGATATACAATGGAAGTATAAAATGGAATGGAAATGGCTTGAGTTATGATTTAATAAATGTGTGTGTAATTAAAATACAAATGGTAATTTTAAGAATTAACCATTTGGGATAATTATATGGTTTTGAGATATTTTTTCTATTATGACTTGTGATGTGATCCATGCTATAATACTTATATAGCGGGTTTTTCCCAGTTTCATACTATAATGGTTATATAGATGGATAGGAAAATTTCATGATTAAATGATTATATAATGGGTTTGGCTTCATTTTATGATTTAATGCTTATATAGAGGGTCTATCTAGGATGTTTTAATGATTACATAGAGTAATTTTCCTAGATGATGAAATACTTATATAGATGGATTTTCCCGATTATGTGAATATTCCATGGTTTTTTGGTTATGGTTGGCATGGTTGTGTGAAATTCTCAGAGGTATTCCAACATGGTGCTGAAGTAGGTTGAATGTGGTATTATATTAATTGATTAATTAATACACCCACTCATTACTTTATTACACTCACTTATTACCAGACTGATTTTTTTTAGACATGATGGTTTAGACCAACTGATTTTTTCTCATACCCTATTAGGGACGCCATTTAGTATCTAAGAATATTTCATGGATATGGTTTTATATAAGAGAAAAGGACCTTGTAGTTGATTTTTTCTTATTAGATAGGTTAGAGCTTGGAGACAGGACCGACCTGGGGTTTGGGACCAGGTTATTTTGAGTTTATTTGTGTTAGCATGATCTTTTATCCATATTACTTTAATTTTTACATTTATACATATTATATCTTGACATTAAATGGTTTATTATTATTTGGTTTACTTGGTTCATCCGTTTCCTTCCAATTTTATACTGTCCTATTTTCTCTATTTCCATTACTCTGATATTTATCATTACTATTTATTTCCACATTATTGCAACTCTATACTAGGTGGTATAGTCTTCCCGCTATATTCATTCCACCCCCACTACTATTCTATAGCCTCTGGTGTATGGGGAGGTGAACTTGAGGTCTAGTAACCAACTTGATTTGGCCATATGAGAGAGAGACAGATCAGGGGATATTACAAAGTGACATCAGAGGTTAGGTTTTTCTTTTATATTACTTTACTATTCTAGAAAGGTAGAATGTATATTAGGTTGTGTAGATAGTTGGTAATGAGCTTGATCATGGGATTATCTAACCCATGTACGAGGAAAAATCTAAGTGTCTAGGGATGGGATTATTTTTCATGATGTTCATTTGTTATGGTTTGATGGCATTTTACCTTGGGTGATTCACATGTTGTGTGATGTAATCATTTCTTTATATTTATACTTGTGAATTGGTATTATGCGAGATGAGTATGCATGCATCATGATAGGCACATAGAGATATATATTGACTTGAATTGTTCATGATAGGAACATATTTATTACATGTGATATATTTTCTTGTATGAACTATGAAATGAGAAACCTTTTATATATGATAAATTAAATAGAAAAAATATATTATGTAATGCTAATTCACTTTATAAGACATGTTTAGAGAGACCATGAGATGGTGGTTCTCTGTTGTTGTCACCCATTGAGGTTGACCTTGTTTTTATCTAGTATTTTAAGGAGTTTGTTTGTCTTATAGAGAAAATGACTCCTCGTTGTTTTCAAATCGAGCATCAGGAGAGTGGAAATCAGTATGCTCCTAATGCAACTAAACCAAAGATTCTTGAAGATTATAAGTATTAGATGGATGCTAAACATCATGATAGCTTCTTGATGGTCATTAGAACCATATAAAGGGAGATTGTTCACACCATACCTTTGACATCTATGATGATGAGAGAGTTTCAGTTGTAGCATCCACCTATATTCATTTGGGAGGGAGGCAACCAGATAACTAAGTTATAGATTGATTCAGTCGAGAAGATATTTAAGAACCTCAATACACCCACATATAAGAGGGTGAATATTTATTCATACATGATTTATGGACCTTCCAAGAATTGGTGGGACATTCTAAAGAAATATGGGAAGTAAGAGGAGTTATCTTGAAAGGACTTCAAGGTGAAGTTTTAGAGCTACTTCTATATAGAGACATTGAGTGATGAAAAGGCTCACAAGTTCATGAAACTAATATAGGATGTAAGGTACATGATAGATTATGCTAGTTGTTTCACTAACTTGTATAAATTTTCACCATCTTTACCCACTGATGAGATCTCTAGGGTGATATGTTTTCAAGATGGGATTCTCTATGAGACCAGGTTACAGGTGAATGTATTTCACTTGATTATATTTTAAAATGTAATGAATTAAGAAATCATCATGAAAGGTAATTTGAGATAATTTCAAAGTAGTGGCCAATCTATTTTAACAGGGAATACCTAGATCTCTCCTTCTAGTGGTAAGAAGTATTTTTATGACAGTTTTAACCAATGTAATAGTAGGAAGATCAGTTAGAGCAGTGTCTTAGGATCATGTTCTGATGTAGCTCTATCAGTGTATAAACTTTGGACACAAATGAACTTAGTTTATATAACTATCTTTGGAGTTCCATGCTTGTAGTGGGATGGGTCACCAGAAGTGGTTTTTAAAGGGAATGTAGTATTAAAGCAGTGGTAGGGGATTAGAAAAGGTACTAGAGTCTAGAAAGGATACAACTACCCCTCAAGATATTGGTAGCTAGAGTTCCAATGGAAGTTCAGGTCGAGGAAGGGGATGTGGTACCCCAGTGTAGGAGAGACAGTACTGGGAAGAGGGAATAATCCAAGTGAGTTATACTAGATCCCATGGTAGAGGGGAAAGTCAACTGCATGTTATACAATATACTCTAGCTAGTTTGGATGTAGGAACTTCTATCTTTATAAGTATGATTATTGTATCATCCAAAATTTCCCACATTTTGTTTGATATAGGAGCATCCCATTCCATTATATCTTCTCTTTTTTCAAATGGGTTGGTCTTTGTAATGTAAATCTTGGATGGTGTCTTGACCCTAGATATACCATTTGGAGTGAGGTTAGAGAATATTAAACATTTCAAGTCATGTTCTCTAGAAATTGGTGGTTCCCATTAATTTTTGGAACTGTTTATGCTATAAATGATAGGTTTAAATTTGATTCTTGGTATGGATTTTTTAGTTCTATACCAGGAACATATCAATTTTTACTATAGTAGAGTTACCTTCCTATCTCCAGATGGTGGTAAATATTTTCACCAGGGTGAGTTGTATCTTTAGGTTAGTCATGTGGGACTAATTTAGTTCATATTGGATTTTATCATGCCTTAGATAGTAGGTATTTCATTTGATGGTGGTGGAATTTGGTATGATACTTTTCCTCCAGTGGTAGACCATTTTCAATATGTCTTTACCAATGAGTTCTGTGACTAACCATACAAGCGGGAGATTGAGTTCAAGATCAAGTTTGTGCTGGGTGCAGATCCAGTCTCTATTCCACCTTATAGGATGGAAGTAATAGGACTTTGAGAATTGAAAGTTTAGTTAGAAGATCTGGAAACCTTCATATGGCCTAGTACATCACCATGATATTCTCCTATTCTTTTCACCAAGAAGGCTGATGGAACTTTGCACTTATTTATAGATGATCAAATATTGAACTAGATGATGGTCAAGAATCGATATCCCCTTCCATGCACTGATAATCTCTTCGATCAGAAATTTAGCCTACTCGTGATATAGAGTTATCTATGGTGGTGCATTCCCTGAGATGCTGAAGAAACTATATTTTGGGTGAGAGGTTTGTGGTGTACACATACCAAAAGATCCTCAGGTACATATTTTCTCAACGAGACATGAAACTTTGGTAGAGGATGTGGGTCTAGTATCTGTGGTCTTATGAATTTGATTTGGCTTATACATTGGGTAAGGTAAATGTTGTTTCTAATTCCTTGAGCTAGAAGACCCAGATATAGGTTGTGAGAGAGTCATGTGACAAGTGGTTGATGATGGACCTCTTTATAAACATGAATCTAGATGTTCAAGAGTCTCAGTAGTGAGTAGATCTAACTTCAATATCTGTTATACCCATGATTATTTACTAGATCAAGATAGATAAGTTATCTTATTGGGAGGTCTTAGCTCTAAGAGACAACATATATGATGGGGAGAAACCATCATGACTGTCTCTTGGTAGCGACACTTCTCTTATTTTCCATGGTTGAGTATGGGTTCATATAGTCTTGCATGAAGAGTTGATGAGAGAGTTTCATGATTCTATATGGGAGGTACATAAACGTCTAACAAATATGTATTGTGATCTTCATAGATAACACTAGTGGTAAGGAATAAAGAAGGTGGTATTAGGATTCATAGTAAGATTTTTCACCTATTAGCAGGTGATGGCTGAGCAATATAGGTATGTTGGAATGTTGAAACCTCTGACTATTATAGAGTGGAAATGGGATGATGTCATTAAAGATATTTTTTATAATATTACCTTGGAAACCTCACAAGAATGATACTATTTGGATGATTTTGGATCAACTGATGAAGGTATCCCACTTCTTACCTATCTGGGATACGTTTACCATTGATTATTTGGGTAGTATTTAAATGTGTGAGATAGTTCAGTTGCATGGTGTTCTAAGAAGTATCATTTTTAATATAGATCCTCATTTCACCTCTCAGTTCTGGAAGGGTCTTCAGAAGGATTTGGGATCATATGTTCTTCTAAGTACAACCTACCATCCTTAGACTGATGGACAATCTGAACAGATGATTCATATTATGGAGGATATTTTATGAGAATATGTTTTGGATTTTGATGTTTTTTGGGAGCAACATATTTTACTCTTGGATTTTTCATATAATAACAACCTCCAAGTATCGATCCAAATGACACATTTTGAGGCTTTTTATAGAAGGACATTCTATTCACCTATTTTTTTGTTGAAGGTAGGTGAGTTAGAACTTATTTAACCTAGTCTCATATAGGAAACATATGAGTAGGTATAGTTGACTAGGAGGTGGTTGGTGACGATACAATGAAGGCATAAATCTTATGATAACCATTGTATACAACCTCTAGATTATGAGGTTGGTCATTGTATTTTCCTTCAGGTGTATCCTAGGATGGGGTAACACTATATTAGGAAACATGTAAAGTCAGTGCATAGGTTTTTTGGTCCATTTGAGTTAGTGGAAAGGGTTGATCTAGTGGCATACCGATTATCCATTCTATAACACTACAATTCCATGAACGATGTGTTTCATGTGTTACATCTTTAGAGATATCATCCCGAACCTTCTCATGTGGTAGACATAAATGATTTCGATCTTGGTGTAGATGCATCCTTTTTGGATAATTTGTTATAGATTATGGGTCGTATTTAGAAATATATATTGGGAAGAACTATTACTCTAGTACGAGTTCTATGGAAGCATGGTCATGTTCAAGAGGAGACCTAGGATATAGAATCTGATATGTTAACAAAGTGGCCAAACTTGTTTGATGAGACCCCACGATAATGCTTGGAGCAGCTTGGAGAGGATATGTTATATAGTAGGGAGATTGTAAGATCCCTTATTTTTCTATTTACACCCTTCTTTGAGTTTTATATGAACCTATTTATTTGGATTTTACTTCTTCTTTAAAACTTGTTGGTTGAGTCCATTTTATGTGATGGAGAGATTTTAGTGGAGAAAATGACCAAAAGTTTGGGGATGTATGATTATTTTAACTAATGGATTCTAGGAATAAGTGTGTTAAAGGGGATTACAAGGGTTATCCATGAGTTTTGATGGTTTCAGAGGTGGTTCAAGATTTTCTTATAGAAACTAGGGTGATTGAAGTTTTCTGGAAATTTACATGGCGTGAACCTATTACATGATGTGTAACTGTTTCTAGGAAGATGTCATGAACTGGATCATAACATGAAATGAATAAAATCCATGAAACTGGTTCACATCATTTAATTTTGAATCATGGTTATTTTAGCTCCAGGTGATCCATTTTTGAGCATAACTCCTAATTTGAGAATTACATGATGTGAAAGGGTTACATGCCATGTATTTCTCAAGATCAGAAGTTTTAAAGACATGATGCACATGAAATCTCATTTCATCCCCTTTAAACCTATCCTCCCTTAAACCCTATATGACTCTAGGATATTTTGGAGTGTTTTCTTCCCTTTATTATGCCTCGATAAAGTGTATGATCTCTGGTGAGTTGTTTTGATTTGATTTCCCCCTCTCTTTCACTTGTTACTCATTATAATGGTGTATTATTTTGACTACCATGGAATTAGTTGTTGATATTTTTTGTGTGATATAAGTTCCTTATTGTGATATTATATGCCTTTATTCCTTGTTGGCATTACCTATTAGAAGTGTTGCATCATTTTCCAAATAAATGTAGGTGTTCTAAATCAAAACCCTATGGTCAATTATCTATTTGATTAAGTATGTGAAATATGATTCGTTTTTTCCAACACTATGTGTACATTGATTTATAGAATTAATAGGGATAATGAATCATGTGTTATATTATTCCTTGGATCCCTTTGTATCTAATGGTGTTGTGACATGGCTTGTGGCTACTTGTAGGGTGAAAAAACCCTTGAATAATAATGAATTAGTTAATGGATTATAGTATGTGTTAGCATGACATGAGACTTAATGTGATTGATTATTATATATTCACCTTGGTAATTGATTATTGTTTATTGAGATTAATGGTGATGATTTGATATAAAATGAAAGTTTAAAATAGAATTCTATCGATTTGATATATGAATTAATAAATTAATGGGTAATTGAAAGAAAAATGGTAATTGGAAGAATGAACCATTGGGGCTTATGATATGATTTTGTGATATTATTACTATTATGATTTGTGATGTGATCCATGCTATAATGTTTATATAGGGGATTTTTCCTAGTTTCATGATGTAATGCTTATATAGTAAGCTTATCCAGTTTTATACTAAAATGATTATATAGTAGGTGTGGCCTAGTTTTATACTGTAATGCTTATATATAGGTCTTGGCATGAATTCTATAATTCTTATATAGAGGGATTTTCCTAGATGCTAAAATTCTTATAAAAATGTATTTTCCTAGTTATGTGATTACTCCATGGTTTTTTGGTTATAATTGGCATGTTTGTGTGACATGCTAAGAGGTATTCTGGTATGATGCCAAAGTGGGTTGATTATGGTATTATATTAGTTGATTAATTAATACACATGTTCATTCCTTTATTTCATGAACTTATTATCTGACAAGTTTTTTTAGACATGGTAGTGTAGACCTACTATGTTTTACTCACACCCTATTTGAGCCACTATTTGGTACCTAAGAACATTGCATGGATGTAGGATTGGAAAAGGGAAAGGTACCTTTAAGTTGATTATTGCTTGTTGGATAGGTTGGATCTTGGAGATAGGTCCAACATGGGGTTTGAGACTGGGGTATTTTGAGTTTATTTGTGTTATAATGGTCTTTTATTTGTATTAATTTGAGTTTTACATTTAGATACATTCCAACTTGAAATTACATGGTTTATTATTATTTGGTTTACTTGGTTCATCCTTTATCTTCCTGTTATATACTTTACCATTTCCATTATTTACATTACTCTAATATTTATCATTACTGTATTGTAGCTCTATACCAGGGAGTATAGCCTCCCCACTATATTCATTCCATCCCTACAACTAGTTGGAAGCCTCTAGTGTATGATATTTTACACTTGATGTCCAATAACCAACCTAATTTGGCCATGTGCGAGAGTTCTAGATTGGGGGATGTTACACTTCCAGTAGAACGTGCCGAGATGTAGGAAGATATTACATAAATTTAAATAATTTTAGAAGCTTAAGTTCTAGGAATTAAACTCATGTTCCATGATATGAATTAAAGTTTGATATTACTAATTTACATAGAATAATAGGTGAATATCAAATAAATTCAACATAATTTCATAGATATGCAGTTAGAAATATCTGATAGTACTTTGAAACATAAAAATGGATGGGTTCCCGATGTCCAAAGAAGTGAGAATACTAGTGATCAAGTGAATTGAACACTTATCTTCATATACTTAAAATTAATCTAGTATCACTAATATGGATATAGTAATATTCAAGAGATAATTATTACAGCTAGTGGTTTCCATATCCACAATATCTGAGTACGTTGTGGATTCTAATGAAGCTTAAGAAGTGGTTTAGAAACGTTAGGTTCTAATTTTGGGTTATAACAAAACAAAGATATCTATCATTTTATGATAATAATTGACTATATATTTAGTCTGGATGTAAATATTATAACATGGTAACAAGTTATGGATACTTGGTTATATCAAAAATTGAGGATTTTTTTCAAGATAGTAAATGTTGTAGTAAAAAAATTCACCGCACAGACATGTGGATTTTCAAATCCTAGCCATGGAAACGTGGTAGGCCTATTAGCTATAACCATACTCATAAAAAGCATGTTTAACATGTGACTAGTAACCAGTCATTAGCAGCTGGATCTATTACAAGTGGGAGTTTATTGAAGTTGGTTCCCTAAGACCATATACTTTTTACTTTAAATTACTTGTATATTCAAAGAAGTGAATATTGATTTAAATATATCATTACATATTGATTTTTATTCTACATAACATTGATGTGATAATGTCTTAGATCATCCTTTTCATTGATAAGGTCATAACAGTTCCCCTCTATGACAAGAACCTTTAATTACTATGACTATATCAAAATATAGTTTTATAGTTGGATAAAATACTATGATGGGGGAACATAGTTTATAGACTGTTAGGTGTGAGTACTCATAAGTAGACGAGACTTCATCTCATGAAGTTCAGACATGGTAATATCTAATATGGGAGGTTATGATAACAAATCCACCAATAAGAATTCAATATGTTTTGGTGTCATTGGATATTCCCATCTGTGAGCATATGTAATGGACCTTAGACTTTAAGATTATCATTAATTCATGTCATTACTTCCACACTTATATTTTATGATGAAAACTACAATGAAATATGTTCATGGTGAGGTAAGGTATGTCGGATGCATCATGAATGACATTTTATTAATAGATAAGTCAAGGAAGGATTTATCCCTTATATATTTATAGAAATTTACATCTTAACCCTTTGATTGAAATATAACCATCACATAAATTCCATGTCCATGGTGTAATAATGTTTATTTCAGATATTTTAAGAAATACATATCAAGAATATATTTTGGTGACATATATGTGAAACTTTCTTGATGTGACATTGAGACAAAGGGATTATATTGCACAGTGAGAATTTAGATGTGGTCATAATTTCATTAAGTTTAGTGTCTTGGGTGCCTCGACCCATTTCTAGAAAGTAATCTTAGACTTTAGGCATACTAACCTAATTTTAATAAGAAAGAATCCTAAATGGTCATACACTAAGTGTTTTTGTTGATCTCGATTAAATTATATTTGAATTTAACTAATTAAATAAATATTATTCTCAAGATTGAGGTATAATTTTATTCAAGTTTTCTTGATCGTATAAATTAAATAAATTTTTATTCATCAGATTCTGAATAATATATATATATTTATTTTATTGAATATTTAATAAATATTTAAGTACTAGTTTTTGAATAAAATATTTATTTAAGAGAATAAAATAATTTTATTCAGGTATTCAATAAATACCGAGGATTTCATACAGACCAAGGTTTTGTTCGGTGAAAAATATTAATTAAAAAGTCAGTTAAATAATATTTTTATTGTGAAAGTTGTCATGTACCAAAAAAAATATTATTATTATTATTATTAAGAGCCATGTGGTTTATTAAAGATTGTTAGATTATTTATGGGACATCATTAAATTAAATAATAATTTTAACCTAAACCCTATCTATATAAATAGATGATTATGTCTATTGTGTAGAGTATTGATTAGTGAAATTGAAATAGAAAATTGTTGCACACAACAAATTCTCTATCAAATCCTCTTTCTATCTCTTTCTCAAGAATGAGAAATGCAAGAGAGATTCCTTCAACATCAAAGGATGAGTGATCAACACAAACAATGAAAGACAATCAATTTTACACTCTAGCACGTGAAGATCAATTGGAATTACTTAGAGATCAAAGGATAATGTGTGGATCACCTCTATAGGAATTGTATCCTTGGATGATCACAACAAAATGAAGGAAGTCTGAAAGGGTCTTTTCAGATGATCAACATTCACATCGAAGAAATATCCTCATTCCAGCAATCTGTTTCTTCTAATATTAAATAAATTAATTATAATTTGACATGAAAGATCCTAAATTGGGGTTCTTATAATATAAATATTAAAATAAATTTTAATATATCTCCCACTACCACATGCTTCCACCATTCCCAAAACAAAAAATTTGATCACGGTACTCAGTGGCCTCAAATCTACGCTATGCCTGATCAAATAAATAGACACAAAATGCTATAGACTCTTAATGAACTATATAAATCTTGCATTGGAAATGTGACCACATCACATCCCCTTATTCATACCATCTTCTTTCTACTTTCCACATTCCAAAAAATACAGTACTATTCGATAAAAGATCCCTTTCACTAAACCTATAATTTAAATTTAAAAAATAATATTATAACTTAGGGTCTTCTAATTAGAATATAATCTAATATTCATAATTACCTATGATGGGTAGATTTTAAAATCCCTTGAAAACTCTATTAACACATTCTATGATATTGGTCATCATATGTCCATATCTTCTCACATCATCATATTCCAATGACCATTTATTATTTTAGATTCCAAGAATAGAAAATAACTTTTATGTCATGTCTAAATCAGTGTTTTAGTCTTAATTTATAAATAATAATTATTGTGCATGAAGTAACATCATGTCTAAAAATACCATAGATTACTTGACTATAGAAAAACACTAGAACTAGAAGAGGAGTTTCTTTACATGTAATTTATAAATAATTTATGAGAAGATATAGAATTAGGTTATCTTTTAATTCCCTCTTAATTAATAATCTTGTTGACTAGATCTCATAGTACCATCATTGAGTTGCAATATCTAAGTGAAAAATCCCTCTAGAAGTGATCTATATGTGCACCAAAATCTTTAAACATCACCATATAATCCCTGTGTGATAGCATGAATGATCCTGATTACTTTCCCTGCTCATGGTGGATCACAACATAATTCTTCTTGATTACAGAAAAAATCATGATGTTCTCTTAATAGCTTGAGTGAGGAGGAAGAGAGATCATGTTTTATATATCTAAATCTCTTGATCTATTTATAGTTATAGATAGAGTCTCTCTCTATCATTTGGGAACAATAAGAGTGATTATGTAAAGTGATATAATTAGATATTTATTATGGAAGGTTTAGGGTTTTCAAATCATACACAAGCCCCTTTTTAGATTTATAATTCTTAGTTGTCCCCATGTCCAATATTATTATTATTATTATTAATATCTTGACACATGAAACAATTCAATAATATAAATAAATATCATTTCTACCATTTCTGTTTGGATCATTAATATCGTTCTTCTTTTCATTATCGACATTTACTAATTCTTGAATAATTAGTATTTATTTAATAAATAAATGTCATTGCATTATTCATTGATAAATAAAATAAATATTATATTCACCGAACTTTTAAATTAAATATTTATCGTTATTTAACTCACAAATTCTTTCAAATAACTTGTGATAAAATTATGGAGATCAACCAAAAAATAAATATTATTTATTCTAACTTGTTAAATTTAACACTAGAATTTAACTAAAATTGTAAATAAAAAGTTTGACCCTCTAGGCCTCTTTATTAGTAAAATTAGTCATAATGGCATAAATTCTAAGGTTAGAATATAGAAACACACCAAGAATCCCATAGATAAAGATGTTAATGTCACAAATAAATCCAACCACCTATGAACATTTTTCGTGTAAAATAATCCCTCTATCGTGATATCTTAAATCAAGAATGTTTTATACCGACACCATCAACCTATGTGTTTGATGTATCTTTATTTGAATTTCCAGAAATGAACTTTACCACTGAACACCATGGAAATGGATTTATCCATGTGGTTTAATTCATATCAATGGGATGAGATATCAACTTATGTTAAGGGATAGAAGAGATAAATCCTTTCATGCATTATCCTTTATTGCAATACAACTCATGATGTACCCAACACATTCTACCTCACTATGAGAATATGTCATCATAGTTTTAATCAATACATAATACAATGTGAGTGATAATATACATTAATGATAATTTTAATTTACAAGGATAAATACACATATTTGAAGGTAGTAAAATCAAATGACACATGGAAATGAGGATTTATAATTGATGGGTATATTCTCATAACATTCTATCTTGGAGATAAGAAAGGTAGAACATCGTCCAAATGTGTCTCAATGTCTTCCAAGCCTCCTACCCCTAATAGCATATATCATTTGTGTCTTTTCAGAAAATATCATCTGGATATAGAATAATGTTCAAGAATACTATCATGGAACCTCTTGATTCTCATCATATAGGGGGACTTTCATAACCTATTAGTCCGATATATATTCTTAGGACATTATCATATAAAAATATCATGTAAAAGAACTGTAGAACCCACAGTTTCAAGTAAGTAACCATTTATTTATTTATTTTATGTATGTAAATGTTTGGGTGAAGTTTGGGATGGTTGAGATGAATTTTGGAATGTTTTTGGGGATTTTCTAGAAGATTACAGTTTGAGAATGGTTAGTAGAAACTGTGAAACTCCAATAAGAAACTATGAAATGGTAGACAACAGGATCTGGGTAGGCTCATGGTTAGGATCATAGTTTTTAAAAACCGTTTGGAAACCCAAGGAGTAACCATGAAAAGGGGAATAGAATAAAAAACACAGTTGGTGTATGGTTTTTTCTAACCATGTGATCCAACCATGAGAAGGGAATTGGGAGGTAGTGGCTAGAACACATTTAGTGCATGATTTTCCTAACCGTGGGACCCAACCATGCATGGTTAAAAGTTATATCCTAAAAATTGGATCTCAATCGATTTCAACCCTAACCTCTCATTTTTTACTTATATCAAACCTAACTTAGTTTTTCCTCCTCCTAAAGGATGTGTATACTTTCCCCTTCAATCCTAGAGAGATCTGTTAGAAAATCTTGGTGCGTTGAAGGATGGATTACTTGGTAAGTCTCCATTCTTAGTGTTTTTCCTTAGATATACTCTTCTTCCATATCTTAGATTCATATATCTAGTCCATTGGGAATAGATATATGATAGTTGATACCAATCATTATGAGATATGGTTGTTTTGATGTTAGGGAATAAGATCTAAGGTGGGTTTGTAGAGATTAAATTTGGTTTTATTAAAGAATTTGTTCTGTTATTCATTTTAGACATAGTTTTTGAGGTAGATGGTTTCACTCTTGACTCATCTTATTTGAACTTGAGGGATTAATTTCATTTTTTTTGAATTTATTGAATTTTATTGTGAAATTGATGTGAAAATATTGGTACAAACCCTCTTTAGTGATGTTTTGGAAAATATTGGAAATTGTTTGTTGTGAAAAGTGTTTTGTTTCATGATTTTAAAATGTTGTTTTAAAATAAGTCTTGATTTTTATTCCTAAAAAAAGGTTTTTTGGTCAAGTTTTCAACAACGGAATTATTTTATTTAAATGGTTTGAAAAAATTGGTTTGGATTCGATTTTAACATTAGTGGTTAGAATGTGTTCATGTGAATATGAAAAATATAAGGGTATGAAGTTTCCCCCATCAAAAGTTGGATGGATAAGGTTATGAACCTTCCCCCATAAAAATGGGATGGATAAGGGTATGAACTTTTCCCCATCAAAAGTGGGATGGATAAGGGTATTAACTTTACCCCATGAAAATAGTTCACCAAGTAAAATCTTGGTGAAAGGATGAATCACCACTCATGAGTATAGAGAGTTCCATGATTGCATGCATGGTTGGATGTGTGGATATGTGAAATGGAATAATTATGGAAAAATTGTATTTGTGAAATGGTTTTAAAGTATTGTTTGGTTTCTTTCTATGGAAATGGGTTTGGTTTGGGAAAACTATCTTGGTATAGAAATTATTTTATATTATAATATAAACTATTTTAAATTGATCTATATAAATTATTTTATATAAATGTGCTGACATGTTCTATCCTAGTGGAAAGAGTAGGGAAGTCATTTGGGGAAAACCTACCGAGTTTCATTACTCACCCCCTTCTTGGTCACTTTGGTTCATTTGTAGATATTATTTATTGATACACAGGTAAAGGGAAAGTATCAAATTTCTTTAGTGGTGATTCATGAAACTTGGCCATGAATTTTAGAGTTGGATCTTGGAGCTTTTTTAGACTTGTAGAGTTGGTGTCTTTGGAGTATTTGAGATTGTTTGGTTTTGTATTCTTCTTTGTAGTTGATTTTTGATATTGGTTTCCACTTGGTAATCTGATGTAGTTTGGTTGGTTTTGTTATACTTTGAGTTTTCTTACATTGTTTTCATGAATCATGTAATGATTTTTGGTTATGGTTATCTTGGTTGGTTGTTTTGTTTTAAGAAGGGAAAATTTCCCCCCACTTGTTAATGAATCCCTTGACATTTATTTATGGTCATTGGTGTCTTGGGGATGTCTCCTAATTCCAAGTAGTATTTTCACCTAAACTAAAGATAATGAGGAGGGGTGGGATATTAAAAATGGTATCATATTGTTTGGTCCTTAACTTGTGAATGGTATCAGTTGTTGGTCTAGGAGTTGAAATTCATTCTGGTTTAGTCCCTGAGTTGGGATGGTCGAAATGATTACGATTGTCAGAAATTTAAATGTAGATAATAAAAAGGTATATCTAACCTATTTATGATGATCCTCAAGTTACCATGGATTTGGGTACATAAGTGTTTTAGAGACACTTATAAGAGTACTTTTATCATTGTCATGGGTTTAGCCAATGAGAAAAGCATGAAAATCTTTATAGAAATGACTTCCCACTAGGAGTAAAAATTTAATTTTGAGAAATGATTTATAATATGGTGAAAAAATGTTGATTTTTGAAAGGTATTGAAAAAAATATTTTCAAAAGTGGGATTTTGAAAATAGAATGATAATGGTATTTTGAAAATGGTTTGATTTTTAAAAGCACAGTGTAATTTTCAAATAATGGATTGAAAATGGAAAGTGTTGATTTTTGGGAATCCTTATTGTGATAGTTGTGATGTGGTAGAACGTGAAATTATTAATCCTTTAGTTTATAGAGAGTGAGACTTATGAAAGTTTGTTTTGGTTATAGAATATGGAACTGAGTAGGAATCATAGAAAACAACTAGAAGAAGCTGTTGAGAGTACGGTTACACCTGAGCCACAGGTCAACCAATGGTTGGTTCAGAGTATAGTTCAAGTCTTTTAGGTTGTGGATAGAAGGAAAAAGAGGGATGAACCATGAAAAGTGGATCATTTTGTTCTATTCTAGAATCAAAATCCAGCCATCTTTTAGGGTGATTCGGAACCATAGAAGGCAGAGGTGTGACTAAATATGATGAATCGAATCATAAATTTCCTTGGCACACCAGAAGGGATGAGAGTAAAGTTGGAAATGTATATACAAGAGGATATATCATTCCAGTGGTGGGATTTAGCAGTTCAAGATAATTTAGACCATGGAATTTCATGGAAGGATTTTGATGAATTGTTTAATAAAAAATTCTATCATCATATGTTCATAATTTTTAGAACGATGGAATTTTCTAGATTGAAGTAGGAGAGCCTATCAGTGAAAGAGTACACTACTAAATTTATTAATTTTTTATAATTTTCACCCAAATTTGTTGTTAGTGCATCCTTGAAGGCACACATTTTTGAATCATAACTGAGGTAATAAATTCACTTAAAGATTATTGTGCTTTGTATAATGGATTATACAGAGATGGTAAATAGGGAAACAATGGTAGAAAGGGACATATCAAGAGATATAGGTGGAATAAGAATGTTGATACCTATGGGAAATGGTGGGAACTATAATGCTAGAAACAAGTGAAAGAAGGACACCTATTTTTAAGGTAGTGGGATGGATTAGAATCAGATTGATAGATTAGGGAATATTCCTCTAAAACCTAAGAACAATGCTGGATGTTTCCAATGTAGACATTTGATCACATGAAGCAAGATTATACGACACCACCTAGAGCATGAAAAAATTGAAATCAGATGGGGCATATTTAGTGATATTGTCACAGTGCTCCAAGGTTGGGTGTTTACAACACATATCATGCTTTGAAGATGTCATATGATTTAATGGGACAAGGATAGTAGAATACCTATCATTAGTAGAGCTGAGCTACCCATGGTGATTCCAAAAATACAATGACTCCTTAGGTAGTGAAATCTCAATAGGGAAATAATGAACAAAGTGCAGCAAGTAAGGAGTTATATAGAGCTAAAAAAGTTATTTTGGGTGATCAATATAGACCATTAATGGTTATAGGTACCATTATTTTGAATTCCACCCTTATGAAATATTTGTTTAATATGGGTTGATCCCATTCATTTAATACTTCTCATTATTTTTATTTTCTGGTTTTTTATATTGAGATAATACTTACTATTTTGAAACTTCAAACTCATCTTGGTCAAAGATAATGTTGAGTCATTATGTATAGATCATGTTTTATAATTGTTGATGAAGATGAGTTGATATGGGATCTCTATGTCCTTGACTTGGATGTCTATGAAATAATATTTGGTATGGATTGGTTGACGATTTTTGAGTATCACATCAATTTTTATACTAGAATGATTAGTTTTATGAATGAGGATGGAGTTGAGCATCTTTTTAGAGGAAAAAGAAATATAAAAGAAGGTGAAACAAGAATTTTGATCACCAGGAGTTGGATCTATCTCATAATATCTAGTAGCTTTGACTTTGACATCGATGGAAGAGATCAAGAATAATACTTTTCCAGTAGTTGTTGATTAGTTTTCGGATGTTTTTCTTGAAAATTTATCAAGGTTTCCACCGACAAGAGAAGTGGAGTTTATAATTGTTATACTTTTGAGGACCGATCTTATTTCTATTATGTCTTACCATATGGAACTAATATAATTAATGGGATTTAAATTATAATTATAAAATAAAGGATTCATTCGACTGAGTATGCCTTTGTGGGAAGCACTGGTCTTGTTTATAAAAAAGGCAGATAAAAATATTTGGTTGTGTGTGGATTATCATAAGCTTAATAAAGTTAGGATAAAGAATTGGTATCCAATTCCATGAATTGATGATCTATTCAATCAATAGAGGAGATCCAAGTGGTTCCCTAAAATTGAATTGTGACCATGATATCACCAACTACAAGTTTAGAAATAGGATATTTCAAAGATACATTTTAGGAGTAGATATGTCCATTACAAGTATATGGTTATGCCTTTCGGTCATAAAAATTTACCATCAGTCTTTATGGAATTGATGAATTGGATATTTCAAAGATATATGGATTATTTTCTTGTGATATTTTTGGATTACATACTGGTGTATTTAATGATAAGGGATGAGCATGGGAAACAATTAGAGATAATGTTGCGAATTTTGAGGGATCATCATTATTATGATAAATTATCAAAGTGTGATTTTTGGATATAATAGGTATGTTTCCTTGGCCATGTAATCTCTGAAAGAGGTGTTTCTATGGATCTATAAAATATAGCGGCTATTATCTCTTGGAAACTGCTAATGAATATATTTGAGGTATGCGGTTTTCTTGGACTATATGGTTATCACTGACATTTTTTCATGAATTTTCATCACTATTTTCCATAATTACATCTTTGATAAGGAAAAATATTCCATTCCAATGAAATGAGGAATGTCATAAGTATTTTCAAGAGCATAAATTTCACCTTACATCAGCACCAATCTTGATTTTTCTTGAATCAGGACAAGGGTAGATGGTGTATTGTGATGCTTCGAGATCTGAGTTAGGATATGTTCTCATGCAAGGAGATCATGTGGTTGCTTATAGGTTACGAATGTAATGGTTTAATGATAAAAACTACCCAACACATGATTTGGAGTTAGCTTCCATAGTCTACGATTTTAAGACTTGGTGTCATTACCTCTTTGGTGAGAAATTTATCATTTTTACGGATCATAAGAGTTTGAAACATATTTTATCATAAAGGGTTTTAAACCTGAGACAAAGAGTACGAATGGAGTATCTATAAATGTTTGACTTGAACTTTATGTATACATAGTTAAATGAAATTTGGGGTTATATTAATTAAGAATAGTTTCATATGATCTTTTGGAAAAATAGGTTTCATATTAGTGGTAGTTGATGTCGGTCATAGCTGATATGCACTTGGAATATGAATACTGGGGCACTGTTGTGGTTTTTTTTAGTTTCTTTGGTTCCTCATATGATGAATATGGTTAAAGAGGCATAACTATCTAATTCATAATGCATTATATGAGGTAAAAACTCAATGGTGGGGAGACCATTGAGGGATGGAAGTTGGATGGGAGTTTAGTTTTTTGGTTTCAAAATCAGATGGCCATACCTATGAATTTTCTAGGAATAACTTCTTCATGAATACCACCATTTGAGATGGTTTGTTCATCTAGTAATATTGAAGATGTGTAAGGCATTTAAAGTACAATTTTATTGGTTCAACATGAAAATTAAGGTGGATATGTTTGTTTATAGATTCTTAACTTGTTAGTAGGTTAAGGTAGAGCACCAGAGACTAGCGGGTATGTTGGAGTCACTACCTATTCCTATTTGAAAATGGGAGCTGATAACCATGGATTTTGTAACAGGTATCCCAATAAAGGTTAGAAAACACAATTCCATATGGGTGATAGTTTTTCAGCTCAAAAATTAATATCATTTCATCCCTATTCATGAATCTCATATAGTGGTGGACTTGTCAAAAATTTATATCCAAGAAGTGGTAAAGAGACATGGTGTACTAGTTCAATAGTATCAGACAAAGATTTAAGGTTTACATATATTTTTTGGAAATCATTACAGAACTCCCTGGGGACTCAGTTGACCATGAGTACAACATATTATCCTTGGATGGATGGAAAATATGAAAGGATGATACAAACATTGGAAGGCATGTTGCAGCCTTGTGTAATATATTTTCGTGGCTCATGGGAGGAGCACATACCATTAGTAGAGTTCCCATATAACCACAATTATTAGGCCCTGATACATATGGCTACTTTTGAAGCATTGTATGGGTGTCCATGTCATTCTCCACTTTATTGGGTAGAAATAGGCGAGACTTCACTGGTTCAGATGATCCTTGTCCAAGAGACAACAGAGAAGATCCAATTGATCAAGAAGAGAATGGATATAGCTCATAGTCATCCGAAATCATATGAAGATCATCATTAATTTTCATTTTTGTTTTAGGTGAGTGATCATGTATTCACTAGAAACTCTCCAAGGCTTGGGAATAATAATTTTGGAAAGCATAGAAAGTTATCTCCCCAATACATATTCCATTTTGAGATACTTGAATGGGTTAGTGAGGTGGAATATCAGTTTTATTTTAAACCATGGTTCAGTGCAGTGCATAATGTGTTTCATGTATCTCAGTTGAAAAAGTATCAGCCTAATCATGACCATGTGATTTGATGGGATAACATTGAATTAGAGCCGAATTCTTCATCGGTGCATGTGCCAATATAGATTGTGGATAGGAAAGAAAAAATATTTCATGGGAAATGCATCGATATAGTGAAAGTTTTGTGGAAACATGGTCAGATTCAAGAAGAGACTTGGGAATGTGATAAAGAAATTGTCAAGCAGTGGCCCATACTCTTTCAGGCTAATGGTTTTTTTTACATTTTGGGGATGAAAATTCAAATGGTGTGGAGAATATATCACCCCAAGTCTCAACTAAGTAACCCTTTATTTATGCCTTTTAAGTATATAAAGTGTTTGGGTAAATTTTGGGAGGGTTTCTAGGATTTTTGGAATGTTTTTGGGGATTTTATAGAGGGGAATGATTTGAGAACAGTTAGTATAAACTGTGAAACTCCTACAAGAAACCATGCAACTCATACAGAAACCTATGAAAAGGAAGACAATGGGTTCTGGTAGATGCATAGTTAGGCACATAGTTTGTCCAAAATCATGTGGTCACCTAAGGAGTAATTGTGAAAAGTGGAATAGAGGAAAAAATATGATTAATTCATAGTTTTTCTAACTATGAAAGCCAACCACATGAAGGGTGTTGGGAGGCAGTGGCTAGAGCATAGTTGGCACATAGTTTTCCTAACTATGTGACCCAACTATGTATGATTAAAAGTTAGGTCCTAAAAAAGTATATCTCACATGGTTTCACCTCTAAACACATCATTTTTCACTTTTTTTGACCCTAACTCGGGTTTTCCTCCTCCCAATGGCTATTAAGACTTTCCCCTTTCATATGGGAGTGACCATTTGAAAATATTAGTGTGTTGATGGTCAAATTTATTTGTAAGTCTCCGTTCTTAGTGTTTTTCTTTAGATATACTCTTCTTCCTTATCTTAGATTCATATATTTAGTTCATTGGGGATATATATATGATAATTAATGATAATGATGATGAGATATGGATGTGTTGATGTTAGGGAACAAGATCTAAGGAAGGTTTTTGGAGATTAATTTACTTTTATTGAAGAATTCATGTCTTTATTTATTTTAGCCATAGTTTCTGAGGTAGGCGGCTTCACTCTTGACTCTTATTATTATAAATTGAATTCATAGTTTCAAGTTGTTTGAATTGTTTGAAATTGATTGTGAAATTGTTGTGAAAATCTTGGTACTAACCATCTTTAGTGATGGTTTGTAAAATTTTGGAAAATAGTTGTTGTGAAAAGCATTTTGTTTCAAGATTTTAAAATGATATTTTAAAATATGGTTTGGTTTTTATTCATGGAAAAAGGTTTTATAGAAAGGTTTTCAATAAAGAGATTATTTTATTGAAATGGTTTGGAAGAATTATTTTGTCTTGGTTTTTAACCTTAATGGTTGTCGTGTGTTCATGTGAATTTGGGAAAGATAAGGGTATAGAGTTTCCCCCATAAAAAGTGGGATGAATAAGGGTATGGACTTTCCCCCATCAAAAAAATGGGATGGATAATGGCATGAAGTTCTCCCCCCCATTAAAAGTGGGATGGATAAGGGTTTGGACTTTCCCACTTCAAAATGGTTCACCAAGTGATGTCTTGGTGAAATGATAACTCACCAATCATGAGTAAAGAGAGGTCCATGATTTCATGCATGGTTGGATTTGTGGATATGTAAAATGGAATGAGTTATTCTAAAAATGTAATTTGTGAAATAGTTTTAAAGTATTGTTTGGTTTCTTTCCTTGGAAATGGATTTGGTTTGGGAAAACTATCTTGGTATAGATTTTTTTTGATATTTTGATATAAATTCTTTTAATTTTTTTTATATAAATTGTTTTATATAAATGTTCTAACATGTTCTGTCCTGGTGAGTGAGTAGGGAAGTCATTTGGAAAAAAACTACTTAGTTTCATTACTCACCCGCTACTTGGGAACTTTGGTCCATTTCCAGACATCATTTATTAGGACACATGTAAAGGTAAAGTATC
This sequence comes from Viscum album, assembly GCA_963277665.1. Taxonomy (NCBI): domain Eukaryota; kingdom Viridiplantae; phylum Streptophyta; class Magnoliopsida; order Santalales; family Viscaceae; genus Viscum; species Viscum album. The sequence continues at coordinate 1,366,999,853 of OY728119.1, forward strand.
ACACTTCTTTAGTGGTTCTTCATGATACATGGCGATGAATTATAGAGTTGGATCTTAGAGATTTTTTGGGAGTTTCAAAGTTTGTTTATTTGGAATCTTTGATCTTTGTTGTTTTTTCTTATGCTTTGCTGTTTATTATTGATCTTGGTTTCCTCTTGGTACTCTGATATAGTTTGGTTGGTTTTTTATGCATTGATTTGTCTTTACTTGTTATAATGAATCATATTGTTATTTTTGGTTATGGTTATCTTGGTTGGTTGTTTTTTTTTGAAAAAGGGGAAACTGTCCCCCAATTGTTAATGAAGCTCTTGACATTTATTTCCATCCATTAGTATCTTAGGGATATCACCTAAGGACAAGTGGAATTTCTGCCTCAAATTAATCCAATGAGTAGGGGCAAGATATTACATGAAAAATCATGACATAGTAAGAAAAAAATATATTAATATTAATAACATGTAATCAAGTAATAAGAAATCTGGTTCTAGCGAACTAACTCCAACAGACTCCCACATGAACTAGAGCCAACTGGAAACAACTTTAAATCCACTAGATCTCACATGATACTCATGCCTCTACTATGATAAATATTTATTCAAGGGGTACACCATATTTTATTCCATGGATACTATACTCACCACAACTTAACCTCATTGAGAAAAATATATCCAGAGATGAAACTTTTGAAGTATGTGATTGTCTTATGAAGTGACCTTGAATCTTTAGATAGGTCCAATGCTATAGTGTTATCATAGTGAATTGTGATAGGGTATTGTTTTTTAGGCACCGAATAATTATCTTGGACAATGTTACAAATCCAAAAAAAAAATCCTTGGATGCATCAAAAGTCAAAGTATACTAAGACTTGGTTGTAGAATTGATGAAAACTAGCTTCTTAGAACTCTTACAACTCACAACTCCTTCATTGAGAAAAAAATAAATATCTAGAATACAACTTCATATAATTCTAATCTAGCTGAATTCTATAATCTATATTACCCATGATGACTAGATCTCCATATCCTCAATACATCAGGAATATATCCTCAGTTCACTTCAGATACATAAATACAATCTTAACATTAGTGTAATACTTTTCACATATAACTACTTGATATCTAGCTACCATGTTTGTAATGACCTGAAAATATATATATTAAATTCCCTTTTTGGATGAATAAATGCATTATAAATTATTGTAGTTATAGAAAACACATTAACTACTTTTTTAGTTTATTTTGGACCATTATAATTTATATCCTGTCAGATTTAAAAACCATTAAATACCATAACCATTGATAATATCGATTTTGTTAAATGTTCATCAAGATTAGTATATTAAGGGTTATGATAAAGTCCAATTGATATAGAAGAAGTAAGTGATGGCCTTGACCAGTATAACCATACCCAATGAAGCTCTTTTATTAGAGCTTTTAAGGGAGATAACATAACTAAGATTTTACCTTGACCAATACTAAGTCAAGATTAAATAGCTGAAGCATGAGAAAAGATGTTTACAAGAGAATTTTATGCTCATCAAGATCACAAACCAAACCATGTTTTTTGAACCACCCCATGAAAATCTCACCATCACACACCTTACCTTTAAGGAATTTGCCGGTGTAATAAAGAGTTCTGTATCTAAAACCTAAAAGTAAGAATTTGTATATTTTTTAGTTTTTAATAAAATAATCATTACATTTATCTATTTTTAATATTTTTTTAAATGATTAAATAATGAGTTTGATAAAAATATGATTTTGATATGATGAAACACAATTTTTTTTGAGAAATATATTATTTTAATCAAGAAACTTATTTTTTGATGAATTCAATAATTTTTGAATTAAATATTTTTTTTAAAAATATTATTATTAAATAATATTTGTTAAATATAAATGATAATATGATTTTACAAAGTCAAAAACAATTTTTATAATGGCCAGAAAACATTTATTGTAAAAAAACTAGTATTTTTCAATAAATGAGGAATTTGATTTAAAAGTGGTAATTCTCATATTTATAGAATTATTTTCATAAAATAAATATTATTTTTAAAATTATCATGTATAAATTATCAAATGGTTAATTTTTCATAATTTTTTGAGACAATAATTTTCTTCAGGTAAAAAGTAGATATGGTATAAATATACAACATGTATAATAATATTGTAATGACCCAAAAGTGATGTAATATATTTTATAAAAGTTATCCATGACTAAATATATATTTTAACTTTAAGATATTTTATTTTTTAAGTTATTTTATTAATTTTATAAAGCCTTAATGAATCCTCAAAACTTATATTATATTTAAAGGTTTTAAAATCAATTATTTATAAACACGACACATTTTCACATCACCAATGGAATTATTTTAATGAGATAGATTATTAAACATTTAAAATAATAAAAAATAGTCCTATTTGGTAGAAAAAATGTTCTAAAACCATGTTAAGGTTTGTAGTTTTTATTACTTTATCATATAGAGTCCAAAACACATGTTTTGAAATTAAAAAAGAATTATCCTCTCTTTTTCTATATAAACCACCCAAACTTCCATTCCTCTTCACTAAAAACTCATGGAGCATGAAGTTACTCTAACCTTCCCTCTCTAGATCCCTACCAAGCCCCCCCAATCTCTTAAGAATCTCCTCTCAAGATTTTATAACTTACCTCTCAAGGTAAGGGATCTTATCCTTCTCCTCTTTATTCAAGCACCTTATTTATGTCATGCCTTTTTCATTTCCAATTTTTCAAGTTGGGAATATGTTTTTTTAAAATAACTCTCAATTTAATTATGATTCAAAAATAATTAGCGACCCTTTTTTCTCTCATTAACCCCTTCTATAAACCTTTATATACGCCCATTATGCTGCCAAAATTATCCTGAAATTTTCCATTCTAAACATTTGTGTAATGAATACTGATCTCCATTTCCACTCAAGGGTATTCACATAGTTGTACCTATAATTATTTTATTGGGGATTTACATGAATACAACCTGAAATCCTTAATTATGGGGTTAAAATTGATGAAAACTTATTTATTTTGTATGATCTATGTGGCACACTTATGCATGTACATGATATGAATGTGGTAGGTGGACACCAAATTATATAGCCCTCTAATGTTTTGGGTAATGTTTTTATATCATGAGATTCCATGTATGATTCACAAGAGGTTATCCTAAACACACTATTTTATGTTTTTCTTAGCAATTATCCTTGACTTATATGTATCAGGTCATGTTTTATATTGTTTCCACATTACTATGTTTCCTTTATTCTATCATGTTATATCATGCCTCATCATTTAAGATTATGATTCTCACCCCTCTTATGTTACTTTGATATGCCTCTTGGATCACATTAACTTATTTACCTTATGATATGTTCTGATTATTCCCTTAATAGGATTTATAGCTCACCCATTTCTTATATAGGTCCCATGGTTATCAAATTTAGTTTTAGAAGATCCTTGGAATATAAAGGTATGTTTTAGAGTTTTTAAGTAATGGTGTCGTAAACATGTTTTAAGTTATTATTTCATGTAGCAAATTTACCAAAGGAACTAGGCTACACTATATTCTAGGGTTATATTAAGTGTATATTTATGTAATAAATTTTAAATACAGTGTATTAAAGATATTAGTTGTCATAGTTGGTATCATAGCCAAGTCTAGTAATTTTTTGGGATTAGGATTAAAAAAACATAGTGAAAGCATTAGGGATTATAATAAACATAGGAAATGATCCCTAAATTTTGGTAAATTATAGAGTAAGTGGTTTCCATGAATATACATCCCTGTATAGATACTATAAGTGGGTGTTCCTCTGACATAGATGTACCTACACTACTATAAATCTGGGTTTATACAACACAAGTATTTATCAGCGCTATCTAAAAGAACTGATAAAGGTCCCCTTTATCAGTGATAGAAAACATGCTGATAAAGGGGGCCTTTATCAACATTTTTTTCACTGATAAAGGCGGATCTATATCAACTCTAGCTATAAGTGCTGATAAAGGACCCTTTTATCAATGCTTATAAACAAGATCTTATAAAGGGGCCCCTTTATCAGTGCTACTAGAAAAGATTTGATAAGAGGGGCTCTTTATTAGTGATAAAAAAAACACTGATAAAGGGGGTCCCTTTATTAGTGCTACTAAAAAAGTGGTGACAAAGGGTTCCCTTATTAGTACTAGTAAAAAAGCATTGATAGGGGCTTTATCAGTGCTTTTTTACTAGCATTGATAAAGGTCACCCTTTATCAATACTTTTTTCTAGTGCTGATAACATGTATATTTCATAAAAAAAAATATATTTCATTAAAAATGTTATATTAATATATAAATATATTTATATTGATATAAATATAATATTTTTAAAAAAAATATGATTTAGATAAGGATAAATACACATTTACACTTAATATATAATATATTTAGTGAAAATGAATTATAAAATAATTATAAAATATTATTAATTAATAATTTTCTAATTATTATTGAGTAATAGTCATTTAATAAAAATTGGATTACATAAAAATTAAATGAATTAATGAATGGTCAAAGATAAGTTAAAAACATGACTTGAACTTGAAACAACCATAAATTTTGCTCTGAATGTCCATTTAGGCTCTGCCAGATATGAAATCGAATCCTATGAAGAGATCTACACCTTGGTAACCTAGGGGACCATGGTAACTTTTTTAATGGCTAAAAAAGGTCCATACGATCTCCAAAACTAAGTTTTTAGTTGGGATATCCTATTTTTTAATATTTGATAGTATTTCAACTTCGTTTATGAGAGTATTCTTGTCTATTTTCAATAGGGAATGAATTTATTCCTAGAAATTCATATAGATTTTATGGTTTTGAAATTTTATCATTTTTCATAATGAATTTTTATATATAATTAAATATTTTCATATTTTCTTATATTCAATTATAATAAAACAATTTTATAATCACACATTTAAAATACATAAGTAAATATATAAATAAAAAAATTACATATATATATATATATTTATAAATAAATAAATATTTATAAATAAATATATGAAATAAAAAAAGTATGTAAATATATATAAATAAATAGAAATATCTTAAAACGGGGAAGAAATCAACTTAGGGAAGTGGTAAAATGGTTCCCTTATTGGCAGGAGGTCGATGGATCGAATCTAATTGAGAGAGGATTTATGGGGAACCAACTAACCTTGAAAAAGGTTCGAGGGTCTAGTAATGATAAGGGGACTATATTTTAGGAAGATTTTGAGGGGCACTGAGAAAGGAGGGAAAAAATAATTTTTTAAAGACTCCTTTATTAGTGCTAAAAAATAACTGATAAAGGACCCCTTTATCAGTGCTAAATAATAATTGATAAAGGAATCCTCTATTAGTGCTAACAAAAAGAGATGATAAAGGGGCCTTTATTAGTGATTTTTCCAAGCACAGATAAAAGTTAGCCTTTAAAAATGCTTAGGTTGTCAGTGCATTGTAAGTGTTGATAAAGCCTATTTTTAGATCTATTAAAGGACAGTTGTATAGTAGTGCTAGGGGTAATTACCCTGAAAAGGGTGCATTAATATAAGCTATATAATCACCTATATTATGAAAATGGGCCTTGTTCAAACTAATTTTGACACTCCCTGGGATTATTCTTTGGTAAATCCACAAGCTCTTTATGTACCATTTTGAAGGGAACAGAAATTTCTATAAGAATTTATATTTGAAAATAGATCATAGATAACTTATATTAAAACCTATAAATTCATATATTAAGGAATATATGTAATTTATGAGTTATCCCTTTAATTTTCATGGTTTCTCATTTATATCTTTAATAATTAAAAAATTATCACCCATAAGTTCCCCTTTAATTCTATTCAATGGGAAAAAATAGGAGGAACCAATTCAACAACCAATGTGAGGGGAAAAATTATGACTACCCAAATGATATTCCCAACCCAATGGGTTTCAGAATTGAAATAATAATAATAATAATTTTTCAATTGAATTAGGTTTTGTATAGAACCCTAAATTTAGAGGAATTCCCGAATCATCCTAAGAAAGTCCAAGTTTCAATTGACAGTTTTATGAAACAAAGGCCTCTAACTTTCAGTGGATCTTTTGATCACTTTATCATTGAGAAATTGATCAACTCCATAGAAAATATATTCTCTATCCTTCAATGATTTTATTAAGAGAAGGTCATTCAGACTGTTTATTGTATAAAGGGAAAAGATGATGAATGATGGGTGTTGGTCAAAAATATGAATCATGAGGAGGATATTGAAGCACTGGAGTGGATGGAATTTTGGAAAATGTTTTTTGAAAAATATTTTACTTAAAATCTCTAAATTAAAATTGAGAGGTATTTTTTAGCCTCAATAAAATGAATGATGATTCTATTAGGGTGTGTGAGAAAAAATTTAGAGCTATAAGGAAATTTTCTTATATTCCCTAAAATTTTAAATGGAGATCAGAAAATCTCAAGTTTTTCTTGGGAATAGAGACAAGAAGTAGAGAATGGATTCTTATTTTAGTGGCGTGATGGATAAATATCATGGGGGTAAGAAATAATATCATTCCAATTTTTAAACATATGAGAATAATAATCCTACAATTTTTTTGAAGGGGACAAGGAAATGCTTTAGGTGTAGGAAGAAAGGGAACTAAGCTACCAATTTCTGACAAGAGAAACCCACCAATGTGATGGAAGAAAGGAATGATTCTGTAAAACCATTGCCTATCATCCAATGTTTCAACTACAAGGAACATGGAAACTATAAGAATCAATGCCCCAAGACAAGGACTGTCAAAGATAACCGATGAAAAAACTGATAGGGACTAGAGAGAAAGGTTGAGCATATGAAATCACAACTACTGAGGTAGGTACCGAAAATTAAGTGGTGATAATAATTCTAGTTATTAATTCAAGGTTAGTTAATATACTATTTGATTTTTGTTCTATTCATTCTTTCATATCATGTATGTTTAGTAGAGATATTCAAACACTACATCAAAACATGGTAGATGGGTTATCAGTGAAGATGAAAAATGGGTCAATTGTTGCATCACAATCATATAACTCATCCCATGTACAATTGTTTTGGGATAAATTTCCTATAAAAACTTTTTATACTCCCCTTATATGAATTTTATTCTATTCTAGAAATAGATTGGATTTTCTTGTATAGATCCAATATAAATTTTCGAGAGAAGGAAATTTCCATTTATATAAAAAATCTCTTACAAGTTCAAGGAGGAGGATGAATCTTCTTTGGTACCAAAATCTCAAGAATAAATATTATTTCCTTATTAGAAAGAAGATCTTGATCAAAATATTGAGTCTAAATAAAAGATAATCCTTGATTACATGACCATTTTAAGGGATTTTTTGTTGGGTTTCCCAAATAATTCTATGGCCTTCTTCCTAGTTGTGAGGTTGAGGTCTCAATCATTATCATAATAAAATATTTATTGATATCAAATAATCCATATAGAATGGACATTGTTGAACTTGAGGAGTTGAAGAAATAATTACAGGTGAATCTGGATAAAGGGTTTATACACCCAAGCACTTCATCATGGGGTGCTTCAGTCCCCTTTATCAAGAAGAATGATGAGCCAATGAACTTCTGAATTGATTATCATGAGCTCAAAAATATCATGATAAAGAAAAAGTATCCTCTTCCATAGATTGATGACTCATTTGATCATCTATTTGGATCCTAGTACTTCTCTAAGGTAGATTTTCAGTTAGGATATTATCAAGTAATGATGAAGAAGGATACCCCCAAGATTTATTTTCATACAAGGTATAATCATTACAAGTTCATAGTGATGCCATTTGAACTCACTAATTCTCCAAAAATATTCCTTGACTTAATTAATATAGACTTTAGGGATTACCTAGAAAAATTTATGGTAGACTTTATAGATGATATTATTATCTACTCCAAAAGTAAGGAGCAACATGAAGAACATTTAAATACTATACTAAAAACCTTATGGAATGAAAATTTATATAAAAAGTATAGTAAATGTGAGTTTTGGTTGGATTAAGTAACTTTATTGGGGAATGTTATCCCTAAAAAGGGGATATATGTAGATTTATCAAAAATAGAGGTAATCAATGGATGACCCAAACCGACATTTGTAATAGAAATCCATAGTTTCTTTGGATTATCTTGGCACTATCAACAATTTGTGAGAAACTTTGTCATGATTGTCAAGCCCACTAACCAAGATTACTCATAAGGGAGTAAAGTTTTTATGGATGAATGAATATTAAGAAATCATTAAAGATATGAAGAAGAGGCTAATTAATGCACCTGTTCTCACATTACCCACCAGTGGGGAAGAATTTGTGATCTATAGCGATGCATCAAAAAATGGGTTGGGTTATGTAATCATGAAAGATGGAAAATTAATATCCTATGCCTCATTCTAATTAAAGATCCATGATGATAACTACCCAAGGCAGGGTCTATAATTGGAATTAGTTATCTTTTCATTGAAGATTTGGTGACCTTATATTTATTAGGAAAAGTGTGATATATATATGGATCATAAAAGCCACAAGTATATATTTACATAAAAAGAGATCAATATGTACCAATGAAGTTGGTTAAATATGATCATGGATTATGATTTTTCAATCTATTATCATACTGGTAAAGTAATCAAATTGGAAGATTCTTTGAGTAGAAAGGATCCTACAATTCTATCTAGAACAAGGATTTCAAGGGCTCTAATATTATTGGACATAAAAAGGATGGATATGGGAATAAAAAAAAAAAATTCATCCTACCTTTCTCAAATAACTAATCTACTATCTATTATTGAGATGATCAAAGAGGCCCATAAATATGATGAGTTGCTCCAAAATATGGCTGTGAATATTTCATAGTTAAAATTTGCTGACGATGGAGTTATAAGGATTTTAACCTGAATATGTGTCCTATAAAAACCAAAATTGAAGAGGGAACATTTGGATGACGCATACAACTCATCATTCTCTATTAACCAAGAAATCACTAAGATGTATAGATATTTGAATTAAAAATTATGGAAGGATAACATGAATAGGGATATTGTATAGTTTGTATCTCGACAATTTGTATGCCAACAAGTCAAGGAAAAATGAAATAATTCTAAGGGTTTGATGCAACCATTGACCATAATAGTATGTAAATGGGGAAATTTAATAATGTATTTAATCATAGGATTCCCAAGGACACCTAAACTAAATAATGCTATCTGGGTGCTAGTCGATCACCTTACAAAGTAAGAACATTTCATTGATATCAAGGAGTATTTATCTCTTGACCAACTTTCCAAGATAAAAATAAGATAAGTAGTAAGAATACATGAATTTACACTATCTATTGTAGCTGATCAAGATCATAGGTTTACCTCAGGGTTTTAGAGAAGCCTTCTGAAAGTGTTTGATATAGATATGATATTTAGCACAGCTTATCACCCCCATATGGATGTCCATTCTAAAAGGATCATTCAAACTCTAGAGGATATTCTGAGATCATGTTTAATGGATTTATAAGTATTTTGGGATGAAAACCTTCCCCTAATGGAGTTATCATATAAAAAAATCTATTCTAACATTTATATGGAACTTTATGAGGCTCTTTATTGAAGTATCTTTCAAACTCCAACTTTCCAGGATGATGTTGGAGAGTGGAAGCTGATGGGACCAATCTTATCCAAGATATGACAAAGAAGAATAAAAAAATTTAGTGCCTTATGAAATCCACAAAAATTTGATAGAAAATATATTCCAACAATATTTTATGATACCTGTAGTTTGAATCCAAAGATAAAGTGTTCTATCATATATCACCATGGAATAAAGTCATGAGGTTTCAAAAGAAGGGAAAGCTTAGACCTAGATAGATCGACCCCTTTGAGACCCTCGATCGCATCAGAGCAGTGTACTATCGACTAAAACTACCACTAAATATATCTCAAGTACATGGCATGTTTTATGTATCCCTATTGAGGAAGTACATACCAGAGCTCTCATCTCACTGTGATTCACAGTTTTATTTCACCCTAACACCCCTGTATTAAACTAATTTTGTATTGTAAATTCCAATTATTATAAAAAATTTCAATTAATGTTTTATTTAATAATTTAATTTTGATCACTTGTAAAAAGGTAAATTTCATTTGTTTTGATGATATCATTATAGGTGAAGGTGATTTGAAGGGCCCATGATGAATTTGAAGAAAAATGGGCCAAACTGTGCATGAATCCAAGAACACATGTGGACTCAACTACACACTTTAGATAATCCATGAATCTAATTGGGATGAAATTTTGTTGTATAGTCCAAAATTAAGTGGTCTAAAACTCCTCGAAATAAATACATGCCCAATTCATTCATTAAGGGGCCCAACCGAACCGATCTATCCAAGAAAAAGAGTATGAATGAAGTCAAGAGTTTGGTTCTATATTTTGGAAACATCTCACATTTTATACATTATATAGCTTCCAAAATTGACATGGATATATCGATAAGGTCAGAAAAAAATATTTATATTTTTTAAAATTAATTATTAGGTATTTTACTATCCCAAAACCATGGTCCAATTGGTATCAATAAATCTGTTTGCCCAAAACCACCACCCATTTTGTCTATAAAAAGGCACTTTGGTCACCTAATTTGGGAGTTTGGCAAGGAAGAAAATATCTACCATATTGGAGACCCAAATGATTCCTATCCTCATTTCTATAAGTTATGGAGGTTATGGGAAGTGCTATTTGAACATCTATATCCTCCTCCATATCTATGGAGTTCTAAACTCTTTGTGATCACCCGGAGAGGAACATGATATAATCTCGAGCTTCTTGTTTGTAATATTTTAATGATAATTTTAATTCTAGGTTATATGTAATTTTTATTCATCCTATATTATTATTTAATTTAGTTATGTATTGTTATGTCATGATCAAACTCATATGATCATGTTTGGAGGTACCCTTTCATGTGATCTTTCACAGACCGTTCACCATTTCTTCTTCCCTCTTTTAATTGTGGTGTTTGTATAGTTCATATTGGTCAATTGAACTCTAATAAACACTATAAAGACTATTTAAATTTATGTAATGGTATCAAAAATAAATAACATACAAACCTATACAGTTCATCTAGTCTTTATGTGTTTCCTTTTTGAGTTTTGATTATGAAGTCTAACACAAATCACCAAATCATCTGTGCTAACCAGTGAATAATTTTGTATTTCTAATAGAAACCTAGGTTGTATAATGATATAAAATATTTAATATTTGGGTTATAGGTGTTAAAAACTAGGGATTAAAATATATATACCCTTTATCTTGAAGCAATTAAGGACAAGCATCATTATAACTCCCCGGGTTGATCATGCTTAATCAAAGTTTGTAATTTATTATTTCTTGTATCACTTTGTTTTATATATTTTATCTTAAATAAAAAAACCCCAAGTTTTATAAAATCTCATTCCCCTTTTCATAATCAAAATCTTATTTTAAAATTAATTATCTAAGGCTCTCTTGAGAGATGACCTAGGGTTCTTTCTATACAATATATGTTCAAGTAAAAACTAAACAACTAATTTGATGCGCTTGACAGTATAATCAAAACTTGGCACCATTTATAGGAATACAAGATCAATTTTGCCTTATTTTATTTATTTATTACCCCTTTTCAATATTCCTTAATTTCCTTTTTATTTTTTTGTTTTTATTTATTTGTGTGTGTTTCTTATCTCTCTATCTTATTCTCTCTCTCTCTCTCTAATTAAGTAATATAGCACAATATTTCCTTTTTTCTATTCGTTTTTATTAATTGTTTTTATTTTATTCATTTTTCATTAAATAAAAAAAACAAACTTCACAACTTAGTTGCATGACCCGATCAGGAAAAGAAAAACTATTTGAAATAGACCTTGAAATCAAAAAGACACTTCACTCACAGATTAGGTAATCTAAACTAGGACAATTAGATAACATTAAGGAACACCTTATAGATCCTCAAGAATCCCTAAACTAATATAAAATTGAACCAAATTAAATTCCCGAAAACATGGCTACAAATAACCAAACCTTAAAACAAATGGCGACCCTATATGTGGAGTACCAACTTGTATACATCCAATATCCCAGGTAGGCATCCAACTTTGATCTGAGATCATTTTTCATCCACCTTCTTCCTAAATTACATGGTCTTCCTAGTAAGAATCCTCACAAACATCTTAAGGATTTTTATATAGTGTTCACTACTATGAAACCCCAAAAATGTGTTCGAGCATCTCATTAAGTTTAGGGCCTTCCATTTCTCCCTTGATGGTGAAGACAAAGACTAGATATAATATCATCCTACCACAATTGGGGGTTAGAATAATCTTAAATGTCTCTTTATAGATTTTCCCAACCTCTTTAACTTCATCAATTAGAAAAGAAATTTGTGGAATTGGGAAATCACAAAGAGAGAACCATCACGAATATTGGGAGATATTGAAAAGACTTTTCCCAAGTTTCCCCAATCACCAAATAAGTGAATAGTTTATAATTAAATACTTCTATGTGGGACTTATCCCCATGGATCGTGGAATGATATATTCTTCAGCTGGTGGTTCCCTATTTGATAAAACTCTTGCCACCACTTGTGACTTAATAGCCAACATGGCTCAAAATGTACACAAATTTGGTACATGAGTAATTTCACCCACTTGAGGATTTCATGAGGTAATTCATTCATCCATATTAAAAAGGTAGATAATAAACTTGATGAGATACATACCATTATAAGGAAATTATCTCAATCACAAGGTAATTCACACTCTCCTCTCATTCCATTACATTATCATATTTGTTCTGATAACACACATTTTTCTAACTAGTTCCCATAAATTTAAGATTCATTATAGTCTTGTGCAATGATATTCCCTGGGAATCCATTCCAATACACACCACCCTTCAATAAAGAACCATTCAGGCCAAATCTAAACCCTATATGGAAAGCACAACCACCATACCAATAAAGAGGAAACTCGAGCTACCCTAAATAGAACTGGTATCAACAAGTCCAAGGTATGAAACCTTCTTATCCTTAAAAATCTCAAAACAAATACTCCTCCTTCCAAATATAAACCAAGACTTGAGGAAATGATAAAGAAAATGGAAACCTAGAACCTTTAATTCCAACAAACCATACCCTTATCTATTCAATACCTATGAACTCTTGTTGGACAATTGGAAAACACCATAGGCGAGATAAAGATGAAATGTTCTGGATAAATACCATACCAACCTATTTTTTATCCAAAGGATAAAGGTAATGTATGTGAAATCATACTTTATAGAGGTAAATATGTTTTTTCTTCCAATGATTCTACACACATAGGTAAGTCCCCCACTTGAAAACTCTCTTTCTCTATACATAAAAGATTCTGATAAATAATAACAAAAAAAATGTATAAAATAGTTATTATTTAGGATTCCCCTAAATAATCCATTCCACATACTTTACCCCAAATACCCTCTAAGACTAAGAATTTTTTTGATTATGAGATTCATAAAGAAATCATGGTTACATTTAAAAAGGTACAAGTTAACATTCCTTTATTGGACATAGTTAAAAAAATCCATTTTTATTCCAAATTTCTTAAAAATATTTCCACATAAAGATGGAAATTGAAGGGTAATGAGAGATTCAACCTTGGAAGAAATTTCTTTGATTTGATCCAACTAGTAATTCCAACCAAATTCAAGGATTCAAGCACTTTCACGATACCTTGAACCATAGGGGAGACTATATTTTATGATGTAATGCTAGATTTAGGTGATTCAGTTAATATAATTCCATACTCTATATACACTTCTCTATAGGTTAGAGAGCTTTAACTAATGAGAATCATCATGAAACTTTCTAATAGAATCACATAAAATCCATTAGAAGTGATAGAATATGTCTTTATTAGAGTTAACAATCTAATATTACTTGAAAAATTCTACATTTTTGAGAAGGAAGATAGTCTAACCCAAGAGAATTCTCCTCTCATACTTGGGAGGCAATTCCTTAAACTAGTGAATATGATCATCAATGTTCAAAATGGCATGTTTTCCATGGATTTTGGTGTAGAAAAGGTATGTTTTAGTATACTTGATTCTATAAAACACCCTGTTGAAGAGAAATCCACTCTTCCTATCTATTCTTTGGAAGTTATCTCTAATTAAACAAACATAAACACAACTTTATCTCCTTAACCCATATTCTAATTCACTTTCTTATTCATCAATATTTGATGATTTGAGTTTTGACTCATGTTTTGAGTGTTGTGTGGGTTGAGAAAAGTGTAAATTTTGTGGTTTAATTAAAGAGTGTTCTCATTTTGAGGTACCGATGACCATTGATAATTTTGAAAATCTCATTTCTATTGATTCTATTTCTTTATAGAATAAACATGAGTAGATAGATAGTTTCATGGACCTCACTCCCCCCACTTCCCCATAATCAATCCAAAAACTACTAGAGTTGGAATTAAAACCACTTACATATAATTTAAAACAAGCCTATCTTGAGGGTATTAACCAATTTCCCATTATTATTTCCAAAAAACTCTATCCACATAAGTAATCAGAATAACTCAACCTTTTAAGAGTGTGTAAAAAGGTGACAATATGGATATTAAAATATATTCTTGGTATTATCCAATCTATTTTTATGCACCATATACTTTTATATGATGAGTCTAAACCCATAAGATAGTCTCAATTTTGGTTTAATCCCACTCTCATTGAAGTGGTAAAATTATAAGTCAGTAAATTACTTGCTGCTAGGATCATATATCCTATATCTTATAGTAAATGGGATAACCCAGTGAAAATTGTGCCTAAAAAAATTGAATAAAGGTTGTGTCAAATGAATAGAATGAATTGGTTCCAATAAATGTGCTAAATAGTTGGTGAGTCTGTATTAACTACCATTGATTGAATCAATCCATGAAAAAGGAAAACTTTTCTTTATCTTTCATTAAAAAATGTTAGAAATATTGGCTATTAAGTCTCATTATTGTTTCCTTGATGGCCATTCTGGTTATTTTCAAATTCATTTGTCCCCTGAGGATCAAGAAAAGACAACATTTACTTTTCTATTGAGTACTCTTTCATACAGAAGGATTCCTTTTGGTCTCTATAATGATCCTAGTACTCTTCAATGATATTTGTTAAGTATTTTTTCTGAGTACCATGAGAACTGTATGAAAAATTTTATGGATTATTTCACTATTTATGGATAATAATTTTATGAATGTTGGGAACACCTAGGTTTTGTCTTCATCCGTTGCATTGAAAAATATCTTGTATTAAATTATGAGAAATGAAATTTCATGGTTGAGTGGGGTATAATTCTTGGGCTTGTTTTTTCAAATGATTAAATTCAATTAGATAAATCAAAATTTGAATGAATTTCATCCTTCCATATCTAGAATTTTTTCATGAGGTGCAATATTTCTTGGGTCATGATGGTTTTTACTGCTGATTCATTAAATAGCTTAGTAAGATTGCACTTCCCTTTTCTAGGTTATTAAAAATGATCCAGAGTTTTTGTTTGATAAAAATTGTGAGGATTCATTAAATTCACTAAAAACGAGTCTCACATCACCTCCCATCATCAAGAAACCAAGGTGGGATATCCCCTTTAAACTTATGTGTGACACATCTAACTTTTTAATTGGGAAAGTTTTATCACAAAGGGTTGAGAAGGATCCTCATGTCACTATGTATGACTCACGTACCCATGACCCTTCCTAGGTAAACTACACAGCCATTGAAAAAGAACTCATTTATATTGTGTTTTCTTTGAAAAATTCCATTAATATCTTCTTGGGTAAAAAATCATTATGTTTTCTGATCATGACACCATTCATTTTCTCTAGAAGAAATATGAAGCTAAGCCCTGCCTCATTCAGTGGATGATTCTCCTCTAGGAGTTTGAACATGATATTCGAGATAAGAGAGGAGTATAAAATGTGGTAGCTAACCACATTAGTAGGATTCCCCCAGCATTGGACCATCATGTAGAACTACCCCTACCTATTGGGCAATTATTTCTTCATGAGAACCTTTTTATGTTGTAGACCTTACCCCTTAGTATGCGGACATTGTGAATTTTCTAGCAACATTTAGGGTCCCCCCTGATTTTGGAACTTCACAACCTGAATGACTTAAGTATGAATAACAATGGTAAATTTGGGATGAACATTACTTTTTGTAGAATTGTTAGTGACCAAGTTATTCATTAGTGTGTCCTTGACCATGATTTCACCACTATTTTGACCTTCTGCCACACTTTGGATTATAGGGTCCACTTTGTCTCTCAATATACAGCTCAAAAGGCCCTTGAATTGGGTTTTTGTTGGACAAAATTGTATAGGGATGCCCATCAGTTTTTTAAGTCATGCACAAGATGTAAATTCATAGGGAATATCTCCAAGAAAAATGAAATTCCCCAATAAGACATGTTATTATGTGAAATCTTTGATGCATGAGGAATTAAATTCATTGGTCCTTTTCCAAATTAATTTGAATTTTTTTACATCTTATTAGATGTTGACTACATGTCTAAATGGGTGGAAGTAAAGGCTATCAGGATAGAAGACTCTCAAGTGGTTTTTGAGTTTTTGAGGTCACAAAATTTTAATAGGATTAGTTTTCCTAGATTCATCATTAGTGATTAGGGTGCACACTTTTTCTATCGTAACATGAAAAAATTTCTTCATATGTATGGGGTTGTTCATAAAGTATCCACTTCATATAACCCCCAAACTAACGGACAAGAAAAAATCCCAAATCAGGAAGTTAAGTGAATCTTGTAAAAAATGGTACAACCCAATAGGAAAGATTGGAGCTTACGCTCTAATGAGGAACTTTGAGCATACTATACAACTTTTAAAACCCTGATTAGAATTTCACCATACATGATTGTGTTTATAAAATCATTTCACCTTCAGGTGGAGGTAGAGCACCTTGCATGTTGGGTTGTTAAACAATGTAATTTGAATCTCTAAGATGTAGGAGAACATATGAAGTTACATATTCAGGAGTTGGAATAAATTCAGTGTGATTCATATGAGAACTCTCAAATCTATAAATAAAATACAAATTCTATTCATGATGATATGATTCATCAGTAGAAGTTTTATATTTGATATAAGGCCCTCATGTACAATTTTAGGGTAAATCTCTACCTAGGTAAGCTTCATTCCCGATGGTTTGGTCCTTACATTGTTACTAATGTTTACCCTTTTGGTGAAATATAGGTTTTTTATGAGTAGAGTGGACAAAGTATTACCATCAATGGGAATATACTTAAACACTTTTATGATGAATTTATGAAGCATCAAGTGAAGTAAATCCACCTTCAAGAAGCAACATACCAGTAAAACCCACCCATTTTTATCCTTCCTTCCCAAATTCTATTTTATTATAGTGATAAAACTTCACACTCTAGGTGTGGGATGGGGGTGGGGTGGGGATGGGTGGGTACAATCCTGGTTTTTTTAGTATTTTCATTGTATTTCTTCTTTATTATCTATTTTTTAACTTGCTGAATGGTATTTTTAATTTTCCCCACCTTGTTGAGTTCATTAGGATTTTCATTTTCTTTCTTATTTCTTCTCTTTTTCACTTATTGAATAATATTTTTACCTTTCCCATATTTTTCTCACTAAATCATGGAACTTACTAAATATTCATTTGAAAATTCCCGATTCCATTCTATTTGAACATTGAATGAAATTTTTTCTCAATTATAGAATGATTTTTTGCATGAATTTAATATTAGTGAATTATATTTAGTAAATTAGTTGTTTTTCAATGATATAAATGGTTGTATCTCTATAAAATCTTTGATATGAATGATACCCTTTAGGTAAGTAGTTATTAGGAAAATTGTGTCACTAATATATCTACATATCTTTTCACCCAACCAAGAAGTGTGAATATTTATTACTTAATAAACGATAAATATAATTTAGGCTAATTTTTATCAGCTTTCTAAAAGTATTTTTCCATATGTTTGTTCCTAATTTGATCTATTTCATTACTATAATAGATTAAACAATGTGTTGGTACCTATTATCTAACTGTTGTATGCCCTAAAAAAAAAATAATGAGGAGAGTGATGAAATGTACAAAAAATGAGGTTATTAAGGTTAGAATCTTATGGTTTGACATCCGGGAACACTTAAGTGAGTGAGTCTTGAAATTTGATTATAATGGATGTGGGGAAGGTTTGGTGGAAAGAATTAGGTAAGTAGATTTTCTTTTTAAAATAACCTATATTTACTAGATAGAAAGTGGAAATACTAATATGAAATGGTTTTCACACACACACACACACATGTAGAGTTAGTGTCATTGTTGATTTTTTAATTCCATGCTCAGATTTCTATCATGCATCTCTTTAAATTTCATTCTAATACAATTTATGATACATCCTTTTCCATGATCACTAAGAATAACTCCTTGGTGTAGATTTTTCTTTGATCACATTTATTTAATGAATTAAAATTTCATTTAATGCTAAATATTCATGAATTTGGGAATATATACATGCATCATGTTTTTTTATTGTACATGTGATTTTTATCTAGAGTGAAAATGTTTATATGTGGAGGTGTAATCACACCACGATTGACTTTTCACCCTTACACCCCTATATTAAACTGATTTTGTATTGTAAATTACAATTATTATAAAAAATTTAACTTCATGATTGATTCAATAATTTAATTTTTATCACTTTTAAAATGGTTAATTTCACTTGTTTTGCTGATTTCACTGTAGGTGGAGGTGATTTGGAAGGCCAAAGAAAAAGTTGAAGAAAAATGGGCCAAACTGCATAGGAATCCAAGAACACATGTGGACTCAACCACACAATTCAACTGACATGTGCACTCAATTTGGCTGATATTTTTTTATAGTAAAAATTTCAGTTTTCTACAACTATTATTAATAAATTCAATCCTAATTCATCCATTAAAGGGCCCAACTGAACCAATCTATAGAGGAAAAAGAATCTTCACAAAGACAAGATTTTTGTTCTGTATTTTGAAAATATATCCCATTTTATACATTATCTAACATCAAAATTTGACATAGAGATATAGAGGATTTATACAAACAATATTTTTCATTTTTCCAAGCCTTGATAAGGTTGTTTACTAGACCAAAACCTTGGTCCTAGTGGTATCAAGAAATATGTGTGCCCAAAACCACCTCCCATTTTGGCTATAAAAGTCACCATGGGAACCTCATTTAGGAGTTCAACTAGGAATAGAATCTTTGACATTTTTGAGACCCAAATGAGTTATCTCCTCATTTTTATAAGTTCTAGAGGCTATGTTAAGTGATACTTCAACATCTATGGCCTCCTCCTTTTTTATGGAGTTCTAAACTCCTTTTGATCACCTAGAGAGGAACACGATTTAATATCAAGATTCATATTTGTAATATTTGAATGATATTTTTAATTATAGGTTGTATGTTGTTTTTATTAATCTTTTATTCTTATTTAATTGAGTTATGTACTGGTATTTCATGCTCAAACTCATATGATCATGTCTAGGGGTACCCTTTCACGTGATGTTTCACACACCGTTCACCATTTCTTCTACTCTATTATAATTGTGGTGCTCGTGTGGTTCATATTGGTCAATTAGAATCTCATAAACATTATAAAGTGAATTTAAATTTATTTCATGGTATCAAAAAAAATTACATACAAACCTAGATAGTGCATAAAGTTCTTCACGTGCTGCCTATGCGAGTTTTGATTTTGAAGTCGAACACAAATCACCCAATCATCGTTGGTAACCAGTAAATCATTTTTGTTTAGTAATGAACCCTAGGATGTATACTAGTATAAAATCAACAAAATTATGGTTCTAGGTGTTAGAAACAAGGTATTAAAAGATATACACCCTTTATGTTGAAGAAATGATGGATGAGTATCATGATAATTCCCCAAGTTGATCATGATTCATCACATCTGTCAATTTTTTCTTTCTTGTACCACTTTATTTTATATGTTTCATCTTAAATAAAAAATCCCATGTTTTATAAAATACCATTTCCAATTATTTTCATAATAACAAACTTATTTTAAAATTAACGATCTAAGTCTCCGTCAAGAGACGACCTAGGGTTCCTCCTATACTACAAAAATTCTAGTGAAAACTAAACAACTAAATTTACATGCTTGACAACACAATAAACCCCTCACATTTACTAAATACATTGTTGGTATCACTGGATAATGATCTTTCATATGAGGAGAATATAGTCGAGATATTAGATTAGAGAGACAAAGTTCTGTAAAACAAAACAATCACCTATTCAAAGTGTTGTGGTGGAACCAAAAGTTTGAGAAAGCTACATGAGAACTAGAAGAGGTGATGAAAAAAATGTACAATCACATGATTTTGTGTATGAAATGAAAATGTGGAAGGTTAAATTTTTAAATGGGGGAATAATGTAAAGTCTGGAAAATTTATAAATGAAATTATCTTTTTGGATGTATAAATGCTTTATCAAGTAATCTAATTATAGAAAACACAAGAACTAATTTGCTTATTTTATACCATTATAAGTTATATCCCATTAGATTTAAAAGATAGTTACGAATCATAACCATTGAAAATATAACTATTGTATAGTTACCATTAATATTAGTATATTAAGGGTTATGATTGATTCTAATTGATACAGACAAAGGAAGCAATGGCCTTGATCAGTAGGATCATACCCTATGAAGCCCATTTATTAAATATTCTAAGGGAGATAACATTACTGGTATTTTCCCTTGACCGTGACCAAGTTGATATTCAACAAATATAGAATAAGTGAAACTATTTACAAGAGATGTTCAATCTCATTGAGATCATGAACCAAACCATGTTCGTCAAACCGCACTAAGAAAATATCACCATCACACACCTTACCGTTAGAAAATTCACTAGTGTAATGAAGGGTTATGTATCTAGACACTAAAAGTATTATTTTTTATATTTTTTTAATAAAATAATTATTATATTTATCCCTTTTAATATTACATTTTAAATTATTCAATAATAAGTTTAATAAAATTATATTTTGATACAATGAAATACAAATTGAATATTAGGAAAATGTATAGTTTCAAGAAAAACACACTTTTTAATGAAATCAATAAATTCTGAAATAAATGAAAATTTTAATAGTATTATAATTAATTAATATTTGTTAAATATAAATTATAATATAATTTTATGAAGTGAAAAATAATTTTTATAAGGGTCAGAGAATTGTTATTATAAAAAACAAAAGTATTTTTCAATAAATATGGATTTTGATTTAAAAGTGTAAATTATTACATTTATAGAATTATTTTGATAAAATAAGTATTTTTTATATCAGTATATCGAAATTACCCAATGGTGATTTTTTCATAATTTTCTGAGATAATCTAATTTTTGGGTTAAAATTAAATACGACATAAATATATATTATGTATTATGACCTCATTATTGTATGATCCTGGCCTTTATTTTGAGACTTCTTGGGGTTGGTTATTGGTGATATTTTTTCTTTTCTTGAGTGATTTTCATTTGGGTTTTACTTTGGGGTGTGTTTGGGTGAAATTTTGAGAAAAATGAGTGAAATAGGACTTTTTACGGTTGGTGCATGGTTAGGGAAAACTGTGAACCCTAGCCTAGCAAACCATACAACCCTGAACAAAGGGGAATTTCATGGTTTGCACATAGTTTTCCAAACCATGATTAGTTTTATGAGTAACCATGCACCCCTATAAAATAGGTTCATGGTTTAGGTTCACTATTTGGAAAAACTATGAACCCCTGCCCAACAAACCATGCTTAACTTTTAAAGTCACATGAAAATTAGTTTTTTATTATCCCAAACCCCAAAACTCATCCTATTTGACCCAAAATCTGACCAACTAGATTTATCTCAATTTTAGAGCCTTTATAATGAATTAAAATTCTTACCAACACCCGTTCTTTGCGATTCAATGATGGGATAAAAGATCTCCACCCCTCCCAATAAGAGAGTCCTATCCCACTTGGTTTCCCATTCTTCCTTTATTCCTTATCCTTTTCTTTTGGTGGTTGTTCTTCCTATTTTGGGATTGATCTAGATCTAGTATTTTGGACCTAGATCTAGGATTATAAATCTAGATCTTGATTAGTGATATCTTTATTTATTTGATCTTTATGTAGGATTTAGATCTGGATCTCATTCTATGTTGTTGTGCCACACATTTTTTGAAAATTTTCATTGGTCGATCACTCATCAAAAAATTGAGTTAGGTGGTCTATAATTAAAATACCAATGTATTTATTAAAATTACATGTATGTAATTGTAGAATTTCTATTATATGTTTAGAAATTGTATTCTTATTGAATTAATTAATTGAGAAGATGTGAAATTGGGGATTTTGGGTGTTATAGTTTGAGATAATTAATTGTATAATTAATTATGAGATATTGAGATTTGATAATTAGTATAATTAATTATAGAATTAATTATTAGATATTGAGATTTTGGGATGATATAATTAATTTTGGAATTAATTATGGGATTTTAAGTATGTATATATTGATTGATAAATTGATGAATTAATTAATGGGATTGACGTACTTGATTAATTGGGGAATTAATTAAAGGGATTTTTTAAAAATAATTGTTGAATTAGTAATTAAATAAATGTGATTAGTTAATTAAGGAATTGAATATAAGAATTTATGTGATTAATTAATAGTAGTATTAATTAATGTCATTGATATGATTAATCAATTATTGAGTTAACTAATAGAATTGTTATGTTTAACTAATTGTTGAATTATTAATGGAATTGATGTGGATAATTAATTTTTGAATTAATTATGTGCTATGAATGGTAATACGGTCATTTAGTTTCGAATTAAATAATGGGAACATGATCATTCTAACGTGTATGGTATGAATGGTAACATGGTCATTTAGTTATGAATTAAATAATGGGAACATGGCCATTATAATGTGTAAGGTATGAATAGTAACATGGTCATTTAGTTTTGAATTAATGAATGAGAACATGGTCATTATAATGTGTAAGGTATGAATGGTAACATTTTCATTTAGTCGTGAATTAAAGAATAAGACCATGTCTATTATATTGTGTGATGTATGAATGGTAACATGGGTATTCAAGTATGAATTAAATAATAGTAATAATGGAATTATGAGATATGATATCCCTAGGACATACTTTGGGCTCTAATATAATTCGAAGTAGGTATTTAGTTACGAGTGTCTATGGGAACCTAGAGGTTTATGAGGTTAAATAGAGATTAATTGATAATGTGATAACTATTTACTTAAGCATTGTAATTATTTATTTATACAACTGTATACACTTTCTATTGACTAGATATTGTTTTAGATGCTGTTGGTGGTGGCCTACATAGTGGTACTCACACCCTAGTTAAGATACTTGATCCGTACCTGGATATACTTTGTATTTTCTAGACAGGTTAATGGAAAGGACCTTGTGTTAGATGAATGATATGGGATAGAGAGTGGATGAGGGAAACAGAAATGATTTGGTACCCACTTGGAGGAGTCATTAGTGTCTTTATTTTGGGTCTCATTTTAGACACTTGAAACATATATTGGCATGGCATATTTTCTACTTTATTTTTGACATTCTATTTCCGGTTTTGGATATCTTGTGATATCGATATATTTTAGGTTATGATTACATGTTATTCAGTTATTGTTTCTTATTTCCCATTCGTTTATTTACTCTGATAAAATAGGGTATAGCCTCTCCATGATTGATATATCAAACTCTCACTGCTATTCAAAAGCCTCTGGAATACATGGAGGCATGTCTGAGGTCATGTGACCAACCAGTTCAGGGCACTGATGTGTGGAACATGGATAAATACATTACAAAGTGATATCAAATACATTTTTCTTTTCTTTTTTATTTTTAATTAATATTTAAGAAATGTATACATGCGACTAGGAAGATTCAATACTTGGTTATGAGCTCATGTATGGGAGTAGCTAACCCATGTATGGAGAGAACCCAAGTACCCAGGGTGGGGATTGTTGTTATTGTTGTTTTCTATTAGAGTTGAATATTATTTTAGCTTAGGTGACACACTTGTTGTGTGATGTGATTATTGTTTCTAATATTTGATGATATTTGACTCATGGCCTAATATACTATGATAGTTGAGTTTTCATGCATCATTCTAGGCATTCAGGATTATTTTGTGACTCACATCAATTTTAGGCATGCACATAAAAATGGGTTATGGGTAAGTTGTTGAACTGGAACTATTTTTCCTTGATTATGAAATTGAAATGAAAAATGTGTGTAATGTGATGATAATAATTGAGTTTCTAAATTATAAAATTGAATAATTAGAATGAGTTTCCCTTTGTGAACCATAACCTAGGTGTTGGATGGTTAAGGGTGGTGATAGTTCCTAAGTTTTGACTATGTGGAGGGGTCTGGGGAAATGAATTATTGTGTATTTTTGTGTTTTACCTCTCATGAAAACAAGTTAATGTTATGAATTTTGTTACATGGAGTGTTTTTATCATCATAGAGTTATGCCTCTGAGAATACGCTTATTGAGAGGATGAAAGGAGGTCATGGATGGAGATGCTGCACCAGTAGTGGGGCCTAAGGCATCGATGGTGATAGGTGAGGAAATGGGAGAGAAGTTCCAAGATAACATTGATCAGTTCATGAAATTCATGGGAAGAGACCCGGGGTGGGTTTCAAAGAGTATGTATGATCTAAAGAGGGTGTTCTAGTTGCCGAACCATATGACTTTTACTGGAGAGGGTGTAACCCAGGGAGATGATTTCTGGATTGAGTCCATCAAGATGATATTTGAACATTTAGAGACTCTTGTTGAGAGGAGGTTAAAGTTGGATACTTATATACTATGAGGATTAGTGAAGTATTGGTGAGACATATAGGCATGGATTGGGCAGACTTATGGTATGTTATGGAAGGAATTTTTAGAGAGGTTCTTAGAGAACTTCTATCCAGATATACTGAGGATGGAGAGAGAAACTCAGTTCATGTGGTTGACTCAATGGAGTATGTTCGTAATGGAATATTCTAGATGATTTACAGATTTTCAATGCTATGCTCTAGTGTTAGTAGGGGACAAGAAAGCTATGACATGTCATTTTAAGGATGAGATTAAATGTGAGATTAAGTCCCAGGTTAACCTTTTTTGGCTAAATAAGTTTTCTAAGGTGGTGCATTAGGCTCTCATAGATAAGGGTAACCCGTAACATCCCTTTACCTTGATCAGGTATGTTTTCCATTTTTCTAAGTTCACTTCTAGTTTATTAAATCTATAGATATGTTTTCTGGGTTTACTACAAACTGCAGAACAGGTACACACCGTGTACCTGAAGTACATGTCGTGTACTTGGTGCTGGTTTCATGTCATGGAATGGGAGATCACGTCGTGAATGGAGAGATCATGCCATGAGCTGGAACATGTTGTGTACCGGAGGTACACACTATGTAGGGGTTAAATAGAGGATTTTTAACCTGAGGCAATGGGTTTTTGGGTGTAACATATCTTGCGTGGTCTACACATCATGACCAAGGGGTACATGTTGTGACCCAGCTCGCATCCAGGTTAAAGTCACATGTTTGGGAATTTTGATCGGTCCTTTTATTTACAGAACTCATTTCTCTTGACCCTAGGCTACTCCTAGACTTTTTTTAGAGGTGTCACACCTTCTGGATCGATCTGATTGGCTCCGATTCGTCGTTTCTTCTACAATGTCTCTCTCCCAGTAAGTGTTCTCTTCGATTCTTCATTGATATTGGTTGTGATAGCACCCTAGCCTTACATTATCAGATCAAATGATCCAAGTTGGATGTTTCTTATTGTCCTCATCTAGATCCGTTGTGAGATTTTGTCTCTAAGGTTGTTCTTTGGATAGTTTGGGTGAAGCAGACATTCGTTCTTGAGGTATGTGGGGTTTCTTCTTTCCTCCAACCACTAGTCTCCTATTTTGAATCAATAATTTGAGGTGCAGATTAGATTCTAGGGAATTCTTTGATGGCATTTTTGGTTTTTGTTTCTTTTGGATTATGTTTTGGGAATGTGTAACCCAAAATTTGATGTAGGTGGTTCCATATCTAGCCTATGATAATGAACCTATTTTTTTCTTTGAAAATTTCTTTATAAATTGATTTATGAAATTGGCATGATTTCTGTGTGTGTTGAAAAATGGTTTTGAAAGAAAAATTATTTTTCCCTATCTTTTGATAAATTTATTATGAAATGTTTTTGAATGGTTTTCAAAACATTAAAATTTAATTATGAAATTGAGCACATGGGTAACCTTGGGTACTTAGGTGGAAGGTTTATCTTGATTCCATCATCCATTGTTGTTATTATCAAGGTGTTTTGTCTTGGGGATTTCTTCTTTTACCTAGGCCCATTGTTGTAGGAGACTGATATTTACATTTTGGAGGGATTACTCTTGGGGTTTTCCTATTCTTCCTAGGCCTATTGTTCTAAGATCAATTTTTCACACTAGATTATTTTTGTATGAGTAGTCTACTTTCTAGACCTATATTATTCCTTGGTGTTGTGATACCTGTGCTTATGTTTTATTTTTCTTGTATTTCCGAGTTATCCTTGATATTCATGTTTATGCTTGTGGAAAATGTTGTGGAAAAATATTCTTTGAAACTGATATACCAAATTTTGTTTAGAACTATAGAAAAGGGAAATGTTTACCATGTTTTCTATAAAACTGATTTACTAATTATCATGCCATGTTTTATTTTAAAAATGAACGTATATGATTTTTTATACAGAGAATTGTTATGGAACATCTGGGTGACATCCTACTAAGCCTGTCAACTCATACCCTACCCACTACTTCGGGGGTGCGTAGACCTTTGTTTTTTTTCTACTGTAGGGAAAGGAAAATCACTGCAATGAGGTGGTGAGGTTCATTTCATCTTTGATGGGTAGCTGGTGGTGATATGGTTGGAGTTATTCCATGAAATAATTGGAGTAGATATTGGTTTTGAGTCCCTTGTAGTCAGACTTGTCTTTTGGAGTTTTGATATATTGTTACAGTTGTTTTGTTTCTGCTATTTTCTTATAGTTATGGCATATATATTTTGTTAGTATTACACTGTTTCTTATTTTATCTCTATGTATGTTGTGTGGTTGTTTAGGTTGGGTGAAATCATTCCATCAATTTTGTCCTTTGATGCTTGGGTGCTTGTTGCCAGCCTAGGGGGATCGGGAACACCCTTCGGGTATGTGGTGGATCGGGTCAGGTGCCATGTTTTAGGGAAACCCGGTTCAGTTCATTATAGTTTGGTATCAGAGAAGGTATGTCCTCAAGAATATTTTTTTGGGATGTTAGTTATAATGGACATAGGATTGTCGAGACTTGAGAGGTATGTTGTGACAAGTGCCTGACTGTAGAGACCCGAAGCCTGACGTACATGGACTTTACATTACTTTTGCGGAATACTTAGTACATTACAAAAACACACACACAAGGACCGTAATAGTTTAGTGTCTTTGGAAACTCGGACTATAATCTTCTAATCGTGGTGAAAGATCTTCAACATCTCCCATAAAGATCTTCCTTTTTTTTTTACCTAAAACCTTTCTTTATATCCTGGGGAAAAGAAAACATAAAAGGGTGAGCTCAAATGCTCAGTAAGGGTAAACAAAAGAAATATCAATCACATCATATTCATAAGAACATAACATTTTGGAAATCATAACCTGCAAAAGAGAGCATAATTTCATAACATGGGATAAATCATGGCAGTGAAATGTAATCACAATAATCATAACATAAAACATGGAACTTTGTGGCATACACACATAATCATAGAGAATCATTTCTTGTTAGTCATGACTCATTGCCAAGACTATCTTAGTGGACAAAGTCCCTTTCTGAATCGAGTAACCCTCGTTTCAGTCCTGTTTCACTGAACCGGTATAACCTACCATTCCAGCCATGTCTATCTCATGAGATATAAAATCTTTACCCAATGCATTGGAGGGAGATATAGGTCCCACCCATCTCTTAATGAATCCTTTCTTATGTGTGCCACAAAATCATAAATCATACTTCATCGCATAACCCATGTAATAAAAATGGGATTCTTGAAACATCATGACATCATAAATCAATTCATATAAGATAAAGGAATTCATAAACATAATTCCATCTCAACATAGTCAAATCAATGTAAAAATATGGATAGAAACAGAACCCATTATTATCTTAGATGGAAAATAATTTTGATAAAACACTTGAATTGAATTCTTGAGGAAAATATCCTTTCTTCTTCAAAATCAATTTCTTTTCACAAAACATCATGCAATTTTAAAAGAAAGAGATTTTATTGAAAATAGTCATGAAATATTTTAGAGGATGCTTCATGAAAATAAGGCTTTATAAAACAGTAGAAATCCGTTCGTGCCGTATAAGTTAAAAAAAACATTCTTCGTACTTTTGTCGGAAAAGTCAAAAAGTACCTCGTACGGAAAACGACAAAAGATTCCTTTCATTTCTTTTACTAAAAACTCACCGAAGGGTAAAATTGGATTTAAACAATTGTAGTTGGATGGAAATAATATTACATATTTATGAAACATGGATGTGGATGATAAAATACACCCCAGTAAATACTTACGAATAAACAATCTCGGATAAAAAAAGGAGATTGTGATATTTCCCTTACCTTAGGTCCGACTTGCTTTGTACGTGTCCGAACCTCCTGTATAATGATTTACATAATGTTATTGACTTATTACAGAACCATATTCATTGTTATGATATCATATATGGTTCACTTATGACATTATATTACCCGTTCTTTTGTAAATTCCATGTTAAAGAAGCGTTTTGGGTAAAATCGTTTCATTTATCGTAGGTGTTTTGACTTGTTGTTCTTGACATCATTATTACTTATATCATGATTTACTTACTTCCAGAATATAAAATATGATTTATATATCATATATATTCAGTATATATATATATAATAGGTAGATAAATAAAATGAAAAACACCGTTCATGGAGACGGTAGTCCGTACGTACGCATGAACGCTGTTTTACTTTCCTTATTGTCTTGAAATGGAAGTAAGTAGATGACGTACATATATATACATAAATCCAGTAGCTTTATAATGTCATATATTTCATTATTATTTCTTATATATACTTTATAATCATTCTTAAACGGTTAACATGGAGAATGAATCTCATCGCGTCGTGGAGACGGTATTCCGTACGTACGCACGAGCGATGATATCATTTCCATAAATATTGAACTGAATTGGAGTGGATTATACAATATATCAGAATCAATATGATGTTGTAATAACTATGTATAGTTATTCTTTACACCATTATACCCATCCATGTAAGGTGGTGGTGGAAAGTAGATTACACCACGGCGTGGAGACGGTATTCCGTACGTACGCACGCGCGGTGATTTCATTTTTCCGTAGGATGGATAGAAGGTGAATTAGGGTTGTTTCATAATTATAATAACATATCAGTATATGAGTGATACTGATGTTATTACTTCATAATGAAACAACCTAAGAAGAAGAAGTGGAAGAAGAAATAAAGAGGAAAGAATTGGTAACGGTAATTACCTCTTCTTTGAAGCGCCTCTTTGAGACCTCCTCTTAGGACACTAGAATTGGTCTTTGAGGAAGACCAGAACCTCTAGGATGTTGCTAGGGAAGTGGAGAAGAGATTTTGGCAGGGGTTGGCCGAGCTTGAGTGCTCAAATTGGTGTGAGGAGGAGGGGGAGGAGGTGTCCTTTTATAGGGGAGGAGAGGGGCACCTTAGGAATTCTTAAAAATATTAATTTATAATAAATCTAACCCCACTTAAAAACCTCCAAAAATGACTCATATTCGAAGATTAGATGAGATAGGGTTGTAATATCATCAACCAATTAAATTTAGACATGTTTGGATATTATTTTAAACCTTATCAATTAGATTTAACTCTAAGTTAAATAATTTAACTTTTACCGTGTCTTTTTGTTTTCTTTCACTATATGGTTAATACACTTACTATAACATTCCAAACGACCCCAAATTGTTTATTATTAATATATATATCCTTATATAAGTCATTTGGCCGAACCTTAGATTTTTAGGAATAAAATAACAATTAATAATATAATATTTGATTTAAAAACTATTTTGTGTCAATTTTGACACTATTTGCTATATGATTTTTATGAAAGTCATAACAGAATTAAATGTTCGAACCAAGTTGATTAAATCAACACTAATATATCATATTAACCTAGAAAATTAGTGGAATTCATAAAAAGTCTCAAATTACATTTATTTTGGTGTTTATAACATCAATCATGTCAATATTTCATTAATAAGATAATTACTGCATCATCATTGTGTCATAAATAAATTAAATTATTTAATGTCTAAAAATTACAAATAAAATACCATCATTTAGGAAATCTTTTTAGCTTTCTAATGAATATTTACAATCGAATTTATCTAATGTATAACTCCATATTAAAAATGATTTACTTATTAAACTTTGATTTTATCTATTTTAACCCTTCTTTAAATAAATTAATAATAAATGTCCTAATCTAATCCAAGTGGGCCTAAATGGTCATATTTTATTCCTAAGTTTGTTTTTGGTCGAATTACACTTGTCCAATAGAATTAGGACATGTGTTAGGGTAATAGTAATATCATATTTACCCTTAGTTACCCTATTTACTATTAACCGTGGTAAAAAAAAGTAAAAAGTTACTATTCACCAAAAATTATTTTCATCTCATTGAACCACATTTTAGTCCTTGATATTAACCGTGTCTCTCGGATTTTTGAAATTCCATTCACAGAAGCGGTAAAATTAAGTTTTATGCAAAATTCAGTTTTTAACCTACCACTTAGTAGTTTCACTATTCATCAAAAATTGAAGGTTTTCAGAAAAATGCCAAAATTTCATCCTAAGCTATATTTCATATTCCGAATTCAAAAATGAAATCTATGTTACCAAATTCATAACATAGAAGTTTCATTAATTAATTTTATAATTAAATCCCGCTGTTAAAACAAATAGCGTGTTTTTAAGAAATAATATCTATCAAAAGATTGACATTTGTTTATGTCTGGTTTAAATGTGAAATTACATCCAATGACCAACATTGTATTAAATTGTAAAAATATATTCTAAATATACATTAAAACCACTCAAATTAATGATTTATCACTATTAATTATTTTGATTAAAAAAGTTGTTTTTAATTATAATTTAGTAATTTTCACTATTCATCAGAATATGAAAGTTATCCGAAAAGTACCAAAATTTCACCTTAGGCTAAATTCGATACTCCGAATCCAAGAATGAAGTTCATTTTGAAAAATAAGATTTACAGAATTTTAAAAAGTGGTTATTACTATTCATACCGGCTAGTTTTAATAATATTTTAATAGCATATCGTTGTTTAGTGAAACTCAGTATTGCGTATTACACACGCTATCGAGGAAGGTCGCGATTGCGTGTAATGCAAGGCAAGTCAAGGATGCGTGTTGTGCAAGCTCCTTTTGGTGTAGCGTACAACACAAGACATTAGTGAAAGAATATTTTTCATAAAATCTCGGGCTGTTACATTCTACCCCCCTTAAAATGAATTTCGCCCTCGAAATTCGTCGGGGTTATAAATGGTTTACTATTCGAAAGTTTATTTAATAGAAACCCACATCGTAAAAAGGAATACCAAAACTTGACTTTAAAAACTAAAGTATGAAATGTAACGATTACCCAAATAAACTAATCACTGGGTTTCCACATAGGTGAAAATATGGATATGGAAGAGAAATCTAACCATCATGTTCTGATGGAGAGTGGTAGAGAACATGGCTATAGAAAAGCCAACAATCACAAATCCATAAATTTGTGACGATCTAAGGTACCATCTGATTCATTAGGTATA
This sequence comes from Viscum album, assembly GCA_963277665.1. Lineage (NCBI taxonomy): Eukaryota > Viridiplantae > Streptophyta > Magnoliopsida > Santalales > Viscaceae > Viscum > Viscum album. The sequence goes on from OY728119.1 coordinate 1,367,031,945, forward strand.
AGATCACTAGGACAACATTTTTGGTTTTCAAGATCATTTCCCTAAAGAATAAATACTTACTTTATTTTGGTGCAATCTCACTGTTGTTCGTGCCTTTAACAATTTCCACTTCATCTCTTAAATAAATGAAGTTGAATTTGTTATTCGTGAAGTGTTATCAGATCATGTGATAGAATGACGGGTCATTCCATTTGTCTCAAACAAAAGGTTAGCAAAAATTATATGCATAAATCGATCTATAGTGAGATTAATCATATATGGTTTATACTTCATATATCATACTACTTAATATAATAAAACTAGTTTCTACTAAACAGGGACTTCCTGTAGGCCAGTGGTAGGCGATAAAGGCCAGTCGCACTTCGGTTGTGGGTTCGATTCCTACAGCCTTGTCCGAAGCGATGGGCTGTCGTCCGTCCTGCAGGTTGTCCCTTTTTCTAAAATTACGTTACTATAACATCCCATCAATAATATCGAAAATCTTCTATCCTTAAACAATACTAACTTATGTCCAACATAATCCAGTCTAATCTTTAGGCTTATACATAATACTACAGTCCACTCTCATAATATAGTGACATCGATTACCAGAGATTTAATACTGTCGTTGATCCCCACATATCATAAGATATGTCTTGTTGGTCACATTCCAAACATTCAAAGTCCTTAATCGTGTATTCTCTTGAATACCTTAGTGAAAACATGAGTGCAGTTAAAAGTTAACACTTTCCACATACCAAAATCCTCAAAATTCTATATACTCAAACCATATCACTTAGTCCTTATATCAATCATGAGCTCATGAATACTTTCAAACATTTCATTTTCTCCTTATCCCTTCATTATGCACATATCATCTACTTTCCAAAATATCTGAATCACTTTTCATGGTTACCGGTACCTTAAAATTATTGAAAACCACAATAGACCAATACATAAATATTCCAATACACCATAAAAGTACCTCAACAACATTATTCTTGAATACAAATACATAAACACTTCAGTCCATCCACTTCAATGATTGTCCTGGAATAATTCCTTCCTTGATTTAGAAGTAACTTTTTAGGTCAGGGCATTGAGTTGGGTAATGCCCATTTTCTCCACAAATAAGACATTGAACTCCATAAGAATCTGTCACTCTATGACCCTTTTCTCCACACAGATAACATCGGTCCCTCCATTTGAGGTATTCCTCAAGGTTCTTCTTCCCTTCTTTAGAAATCTCAATCTTCCTTTCTTTATGCTCCTCAACATGCGAACATGCATAATAGTTTATCTTCCTCTTCTTTGATGAATTATTCATACCCCTAAATTTCACCTTGTTAATCATATATCGCGATGACTGATTCGGCATAATCACAATATCTTTATCTCTAGGCATTACACAATTTTGTTGCTCATAGTCACCAATTTGTCCATTGGATTCAATGTTAACCGAATTCCTTCTGGTTCCCTCCATTAACTAAAACACAAAAAGAATTTTGTGAGAGGCGAATTCATGATAGGGAAGACAACATAGTAAAGGGGAAGTACCTTCAATATCTATCATCTTAGGTTTAATTCTATGATCGTTAGCGTAATTCTAGTACTATAACCTATACGTATACTTAACCTTAGGGACATCCCTAGACATACCTTAGAAATACCTCTAGGGATCTTACTAACATTCTCGCATCCTAGTTTCCAAAGGTTGACTAAACCTTTCCTCTGATACCAACTGTAGAGACCCGAAGCCTGACGTACATGGACTTTACATTACTTTTGCGGAATACTTAGTACATTACAAAAACACACACACAAGGACCGTAATAGTTTAGTGTCTTTGGAAACTCGGACTATAATCTTCTAATCGTGGTGAAAGATCTTCAACATCTCCCATAAAGATCTTCCTTTTTTTTTTACCTAAAACCTTTCTTTATATCCTGGGGAAAAGAAAACATAAAAGGGTGAGCTCAAATGCTCAGTAAGGGTAAACAAAAGAAATATCAATCACATCATATTCATAAGAACATAACATTTTGGAAATCATAACCTGCAAAAGAGAGCATAATTTCATAACATGGGATAAATCATGGCAGTGAAATGTAATCACAATAATCATAACATAAAACATGGAACTTTGTGGCATACACACATAATCATAGAGAATCATTTCTTGTTAGTCATGACTCATTGCCAAGACTATCTTAGTGGACAAAGTCCCTTTCTGAATCGAGTAACCCTCGTTTCAGTCCTGTTTCACTGAACCGGTATAACCTACCATTCCAGCCATGTCTATCTCATGAGATATAAAATCTTTACCCAATGCATTGGAGGGAGATATAGGTCCCACCCATCTCTTAATGAATCCTTTCTTATGTGTGCCACAAAATCATAAATCATACTTCATCGCATAACCCATGTAATAAAAATGGGATTCTTGAAACATCATGACATCATAAATCAATTCATATAAGATAAAGGAATTCATAAACATAATTCCATCTCAACATAGTCAAATCAATGTAAAAATATGGATAGAAACAGAACCCTTTATTATCTTAGATGGAAAATAATTTTGATAAAACACTTGAATTGAATTCTTGAGGAAAATATCCTTTCTTCTTCAAAATCAATTTCTTTTCACAAAACATCATGCAATTTTAAAAGAAAGAGATTTTATTGAAAATAGTCATGAAATCTTTTAGAGGATGCTTCATGAAAATAAGGCTTTATAAAACAGTAGAAATCCGTTCGTGCCGTATAAGTTAAAAAAAACATTCTTCGTACTTTTGTCGGAAAAGTCAAAAAGTACCTCGTACGGAAAACGACAAAAGATTCCTTTCATTTCTTTTACTAAAAACTCACCGAAGGGTAAAATTGGATTTAAACAATTGTAGTTGGATGGAAATAATATTACATATTTATGAAACATGGATGTGGATGATAAAATACACCCCAGTAAATACTTACGAATAAACAATCTCGGATAAAAAAAAGGAGATTGTGATATTTCCCTTACCTTAGGTCCGACTTGCTTTGTACGTGTCCGAACCTCCTGTATAATGATTTACATAATGTTATTGACTTATTACAGAACCATATTCATTGTTATGATATCATATATGGTTCACTTATGACATTATATTACCCGTTCTTTTGTAAATTCCATGTTAAAGAAGCGTTTTGGGTAAAATCGTTTCATTTATCGTAGGTGTTTTGACTTGTTGTTCTTGACATCATTATTACTTATATCATGATTTACTTACTTCCAGAATATAAAATATGATTTATATATCATATATATTCAGTATATATATATATATAATAGGTAGATAAATAAAATGAAAAACACCGTTCATGGAGACGGTAGTCCGTACGTACGCATGAACGCTGTTTTACTTTCCTTATTGTCTTGAAATGGAAGTAAGTAGATGACGTACATATATATACATAAATCCAGTAGCTTTATAATGTCATATATTTCATTATTATTTCTTATATATACTTTATAATCATTCTTAAACGGTTAACATGGAGAATGAATCTCATCGCGTCGTGGAGACGGTATTCCCTACGTACGCACGAGCGATGATATCATTTCCATAAATATTGAACTGAATTGGAGTGGATTATACAATATATCAGAATCAATATGATGTTGTAATAACTATGTATAGTTATTCTTTACACCATTATACCCATCCATGTAAGGTGGTGGTGGAAAGTAGATTACACCACGGCGTGGAGACGGTATTCCGTACGTACGCACGCGCGGTGATTTCATTTTTCCGTAGGATGGATAGAAGGTGAATTAGGGTTGTTTCATAATTATAATAAAATATCAGTATATGAGTGATACTGATGTTATTACTTCATAATGAAACAACCTAAGAAGAAGAAGTGGAAGAAGAAATAAAGAGGAAAGAATTGGTAACGGTAATTACCTCTTCTTTGAAGCGCCTCTTTGAGACCTCCTCTTAGGACACTAGAATTGGTCTTTGAGGAAGACCAGAACCTCTAGGATGTTGCTAGGGAAGTGGAGAAGAGATTTTGGCAGGGGTTGGCCGAGCTTGAGTGCTCAAATTGGTGTGAGGAGGAGGGGGAGGAGGTGTCCTTTTATAGGGGAGGAGAGGGGCACCTTAGGAATTCTTAAAAATATTAATTTATAATAAATCTAACCCCACTTAAAAACCTCCAAAAATGACTCATATTCGAAGATTAGATGAGATAGGGTTGTAATATCATCAACCAATTAAATTTAGACATGTTTGGATATTATTTTAAACCTTATCAATTAGATTTAACTCTAAGTTAAATAATTTAACTTTTACCGTGTCTTTTTGTTTTCTTTCACTATATGGTTAATACACTTACTATAACATTCCAAACGACCCCAAATTGTTTATTATTAATATATATATCCTTATCTAAGTCATTTGGCCGAACCTTAGATTTTTAGGAATAAAATAACAATTAATAATATAATATTTGATTTAAAAACTATTTTGTGTCAATTTTGACACTATTTGCTATATGATTTTTATGAAAGTCATAACAGAATTAAATGTTCGAACCAAGTTGATTAAATCAACACTAATATATCATATTAACCTAGAAAATTAGTGGAATTCATAAAAAGTCTCAAATTACATTTATTTTGGTGTTTATAACATCAATCATGTCAATATTTCATTAATAAGATAATTACTGCATCATCATTGTGTCATAAATAAATTAAATTATTTAATGTCTAAAAATTACAAATAAAATACCATCATTTAGGAAATCTTTTTAGCTTTCTAATGAATATTTACAATCGAATTTATCTTATGTATAACCCCATATTAAAAATGATTTACTTATTAAACTTTGATTTTATCTATTTTAACCCTTCTTTAAATAAATTAATAATAAATGTCCTAATCTAATCCAAGTGGGCCTAAATGGTCATATTTTATTCCTAAGTTTGTTTTTGGTCGAATTACACTTGTCCAATAGAATTAGGACATGTGTTAGGGTAATAGTAATATCATATTTACCCTTAGTTACCCTATTTACTATTAACCGTGGTAAAAAAAAGTAAAAAGTTACTATTCACCAAAAATTATTTTCATCTCATTGAACCACATTTTAGTCCTTGATATTAACCGTGTCTCTCGGATTTTTGAAATTCCATTCACAGAAGCGGTAAAATTAAGTTTTATGCAAAATTCAGTTTTTAACCTACCACTTAGTAGTTTCACTATTCATCAAAAATTGAAGGTTTTCAGAAAAATGCCAAAATTTCATCCTAAGCTATATTTCATATTCCGAATTCAAAAATGAAATCTATTTTACCAAATTCATAACATAGAAGTTTCATTAATTAATTTTATAATTAAATCCCGCTGTTAAAACAAATAGCGTGTTTTTAAGAAATAATATCTATCAAAAGATTGACATTTGTTTATGTCTGGTTTAAATGTGAAATTACATCCAATGACCAACATTGTATTAAATTGTAAAAATATATTCTAAATATACATTAAAACCACTCAAATTAATGATTTATCACTATTAATTATTTTGATTAAAAAAGTTGTTTTTAATTATAATTTAGTAATTTTCACTATTCATCAGAATATGAAAGTTATCCGAAAAGTACCAAAATTTCACCTTAGGCTAAATTCGATACTCCGAATCCAAGAATGAAGTTCATTTTGAAAAATAAGATTTACAGAATTTTAAAAAGTGGTTATTACTATTCATACCGGCTAGTTTTAATAATATTTTAATAGCATATCGTTGTTTAGTGAAACTCAGTATTGCGTATTACACACGCTATCGAGGAAGGTCGCGATTGCGTGTAATGCAAGGCAAGTCAAGGATGCGTGTTGTGCAAGCTCCTTTTGGTGTAGCGTACAACACAAGACATTAGTGAAAGAATATTTTTCATAAAATCTCGGGCTGTTACACTGACCAGCTCTTATCATAAAGAGATTGAAGTTACCATGGGATGTCGGGATATGTGTCTTTAGTGTTGGCTTTTATTTTAAAATATTCATTTTGGATTATGGGTTTTTTTGTTTGAGTTGATATTTTCTTAGTGTCTAATCATTATTATGTTGCGGTATGTAGTAGTATGCCTACGAGAAATATTCCATAGGTTCTTCCGGAAGGTGCAGCTAATGCTCCTCAAAGGAATCCACCTATGGATTAGAATCTCATCGATATGATCATACAAGCCGTCTCTGCAGTCAATCATGATTGTCTATATATGATTGATCAAATCTTCATCTTCTTAGAGACACATGATAATATCAGGGTGAATTGCGCATCATTTAGACTCAACAGTTCTGGCAAGAGTTTGTGGGACTCTGTGGTCCAGGCAGACAGACATGTGGGCTTAGAATAGAAGGGTTTCAAAACCCTATTTTTTCAGTAGTTTTGTACAGAGTGTCTAATATTGTCAAAATATCTAGAGTTCCTATCGTTGCAGTAGGGGGAGAGTTTGGTGTCATCCTACACCAATAGATTTGCTGAGCTTGTTTGTTTTTCTCCGAATATGGTAAGGAATGACCAGTTGAAGGCGCAGAAGTACCTGTAGGGTTTGCGACTAGATATTAGATCATAGGTGTTCATTATGAAGCTTTCTACCTATGCAGAGACAGTGGACAGAGCAATGATAGCATAGATGGACATGGGAGGCAAGGTCTTCTTTACCGCCTCTTCTCTTCCAACTGGTTATAACTTCAGTGGTGTGCATGGGAGGAAGATTAAGTGGAAGTACTATCACAGGAGTGGTAGAGGTGGGTCTCAGCAACGAGCCTCCTCCACACCGTCCATTGTAGCTGGCAGTGTGCCTCTGAATTACTACCAGTGCAGCAAGTGGGGTCACAATAGACGTTATTGTCCTATGATCATGAAAATGTTCAATATATATTGACATGTTGGTAATCTTCATTGTTTCTGTTAGGCTATGAATATGAATCGTTATGGTTAGGGTTCCTCAGCTCCAAAGGCTACTGTGATGTAGTTAGATTCTTCAAAGACTATAGGGCTCCAACCATAGGGCTCAGGAGTGAAGCATTTACATGAAGTATATGAGTGTCCAATGGAAGTTGATGTAGGTCCGGTAATTGTGAGAGGTACTATCCTTATTGAATCTTCAATAGCAATTTATTTGTTTGATACTGGTGCCTCCCACTCATTTATATCTGCATGTTTTTGTTGATATGATGAAACTTCCAATATAACTTATTCCCTTTACAATGGAGTTAGTGACACCTCTTGGCAAGAGGAAAGAATAGGGGTTTCAGTGTTCTTCTTGTTCATTAACGATATCTGACACATAGTTTATATGGTATTTTCTGATTCTTGATTTGGATCTGTTTGACATCATCATCGATATGGATTGGATTGTCTCTCATTGAGCTGAGGTTGATTGTTATCATCAACACATTTCATTTCTTGCTACCTATGGTAGATCTCATGTGTTTCAGGGAGAGTGGGACCTGAGGTCAGGTTGTATAGGACCACCCAACCTAGAGCGCATGAGTTTTTTGGGTTCTATTGAATTTGAGACCAATTAAATTTCTTCTATTGAGGGTATTCTTGTTGTTGTTCAAGACATTCCTAACGTTTTCCCAGATAACTTATCTGATCTTCCTCTATAGATAGAGGCAGAGTTTATAATTGACCTAGTTCTAGGTACGCATCCGATATCGATGCCTTCTTATCATACAACACTAGAAGAGTTAAAAGAGGTCAAGATTCAGTTGGAAATTCTTTTAGAGAAAATTTTCATTCACCCTAGTGTTTCTCTATGGGCAGCCCATGTGCTCTTTTCCAAGAAATAGGATGGTTCACTTCAATTATGTGTGGACTATCAGAAGTTAAACCAAGTAACAGTTAAGAAAAAATATCTTTTTCCTCATGTGGATGATTTGTTTGATAAGTTAAAGGGAGAAAAATGGTTTTCAAAGATTGATCTTCAGTTGGGTTATCATTATCTTAGACTCTGGGAGACTGATATAACAAAGATAACCTTCAGGAGCAGGTATGTCCATTATGAATATCTTGTGATGCCTTTAGGTCTGACTAACGCTCTAGTAGTTTTTATGGCCTTGATGAGTCGGGTATTCCACCAATATCTTAACACTTTTGTGGTGGTGTTCTTGGATGATATTTTGGGTTATTTAATGTTCGAGTGTGAGCATGAGCACCATCTGAGTGTGGTTCTAGAGATTCTGAGAAATCACTGTCTATATGGAAATCTGTCAAAATGAAGTTTCTCAGTTCAAGAAGTGAAGTTCACAGGGAAATTTTTTTTAGCCTGGATTATTAGTTGATATAGAGAAGGTAAAAGCTGTTTTTTTTTCTCGAAGGAACCATAGAATGTCTTTGAGATACAATGCTTCCTTGGTATTACTAGATAATACCAACAATTAATCTAGGATTTCTATAAGTTCGAATAACCTTTGAATTCTATTACCAATAAATTAGTGAAATTATCATGGGATAAGAAGTGTCAGTACTATTTCGATGAACTAAAACGACTCCTGACATCAGCACCTATTCAGATCTTACCTGGGCTCGATAAGGGGTACATGGTTTTCTGTGATGCATCTGGTGCTAGTTTGGGATGCATGATTTTGTATAATGATCATGTGGTAGCTTATAGATCTCGTTAAATCTGACTGAATGGGAAGAACTATCCCAATCATGATTTAGATATTGCTACAGCGATGCATACACTTAAATGTTGATGACACTATCTCTTTGTGGTGAAGTTCACAGTCTTCTCTGATCATAAGAGTCTGAGCTATATATTTTCTCAGAAAGTCTTGAATATCAGATAGAGGAGATGGATAGAATACCTTAAGACATCTAAATTTGTCATCACTTATACTATGGGTAAAGGGAATGTAGTTTTATACGCTCTAAGTAGGAATGTACCATCATAGGCTGTTCTAGAATCAAATGAAGAGTGTAATCTTATGGGGCCTTTTGATCGATTGAACTTGGATGCTCAAGAGGATGTTTCAGGGATGGTTCTGACCAGTGTTTAGTTATCATCATATCTCTTGGAGTCTATCTTGAAAAGTTATCAGTAGGATGATGGGTTTTAGAAGATTCAGAAAAACCTTTATGGTGGGGAGATAGTTAGTAGTTGGTCTCTTTCTTCAGATGGCATACTTCACTTCGGAAAGTGAGTGGTAATCCCAATATCTATGAGAAGTTCAGTTTTGTTTTATTTTTATAGGTCTTCATGGACCGTTCATCCAGGATCTACAAAGATGTATTATGACATGAGAAGATAGTTCTGGTGGCCAGGTATGAATCGTGACAATGCAGATTATGTATCCCACTATTACACCTACAAACGGATAAAGGCAGAGCACCTGAAGCCCTATAGTTTTCTTTAGCCTCTTCCAGTGCTGGTTTGGAAGTGGGATGAGGTTTCCATGGATTTTTTTGTTGGGTTACCATGAACACCCTGAGGAAAAAATGCTATCTGGGTGGTTGTTGATCGGTTGATGAATTATTCTCATTTTATTTTTATCAAAGACACCACTTAATTTGTATATCTCGGTAATATGTATTTATAGGATATCATGAGGTTACATGGGAGTCCTTGTTCTATCATCTCAGATAGGTATCCTAGGCTTACCTCAAGGTTTTGGATGAGTCTTTAAGAGTAAATGGGGACTCAGGTCAAGTTGAGCACAACTTAACATCCACAAACGGATGGCCATACGGAGCATGTAATTAAAATCCTAGAGGATATTCTTCATGCCTGTGAATTGTATTTCAATGGATCGTGGGATATCTATCTAGGACTGGTTGAGTTTTCTTATAACAATAGTTACCAATCATCAATGAGAATGGATCACTTTGAGGAGTTTTATGGTCGCCCATGCAGATCACCTCTTTTTTGGGCATAGGTGGGAGAAGTATCTTTGGTTAGACCAAGTTTGGTTTAGGATACTTCAACATAGATTCAGGAAGTTCGATGACATCTGGTTACATCCCAGAGTTGATAGAAATCGTATGCAGATCGACAGTGTCATCCTTTGAAGTTTTCCATTGTTGGCTGACTTTTCTTGAAAGTTTCTCCTCATTTGGGTCACCGTCAGCTCAAAAAACAAGGAAAATTGGTTCCAAGATATGTTGAACAATTTGATATCACTGAAAAGCTTGGGAGTTTTCTTATCAGTTAGTATTACTGGATCAGTTGATGGGAATTCATGATGTTATCCACATATCTCATCTCAGAAAGTATCACCTTGATCACACTCATGTTCTGAGATGGGAAGAAACTAATTTTGAGTTAGACTCTTTTGTTGTAGAGAAACCAGCTGAGATCGTTGACTCTTATATGAAAGTATTTGATGGGAAGTTGATTCCATTGGTCAGAGTTATATGGAAACAAGGATCAGATTCTCATGAGACTTGAGAATGTGAGTCGTTGACGAGGGGGTAGTGTCCTTATCTCTTTTCAGAGGATACATCTTCCACATGACTTCCTGGGGGTGGAAAGTCTTTATGGTGGGGATTTTTTAACATCCAGTTACCTTTATCCTGCATATTTTCCCTTTTTTAAGTTCCCTTCTGGTTTTTAAAATCTTTCGAAATGTTTTTCTAGGTTTACTACAGACTGCAGAACAGGTACACATCATGTACCTAAAGTACATGACATGTACTTGGTGCTGGTTTCATGTCACACACTAGGAGATCCGATCATGAATGGGGAGATCATGCCATGAGCTGGTACACATTGTGTACCTGAGGTACACTTCGTGTATGGGTTAAATAGAGGATTTTTAACCTGAGGTGATTGGTTTTTTGGTGTAACCTATCCAGTGTGGACTACACGTCATGACCCAGGGGTACAAGTCATGACACAACCCACACTCGGGTTAAAGTCACATGTTTGGGAGTTTTTATTGGTCCTTTTCTTTCCATATATCATTTCTCTCATCCCTAGGATGCTCCTAGGAATTTTTAGCGGCATATCACCATCTGAATCGATCTGATCGGCTTCAGTTCATCATTGCTTCTACGGTGTGTCTCTCAGGGTAAGTGTTCTCTCCAATTATTCCTTGCCATTGATCATGATAGCACCCTAGCCTTGCTTTATCGTATCTGCTGATTTATGTTGGATGTTTCTTATTGTCCTCATCTAGATCTGTTATGAGATCTTGTCTTGAAGGCCATTCCTTGGATAGTTGTGGTGAAGAAGACATTCATTCTAGAGGTATGTGGGATTTATTATATCCTCCAAGAGCTTGTATCCTATTTTGAATCAATCCTTTGAGGTGTGGGTTTTATTCTAGGGCCTTCGTTGATGGTGTTGTTGGGTTTTGTTACTTTTGGATTCCATTGTGGGTGTGTACGACCCGAAATTTGAGGTAGGTGGTTCCATCTCTGGCCTATGATAATGAACCTGTTGGTTTTGATTTTCAAATTTATTTATAAATTGATTTATGAAATTGGAATTATTCTTGTGTGTGTTGAAAAAGGGTTTTGAATGAAAAATGGGTTTCCATGCCTTTTGATAAATTTATTGTGAAATGGTTTTGAATGGTTTTCAAAACATTGAAATTGAATTGTGAAATTGAGCAGATGGGTTACCTTGGGTACTTAGGTGAAAGTTTTATCTTAATACCATCATCCATTGTTATTATTATCAAGTAGGTTTGTCATGGGGATTTCCTCTATTTCCTAGTCCTATTGTTCTACAAGATTGATATTGAAATTTTGGGGGGATTACTCTTAGGGTTTTCACTGCTTCCTAAGACTGTTGTTCTAGGATTAGTTTTGTGCACTTATTTTGGTATGAGTAGTCTACTAACTAGACCTGTAGTATTCCTTGGTGCTGTGATACCTATGATTCTATTTTTTATTACTGGTCTTTCTGATTTAGCCTTGATATGCATGTTTATGCTTGTGGAAAATGTTGTGGAAGAATATTCTTTGAAACTGATATACCTGCTTTTGTTTAGAACTGTAGAAAAAGGAAACATTTACCATGTTTTCTATAAAAATGATTTAGTGATTTTCATGCCAGGTTTAATTTAAAAATGAGCATACACGTTTTTTTATTAAGATACTTGTTATGGAACACCTGAGTGGGATCCTATTGAGGCTGTCAGGTCACACCCTGCTCACAACTTCACTAGTGTGTAGACCTTTGTTTGTCTTCCAGTATAGGGAATGGAATGGTGCTGAAGTGAGGCAGTGAGGTTTATATTAGCTAAGATGGGTAGCTAGTGGTGTGTTGGTTGGAGTAGCTATTGGTTTTGAGTCCCTTAAAGTCTGACTTGTCTTTTGGAGTTTTAGCTATTATTACAGTTGTTTTGTTTCTGCTGTTTTCTTACAGTTATGGCATATATATATTCTTAGTCTTCCATTGTTTCTTATTTTCTCTTTATGTATGTTGTGTGGTCATTTAGGTAGGGCGAAATTGTTCCCTCAGTTTTTTCATTCAATGTCTGGGTGCTTATCGCCAGCCTGTGGGGATCGGGAACGCCCTTCGGGTATGTGACGGATTGGGTCAGGTGCTGGGTTTCAAGGCAACCTGGTTCGGTTTTTTACATGAAGGAGGATTCCATTTTATAATATATAATTGAAGTTGGATGATAAGTAGGTTTGAATTCCTAGAGAATGAAGTGTTTCTATGATAGCATTAGTGAAGGCAGTGGGAAGCGGGGTGCATAGACATAGGGAACAATTTCTCAGGATCTTACTTGAGTGTTCTGTCACCAGTGTTATAGGTTAAGACACTATTGGGGATAGTTTCCCAGACCACCAGTTGAGTTCCGGTATTTCTACAATACAGGAAATCTACAAAAGTTCTAGAGGATTAAGAAACTGATGAGGAGTGATACAGGATCTAAAAAAACTAGGGTGTGAGAAGGGGGTATTCTGAGCCATATCAATCTGAAAGCTGGAGTTCTACTGCACAAGGTGGTAGAGGTAGTGGATGTAGTTATTTTAGGAAATAGATACAGTATTAGTAGAGTGGCACAGATCCTGGGAGTCAAACTACATCACAGTGAAGAGGGGAAGGATAGTCACATGCCATTCAACCCACTCTTGTTGATAGTGAGGCTAGACCATCAACATTGAGAGGCACTATTCTTGTATATTATACATTATCTAGTGACTTATTTGATATTGGTTCCACTCATTCCTTTATTAATAAACAACTTATTAACTGTTTGAGCCTGGCAGTGGAGCTCATGAGTGTGGTGTTGATGATAGAAACACCATTAGAAGTAAGGTTGAGAGGTATCTATTTGTGAAAGGGATGTTCCCTCAAATTTGTGGCGTATCATTTTCTTTGGGATCTCTATATTATTGACATGTCAAGATTCAACCTAATTCTAAGCATGAAATGGTTAGTTTCATACAAATCCCACATTGATTGTTACCATAGGAGAGTGACTTTTACGTCTCCTATGGTTGACAACTATATTCACCTGGGTTAGTAGGATATCCAGGAAGGACGAGTAAGGCCAATTACTCAGAAACTGGGAGAGATCATAGCCTAGGTTATAAGTCTATTATAATATAAAGGAGATGCAAATCATGATGACCTTAAACCAGTGGTGAATCAATTTTAGGATATGTTTCCGGAAGACTTCTCTAGTATTCCACCTGAGAGAGATGTAGAGTTTACTATTTATATCATGCTTGGGGCTGATCCGGTTTTTATTCCACCATATTGAATGAAACCTATAGAGATTCAAGATCTTAAGGCTCATCTGGAATAGTTGGAGGATAAGGGATTTATATGACTGAGTACATCATCTCGGGGTTCAACTATATTGTTTGAAAATTAGGATGATGGGAGTTTACACTTTTGTGTTGATTACTGGAAGTTAAACCAAATGACTGTGAAGAACCAGTATCCTCTTCCATGTATCGATTATATTTTTAACCAGTTGAGAGGATATTTTATCTTTTCCAAGATAGATATGTGATTGGAGTATCATCAGCCGAGTGTTCAGACTTCTGATATTCCAAGGATTGCTTTCAAAATCCAGTATGACCTTTACGAGTTTGTTGTAATGCCATTTGGGTTTATGAACACTCTAGTTGTGTTTATTTTCTTGATGAAAAAGATATTTCATCTATACCTAGATCAGTTTGTGGTGGTGTTTGTTGATGAATTTTGGGTGTACTCTAAGACTCATGATGATCATGACCAACATCTTGACATCATCATAAGTACACTGAAAGAGCATCATCTATACAACAAGATATCTAAGTGTAAGTTTTTTAATTTATTAGGTATACTTAATGGGTCACATTATCTCGGAATAATGCGTGTTAGCGGACTAGAGAAAGTGTAGTTAGTGGTTTTTTATGAGCATCCCAAGAAAGTATTCGATATCTATAGCTTTTTGGGGTTGTCTATAAATTATCAGAGATTCATTTAGGATTTTTCCTATTTGGAAGCACCATTTTAAGGATTTAACAAAAAAGGGATAAATTTTGGTTGGTTAGAATTATGTGAGAATGAATTCAAGGAGATGAATAAGCATTTGATGTCAACACCAATTTTGATCCTACCTGATCTAGGTGAGGAGTACACAGTGTATTGTGACACTTCTAGGATTAGACTTGGAGTTGTGTTAATGCTAGGAGACCGAGTTATAGTGTACGGGTCTCGAAAGTTGATGCCTCATGAACAGAACTACCCTATGCATGACCTCAAGTTAGCTACAGTGGTTTATTCCTTAATGTTTTTGTGACATTATTTGTTGGGATAAAAGTCTACTATGTATATGGACCATAATATCTTGAAGTATATATTTTTTAGTGGGTTTTGAATATTTGAAAGCAGAGATGGGTTGAGTATATGGAGTATTTTGATTTTGAGATGGAATATATACCTAGAAATGGGAAGAATGTTGACGATGCTTTGAGAAGAAAAACATGGACTTAGGTGGTACATGAGTCTAGTGTTAAGTTAAATATGATGAATTTTTTTGACAAAGATGCACATTGTGGTTTAGGAGAGTAAGTATAAGATTAATTTGGTATTATTTTCATTGGTGTCTATAGTTTTAATACGAATTAAGGATATAAAATTTGAGGATCTGAAATGTTGGACCTTGAGGGAAATCCTTGAAGGTGGGGAGTCACCTTCTGATTATATCATAGATGGGAATGAGATAATCTATTTTAGGAATTTGGTTTTTGTACCTACAAGTATGCGGGATGAGATGATGTGTGAGTCTCATGCCTCTAAGTGGGTAGTACATCTCGGTTTGATTAAATTGTACCATGAAATATGAAAAGAGTTTTGGTGGTTGGGCATGAAAAAAGAGATAAAAGTGTTTATAAAATGATGCTACACCTGTTAATAGGTGAAGGCTGAACATCAATGACCTGATGGTTTTTTGTATCCATTTCCCATTTTGGAATGGAAGTAGGACAACGTTACTATAGACACTATGGTGGGTCTCCTAAGGACACCTCAGAGTAATGATACTGTTGAGATTTTTTTGGAAATACTGAAAAAGGTAGTGCATTTATTTCTTATACGATATACTTTCTCAGTAGAGCATCTAAAAGATTTGTATGTTTGGGAGATAGTTTTTATACATGGAGTTCCATAAACTATTATTTTAGACCAATATTCATGTTTTAATTCATGATTTGGAAAGGGTTATAGAAGGTACTTTGTATGTAGGTTTTGTTGAGTACATCTTTCCACCCATAGACAAATGGGTAGTCATAGCATATAATACAAGTTCTTGAGAATATTCTATAATCTTATGTTATTGACTTCAATGGGTCTTGGGAGAAGCACATAGATCTAGTGGATTTCAACTATAAAAATAGTTATCAGGAAACTTTTTAGATGGTACCATACGAGGAACTTAATGATAGGCCATGATGATCACTTATATGATGGATGGAAGTAGGCGAGTCAGAGTTTTTGGGACTGAGCCTCATACAAGCGACATTAGAATAGGTGCAACTGATTCAGAAATGTATAGTTACAGATCAAAGTAGATATAAGTCATATAATGATAGACATAGATAACACATAGAGTTTATAGAGGGTGATCATGTATTCTTTTGGGTTTCACCATGGTTAGGTTACCATAGGATATGGAGATGGGGTAAGTTGGTGCCCAGGTTCATTGGATTGTTTGAGGTTGTGGAGAGAATCAAGTTGGTGGCATATCGATTGGATATTTCATAGAAATAATGTTCTATGCATGATGTTTTCCATGTGTATAACTATGGTGGTATCACCCCAAACCTTCTCATGTGATCAATGTGGATGATTTTGAGTTGGATATAAATGTTTCCTTTGAGGATCATCCAATATGCGTGTTGGATCACAATGAGAATGTGTTGCGGGGAAAGACCATGATAATAGTTCACATATTGTGGCAACATAGAGGTGTGTAGAAGGAGACATGGGAAATGGAAGAAGATTATAGGCTTAGTGGCCTTATATTTTTGACTCAAAATCTTAGATATTCTTGGGAGTGCAGCTCAAGGATGAACTGTTATAATATGGGGATATTATAAGATCCCGACATTTTTTGGAGATTTCTTGGTCTTGGTTATAAGTACTCTTTTTCTTTGAGCTGATTAATTTTCATTGGGGTTTTACTTTGGGGTGTTTTTAGATGAAAATTTTAGAAAAATGAATGAAAGATATATGTGAATAATTGGCGCATGGTTGGGAAAAATCATACGCCCCATCCCAACAAACCGTGAAACCCTAAACAGAGTGGAATTGCATGGTTGGCGCATGGTTTTTCAAACCATGAGACATTTTACGAGTAACTATGAACCCCTATAAAAGAGGCACACAATTTAGACACATGTTTAGGGAAAACCGTGCACCTATACCTATAAAACCATTCTCTACTTTTAAAGTCACCCAAAAATTAGTTTTTTAATCACCCGAACCCATAAAACTCTCCCTATTTGACCCTAACTCAGACCAAATAAAATTATCTTGATTTAAGAGCCTCCCAGATGGATTCCAAACCTTACTGATCTCATTTCCTCAAAATTATAATCCTAGATTGAAGATCTTCACCCATCCCACTAAGAGATTCCTATCCCTCTTAGTTTCCTATTCTTCCTTACACCATTCTTCTATTCCTTTAGTGGTTGTTCTACCTATTTTGGGATAGATCTAGATCTAGTATTATGGATCTAGATCTAGGATTTTATATCTAGATCTAGATTAGGGATATCTTGATTTATTTGATCTTGATTTAGTTTTTAGATCTATATCTTGTTCTATGTCGTTGTGTCTCTCAAATTTAGGGCATTTTCGTTGGGAGATCACTCATTAACAAATCGAGGTAGGTGGTCTATAATTCAAATCCCAAAGTCTTTATTTAAATTAAATGTATGTATTTGTATAATTTATATTAGATGTTTAGAAATTTTTTTCTTATTGAATTAATTAATTTTTCGAATTAATTAATTGAGGAGATGTGAAATTGGGGATTTTGGGAGTTATAGATTGAGACAATTAATTAAAGAATTAATTATGAGATACTGAATTGTGGTAAATAATTATAGAATTAATTATTAGATATTAATATTTGGGGATGAGATAATTAATTTTGGAATTAATTATGAGATTTGAAGTTTATGGATATTGATTAATTAATTGATAAATTAATTAATGGGATTAATGTACTTAATTAATTGGGGAATTAATAAAGTGGATTTATGTGATAAACTGATTATTGAATTAGTAAAAAAATCAGTGGATGAATTGACTAGAGGAATTTATCTAATTAATTAATGGTAGGATTAAATAATGTTATTGATATGATTAGTTAATTGTTGAGTTAACTAATGTAATTGTTGTGTTTAACTAATTTTTTAATTAGTAATGGAATTGATGTGGATAATTAATCGCTAAATTAATTACAGGTTATGAATGGTAACATGGTCATTTAGTTGTGAATTAAGGAATGTGAACATGGTCATTCTAATGTGTAAGGTATGAATGGTAACGTGGTCATTTAGTTGTGAATTAAAGACTAGTAACATGGTCATTATAATGTCTATGGTATAAATGGTAACATGGTCATTTAGTTTTGAATTAAAGAATGGGAACTTGGTCATTATAGTGTGTAAGGTATGAATGGTAACATGGTCATTTAGTTGTGAATTAAAGAATGGGAATATGGTCATTCTATTGTGTGATGTATAAATGGATGAATTAAATAATTGTAAGAATGGAATTATGTTATATGATATCCCTCAAACATACTTTGGGCACCAACATGAGATGAAGCAGGGATTGAGGTATGGGTGTATATGGGAACCTGGGGATTTATTTTGTTAAATATAGATTAATTGATATTGTGATAACTGTTTACTTATGCATTGTACTTGTTTCTTTATACAACTATATACACTTACTATTGACTGGATATTGTTTTATAAGCCATTGGTGGTGGCCTACTAAGTTGTACTCACACCCTACTTGGGCTGCCTGATTCTTACCTGAATAGACCTTTTGTTTTATGGAAAAGTTATGGGAAAGGTCCTTGTGTTAGATGGATGATATGGGATGGAGCATGGATGAGAGAACTAGGCATGATTTAGGACCCGCTTGATGGAGTCTTCAATGTCTTTATTTTGGGTTGGTTTTTAGACACGTGACACGTAAATTGGCATGTATTATTTTATACTTTAGTTTTGACATTGTTTTCACAGTTTTGGCCACCTTGTGATAATTGAATATTTCAGGTTTTGATTATATGTTTTTTAGTTATTGTTTATTATTTTCTTCTTGTGTATTTACTCTAATAAAAAGGGTTGTGCATTTACTCTAATAAAAAGGGTATAGTCTTCCCATGATTGATATATCATACCCACACTCCAAGTAGAAAACCTCTAGTGTACGGGAAGATGAGCTTGAGGTCATGTGACTGACCTGTTTGGGGCACTGGTGTGTGGAACCTGGGATGAGACATTACAATAATGGCCCAAAAGTGATGTAATACAGACATAAAATTCATCTATGAGAAAATATATGTTTAAAATTTAAAATAATATGTTTTTAAGTCGTTTAATTAATTTTAAAAAGTCTTAATCAATCCTCCAAAACATATATTATATTTCATAGATTTAAAATAAATTATTTATAAACTGACTCAATTCTTCATCACCAAGGGAATTATTTTAATGTGTTTAGTTATTATACTTATAAAATAATGAAAAATAATCCTCTTTTCTATAAATAATGTTCTAAAACCATGGTAATGCTTATTTTTTTATTACTTCATCGTACAATATCTAAAACCAATGTTTTGAAATTAATAAAGAATTCCCATATCTTTTTCCATATAAATCCACCCAACCACCCATTCCTATTCACTCAAAACTCTTCAATGATAAATTTACTCTACCCTTAACTCTCTATATACATCACTAGATTCCCCTAACCTCTCAATAATATCCTATAAAATTTTTAGAAGCACCCTCTCAAGGTAATAGATCATATCCTTCTCCTCTTTATTCCTTGAGTTGTATACTTTATTTAATCCATAAATAGATATCTACAAATTTTATACCTTTTTAGAAATAACAGTAGTCAAAAAACATTTTGGTTATGTCCTATAAACATCCTTCTAAAGGTTCCTCTTAGGAAATTAGTTTTGAAATACATTTTTCAAATCTCATAGTCATGGTAAGATTTTTTGAAAAGAAATATTCTAATGGGTTTAAACATGGAAACTAGAGAAAAGGTTAAATCATAGTCAATTCATTGATGTTGTATAAAACCCTTTACCCACTGGTCATGCTTCATGGGTATTTACTTTAAATTAAATTTCATGTTTTCTCTTGAATACCAATTTACACCCAATAAGTTTCACATCAGTTAGCAGATTGATCAGAACACAAACATCGTTTTGATACATGGAATTCATCTCAAAATTCATGGATTCTTTCCAATTTGTAGATTTTGAGATATCCACATTCTATTTTTAAAAGAGAGGATCATTATTGTGAACCAATAATTAGTCACCATCACTGATGAATAGAAAACCATATCTCTATAGTTATCTTACCTCCCTTTTAATCTTACAAAATACTTGTGTTTCAGGAACAACTTCTTCTATGAGGACCTATAGAATATGTTCCTATACCACATATTTTGTATCTTAAGTATTAACTTCATTGAATTCAATCTTTATCACACTATTTTTAGTACCCCTGGATTCTATTATGTAACCCTTTATTTATGGTTTTTAAGTATATAAAGTATAAGGGTCAAGTTTGGGAGAGTTTGGAGATCTTTTAAAGTGTTTTTGGGGATTTTCTACTGGTGCACAGGTGGTGAAAAGTTTGTGGAAAATGTGTAACACTTACAGGAAACTGTGCATAGTCAGTTAGGGAAAAAGAGTAGGCACATTAGAGATGCACGGTTTGTCCAAACCGTGCATATGTCTAGTAGTAAATGTGATCTTTGAAGTGTGGCTTTTGTCTTTTTGAGGCAATGGATTGGATATAGTTGGCACATATTTTGGGGACCATGTGAGGAAAATGTATAAGGTCTCCCTTAAGGCAGAAGTAGGAGCACGGTTTTCATATGTTTTATCTAACCATGCACAGGTCAAAAGTTACATACTTAAATTTTGGATTGAACTCATTTTTGCCTCTAAGTGTCTCGTTTTCCCTTTAAATGGCCCTAACTCAGAATTTTGATCTTTCAAAAGTTGGAGAACCTCTTTCAAGAGATCCATATGTAATACTAAGACTTACTTTGGGGATTATAAGCTTATTTTTTATGGGGAAGAGATATAAGGTGAATTCATGGAGTTTCAACCCATTTTTGTGACATTTTTCACACCATTTATCACTTCCTCCAAAACTCTTGAGGTAGGTGGCTTCACTCTTAACTCCTATTAATAGAACTAATTGGATTAGTTTCAAATTGATTTAATTTCATGATATTGATTGTAAAATTGGTGTGAAAATCATGTTTTAAAGCTTTTTTAGTGATGGTTTGGGATTTGGTGTGAAATTGTAGAATTTCTATGAAATGTGATTTGATAAATGATTTTAAAATGGTGATTCTAAATCGGTAGATTGATTTGATTTATGGAATTTTTTTAATAAAAAGGCTGTTTTATTGAAATGGTGTTTTTATTGAAATGGTTTGGCATGTTTTAATGGGATGGGTTTCGCATGGTTGGCATGTGTGTTCATGTGCATTGGGATGGATAAGGGTGTGAAGTACCCCCATAAAAAGGTTGAGACAGATATGGGCGTGAAGTACCCCAGTCAAAGTGGTTCATTAAGCAATGAATTAATGAAATGATGAATCACCAATCACTAGTATAGGGAGTTCTAGGTTTCATTCATGGTTTATAGTGTAAATATGTGGAATGGTATGGTAATTCCAAAGGGAACTCATGAAATGGTTTAAAGAACTATTTGGTTTGTTTCTTTGAAAAATGTTTTTTTTGAAAACTGGTTGATATGAAACTTGTTTATATTTAGTTATAAACTATTTCATAAATTTATTTTATACAAAATGTTTTATATAAATGTTTGTAAATTTTCTATCCTAGTGGAATGAGTAGGAAATTTATTGTGGAAAACCTATTGAGTTTTAGTACTCACCCCTACTTTGGCACTTTGGTGCTTTTGAAGATTTCATCTTTTGAGATATGGGAAAAGGTAAAGTATCACACATCTTTAGAACTACTTCGTGATACTCGGGCTATTTGGTGAAGTTGGATCATGGGACTTGTGTAGCTTGGAGTCTTGTGGTTGTCTTGGAGTTTTATTATTTTATCTTATGCTATTTAATATGATTTTTTAGTCTTCTGATGTGGAACTTGATTCTAGTATGATTTTGATAAATGGAATGTTGAGTTGTATTTAATTGTTATCATGCATCATTTGGTGGATTTTTGTTTATGGTTTTTTGGTTTGTGGTTTTATTATTAAAGTATAAATCATCTCCCAAATGTATTAAAACCCTTCGGCTTTTATTACTAGACTTTGGAATCTTGGGGATGTCTCTTAAGGCCAAGTAAAACCCTTCTTCCCTCTCAAGGAAATGATAAAGGGATGAATGTTACAAGTGGTATCAGTTTTGTTTGATCCAAAATCTATTTGAGACAATTGGTCATTAGTTATGTTGGTCTTGGAGTTGAATTCATTCTTGTCTATCCCTTATGTTGGTTTGGTGGAAAGGAGTAAGATTGTTAGAACATGAAATGTATAGCCTAAAAGATGTAGCTAACTTTTTTATTCTGAATTTCAAGTTACCAAGTAGTTGGGTACATAATTGTTTTTGAGACACTTATATGATTTTTCCATCTCATTGTCATGGGCTTAGTCAATCAGACGAGCATGGAATGCATTAGAGGAATGAATTCCCACTTGGATTGTATACATCATTTTGAGTAATGATTTATGATTTTGGAAAAAAGTGTTGATTTTTAAAAAATTGTGAAAGTGTTTTCAAATGAATGATTTTTAAAACAAGCATGGTTGTGGTATTTTGAAAATGGATTGATTTTCAAAATAAAGTTTATAGTTTTCAAAAAATGTATTAACATGGTAAAGGTTGATTTTGGAAAGCATGTGCATGATAAAATATGTGATAGATTTGAAATACTATGAATTTAGTTGCTAGAGAGAGAGACTTATGGAATTTGTTGTTCGTATAGAAAATGGAACCCGATAGGCATTGCAGAAATCAACCAGAGGAAGCAATTGAGAATGTGGTTGTACCTAAGCCACAGGTGAACCAACAACTGGTTCAGAGTATTGTACAAGAATTTCAGGCCATGGATATAGGGAACCAAAGGGATGAGCCAAGACATGTGGATCATTCTATCTAGTTCTAGAATCATAATCTACCCATATTATGGGTCATTTATAAACCAAAAAGGGAAGATATGTGGTTGAATAGGATAAATTATATCTTTGATTTAATCGGCACACCAGCGGATTTAAAATTCAAGCTAGTGAATTATATGCTAGAGGATCTTGCATGATAGCGGTGGGATCTAACGATGCAGGATAAAGTGAATCAAGGCCTTGGTTTTGATGATTTTGAGTAATTATTAAACAAAAAATTCTATCCAAACATATTCGAGATTCAAAGGATGATGAAAAATTTCAGCCTGAAGTAGGAAAATGTCTCAATCACAGATTATGCCACTAAATTTATGAATTTAGTGCACTTTTCACTTGAGGTTGTGACTAGTGCATCCTTGAAGGCACACATCTTTGAATCGGGACTGAGTCTGTAGATTTACTCGAAGATAGTTATTATTTTTATTACAGATTATACATAGATAGTTAATAGAGAGATGTTGGATAAATGGGACATCTTAGGAGCTATTTGAGGAGGAAATATGTTGATACCCAAGGGAAATGGTGGGAACTCTAAAATTAGGAGAAAGTGGAAGAGGGACACTTATTTTCAAGGTAGTACTGTGAATCAGAATTAGATAGATGGATCAGTGAACCTTACTCCATGAACCAAGATAAAATCAAGATGTTTCCAATGTGGTTCTATTGACCACATAAAGAGAGGGTGTTGGACATGACCTATAACATGCCACAACTGAATCCAGATGGGGAATCTTTAGTGATATTGTCATAGTGCTCTAAGTTAAGGTTCGTGGAACACTTATTTGGTGTCATAAGTATCGTATGCTTTGACAGGGTGAGGTTAGCATCATCAACCTTCTTATTAGAACAAACCTATCCATGGTAATTCTAGGATTACCATGAATCCTCAACAAGCACAATCTCAGTAGAGAAACAAAGACCAAAGTACAATGATGAAGAAATTATATGGAGCTGAGAAGGTGATTATAGATGATTAGTCCGGACCATCTATATTGAGTGGTATGATTCTTTTGAATTCCACCCTTATGTAAGTTTTGTTTGATACTAGTGCATCTCATTCCTTCATTAATTCTCATGCTATTTATTTTCTGAGTTTAAAACTTGAGATGATACCATTGGCGATAAAACTTCAAACTCATATTTGGGAAAGAGAATGTCAAGACTTTCTATGTAGATTATGTTATATAACCATTGATAGAGATGAACTAAAATGGAACTTCTTGATGCTAGATATAGATGTCTATGATGTAATCATGGGAATGGATTGGATGAAAACATTAAAGGATCACATAAAATTTTATACATCGACAATCAGTTTTGCGACTAAGGATGGCATAGAACATCTCTTTAGAGGATAAAGTGATGTAAAGACACATGAAATGGTCTTGTTCGAACTATCAGTGGGAACAATATATTACCAATTATTGGTTCTGACTTTGTAATCAATAAAATAGATCAAGAATAGTGGTTTTCCTGCAGTCATGTACTAGTTTCCTGATGTGTTTCCTAAAAATTTATTAGGGTTACCACTGGTAAGGGAAGTGGAGTTTACGATTGATCTCCTTCTAGGGACTATTAATATATCACTTCTATCTTATTAAATGGAACTAATAGATATAAGGGATCTGAAATTATAGTTATAAGAGTTGGAAAACAATGGTTTTATTTGGCCTAGCACATTCCATGTGAAACACCTATCTTGTTCGTGAAGAAATAAAATATAACTCTAAGGCTGTGTGAAGATTATAATAATCTTAAGCATGTTACAATAAAGAATATGTATCTACTTCCATGCATTGATGATCTGTTCTATCAATTGAGGGGAGCTTATTGGTTCTCCAAAGTTGACTTATGATCAGGATATCACCAATTTCAAGTTCAGAAGGAGGATATTCCAAAAATAACTTTCATAAGTAGATATGACCATTATGAAAATGTGGCAATGCATTTTGGTCTTACGAATGCACTTTTGATATTTATGGAAATGATGAATCATATATTTCAATTATATCTAGATTATTTTTATGGTATTTTGAATGACATATTGGTGTATTCAAGGACAGGGGATGAGCATGAGAAACACTTAAAGACAGTGTTGGAAATCTTGAGAGAATATCATTTGTATTCCAAATTATCAAAGTGTGATTTTTTGATACAAGAGGTACATTTTGGGGGCCATGTAATTTATGAAAGATGTAATTTAGTTGATCCAGAAAATATAGGAGCTGTTATCTCTTTGAAACCATCAAAGAATTTATTTGAGATACAAAGTTTTCTTTATTTAGTTCGTTATTGGAAACATTTATTTTATGACTTATCATGACTATATTTTCATATGATAGGTTTGGAAAAGAATAATGTTCTTTTCCAATGGACTAAAGAATGTTAGAATACTTTTCAAGAGCTAAAATTTCTCATTACATCCACACTAATCTTGATTTTTCTGAAATTAGGACAAGAGAACGTGTTGTATTATGATGCTTTGGGATCTAGGTTGGGATGTATTATCATGAAAGAAAACCATGTTGTTTTTTATGGATAAATAAAGTTGAGGTTTCATGAGAAGAGCTACCCAACACAATATTTGGAGTCGGATGTAGTTATCCATGCTTTCAAAACTTGGCGTCATTATCTCTTTGGTGAGAAATTTACTGTGTACATAGATCATAAGAGCTTGAATCATATTTTCTCACACTGATATTTGAATATGAGGAAAAGAAGATGGATGGAGTATCTACAAATGTTTGACATTGAATTAATGTATACTCAAGGTAAAGGAAATTCGACGACCAATGCATTAAGAATAATGTTGTTTACTCAGTTGGAGAAAGAAGCTTCAGATGAGTGGCTTCTGATGTCGTTCTTAGTCAACATGCATGTGGAATGTGAAGATCGAGGTGATGTTGTAGTTTTATTTCTAGTATTTCTTATTCTTGATTTAGTAAATATGGTAAGGGATGCATAGAAATCTGATGCACAATGTCTTCCAATGAGTTTAGAACTCAATGATGTGGAAACCATTGAGGGAATGAGACTTGATGAGAGTTAATTTTTGAGGTTTTGAGATAGGATGGTCACACCTATGGATGGTGAGGAACAACTTCTTCATTCTTACAACCATTCAAGATGGGATGTTCATCCTAGAATATAGAATATGTATAATGCATTGAAAGAAAAGTTTTTATGGGTAGTCATGAAAAGGAAGGTGGATTAGTTTGTTTCAAGATGCTTAACATGTTAAAAAGTTAAGGAAAAACATTAGTGACTAGCAGGTATGTTGAAATATTTACCTATTTCAGTTTGTAAATGGGAGTATATGTTAGGGATTTTATTACAGGCCTCCCAAGAATGGTTTGGAATCACGATGCCATATGGGTGATTTTGGATTGGCTCACAAAGTCGGACCGTTTCATCTTTATTAATGAAACTCATATGGTGGAATATATTTCTAAAATATATATCAGGGAAACGGTAAAGAGACATGGAATACTAGTTTTGATCATATCAGATAGAGATCTGAGGTTCATGTCTCATTTTTGGAAATCCTTACAGAAATCACTTGGGACTCAGTTGATGATGAGTACAACGTATCATCCTCAGATGGATGAGAAATCTGAACGGATGATACAAATGCTGGAAGACATGTTGCAAGCTTGGGTAATGGATTTTTGTGGCTCATGGGAACAAAATGTTCTGTTGGTGGAGTTCTCATATAACATCAACTATTAGGCCTTGATACATATGGATCCATTTGAAGTTTTTTAGGAAATATTTTCATTCTCCACTTATTTTGGGTGGAAACAAGTGATACTTCACTAGTTGGGTCGAGCCTTGTCCAAGAAATAATGAAAGAGATTTAGTTTATTAGGAAAAAGATGGAGATGACTCAGAGTCATCAAAATCATATGTAGATCATCACCGATGACCATTGTCCTTCACAATGAGTGATCATGTATTCTTAAGGATTTATCCAAGGCTTGGATATTGATGTTTTTGGAAGTAGGGAAAGTTATATCCTTAATACATATGCCCTTTTGATATATTGGAACAAGTTGAAGAGGTGGAATATTAGTTGGAATTTTCACCATAGTTTAGTGAAGTACATAGTGTGTTTCACATATCTCAGTAGAAAAAGTGTCAGATTGACCTTGACCATGTGATTAGATGAGATCACATTGACCTAGATCCGAATGTTTCATTGGTACATATCCCAATGTGGATTGTGTATAGGCAGAAAAAATATTTGTGTGTAAAAAGTATCGGTCTAGTGAAGGTTTTATGGAAACATGGTCATATTCAAGAGGAAACTTGGGAACGAGAGAAGGAAATAAAAGAGCAATGGCTGGAACTCTTTCAGAGCAATGTTGGTTTTCTACCTTCAAAGGATAGAAAGAACAATGCTATGGAGAGTTTAGTACCCCCATTTTCTAGTATGTAACCCTTTCTTTATGATTTTTAAGTGTATAAAGTATAAGGATAAAGTTGGGGAGATTTTGGAGATATTGTAAAGTGTTTTTAGGCTTTTCTTCAGGTTCACGTGTGGTACATGATTTTTAGAAACCATGTAAAACTTATAAGAAAACTTGCATATTCAGTTTTGGACAAAAGAGTAGGTGCACGGGCAACACATGGTTTTTCCAAACCATGTGGATTTCTAGTATTAACCTTGTGCTTTGAAGTATGAATTTTGTCTTTTTGAGGTAGTGACTTCAGCATGGTTCACACATAGTTTGGGGCCCGTGTGAGGTAACCATGCATGGTCTCCCTTATGGAAGAAGATGGAGCACAATTATCATACGATTTATCTAACCGTGTGACTAAAACATCCACAGGGTCAAAAGTTAGATCCTTAAATTGAGGATCTAAGACATTTTTTCCTTTAAGTGTCATGTTTTTATCCCAAAATTTACCTAACTTAATATTTTGGTCTCTCAAAGGTTGGAGAACCACTCCGAAAAGATCCAGAGGTGATCCAAATACTTTATTTGGGGATCTGAAGCCTATTTCTCATAGAGAAGATATCTAATGTGATTTTTTGGAGTTTCAACATGTTTTTGTGATGTTTTTCATGCCATTTATTGTTTTTTCCAAAAACTCTCAATGTAGGTGGCCTCACTCTTGAATCCTATTTCTATAATTGATAGGCTCAGTTTCAAATTGATTTAATTTCATGATATTGATTTTGAAATTGGTGTGAGAATCATCTTTGAAATTTTCTTTAGTGATGGTTTGGGATTTGGTGTAAAATTGTCGAATTTATATGGAAAGTTCTTTGATAAATGATTTTAAAATGGTGATTCTAAAATGGTAGCTTGGTTTTATTTGTGGAAAAAGGTTTTCAATAAAAAGGTTTTTTTTATTGAAATGGTGTTTGAAGTGAAATGGTTCTGGAATGTTTGTATGGGCATGGGTTTAGCATGGTTGGTGTGTGTATTCATGTGAATTGGGATGGATAAGGGCATGAAGTACCCCCATCAAAAGGTTGGGACACATATGGGCATGAAGTACCTCCATCAAAGTGGTTTATTAAGTGATGTATTAATGAAAGGATGACTCACCACTCATGAGTATAGGGAGGTCCAGGTTTCATGCATGTGTTACGATGTGAATATGTGGAATGGAATGTTAATGCCAAAGGGAACTTGTGAAATGGTTTTGAAGCACTATTTGGTTGATTTGAAAAAAGTTTTTGTTGGAAAACTATTTTATTTGGAACTTTTTTATATTTAGTTATAAATTGTTTTAGAATTTATTTTATATAAAATGTTTTATATAAATGTTACTTACTTTTCTATCATAGTTGCGTAAGTAGGGAATTCATTGGTGGAAAATCCTACTAAGTTTTAGTACTCACCCCTCCTTTGGAACTTTGTTTCTTTTATAGATTTTATCTATCACGATATGGGAAAAGGTAATTTATCACATGTCTTTAGCATTAATTCATGATACTTGGTCTATTTTGTGAAGTTGGAGCATGGTACTTGTAGATCTTGGAGTCTTATGGTTATCTAGCAGTTTTATTAGTTTATCTCCAACAATTTACTCTGATTTTGTAGTCTTCATATCTGGTACATGATTCTAGTATGATTTTGATAAATTTAATGTTGAGTTGTCTTTCATTGTTATCATGCATCATTTGGTGACTGTTTGGTTATGGTTTTTTTGGTTAGTGGTTTTATTCTTAAAGGATAAATCATCCCCCAAATGTATTGAAACCCTTCAACATTTATTGCCAGCCTTTGAAGTCTTGGGGATGTTGCTTAAGGAAAACACCCTTCCTACCTCTCAGGACAATGAGAAGGGGAAGGATATTACACTATTATCCTTGAGTATGTGCTTCCTCTCATGAAATATGGCCTTTTATACAATGGTTACTTTATTTTCTAAAGGTTTGTATAGATAGAATCCCCTTGTTTCCTTAGTATACCCTATAAATTCACACTTCATGTCTTAGTGTGATAGTTCTTTCTTGATCTAGCCTTTATAAATTCCTCAAAACTCCTTGCATGAACATGTGAAAAACAAGTTTATTTCCACTCTATAAGTCTAGGGACTAGCATTTTTTCTTTAGTTAGTAATCTTTTTTGTAAGTATGATGTATTCTATAATAAAAATATCCAAAAGTATAGTGTAAATTTTATATGACTCCTCATAAACCTAACCATGTCTAGTATTTTAATATTCCTCCTTTTAATAACACTATTCCACTATGGTGTATAAGGTTTAGTGAGTTAAGATAAAATCCCATACTCTCATAGAAATTTTATAAAGAATTGGTTAAAATATTCCCCATCCCGATCTAATGAAAGTTTCTTTATATTCTTACCTAGATAATTATAAACTTCATTCTTGAAATATTTAATCTTCTCAAAGGATTCAAACTTATACCTCATCAAGTAGATATAACCATGCTTACTCAATTATTCTATAATATTAATAAAGTAAAATAATATATAGCTAGATTCTACTGGAAAATGTCTACACACATCAGTGTATACAAATTCTAGAAGCCATGTGTCCCTTTCACCTTAACTGCATAAGGGTAGTTTTGTTATTTTTACTTGTAAATAAGAATGACATATTTCAATTGTTTTAAGATCAAAAGAGCCTAAGAAACCATACTGATTGATATTTTCAATGTAACATCCCATATTTATCCAAAGGTATAACAAATTTAATTTTTTCTTTAATTCCTTAAAACCTCACTAATAATGATACCTAATAGGTTAAATGATGTTTTAAATGCATCTAGGGCTTGTTTGAAGTCCTAAGCACCTAAAAAGGGAAAATAGGCTGGGTTGCATAGTTTTTTTGAAACCTTGCAACCCAGGGTGAACAACTGTGCAGTTTTTTAGGGGTTTGAGAGAGAGCCCAAACACATGATTTCCACATAGTTTTTCAAACTGTGTGACTAACCGTGTAATGCTCCTAGAGTAGTAGTGAATGACACAAATTTGGTGCACAGTTTGGCTAAACCGTGTGGCCAAACAATGCATAGTAAAAAATGGGTGAAATTACAACTTTTCCCCTATTTAATGAATTTAAACACCCTTATTCTTTCTCACTTACCCTTCCAACAGAATTTTTCTCCCCCATTTCATGTGGATATCCTTCTTCCCCTCACTTAGTTTTTAAGACCCCTCCTTCATTTGTGGCCTGATCCCTTTTTCGTTGGATGAAAAATAAATCCCTCAATATTCTAATCCTCCTCCAAGATTATATTTATAGTTTCCTCTTCCATCCATTGTGATATTTTGGTGCAATGAATTTTTCACTATTTTTGGGGATTTTGAAAAATCCTCTGACTTATTCCATTTTAGGATGAATCAAGCCTTTATAGTGGATTATTAGAGTACTACTACATTGAGTTATGGGTTCTATGCCTATCCCATTCGTTTTGTAGCATTTTAGTTGACACGCCGTTGTGCCACTCATCAGTACCTTATGTAAATGCTTCACTTTTGTCTAATAAATCATTTAAAGAGGCTTTCCATGTCCTTAGGGACCCTATATTTCAGTGAAACCCATAAGAGGTATGTTTTCCTTGAATTTGGCCACCCCTTTAGGTGTGACATCCAAATGAACAAAATTTTCCATTCTTAAATTTGAAAATAACCTTGGGTGTTTTGTGTTGCCTTAATATAATGCCTTGAACTTAATAAATGAATTAAGATGAGTGGTGAACCATGAGGTTGTCCATTTATATTGAAGCCTCATCATTTATAAATAAATTTATTATGGTCTAAGATTCATCTTATCCATGTTTAAAATATTTAATTTAAGTTGGTTGAATGCATTTCTTATTTCTATATGCAATTTCTCACATTTATGCTAATTAAAATTCATTGTGCACTATGACATATTCTATACTTATTAATTTATGCTATAATTGATTGTATTGGATTGAATTCTATGCTTTGGTAATCTTGTTGGATTGATATATTTAATGTCATGCAATTTTTTACATGCTATGCCTTGTAGATTAGGATTATGCTAATGATTTTCTCATGTTTAATGCCATATGCCTGTCACAACCCATCCTCGGGGCCCGTGCTGTGACTACCCCAAGCCCACCATCCATAGGCCAGGGGCTAGCGACTAGCACCAAGGCGTAAAATCCCGGTAAAAGGGAAGGCATTTCCTTTGTAAAGTAAACAAACACCACAGAGTAAACAAGCAGTAGAAGTAACCACTAAGTAAAAGCTGGTACAAGAGTAAGTGCGGAAAAGTAAGTGTGCCAGTATACAAACCCAAACTGAATGTAAAGTACAACTCGAAAGGGAAAACAACAATAGTAAAGTAAAGCCGCAATACCGATCTGTCCACTGGAAATCCCACCTGAAGGGTGGGTACAGATAGCTCCACTGCTCCTCGGGTCCTGCCGTCCGCACCGAGTATGTCCCGCCCAGTGGTCTACCTCCAGGTACCGTCTTGCTCTGCAAGCCTCAACCACGATCAATGCTGTCCATCGTCTACAACCAATACAACGTAGTGCGGGCATAACCCGTGAAGGGGTGAGTATAAGCTACTCAGTAGGGACCCCGAGACCCCCGAAGGTCTCCCAAAATCCACAAAGGATAAACCACAAAGGAAAGATACAATGATGAAGTAACAACCGACACTGCTTAGGTATATGCCCATATATATACCTAAGTCATCAATTCGAATATTCTCCAACCTCCAAGCCCAAGTACAACCCAGTCCACACAGGAAAGCATACATATTCCACACAGGAAATCAAAACTTAATCCAAACAGGATAGCACAACACATCCACACAGGAAAGCAAACAGGATTCAACTCACACAGGTATACTTCTTCAAAAGACGATAGAGATGATCACTGATCCATCTAAGTCTTCGGACCCACAAAGGATCGATAGGTACTAACCCCCACAAAGACCCACATAGGATCGGTAGGAAACTAACCCAAGCAATGACCCACACAGGATCGGACCCACACAGGATCTGTAGGCGCTGGCTCACACAGAACCACTGAGCGTGGACCCACACAAGATCAGACCCACACAAGATCGGTAGCACTGATCCACATAGGATCACTGAGTGATGTAGTCGTATCCGTCGAATCCACTGAGGATCTCTGTACAGTCGTTGTCGTCACAGTAGCAGTCGCAGCCAGCTCTAGGGTTCCCGCACACAGCAAGCTTGCTCGGGAGGGTCCGCTCCACGAGCCGAGAGACTGACACATCAACTGACACATAGTCCAGAGTTGATGTATCCAAAAGTTCCGTATCGTCAACAGGAACTCAACGTCGCAGACATGTCGTCGATCGGACGCCCGGTCTGAGAGTTATTGGCTTTTTTTTGTCCCAGGGACCCGATTGGTTTTTAAGGAAAAACCAACCCAACCGTACTCCACCTGCATCCAAAACTCGGGCGGAGTAATCCAAAATATCCGTCTCAGTAAGATGAATCCAACAAAGTCGACGACACGTCAATCAGACGTCCGAAGCTCAAGATATGAGCGTTTCCGCTCTGAGGGCCCAGTTGGTTTCGTGTACGAACCAACCTGAACAAACTCAGAGTAATCCGAAACCTTGAGTGCGATATACCAAAATGACCGTCTCGACTCAAGGATCGCATCGCAACTGACAGTGCATCAATCGGAGGTCTATAGCCCATGTTATGGGCAAAAGACCGAAGATGGTCCGAAAACGGGGGTTTCGGGCCCGGACCGACCCGGCCTGAGACCCCCCGGTCGGCCTGAACCGGGTCAACCCGCACCGGGTCTGGGTCGGCCCGGCCCGACCTGGGTGCGGACCGGCCTGGCATACCGTCCAGCCGGCCGGCCCGGTCTGGGCACAACGCGCCCAGCGCGCTGGCCAGCTCGGCCAGTGGCCGAGCCGTTTCGGCAAGGGGGGGCTCCTTCCCCCTTGGTGAAACCGTGCCCCCCCCATTTATGGGGGCTGGTTTGCTGGCCAGACGGGGGAATTAATTCCCCCGGATCCCCTTTGTCCGGTTGGCCCGCACCGGCCGTTCGGTTCTTCCAATAAAGACCGTCGACGGCCGGTCCTTTCCTCCATCGTCGACACCGGTGGTCCGGAACCGGCCGCCGGTCACCCAGATCCGCCGCGGCCCGGAACCGGCCGCGGCTTGATTCGTCCGGCGCGGTGTGATGGCACCGCGCCCCCTCCGCCGCGGCCCCCGCTCTGGCCTCGGCGTCTTCGGTTTTCTTCGACGCAGCGTGATGACGTCACGTCCTTGAACGACTTCATGGCGCGGCGCGACGACGTCGCGTATTACTTGTCGTGCGATTCCCGCGTGGTGCGACGACACCACGCCATTCCGTTCTATCCACAAGGAATCAAACAAGGATAAAGGAGGAGGTTCGACCGTGTTTGTGCGGTCCGACCCCCTCTCCTTAATCGATATCATATAGTCGTATATCCACGAAGAACAACAAACTAGAATTCAAGAACGGAAAACAATTAAATAAAATTAAAAAAAACCCCAACCTCGAGCGCGGCTTGAACAAGGTTTTTGTTGCAGAGAAATTCATCGTGGAAGAACGTCACGGAAAGAGACGTCACGGAAGAACACATTGGCGGCGTCGCGGGAAGAGACATCGCGGAAGAAGATGTCGCGTCATGGGTCGATGTCGTGGAAGACGGTCTCCGAGGGCTTGGCGCTCCACGTCGGAGATCGTTCGTTCTTCGCGTTCTTCGTCAAAGAAGAAGATGTTCTTCCCAAAACCTCTCAATGACAAAACTCTAACAACAAAATAAAATAAGCTCCTTACTTATTTTATTAACACAACAAGCCTTTTGAAATTCAAGGGTTTGAATTTCAAAAACTCACATTAAACTCACTACATTAATTCCATAAGTTTAAAAAACTTAACTGATCAACATTAAAGGTGAGTTAAGGGGGGTTAGAGGATATGAAGAGGTGGGGTTCGTGTGGGCCCCACCACCCTCATAACCTCCCAAGGGAGGTTGGGTGGTTACCCAACTTCTATCAAGAATTTAAACACTTAGAGTAAAATAAAAACTGTAGAATAATTATAAATTAAACTTCCACAATTTTTATCATCAACTCTCGTGAAAACAAAACTCCAGAACAAGTGTTCCTAAGCAATTACAAGCGCTGTAGTTCCATCGGCGCCCTCAGATTTTGATTCCGAGCACCGGTTCAAAAGTTAGAAATTCCCGCTCATCCGTTCACTGAACGTACCCAAGCTAAACTTCGGATAGAAATTCCGGGCACACCGGGCCTCAGAATCAAGTTCCTTCTGAAACTATGTTCTTGTAAAAATCCCAAAGAAAATTAAGAAAAAAATTTCCTTGAATTTTACGGGTCTTTACATTACTCCCACCTCAGGGATTTACATTCCCGTAAAGATACATTTAAAACTAGGGAAACAAATGAGGGTACTGAGCACGCATCTGAGCCTCCCGCTCCCTAGTGCTCTCCTGGAGGTTCCCGTGCTGCCATCTGATGCACACTAGAGGAATCGACCGTCCACGTAGGACTCGCTCCTGTCGATCCTTGATCTCCACTGGGACCTCCTCAAAACTCACCCCATCATCAACGTCAAGCTCCCCATGGTCAATGATGTGCGTCGGGTCGTGCACATATCTCCTCAGCTGAGTTACGTGGAAGACGTCGTACACCCGGTGCAACTGAGGTGGTAGAGCCAGACGATAAGCCACCTCGCCAATACTACTGAGGACCTGGAATGGTCCGATGAAGCGTGGAGACAACTTGCCGCCTCGACCATATCTCCGTAATCCACGTCGTGGTGAGACAAGAAAAAAGATGTGGTCGCCATCCTCGAACTCTAGTGGCCTCCGCCTCCTGTCAGCATAAGACTTCTGTCGGCTCTGAGCTATCCTCATCTGCTCCTGGATAACCTGCACCTTCTCTGTCGTGGCTTGGACCATCTCCAGTCCCACAAGTTCTGACTCCCCAGGGTCTGTCTAGCACAAAGGTGATCTATAGTGTCGGCCATATAACGCCTCGTATGGTGCCATCCCGATGGTGGAGTTGTAGTTGTTGTTGTACGCGAACTCCACCAAGGGTAGGTGGTCCTCCCAGCTGCAACCAAAGTCAAGGAAACATGCGCAGAGCATGTCCTCGAGAGTCTGAATGGTCCTCTCCGTATGACCATCTGTCTGAGGGTGAAAGGCTGTACTCAGACGTAGCTTCATCCCGAACGCCTCCTGCAACCCCTTCCAAAGACGGGAAGTAAAGTGAGCATCTCGATTGGAGACGATAGATGATGGCACACCGTGAAGCCGTAAAATCTCTTGAATGTAAAGTCATCCCAAGCTCTCTACTGAGCCCTGCTCTCTGATGGGTAGAAAGTGCGCCGACTTGGTGAGTCGGTCGACAATCACCCAAATGGAGTCGTGACCTCTGGAAGTGCGTGGAAGTCCAGTCACGAAGTCCATAGATATCCCGTCCCACTTCCACTCCGAGACCTCCAAGGGATGTACCAAGCCTGCTGGTACCTGATGCTCAGCCTCCACCTGCTGGCAGGAGAGGCATCGAGAAACGAACTCTTCCACAACCTTCTTCATGCCCGGCCACCAGTGCTATCATCTGAGATCCTAGTACATCTTCGCCACTCTAGGATATACCGCCAAAGGAGAAGTGTGAAACTCTCTCAGCACCTCCTCCCGTAAAGAAACTGGTACCAAGGTACGTCCTCTAAAAGGGACGTCGTGCTCTGCTCCAATGGAGAAACCATCAGGTGCCTGTCCTGAGGATATTTGGGCATGCCGCGTCTCACAGTCAGCATCCCCACGTTGTGCCTCTCTGACCTGCTGTAGTAGTGGAGGAGTGACTGTGAGAGATTGAAGGAAGGCTGCTCCATCTCTATCCATGAAGGATATCTGCAAAGAGGCTAGCTGCTCTGTCGCCTCCTCAAGTAGCTAAATGCCCGTCCTCTTGGTGAGGGCATCGACTACCACATTCCCCTTCCCAGTAGTATAGATTATCTCAAAGTCGTAGTCTTAGAGGAACTCGAGCCATCTCCGCTGTCTCAGATTCAGATCCTTCTAAGAGAAGATGTATCTGAGACTCTGATGGTTAGAAAAGACTGTAAAGCTCTCTCTCATCAGATAGTGTCGCCAAGTATTCAGAGCGAAGACCAATGCTGCTAACTCCAGGTCATGGGTAGCGTAGTTCTGCTCATGCGGCCTCAACTAACGTGATCCATAGGCGATCACTGCCCGCTCCTGCATCAGGACACATCCGATTCCTGTCCCTGATGCATCGCTGTAGACTACGTACCCTACTCCCTCCTCAGGAAACCTCAAGATAGGTGCGCTGGTCAAACTCTGTCTCAGCTCCTGGAAGCTCTGCTGACATCTGTCTGACCACACGAAGGGTTTCCCCTTCTTCGTCAAAGCTGAGAGTGGTGCCGAAACTATGGAGAAGTCTGGCACGAATCTCCGGTAGTATCCATCTAGACCCAAGAAACTCCGCACCTCCGTCACGCTCCTGGGTGGCTCCCAAGCTAGCACTGCCTCAATCTTCGCAGGATCCACTGCAACTCCTGCCTTAGAGATGGCGTGTCCCAAGAAGTGGACCTCACGTATCTATAACTGGCACTTCGAGATCTTTCCATAAAGCTGGTGCTCTCGGAGTGTGTCTAGTACAACCCGTAAGTGGTAGGCGTGCTCCTCCTCGGTCGTCGAGTAAATCAAAATGTCATCGATGAAGTCCACGACAAATCGATCGAGGTATGGCTGAAATATCCTGTTCATGAGGGCCATGAACACTGCTGGAGCATTGGTTACGTCGAATGATATAACCAAGAACTCATAGTGGCCATACCGACATCTGAAGGCCGTCTTCTGCACGTCCTCGTCTCGAACCCTGTGCTAATGATAGCCTGGCCTGAGGTCTATCTTCGAGAACCATCGTGCTCCTTTGAGCTGATCGAAGAGGTCATCAATCCTCGGTAGCGGATACTTGTCCCTCACTATCACCTGGTTCAGGTGACGATAGTCGACACACAGTCGCAAGCTCCCGTCCGCCTTCTTGGCGAACAATATCGGGGATGCCCAGGGTGAAACACTGGGTAAGATGAATCCCTTTACCTGCAAGTCCTCCAACTGTACCCGTAGCTCTCGAAGATCAGCAAGGGCCATCCGATATGCTGGAGTCGATATCGGGGCTGTCCCGGGGTACATGTCAAAATAAAAGTCTACCTCTCTGCGAGGAGGTAGCCTTGGAACGTTGTCGGGGAAAACGTCCGCATACTGTCCACCACTGCCGGAAAACCAGGACTCCGTACGTCAACAACTCCTAGGATGAGGCTAGCCAACTGATGAGTGATGGGATATCCTCTCCTCTGTGGAAGTCCATACTGCGCTGCGAAGGCTCCCTTCTTGCCGGTGAAGGTGAACCTGCTCCCGTCGGTGCGTACACATCGCACTTTGCGCCTAATACAGTCAATCTGTGCATGGACCTTAGACAACCAATCCATGCCCAAGATGACATCATAAGGCTTCAACGCTGATACAAGAAGATCCCAGCTGAAGCTCTCACCTCCTAGAGTAAGCTCACACTGCCGGCACCAGTGTGTAATTGTCGAGTCTGCTCCCGTAGGGGTCTCTAGCCGTAAGGATCGAGCCAACGGCTCTGTCAGAATCTCTGAGCTCCGAACAAGGGCAGCGACTATGAAATAATGACTCGCTCCTTTGTCTATAAGTACTGCAACAAGGGTGGAATAGACACAGATAGTACCTCGAATCATCTCTGGCGCACTGTGGTCGTAGGCCTCCGCTGCCTGGAGCTGTGCCTGTCTCTGCCCGCCAGCTCCTTTTGGCCGGGGTGGACCTCCTGGTGGTGGTGGTGGTAGAGCCTCAAAGTGTCACCCACCACCTGCTGCTCGGCCAGCTCCCCTGCCTCGTCCGCCTGCTCCCTGCGGACCGCCACGATCGACCCTCTGCCTCTGCCTCGGTGGTCCCTCAACCGTCTGCTACTCCTCGGCCCGGCGGGTCAGGCAATCATGAGCCATGTGGCCCTGCCCGTCGCTTGAGTAGCACTGCCTGCCTCTCGAAAGACTGGCTCCGTGCTGTGTGCCCCGCACTGCTGAGCCAGTGTCCTAAGGTCGTCTGCCTGAGGGTCTGGTCTGCCTGGACCCATGTGTCATCCGTCGACTGCCTACTATAGAAGACTCTGCTACGTGCCGCCCTGTGGTGGGTCTCGGCGCTGGTGTAGACTCAGCAAGAAATCTCTCGATCAAAAGGACTCGCTCTAGTACTCCTGTCTGAGTCGGAATGCTGAGGGAGATCAGCGATGCCCTGATCTCATGTCTCAAACCCTGCTCAAAGGTCCAGGCCCGAAAGAATGGGTCCCGTACCATGTCTGTCGAGTAGCGCGAGAGATCGGTAAATCTCGCTGAATACTGGGCGACCGTTATGATGCCCTCCCCAGATGAAGAAGCTCCTGAATGCGCACCGCACGGAGGGTGGCTGTGACAAACTCTGAGCGGAAGAGGCTCTCAAAGTATGTCCAGAGTAGAGATGCCTCATCGTGCACCTGGAGCATCAAGCTCCACCATCGGCCCGCTGCTGCGTGCAGTAGGCTCGCTAAGAGGATCACCATGAGGTCTGTTGGTGTCCTCACTAACCGAAAAACTCGTACCACTACCTCCAGCCAGTCCTCGGCTGCCTGGGGGTCCGTCTCCCCGCGTAACCTGGGTGGTCGCTAGCGCTGGAACTCATTAAGTGCACTGAGGCGACGTGCATCGTCAGTGGCTGGTGCTGGAAGCATCAGTGGCTCAGCGGGTAGAGCTACCGCCGGTGCCACTGCTGACAAAGGGCCCTGCACCGAGGCCTCGTCGCTCGGTGGGCTATCGTCACGCTCGACTCTCGGAACCCTAGTTGGCTTCCATCGTGGGGCCATCCTGAAAAGGAAACAGGTGCACCACGGTCAGAACAGTATACCTAGTGAGCTGACACAAAGTAATCACAAAGAAAACTTGAAACACACACGCAATCAACGTTTTTGTGCATTAAGTCGGAAATCAGAGGTCAGGGTCCTGGTGTACGGATACGTCGGCCGCCGCACCAACACTGGACTCCCTGGAATGATAACCACACTCAATACGCTAAACACTATTGCTTCACATAGAAAAGATTAGAGTCCCAAGTTCTGCGGTATAACCGAACTCCTTTGATACCAATTTGTCACAACCCGTCCTCGGGGCCCGTGCCATGACTACCCCAAGCCCGCCTTCCATAGGCCAGGGGCTGGCGACTAGCACCAAGGCATAAACTCCCAGTAAAAGGGAAGGAATTGCCTTTGTGAAGTAAAAAAACACCACAGAGTAAACAAGAAGTAGAAGTAAACACTAAGTAAAAGCTGGTACAAGAGTAAGTGCGGAAAAGTAAGTGGGCCAGTATACAAACCCAAACTGAAAGTAAAGTACAACTCGAAAGGGAAAATAGAAATAGTAAAGTAAAGCTGCAATGCCAAGCTGTCCACTGGAAATCACACCTAAAGGGTGGGTACAGATAGCTCCACTGCTCCTCGGGTCTCACCGTCCGCACCGAGTATGTCCCGCCCAGTGGTCTACCTCCAGGTACCATCCTACTCTGCAAGCCTCAACCACGATCAACGCTGTCCGTCATCTGCAACCAACACAACGTAGTGCGGGTATAGCCCATGAAGGGGTGAGTATAAGCTACTTAGTAGGGACCCCGAGACCCCCGAAGGTCTCCCAAAAT
Organism: Viscum album; assembly: GCA_963277665.1. Classification (NCBI taxonomy): domain Eukaryota; kingdom Viridiplantae; phylum Streptophyta; class Magnoliopsida; order Santalales; family Viscaceae; genus Viscum; species Viscum album. The sequence continues at coordinate 1,367,072,010 of OY728119.1, forward strand.
CCACAAAGGATAAACCACAAAGGAAATATACAATCACGAAGTAACAACTGACACCGCTTAAGTATATGCCCATACATATACCTAAGTCATCAATTCCAATACACTCCAACCTCTGAGACCAAGTATAACCCAGTCCACACAAGAAAGCATACATATTCCACATAGGAAAGCAAAATGTAATCCACGTAGGATAGCACAACACATCCACACAGGAAAGCAAACAGGATTCAGCTCACACAGGTATACTTCTTCGAAAGACGATAGAGATGATCACTGATCCATCTAAGTCATCGGACCCACAAAAGATTGATAGGTACTAAACCTCGCAAAGACCCACACAGGATCAGTAGGAAACTAACCCCCACAATGACCCACATAGGATCGGACCCACACAGGATCTGTAGGCGCTGGCTCACACAGAACCGCTGAGCACGAACCCACACAAGATCGGACCCACACAGGATTAGTAGCACTGATCCACATAGGATCGCCGAGTGCTGTAGTCGTCACCATCGAATCCACTGAGGATCTCTGTACAGTCGTCGTCGTCACAGTAGCAGTCGCAGCCAGCTCTAGGGTTCTCGCACACAGCAAGATCGCTCGGGAGGGTCTGCTCCACGAGCCGAGAGGCTGATACATCAACTGACACATAGTCTAGAGTTGATATATCCAAAATTTACATATCATCAACAGGAACTCAACGTCGCAGACGGCGCGTCGATCGGACGCCCGGTCTGAGAGTTATTGACTTTTTTTGTCCCAGGGGCCCGATTGGTTTTTAAGGCAAAACCAACCCGACTGTACTCCACCTGCGTCCAAACCTCGGGCGGAGTAAGCCAAAAGATCCGTCTCACTAAGAGGAATCCAACAAAGTCGATGGCACATCAATCGGACGTCCGAAGCTCAAGATATGTGCGTTTCCGCTCCGAGGGCCCGATTGGTTTCGTGTATGAACCAACCCGTCCGAACTCAAAGTAATCCAAAACCTTGAGTGCGATATACCGAAACGACCGTCTCGATTCAAGTATCACATCTCAACTAACGGTGCATCGATCAGAGGTCCGTATCCCAAGTTATGGGAAAAAGACCGATGACGGTCCGAAAACGGGGGTTTCGGGCCCGGATCGACCCGGCCCGAGACCCCCCGGTCAGCCCGAATAGGGTCAACCCGCACCGGGTCCGGGTCGGCCCGGCCTCGCGAACCAGCCAGGCAGCCTGCCCGGTCGGGGCACATCGCGCCAAGCACGCTGGCCAGCTCGGCCAGTGGCCGAGCCGTTTCAGCAAGGGGGGGCGCCTTCCCCCCTGGTGAAACAGTGGCCCCCCATTTATGGGGGTCGGTTTGCTGGCCGGTCGGGGGAATTAATTCCCCCAGCTCCCCTTTGTCCGTTCGGCCCACACCGGCCAGCCGGTTCTGCCGACAAGGACCGGCGATGGTCAGTCCTTTCCTCCATCGCCAACACCAGCGGTCCGGAACCGGTCGCTGGTCACCCAGCTCCGCCGCGGCCCGGAACCGGCCGCGGCTTGATTCGTTCAGCGCGGTGCGACGACACCGCGCCCCCTCCGCCGCGACCCCGCTCCGGCCACGACGTCTTTGGTTTTCTTCGACACTGCGCGACGGCGTTGCGTCCTTGATTGACTTCATGGCGCGGCGCGACGGCGTCGCGTATTACTTGCCGTGCGAATCCCGCGTGGTGCGACGACACCACGCCATTCCGTTCCATCCACAAGGAATCAAACAAGGATAAAGGAGGAGGGTCGGCCGTGTTTGTGTGGTCCGGCCCCCTCTCGTTAATCGATATCATATAGTCGTATATCCATGAAGAACGACAAACTAAAATTCAAGAACGGAAAACAATTAAATAAAATTAAAAAAAACCCCTACCTCGAGCGCGGCTTGAACGAGGTTTTCGTTGCGGAGAAATTCATCGCGGAAGAACGTCTCAGAAAGAGACGTCGCAGAAGAACATGTCAGCGGCATCGCGGGAAGAGACGTCGCGGAAGAAGACGTCGCGTCGTGGGTCGGTGTCATGGAAGACGGTCTCCGAGGGCTTGGTCCTCCACGTCGAAGATCGTTCGTTCTTCGCGTTCTTCGTTAAAGAAGAAGATGTTCTTCCCAAAACCTCTCAATGACAAAACTCTAACAACACAATAAAATAAGCTCCTTACTTATTTTATTAACACAACAAGCCTTTTGAAATTCAAGGGTTTGAATTTCAAAAAATCACATTAAACTCACTACATTAATTCCATAAGTTTAATAAACGCAAGTTATCAACATTAAAGGTGAGTTGAGGGGGGTTAGAGGATATGAAGGGGTGGGGTTCGTGTGGGCCCCACCACCCTCATAACCTCCCAAGGGAGGTTGGGTGGTTACCCAACTTCCATCAAGAATTTAAACACTTAGAGTAAAATAAAAATTATAGAATAATTATAAATTAAACTTCCACAATTTTTATCATCAACTCTCGTCAAAACAAAACTCCGGAACAGGTGTTCCTAATAAATTACCGGTGTTGCAGTTCCATCGGTGCCCTCAGAATTTGATTCCGAGCACCGGTTCAAAAGTTAGAAATTCCTGCTCGTCCGTTCACTGAACGTACCTGAGCTAAACTTTGGATAGAAATTCTGGGCACACCGGGCCTCAGAATCAAGTGTCGTCTGAAACTGCGTTCTTGTAAAAATCCAAAAGAAAATTAAGAAAAAATTTTCCTTGAATTTTACAGTTCTTTACAATGCCTTTACCATATAACTATTCCATTATTATTTGATTAAATTGTATATCTTGAGTTGATGGGGAGCATGTGATTTTAAGATTATATTTTATTGTAATGTAATTATAAAGATGTTCCTTGTATTATGATGTGACTTGATTGCTATGATCACTTGCTATGGGCTGGGAGTGAACCTGGGTCCTGAGTTATGGATTACTTGGATGGACTCTTTGTTCTTGGTTAGAAACTATTGATGTACCGAGATAAATAATTTGGATTTCTAGGTATGGGATCACTGGATATTTTTACTTATAATCACTAGTGACACAAATTTTCTAGGGGAGGGACCAAGGATGGATTCATTGGAAAAATGGATACTCCATGCCATGGGTGATACCCGATCCCCTATGTGAGATAATTGGTATGAACTCAGAGTCATCATATCATGAGTGATATAAGGGACACCATATGGGTTTCCTTGGATGGAATTGATGACATTGGTTATATTGGATGTTCTGTAGAAACACTTGGGATTATGTTTAGATCACCTTAGATGGGCTTGAACTCGACAATGAGAATTGATGAATTGATTCGTTTCTTGTTTCTTATGTATAAATAAATAATCATCATTATTATTCTAATAACTCATATGATGACAAGTAAATTAGACCCCAAGTTGAAGCATAAGATTGGGGGTATGCCTTCTTGGGTTTCATTGTTTACTTTGGCCCTTGTATACATATTATGCCTTGCATAGGTACTTATTCTCAATCATCAAGAATAGGACTATGTAGGTGGTATGAGTTGGGTGTCCTCTTAGAAACCCAAACCAAGGTTTACATGTTTTAATTATTTAATGCTATATGTTTATTTATATATGGATCAATATTGTATATTTTCTACATGAAATGGATCATCCCAGACACCATGGATACTGACCTACTGATATTATATCTCACACCCTACTTAGGAATCATTTGGTAAATTAGTAGAATTTATGATCATAGGTATATATAAAGGGAAGTGTTATGGTTCCAATTCTTGATTGAATTGTAGTTTAGGTTTGAGTTTGGGGGAAAATTACTGAGCCTATCCTCAAGATGATATGTAGTAGTTTTTGATATTTTTGTCATTTTTATTGAATGCATTATTTGCTTTGTATCCCCTATTCCCCCATGATCCCTTTTTTGTATAGCATCATGGCTTAGAAATCATCTTGTGTACCCTTTTATTTATTCAACTTTCTCCACTTGGTCATTTATTTTGCTGAGATTATTTCCTTATTTCCGCAGCTATCTACTTCTTATGCTTCCTTTATTTATTGTTTATTTTTTACCACTGTGTATACTCGGATATATGAGGGAATAGTCTCCCCACTGACATACCCTAGTCCCTTGATGCTAGTAAAAAGCCTCTAGTATTTGGGGATATTCACTTGAGGTCATGTGGCCTACCGTCTCATGGCATAATTTAATGTCACTCAAGGTGGGAAGATATAAAGTGGTATCAGAGGGGCTTTTAATTTTTTCTTACAATTTGGTCTTAGATAGGGGACTAGGACATAGTAATTTAGAATTGACCCTGTTCTTGGACATAGATAACCCATGTATAGGGGAAACCCAAATTACCTAGGATGGGGAATTACAGTTATTGGTTATGCCATTTATAACTGATGTGAATTCACTATCTAGTGACACAACTTTTTATATTTTTATCATATTGGTATGATTTGAATATTTATTAATATTATTTTATCCTAATTAAATGAGGGCGTTGCATTAAATTCCTCATACTAGGCACATTATGAGTAAAATTTCATGAATTATGCCATTCCATGTTTAATTTTAGCATGCATTTCCTGTTTTTCATGTGATTGATATTGTACCTTGGTTGTTGAGTGTTGTAGTTTCTGTTTTGTTTTATTTAAATAAATGTAATAATTTACTGTGAATTTTCATATTATGGATTAGGATAAGTGGACACCTAATTTAAATTTATAAGGTTTATGGGCCCTTATAAATTGGAATGGTGGTCCACCGAATTCAATTTCTTGAAGAGGAGATTAAATGCATAAATGGGTTAAGCGAATTCAACCTTTAAAAATAAAATGGCCTCCCTAAATGAGAAATGTGAGACCATAACCCTGACCTTACTTTGGAAATAGGTTTTAGGCCATGTATCTTGATTTTTTTGATTCATTCTCTTCACCCAGACTTGGCTCTAGGCGCAGGCTAAGGGTTTTTCCATGTTTCAAGGAGGCCTTGTAACTTCCCTTATTCAATAATTTTTTATCTTCTTTATCTAATTATTATAAATATTATATGAGAAGTGTACTTGGAAATTTTAGATATATTCCACCATGAATTAATCATGTTGTACACCAAGAGAGTAGAGATGAGCATACTCTGGAGGTAGTAGGCCCTGAGCCACCCATAGAACATCCTGTAATGCCACTAGAGGCACCTCATGTTGATATTCCATTGGGAACTAATTCTCAATTCCAGGATAATTTTCCATCATTTATACAGTCTATTAAGGGTGCTCCTCAACCTACCCCTACTATGGTAGAGTTGATTTCGGACTTCTTATAGAATAATCCTTCAACCTTCTCTAGGTATAACAATCCTCATGTTACCGAGACATGGTTAGAATCCATGGTGTCTATCTTTGACCATATTGAGATTCCTCTAGAGCAGAGGGTCATGCTCTCTACCTACATGCTGTGTGACACCACCAAATGTTGGTGGGATGTTGTTTCTCAGTATGATCATTAGAAAGTTATGATCTAGGAAGACTACCAGATGTATTTCTATGACCACTTTTTTCTGCATAACTTGAGAGCGGATTAAGGATAAGATTTTATACATCTTGAGTAGGGATCTATGACAGTGCTTGAGTATTCTACTCGATATACTGAGCTTCAATGTTTATCTCCATTTTTAACTGGTGATGAGATGAAGAATGTGAGGAATTTTGAGGATGGGATTTGGAATGCTATCTGCTCGTAGGTGAATATATTCTATTTGAATACCATGACATAGATAGTCAACTAGGACCTAATTATAGAATGGAATCTCAGAGAAGCTGGTCTTGTGATATAGGGAAGTTCAGTTCTGAAATAGGGTGATGGTTCTTCTAGTAATAAAAAGTTCCAATTTAAATGTGCATGTGGGGTGGTTCTAGACAGGTGACAGGTACTAAAAGATCTATAGTATGTCACCCGTGTAGAAGGGAAGACCATAAAAAACCTAGTTCATGGGTAACCTGATCAAATATCGAGCATACAACAAGATGAGTCACCTCCAACGCTTCTTCCATTCTTTTTTTCCAATATCTAGTGGAAAGGGATCCTTAATAGTGTCTCAATCAGGTACATGATCTATGAAACCATGTCAAGATGAAAGTTGGTCTTCTATCGGTTGATCAGGATGAGGTGGTAATGTCCATGGCTGAGGTAGTTGGGCCCCAGAGCATTAGTGACAATAGAGTGGATCTGCTTAGGTTAGTCGGGAAAAATATAAGGGCTGAGGTTTAGGCCATATTTATGTAGTGTATCCACCACCAAAGGAGAATATTCTAAGTCCATATACGGTTATAGGTATTATTATAGTATCCTCAACTTTAGTTTCTTCCCTTTTTGATATAGGTGCATCACACTCTTTTTTATCTACTTTTATTGTGGAAATTAATAGTATTTCAATAGAGTACTTCTATGGTCTTATGTCCCTCAAAATGATAGTAGGGGTCAGAATAGAGGGAATACATCAATGTTAAGAGTGCCCACATGAGATAGGGGGTTCCATTTATTTTGGATTTTCTTCATCCTAGAGATGACCAACTTCGATGTCATTCTTGGTATGGATTGGATTGTGCCTTATCATGCCCTAGTGGATTTCTATAACTAAAGGGGTTTTTTAATATCTCCCAAGGGAGTCACATATCTACACAAGGTCGAATGGGATATCCAAGAAGATTAAGTTGGACCCATGGAAACTAGGCTTGGCTGGGTAACAACCTAGTTTTCCAGTCTCTGTATGAGCGATCAGGGAATGCTACTTTTTGGAATTCCCTCATGTCATGGATCATTTCAAGGATATATTATCTGATGATTTCTCTATCTTAACTCTTGATAGAGAGGTCGAGTTTACCATAGATATAGTACTTGGTGTGGAACTAGTGTCTATTCCTCTATATAGGATGATGCCTATAGATCTCAAAAAACTCAAGAAATAGATTCAAGATCTTATGTCTAATGGTTTTATCAGACCCAACACATCACCTTGGGATTCACCTATCCTTTCCTATAATAAGTAAGAAGGTACCCTCAGATTTTTCATGGATTATAGGAGGTTGAACTAGCTTATAGTGAAGAACCATTATCCACTACCTCATATAGATGACCTCTTCGACCGGATCTAAGGAGAAACTATTTTTCCCAAGATTGATTTGAGTTCATGCTATCACCAAGTTTCTTTGAGACCACTAGATATACCATATACAACATTCCAGAGTAGTTAAGGTCTATATTAGTACTTGGTTATGCCATTTGTTATGACTAATATACTGTTAGTCTTTATGGATTTAAGGAATCAAGTTTTCCACCAATACCTTGATTTCATTGTGGTAGTATTTGTAAATGAAATATTGATGTACACATGAACTAGACACGACCATGCAACCCATATTAAGATTGTGATGAGTACTCTGAGAGAGAACCATCTATATACAAATCTTAGTAAATGTCACTTTTGGATGAGTAAGGTTCACTTCTTGGGTCATATTATATCATAGGTAGGCATATCTTTTGACCTAGAGAAGGTGCATGCTATGGTTTCCTGGGAGCATCCTAAGAATATGTTTGGTATATAAAGATTCTTAGGGAATGATAGTTATTACATGCTTTTCATCTAGGACTTCTTATGCTTAACATCACCTTTTATAACCCTGACTAAGTAGGGTGTAAAGTTCCCATGGTTTGAATATTTTGATAAGTATTTTAATGCGATAATGGGAAGGCTCACTTTATCTATGATCCTGATTCTTCATGAGACAGGAAGAATTTATACAATCTACTATGATGCTTTAGGAGGTGGACTGAGTTTAATTTTTATGCAAGGTGATTGAGTCATAGCATATAGATCTCACCAGATGAGGCCTCATGAGATTAAATATCCTACAGAAGACCTTGATCTAACATCATTTCTTCATGATATTCACTACTAGAGTTAATATATGTTGGGAGATCTATTTATTGTTTAAATAGATCATAAAAGTCTCAAATATATCTCCACTCAGTGAGACTTGAATTTGAGGAAATGTAGGTGGGTGTAATACCTATATCCATTTGACTTTGATCTTGCTTATGAACTTTTAAAGGGTAATAAAGTGGATAATTACTGAAGAGGAAATAATCATATTAAATACATCAAGGTGGCCAAAATTGAGTGGCTGATGATGGCTATGTATTCTGAGTTGCACTTGGAGGTTCAAGAACAGCATGATCAACCAGTCTTAGAAGCTATGGTAGTGACATCCTCTCTTATGGAGTGAGTTTAGATGTGTCATTTATCAAATTCCAAGGTCCTTGTTCTCATGAAGAGAATAACAGGAAAGAACCCACCTCCTTTTTGGGTTGTTGATGGTAGTGAGACTATACTCTTCCGTGGATGTGTATGGGTGCCTGAGGATGTATGGGAAGATTTGATGTGATAATTTTATGCCTCTATTTGGGCAGTTCATCCTGGTATCACCAAAATGTATCAAGACATACATCATCAGTATTGGTGGCCAGGTATGAAGAGGTAAATATTAGGTTTCATCACTCAGTGGTCCACCTGTCAGTAAGTTAAGGGAGAGCACTACTGGCCTTCCAAACTTCCACAGCCTCTATCCATTACTGAGTGGAAATGGCATGATTTCACAATAGATTTTGTAACAATATTGTTAAGATCCCCTTGAGGTAGTGACATAATATGGGTGATCATCAACATGTTGACTAAGGTCACACACTTTTTACCAATTTAGGATACCTTCTCTATTGATGAGATAAGAAGGATTTATATCTGAGAGATATCGAAACTATAAGGTGTAACCCACTATATCATTTGGACCGAGACACATAGTTTACATCATAGTTCTGGAGGGGTTATAAAAGGCATTGGAATCACAGGTTATCATGAGTAGTGCTTACCACCCTTAGACCGATGGGCAGTCTGAGTGGATCATATGGGTGTTAGAGAAAATATTATGGGCATGTATCCTATATTTTGGAGGTTCTTAGGAGAAGAATATTCCCATGGTTGAGTTTTAATGCAATAGAAGATTTAAGGAAAAAATTTATATGTATCCGTATGAGTCCCTCTATGGTAGACCATGCTGTTCATATTTGAGATAGCTTGAGGATGGTGAAGAAACTCTACTGGTTCCTCATATAATTCAATAGAATTTAACGAAAGTAAAAATAATTTTGAATTGTATGGATATAGATTAGTATAGGAAACAGTCTTATACCAAACATCACCGTATTCCTATGAAGTTTGAGGCGGGACATCGGGTATTTCTGCTGGTATTTCCCAAGTTGGGTCATAAACGAATCGAGAGAGAGGTGAAGTTATCACCAAGATATGTCAGGAATTTTGAGATAGTGGATAGAGTCGGACTGGTAGCCTATCGGTTTCTATTACCTCATAGGTACCATGCCATGCATTAAATCTTACACATGCCTCATCTTCAAAATCATCATCCAGAACCATCTTATTTGTTGGGCCTTAATTATACAGAGAAGAAGGTAGATGTGTCCTTTGAGGAGCATCCAATTTGTATTGTTGATCACAACACGAAGGTTCTCCAAGGTAGGTATGTTCCATTATTCTGGGTGCTTTGGTAGCACAGACGCATATAGGATGAGACATGGGAGCGAGAGACTGATGTATGTTCTCAGTGATTGGACATTTTCTCAGAAGATGTTCTAACACCCTTAGAAGGAAAACTCGACGACAAGTGGTTTTAAGGAGGGGAGGTTGTAACATCCCAAATTTCTCCAAAGTTATGGACCATTTAATTTTTTTAATTCTTTAAAACTGACCTAGTAATGATATGTAAGAGGTTAAAGTAATCCCCAGGTGCATCTGAGGATCGTTTGAACCCCAAATCACTGAAAAGTGAAAAATAGGCTAGGATGCATGGTTTTATTGAAATCGTTCAACCCAGGATGCATGGTCGTGTGGTGTTGCAAAGGTTTGGGACAAATCCCAAACACACAGTTTTCACATGGTTAGTCAAACCGTGCACCAAACCATGTGATGTGCCCTATGTAGTAGTGAATTTCACACTATTTTCACATGGTCTGACTAAATAGTGTGACCAAACCATGCGTAGTGAAAAAATGGGTGAAATTACCATTTAAACCTCTTTAATGAATTAAAAAACCCCTCTTATTCCCCCCTTACCATTCTAGTGATATTTTTATCCCACCTTGAATGTGGAGCTCCTTCTTCCCCTAACTTAGGTTTCAAGATCCATCCTTCATTTTTGGACTGATTCCTTTATTGTCGAAGGCAACAGTAAGCCCTAGGTATGATCTTCCTCTTCAAATATTCTATTTTTAGTTTCCTCTTCCATCTGTTGTGCTATTTTGGTGCAAAATATTTTTCCTTATTTTTGAGGATTTTGAAAAATCCTATGATTTCTTTCATTTTAGGTTGAATCAAGCCTTGATAGCGGACAAGTTGATTGATATTACATCAAGGTAGGGGGTCTATGAGTTTCTCATTTTTTTTCACATTTTATTTGAAACTCCATTGTGCTTCTCATCGAACCCTTCCTATTATTATTTTCATCTAATAAATCATTTAAAGAGGTTTTCCATGTTTGTAGGGACCCTATATTTCAATTAAATCCATTCACAAAATTTTCTCATTGACTTTTTCCACCCATTTAGGTGTTCCATCCAAATGGCCTAAATTACCCATGCTTAAATTTGAAAATAACCTTGGTTGTGTGTATTTCCTTGATATAATTCCTTCAACTTAAGAAATTAATTAAGATGAGTGGTAAACCATGATGTAATCCATTGATCACAACGCCTCATCCTTTATAAATTAATTTCTTATGATCTACAATTCATCTTATCCATGTTTAAAATGATTAATGTATGCTGGTTGAATGCCTCTATTATTGTTATATTTCATTGATCACATTTATACTTAGTCAAGTTCATTATTCACTATGTCTTATTCTACACTTATTGAATTATGCCATAATTGATTGGATTTGACTGAATTCTATGATTTGGTAAGATTTTTGGCTTGATATATTGAATGAAATGTAATTGTTTACATGATATTCCTTGTATCTTATGCTCTTGCTCATTCTTTTCTCATGCTTAATGCCTTGTGCCTTTTCCATATAATTGTGGAAATATTGTTGTCTTAAATTTTATATCTTGAGTTGATGGTGATCATGTGATATTGAGATTATCTTTTGTTGGAATGTAATTATAAAAATATTACTTGTATTAGATGTGCCTTTCTTGTCATGGCGCACTTGCTAAGAGTCAGGAATGAACATGGGTCCCGAGTTAAGGATTCCATGGATGGACTCACCATGATTTGTTGGAAACTATTGACATGACTAGATCAATACATTGTATTTCTAGGTACAAGATCACCATGTATATTTAATTATACTTGTGAGTGATGTCGGTTCCTTGGGGAAGTGACTGAGGATGGATCCATTGGAAAGATGGATATGCCATGACATGGGTGATACCTTTTCCCCTATATGAGATAATTGGTATGGACTCAAAGTCACCATTTCATGAGTGATACAAGGGATTTTTATGGGTTTCCTTGGATTTTCATGATTACATTGGTTATATTTTATATTCTGTAGTGACCTTTGGGATTCTATTTAGATCGCCTTGGACATGCTCAGACTCCACAGTGGGAATTGATGTATTGATTGGTTTCTCATTTCTTGTGTATGCATCAATTATTATTATTATTATTATTCTGAGAAATTATATTATGACATGTAAATTAGACCCCAAGCTTAAGCACAATCTTGGGGGGTATGCCTTCTTGGTTTTCCTTGTTTACTTTGGCCCTTGTTTACTTATTATACCTTGAATATGTACTTATTCTCAGTCATCTGACTTAGGCTGAAGCTGGTGGTATGGGTTAGGTGTACACTTAGGAACTCAGACCGATGTTTACATGTTTTAATTATTTAATTATTTTATTTTATTTATATATGCCTCACTGTTGTATATTTTTTACAAGAAAAGGATTGGCCTAGACACCGTGGTTTCCGAACTACTAAGATTATATCTCACACCTGACTTGGGAGTCCTTTGGTACCTGAGTAGACTTTATTATAGAAGGTATGGATAAATTAAATAGTGATGGTTTTGATGCTTTATTGAAATTTAGTTTAGGATGGATTTTTGGGGTAGAGGATTGTGCCTATGCTTGAGATGTTGTGTATCATTTTTTGGTCTTTTTTCAATTTGTATAGCATGCAGTATATGCTTTGTATATCTTGTTCCCCCATGATCTCATTTTTGTATAGAATAATGGAATGGAAATCATCTTTTTACACTTTTATTTATTCATCTTCCACTTCTGGGTCATTTATTATGTTTGGATTATTTTTTTTATTCACATTTCTATCTTCTTCTTCTTATGCTTACACTATTTATTATTTCTTGTGTACCTCTGTGAATAATTGGATCTAGGAAGGAATAATCTCCCCATAGACACACCATAGGCCCTCATTAAAAGTCAATAGCCTCTGGAATTTTGGGATATTCACTTGAGTTTATGTGGCCCAACATCTTAGGGCACAATTCAATGGCACTCAGGGTGGAACTCTATAGTCAAATGCTTATCGCTTAAGTGACCAGTATGGTGATGCCACAACTAGGTGTTAACTGAGTTGCACATATTTGTCTCATTATCAATTGATTTTTTTGGTTTTTATAATTCAATACATAAATACCATAATTTAACAATTCCATACTATAATATATGACATCTTTATAAAAGTAGTAACTCTTATTTCCAAAGTTGAAAGAAAATCCATTCATGTCTAAATAAGAAAAAAATATGATGTTCTGGGTAACACTAGGAACATAATAAAAATTCATTAAAACAAAAATTAATCCTGCTAGAAATGTGATATGGTAGTCCCTAATAACTAGAGAATCCGACCTTACTCCATTAGCAACCCATATATCCACCTCATATTTATAAACCTTCTGAAGTCTACATGATTCGTATATTTAGATATAAATGTGAGCACCAAAAGAATTATCTAATAACCATAATATAGATATAAAAATATTACAATTTATAATAAACAAACCTAAATCTAAAAATTGATTCTTTTTTTGGGAGCATTCCTCTTCTAGTGGCCCTTCTTTCCATATGAAAAATATAATACATCTTGTTCCTTTACTTCCCTAGGGATCTTCTTATTCATGGAAGAGTGGTTATAAAGAGAAAAAGAATTAGATTAAGTCTTCAATCCCTTATCCTTATTTCCCATCTTCTTATTTATAGAAGTACTATGGGTTTGTCACACCCAAGTCTTTATCAACTTGAAAATAAGAGTAAGAAGTTCAAAAAGTGTCTTCTTGTGATTTATCATATTATAATTCATAATAAAATTGAAGAAATTTTTATGTAGTGAGGATAAAATGATATATTTGTGTAGATCATCAAAGATCTTAAACCCTAAGATGTCAAGAAACTCAATTTAGAAAATCATATTGATTACATGATGCAAAAATGGTGCTGAATCTCCAAGATTACATGTGGACAATGTATTGAAGATCACATATCTCTTGGATTTTGCCTTCTCTTGATATAGATATAAAATTTGAGAAATAATGTTTTATGAATCTATATCCTCATATTACTTTTAAAAATCATTGGAAATAGAAGATAACATGAAACACTAGAAATCCATTTCACTATCCACATGATTTAGGTAGAGAGATACTTCTTCCTCATGAGTCTTTTTGGAAAGAGACCCAAGAAGTGGGGTTTCCATCACATATAATTTCTGTTTATGGTGTAGTATAACATGTAAGAACCTATACCATTTATAGAAATTTTCACAGGTGATAATTTTATAGTTCTACAGTATGGTTCACAATGATATTTTTTCCAATTCAATTGAATTTCTATTTCTAAAAATTAAGAATAGTTAATTAGTAATTGTTTCATTACCAAAACAGATTAATAAATTTATATTTAGTTAAATTCCATTATTCTCCCACTATTTTTTCAAAATCTAATATCCCTCCCCATTAGTTTCAGAATATATTTTCTGTTATATATTCAAGTGTAAAGGATTCACATTCCCCTACTCATAACCTTGTATTGGGCCTAACAAGTCATTTGAAGGGTTTTAGGTAGGAGTAACTTTACTAATACATTAACTCATAGTTCATGGATCCATTGAGTGGAATCCCCAATCTTGAAATCCTGAATAAATATTTCCTCAATCCATGATTCTCAGTTACACTAATTCCTTCTTGGTAAGTGAAACCTTGATGTTAACCAAGTTAATTCAACCGAAAACATTAAGCTAAAAGTCCACAATAATTGAAAGCATCCTAACTTGGGTTAGTCAAAAACTTAAACTATGATTTAAATTCTAACTTAAGTAGTGGAAGGATATACCAATATCATATTTTAGTCAAGTGGATTTTATCCTTATGTGTAAAGACCATTTTATCTTTCGACATGTCTTGATAATATCAAGTGTATTTTACTTATGTGATTAACCATGTCTTATAAAATTTATGCATCATACAGTTTTATTTTATCCCATATTACATTATTATTACTTAATTTATTAAGTAATCATGAAAAATCAACAAACGTAAATAATTAACCGTAAAACTTATTGAAATAAAATATAAGTGTTATGATCATGAGATTCTTTGATAGTTAATCTAGAATATGATAAACTAACCCTTAACCCTTGGGGAAAACACCTTGAACCGTAGCTTGGTTCATGTTGCAATATTCCACCTTGGTCCCTATATATTGCATCGATTGATTTTATCTTAGATCATGGACTTAGAATACCTCCTCTCATCTAGGATCTCTATCCTTATATAAGATTTTACCCACACACAAGTGAGGGGATTTAATATTTTAGATAAGGGGGGTTTACTTAAAAGAAATTGAAAGCATGTATGGCCTTACATAATGAGGAGGGGATAATACACATACCAAATTTTTTAATTTAATCACAATAAATTAAAATAATACACTCATATGCATATATTTGGCCTAATTTCATGACCATCCACACAACAAGAAATGAGCATACATTTTCAATCTTATTATCAATTACTTTGATTAATTAATTAATTAAGATAATGTTCTATGAATTAATCCAATTAATTAAATTTATCTTAATTCCATTAATAAATAATTAACACACTATCATTTTAAAACCCCAAGATTTTATAGTATGTTATCTCTTCAAAGTATTTCAATAACTTGCGCTACACACAACACCGTGTTCGAGCGCACCACGACTTACCAAACTAGCCGTTCAAAAAAGAGGTTATGAATAGTATTAACCACATATTAAATTTTATATATCCTATATAATTTTAAAATTCATATTTTATGTTTCTTAGACATAATATAAGAAAAATTCAATTTTTAAGATAAAAGAGGTATTTTTCAAAAAATATTGTTTTTTCTGCCTTTTAATGGAGAACCCTTTTTAAATCCAATAATTGACACTTTTTTATATTGAATTTAGTAAAATTAAATTCTTCTTTATAATAGGTACATAAAAATTTAGTTTGGATAAATATTTGGTACTTTTCAGATAACATTCATATTTTGATGAATAGTGAAAAAATACTAAATTTTAATTAAAAACAACTTTTTGAATTGAAATAATTTATAGTGTTAAATTATAAAATTGAGTGGGTTTAAATTATATTTGGACTATATTTTTATCATTTAATATAATTTAGGTCATTGGATATAATTTAACATTTAACTGGATATAAACAGGTGTCAATGTTTTGATAGTTATTATTTCTTGAAAACATACTTTCTATTTTAACAATGGGAATTAATTTTAAATTAATTTCTTCCACTTTTGTGTTTTGAATTCGTAAAAATGGTTTCCATATTTTTAATCCAGATGTCCAAATTTTTTAAATAGGTAAATTTTATTTTTAGATATTATGAATATTTACTACAATAAATATTTTATTTACCATGGTTAAAGGGTAAATCTGGTAAATTAGGATAAAAAATAATATTATAATAATAATAAATTACCCTGAAATCTGTACTATTCCTATTTGTTGATATATTTACGAACATGAGTATACTTGGGTCTATTTTGGGACCCCATGGAGCCACTTGAGAGTGATAATGATACTTTATATTAATTAATTTAAAGTAAAGACAAAAATAACATAAACATATATCTTTTAGTAAAATAATTTTTACATGAGGTTATATAAGTTATATTTTCGATTATAAATACTAATTATGAAGATAAAAATATTTCCTATATAATGATATTTTATTTATAATTTTTAGACATTAAATAATTAAATTTATGAATGACACAATGTTGATGCAGTAATTACCTTATTAATGAATGAATCAAATAAATGGTATTGTAAATATTAAAATAAATATAATTTCAAAGTTTTTATGACATCAAAGAATTTTATAGTTTAATATGAAATTTTATTATTTATTCAATGTAATTTTTTATAAGTAATCAATTTGTGATGAATTTTACAAAAACCAAATACTAAATAGTGTCAAAATTGACATAAATGAGTTTTAAAACAAATATTATATTATTAAATTATATAATAGTCCTAAAAATGCAAGGATCTTCCAAAAAACTTATATAATGATAGGTATATTAATAATTAACCACATGGGGTTCTTGTTTATTGTTATAATAAGTTTATTGACTATATAATATAAAAATACCAAGAGACATGTTAAATGTCAAACTATTTAACTAAGAGTTAAATCTAAAAGATAAGGTTAACATGGTTACCTAAACCTGTATAAAAACTATTGGTTGATAGTTTTTAGACCCATCCCCACCTTATCCTAGAAATAAATCATTTTTTATCCATTATAAACTGAAAATGATTTTTTTATAAAGTAATATTTCAAGCTTTTCTTAAAGTGACCCTCACCTCTTTTATAAAAGGGTACTTCACCTTCTATTAATTTCACACCTCCAAAGCCTTTTGGTTCAGCCTAACCTAGCCAAAATATCCTCTAAACTATCCTCCCTTCAACCTATAGGCCTTAATTTTATCATAAAGCCAACTTAAGGAGCCCTTTTGATCAACTCAAAAGGAAGCACCTGAAAAAGAGGTAATAATTTCACCACCCTCTTTCAAGTTCTTTTCTTCTTCCACTTCCTCTTTCTTTGTTGTTTCCATACCAAAATAATAAATCTAGTACCTTCTACATACTTTGATGTTATTATAAATATGGTACAACCATATTCGTTATTCTGTCTGTACTGTAAATAACAAAGTCAACATATGTGCGTACGTACAACTTACCGTCTCCCCGTCATGGTGTAGTTTGTTATTCGAACATTTAATTATTTTGATGGGTATAATAATGAGTATAAATGATGTAAATAATAAATATAACATGATAATTATTATTTATATATGATATACCATCCAATTACCTATGATTTTACTATCAATATAATGATATTGTCGCTCGTGCGTACATATGGATTACCATCTCCACGAACGCGATGATATTCATTCCCCATCGTAACCATTCAAGTATAATTTTAATTTTATTATTAAAAATAATGTTTATGAACATAATATAATTCTGTATATGAATCAAATACATCATATCCATAACAAACATGGCTTACGTAACCAAGCATTTAAAGGAAAGCGAATTAGTTAACATCCGAAATGATGATACTACTAAAATATTATTAACAAAGAAATATTAGAAGATCATATATGATATCATATTTATGTATATTATTATTTTATAATTTAATAAAAATTATATAACTATTATAAAGGATTTTATCATACCCATGGCTAATGGAAATTACAAGGTAAGGGTTAATTCCTCAATCTCATTATTATCTAAGATTGTTCATGTGTAAGTTTTTACTAGGAAATATTTATTACCCATGCCCATGTTTCATGATTTTTTTTAAAAATATTCTTTTCAAAGTAATCTTTAACTAAAAAAATCATTTTAAATGTTTTAAAGATTTATTCTTCTAAACCTTTCTCATTAATGTCCTTATTTTTAAAATTATTTTAAGGATTTATTTATATGGAAATGAATGTTTCAAAATGTTAATTCATTTCAAAAGTCTCAAAGTGGTATGGGACACTTTGATTCAAAAATATCTTTTAAATTAATTCCTTTATAAATTGTGTGACTTTTAAAATGATTTCATGAAAATGGATATTTCTCTCAAAGAGTTTTACTGATCATTTTCAACTATGTCAACATCCTTTACTTGATATTATTCTAGATCGAGGTTTATTTATTATGATAAAAATATTCCATATTATATTGAAGGTGTTGTGATATGTTTGAATGTGGATGTGTTATTTTTATACCATTCATGGTTTATGGATAAAGTATTGACATTTCATATGTTAGTTTTAATACGAATGTTTATATTATGTTTAAACCTTTTCATATGAAGAATGCATTGGACTTGGTAAGTGATGAGTGGAACTAGATATAGATCCTTGATGCATCAGTAGGTCTCATGAGACAAACTAGTGTCTTGGCATAAGGCCGTGACAAAATATTATTTGTATTATTGGAACAAGGCCCTGACTATGTGGTTATGAAGTCTGGCATTATGCATTCCATCATTATGAAATTGGCTATTGATATTGCATGTGATTATTCGACTAGTAGAATACCCATGTGAATTAGTAAATGGAATTATTTGATTTATGTTGGCCATATTATGTAGAATTTTATGTTTAAAAGGCTTATGTTTTAGTCTTATACATTGCCTTAAATATTTATTCTTATTTATGAAAGTTTTCGCTATATTGTTATCCTTGCTGAGCATCTGAGCTCACCCCTTTCTTTGTTTTATTTTTCCCAAGATGTGAAGAAGTAATTTATGGTTGACCTGTAGGGATAATCTATGGGATATAAGTGTGTTCAACGGGGACAAAATGTTGTTGTTGTTTTTATCTCATGATGTAATGTAAAACTTATGTATGTATCTAGTACTTCCATGGATACTAAACTAATCGGTCTTTCGGGACATGATTTCATTTTATAATGCCAATGTTATTTAATAATGCACTGACTCTGGGTAATTAGGGTTGAGGCGTTACAGTTGGTATCAATGGTAGTTTAGTACAAACCTTGGAAACTAGATTTAGAAAAACTCTGATTAGAGAACATTATCCTAAGATAGATTTTGAGAATTATTATAGAAGAACTTCCAAGAATTTTGGTAATGTAGAGATTTTTTGTATTTTCCAAGAAATAAATCCCTATATGGATATGAGCAGGTAAAGGCGGATCTAGAACATATATACCTAGGACTGAAAACTATGACAAGGAGTTTCAGGCTTGACCCTGGGTATCCTGGTGCACAATAATGGTCTTTGCTGCACTCTGGGTTACGAAACTCCAGAGGGATATGCTTAGGATAATTCACATTTTATTTACAAACCATTCTGAAGGATTTATGAATATATACATTTTCAAAGAAAACATTTTTATGATTATGGATTATTTCAATAAACTGTTCAATTTATGTTAAGTGTTTTACAAGTTTGGAATTATGTATTACAATTAATAAACAAATCTACTGTATGCCATTTTTTAGAAATAGTGCCTAGTATAGGGAATGAGAATTCCTGAAATACGCATGATTGAATGATTAAGAAGGATCATATCTTTCATTGTATTAATCCAACATTTAAAATGGGAAATAGTCTCCCACATATTATCATCATGTGAACAAATAATATCATGTGTTAATAATATATGTAAAGAATTATATGAGTCCTATGGATTTGAAGGAAAGAAAGAGAAGAAAAGGATGGAAGAGAGAAAGACTGATAAAGGGAAGAGGGGAAAGAAGAATTTTCACATCTGTGATAATTGTGGAAATAATCACCTTGGTAAATGCTTAAAGGGAATGAGAGTTTGTTATATGAGTGGAAAAAAAGGACACCAAGTACATGATTACAATGGTTAGAAAAAGGTTTCAAATGTATAATGCTTCATATGCAAGGAGTTGGGACTCTATGCGAATCAATGTCCAAATCATCAGAGTATACTCCAAATGCTGCTATTGGATAATAATCAAGTTATGATACTACCAAAGATAAAGAGTAATGCTTAGATTTATTATGTTGTTATTAAAGTATTGTGTCATTTGAGTATTGTATTAATGATGTACATTTTATAAGAATTATAGAGTATATAAGGATTGTACTACAGTAATATTTCATTAAGGACTTGAGATTGTGTGGAACCAAGAAAAGTGACTCAATAGAAGGTTAATTGTTTTTGGAAAATATATGTTTGAAAGAAAGAGAAACCATAATATGGTTCTGATATTGAGGTAGTGATTTTGGAATAATATATAATTTATTTGGATAAATTTATTGGACATTATTGACTACCTTGAAACTGATTAATGATTTGTATATTCCATCATTGTTGGAGTTTACAACATTTTTGGATAGAAGGAGTATATCCAGTATTCTATAAGGAATAAGGAATAATGAAGGTAATAAATAAGATTTTATGGTAATTTAGGGTGTTACATTGTTTTAAAAGAACACATGATGAAGGTTTTCACATGTTATTGCCTGGAAAAAAGGATATTCAATGTGTTTAACTTCCTTATAAATTTTGGACTGTGAGTTTGGACAGAAGTATTTTAGATAATTATAATGGTTGGAATCGATAAAGTTTTACATTGGATACTATTGTTAAGGTTAAATAATTTCTTGAGATTATTTTTGGATTGTAATAAAAAGGACAACCTAGAGGTCGGGCGACAACCCGACGCACCTGGCAAGGTTGTGAGACATGAACCCCCAACCAAAGGGTGACAAGGGTGCATCACCTACCACTAGCCCACATGATGTCCTGGATTGTATAGTGTAGTTTTTTAAAAGGTCTGATAGATGAATTATAAATTCATTTTTGGAACCCTATACGATTAAGATAAATAGAATATTTTTAAGTTCTATTGTATTTTAGAATGAAAGATGAGTTTGTGGTAGAAATTAGTTAAAGGATGGAACTCTACTTTTCAAGTATATTTTTCTCTCTTATTCTATGAGGAAATTAATTCTTAAACTATAGTTAAGGGATATTAAAACCAAAAATTTTCTATCCTAATACCTTATGTTTTTCTGAACCGATGATATTTTAAACCATCTTAGATTGATGGCTTTGAGGCCCTAATTTTACACTTGTTTGTGATTAATAACATTAATAACTCCCAATAAATATTTACATTTTCCCTCCAATTATGTGTCTCTAATTTCCACCAATGTTCTCGTAATCAATATTATAATTTTGTGGTGACTTTTTTTATTTCCCTTTCCCTCTTATTAAGA
The DNA here is from genome assembly GCA_963277665.1 of Viscum album. Classification (NCBI taxonomy): domain Eukaryota; kingdom Viridiplantae; phylum Streptophyta; class Magnoliopsida; order Santalales; family Viscaceae; genus Viscum; species Viscum album. The sequence goes on from OY728119.1 coordinate 1,367,093,361, forward strand.
CTAAATTTTATTAACCCAATTTTCAATGTGGGTTTTCGACAAAGGTATTTTTCTATTTTTAACTTTTTATTTTCACAGAAAAAATTCAAATTGAGAGGAAAACATTTATTGAAGGAGGGGAGAATGTAACACCCCAATATTTTATAGTATGTTATCTATTCAAAGTATTTCAATAACTTGCGCTACACACAACACCGTGTTCGAGTGCTCCACGACTTACCAAACTAGCCGTTCAAAAAAGAGGTTATGAATAGTATTAAACACAGATTAAAATTTATATATCCTATATAATTTTAACATTCATCTTTTGTGTTTTTTATACATAATATAAGAAAAATTCATTTTTTTATATAAAAGAGGTATTTTTCAAAAAATGCAGTTTTTCCGCCTTTTAGTGGAGAACAATTTTAAATACAATATTTGAAAATTTTATATATTCAATTTAGTGAAATGAAATTATTATTTATAATAGGGACATAAAAATTTCTTTTGGATAAATATTTGGTACTTTTCTGATAACTTTCATATTTTGATGAATAGTGAAAAAATACTAAATTTTAATTAAAACAACCTTTTTAATCCAAATAATTTATAGTGATAAATTATAAATTTTATTGATTTTAAAGTATCATTAGAATATATTTTTATAATTTAATACAATTTAGGTCATTGAATGCAATTTCACATTTAAACTGGACATAAACAAGTGTCAATCTTTTGATAGTTATTATTTCTTGAAAACACGCTTTTGGTTTTAACAATGGGAATTAATTTAAAATTATTTTCTGCCACTTCTATGTTTTGAGTTTAAAAAAATGGATTTCATATTTAGAATCATGAGGTCTAAATTGTTTAAATAGGTAACTTTTATATTCTGACATTATGAATATTTACTTTAGTAAATATTTTATTTACCATGGTTAAAGGTTAAATCCGGTAAATTAGGATAAAAAATAATATTATACTAATATTAAATTACCCTAACATCCATAATATTCCTATTGTTTGATACATTTCTGACCATGGAAATCCTTGGGTCGATTTTGGGACCCCATGGAGCCACTTGAGAGTGAAAATGACACTTTATATTAATTAATTTAAAGTAAAGACAAAAATGACATAAACATATATCTTTTAGTAAAACAATTTTTACATGGGGTTATATAAGTTATCATTTCTACTATAAATACTCATTAGAAAGATAAAAATATTTCATATATAATTATATTTTATTTATATTTTTTAGACATTAAATAATTTAATTTATTTATGACACAATGATGATGCAGTAATTACCTTATTAATGAATGAATCAAATAAATGTTATCGTAAATATTAAAATAAATATAATTTAAAAGTTTTTATGACATCCATGAATTTTATAGCAGAATATGACATGTTATTATTGATTCAATGTGTTTTTTTGAAGTAATCATGTCACGAACCGAATCTGGTCGCCTTCAAATTCGGCACCCGACCCGGTCCGTGGCAAGACCCGAAGGGAATTACTAATCCCCACGGGCTGGCACAAGTGCCCAGGTATCATAAAATGTAGTTTGGGAATGATTTAACTGAATTTGTAAACATAAAATAACAAAAGAAACCAAGAAACCAAAACTGGATTTTTCAAACCAAAACATCTTTTACTAAATTTCAGAACTGAATTACACAATTTTAAAAAATCTTTTAAGACCATTACAAAGGTACATACCCATGAAATGATATCTAAAGAACCTCCACATGGAAAGAGGCACCGCCCTCAAGTAATCTCCACGACACTGCATCACGATGGACCGCTAAAAACCTGAACCAATGGCATAAAACCTGTACCCAAACCTGTGACACGAAATAAGAAAGTCTACTTACACCCAATGGTGTAAGTAGAGTGTGAGACAAATCCCAGTAGCATACCACCACTAAGAGATTCCATGTGATAAACATCTAAAGATGAAAACCATGCATGTTTTCACAAACCTGAAAAGCTAGTTACAATCTCTAAAAGAAGCAACTTTGAATAAGAAAAATTTTCAAGTGGGATATTTTAAAGGATTAACACTTTTAAAATAAACAAAATATATATTGAATTTTCCATCCAAAAGTACCGTATGACGATGGTAAGTATAAAGGAACTAATGAGCACAAGCAATAAGAAATAACCCCTAGGCACTAGCTAGTTGTGGGTCCCAGGTACCTCGTATCTCGGCGAGAGTAACCATCAAAAATATCCATTCCCATGCACGAGAAACTAGTAGGGAACATACCCATAACCTAGTGGTCCCCAATCATCATCATCATAGTTTAGTTAGAGTTGTAAGCGTCAATCTTGCTAAGTGAAACTGAGGCCAAACCCCATGGATTCACTAGCATACTAGTACTCATCCACCCACCTAGATACCTAGGTTTTCCCCTTGTGCTCAAACAAGTTCAACAAGTCAATAAATATACATTGAACATGAAAATATTATTTCCACATCAAAAATTCACCAAACAGCCCATATGTATACCACACAAGTCACAAAAGTCCATTTTTCATTCAAAATGATTTTGAAATCTGACTCACACCAAAATAGCCCACAACATATTTCACATTTCTTCAACACTTCCACAAAACCATTAAAAATTTTTATAAAACAATTATAAGATATTTAAACTCATATAAAAGCCCACACACATGGAACATAACACTCCTTTCATAATCAAAAATTCATTTTTTCACATCACACTCACACAAAATAGTCCACATCACATTTACATCTCTTTCACACCTCAATATCTCCTTCAAACAATTTAATAAAATACTTCCAAGATGATATATATCACATAACAGACTTTTCACAAATTAAATGGACCTTTTAAAAATATACCCCTACCAAAACAATTTGCTGATATAGTTTCACCTCTTACACAACTCAATAAACCATTCAAAACTTTCATAAAACAATTATAAAGAGTATACCCAAGCTTTGCACATAAAACCCATTTCAAAAACCGCTTTTTAAGCCAAAAACACACCAATCCCCTACAAAAATAGAATTGGAAGACCAATAAACATGTAATAATCTACTTTCAAATGTTATATAATCACCTTGAATAATATCACAAAAGATACCCATGAGAACACACAAATCCATAAAACACTTTCAAGGAGTATAACAAGGTTACACACATAAAACCCATTCAATGAACCCCCTTTTTATGACCACATGACACTATACAATCACCCAACCAAAATTTTAATCCCCTTTAAACAACTAATAAATCACTTCCACATTTTACAAAACTACCACAAGAGATAACACATGAAATACATTTGAAAAATACACACTTCAAACAAAAATGTAACTTTAATACCAAATGATTTACTATTGATACCAAAAATGGTTTTTTCATAATTCTCAACATATACGGAACATGATAAATTATTTAATCAAGCAAACTAACTTATCATTAAATGGTTACCCACAGAATCACCTACCGAAATTGTCGAATCCCTCAAAATATGGTGCGAAATATCAACTGCACCACCCTGGCACCACAAGGATGATAAATCCAGACCTAGATGACAAATATTCACAAAAAAGACTCATGTTTAAACCCTAGGTACGAACCCTAGGTTCTGGACACTTTGGGACATCAAGAAAGAGGGATGAAACCCTAAGGAAATGGAAGAAGTGGAAGGGAGGAACACTTACCTTGAAAAATCTTCAAGAATTACCCCGAATTAACCAAATGTTGAATCTGAAAGAAACAAAACCTAATAGTGAGTCTCTACTAATGAGACTGAGGTCATGTGGGGACTGAAATGGGGGAAAAAGAGTAAATATTGAGGGATATATGAAAGAATGGATTTACCTCTTCAAATATGGGCGATTTGATAAATTCAGAGAAGAATCGCCCTCCTTCGGAGTTCAAATGAGCTCCAAAAATCCAAAACCGATAATGGGGGTGATTCTAGGGATAGTGACTTTGATAGGGAGGTAGAATAACCAAAAAACAGTAAAAAATGAATGAGATATTGAAAATTTAAAAAAATAATTTAAAGGAGGAAATGAGATTACAGGCATGCCCATTACCTTAATCAAAAACCCAAATCCATCATGATTTTGGATTTCTATGTGATCCAAAGGGATATGGTGATTCTAATATATCAGGGTATGTCAATTGGGATTTGCAATGGGTATAAAGTAGTAAAACTGAAGGAGTTATAGAAGAAACAAAATTTGTTTTTAAATCTAGAATTGGGCTCGCGGTTTGGCCCAAATTTTCGAAACCCACAATTTTCACTAAAATGAGTGGTAAACCCTCAAAACAAATCAAGAATGGAAATTAAATGAAAAATGAATTTAAAAAAAAGTCATGGGTGTGATAATTCTCTCCACCATAAATATTTCCGACCTCATAAATCAACATCAAGGACAAAGAAAAAACCAAACCCAACCGAAAGGCAGAAATGGACTCCATTGCTAAGCTTCACCCCCAAAGGCCAAAACACCTCCAGTGATCAATTAAGGAAGGAATACTTCAAAACCAAAACATAAAACTCTTTAATGAAAGGATCAAGAACATTCAGGATTTATCCTAAAATAAAACTCTTCAAACACTATCTGAACAAGGCCCAAGAAATTTACCCAAACAAACAAGAACATCGAACAAGGTTACACTTACCTTGATATAACTAAACCATTGGGCACTCTACAATCCCAAATTTTACCCAAGGAATATTTAGATTGTTATATAGCTCTAAAAGAGACTACCCACTTCCAATCCAATAACATGGAAAAAAGTGAGTTACTGGTACAAGGATACACAAATGGGCTCCCCACCGTAAGAGATAACTGAAATTTTTTCCGAGACAGAATCCAGGCACTAAAAGGGGATCTCCAAAAAAATCCCTGGTACAAGGGGTAGAATCCCATTTGAAATTTTCAAAATAATATACATGAGACTCATAGTGGGTCTCCCCACCTAAAAACCAACCATCTTAACTGACCAATATGGGGCGGCACAGAAAGACCCCAAAACTTAAAGAGCTGGGATGACCGTACGGTTAGCCCGCACAGTTTTGGAAACTGTGCGCTAACCATGTGGATCCTTATACCTACATGGTTTTCTGGGGAATGGTTACTAATAAATATGCACTCAACATGTCTAGAAAAATCTAAAACCTTTCCCCCAAACCCAAAGGAAACCAAAGGGGAAAAGAAAGTCATTGGGAGATAACATGGGGATGAGGCCCTCCACCTCTTTCCACCGAATAGGAACAAAAGAAGCAAGATGACAACACCAAATGTTTAAAATATTCCCATATCTCATACTGAGAACAGTTCTTCGTACAAGGTTATAAAAGACACTGGGATTTCCCCTGACTACATGCCAGCTTCTCTCCGGGAACTATGGCTAGAGCTGGAATGATTGAAGCATCTTCGGCCTCACAGTTAGGATTTGGAAACCCCTGAGTAGAATTTCTTGTTTCGATGCAGTAAACAACTACATGAAAATCCCATATGGGTTCACCAAGACATAACACACTCTAGAACTCACTTTACCCTAACCTATAATTTCACGTAAATAAGGGTTTAGAGGATGCACTCACATCACACCTTGTTTCTTCGGGTGAGAAACAACAGAAATAAAGGACACATATAAACAAATTCCTCTAAAACAGAGGGTGTTGAGATCTCCTGAAAGGAGAAACACTTCTAAAAAAATAGACTCACAAAATATTTTTCAATTTCACCTTTACAATCAAACGAGCATGCAACATCACAATGCGTTAACGAACATGACCAAAGTGACTGATAGAAATAATACAAGGAGGGGTCCTTATACAACATCCCCAAACATCACATAATTCCAGAAAGTGTCTATAATAGCCTATCATGGCCAGATTTCCCAAATGGGTGGTTTAACATAAACCCCTTCTTCGAAGAGACTACGAAGGACTCAGAGGACCTCTTAGACACTATCCATACTGACAACCCCAAACAACTTCCACCTTCAACGAATCAAATAACTTAAGAAACTAAGGTCTCTTTCAACCATCCAAGAGTACTCTTCCGCAATAAGAGGATCCAAAAAAAACCAAGAATTTAAATGGTGTAGATTCATTCTACAAAGATCAAGAAAAGATTCCTTACATTGATCAACTGGAGGATTTTCCAATGGTGAAACAATCCGGGTTGCACTTCAGTTGTGCACTAACCCTTAATGGGGGCATACCTTATCGAACAGGAGAACCCAAGGACCCATCCAAGCTGGTTCATTGGTAAAAACATGCCACAAAATAGAGACAAACACATTAATGTAATGATCTGAAAGGTTTCTGGAAATATATCTCATAGAAGACTACTAACCGGTCCTTCTACCCAGCTTACCGACCAAACACAAACACAAAACAGAGTTCGAACAGGAGGGGTTCTTGGACTCAAAACATCCCACAACATCAAAATTTTCCGAAAACACACAATATACACCATCCCAAACAATTCATCAAGACATCATGTTTTTCTTTAAAAACATTTCTTTGAAAACAAACGGTTTAGCAGTTAGCGTATCCACCAATGGTAACCCATGGGCCTAACACATGCATGTTTTTGTGCGACACCGGGCACCCTCCTCATATTCATCCTAGAACTCATCTAGTCATGACATCAACCATACATCATCCCATATAATACCATGCATGTGGTCTCTCATGGAAATACCAAATGTTAAAATGAATTTTTTTCCACTTTATAAAAACAAAATGGTTAACCAACCCATCCTTTTCCTCAAAACTGCTAACAATGAGATCAAAATCCCAATTCACATCTTAAAAATCATTTCATAACGACACAACAATTTAGAAAATAACTCACTTTCAAGTTATTCACATCAATTTAAAAACATCTCATCCCATTAAAACACCCTTCAATTTTTTATAAAACTATATTGGAAACACTTTTGAAAACCAACTTCAATATGGTTCCGGATTTCAAAAGAGGTCTAAGAACGCTATTTTACATTTCAATTTTTTTTAGAAAATTCAGTTCCACCATTTCATAAATCAAACCATTCCCTCTTTATTTGAGAATCATTTCATTAAAACTTTATGCTTCTTAAAACCTAGTCACTTTAAAACCAAAGTTCCAAGATTTCAATACTAAAGCACTAAACAATGTGAGAGGAAACTAGTTTCAGTGGGTGACTTGGACATATAGTTGGAAGCCATATTCAAATCACTTCACCATCACAGAGTGTTCTAGGGAATATCCCTGGATCCACATGGCTTTCCAGACCCTGCGAGATCATTGAGACCATTAACCCAACTCTCTTTTCATTTCCCCTAATCATCATCAAACCAAGAAAACAAAAAGACATAGTTAAATCCGACTTCCCCTGGCGACTTGAATCCTGTCATGAGGTGTGGTGATCAAGCACACTACCCATAACCAAAATTTCATGTCCCAAAAATCTTAACTCCAGACTATCCCAAATATTTCACAAATAACATGACTCAAATAGAGAGAACCTCCTCTGATACCATTTTGTCACGAACTGAATCTGGTTGCCTTCAAAATAGGTACCCGACCCAGTCCGCGGAAAGACCCGAAGGGCGTTCCTGATCCCCACGGGCTGGAAAAAGTGCCTAGGTATCATAAAATGAAGTTTGGGAACTATTTACCTGAATTTGTAAACATAAAACGAAAAACGAAACTAAGAAACCAAAACTGGATTTTTCAAACCAAAACATCTTTTACTAAAATTCAGAACTGAATTACACAATTTTAAACATTTTTTGAAGACCATTACAAAGGTACAAACCCATGAAATGACAGTCCAAGAACCACCACATGGAAAGAGGCACCGCCCTTAATTCATCTCTACAACACTGCATCACTATGGACCGCTAAAAAACCTAAACCAATGGCATAAAACATGTACCCAAACCCGTGACACAAAATAAGAAAGTCTACTTACACCCAATGGTGTAAGTTGGTTGTGAGCCAAAGCCCAATAGGATACCACCACTAAGAGATTCCATGTGATAAAAATCTAAAGATGAAAAGCATGCAAGTTTTCAAAAACCCAAAAAGCTAGTTACAATTTCTAAAAGATGAAAATTTGAATAAGAACAATTTTCAAGTGGGCTATTTTATAGGATTAACTCTTTTAAAATAAACAACAATGATACTGAATTTTCCAGACAAGAGTACCGTATGCCGACGGTAAGTATAAAGGAACTAATGAGCACACACAATAGGAAATAACCCTTAGGAACTAGCTAGTTGTGGGTCCCCGGTACCTCGTATCTCGGTGAGAGTAACCATCACAAATATCCATTCCCATGCACGAGCCACTAGTAGGGAACATACCCATAACCTAGAGGTCCCCAATCATCATCATCATCATAGTTTAGTTAGAGTTGTAAGAGTCAATCTTGATAAGTGAAACTGAGGCCAAACCCCACAGATTCACTATCATACTAGTACTCGTCCACCCACCTAGATACATATATTTTACCCTTATGCTCAAACAAGTTCAACAAGTCAAGAAATATACATTGAACATGAAAATATTATTTCCACATCACAAATTCACCAAACAACCCACATGTAGACCACACAAGTCACAAAAGTCCATTTTTCATTCAAAATGATTTTGAAATCTTACTCACACCAAAATAGCCCCCAACACATTTCACATTTCTTCAACACTTCCACAAAACCATTAAACAATTTTATAAAACAACTATAAGATATTGCAAATCATATAACAGCCCACACATGTAACACCCTAATATTTTATACGAAGTATATTTTTTTATATCTTATGTTATACGCAACATCAAAGGAATCTTTCATTACACACAACACTATCTTGGATTGTGTTATATGCAAGAACAACCTTCCTCGATAGCATGTGTTGTACGCAATATCGAGTTTCACTAAACAAAGATATGTTATTAAAATATTATATAAACTACCCATTATGAATGGTAATACCCACTTTTTGAAATTTTATAAATTTTATATTTCAAAATGGAATTCATTTTTGGATTCGGAATATCGAAATTAGCCTAGGGTGAAAATTTGGTATTTTTCTGAAAACTTTCAATTTTTGATGAATAGTGAAAACACTGGGTTACTATTTAAAAACCGGCTTTTTATAATTATTTATTTTATTTAAATTTATTTTAGGTCAAAATTGATAAATAATACCTATATAAGTTAAATTTAATTCATTGGAGTCATTTTATAATAATTTTAGACATATAAAAATTTTATTGAACTATTCATCGTCTTTTACCCACATCCTAGGAGAATTTGAAAATTTACATAAAACTTAGATTTACCGCTTATGTGAGTAGAATTTAGAAAATCCGAGAGACACGGTTAATATCAAGGAGTAAAATGTGGTTCAATAAGATAAAAATATTTTGTGGTGAATAGTAACTTTTTTACTTTTATTTACCACGGTTAAAAGTAAATAGGGTAATTAATGGTAAAAATGATATTATTATTACCCTAAAACATGTATTAATTCTATTAGATAAGTGTAATTCGACCAAAAACAACCTTAGGAATAAAATATTACCCTTTAGGTCCACTTGGATTAGATTAGGACACTTATTAGTATTTTATTTAAAGAAGAGTTAAAATAGTTAAAACCAAAGTTTAATAACTAAAACATTTCTAAAATAGGGTAATACATAAGATAAATTAGACTAAAAATATTAATTAGAGAGATAAAAAATTTTCCTACCTAATGATATTTTATTTATCAATATTATAGATTAAATAATTTAATTTATTTATGACACAATGATGATGCAGTAATTACCTTATTAATGAAATATTAACATAATTGATGTTATAAATACGCAAATAAATGTAATTTGAGACTTTTTATGAATTAAACTAATTTTATAGGTTAATATGACATGTTATTATTGATTTAATTAACTTTGTTCTAACTAATAATGCTGTTATTATTTTCACAAAAATCAATTACCAAATAGTTTCAAAATTGACATAAAATAGTTTTTAAAAAAATAATATATTCTTAATTGTTATAATATTCCTAAAAATCTAAGTACTGGCAACGTGACTTATATAAGGTTATATATATTAATAATTAACCACTTGGGGTTCGTTTGGCTTGTTATAGTAAGTTTATTAACCATATAGTGTAAGAAAACAAGAAGACACGGTAAAAGTTAAATTATTTAACTTAGAGTTAAATCTAAATGAAAAGGTTAAAATACTAACCTAAACTTGTCTAAAAACTATTAGTTTAGAGGATTTCGACCCATCCCCACTTTAGCTTAGAAATAAATCAATTTGGAGCTATTATAAATCAAATATGACTTTATTATAAAATAATATTTTAAGTTTTTCCTAAGGTGCCCCTCTCCTCCCTTATAAAAGGGCACCTCCTCCCTCTCCTCTTCACACAATTTTGAGTCTTAAAGCTTAGAAAAACCCTGAATATTTTCCTTCTCAAATTCCCTAGAAACATACTAGAGTTCCTGGTCTTCTTCAAAGACCAATATTAGTGCCCTAAGAGGAGGTTTCAAAGAGGCCTGTCGAAGAAGAGGTAATATCCGTTACCGATTCTTTCAAATTTATTTCTTCTTCTACTTCTTCTTAATTAGTTGTTTTATTATTAAGTAATAACATAAGTATCACTCATATACTTATATGTTATTATAAATACGAAACAACCCTATTTCACCTTCTATCCATCCTACAAATAAAGAAATCACTGCACGTGTGTACGTACGGAATACCGTCTCCACGCCGTGGTGTAATATGTTTTTCACCACCACCTTACTTGGATATGTATAATGGTGTTAATAATAACTATATATTATTATTTTAAAGTGATATTGATTCTGAAATAGTATACATACACTTCACTACAATTCCACGATCATGGGAACGATATCATCGCTCGCGCGTACGTACGACCTACCATTTCCACGATGTGATGCGACTCGTTCTACATGATATTAATTGAATAATGATTTTATAAATGAATTTAATGAATAAATATAATATATATTACTCTAATAAAATTCTGGAAATGATTTATCTATAACCCAAAAAGAAGAATAAGAATTTATTCGACAAAACATGCATAAGAACATAAAGTAGTAAACACCCGAATAACAAGTAGCAATGAAATATTACTAATAAGAAGATAAGAATATGACCATATATGATATCATAACAATGCTTATGATTCTGGAATAAGTCAATGACATTATTTAAATTATTATACAGGAGGTTTGGACACGTACAAAGCATATCAGACCTAAGGTATGGGAAAATCTCCCAATATCATTTTTATTCGAGATTATTTATACTTCAGAATTTACTGGGGAATATCTATCATCCACATCCATGTTTCCTCAATATGTAATATTATTTCTATCCTCCTAAAATTTTTTAAATACAATTTTACCCATTGGTGAGTTTTTAGTAAAAGATATGAAAGGAATCTTTTCTCATTTTTAGTACGAGGTACTTTTTGACTTTTCTAACCAAAGTATGAGAAGAATTTTTTTAACTTATATAGTATGAATGGATTTTTATGTTTTAATAGAAAATTATTTCCATGAATCTTCCTTTAAAAGTTTTGAAGTTTATTTTTAATTAACTTCTTTTACTTTAAAATTGTATGACATGTTAAGAAAGGAAAAATGTTTTTGAAGTAGAAATGATATTTTCCTCAAGAATTCATTTCAAGTGTTTTATCAAAATTATTTTCCATATAAGATAATATAGGGTTCTGTTTATATCCATATTTTTACATTAATTTGATTATGTTATTATGGAATTAATTTTATGATGTCCTTTTATCTTATATGGATTATGTTATGATGACATGATGTTTAAGAATCCCATTTTTATTACATGGGTTATGCTATAATGTACGATTAATGATTTTGTGGAACACATAAGAATGGTTTCATTATGAGATGGGTGGGACCTATATCTACCTCCAATGCATTGGGTAAAGATTTATATCTCATGAGATAGACATGGCTGGAATGGAAACTTAATTCAGTTTAGTGATACAGGACTGGAATGAGGAGTGAACTCGGTTCAGTCATGGACTTTTTCCGCTATGATGGTCTTGGAAATGAGTCTGGAATAATATGAAATGATTTTCTATGATTATGTGTGTATTCCATAAAGTTTCATTCTTTATGTTATGATTACTGGGATTACATTTCACTACTATTATTTATCCCATGTTATGATATTATGATCTATTTTGCAGGTTAATATTTTCAAAATGTTATGTTCTTTATGAATATGATATGATTGATATTTCTTTTGTTTACCCTTACTGAACATTTGAGCTCACCCTTTTGTATGTTTTCTTTTCCCCAGGTCATGAATAAGGGTATTAACTAGGATATTCCAAAAGGGACTCTAGATATGATGAAATAAATGGGAGAAAATATAGATGATTTATGAACCAGTTGTTTATGTTTCCCAATTTCTAAAGACACTATACCTATATGGTCCTACCATGTTTTTTTATTAGTTGTAATAAGTATGATTTAATTATTAAGTAATAACCATGTATGTAAAGTATGGGTCATTATAGTTGGTATCAGAGGCAAAGGAGGCTGGAATGAATCTGATCCTTGGGAACACTCACATGTGAGCGTTGGACAAAGCATGGCTCTCCGCCCAAGGGCTTAATGAGGAAATGGCTGCCACAGCGGGTTGGTGGTGTGTCCCACCCTAGGGGTGTAGCCGCCCATGGAGTGCCCTGATAGGTATCAATTATATTCCACTAGAAGTAATTCCAGACCGTTATAGTTGGTATCAGAGGAAAGGTATAGTCCGCCTTTGGAAACTAGGATGTGAAAGCCTTAGTAAGAAACACAATATTAGTGTTTTAGAAATGGTCATGAACAACCTATGATAAGACCTAAAGTGTGAAATTTTATTCTTGATTATGTGGTTTTCTTATTATGTTTAGTGTTTCTCACACTATTCTTATAGGTTTTAGTCAATGGTTGGAACCCGAAGGAACTGTGTTAATGTTGAATGCGATGGGAAATGCAATGATTGTCCCCCTGAGAAACCAAACGTTATAGGAGCTGGAATGAAAAATATTGTATCCATGCTCACACAAATTTCTCAAGATATGAATCATGCAGGACTTCCAAACGAGAAAAGGAAGGAGCAACATTCTGTTGAATCCTTCTTGAGGCAGCGTCCACATTCATTCAGTGGGTCTTCTAATCCATTAGTGGCTGAACAATGGATTAGTACCACTGAAAATATATTTTCAGTCCTGCAATGTTCTGAACATGATAAAGTCATCTTAGCAGTATATCGTTTGGAAGGCGAAGCTGATCAATGGTGGAATCTTATTAAGAATATGAGGAAAAGGGATGAAATTGAGTCCATGGAATGGGACGAGTTCAAGAACTTATTTTTCAATAAGTACTTACCTCGTATTCTTCAAACAAAGACGGAGAAGGAGTTTCATGAACTGAAGTAAAAGTATGATGAATCTGTTGGTACCTATGAAACAAATTTTACAAGACTTGCAAGGTACGCTTCTAGAATTATCATCCAACCTGAGAGTAAAATCGATCGATTCTTTAGTGGCTTAAAACCAAGTCTTTGAAGGGTGTTAGCCATAAGGGACTTCAATAGATACGATAAAATTTTTTGACGTGATCTCAAGGTTGATATGGATATTGGAGTAACCCATCAATCATATGGGTTTGATAAGAAGAGGAAAATGGAATTCAAAGAAAAATCTAAAGACCACACTAAAAAGAAGATGAGTTTTCCCTTATGCTCAAAGTGTGGAAAGAAACATGGAGGGAATTGTCTTAAAGGGACAAGTAAATGTTTTAAGTGTGGAAAAGAAGGTCATCGGGCAGTTGAATGTCGAAATAATGGGAAGAAGATGTCTAATGATGTGAAAAAAGAAAGGGATACACAGAATGCACCTTTTACACTTCAATGTTTCAAGTGTAAGGAAATGAGGCATTATACCAATCAATGCCCTAATCCAAGGGTTGTTAATGATGATCGACGTCAAAAAACTCTTAAGGCCAAATACAAAGGAAAGTCACATGCAATTTCTATAGGCGATGTGGAGTATGATAATGAAGTGGTTAAAGGTACACTTACCGTCCACTCTAAAGTAGCAAATGTTTTATTTGATTATGGATCCACCCACTCTTTTATTTCTGAAGAATTTTCTAAGGGTATCATCGTACTACCTCAACAATTAGACGTTGAGTTAGTTGTGACAACTCCTTATGGCAAAATGGTTTCATCAAAAGTTTATAATTCTTCTCCAATTGAAGTTTGTGGGAAAGTGCTTCCTGAAAATCTTGGGATCCTTACTATAGTAGAATTTGATGTGATTATTGTCATTGATTGGCTTTCTTTATATGGAGCTCATATCAATTTCCGAATAAGGGAAATCACATTTAATATTCCCGATCAATCTACTATCATCTATCGATGCAAGGATGAATATAACCTTCTAGTGGAAATTTCTTCCATCTTATGGGTCTTGATTCCAATAAATGAAGGTTATTTATCTAAAATGGTTGGAGAGAAACTCATGATTAAGAATATACCCATTGTACGGGAGTTTGATGATGTCTTTCTGGAGGAATTTCCAGGTCTTCCACCAAATTGTGAAGTTGAGTTTTCAATAGAACTCATACCGGGTGCTATGCCTATTTCAAAGACACCATATAGAATGGCCCCAATTGAGTTACAGGAATTGAAGAAGAAAATCCAAGAGAATATTGATAAGGGATTCATACACCCTAGTGCGTCACCTTGGGGAGTGCCTATTATGTTTGTTAAGAAGAAAGATGGATCAATGAGACTCTACATTGATTATCGAGAACTTAACAAAATCACTATCAAGAAAAAAATCCTCTCCCACACATTGATGACTTATTTGACCAACTATGTGGAGCTGAATACTTTTCCAAGATTGATCTTCGTTCATGGTATCATCAATTAAGGGTTAAAAGGGAGGATATACCAAAGCCGGATTTCCATACAAGGTATGGACCCTATGAAGTTATAGTGATGCCATTTGGTATTACTAATGCCCCTGATATCTTCATGTATCTAATGAATAGAGTCTTTATAAACTATCTTGATCAGTTTGTGGTAGTCTTTATAGATGATATTCTTATCTATTCAAAGAGCAAGGAAGAACTTGAAGATCAATTGAGAATTCTAATAAAGACCCTAAGAAAAGAGAATCTTTATTCCAAATTTACCAAGTGTGAATTTTGGCATAAAAAAGTTTCATTTTTGGGTCACATAATCTTAAAAGAGGGGATATCTGTGGATCCAGCAAAAACATAGGTTATCAAAATATGGTCGAGACCAACAACAATAACTGAGATCCAGAGTTTTCTTGCTCTGGCTGGATATTATCGATGTTTTGTGAAAGATTTTTCAAGGTTATCTAATACACTCACTAGGTTGACTCGAAAAAAAGTTAAGTTCCTGTGGACGGAGGAGTGTGAAGAGAATTTCAAAGAGTTAAAACGAAGGTTATCTAGTGCACCTATGCTCACACTTCCATGTAGTGGAGAAAGGTTTGTGATCTACAGTGATGCATACAAGAGGATACTGGGGTGTGTTCTCTTGTAAAATGATATGGTGATAGCTTATGCCTCACGACAGTTGAAAATTCATGAGCAAAATTACCCAACACATTATTTGGAGTTAGACATGGTAATATTTGCATTAAAAATATGGAGGCATTATCTTTATGGTGAAAAGTGTGATATTTATACTGATTATAAGAGTTTAAAGTATATTTTCACACAAAAGGAGATGAATATGCACCAAAGAAGATGGTTGGAGCTGATTAAGGATTACGACTGCTCAATTCCTTATCACCCTAGGAAAGTAAACAAGGTGGCTGATGCATTATGTCGACAAGACCGTACTAGCATATCCATGATGAGGATAAAAAAATATCCAATATTTATGGATTTACAAAGGATGGATCTTGGAATTAAAATGCAAGGGGAAAAATCTTATCTTTCTCAAATGAATGTTCAACCATCTATACATGTGAAGATTAAAGGGGAACAAAAAGAAGACGTAGAGTTACAAAAGAAGGTGAGAAATGTTCTTGAATTCAACATTGATTGTGATGGGATAATAAGGTTCAAGAATCAGATTTGTGTTCCTCCCATCCCAGAATTAAAGAAGGAGCTACTGAATGAGGCTCATAGTTCTTCATTCTCTATTCATCCTGGAAGCACGAAGATGTATAGGGACCTGAAAGAGTACTTCTGGTGGGATGAAATGAAAAGAGATGTTGCTGAATATGTCTCTTGATGCTTGGTTTGTCAGCAAGTTAAAGCTGAGAGACAGAAGTATAAAGGGATGTTACAACCATTACCCATACCATAATGGAAATGGGAAAACATCACTATGGACTTTGTCACCGGACTTCCTAAAACATCTAAAGGCAATAATGCTATCTGGGTCATAGTTGATCATCTTACGAAGTCGGCACACTTCATTGCTATTAGAGAAGATTTCTCTCTGGATCATCTTTCCAGGATATATGTAAAGGAAGTGGTAAGATTGCATGGAGTGCCACTTTCCATTATATCTGATCGGGATCTGAGGTTTATCTCTATGTTTTGGCGAAGTCTTTAACATACTCTAGATATAGAGTTGAGTTTCAGCACTGCTTATCATCCTTAGACATACGTTCAGTTTGAGAGAACAATTCAAACTCTAGAATATATGTTAAGAGCTTGCTCTATGGATTTCAAAGGTGGTTGGGATCAACACCTACCTTTGGTGTAATTTTCTTATAATAAAAACTTTCAATCAAGTATTCAAATGGTTCCTTATGAAGCTCTCTATGGAAAGAAATGCAGGACTCCAACTTGCTGGGATGAAGTTGGAGAAAGAAAGATATTAGGACCTGATCTTGTTGATGAGATGGCAGAAAAGGTCAGATCTATTCAACAACACATAAGAGCAGCTCAGAGTCGAAAAAAATGTTATGCTGACAACCAAATAAAATACCTAGAGTTTGAAGTGGGTGATAAAGTGTTCTTACGAATATCTCCTTGGAAGAGAGTAATGAGATTTGGAAAGAAGGGAAAGTTGAGCCCTAGGTATATCGGTCCTTTCGAAATACTGGATCGTGTTGGGAAGGTAGCTTGCTGATTGGCGCTTCCACCAAATCTCTCTCAAGTTCACGATGTGTTCCATGTATCTCTCCTGAGAAAGTATATACCCGATCCTTCACATGTACTAAGCTCAAAAGTTGTACTGCTGGAGCAAGAACTTTCTTTTGAAGAACAACCGATAGAGATTCTGGATCATAGCGAAAAAGTTCTATGGAACAAGACCACTTGCTTGGTGAAAGTTTTATGGAGGAACCACCAATTAAAAGAATCTACATTAGAGCTTTAGGATATGATGAGAGAGAGGTATCCTCATCTGTTTGTAACGAAGTGACAAATTTCAAGGGCGAAATTCATTTTAAGGGGGTAGAATGTAACACCATGATATTTTATGAGAAGTATATATTTTAATGTCTTATGTTATATGCAACATCAAAGTAATATTTCATTACACACAACACTATCTTGTCTTGCGTTATACGTAAGAGACACCTTCCTCGATAGCGTGTATTTTACGCAATATCGAGTTTCACTAAACAAAGATATGCTATCAAAATATTATATAAACTAGCCGTTATGAATAGTAATACCCTGAAATTTTATAAACTTTTATCTTTCAAAATGGAATTCATTTTTGGATTCAGAATATCGAAATTAGCCTAGGGTGAAATTTTGGTATTTTTCTGAAAACTTTCAATTTTTGATGAATAGTGAAAACACTGGGATACTATTTAAAAACCGAATTTTTATAATTATTTATTTTATTTAAATTTATTTTAGGTCAAAATTGATACATAATACCTATATAAGTTCAATGTAATTCATTGGAGTCATTTTATAATAATTTTAGATATATAAAAATTCTATTGAACTTTTCACCGTCTTTTATCCACCTCCCAGGAGAATTTGAAAATATACATAAAACTTAATTTTAATGCTTCTGTGAGTGGAAATTTAAAAATCTGAGGGACATGATTAATATCAATGTGTAACATGTGGTTCAATAAGATAAAAATAATTTGTGGTGAATAGTAACTTTTTTACTTTTATTTACCACGGTTAAAAGTAAATAGGGCAATTAAGGGTAAAAATGATATTATTATTACACTAAAACATGTCCTAATTCTATTGGATAAGTGTAATTCGACCAAAAACAACCATAGGAATAAAATATTACCCTTTAGGTCCACTTGGATTAGATTAGGACACTTATTAGTATTTTATTTAAAGAAGAGTTAAAATAGTTAAAACCAAAGTTTAATAACTAAAACATTTCTAAAATAGGGTAATACATAAGATAAATTCTACTATAAAAATTTATTATAGAGATAAAAATATTTTATACATAATGGTATTTTATTTATAATTTTTAGACATTATATAATTAAATTTATTTATGACATAATGATGATGCAATAATTACCTTATTAATGAAATATTAACACAATTGATGTTATAAATACCCAAATAAATGTAATTTGAGACTTTTTATGAATTAAAATAATTTTATTGGTTAATATGATATGTTATTATTGATTTAATTAACTTTTTTGAACTAATAATTCTGTTATGATTTTCAAAAAAATCAATTACCAAATAGTTTCTAAATTGACATAAAATAGTTTTTAAAACAAATATTATATTATTAATTATTATTCTATTCTTAAAAATCCAAGGTTCGAAAAAATGACTTAGATAAGGTTATATATATTAATAAATAACCACTTGGGGTTCGTTTTTCTTGTTATAGTAAGTTTATTAACCATGTAGTGTAAGAAAATAAGAAGACACGATAAAAGTTAAATTATTTAACTTAGAGTTAAATCTAAATGATAAGGTTAAAATAGTAACCTAAACTTGTCTAAAACCTATAGGTTGAGAGGGTTTAGACCCATCCCCACTTTAGCTTCTAAATAAATCAATTTGGAGCTATTATAAACCGAATATGACTTTATTATAAAATAATATTTTAAGTTTTCCCTAAGGTGCCCCTCTCCCTCCTTATAAAAGGGCACCTCCTCCCTCTCCTCCTCACACAATTTTGAGCCTTAAAGCTCAGATAAACCCTGAAAATTTCCCTTCTAAACTACCCTAGAAACATACTAGAGGTTGTGGTCTTCTTCAAAGACCAATCTTAGTGCCCTAAGAGGAGGTTTCAAAGAGGTGTGTCGAAGAAGAGGTAATATTCGTTACCGATTCTTTCAAATTTATTTCTTCTTCTACTACTTCTTAATTTGTTATTTCATTATGAAGTAATAACATCAGTATCAATAATATACTAATATGTTATTATAAATATGAAACAACCCTATTTCACCTTCTATCCATCTTACGGAAAATGAAATCACCGTGCGTGCGTACATACGGAATACCGTCTCCACGCCGTGGTGTAATCTGTTTTCCACCACCACCTTACTTGGATAGGTATACTGGTTTAAATAATAACTATATATGACTATTGTAAAGTGATATTGATTCTGAAATAGTATACATAAACTTCACTACAATTCCACGATCATGGGAATGATATCATCACTCGTGGGTACGTACGACCTACCGTCTCCACTATGTGATGCGACTCGTTCTACATGATCTTCATTGAATAATTATTATATAAATGAATTGAATGAATAAATATGATATATATTACACTAATACCATTCTGTAAATGATTTATCTATAACCTAAAAAGAAGAATACGAATTTATTCGACAAAACACACATAAGGACATAAAGCAATAAACACCCGAATAACAAGTAGCAATGAAATATTACTAATAAGAAGCTAAGAATATGACCATATATGATATCATATCAATGAGTATGATTCTGTAATAAGTCAATGACATTATTTAAGTCATTATACAGGAGGTTATGACACGTACAAAGCATATCAGACCTAAGGTAAGGGAAAATCTCGCAATCTCATTTTTATCCGAGATTGTTTATACTTCAGAATTTACTGGGGAATATCTATCATCCAAATCCATGTTTCCTCAATATGTAATATTATTTCTATCCTCTTAAAATTGTTTAAATGAAATTTTACCCATTGGTGAGTTTTTAGTAAAAGATATGAAAGGAATCTTTTGTCATTTTTAGTATGAGGTACTTTTTGACTTTCCGACCAAAGTACGAGAAGAATGTTTTTTTAACTTATACAGCATGAATGAATTTTTATGATTTAATAGAACATTATTTCCATGAAGCTTCCTTTACATGTTTTCAAGTTTATTTTTAATGAACTTCTTTTACTTTAAAATTTTATGACATGTTAAGAAAAGAAAAATTTTTTTGAAGTAGAAAGGATATTTTCCTCAAGAATTAATTTCAAGTGTTTTATCAAAATTATTTTCCATCTAAGATAATATAGGGTTCTGTTTCTATCCCTATTTTTAAATTGATTTGATTATGTTATGATGGAATTAATTTTATGATGTCATTTTATCTTATATGGATTATGTTATGATGGCATGATGTTTAAGAATCCCATTTTTATTACATGGGTTATGTTATGATGTATGATTAATGATTTTGTGGCACACATAAGAATGGTTTCATTATGAGATGGGTGGGAACTATATATCCCTTCAATGCATTGGGTAAAGATTTATATCTCATGAGATAGACATGGCTGGAATGACAAGTTAATCCGGTTCAGTGATACATGATTGGAACGAGGAGTGAACTCGGTTCAGTAATGGAATTTGTCCACTATGATGTTCTTGGAAATGAGTCTTGACTAATATGAAATGATTTTATATGGTTATCTGTGTATGGAAAATTTTTTCATGTTTTAAGTTATGATTATTGGGATTACATTTCACGACTATGATTTATCCCATGTTATGATATTATGATCTCTTTTGCTGGTTAAGATTTTCAAAATGTTATGTTCTTATGAATGTGATATGATTGATTTTTCTTTTGTTTACCCTTACTAAGCATTTGAGATCACCCTTTTGTATGTTTTATTCTCCACAGGTCTGGAATAAGGGTATTTAGTAGGATATGCAAAAAGAACTCTAGATATAATGAAATAAACAGGAGACAATGTAGATGATTTATGAACCAGTTGTTTATGTTTCCCAGTTTCTAAGGACACTATACCTATACGGTCCTACCATGGTTTTTTTATATGTTGTAATAAGTATGATTCAATTCTGAATTAATAACCATGTATGTAAAGTATGGGTCATTGTAACACACATGGCACATAACACTACTTTCATAATCAAAAATTCAAATTTTCACATCACAGTCACACAAAACAGTCCACATCACATTCACATCTCTTTCACACCTCAATATCTCCTTTAAAAAATTTAATAAAATATTTCCAAGATGATACATATCATATAACAGACTTTTCACAAATGAAATGAACCTTTTAAATATATACTCCTACCAAAATATTTTTCTAATATAGTTTCTCCTCTTATACAACTCAATAAACCATTCCCAACTTTCATAAACAATTATAAGGAGTATACCCAAGCTCTGAACATAAAACCCATTTCAAAAACCTATTTTTAAGCCAAAAGCACACCAAGACCCTACCAAAACAGAATTGGCATCCCAATAAACATGTAATAATCCACTTTCAAATGTTATATAATCGCCTAGAACAATATCACAAAAGATTACCATGAGAACACACAAATCCATAAAACACATTCAAGGAGTATAACAAGGTTACACACATAAAACCCATTCAAATACCCCCATTTTTATTCCCACATGACACTATATCATTACCCAACCAAAATTGGAAGCCCCTTTCAACAACTAATAAATCACTTCCACATTTTATAAAACTACCACAAGAGATAACACATGAAAGACATTTGAAAAATACACATTTCAAAAAAAAATGTAACTTTAATACCAAATGATTTACTATTGCTACCAAAAATACTTTTTTCATAATTAAAAACATATAAGGAACATGAAAAATTATTTAATCACGCAAAATAACTTATCATTAAATGGTTACCCATGAAATCACCTACTGAAATTTTCGAATCCCTCAAAATATGGTGCGAAATATCAACTGCACCACCCCTGCACCACAAGGATGATAAATACATCCATAGACCACAAATTTTCACCAAAAATACTCATGGTTAAACCATAGGTACGAATCCTAGGTTCTGGACACTTTGGAACATCATGAAAGAGGGATGAATCCCTAAGGAAATGGAAGAAGTGGAAGGGAGGAACACTTACCTTGAAAAATCATGAAGAAATTACCCCGAATTAACCAAATGTTGAATCTCAAAGCAACAAAACCTGATAGTGAGTCTATACATATGAGAAAGAGGTCATGTGGGGACTTAAATGGGAAAAAATAGTAAATATTGAAGGATATATTAAAGAATGAATTTACCTCTTCAAATCTGGGCGATTTGATAAATTTAGAGAATAATCTCCCTCCTTCGGGGTTTAAATGAGCTCCAAAAAATCTAAAACCGATAATGGGGGTGATTATAGGGATAATGACATCACGAGGGAGGTGGAATCACTAAAACAAAGTAAAAAATGAGTGAGATATTTACAATTTAAAAAAAAATTAAAGCAGGAAATGGGATTACGGGCAGACCCATTACCTTAATCAAAAACCCAAATCCATCATGATTTTGGATTTCTATGTGGTCTAAAGGGATGTGGTGATTTTAATATATCATGGTATTCCAATTGGGAAGTATAATGGGTATAAAGTGGTGAAAACTGAAGGAGTTATAGAAGAAAAAAAATTTGTTTTTAAATCTGGAATTGGGCTCGCGGTTTGGACCAAATTTTCAAAAGCCACCATTTTCACCAAAATGAGTGGTAAACCCCCAAAAAAATCAGGAATGGAAATTAAATGAAAAGTGAATTTAAAAAAATTCATGGGTGTGAAAAATCAATTTGTGATGACTTTCACAAAAACCAAATACCAAATAGTGTCAAAATTGACATAAATGAGTTTTTAAAACAAATATTATATTATTAAATTATATACTAGTCCTAAAAATATAAGGTTCTACAAAATTACTTATATAATGATATGTATATTAATAATTAACCACACGGGGTTCTCTTGACTTGTTATAGAAAGTTTATTAAACATATAATATAAAAATACAAGGAGACATGGTAAATGTCAAACTATTTAACTAAGAGTTAAATCTAAAAGATAAGGTTAATATGGTTACCTGAACCTATCTAAAACCTATTGGTTGAGATGTTTTCGACCCATCCCCACCTTATCCTTGAAATAAATCATTTTTGAGCCATTATAAATCAAAAATTATTTTTTTATAAAATAATATTTCAAGCTTTTCATAAAGTGACTCTCACCTCTCTTATAAAAGGGTACTTCCCCCTTTCTTAATTTAACACCTCAAAAGCCTTTTGGTTCGACCAAAACCTGCCCAAATATCCTCTAAAATATCCTACCTTAATCCTATAGGCCTTAATTTGATCAGAAATCGAACCTAATGAGCCCTTTTGATCAACTCAAAAGGAAGCACCCGAAGAAGAGGTAATAATTTCACCACCATCTTTCAAGTTATTTTCTTCTTCCACTTCCTCTTTATTTATTTTATCCATACCAAAATAATAACTCCAGTACCTTCTACATACTATGATGTTATTATAAATATGGTACAACCATATTCATTATTCTGTCCATCCTATAAATGAAAAAGTCACCATATGTGCGCACGTACGGCTTACCGTCTCCACGTTGTGGTGTAGTTTTTTATTCAAACACTCCATTTTTTGGATGGGTATAATAATGAGTATAAATAATTTAAATAATAAATATAACATGATAATTATTCTTTATATATGATATACCATCCATTTACATATGATTTCACCATCAATATTTTGATATTGTCGCTCGTGCGTACGTACAAATTACCGTCTCCACGAACACGATGAGATTAATTTTCCATCATAACCATTCAAGAATAATTTTCATTTTATGATTAAAAATAATGTTTATGAACATAATATAATTCTATATATGAATCAAATACATCATATCCATAACAAATATAGCTTACATAACCAATCATATAAAGGAAAACGAATCAGTTAATACTTGAAATGATGATACTACTAAAATATTATTAACAAAGCAATATTAGAAGATCATATATGATATAATATTTATCTATAAGATTATTTTAAAATTTAATAAAAATTATTTAACTATTATAAAGGAGGTTAATGTACCCCTAACTAAGAAAAAGTACAAAGTAAGGGTTAATTTCTCAATCTCATTATTATCCGAGATTGTTTATGTGTAAATTTTTACTGGGACATATTTATTATACATGTACATGTTTTATAAAAGAGTTTTCAAAAGAATTATTTTTAAGGGAATCTTTAACTAAAAAATCATTTTAAGTGTTTTAATGATTTATTCTTCTAAAACTTTCTCATTAATGTCCATGTTTTCAAAATGATTTTTATGATTTATTTATATGGAAATGAATGTTTTAAAATGTTAATTCCTTTCAAAATTTTCAAAGTGGTATGAGACACTTTGTTTCAAAAATATATTTTAAATGAATTAATTTATAAATTTTGTGACTTTTAAAATTATCACATGGAAAATGGATATTTCTCTCGAAGAGTTTTACTGATCAATTTTAACTATGTCAACAACCTTTACTGGATATTATTATTGATCGAGGTTGATTTATCATAATAAAAATCTTCCATATTGTATTGAAGGTTTTGTGATATGTTTGACTATGGATGTGTTATTTTTATACCATTCATTGTTTATGGATAAAGTATTGACATTTCATATGCTAGTTTTAATACTAATTTTTATGTTGTATTTAAACCTTTTCATATGAGGAATGTATTGGACTTAGTAAGTGATGGGTGGAGCCCGCTATATCTCCTCAATGCATCATTAGGTCTCATGAGACAAACTAGTGTCTTAGAACAAGGCCTTTACTATGTGGTTATGATTTTTGGAATTATGCATTCCATCATTATGAAATTGACTATTGATATTGCATGTGATTATTCTACTAGTATAATATCCATGTGAATAAGTAAATGGAATTATTTGATTTATATTGGCCATATTATAACGAATTTTATGGAATGATGCCCATATTATATTACATGTTGCCTTATAGTTTCATGATATTTCATCCCCCATATCCAATATCTAATGAATAAAATGTTATTACATCTCATGTTCTCGACCATGAGAAAACTAGGACTACACATCATGTACAATGTTCCCATGACATGTAGTTATTTCAAATCATGTTCTAGTCTACTTGTATCTACACACTGATTCACTTTTTTTGGATCTTAGATCCTATTTCATTGGATATATTGGTGTTATCATGATATACTAATGAGAAACACTAATACACGAAATTTATTTAGGTTGTACACATCATGTACTTTATTTTCTGGGTAGAACCATTGGCACCTCTAGATGGTGTTTTTGGATGTTTCTTCATTTTAATCTTAGTCATTTGTTGTTTATGTTAATGAATAAATGAAGAAACATTGATTTTTAGGTATTAAAAATGAATTGATATAAAGTAAAATAAAATGAAAACACATGAAAAAAATAAAAAATATAAATTAAACATGTGAGCACTATGATACCACTTATAGGTTCTAGGCATAAAAAAATCACCTGTATGGCATGAACGACTCAACTATTTTGTCTTAATTTATGAATAATCATTGGTTCACATGAGAAAATTTCATTTATAATGAAAAATATAGATTAATTGACTAAATAAAAGAATCAAAACCTGAAGAGGACAAACATTACATATAATTTATAATTAATTTATGAGCATATTTGGAATTACCTTAGCTTGAGATTCCCTCTTCATTGAAGATCTGATTAAATATATCTCATTGTACCAAAATTATGGTATAGGATTCAAGTGAATAATCCATCTATAGGTGATCCAATTGTGCACTAAAATATCTGAATATATCCATAGAATCATTGGGTGCTAACATAGTCGATCCTAACTATTACATTGTTTGTGGTTGATTGCAATATAATCATTCTTAAAGGAGGATGTACACTTAATGTTATCTTGATGAATTTAGAGAGGAGGAAGATATAGTGAATTTTAAATATATCACTTGGGATTTATAGAGTCTCTCTCTATCCATTGTGCACCACAAGAGTGATTATGGAAAGTGATATAATTAGATATTCATTATGGTTGTTTTAGGGTTGGAACACCAAACCCTTTACAAAATTTTAATTATTAGTTGACCCCTTTCCCAATAATGTTAATAAAAATATTATCAATATCTTTATATGAAAAACACTTCAAGAATATAAATAAATCTCATTTATAACATTTCTAATCAGTTCATTAAGCTTAGTCCTCTTTCCCCCATCATCTTTTAACAATCCTTTAACGATGAATATTTATTTAATAAATAAATATCACTACATTATTTGTTAATAAATACAATAAATATTATATTTATCAAACCCTGTAGATAAATATTTTTTATTTAACTCACATATTTTTTTGAATAACTTGTGATTAAATCCTGACGATCAACCAAAACTAAATAAATATTATTCATTATAGATTGTTAAATTAAATACTTGAATTTAACTAAGATCTCTGATAAACTTAGCGTGTTACCCTCCAAAACTCTTTCTTAGCGGTATTATGCATAACCACCTAAATTCCCAAGTTATCATTTAAAAACACATCAAGGCACCCATAAATAAATAAGGTAATGTTACAATGACATACAACCTCCTATGATTGTTTACAATTTAATGCAATCCATTTATTATGATATCTCAAATCAATAAGGTGGAATACCAGTGCCATCAACCTATGAGTTCGATGTCTCTTTATATATCTATCCACAAATGAACTTCCCACTAAACACCATGGAAATGGATTTATCCAGGCAGTTCCATTCCTATCAAAGGGAATGAGATATCCAATTTCTTTAAGGGACAGAATGGATAAGTCATTTATCAAATTATCCATTAATAAAATATCACTAGTGACATTCCCAACACATCCTACCTCACTGTGAGAACATGTTGTAATATTTTTTTATCAATACATTATATCATGAAAGTCATGCTAACCATTAATGGTAATATTAAAGTTTAAGGACCTATACACATGTTTGCAAATAAGAAAATATAATGACACATGGAAATGTGGATTTATTATTGAATTTTATATTCTCATAACCTCATATCATGTAGATTACCAAAGGATAACACCATGAGAAGGTGTGTCAATGAATTATGATCCTACTAACCCTAATATCCTGTATTATCTCTGACCCATCAGAAAATATCATATGGCCATAGAAAAATGTTAAAGTATACTATTGTGGCACTTCTTGGTTCTCATCATAGTAGGGAACTTATATAACCTTTCAGTGAGACATATATTCTTATGAAATTATCACATATAAATTTCATGCATGGTAACAAAAATGAAATGATAAGAAAAATTCATTAATAATGAAAACATATAATCATGTACTAAGAAAATCGGTTCTAGGGAACTAATGCAAAAAATTATTTGGAATTTTTATCATGTAATTAGAAGATTCCTGATTAGATCTATGAATAAATTTGAAACACTCCTCAATTATCTATTTTTTAAGATATGATAATAGATAATAACTAATTAGAACACATATAACATTAAATACTACTATATTTTTTTCTAAAAAAAAGGATATTTGTACCAAGTTTTATGATTTATTTCTTCATAAACTCATCCTAGAACTTATTTCACATATTTCTTACAATGTGTTGAATATAGTATCAATGATAGGTATAGGGTGGTCTCTATGAAAAAACATGACACTATACTTCCTCCTAAATTTCTCGATGAAAATACTAATTCAGAAAAATTCCTTCACCATGCATCACAAACTCTATAAGGCATGTTAGGAAAAAACTCCAAGATGGGAAGTTCTCCTTCTCAATAATAGTAAATGTGAATGTTATAAGTGATCAATTACTATCTTTTATAGCGGTAATACAAAATGTTCCAGTAAACTTTTTAAAATGCATAAAATCATCCACATATGGCAAAAATGTACAAAGTAATCTATCAAACACTACCAATGACTAATAAACTTGGTTGTGTTGGTTAACATATTCATAACTGATTGATAAATTAATTGATGTGATGTAATATCTATACAAGTTATGGTAAAACATGATAAAATATATCCCAATTACCATACACTTTCGCAATATCCTTATGAAACACAACTCATGCCTTCTAGAAAGAAATTTGATATTTGAAAAGCTGTTATATTCTCTCCACAACCAAAAAAATTTGAATTTATTAACATTATATTATAATTTCAACAATAAATGGTTTAATGAATTTGAAATTAAATTCTAAATGATCATATGAAAGAATTTGTTTCACACATGTGTATTGAGTAAATCTAGTAACGTGCTAATAGTGAAACTTTTTATTAATTATAGCTCACAAACATGTCTGATAGTATGAATCAAAATTTTCACAATGAATCATATAAAGAGATATCATTGAACCTTGTACAACATCACTGTAATTTAATTCAATGTGATATTGTTTTATTGAAGTTTTCATCAATTATTTTCTACCAAAATCTCTTATAATATATATAATGCCTTTATCTGACACTAAATTCCAACCACCAATAATTCCTAGAAATTCAGTACAAGGAGTAATAATTGACCAATGAAATTGTGGTAAGTTTTTCATGCCTTTGGTTGACCTAATTCCAACAATGGAAGACTATTGAAAGGTTTGTAGGACCACACAAGGGTGGGATCATAATTTTCTTTGACATGTTGTTTCTATTCCAAATCCTCATTATCTTGAAGTTCTAAATTTTTATCATCCTCAAATTTTTCCACCATCAAATATAAATTATATGGAATACTATCCATAGAAATAATAATATCTCTATGAGGCATCATAACTTGAAAATATAACATTGTATCCTTAGGTTGTAAGAGAACAACTGTAATCATAGACAATTTTTTTTAGATTTTACATCATGAGGATATGACACTATATCATAAAGGTTTGATGGACCAACTACCAATGTTGATAGAACTTATTCTATTGTATCTATGGTGACAAAAAAATCCCTCATTTGATTTTGGGATTGATACATAACCAATTATATTATGTGTACCCAATTCTCATCATCTGTAACTTGAAATTTTATATGCCAAAATATATATTTAATTATAGATGTATGTATATAATGGACCCTATCACTTTATTATATGTTAATTTTATCTTTTGATGAATTTTTCTCTGAATTAATTCCAAGGTTGTACACTCTCCAAGAATTACAACTCTTTATAGATGTCTATTATAACTAAGTACTTGTACAATGTTAATTATCTAACTATTTCTATATATATATACTTAATTTTTTTTTTCTATAATATAAATTCATTATTAATTATATCTAAACAAAGAAACATAATTTGAATTTTAAATATTTCAAAATTTCATTTTTTTTATTTTTACAGTCATCTTTAAAGAAAAAGTGTTTCATGGCCCTAATTTCCATAAATAATTATTGATCATAAAGAGCATGTGAATTATCTAAAGTATATCCCTTGGGAGTGTTAAAACTATTGTGTAGTAAGCCTCTTTTTTTGAACTAAGTAATGATTGAGTTAATATCTAATAAAACCATTACCTTATTACTACCCAAATACACATTTTTTCTAGAATGTGCATCCACCTATAGTATCTAGACATAGATTTCATTACTGGGAAACCCACATTGTCTTTACTATTTTATTTTTAAGGATATTTTATCTTTTGTTAAAATTTAACTAGATTTCTCTATAATGTTTTATGGTTTGTAAATATCAATTGAATTATCCAAAACATATCCCTCATGGGTTTCAAACTAGGCGTGTATTTAGGCCTCTTTGTTATGCACTGAGTGATGATGGAGTTAATATACAATACACCCCTTTCAGGGTTACTGCCCCTAGGTGCATTTATGTTAGAGCTTACATACACTTATTATATCTAAATAGGGATTTTATTGCTGGGAAAACCACATAGTATTTATCTCACTAAAATTTTAGTATTTTTTTTCTATTTTTATAATTACCCAAGGGATTTGTCTTAAATTTTATAGTTTATAAAGAGAATGTGATTTATCCAAAGAATATCCCTCAGGAGTGTCAAACTAGGTATGTAGTTATGTATATTTGTTATGCACTGAGTAATGATTGAGTTAATAACCAATATTCCTCTAATAGGGTTACTACCACAAGATTCATCAATGTTAGACCATGCATCCACTTGTAGTATCCATAAAGGGATGCAATTATGGGGAAAACTACATTATCTTTACTTTACTAAAATTTTAGGATGTTTTTCTCTATTTTTAGACTTACCCTAAGGGATTATATCCCATTTTTTGGTTCATAAATAGAATATTAATTATCCAAATCATATCCCATGGGAGTGTGAAACTAGATGTGTAGTTAGGCCTCTTTGTCATGCACCAAGTGATGATTGAGTTAATACCCAATACACCCTTTCAAGGTTACTACCCCTAAGTGCATCAGTAACAAAACCTATGTTCACTTATAGTATCCATAAAAATATTTCGTTGTTAAGAAAACAATAGTCTTTACATTTACTAAAATCTTATAATGTTTTTTTTTCTATTTTTAGACTTTCCCGAGGGTTTTATCTAACATTTTACGGTTCATAAAGAGCATGTCAATTTTTTCAAGCATATATCCCAAGAGTGTCAAGCCCGATAAGTCTACTTTATGTGCACCATGTTATATTATAAACTATTAAGTGATTAATTTTCAACTATTCACAATAATATTATTAATAAATTATCATTTATTTATTTATTTATTTATTATTATTAATTATTAATTTTTTATCAACTAATTAATCATATATATTTATAAGTTATATTTAATTATTAATCACATTAATCATATTTAATCATATTAAATTGCTAATAATATTTATTAATCACATTTAATTGTCAACCACATTAATCATATTTAATTGTTAATCATATTTACGAATCATATTTATTAAATATATTTAATTTTTAATCATATTAATTAATTATTAATCATATTAATCAAATTTAATTGTTATTCATCATTATTAATCATATTTATTAATCATATTTAACTATTAATCATATTTTTTAATTTTTAAACATATTTATTAATTATATTTATTAATTATATTTATTAATCATATTTATTAATATATTTATTAATTATTAATAATATTATATTTATTAATCATATTTGTTAAAATAATATTTTAATAATATTATAAATTAAATAATTATTTAATTATATTAAATAATAATTAATTATAAAAAATAATAACTACTATTTAATTACCAATAATAATTCATTTAATAATAATAATTATTTAGTAACTTCTATTTTATATTATTAAAAAAATAGATCCATTTAATTAAATAATCAAATAACTACCTAAATAACTATGTTAAAATAAACAAATTAAACAACTTGATAAATAAAAAAATTTAAACACAATAGACATTCAACCAAAAATAGTCATAATAAAAAAATTATACAAATAATTAAATATATAAATTTAAAATAAACATGAGATATAACAAACCATTATATTATCAAATTATATAAACAATTAAATATCAACATTCATATTAAATTAACTGTAATATAATTGTTTTCAATGAAAATTGGGGCCTGAAGATTAATTCTGAGGAGGTTGAGCATCACATCGGCAGTGTTTATTCATAGAAACACCCAACGGTTCCAACATCCATAATGAATCTAGGCCTTCTTTCTGAATTCAGGAAACCATTTGGGGTTTCCAACTCAACAACGCTTAGTAACTCACATTGGTTGAGAGAATGAGAGGTTGGGCTCATCACAAACTTTTGTGTGTGTGGGGGGATTATTTCCTACTATGGTAATTTATTATAGATTTAAGATATATTTGTGATTCTCTCTCAAATCCTAATATCAGACTAGTTACTCTAATATGATGGTTTTCCATTGAATCATTTTATATGTTGAAGGGGTTATATTAATGACACCATCTATATGTATCATAGGTTCTCCATTTGTTTCCTATTATTTCTTAGAAATGTGTAGTTGTTTGTGTTTTGAAGACATATAATCAGGCACTATGGAGTCTACTTATATCCTGGAAGGTGATTGATATTTTGAGAATGGGATTGAACCTCCAAGAGGAATCCTACATATCCAGTGAAAAAAGGAATCAAAACCCATGTGGTTTGTTTTGGTCCAATCCATACATTTTAACATTGTAAGGAAATGATGTATACAAGTTAACATAGGCATTGGGTATGAATCTATGGCCTTGGGAAGAAATACTATGTTTTCTATTTATAACCGGAAACATAGTCATTGTAGTTTTATTTTTCCTCCCCCTTTGATGGGTGAGATAGATAATTAATACACATACAGGTTATTTAATTAGAGATTACAAATATGAGAAGGCCTTTGGGACTTATACAAAGGTGGATGCCTATGCCAAGATGAATTTGTATTATGTTATCAAATGAGGCTCACACACTGATGTTTCCCTAATTGTGTGAATTTTATGATGCTTGTGGTACAATCATTGAAAATACTTAAGCTCACATGATTCATTTCAGTGTGAGAAACAAGTTATAACATCCCAACCCAGATGCCCCTAAACTGGTGCTCCAAGACTATGGGTTAAAAGGACTCAAGTGAGCCTCCCTATATGCTAGAGGCTGCCGACTATCAGTAAGGGGCTAGGGTGTGATAGTGGGGAGACTATTCCCTCTTATTAGAGTAAGAAACAACAAAAAATAGATAAGTATCATACAAAACAGTAAAAAAACATAGTGTAGAAGCAGTAAATAACTGAAATAGAACATGCAATAATAATAAATGAAAAGCGATAAAATACCAAACATCTATGTCATATAATACAACACTGGTCACCAATTGGGATGACCATAATGATATATGATAAAAAAGAAACTGAAAGTAAAATTACATGGATATAATACTAACTCCAAGCCAAACCACATACTCGGTCTCCAGACACTGTCAAAATGCACTGACCTAATCAAAAGAACTCACGAGCATCTTTGCTCAAACAAACAACTTTGAGTCTCAGTCCTATCCACCATGCGGATCATTCTTATCATGAAAATAAGCATAAGGTCTACACATACACTGAGGTTTATGTGTTGGGGTGAGAAATAATCTCAGTTGGACACCTCTACAATCAACCTATAAAACATGCTACTATAAGTGTATAAAAATTCATATAATCAGCCTCACTAAGACAAAACTAAAAATGCAAGTAAAACCCAACGTGAAACAATAGTCTAACCCTAGGTCCATAATCCCAATCAACTGGTAAGGTCCACCTTGTATGACCATATCTATATAGGTATACATGTATAATCCCATACCTATACGTATATACATAAATATGAATATTCATGAGTATATGAATCAAATAACATGAAACCACATCAGCAGTCAATCCCTGGATCCATAATCCTAATCGTTTGAACATCCTGTATAAGGGAATTGATGCTAGATGTCATTCCACTCAATATGTGTACCATTAAATCAATCTCAAGGTCTATACTCCCAATTGACAAATACATGCTTCTTCCAACGTCGGAAAAGTCTCTGAGCAAGCTACATCACCACAGGGGGATACTCATCCTACACCTTGGTTCACTTATACTCGCCTACAATCAATAAAACAAGGATACCACATACTAATGGTAAATCTTGTAAAGAGCACCACAACCAACTCCATCATATGATAAGTAATCATGTGTTAGACACCAAGGGTGTGATCCATGGTATAATGACCTAGGAATCCACATTGGCCTGCACCATATAATCACAAGAATAACATCCATCATGTTCGCGCTGTATAATCAAGTGTCAAATCAAGAAGGTATGGATCCAAGGAACTCATCTAAGGAAACCTTATCATGTCCCAGGAGTGTCTCATTGGAAACTCAATAAAGGTACTGGTTGGAGTCCTTGGATCATGTCAACATAACATTTCCTATGTGAGTTCAAGAAAGCTGAATCCAAGGGGTACAAAGGTCTAAGGCATCCCATGAAATCAAGAGACAAGGAGAATAATCAATCCAAGGTGTACACTAACATGTTCAAGATCCATGGAGTGTCATCCATGACATATATAAAACCAACCAACCTATGAGTCCATCTAAGGAATTTCTACAATAGGGAATCCAAGTATCACTCAGGGCGTATAAATCATCGGTCGAGGAGAGCATAATCATCTTTTATAGACCACAAGTGGAGGAGATGTTAATCATCCTCATCAATTATCATCAGGTACATCATGAACATATATCATAATCATAGGTCGAGGACAACATAATCATCCCCACCACATATCACAAGCCTATGAGTTCGTCCAAGGCATTCCTACAATAGAGAATCCAAGTATCACTCAATGAATACAAGTCAACACTTAAGGATAAATATCCAGATACTAGTAAATACCTATGGAAATCTAAATAAACTATAGATCACAATATATATATATATATATATATATATATATATATATATATATCCAGGCTCAACAGCCAAGTCCCAAGAAGTACCTCTGGGTATACTAGTAAATATTAGAAAAACATAGCTCAAAAGTTGGATCCTAGGTAAGAACATATGGGATTCATAATAAGAAATCCAGATTCCATGGATAATGTTCATGCATCCCAAAAGAAGGAAAGATGCCTTGTGTTAGGCTCAACTGCCACCAACCAGGAAGAACCTCTGGAGAACACTACTATATAGCCATAACCATGTCAAAGCATGAACAGATGAGTGAGGGTGGACCAAATGCCCAACCCAACACTCCATCCACATCCCCATGGGCTTACCAGTTAAGCATAGGTACTAACAGACACCTAAACACCATATATACACAAATACGATGTATAGTATAGGGTCGATCAAACAACGGGCACTGGCTAGGTCCCTTAATCCCAAAACTGAAGAAGAATCCAACTCAGGATCTTTAGAATGATACACATGTATAAGAATCCAACAAGTGACTCCTTAGAACAGAATATTATCAAATGAATCCCTTAAAGGAACCTTGGTAACCAGATAGAAGATAGAGGAATCCTACATGGGATCCTCGATAACAAATGTTCTGACGACCTCTCAGTCCAGAAGGGCACATCTCAAAAAAGAGACATCATCAAAGGAAACCCATGATGGCATCGACCACATGATATTTCTCTCAGATCATCTCAGAAAAATATCTCAACTTGGTCATTTTGAACACCCCACCTATCATTCATGCCAAGTCTCTATCTCTTAGGAGAAAAACTGTATTCAATTACCATGGGAAGAACCTCTCCATATGGATAAAACCCCCAAAAAATCTATTAGGAGTCCTCAGAATGCTCCATGGGTTTAACCATCATGGCCTACCTAAAAAAATAATCAAAAATGGACTACTATCATGTCTAATCCCAACTTTGGGGTAAGAAAATACGAAAACCCTCAAAGGGTTGAAAAGGGATAGTACACAATGTTCCACCCTCGGTACACGACACGTACTCCCAAAGCGCCACATGGGCATGTTCTCCCACCTTCCTGGGCATGTAAAAACCCCAGGTACACAATGTGTACCCAACACAGGGTACATGCCCATGTCCCTCAACAGGCTTGGCCATCTACATGGCCAGGCCGTTTACTTTTACATGGCTTTCTACCCACACGGGGTCTGGTCGTGTACTCTACACATCCATATACCCATACATAGGTTCCCTTGGCTGAGTACTTAGCTACACGACCGAGTATGTAACAACCTGAAAAAGTACTTTATTTATGGATCTCTTTACTCCCAATAACTTTTTATTATGTTTTACAATAGAAGCACATAAAATTACTTTTTATTTCATGAGAAAATTATACATCTTGCATAAATTTGGATTAGTACAACTATAAAAAATAATGGGATATACACATTTAAGAATAAGTTTACTTAATAAAATATATGTTTAATTGTGAAAAATTTGATAAATTGTCTTTTCAAACCCAGAATTGTACTTTTTTAGAAATGATATAATTATTATAAAACAAAAAAGGTAATTTGAATAATGATTATTTAAATTGAATAGTATTATTAAAACACTCCTTTTTAAATTTAAATGTTAAAATAATTTTTTTAAGATTCAGCAATTTCACTATGAACTTTCACTATTCATTTTCCATCTGCTATTGTTTTTAATAACTATGGATTTTTGTCTTTAAAAGTTAAATTTATCACAATCACAGAATTATTATGGTAAAATAAACATCAATTTTTAATCTCAGATGTCAAAATTAATCTAGGGTGAATTTATAGTATTTTTCTAAGATGTTTCATTTTTTTGATGAATAATATTTTTTAATGAACAATATTTGATGAATAGTATTTTTTGATGAATAGTATTTTATGAATAGTATTTTTTTGA
The DNA here is from genome assembly GCA_963277665.1 of Viscum album. Classification (NCBI taxonomy): domain Eukaryota; kingdom Viridiplantae; phylum Streptophyta; class Magnoliopsida; order Santalales; family Viscaceae; genus Viscum; species Viscum album. Next base: position 1,367,130,067 of record OY728119.1, read on the forward strand.
TGTATAGAAAAAGAATATTTTTTTAAGAAATATTAAATAATTGATTATGTGAAATGATTTTTAAAAAACGGACAAACATGATTGCAATCAGTAAGATATTTAGAGTCTAATAGGATCAACTAATTTTTTTGGGGAATAGTAACTTGAACCTTTGAAATAGTAATGTTTCCCTTATGAATATTAATTTGACCAATGGAAAAGTAACCTCACCTAAGGAATTATAAATATATTTTATTCACTTAAATGGTAATGTGATATAATTATGACATAGTATAAGTAAATAAATGTTTTAGAAATTATTAGTTAAGTATTAATATTTTATTAATTTAATTTAATTAAAATAAAATTAATTTTTTTAATAGAGTTCACTTTTTAATTCTACACTTTGAAAAATGGTTAGGGTTAATTTTTTTGGATTTTTTTGAAATAATTGAATTTTTGATGAATAGTAAAAATACAGTTTTGAGTTTCCGGTATGTTTAATGGCATCATAACTATGTCATAATGATGTAATGAGTAATATAAGATGATGTAAGACTATTGTGGATTAAAATATGATATTATGTGTCCCAATTAAAAAATACCATGAGAAAATACCATGGGAAATTCCATGTTTTTTCAAATACCACTAATGAGGTGTCCTTTGAAATTAATAAAATATTCCTTCACTTTTTCTATAAATACACACTCAATAATTCATTTATTTTCTTTCAAAAAACATCATCCAAAAATTTATGAAATTACTACGTCCCAAGGAGTCCTCTCAAGGTTTACTATAACCCTCAAGGTCTCGATCTTATTGTTTTAGAAGTTACTCTTCAATGTAAGGGAATATACCACCCTTCTCTTTTAAAGCACTCCTTTTATGTTATGACTTTTTAATTTATATTTTATTATGTTGTGATATTTAATTTCATATTAACCATAATTTAAATATTATTTTAAAATTATTAGAGACCCATTTTTCTCTCAATCAACTCATTTTATGATTTTTTAACTGACGCCGTTAGGCTGCGAAATTTCGTAAGGTAATTCTCAAACTTCTCTTTTACTTTCAAGTTCTCTTTTATGTGGTATGTATTTAAAATTTCCATAACATGTTCATATTTTTATTTATTTTTTCCCTATACCATATTACGATTAATTTATGAATGGGATACCCTTGTATCCTTTATTTTTAATGTTTTTTAAATCCATATTACATAGCCGTTATGCTGTAGGATTTTTGTCTCAAAATCTCACTTTTTCTCAAGAAATTATTTTATTTTCATTATGTGAAACCTAAAACTATATAATTTATAGGGTTATTCATCAATACATAAAAATGATATATTTTATTCTGGAATTTACATACATAAAACCCTGATTCCCTTTTCGTGGGTTATATATGACATAATGATCATGTTTTTAAGCACTTTTTAAAACATCAAGATTTTAATATGAAAAACATTTATTTTATTCTATTTGGTTTATTTATGAAATGTTTGACTATGATCTATGTGGATCACCTGAAAATAAATAAATAATAATGGTGCGCCCTGATAGCACTCCAATGCATTAGGTAAAGAAATTAATCTCTAGAGATGAAAAGTTTTACAATACCATAGTGAATCGCCTTGGTAATTTTTATGATGCCTTGGTGATAAAACTTGGTGATATGATTTTATGATACATTGATGAATAAACCTGGTAATTTATATGAAAAACCAGTGATAAACCTTGGTGATATTCTTTTATGATACCTTGGTGAATAACCTTGGTAATTGTTTATGAAACCTTGGTGATGGACCTTGGTGATATGCTTATGAATGTCTAAATTAAATGATGTATAAAAAATTTCAAGTTGTGATACATTTTCTTTTTATTATGATATTCCTCCTTTTAAAATTCTCTTGTATTTCTATATTTCATCAAGTTCTTCTTGATACCACAAGTAAACTGTTTCACTTATTTTCCCTTACTGTGTCTTATGCTCACCCTTTCCTTTGATGTATGTATCCAGGTTATGAGATGAAATTAATGTAATTAGGATAAACCTTGTATAATAATTTAAAGTTGATTAGAAGAATGAGTTTTAAGTTTTCATTTATTATATTACTAATTTCCAAGACACTAAACCCAAAAGATCTTATGCTTGTAAAATTTCATGTAAAGTTATGTAATAAAAAGGCAGGATGTAATAGTTGGTATCAAAATATAGTTTAGTTATTTGTGGAAATTTGGATTTGAAAACTTTAGGAATAACCCTAGAGAAATGTTTAAATATATGAAAACTTCATGGAATTATGGTGAAATATTATGTAAGTGGTTTCTGAACAAATAAATCCCTATCTGTATACAAACAAGTGGACTTGACTCTAGCACATATGTATCTAGGGGTAAAACCCAAAAACACCACTTTGCGATATACTTGAACGAGAACTAGTGCACAATAATGAGCCCTGCTGCACTCCTAGTTTGACACTCCTAGGTGATATGTTTGGTAAATCACAAACTTTTGATGAATCATTTTGAAGGATTTATAGAAAATTTAATTGTAGTTAAAGAATGATATTTTAAGCATGATTTTTTAAGTCATAAAAGTTAATTTATAATTATAAGTTTCCTTATAGTAATAAATTTATAATAAGATAAAATTGTGAGGATGCAATTTCTTTATGGGGGAAGAATGCAGTGACCCAAAAAATGTACTTTTATTTATGGATCTATTTCCTCCCAATAAATTTTTATTATGTTTTACAATAGAATAACATATAATTAATTATTATTTCATGAGGAAAATATACATCATGAATAAATTTAGATTAGTTAAACTAATAATAATAATGGGATATACACATTTAAGAATAGCTTTGCTTAATAAAATATATGTTTAATTAAGTTAGATTTGATAAATTGATTTTAGAAGTAAAAATTGTAATTTTTAGATAATTATCATACATAGATAATTATTATGGTAAAATAAACATCATTTTTTAATTTCTAATGTCGAAATTAATCTAGGCTGAATTTTAAGAAGTTTTCTAGTAAGTTTCAATTTTTTAGTATTTGATGAATAATATTAGATGAATAGTTTTTTTTCGATGAAAAGTATTTTATGAATAATGTTTTCATTTAAAATGAAATTCATTTGTTTTAAAACATAGTTAAATTTTAAATTCTACATGTCGAAAAATAGTTAGGGTGAATTTTTTGGATTTTTCTAAAATAGTTGAATTTTCGATGAATAATAAAAATATAGTTTTCAGTTTTCAGTATGTTTAATGATGTCATAACTATGTCATAATGATGTAATGAGTAATATAAGATACTGGTAGACTATTTTTTATTATTAAAATATGATATTATTTGTCCCAAGTGGTCAATACCATGGGCAATCCCATGGTTTTACAAAGACCAGTAATGAAGTGTCCTTTGAAATTGATAAAAAAACTCCCTTTCTTTTAATATAAATACCCACCCATTCCTTCCATTACATTCATTACAAAATAATTCCCCTTGAATATAGAAGATAATTAACTCCCATGGATTACTTTAAAGGTTTCCTTAATCCATCAAGGTCCCTATCTTAGAGTTTTAGAAGTTACTCTTCCAGGTAAGGGAATCTACCACCCTTCTCTTTTAAAGAACTCCTGTTATGTTATGACTTTTTAATTTCTATTTTATTATGTTGGGATATGTCATTAAATATCTCACTTACTTTCCATATTATTTAAAATTCATTAGATACCCATTTTTATCTTATCAACACATTTTATGAATTTTTAAGTGACGCCGGCAGGCTTCCGAAATTTCATTAGGGAATTCTCAACTTCTCTTTTCCATTAAAGTTCTCTTTTATGTGGTATGTCTTTAAAATATTCATAACATGTTATTATTTCCATTTTATATTTTCCCTCTACTTAATTATGAGTGTTTTATGAATTGATGAATCCTATTACCTATATTTTTAATGTTTTATAAAACTATGTTTCATACACGTTATGCTGCAGAATTTTCATCTCAAAATCTCTCTCTTTATCTCAAGAAATTATTTTATTTTATTTATGTGAATACCCAAAACTATTTAATTTATAGATGTATTCATAAATACATATAAATTATTTATTTGGTTTGGTAATTTACATACATAAAACCCTTATTCCCTTTACATGCGTTATAAATGATATAATGATCAAGTTTTTAAGCACTTTTTAAAACACCATAATTTTGATATAAAACCAATTTCTTTTATTCTTTATGGGTTATGTATAAACTATTTTATTTTGATCTATGTGGATCACATGAAAATAAATACATATTAAGGTTTGAACCTGATAGCACTCAAATTCATTGGGTAAAGAAATTAATCTCTAGAGATGATAGGTTTTTAGATACCATGGTGAATAACATTGGTAATTTTTACAACACCTTAGGAATGGACCTTGGTGATATGCTTATGAATGTATAAATTAAATTTTTAGCCACATTTTTACGTTATGATTCATGTTATTATTATTATTATGATATTTCAACTTTTCCATTGTTCATGCCTTTATTTATTTCCTCAAGTTTATATTGATGTCTCTCAAGTTCACACATAAAGATTTCCCCTGTTTTTTCCCTTACTGGTCCTTCTGCACACCCTTTCCTTTGATGTATGTCCCTAGGTTATGAGATGTAGTAATTGTACTTAGGATGAACCTATTTTGAACCTATGATTATGCCTTAAAATTGGATTACCAAGATGTTTTATGTTTTCTAATAAGTTTCAATTTTTTAGTATTTGATGAATAATATTTAAGTAATAGTATTTTTTTGATTAATATTAAAAAATATATTTCTGAATAAGTATTAAATAATTAATTCTGTGATTTTTTTTCAAAAAACGGATATACATGCTTGTGATCAATAAGATATTTAGAGTCTAATAAGATCAATTTAATTTTTTGGTGAAGGGTACTTGACCCTTTGGATTAATAATGTTACCCTTATAAATAGAAATTTGACCAATGGAAAAGTAACCTCACCTAAGGAATTATAAACATATTTTAGTCACTTAAATGGTAATGTGATATAATCATATCATTGTATAAGTAAATAAATGTTTTATAAATTATTAGTTAAGTATTATTATTTTGTTTAATTTAAAATGAAATTCAATTTTTTTAAAATTTATTTTATTCTAAAATTCTACACATCAAAAATTTTTAGGGTGTATTTTTGGGATTTTTCTGAAATAGATGAATTTTCGATGAATAGTAAAAATACAATTTTGACTTTTCTTTATGTTTAATGACATCATAACTATGTCATAATGATGTAATGAGTAATATAAGATACTGGTAGACGCTTATGGATTATAATATGATATGAGGTTTCCCAAGTGGCCAATACCATGGGAAAATACTATGGGAAATCCCATGGTTTTTCAAATACCACTAATGAAGTGTCCTTTGAAATTAATAAAATATTCCCTCACTTTTTATATAAATGATCACCCATTAATTAGTTTCATTTCATTAAAAAATAATTATCCATTAATTTATGATATTATTACATTGTATGGAGTCCTCTAAAGGTTTATTCAATCCCTCAAGGTCCTGATCTTAGAGTTTTAGAAGTTACTCTTCAAGGTAAGGGAATCTACCACCCTTCTATTTTCAAGAACTCCTTTTATGTTATGACTTTTTAATTAATATTTTTTTATGTTTGGATATGTCATTCCATATCCCCATTACCATAAATATTATTTAAAAATGATAAGAGACCCTTTTTTTCTCTCAATCAATTCATTTTATTATTTTTAAGTGATGTCGTTAGGCTGTCGAAATTTCGTAAGGGAATTCTCAAACTTCTCTTTTCCTTTCAAGTTATTTTTTATGTGGGGTGTCTTTAAAAATTAAATGAAATGTTCTTATTTTTATTTTATTATATCCCTGTACTTTATTATGAGTAATTTATTAATGGGAGACCATTTTACCATCTCTTTTTAATGTTTTCTAAAACCATGTTGCATAGTTGTTATGCTAAAGAATTTTTGTCTCCAAATCTCTCTCTTTTTCTCAAGAAATTATTTTATTTTCTTTATTGGAATACACAATACTATTTAATTTTCAAGGGTATTAATCAAGACAAAAAAATTATATATATTGTTTTTGTAATTGACATACACAAAACCCTCATTCCCTTTCTATGGGTTATAAATGACATAATGATCATGCTTTTTTAAGAACTTTTTAAAAGGTCACGATTTTGATATGAAACTAATTTATTTTTTTCTATTTGTGTTATTTATGAAATTTTTGATTATGATCTATATGGATCACATAAAAATAAATACGTATTAAGGGTGCACCCTGATAGCATTCCATGTATTGGGTAAAGAAATTAATCTCCAGAGATGAAAAGTTTTACGATACCTTGGTGAATCACCTTGGTAATTTATATGACACCTATATGATAAACCATGATGATATTATTTTACAATAACTTTGGGAATAACCTTGGTAATTTTTTTATGATACCTTGGGTATGGACCTTGGTTATATGCTTATGAATTTATAAATTAAATGCTATAGCCACATTTTAAAGTTATGATTCAGGTTATTATTATTATGATATGCCTCTTTTTCCAATTCTCATTTCTTTCTATATTTCATCAAGTACTTATTGATATCACAAGTAAACTATTTACATTTCTAGGCCTTCTACTCACCCTTTACTTTGATGTATATCTCTAGGTTATGAGATGAAATAAATGTAATTAGAATTAACCCTAAATAATCCTTTCAAGTGGATTAGAAGAATGTGTTTTAAGTTTTCATGTATTATGTTCATAATTTCTAAGACACTAACCCCAAATGATCCTCTGTTTGTAAAATGTCATGTAAAATTATGTAATAAAAGGCGGGATGATATAGAGTACCGGTACTCTGTGTGTACACTACTGTACATGGTTTGTAATCCTTAAACATTATATTCCCTGAACTAGAAGAACACACAACATGTCACCCTAGACTACACACCATGTAGATTGGTTTTCCTAAAAGGAAAACCCTCAGGTCACTCGAATACCCTATTTTTATCCTCAAATAAATATATTTGGCCACTATGGGCCTCATAAAAGAATAATACATTTTTAAATTTATCAAATGGAAAATATATGGGGATATACGGTGGAAACATAAATGGGATTACCTTTGGGAGGAAACCACTGAAGCTTCATTCGATTCTATGGTCCATGGTTTCCGCATGTCGATTCAGTGTGTAGAGGGATTTATAGCGATATCTCTCTTTATCCCTATCTATATCTTTATATCTCCCTATCCCTTTCTCTCTTCGATCATGGTGAAGGAGGAACCACACAATAGGTAGCTGATATAAGTAGGAAGGAAAGGAAATAAATGAAAAGGAAAGAAAGAAAAATAAGAAAAAGAAAAGAAAAGAAAAGGTGGATTGAGTGGTACCTGATGAACATATCAAGTTTATGCCTCACCTAGGATACAATCCCCGTTCTAGACTCAAAAAATTTAAGAAATATAAACTTGAAACTCTATTCAAAAGTTATGACAGAACGAACATTCATGAACAAGTTAATATTTAATTTGTTATGATGAAATATTAATTATTATGAAAAAATTACAATGACTTGTATACCTAAAAAACTCACTTACTAGGTTAAACAACCTATTTTGGTACTAAAAGAGTGGTCAGAAAAATTATCCAAGATCATCTGCTAGTGAAAAATACCATTATACCCCTTTATAATCATTTGATAGAAAAAATTCAAATTTCTGCTCAAAATTGGAATCTAGAAAAACCTAGTTTCTTAAAAACTCCCCATCATAAACCATCTCATCCCTAAGAAGCCCAATTAAAAGACTAGAAGCCATGCTCTCAACCCAAGAATCTATATAACCATGCTATCTGGATGGTCCAATGGCCATCCTCATACTTTAAAAACCACCTTCTATATAGAAGAAATTTAACTGCAACTAATCTGGTAATCTCCACCATTGGAATACCATTATCGTCGTCTCAAAAGTAACATATGATCCTAATGGCCCAAAAAACCATATAATTTCAAATGAAAATGTGTTTCACCACCCTCAAACAACCAATAGTGCACTCCACACAATATGGCTTTCCTTACACCACTCCTTTAGCAGAACCTCAATAGGTTCCCTCCCTCTATAGGGAAGAACATTTAGAAAGAAAAAAAGGAGATCAACTTAGTGTAGATGCTATCTTAGAATACTCTAGAAGAATCAATATAGAGCATGATATTCTCTAACAAGAGTAAAGTAAGATTTCACTAAGGGTGTGTACAACTCCCTCTGAGTCATGCTCACCATTCCTTAAAAACCTAACCAGGATTCAACCCTGAGTCAACTATCTCATAGTACCTGATTCATTCCCTAATGCCACCTATATCTCAAAGGGACATTCTAGCATAAATTCCAGGATCCAAGCCTATGGATAGTCTTAAAACATCAGTCCTCAGCTCAAACTTGGACACTCCATGATTTAGATTCAAATAATACCACATGCAACCAGCATGCATCTTTATCACCTGACTCATACTCCAGTGATTCATCCATTACAAAGATACACTGACCATGCTACATAGAATGTAAGTTCTATTAAGCTAGAATTTTCCTTGGAACTCCTCTTCAAAATTGAGTACGACTCCCATCCCACAATTTATTCCATGAACTCTCATCACCCAACATCATTCCATTCACAAGAATCTACCTTTGATCTGACTACATTAGTAATAGAGGAAAAAACTAGTCAGCTAGGCTAGATACCCGAACTGTCCTAACCCTCTATGTGAGTCTAAAAAAACAAGCACCCAAGGTGCTTCGTCAAAAGATGAAGGCATAAAAATTACCATAACTCAAAACATGAGCACCTACTATGCCTCAATAAAAAAACAATCATGAAACTAAGATCGCCGCCTAAAGAGGCAACAGAAAACCTGGGACTACCTCTCACATAGGCTACCCTCAAACAAAATGAACATCGACCTTCATGCGTCTGAGTCAAACTAAGGGCCTCTAAGTATCCCACCTAGCCCAACCATAAAAGCTTCACAACTGGGTTCTGAGGTCTAACCTCTTACCAAAAAAGATCAAAAAACTGTCAAAATAAGGAAATATCACAACAACCAATAAGGTTGAAAGCTGAAAACACAAACTACAAGGGCCTGATCCTCATCAATCTTCCTTAGAAGGAAATTCTCCCTGGAGGTTACAAAAACAACATAGAAGAGAAATAGAATGACACTCATTGGAATTCGTATATGAAAATACCCCATGGAGGTCCAACTCATATAAAAGTCTTGGTACCTATTTACATAATTCTTATAAATCCATCTAGATAACCACGAACCTAAAAAACAACTCCCTATATGTTTTTCAATAAATATGCACCACATTCTATATCGACCAACTAAGTTACTAAATCTTCAATGTAAGAGGATTGAGTCATAAAACTCACAATAATGCCTCAACATAGATCCACATAACCTTACACCAGTGTAAAAAGTATGTGTAACTAGGCCCAATAATATAAGCCTCAATTGTCAGTAAAATCACACACTAGCAGACCTATATGATGTGAATTCTTAGTGCCAAATATGATGCCTGGGATGCCTCTTACATTTTCCTTACAAGAGTTAAAATCCATATCTATCATATTTCTAAAGGCCAATAGCCATATATCCATAGTAAATAATAACCATTACACAACATGTGCATCGATCAAGGAAAAAATCATATACAAATATAACATCAAAAATCAGAACAAAAATCCCATACCCTGGAAACTAGGATTTCTTACCATATTAAGTGTACTCAATTCACTAGTGTGATATCCATTGAAGGTTCCAAAACATTATTAATAATCATATCAAACATATCCCAAAAATTAAAGACCACAAAAAGAACAGCTCTGATACCATTTTGAAACATCTTGACTTGGATTTCACTAAACTGGTGCTCCAAGATAGTGGATTACAAGGTCTCAAGTGAACCTCCCATATGCTAGAGGCTGCCTACAAGTGGTAAGGGTATAGGGTGTGATTGTGTGGAGACTATGCCCTTATATCATAATAAGAAACAAAATAAAATAGCTAAGTATCATATAAAAAAGAAAAAAATCGAGTGTGGAATAAGTAAATAACTGAAATAGAAGATTCTTTAATAAAAAATGAAAATCTGTAAAATCATGAAAAACTATGTCATACAATACAACACTAGCCACCCACTGGGATGACCCTATAGATATAGGAGTAAAAAATAAACTGAAAGTAAAAGTACATGTCTCTACTACTAATTATGATCCAGACCACATACCTAGTCTTTAGACACTATCAAACTGCACCAGCCCAATAAGAAGAAATCACAATCAGCTCTACTCGAACATGAAACTCTGAGCCTCAGCCCTATCCACCATGAAACTCATGCTTTGTAACACCCCGAGATTTTATGAAAAATATTCTTTTAATAATGTCTTGTGTTTTATGCTACACCAAGATTACCTTGCGCTATACGCAACACCGTATTAGACTGTAGTATACGCAACACTATTCTTGGATCGTGTTACACACAATTTTGATAATAGTTATTCTATGCAACATTGAGTACATATATATATATTCAATGTATTAATAAAATATGGTTGGATTATGTTATATGAAACAATTAAGGATTCTGTCATAGCACGCAACCTTGACTTGGCTTGCATTACACACAATCGCGACCTTCCTCGATAGCGTGTGTTGTACGCAATATCGGGTTTTACTAAACAACGATATATTATTATAATATTATTATGAACTAGTCATTATGAATAATATTAACTAAATTTTTAATCTTATAACATTATTATTCGTCTTGAACATTTTCTAAAATATGGTATAAGAACAAAATAAATTTTTCGGGTAAAATAAGTATTTTTCAAAAAATGCAGTTTTGCCGCCTTTTGATGGTGCACCCACTTTAAATCTAGTTTTTGACATATTTATAAGTTCAATTTGAAAAAAATAAAATTCTTCTTTGGAATCATGAAATAAAAATTTACTTTGGATAAATTTTCATATCATTCTGGTAACTTTCATATTTTGATGAATAGTAAAAACACGTTATATTTTAATTAAAAACAACTTTTTTCATCGCAATAATTTATATGGTTAAATTATAATATTGAATGGTTTTAAAGTATAAATAGAATATATTTTTACTATTTAATATAATGTATGTCATTAGCATTGATTCTACCTTGAATTCGTAGGATAAATCAATTCAATCTTTTGCAATGTTTTAAAGAAACCCCGTTTTCTTTTGACAACGAGATTAATTTTAATTTAATTTCTGCAACTTTTGAGTATTGTATTTGGAAAAATGGATTCCATATTTGGAATCAGTGGATCCAAATTATGTTAATAATCTACTTTTTATTTTTGGGAATTATGAATAGTAACTACGGTAAATTTTATTTACCATAGTTAAAGGTAAATCGGGTAATTAAGGGTAAATATAATATTATAAAATTACCCTAACACATGTCCAAATCCTATTGGATGACTAAAAGTCGACCCATATAATCTAAGGGTTGGATTAGATTCATTTAATGGACTTTTGTCCATGAAAATAATTTAATTATTATTAAAACCAAAGAATGTGACAACATGTCACTTTCCTAAATCTTATAAGTATAATAATTTTAATTTAGTGATACACTTCATGAAACTTCGAACATGAATAGTATATAGAAATCTAATATAATTATCTACATCATAGAAATTTATTTAGAATTTTTAGGGATTAAATAATTATCATTTATTATGACACAAAGATGATGCAGAAATTGTCTTATTAATGAAATATTGACATAATTGATGTTATAAATACCCAAATAAATGTAATTTAAGACTTTTTATAAATTAAACTAATTTTACAGGTTAATATGACATGTTAATATTTATTTAATTAACTTTTTTCGAACTAATAATTCTGTTATTATTTTTAAAAAAATCAATTACTAAATAGTGTCAAAATTGATATAAAATAGTTTTTAAAACAAATATTATATTATTAATTGTTATTTTATTCTTAAAAATCTAATGTTAGGCCAAATGACTTATATAAGGTTATATATATTAATAATAAACAACTTGGGGTTCGTTTGGCTTGTTATAGTAAGTTTATTAACCTTATAGTGTAAGAACACAAGAAGAGACGATAAAAGTAAAATTATTTAACTTAATGTTAAAACAAACTGATAAGGTTAAAATAGGAACCTAAACTTGTGAAAATTCTACTGGATGAAAGGATTTAGATCCATCCCCACCTTAGCTTCGAAATAAATCATTTTGGAGCTATTTAAAACCGAATTTGGATTTATAATAAAATAATAATTTTAGTTATTCCAAAGGTGCCCCTCTCCTCCCTTATAAAAGGGCACCTCCTCCCTCTCTTCCTCACACCACTTTGAGCCTTAAAGATCGGCCAACCCCTGAAAAATTGTCTTCTACACTTCCCTAGAAACATCCTAGAGGTCATGGTATTCTTCGAAGACCAATTTTAGTGCCCTAAGAGGAGGAATCAAAGAGGTGCTTCAAAGAAGAGGTAATGTCCGTTACCGATTCTTTCATCTTTATTTCTTCTTCCACTTCTTCTTCTTTTTTGGTTTCATTACGAAGTAATAAAATCAGTATCACTCATATACTGATATGTTATTATAAGTATGAAACAACCCTATTTCACCATCTATCCATCCTACGGAAAAAGAAATCACCGCGCGTGCGTACGTACGGAATACTGTCTCCAGCCGTGGTGTAATCTATTTTCCACCACCACCTTACTTGGATGGGTATAATGGTGTAAATAATGACTATATATGACTATTAAAAATTGATATTTATTCTGAAATAGTATACATACACTCCAATACAATTCCACGATCATAGGAACGATATCATCACTCGTGCGTACGTACGGAATATCGTCTCCACGATGTGATGCGACTCATTCTACATGATCTTCATTTCATAATGATTATATAAATGAATTTAATGAATGAATATGATATATATTACACTAATACCATTCTGGGAATGAGGTATCCATAACCTAAAGAGAATAATAAGAATTTATTCGACAAAACACGCATAAGAATAAAAAGTAATAAACACCCGAATAACAAGTAGTAAAGAAATATTACTAATAAGAAGCTATGAATATGACAATATATGATATCATAACAATAAGTATGATTCTGGAATAAGTCAATAACATTATTTAAATCATTATACAGGAGGTTCGGACACTTACAAAGCAAAACGGACCTAAGGTAAGGGAAAATATCACAATCTCATTTTTATCTGAGATTGTTTATACTTTGGTATTTACTGGGGTGTATTTTATCATCCACATCCATGTTTCCCCAATATGTAATATTATTTCCATCCACCTAATTTTTTTAAATCCTATTTTACCCTTCGATGAGTTTTTAGTAAAAGATATGAAAAGAATCTTTTGTCGTTTTTCATACGAGGTACTTTTTGACTTTTCCGACAAAAGTACGAAAAGAATGTTTTTTTAAACTTATACGACATGAATGGATTTTTAAAACATTATTTCCAAGAAGCTTACTTTACAAGTTTTGAAGTTTATTTTTAATCAACTTCTTTTAGTTTAAAATAGTATGACATGTTAAGAAAGGAAAAATGTTTTTGAAGTAGAAATGATATTTTCCTCAAGAATGGAGTTCAAGTGTTTTATCAAAATTATTTTCCATCTAAGATAATATAGGGTTCTATTTCTATCCCTATTATTACATTTATTTGATTATTTTGTGATGGAATTATTTTTATGAATTCCTTTATCTTATATGAATTGTTTTATGATGTCATGTTGTTTAAGAATCCCATTTTTATTACATGGGTTATGCAATGATGTATGATTTATGATTTTGTGGCACACATAAGAATGGTATCATTATGATATGGTTGGGACCTATATATCCCTCCAATGAATTGGGTAAAGATTTTATATCTCATGAGATAGACATGGCTGGAACGGTAGGTTATACCGGTTCAGTGAAACAGGACTGAAACGGGGAGTAAACTCGGTTCAGAAATGGACTTTGTCCACTAAGATAGTCCTGGCAATGAGTCTTGACTAATTAGAAATGATTATCTATGATTATTTGTTTATGCCACAAAGTTTCATGTTTTATGTTATGATTATTGGGATTACATTTCACTACTATGATTTATCCCATTTTATGAAATTATGCTCTCTTTTGCAGGTTAATATTTCCAAAAGTTATGTTCTTATGAATATGATGTGATTGATATTTATTTTGTTTACCCTTACTGAGCATTTGAGCTCACCCTTTTATGTTTTCTTTTTCCCAGGACATAAATAAAGGATTTAGGTTTAAAAAAAAGAATATCTTTATGGGAGATGTTGAAGATCTTTCACCACGATTAGAAGATTACGTTCCATGTTTCCAAAGACACTAAACTATTACGGTTCTTGTGTGTCTGTTTTTGTTATGTATTAAGTATTCCGATAAAGTAATGTAATGTCCATGTACGTCAAGATTCGGGTCTTTATAGTTGGTATCTGAGGAAAGGTTTAGTCAACCTTTGGAAACTAGGATGTGAAAACGTTAGTGAGATCCCTAGAGATATTTCTAAGGTATGTCTAGGGATGTCCCTAAGGATAAGTATATGTATAGGATACAGTCCTAGAACTATGGTAACAATAATAGAATTTAACCTAATATGTTAGATATTGAGGATACTCCCCCTTTATTATGTTGTTTTCTCTAGCATGATTTTTTCCTCTCACACTATTCTTTTTTGGGTTTTAGACGATGGCTGGAACCCGAAGGAACCGTGTTGATCAATGTAATGGACAATGCAATGATTGTCCTCCTAAACAAACAAAGGTTATGGGAGATGGAGTGCAAAATCTTATTGCTATACTTACACAAGATATGAATCATTATGGACTTCCAAATGAGTAGAGAAGGGAACAACATTCTATTGAGTCCTTCATGAGGCAACGTCCACCTTCTTTTAGTGGGTCTTCTGATCCACTTGTTGCTGAACAATGGATCAGTACCACTGAAAAGATATTTTCAGTTCTTCAATGTTCTGAACATGATAAATTTATCTTAGCAGTATATCGTTTGGAAGGTGAAGCTGATCAATGGTGGAATCTTATCAAGAATACGAGGCAAAGAGATGAAATTGAGTCCATGGAATGGGACGAGTTCAAGAACTTATTTTTCAATAAGTACTTCCCTCGTATTCTTCGAAAAAAGATGGAGAAAGAGTTTCTTGAACTATAGCAAAAGGATGATGAATCTGTTGGTATATACGAAGCGAATTTTACAAGGCTTGAAAGGCATGCATCTGGATTTATCATCCAACCTGAAAGTAAAGTTGATCGATTCTTCAGTGGCTTAAAACCAAATCTTCGAAGGGCATTATCTATAAGAGACTTCAGTAGCTATGAAGAAATTGTGCGTTGTGCTATCAAGGTAGAAATGGAAGTTGGTGTGACTTATCCATCTCATAGTTTTGACGAGAAACGAAAGACGGAGTTCAAGGAGAAATCTCAGAATAATGGTGAAAAGAAGATGAATGTTTCCTTATGCTCAAAGTGTGGAAGGAAGCATGATGGAGATTGTCTTAAAGGGACAAGTAAATGTTTCAAATGTGGAAAGGAAGGTCATCAGGCATTTGAATGCTGCAATGATGGGAAGAATATGCCTAATGATGCAAACAAAGGAAGGGATACATAGAATGGACCTACTACACTTCAATGCTTAAAGTGCAAGGAAATGGGGCATTATGCTAATAAATGCCCTAATCCAAGGGTTAGTGATGATCGACATGAGCAACCACTTAAGGCAAAGGACAAAGGGAAGTCACATGTGTTCACCATTGGGGATGTTGAATATGAAAACGATGTGGTGGAATGATTAAGTGTTTATGTAATGGGATTCCAGAATAATGTTGTATATAGTATCGTGGAATATTGGAATATTTATGTTTTGGTCCATTTTGGTTTTCAATAATTTTATGGAATCAGTAACCATGAAAAGTGATTGAAATATTTTTGGAAAGTAGATGATATGCACATAATGAAGGGATAAAGAGAATCTAATATGTTTGATAGTATTCATGAGATCATGATTGATATAAGGACTAAGTGATATCATGTTTTGAGTATATAGAATTTTGAGGATTTTGGTATGTGGAAAGTGTTAACTTTTAACTGCATTCATGTTTTCACTAAGGTTCAATGGATATTCATTCTTCAAGAGAATACATGATTAAGGTATTCACATGTTTGTAATTTGACCAACAAGATATATCTTATGATATATGGGGGATAAATGATGGCATTCACGTGATCATTTTCTTTATACTATGAGCTTAGACCGAAGTATTTTAGATAATCCTAAAAATTGGAATGGATTATGTTGGACATAAGTTAGTATTATTTAAGGATAAAACTTCTTTGACATTGTTGATGGGATGTTATAGTAATATATATTTATAAAAAGGACAACCTCCAGGACGGGCGAAATCCCATTGCGTCGGACACGGCTATGGGAATCAAACCCACAACTGAAGTGCGACTAGCTTTATCGCCTACCACTGGCCTACAGGAAGTCCCTGTTTAGTAGAAACTAGTTTTATTATATTAAGCAGTATGATATAAGAAGTATAAGTCCATTTTAGGAACCATATATGATTAATCTCACTATATATGAACTTATGTATTTTTTTGATAACTTTTCTAACCTTTTGTTTGAGACAGATGGAATGACCCATCATTCTATCACATGATCTGCTAACACATCATGAATGACAAATTCAACTTCATTTATTTAAGAGATGAAGTGGAAATTATCCAAAGAACGACAAACAATGAGACTATACCAAAATCACGAAAGTATTTCTTCTAATTCCAATTTCATCAACTTTAGGGAAATGATCTTGAAAACCAAAAATGTTTTCCTAGTTCTCTTATATCTGATGAATCAGATGGTACCTTAGATCGTCACAAATTTATGGCTTTGTGATTGCTGGCTTTTCCATAGCCATGTTCTCTACCACTTTCCATCATAACATGATGGTTAGATTTCTCTTCCATATCCATATTTTCACCTATGTGGAAACCCAGTGATTAGTTTATTTGGGTAACCGTTACGTTTCATACTTTTGTTTTTAAAGACTGGTTTTGGTATTCATTTTTACGATGTGGGTTTCTATTAAAGAAACTTTCTAATAGTAAACCATTTATAACCCCGACGAATTTCGAGGGCGAAATTCATTTTATGGGGGGTAGAATGTAACACCCTCAGATTTTATGAAAAATATTATTTTAATAATGTCTTGTGTTGTATGCTACACCAAGATTACCTTGCTCTATACGCAACACCGTATTAGCTTTCAGTATACGCAACACTATTCTTGGATCGTGTTACACACAATTTTGATAATAGTTATTCTACGCAACATTGAGTATATATATATATATATTCAATGTATAAATGAAATATGGTTGGATTATGTTATACAAAACAATGAAGGATTCTTGCACAGCACGCAACCCTGACTTGGCTTGCATTACATGCAATCACGACCTTCCTCGATAGCGTGTGTTGTACGCAATACCAGGTTTTACTAAACAACAATATATTATTATAATATTATTATGAACTAGCTGTTGTGAATAGTATTAACTAAATTTTGAATCTTATAACATTATTATTCGTCTTTCACATTCTCTAAAACATGGTATAAGAACAAAATAAATTTTTTGGGTAAAATAAGTATTTTTCAAAAAATGCAGTTTTGCCGCCTTTTGATGGCGCACCCACTTTAAATATAGTTTTTGACATGTTTATAAGTTCAATTATACAAAATAAAATTCTTCTTTGGAATCATGAAATAAAAATTTACTTTGAATAAATTTTCATATCATTCTGGTAACTTTCATATTTTGATGAATAGTAAAAACACGCTATATTTTAATTAAAAACAAATTTTTTCATCACAATAATTTATATGGTTAAATTATAATATTGAATGGTTTTAAAGTATAAATAGAATATATTTTTATCATTCAATATAATGTATGTCATTAGCATTGATTCTACCTTGAATTCGTAGGATAAATCAATTCAATCTTTTGCAATGTTTTAAAGAAAAACCTGTTTTCTTTCGACAACGAGATTAATTTTAATTTAATTTCTGAAACTTTTGTGTATTGAATTTGGAAAAATGGATTCCATATTTGGAATCAGTGGATCCAAATTATGTTAATAATCTACTTTTTATTTTTGGGAATTATGAATAGTAACTATGGTAAATTTTATTTACCATAGTTAAAGGTAAATCGGGTAATTAAGGGTAAATATAATATTATAAAATTACCATAACACATGTAAAAATCCTACTGGATGACTAAAAGCCGACCCATATCACCTAAGGGTCGGATTAGATTCATTTAATGGACTTTTTTCCATGAAAATAATTTAATTATTATTAAAACCAAAGAATGTGACAACATGTCACTTTCTTAAATCTTATAAGTATAATAATTTTAATTTAGTGATTCACTTCATGAAACTTCAAACATGAATAGTATCCAGAAATCTAATACAATTATCTACATCATAGAAATTTATTTAGAATTTTTAGGGATTAAATAATTATCATTTATTATGACACAAAGATGATGCAGAAATTGTCTTATTAATGAAATATTGACATAATTGATGTTATAAATACCCAAATAAATGTAATTTAAGACTTTTTATGAATTAAACTAATTTTAAAGGTTACTATGACATGTTACTATTGATTTAATTAACGTTTTTCGAACTAATCATTCTGTTATGATTTTTACAAAAATAAATTACTAAATAGTTTCAAAATTGACATAAAATAGTTTTTAAAACAAATATTATATTATTAATTGTTATTTTATTCCTAAAAATCTAATTTTCGTCCAAATGACTTAGATAAGGTTATATATATTAATAATAAAAAACTTGGGATTCGTTTGTCTTGTTATAGTAAGTTTATTAACCTTATAGTGTAAGAATACAAGAAGACACGGTAAAAGTAAAATTATTTAACTTAATGTTAAAACTAAATGATAAGGTTAAAATAAGAACCTAAACTTGTCTAAATTCTATTGGATGAGAGGATTTAGACCCATACCCACCTTATATTCTAAATAAATTATTTTGGAGCTATTTAAAACCGAATTTGGATTTATAATAAAATAATAATTTTAGTTATTCCAAAGGTGCCCCTCTCCTCCCTTATAAAAGAGAACCTCCTCCCTCTCTTCCTCACACCACTTTGAGCCTTCATGCTCGGACAAACCCTGCCAAATTCTCTTATCCACTTCCCTAGAAACATCCTAGAGGTCCTTGTCTTCTTCAAAGACCAATTTTAGTGCCCTAAGAGGAGGAATCAAAGAGGCGCTTCAAAGAAGAGGTAATGTCCGTTACCGATTCTTTCATCTTTATTTCTTCTTCCACTTCATCTTATTTAGTTGTTTCATTACGAAGTAATAACATCAGTATCACTCATTTACTGATATGTTATTGTAAGTATTAAACAACCCTATTTCACCATCTATCCATCCTATGGAAAAAGAAATCACCGCGCGTGCGTACGTACGGAATACCGTCTCCACGCCGTGGTGTAATCTATTTTCCACCACCACCTTACTTGGATGGGTATAATGGTGTAAATAATTACTATATATGACTATTAAAAAGTGATATTGATTCTGAAATAGTATAAATACACTCCAATACAATTCCATGATCATAGGAACGATATCATCACTCGTGCGTACGTACGGAATACCGTCTCCACGATGTGATGCGACTCGTTCTACATGATCTTCATTTCATAATGATTATATAAATGAATTGAATGAATGAATATGATATATATTACACTAATAACATTCTGGAAATGAGTTATCTATAACCTAAAGAGAAGAATAAGAATTTATTCGACAAAACACGCATAAGAACAAAAAGTAATAAACACCTGAATAACAAGTAGTAAATAAATATTACTAATAAGAAGATATGAATATGACCATATATGATATCATAACAATAAGTATGATTCTGGAATAAGTAAATAACATTATTTAAATCATTATATAGGAGTTTCGGACACTTACGAAGCAAAACAGACCTAAGGTAAGGGAAAATATCACAATCTCATTTTTATCTGAGATTGTATATACTTTGGTATTTACTGGGGTGTATTTTATCATTCACATCCATGTTTCCTCAATATGTAATATTATTTCCATCCACCTAATTTTTTTTAAATCCTATTTTACCCTTCGGTGATTTTTTAGTAAAAGATATGAAAGGAATATTTTGTCGTTTTTCATACGAGGTACTTTTTGACTTTTCCAACAAAAGTACGAAAAGAATGTTTTTTTAACTTATACGACATGAATGGATTTTTAAAACATTATTTCCAAGAAGCATCCTTTACAAGTTTTCAAGTTTATTTTTAATCAACTTCTTTTAGTTTAAAATTTTATGACATGTTAAGAAAGGAAAAATGTTTTTGAAGTAGAAATGATATTTTCCTCAAGAATGGAGTTCAAGTGTTTTATCAAAATTATTTTCCATCTAAGATAATATAGGGTTATGTTTCTATCCATATTATTACATTGATTTGATTATGTTGTGATGGAATTATTTTAATGAATTCCTTTATCTTATATGAATTGTTTTATGATGTCATGTTTGTTTAAGAATCCAATTTTTATTACATGGGTTATGAAATGATGTATGATTTATGATTTTGTGGAACACATAAGAATGGTATCATTATGAGATGAGTGTGACCTATATCTCCCTCCAATGCATTGGGTAAAGATTTTATATCTCATGAGATATACATGGCTGGAACGGTAGGTTATACCAGTTCAGTGAAACAAGACTGAAACGGGGTGTGAACTCGGTTCAGAAATGGACTTTGTCCACTAAGATAGTCTTGGAAATGAGTCTTGACTAATAAGAAATGATTCTCTATGATTATTTTTTTATGCCACAATGTTTCATGTTTTAAGTTATGATTATTGGGATTACATTTCACTACTATGATTTATCCCATGTTATGAAATTATGCTCTCTTTTGCAGGTTAAGATTTCCAAAAGTTATGTTCTTATGAATATGATGTGATTGATATTTCTTTTGTTTACCCTTACTGAGCATTTGAGATCACCCTTTTATGTTTTCTTTTCCCCAGGACATAAAGAAAGGATTTAGGTTTAAAAAAAATAAGATCTTTATGGGAGATGTTGAAGATCTTTCACCACGATTAGAAGATTACGTTCCATGTTTCCAAAGAAACTAAACTATTACGGTCCTTGTGTGTCTTTTTTTGTTATGTATTAAGTATTCCTCTAAAGTAATGTAATGTCCATGTACGTCAATCTTCGGGTCTCTACATGCTTAACCTGAATTACTGACACAAGGTTTACACATACACCGAGATGAACATGCATGGGTGAGAAAGATTCTCAATAGGCCACCCTAATAAGAAACCTATAAAACATGATTCTATAACTGTATGAAAAAGAAACTGCTCATCCTCACTAACACTCAACTAAAAAGGTAAGTAAAAATGAAAGTGAAACCATAGTCAAACCCTAGGTTCATAATCTCAGTCAACTTGAAAGTACCACCATGGATGTCCTTATTTATATATGTATAGATATATAGTCCCATACCTATATATATATATATATATATATATATATATATATATATAAATATGAATATTCCTGAGTATGTGAATAAAATAACATGAAACCGCATTAGAAATCGATCCTTGGGTTGATAATCCCAATATCCTGGATATCCTATATAAGGGAATTAAGCTTGATGTTGTTCCACTCAAGTCATATACCATTAAGTCGATCTCTTGGTATATAATCCCAATCAATATATACCTGCTTTGACCAACGATGGAAAAGTCTTTGAGCAAGCTATGTCACTATATGGGGATACTCATTCTACAACTGATTTCACTCATACTATCCTCCAATCACTAAAACAATGACACTGTATATCAATGGTCAATCCTATAAATATCACTATAACCAACTCTATCCCACAACGAGTAATCATGGGTCAGACCCCAAGGGACAAATCAATGGTATAACGACCAAGGAATCCACATCGGACTATGCTATGTAATCATAAGAATAAAAACCATCACGATCACACTATATAATGGAGTGTCATAACACTAAGGTATGGATCCAAGCAACTTGTCCAGGGCATCCTTATAGAGTCCAGGAGAATCTTGCTTGAAACTCAGTAAAGGCACTGGTTGGAGTCCTAGGAGCATACCAACAAAATGAAAGGACCAGTTTGGGATATACCTAACACTAAGAGGGGGGGTGAATCAGTGTTGGGGACTTTTTAAACCAATTCCAACTTTTTATCCCTGTACCTCTAGACCTGTTAGGATCTTGATTCTCTTATTCTCTTTTCCCTATCGCATGCAATAATAGAAACCAGTAAAAATGTGCACACGATATTTTTACAAGGTTCACCACTCAATAAGAGTAGCTACGTCCTTGCCATGCATGGATATGACCACTGCATGGATTCTCCACTATAAAGTAAAATGCTGTTACAATGGAGTGGCTAGGAAAATAATCCTCTAGCCAGTGTGAGTCCCTACACTTTGGAGGGGGGTGGGAAACAATCCTCTTCCCTGGACTGGTGAAAGCCAAGTCCAACTTGCAGCCTCTAGCTGGTTCTTTATACTGCCTATCGAGACAGTCTTCTTCTTTCTTCAAAAGGTTGGTTCTGCTCTAGATCTATTGTAGTGCTCTTCACTTGATTACTTGCAAAGCAGTAGGCAAGCAATACTCTTCTTACTTTCCCTTCATCTCTAGTGCAAAAACAAACTGCACTAGTTCTTCTTCCTTCTTCCTATTAGTGCAACAACTGACTGCACTAATCACCTTCTTTCTTTAGCTAGAATCACATACACCAATGTGATTATTCAAACACTGAAGATCTGCTCACAAAGCATCATCTGAATTAAACTGCCCTGAATAATTGTCAGCCTTCAATTGGGCATACTCTGTTCTTCTTCTTCTCTTCCTTCTCTTCTCAATACCAACACCTGAGTGTATTGGTATACTGAATTCTTCCTGTGTGCAGATATGATTTCAATTGCACGTCAAGTTCTTCTTCACTTCTCAAAGCACAAAGAGAGTGTTAAACACCAGTCGTGTGAGTGCGGTTCAACTTCTCTTTGTGAAACCGAATGGTTCACAGTTCTTTCTTCTTCACAAAGCTGCTTCGAGAGTGCAATGCACCTATCGAAGGCCTGCGGTACCCTCAAATTTTTTCGCGCACCCTTCTAGGCGACTTGCGCATAAAATTCAAGCCTTGCGCGCAATTCAAATGGCTTGCGCGTAAAATTCCCTTTTGGCGCGAAAAACGTTTTTCGCGCAACTCTTCCTTTTCGCGCAGAACTTTCTATTTCGCGCAGCAGTTCCTTTTTCGCGCAGCACTTCTTCTTTTCGCGCAATACTCTATACTTCAATTTTTCCGCGCGTCAGAGCTCAGGATTTGTCTATGTGTCGAGCATTAGACATCTAACAAGGATTAGCCTCATATTTATAGGCATTTTTGAACCCGCGCGAAAAACACTAATCCGCGCGTAAAACCTCCTCCATGCGCGTAAAAACTCTTTTATGCAACTTCATATTTCGCGCCATTCTTCAATATTTCGCGCACCTCATGCCTTTGCCATTTTTCATCCTTCTAAGCATGAAGCACCAATTGCGCGCAAAATTCCGCACCGTGTTCTATATTGCGCGCAAACCCAATCTTTCATGCGACATCAGATTTCGCGCACTGCTCCAATATTTCGCGCATTTTATGCCTTTGCCAATTTTTGATCTTCTGATCTCGAATCATCATTTGCGCGAAAACTTCATTCCCCAATTTCGCGCACCATGACAATATTTCGCGCAACCCGCAGATTTTTCGCGCAACCCGCTACTATTTCGCGCATCCCGCAGATATTGCGCGCACCACTTTATTTTTGCGCGAAACGTGCCTAAATTTCCGCGGACTCCATTCCTTTGTCATTTTTCATAGTTCTGACCTTGAATAACTCTTTTGCACGTATAAACCATTTTCAGCGCAACATCCATTGCCAAGCACATTTCTTCATCTCCCGATTTTCAGGCCCTAAAATTTGGCAAACACTGGAAAACGGCGCCACCTTAAACTGTGCTTTTCTGCCATCCCCAGATTGTCTATTGCTTTGCCATCTTATCTCTTTACTGCTTCCCATATCCATTCTTCTGCTCTTATCACGAATCCCACTATCGTGACATTTATCCTTTGATAGATCAGCTTAAGCATCGTCAGAGTTGCAATGGGAACTGAATCTTTCCTATCTTCCAGCAGCATCATCCCTTCCAATCAAAACATTATATAACTGGCATCATCATTTCTCCCCCTTTCCTTCATAAGGCTTGCATCACAAGTTCTCCTAACTCATGATTTGTGTGAAATACATACCAGCAAAGCATCGTCTGATTTAGATACAATGTGAAATGCCTGTCTACCTCAGAATGTCAAGCCCTTCCACGTTTTCTCTTCTTCATAACCATCATTCTGCAAATCATATGATTCTATTCTTCAAGTAAGCTCTTGCATGGTTCACATGCAATCATAAATCATTGCATTGTCTTCTTCAAATCATCATTCTTCTTCAACCATCCTTAGATAGATGATAATTCACCATTCTGCTCCAATCATCCTCAAATGGATGATACTTCTCCATTCTTCATTGTTGTAAACAATGTGTCACCATTGACACATGTTCTTTGAACTTAGGATTAGCTCAACAATCGTCTGAATTTATTGTCTAAGAGAATTGCTAAATTATGAAATCCAATGCTATGATTCCATAACAATTCTCCAGGCAACTTCACTTAAACCGATCTCCATTAACTTTGGAGTTCTTCTTCATATCCTTCTTCATTTTGACCAGCATTGACAACTGTTGACAACAAATACAATCTTCATATACAAAGTGGTCCCAACACAAAACATGTCCTAAGTGAGTCCAAGAAATTCAGATCCAAGGGGTTGAAAGGCCCAATGCATCTCATGGAATCAAGAACCAAGGAACATACTCAATCCAAGGTAGCCACTACCATGTTAACGATCTATGGAGAACCGTGCGTTGAATCTATAAAACCAACCAACATATGAGTCAGTCCAAGGAATTTCTACAATAGGGAATCCAAGTATCACTCAAGGTGTATAAATCATTGGTCGAGGAGAGAATAATCATCCTCTATAGACCACAAGTCGAGGAGAACGTAATCATACTCATCACTTATCATCAGGGAAATCATGCTCATATATCATAATCATAGGCCGAGGAGATTTTAATCATCCCCAACACATATCACTGTCCAATGAGTCCATACAAGTCACTCCTACAATAGAGAATCCAAGTATCACTCAAGGCATACAAGTCAACATGTAAGGATCAACATACATATACCAAGAAATACCTCTTGACATTCCAACTAAACATATACCCCTATATATATATATATAGGCTCAAAAACCAAGTCCCAAGAAGTACCTCTGGGTACACCAAAAAATATCATAATAACATGGCTCAGAAGAAGAATCCCGGGCAAGAACATCTGGGAATCCAAGTAAGAAATAAATATCCTAGGGAGAATATCCAAGAATCCCAAAATAAGAAAATATAGCTACCATCAGACTCAAAAACCACCAACTAGGAAGCACCTATGGTGAACACTACTGCACCCACAATAACCATGTGTATCCTAAATAAACAAGTGAGGGTGGATCAAACACCCAACCCAGCACTCCGGCCATAGACCCATGGGATTACCAGTTTGGAATGGGTTCTAATGTGACACCCAAACACCATCTCTACCCAAACCCAATATACATATAAAGGTTAGTCAAAAAACAGAAACCCACTTGGTCCCTCAAGCCAAACATTGAAGAGGAATCCTACTCGAGATCCTTGGAATGATACATAGGTATATGGATCCTAAAAGGGACTCCTGAGATAAACATATAAGAAAAATAATCCCTTAGGGGATACTTGGAAATATAATAGAATATAGAGGCATCCTACATGAGATTTTCGATAAAAACTAATCTCATGGACTCTCAGGCCTGAAGGGAACATCTCACTAGAGTGACATCCTCAAAGGAAAACCATGAAGGCATTTCCAACATGATATAACTATCAACTCATCTTAAAAAAATGTCTCAACATGGTTGGTCATAACACCCAACCTATTGTTCATTCCAAGTATCTCTATCTGAGGAGACAACTGTATTAGATTATGAGAGGAAGAACCTCTCTATATTGATAGAATCCGCAAAACAACTATTAAGAGTCCTTAGAGTTCTCCATGGGTTTCACCATCATGTCATACATGGAAAACTACTCATAATGGAATACTCTAAAGTCTAATTCTAACTATGGGGAAAGAAAATATGAAAAACCCTCAAAGGGTTGAAAAGGGGCAATACAAAACATGCCACCCTTGATACATGACATGTACTCCCAAAATGCCACATTAGCATGTACTCCCACCAGCTTGGGTGTAATGACCCGGATTCGAGAATCCACCCAAACAGTGCTAAAGGGGTTAGGTGTTCCTACCTTAGGTGCACATCCCTGAATGAAAAAGGCTGCCGACTAGAAGCGAGGGTCTTATAGGTATAGCGGGGAGGCTATACCCTCTTAGAGGATAATAATGGTATTGGTCTGAGTATAATAATAATGATGCAGTGGAACAAATGACTCAGAAGACTCGAACCAAACCCACAGAGCAGAAACACATTCAATATGCATAAATAGTGGAAGCAATAAATATAACGACAATAGTAGAAAGTAAACACAATAACATGCTGAACACCACTTGTAACTGGCATTGAACAACAAACATGCATCCAAAACAGGTCATACATGTATTTATATATAAAAGGCGCCAATGACTAACCAATTATAGCTACATAACAAATAAGCATGATAATACAAGAAAGGAAAAAAAAACAAGATAAACTCTATCTAGGCAAGACCTCAAGGTCCATACCATCTCTATGCAATAGCTAATGTAGACCAGCTCCTAAAGCTGGCCTCTTTCCTACATGCAAATCCATAAAGTCTGCACATGTTCTAAAGGTTCCATGCAGGGTGTGAGACAAATATCAGTAGGATACCACCCAACGATGCATACATAATATAAGTGTTTAATTAGGCATGGATTTATAAGTAAAATAATAAATAGTTCGATGCACAAACAAACACAAACTCCACTGGTGCTCAGCAGCCGCCATGGAGTGTCACATGCTTCGGCCAATGCCAGAATCTATGTTGCGTAACCCGGCACCATGTGCCCCCTAACACCACGTGTCTCAAGTACCGACATCCCAAAGGCATGCCCAAGAATAGTAACCCAACACCTTGTGCCTCATGACACCTCATGCCTCATGTAATGACGTCCCGAAGGCACGCCCAAGAAGTAACTCAAAGGAACAACGATTCCTGTCCTCAAATAAATAATCAAAGGGACAACGATGTCTGCCCTCAGATAAATAACAATAGGGACAACGATACCTGCCCTCAAATCAAGTAACTAGAGGGACAATGATATCCACCCTCAAATAAGTAACCAGAGGGACAACAATACCTACCCTCAAACCACGGCGAGCCTCAGCCCCCAACCCGATAGCCTCAAAGTTATTCCCTGGAGGCTCCTCACCTCCCACGTGGATTCCTACGGCAAGCTCCCCTAACCAAAGTACCTAAATCAAATCTACAGGGGCCTCTACCCACATAAGTGGTCAAAAACACTTCATCACGGAGTATCTCTGTGTGCACACTACTCAATGTTCCAGGTGAGCGGTAATCACCAAAATAGCACCTAAGAAACCACACATCTGACCCCTCATGTCCCTACGACCATGCCACTCAAGTCTGATGGCCTCGCAATCCCAGTAACCCGGGCCATGCCCAACCTAATAGTCATCCTACCTCAAGTCGACGTCCATGACTCCCAATCCCGTGGTCAAAACCACCCAATGTAACCCCGGGCCAAGCCCAACCTAACAGTCATACTGCCTCAATTTGACATCCATGATGCCCAATACCATGGTAAAAACCACCCAAAGTAACCCAGAGACACTCCCATCACAACCTGAAAGTTCCAACATATTCAATTCAACATTTACATATAAAACACATTTAAACCGAACACATAACAGGAAAAACCATCTAAACAGATGAATTTCACTAAGAAAGTGTTGTCCCATACCAGCACTGAAGAATCTAAGGTCTCCAAAAATTTATATAAATGATTAAATAACTAAACCTATCAGTTTAAACAAATACAATTCAAGTACTATAATTTTGGAAACCCCGACCAAAATGCCCCATGTGAGAAATGACCTCTCACCCAGCCCTGGTCAATCAAGACAGGACATAGGGCATACCCAAAGATATACCATAGGTCTAACAAGCAATTTAAATAAGTAGTAGCAAATAAATTAGGGCCTCTCTCAAAATACCCGAAAATGCGCCGAAGGCCGTGCTACCCAAATGACCACGAAAACACAAAAAGAGGTATGCACCACCTACCTTTAGGGTTTGGAGAAATCAACCCTTCACCCAAATGCACTCCAAACCGGTGAACGCCTCCTTGAAACCACCTCAAAACACTTACCTAACATCAAAAAACTCAACCTTTAACACATGAAGGCAACACATCCCTATATATACATGCAACCCTTGTATATCTAAGATACTAAGAGAGATGGAAACGAATACCTAGAGGAAACCAAAGAGGAACCAAGATAAGGGACTTACCCGAGAAGAACCGACTTTGATCCACCAAGAAACCCCTTCGATTTGCCTCTAAAACAAGCCAAAGAGCTCCCCCGACCTCAGAAAATCATAACTCCCATGTGAGCCACAAGTGGGAGGAAGAATGATGGAAAAATGGAAAATACTGAGTGTCCCGGAGCCTAAAAACCCAAACTTTATGTGTCTGCATAGTTACCCAGCACGGTTTGGAAAATCGTGCGCCAACCGTGTGATTACCACTATCTTACCTAGGGACTACGCAAAGCTTTCCCGCATGGTTTGTCAAACCGTGCTCCACCCATGCGGAGCCCACTGTCAAGGGTGCACGGTTTCTTGGGCTGACCGCACAGTTTGTTCAAACCGTGCGCCAACTATGCGCCCCTGTACGACCTCCACAAATTTAAAAGTTTTCCCATAACTATCCAATTTCTCTAGTTTTCTCAGAAATGAGTCAGAAATTCAAACAAGGTCAGGATTTTGACCCGTTCCAAAAACCCAAGTTCTTACAGTTTCCCTACCTTAACATAGCTCATCCCTGAGCTATCAAACAAAACTCGGAGATGTCACCTAACATACCACTCCTATCAAAGCAACTCGGACTTCCCTAGTCACAAGGTTCTGGCTAAATTCCTCAAGGGTATCCCCACCTTAGGAATCACCTAACTCAGTCTCAACCCAATAAAACTCTGAATAAGAAAAGGTTCGCTAACCTATTTCCGGACTCAAGGTCCTCTCGTGATGCATCTTCACCCCTACTCCTCATTGGAAACCCCATGCCACTTCTAACATCCAATGTATCCCGCACCGCATTGGTGTTTGCCTCCTTGAGGTCCTGCATCCCATGGATGCTCAAAACGAACCTGGTGCCTAGCACCTCAAGTAATCGCATACTCGATGCCCCGATTCCCATGGAACCTCAAGTAACCCACATCCTCGATGCCCTGATGCCCATGGCACCTCAAGTAACCCGCATCCTCGATGCTGAAATGCCCATGACACCTCAAGTAACCCGCATCCTCGATGCCCCTGATGCTACGCATCTCATACTTATATTTATAAATATATCATGCACCTGATATGGTTCCAAACCCATTAACTAGCATCTAGTCAGCCCACATAGATCCTATGCATCACATGCACTCAATATAACACCCTGATATTTTATGAGAAGTATATTTTTTTAATGTCTTATGTTATACGTAACATCAAAGGAATCTTTCATTACACACAAAACTATCTTGGCTTGCGTTATATGCAAGAGAAACCTTCCTCGATAGCGTGTGTTGTACGCAATATCGAGTTTCACTAAATAAATATATGTTATTAAAATATTATATAAACTAGTCGTTATGAATATTAATACCCATTTTTTGAAATTTTATAAATTTTATATTTCAAAATGGACTTCATTTTTGGATTCAGAATATCAAAATTAGCCTGGGGTGAAATTTTGGTATTTTTCTGAAAACTTTCAATTTTTGATGAATAGTGAAAACACTGGGTTACTATTTAGAAACCGAATTTTTATAATTATTTATTTTATTTAAATTTATTTTAGGTCAAAATTGATACATAATACTTATATAAGTTCAATGAAATTCATTGGATTCATTTTATAATAATTTTAGATATATAAAAATTTTATTGAACATTTCACCGTCTTTTACCCACCTCCTAGGAGAATTTGGAAATATACATAAAACTTAATTTTACAACTTCTGTGAG
Organism: Viscum album; assembly: GCA_963277665.1. Lineage (NCBI taxonomy): Eukaryota > Viridiplantae > Streptophyta > Magnoliopsida > Santalales > Viscaceae > Viscum > Viscum album. Next base: position 1,367,160,777 of record OY728119.1, read on the forward strand.
TGGAATTTCAAAAATCCTAGAGACACAGTTAATATCAAGGAGTAAAATGTTTTTCAATAATAAAAAAATATTTTTTGGTGAATAGTAACTTTTTACTTTTATTTACCACGATTAAAAGTAAATAGGGTAATTAAGCGTAAAAATGATATTATTATTACCCTTACACATGTCCTAATTCTATTGGATAAGTGTAATTCGACCAAAAACAACCTTAGGAATAAAATATTACCCTTTAGGTCCACTGGGATTAGATTAGGACACTTATTATTATTTTATTTAAAGAAGAGTTAAAAGTGTTAAAATCAAAGTTTAATAAATAAAAAAATTTTACAATAGGGATATAGATAATATAAATTAGACTATAAATATTAATTATAGAGATAAAAATATTTTCTACATAATGTTATTTTATTTATAATTTTTAGACATTAAATAATTTAATTTATATATGATAAAATGATAATGCAATAATTACCTTATTAATGAAATATTAACATAATTGATGTTATAAATACCCAAATAAATGTAATTTGAGACTTTTTATGAATTACACTAATTTTAAAAGTAAATATGACATGTTATTATTGATTTAATTAACTTTGTTCGAACTAATGATGCTGTTATAATATTCACAAAAACCAATTACCAAATAGTTTTAAAATTGACATAAAATAGTTTTTAAAACAAATATTATATTATTAATTGTTATTATATTCTTGAAAATCTAAAGTTCATACAAATTACTTATATAAGGTTATATATATTAATAATTAACCACTTTGGGTTCATTTGACTTGTTATAATAAGTTTATTAACCATATATTGTAAGAAAACAAGAAGACACGGTAAAAGTTAAATTATTTAACTTTGAGTTAAATCTAAATGATAAGGTTAAAATAGCAACCTAAACTTTTCTAAAACCTATTTTTTGAGAGTATTTAGACCCAGTCCCACTTTAGCTTCGAAATAAATCAATTTGGAGCTATTATAAACTGAATATGGCTTTGTTATAAAATAATATTTTAAGTTTTTCTTAAGGTGCCCCTCTCCTCCCTTATAAAAGGGAACCTCCTCCCTCTCCTCCTCACACAATTTTGAGCATTAAATCTTGGAAAAAACCTGCCAATTTCCCTTAAAGACTTTCCTAGAAACATACTAGAGGTCCTGGTCTTCTTCAAAGACCAATCTTAGTGCCCTAAGAGGAGGTTTCAAAGAGGTGTGTCGAAGAAGAGGTAATATTCGTTACTGATTCTTTCAAATTTATTTATTCTTCTACTTATTATTCATTAGTTGTTTCATTATGAAGTAATAACATCAGTATCACTCATATAATGATATGTTATTATATATATGAAACAACCCTATTTCACCTTCTATCCATCATACAGAAAATGAAATCACCGCGCGTGTGTACGTACGGAATACCGTCTCCACGCCATGGTGTAATCTATTTTCCACCACCACCTTACTTGGATAGGTATAATGGTGTAAATAATAACTATATATTATTATTTTAAAGTGATATTTATTCAGAAATAGTATACATACACTTAAATACAATTCCACGATCATCGGAACAATATCATCGCTCGTGCGTACGTACGGCCTATCGTCTCCACGATGTGATGCGACTCGTTCTACATGATCTTCATTGAATACTGATTATATAAATGAGTTGAATGAATAAATATGATATATATTACACTAATAAAATTCTTTAAATGGGTTATCTATAACCTAAAAATAAGAATAAGAATTTATTCGACAAAACATGCATAAGAACATAAAGCAATAAACACCCGAATAACAAGTAGCAATGAAATATTACTAATAAGAAGCTAAGAATATGACCATATATGATATCATAAAAATGATTATGATTCTGTAATAAGTCAATGACATTATTTAAATCATTATACAGGAGGTTCAGACATGTACAAAGCATATCAGACCTAAGGTAAGGGAAAATCTCGCAATCTCATTTTTATCCGATATTGTTTATACTTCAGAATTTACTGGGGAATATATATCATCCACATCCATGTTTCCTCAATATGTAATATTATTTCTATCCTCATACAATTTTTTAAATCCAATTTTACCCATTGATGAGTTTTTAGTAAAAGATATGAAAGGAATCTTTGGTCGCTTTTAGTACGAGGTACTTTTTGACTTTTCCGACCAAAGTACGAGAAGAATGTTTTTTTAACTTATACATAATGAATGAATTTTTATGATTTAATAGAACATTATTTCCATGAAGATTACTTTACAAGTTTTAATTTTTTTTTTAATCAAGTTCTTTTACTTTAAAATTTTATGACATGTTAAGAAAGGAGAAATGTTTTTGAAGTAGAAAGGATATTTTACTCAAGAATTAATTTCAAGTGTTTTATCAAAATTATTTTCCATCTAAGATAATATAGGTTTATGTTTCTATCCCTATTTTTAAATTGATTTGATTATGTTATGATGGAATTAATTTTATTATGTCCTTTTATCTTATATGGATTATGTTATGATGGCATGATGTTTAAGAATCCCATTTTTATTACATGGGTTATGCTATGATGTATGATTAATGATTTTGTGGCACACATAAGAATGGTTTCATTATGGGATGGGTGGGAACTATATATATCCCTTTAATGCATTGGGTAAAGATTTATATCTCATGAGATACACATGGATGGAATGACAAGTTAATCCGGTTTAGTGATACAAGACTGGAACGAGGAGTGAACTCGGTTCAGTAATGGACTTTGTCTGCTATGATGGTCTGGGAAATGAGTATTGACTAATATGAAATGATTTTCTATCATTATGTGTGTATGCCACAATGTTTCAGGTTTTAAGTTATGATAATTGGGATTACATTTAACTACTATGATTTATCCCATGTTATAATATTATGATCTCTTTTGCAGGTTAAGATTTTCAAAATGTTATGTTCTTATGAATATGATATGATTGATATTTCTTTTGTTTACCCTTACTGATCATTTGAGCTCACCCTTTTGTATGTTTTCTTTTCCCCAGGTCAGGAAGAAGGTTATTAAGTAGGATATACCAAAAGGGACTTTAGATATGATGAAATAAATGGGAGACAATGTAGATGATTTATGAACCAGTTGTTTATGTTTCCTAATTTCTAAAGACACTATAGCTATACAGTCCTACAATGGTTTTGTTATATGTTGTAATAATTATGCTTCAATTCTGAAGTAATAACCATGTATGTAAAATATGGTTCATTATAGTTGGTATCAGAGGAAAAGTATAGTACACCATTGGAAATTAGGATGTAAAATCCTTAGTAAGAAACAAAATATTAGTGTTTTAGAAATAACCATGAACAACCTATGATAAGACCTAAAGTGTGAAATTTTATTCTTGATTATGTGGTTTTCCTATTATGTTTAGTGTTTCTCACACTATGCTTATTGGTTATAGTCAATGGTTGGAACCCGAAGGAACCGTATTAATGCTGAATGTGATGGGCAATGTAATGGTTGTACCCCTGAGAAACCAAACGTTATGGGAGCTAGAATGAAAAATCTTGTAGCCATGCTCACAAAACTTTCTCAAGCTATGAATCATGCAGGACTTCCAAACGAGCAAAGGAAGGAGAAATATTCTGTTGAATCCTTCATGAGGCAGCATCGACCTTTATTCAGTGGGTCTTCTGATCCATTAGTGGCTGAACAATGGATTAGTACCACTGAAAAAATATTTTCATTCCTGCAATGTTCTGAACATGATAAAGTCATCTTAGAAGTATATAGTTTGGAAGGTGAAGATGATGAATGGTGGAATCTTATTATGAATATGAGGCAAAGGGATGAAATTGAGTCCATGGAATGGGACGAGTTCAAGAACTTATTTTTCAATTAGTACTTACCGCGTATTCTCAAACAAAGATGGAGAAGGAGTTTCTTGAAATTAAGAAAAAGGATGATGAATCTATTAGTACCTACGAAGAAAATTTTACAAGACTTGCAAGGTACGCTTCAGGAATTATTATCCAACCTAAGAGTAAAATTGAATGATTCTTTAATGGCTTAAAACCAAGTCTTCAAAGGGCGTTAGCCATAAGGGACTTCAATAGCTACGAGGAAATTGTTCGATGTGCTCTCAAGGTTGAGATGGATATTGGAGTAACCCATCAATCATATGGGTTTGATAAGAGGAGGAAACTGGAATTCAAAGGAAAATTTAAAGACCACACTGAAAAGAAGATGAGTTTTCCCTTATGCTCAAAGTGTGTAAAGAAACATGAATGGAATTGTCTTAAAGGGACAAGTAAATGTTTTAAGTGTGGAAAAGAAGGTCATCGGGTAGTTGAATGTCAAAATAATAGGAAGAAGATATCTAATGATGCGAACAAAGAAAGGGATACACAGAATGCACCTCCTATACTTCAATGTTTCAAGTGCAAGGAAATGGGGCATTATACCAATAAATGCCCTAATCCAAGGGTTGTTGATGATGATCGACGTCAACAAACTCTTAAGGCCAATGACAAAGGAAAGTCACATGGAATTTATATCAGCGATGTGGAGTATGATAACGAAGTGGTGAAAGGTACACTTACCATCCACTCTAAAGTAGAAAATGTTTTATTTGATTCTAGATCCACCCACTCTTTTATTTATGAATAATTTTCTAAGGGTATCGTCGTACTACCTCAACAATTAGATGTTGAGTTAGCTTTGACCACTCCTAAATGCACAACGGTTCCATCAAAAGTTTACAATTCTTCTCCAATTGAAGTTTGTGGGAATGTGCTTCTTGAAAATCTTGTGATCCTTCCTATAGTGGAATTTGATCTGATTCTTGGCATGGATTGACATTCTTTATATGGATCTCATATCAATTTCTAAAGAAGAAAAATCACATTTAATATTCCCGATCAATCTACTATCATCTATCGATGCAAGGATTAATATAACCTTACAGTGGAAATTTCCTCCATCTTATGGGTCTTGATTCAAATATATTAAGGTTATTTATATCAAATGGTTGGAGAGAAACTCATGATTAAGAATATTACCATTGTAAGGATGTTTGATGATGTCTTTCTAGAGGAATTTCCAGGTCTTCCACCAAATCATGAAGTTGAGTTTTCAATAGAACTCATACCAGGTGCTATGCCTATTTCAAATACACCATATAGAATGGCCCCAATTGAGTTGCAGGAATTGAAGAAGCAACTCCAAGAGAATATTGATAAGGGATTCATATGCCCTAGTGCGTCACTTTGGGGGGCACCTGTTCTATTTGTTAAGAAGAAATATTGATCAATGAGACTTTGCATTGATTATCGAGAACATAACAAGATCACTATCAAGAAAAAATATCCTCTCCCACACATTGATGACTTATTTGGCCAACTACGCGGAGATCAATACTTTTCAAAGATTGATCTTCATTCAGGGTATCATCAATTAAGGGTCAAAAGGGAGGATATACCAAAGACGACTTTCCGTACAAGGTATGGACACTATGAATTTATAGTGATGCCATTTAGTCTTACTAATGACCCTGCTATCTTAATGGATCTAATGAATAGAGTCTTTAGAGACTATCTTGATCAGTTTTTGGTAGACTTTATAGACGATATTCTTTTCTATTCAAAGAGAAAGGAAGTACATGAAGATCACTTGAGAATTGTATTAAAGACCCTAAGAAAGGAGAATATTCATGCCAAATTTACCAAGTGTGAATTTTGGCTTCAAAAAGTTTCATTTTTGGGTCACATAATCTTAAAAGAGGGGATATCTGTGGATCCAGCAAAAACAAAGGTTATCGAAAGATGGTCGAGACCAACAACAGTAACTGAGATCTGAAGTTTTCTTGGTCTGGCTGGATATTATCGACATTTTGTGAAAGATTTTTCAAGGTTATCTATTCTACTCACCAGGTTGACTCGAAAAGGAGTTAAGTTCGTGTGGACGGAGGAGTGTGAAGATAATTTCAAAGAGTTAAAACGAAGGTTATCTAGTGCACATGTGCTCACACTGCCGTGTAGTGGAGAAAGGTTTACGATCTACACTGATGCATCCAAGAAGGTAATGAGGTGTGTTCTCATGAAAAATGATATGGTGATAGCTTATGCCTCACGATAATTGAAAATCCATGAGAAAAATCACCCAACTCATGATTTGGAGTTTGAAACGGTAATCTTTGCATTAAAAATATGGAGGAATTATCTTTATGGTGAAAAGTGTGATATTTATGCTAATCATAAAAGTTTAAAGTATATTTTCACACAAAAGGGGCAGAATATGCGCCAAAGAAGATGGTTGGAGTTGATTAAGGATTACGACTGCTCAATTCATCATCACCCTGGGAAAGCAAACAAGGTGGCAGATACATTAGGTCGACAAGACCATACTAGCTTTTCCATGAGGAGGATTATAAAAGATCCAATATTTGTGGATTTAGAAAGGATGGATCTTGGAATTATAATGGAAGGGGAATAATCTTATCTTTCTCAAATGAATGTTCAAACATCTATACATGTGAAGATTAAAGAGGCACAAAAAGAAGATGTAGAGTTATAAAAGAAGGTGATAAATGTTCCTGAATTCAACCTTGATTGTGATGGGATAATAAGGTTCAAGAATCGGGTTTGAGTTCCTCCCATCCCAGAATTAAAGACGAAGATACTGAATGAGGCTCATAGTTCTTCATTATCTATTCGTCCTGGAAGAATGAAGATGTATAATGAACTGAAAGAGTACTTCTGGTGGGATGGCATGAAAAGAGATGTTACTGAATATGTCTCTCGATGCTTGGTTTGCCAGCAAGTTAAAGCTAAGAGACAGAAGTCTAAAGGGTTGTTACAACCATTACCCATACCAGAATAGAAATGGGAAAACATCACTATGGAATTTGTCACCGGACTTCCTAAAACATCCAAAGGAAATAATGCTATCTAGGTCATAGTTGATCGTCTTACCAAGTCAGTACACTTCATTGCTATTAGAGAAGATTTCTCTCTGGATCAGCTTGCCAGGATATATGCAAAGGAAGTGGTAAGATTTCATGGAGTACCACTTTCCATTATATCTGATCAGTATTCGAGGTTTACCTCAAAGTTTTGGCGAATTATTCAGCATACTCTAGGTACAGAGTTGAGTTTCAGCACTGCTTATCATCCTTAGACAGACGGCCAGTCTGAGAGAATAATTCAAACTCTAGAAGAAATGTTAAGAGATTGCTCTATGGATTTCAAAGGTGGTTGGGATCAACACCTAACTTTGGTGGAATTTTATTATAATAATATCTTTCACTCCAGTATTCAGGTGGCTCCTTATGAAGCTCTCTATGGAAAGAAATGCAGGACTCCAACTTTCTGGGATGAAGTTGGGGAAAGAAAACAATTTGGACCTGATCTTGTTGATGAGATGGTAGAAAAGGTTAGATCTATTCAAAAACAAATAGAAGTAGCTCAGAGTCGACAAAAAAGTTATGCCGAAAACCGAAGAAAATACCTAGAATTTGAAGTGGGTGATAAATTTTTCTTACGAATATCTCCTTGTAAGAGAGTAATGAGATTTGGAAAGAAGGGAAAGATGAGCCCTAGGTATGTCGGTCCTTTTGAAATACTGGATCGTGTTGGGAAGGTAGCTTACCGATTGGCAATTCCACCTAATCTATATCAAGTTCTCAATGTGTTCCATGTATCTCTCCTGAGAAAGTACATACCTGATCCTTCAAATGTACTAAGCTCAAGAAGTTTTACCACTGGAGCAAGATCTTTCATATGAAGAACAACTGATAGAGATTCTGGATCGTGGCGAAAATGTTCTACAGAACAAGACCACTCGCTTGGTGAAAGTTTTATGGAGGAACCACCAATTAGAAGAAGCTACATGAGAGCTTGAGGATATGATGAGAGAGAGGTATCCTCATCTATTTGTTATGAAGTGACGAATTTCGGGGTGAAATTCATTTTAAGGGGGGTAGAATGTAACACCCTGATATTTTATGAGAAGTTTATATTTTTTAATGTCTTATGTTATACGCAACATCAAAAGAATATTTCATTACACACAACACTATCTTGGCTTGCGTTATACGCAAGAGCAACCTTCCTTGATAGCGTGTGTTGTACGCAATATCGAGTTTCAGTAAACTAAGATTTGTTATTAAAATATTATATAAACTAGCCATTATGAATAGTAATACCAAATTTTTGATATTTTATAAATTTTATCTTTCAAAATGGACTTCATTTTTGGATTTGGAATATCGAAATTAGCATAGTGTGAAATTTTAGTATTTTTCTGAAAACTTTCAATTTTTGATGAATAGTGAAAACACTGGGTTACTATTTAAAAACCGAATTTTTATAATTATTTATTTAAATTTATTTTTAGGTCAAATTTGATACATAATACCTATATAAGTTCAATGTAATTCATTGGAGTCATTTTAAAATTATTTTAGATATATAAATTTTTTATTGAACTTTTCCCTGTCTTTTACCCACCTCTAAGAGAATTTGAAAATTTACATAAAACTTAATTTTACCACTTCTGTGAGTGGAATTTCGAAAATCCAAGAGAAATGGTTAATATCAAGGAGTAAAATTTGGTTCAATAAGATAAAAATAATTTTTGGTGAATAGTAACTTTTTACTTTTATTTACCACGGTTAAAAGTAAATAGGGTAATTAAGGGTAAAAATGATATTATTATTACCCTAACACATGTCCCAATTCTATTGGATAAGTGTAATTAGACAAAAAACAACCTTAGGAAGAAAATATTACCCTTTAGGTCCACTTGGATTAGATTAGGACACTAATTATTATTTTATTTAAAGAAGAGTTAAAAGAGTTAAAATCAATGATTAATAACTAAAACATTTTTAAAATAGGGTAATACATAAGAAAAATTCGACTATAAATATTCATTAGAGATATACAAAGATGTTCTATATAATGGTATTTTATTTATAATTTTTATAAATTAAATAAGTTAATTTATTTATGATACAATGATGATGTAGTAATTACCTTAATAATGAAATATTAACATAATTGATGTTATAAATACCCAATTATATGTAATTTGAGACATTTTATGAATTCCACTAATTTTATAGGTTAATATGACATGGTATTATTGATTTATCTAAAGTTTATCAAACTAATAATGCTGTTATGATTTTCACAAAAATCAATTACCAAATAGTTTCAAAATTGACATAAAATAGTTTAAAAAAAAATTATATTATTAATTGTTATTATATTCCTAAAAATATAAGGTTCAGCCAAATGACTTAGATAAGGTTATATATATTAATAATTAATCACTTTTGGTTCGTTTGTCTTGTTATAGTATGTTTATTAACCATATAGTCTAAGAAAAGAAGAAGACACAGTAAAAGTAAAATTATTTAACTTAGAGTTAAATCTAAATTATAAGGTTAAAATAGTAACCTAAACTTGTCTAAAACCTATTGGTTGAGAGGATTTCGACCCATCCCCACTTTAGATTCTAAATAAATCAATTTAGAGCTATTATAAACCGAATACGACTTTATTATAAAATAATATTTTATGTTTTTCCTAAGGTGCCCCTCTCCTCCCTTATAAAAGGGCACCTCCCCCCTCTCATCCTCACAGAATTTTGAGCCTTAAATCTCGGAAAACCCTTGAAAATTTCCCTTCTCACCTTCACTAGAAACATACTAGAGGTCTTGGTCTTCTTCAAAGACCAATCTTAGTGCCCTAAGAGGAGGTTCAAAGAGGCGTGTTGAAGAAGAGCTAATATCCATTACCGATTCTTTCAAATTTATTTCTTCTTCTACTTCTTCTTCATTAGAGGTTTAATTATGAAATAATAACATCATTGCCACTCATATACTGATATTTTATTATAAATATGAATCAACCCTATTTCACCTTCTATCCATCCTACGGAAAGTGAAATCACCACGCGTGCGTACGTACGGAATACCGTCTCCACGCCGTGGTGTAATCTGTTTTCCACCACCACCTTACTTGGATAGGTATAATGGTGTAAAGAATAACTATATATTATTATTGTAAAGTTATATTGATTCTGAAATAGTATACATACACTTCACTACAATTCCACGATCATGGGAATGATATCATCGCTCGTGCATACGTACAGCCTACCGTCTCCACGATGTGATGCGACTCGTTCTACATGATATTCATTGAATAATGATTATATAAATGAATTGAATGAATAAATATGATATATATTACACTAATAACATTCTGTAAATGAGTTATCTATAACCTAAAATGAAGAATAAGAATTTATTTGACAAAACACGCATAAGAACATAAAGCAATAAACACCCGAATAACAAGTAGCAATGAAATATCACTAATAAGAAGCTAAGAATATGACCATATATGATATCATAACAATGATTATAATTCTGGAATAAGTCAATGACATTATTTAAATCATTATACAGGAAGTTTGGACACGTACAAATCATATCGGACCTAAGGTAAGGGAAAATCTCGCAATCTCATTTTTATCGGAGATTGTTTATACTTCGGAATTTAATGAAGAATATTTATCATCCACATCAATGTTTCCTCAATATGTAATATTATTTCTATCCTCCAACAACTGTATAAATCCAATTTTTCCCATTGATGAGTTTTTATTAAAAGATATGAAATGAATCTTTTTTCTTTTGAGGTACTTTTTGACTTTTCGGCCACGAAAAAAATGTTTTTTTAACTTATACAGCATGAATGGATTTTTAGGATTTAATAGAACATTATTTATATAAATATTCCTTTACGAGTTTTCAAGTTTATTTTTAATCAACTTCTTTTACTTTAAAATTGTATGACATGTTAAGAAAGGAAAAATGTTTTTGAAGTAGAAAGGATATTTTCCTCAAGGAACCCCCTTTTTATGACCACATGACACTATATAATCACCCAACCAAAATTGTAATCCCCTTTAAACAACTAAGAAATCACTTCCACATTTTACAAAACTACCACAAGAGATAACACATGAAATACATTTGAAAAATACACACTTCAAACAAAAATGTAACTTTAATACCAAATGATTTACTATTGATACCAAAAATGGTTTTTTCATAATTCTCAACATATAAGGAACATGAGAAATTATTTAATCAAGCAAACTAACTTATCATTAAATGGTTACCCACAGAATCACCTACCGAAATTGTCGAATCCCTCATAATATGGTGCGAAATATCAACTGCACCACCCTGGCACCACAAGGATGATAAATCCAGCCCAAGATGACAAATCTTCACCAAAAAGACTCATGTTTAAACCCTAGGTACGAACCATAGGTTCTGGACACTTTGGAACATCAATAAAGAGGGATGAAACCCTAAGGAAATGGAAGAAGTGGAAGGGAGGAACACTTACCTTGACAAATCTTCAAGCAATTACCCCGAATTAACCAAATGTTGAATCTCAAAGAAACAAAACCTAATAGTGAGTCTAGACTAATGATACTGAGGTCATGTGGGGACTGAAATGGGGGGAAAAAAGTAAATATTGAGGGATATATGAAAGAATGAATTTACCTCTTCAAATCTGGGCGATTTGATAAATTCAGAGAAGAATCGCCCTCCTTCGGAGTTCAAATGAGCTCCAAAAATCCAAAACCGATAATGGGGGTGATTCTAGGGATAGTGAATTCGATAGGGAGGTAGAATAACCAAAAAAAAGTAAAAAATGAATGAGATATTGACAATTTAAAAAAATAATTTAAAGCAGGAAATGAGATTACGGGCAGGCCCATTACCTTAATCAAAAACCCAAATCCATCATGATTTTGGATTTATATGTGGTCCAAAGGGATATGGTGATTCTAATATATTAGGGTATGCCAATTGGGAAGTGAAATGGGTATAAAATAGTAAAACTGAAGGAGTTATAGAAGAAATAAAATTTGTTTTTAAATCAAGAATTGGGCTCGCGGTTTGGCCCAAATTTTCCAAACCCACAATTTTCACCAAAATGAGTGGTAAACCCTCAAAACAAATCAGGAATGGAAATTAAATGAAAAATAAATTTAAAAAAAAGTCATGGGTGTGATAATTCTCTCCACCATAAATATTTCCGACCTCATAAATCAACATCAAGGACAAAGAAAAAACCAAACCCAACCAAAATGCAGAAATGGACTCCATTGCTAAGCTTCACCCCAAAGGCCAAAACACCTCCAGTGATCAATTAAGGAAGGAATACTTCAAAACCAAAACATAAAACTATTTAATGAAATGATCAAGCACATTCAGGATTAATCCTAAAATAAAACTCTTCAAACACTATCTGAACAAGGCTCAAGCAATTTACCCAAACAAACAAGAACATCGAACAAGGTTACACTTACCTTGATATAACTAAACCATTGGGCACTCTACAATCCCAAATTTTACCCAAGGAATATTTAGATGGTTATATAGCTCCAAAAGAGACTACCCACTTCCAATACAATAACATGGACAAAAGTGAGTTACTGGTACAAGGATACACAAATGGGCTCCCCACCGTAAGAGATAACTGAAATTTTTCCGAGACAGAATCCAGACACTAAAAGGGGATATCCAAAAAAAATCCATGGTACAAGGGGTAGAATCCCATTTTAAATTTTCAAAATAATATACATGAGACTCATAGTGGGTCTCCCAACCTAAAAACCAACCATCTTAACTGACCAATATGGGCTGGCACAGAAAGACCCCAAAACTTAAAGAGTTGGGATGACCGTACAGTTAGCCCGCACAGTTTGGGAAACTGTGCGCTAACCATGTGGATCCTTATACCTACATGGTTTTCTAGGGAATGGTTATTAATAAATATTCACTCAACATGTCTATAAAAATCTAAAACCTTTCCCCAAAACCCAAAGGAAACCAAAGGGGAAAAGAAAGTCATTGGGAGATAACATGGGGATGAGGCCCTCCACCTCTTTCCACCGAATAGAAACAAAAGAAGCAAGATGACAACACCAAATGTTTAAAATATTCCCATATCTCTTACTGAGAACAGTTCTTCATACAAGGTTATAAAAGACACTAGGATTTCCCCTAACTACGTGCCAGCTTCTCTCCGGGAAGTATGGCTAGAGCTGGAATGATTGAAGCATCTTCGGCCTCACAGTTAGGATTTGGAAACCCCTGAGTAGAATTTCTTGTTTCGATGCAGTAAAAAACTACATGAAATCCCATATGGGTTCACCAAGACATAACAAACTCTAGAACTCACTTTACCCTAACCTATAATTTCACTGAAATAAGGTTTTATAGGATGCACTCACATCACACCTTGTTTCTTCAGGTGAGAAACAACAGAAATAAAGGACACATATAAACAAATTCCTCTAAAACAGAGGGTGTTGAGATCTCCCGAAAGGAGAAACACTTCTAAAAAAAATAGACTCACAAAATATTTTTCAATTTCACCTTTACAATCAAACGAGCATGCAACATCACAACGCCTTAACGAACATGACCAAAGTGACTGATAGAAATAATACAAGGATGGGTCCTTATACAACATCCCCAAACATCACATAATTCCAGAAAGTGTCTATAATAGCCTATCATGGACAGATTTCCCACATGGGTGGTTTAACATAAACCCCTTCTTCGAAGAGACTACGAAGGACTCAGAGGACCTCTTAGACACTATCCATACTGATAACCCCAAACAACTTCCACCTTCGATGAATCAGATAACTTAAGAAACTAAGGTCTCTTTCAACCATCCAAGAGTACTCTTCCGCAACAAGAGGATCCAAAAAAAACCAAGAATTTAAATTGTGTAGATTTATTCTACAAATATCAAGAAAATATTCCTTACGTTGATCAACTGGAGGATTTTCCAATGGTGAAACAATCCGGGTTGCACTTCAGTTGTGCACTAACCCTTAATGAGGGCATACCTTGTCGAACAGGAGAACCCAAGGACCCAACCAAGCTGGTTCATTGGTAAAAACATGCCACAAAATAGATACAAACACATTAATGTAACAATCGTAAAGGTTTCTGGATATCTCATAGAAGACTACTAACCGGTCCTTCTACCCAGCTTACCGACCAAACACAAACACAAAACACAGTTCGAACAGGAGGGGTTCTTGGACTCAAAACATCCCACAACATCAAAATTTTCCAAAAACACACAATATACACCATCCCAAACAATTCATCAAGACATCATGTTTTTCTTTAAAAAAATTTCTTTGAAAACAAACGGTTTAGCAATTAGCGTATCCACCAATGGTAACCCATGGGCCTAACACATGCATGTTTTTGTGCGACACCAGGCACCCTACTCATATTCATCCTGGAACTCATCCAGTCATGACATCAACCATAAATCATCCCATATAATACCATTCATGTGGTCTCTCATGGAAATACCAAATGTTAAAATGAAATTTTTTCTACTTTATAAAAACAAAATGGTTAACCAACCCATCCTTTTCCTCAAAACTGCTAACAATGAGATCAAAATCCCAATTCACATCTTACAAAACATTTCATAAGGACACAACAATTTAGAAAATAACTCACTTTCAAGTTATTCACATCAATTTCAAAACATCTCATCCCATTAAAACACCCTTCAATTTTTTATAAAACTATATTGGAAACACTTTTGAAAACCAACTTCAATATGGTTCCGGATTTCAAAAGAGGTCTAAGAACACTATTTTACATTTCAATTTTTTTTAGAAAATTCAGTTCCACCATTTCATAAATCAAACCATTCCCTCTTTCTTTGAAAATCATTTCATTAAAACTTTATGCTTATTAAAACCTAGTCACTTTAAAACCAAAGTTCCAAGATTTCAATACTAAAGCACTAAACAATGCGAGAGGAAACTAGTTTTAGTGGGTGACTTGGACATATGGTTGGAATCCATATTCAAATCACTTCACCATCACAGAGTGTTCTAGGGAATATCCTTGGATCCACATGGCTTTCCAGACCCTGCGAGATCATTGAGACCATTAACCCAACTCTCTTTTCATTTCCCCTAATCATCATCAAACCAAGAAAATAAAAAGACATAGATAAATCCCGACTTCCCCTGGCGACTTGAATCCTGTCATGAGGTGTGGTGATCAAGAACACTACCCATAACCAAAATTTCATGTCCCCAAAATCTTAACTCCAGACTATCCCAAATATTTCACAAATAACATGACTCAAATAGAGCGAACCTCCTATGATACCATTTTGTCACGAACTGAATCTGGTCTCCTTCAAAATAGGTACCCGACCCAGTCCACGGCAAGACCCGAAGGGCGTTCTTGATCCCCATGGTCTAGAAAAAGTGCCTAGGTATCATAAAATGATGTTTGGGAACTATTTACCTGAATTTGTAAACATAAAACGAAAAACGAAACCAAGAAACCAAAACTGGATTTTTCAAACCAAAACATCTTTTACTAAAATTTAGAACTAAATTACACAATTTTAAACAATTTTTTAAGACCATTACAAAGGTACAAACCCATGAAATGACAGTCCAAGAACCACCACATGGAAAGAGGCACCGCCCTAAAGTCATCTCTACAACACTACATCACGGTGGACCGCTAAAAAACCTGAACCAATGGCATAAAACATGTACCCAAACCTGTGACACAAAATAAGAAAGTCTACTTACACCCAATGTTGTAAGTTGGTTGTGAGCCAAAGCCCCGTAGGATACCACCACTAAGAGTTTCCATGTGATAAAAATCTAAAGATGAAAAGCATGCAAGTTTTCAAAAACCTGAAAAGCTAGTTACAATCTCTAAAAGATGCAATTTTGAATAAGAACAATTTTCAAGTGGGCTATTTTATAGGATTAACACTTTTAAAATAAACAACAATGATAATGAATTTTCTTGACAAAAGTACCGTATGCCAGTGGTAAGTATAAAGGAACTAATGAGCACACACAATAGGAAATAACCCTTAGGAACTAGCTAGTTGTGGGTCCCAGGTACCTCGTATCTTGGTGAGAGTAACCATCACAAATATCCATTACCGTGCACGAGCCACTAGTAGGGAACATACCCATAACCTATAGGTCCCCAATCATCATCATCATCATTGTTTAGTTAGAGTTGTAAGAGTCAATCTTGATAAGTGAAACTGAGGCCAAACCCCATGGATTCACTATCATACTAGTACTCGTCCACCCACCTAGATACCTAGGTTTTACCCTTGTGCTCAAACAAGTTCAACAGATCAAGAAATATACATTGAACATGAAAATATTATTTCCACATCACAAATTCACCAAACAACCCATATGTAGATCACACAAGTCACAAAAGTCAATTTTTCATTCAAAATGATTTTGAAATCTTACTCACACCAAAATAGCCCCCAACACATTTCACATTTCTTCAACACTTCCACAAAACCATTAAACAATTTTATAAAACAATTATAAGATATTGAAACTCATATAACAACCCACACATGTAACACCCTAATATTTTATAGGAAGTATATTTTTTTATATCTTATGTTATATGCAACATCAAAGGAATCTTTCATTACACACAACACTATCTTGGATTGCATTATATGCAAGAGAAACCTTCCTCGATAGCGTGTGTTGTACGCAATATCGAGTTTCACTAAACAAAGATATGTTATTAAAATATTATATAACCTACCCATTATGAATAGTAATACCCACTTTTTGAAATTTTATAAATTTTATCATTCAAAATGGAATTCATTTTTGGATTCGGAATATCGAAATTAGCATAGTGTGAAATTTTGGTATTTTTCTGAAAACATTCAATTTTTTATGAATAGAGAAAACACTGGGTTACTATTTAAAAACCAACTTTTTATAATTATTTATTTTATTTAAATTTATTTTAGGTCAAAATTGATACATAATACCTATATAAGTTCAATTTAATTCATTGGAGTCATTTTATAATAATTTTAGACATAAATTTTTTTTGAACTATTCATCATCTTTTACCCACCTCCTAGGAGAATTTGAAAATTTACATAAAACTTAGATTTAACACTTATGTGAGTAGAATTTAGAAAATCCGAGAGACACGGTTAATATCAAGGAGTAAAATGTGGTTCAATAAGATAAAAATAATTTGTGGCGAATAGTAACTTTTTTACTTTTATTTACCACGGTTAAAAGTAAATAGGGTAATTAAGGGTAAAAATGATATTATTATTACCCTAAAACATGTATTAATTCTATTAGATAAGTGTAATTCGACCAAAAACAACCTTAGGAATAAAATATTACCCTTTAGGTCCACTTGGATTAGATTAGGACACTTATTAGTATTTTATTTAAAGAAGAGTTAAAGTAGTTAAAACCAAAGTTTAATAACTAAAACATTTCTAAAATAGGGTAATAAATAAGATAAATTAGACTAAAAATATTAATTATAGAGATAAAAAAATTTCCCACCTAATGATATTTTATTTATAAATATTAGAGATTAAATAATTTAATTTATTTATGACACAATGATGATGCAGTAATTACCTTATTAATGAAATATTAACATAGTTGATGTTATAAATACGCAAATAAATGTAATTTGAGACTTTTTATGAATTAAACTAATTTTATAGGTTAATATGACATGTTGTTATTGATTTAATTAACTTTGTTTGAACTAATAATGTTGTTATTATTTTCACAAAAATCAATTACCAAATAGTTTCAAAATTGACATAAAATAGTTTTTTAAAAATATATTATATTATTAATTTTTATTATATTCATAAAAATATAAGTTTTGGAAACATGACTTATATAAGGTTATATATATTAATAATTAACCACTTGGGGTTCGTTTGGCTTGTTATAGTAAGTTTATTAACCATATAGTGTAAGAAAACAAGAAGACACGGTAAAAGTTAAATTATTTAACTTAGAGTTAAATCTAAAAGAAAAAGGTTAAAGTAGTAACCTAAACTCGTCTAAAAACAATTGGTTGAGAGGATTTCGACCCATCCCCACTTTATCTTCGAAATAAATCAAATTGGAGCTATTATTAACCAAATATGACTTTATTATAAAATAATATTTTAAGTTTTTCCTAAGGTGCCCCTCTCCTCCCTTATAAAAGGGCACCTCCTCCCTCTCCTCTTCACACAATTTTGAGTCTTAAAGCTTGGAAAAACCCTGAAATGTTTCCTTCTAAAATTACCTAGAAACATACTAGAGTTCCTGGTCTTCTTCAAAGACCAATATTAGTGCCCTAAGAGGAGGTTTCAAAGAGGCCTGTCGAAGAAGAGGTAATATCCGTTACCGATTCTTTCAAATTTATTTCTTCTTCTACTTATTCTTAATTAGTTGTTTTATTATGAAGTAATAACATAAGTATCAGTCATTTACTTATATGTTATTATAAATATGAAACAACCCTATTTCACCTTCTAACCATCCTACGAATAAAGAAATCACCGCGCGTGTGTACGTACGAAATACTGTCTCCACGCTGTGGTGTAATCTGTTTTCACCACCACCTTACTTGGATATGTATAATGGTGTGAATAATAACTATATATTATTATTTTAAAGTGATATTGATTCTGAAATAGTATACATACACTTCACTACAATTCCACGATCATGGGAACGATATCATCGCTCGTGCGTACGTACGACCTACCGTTTCCACGATGTGATGCAACTCGTTCTACATGATCTTAATTGAATAATGATTATATAAATTAATTTAATAAATAAATATAATATATATTACTCTAATAAAATTCTGGAAATGAGTTATCTATAACCTAAAAAGAAGAATAAGAATTTATTCGACAAAACACGCATAAGAACATAAAGCAATAAACACCCGAATAACAAGTAGCAATGAAATATTACTAATAAGAAGCTAAGAATATGACCATATATGATATCATAACAATGCTTATGATTCTGGAATAAGTCAATGACATTATTTAAATCATTATACAGGAGGTTTGGACACGTACAAAGCATATCAGACCTAAGGTAAGGGAAAATCTCACAATCTCATTTTTATTCGAGATTGTTTATACTTCAGAATTTACTGGGGAATATCTATCATCCACATCCATGTTTCCTCAATATGTAATATTATTTCTATCCTCCTACAAATTTTTAAATACAATTTTACCCATTGGTGAGTTTTTAGTAAAAGATATGAAAGGAATCTTTTCTTGTTTTTAGTACGAGGTACTTTTTGACTTTTCTGACCAAAGTACGAGAAGAATTTTTTTAACTTATATAGTATGAATGGATTTTTATGTTTTAATAGAACATTATTTCCATGAAGCTTCCTTTAAAAGTTTTGAAGTTTATTTTTAATTAACTTCTTTTACTTTAAAATTGTATGACATGTTAAGAAAGGAAAAATGTTTTTGAAGTAGAAAGGATATTTTCCTCAAGAATTCATTTCAAGTGTTTTATCAAAATTATTTTCCATATAAGATAATATAGGGTTCTGTTTATATCCATATTTTTACATTAATTTGATTATGTTATGATGGAATTTATTTTATGATGTCCTTTTATCTTATATGGATTATGTTATGATGGCATGATGTTTACGAATCCCATTTTTATTACATGGGTTATACTATGATGTATGATTAACGATTTTTTGGAACACATACGAATGGTTTCATTATGAGATGAGTGGGACCTATATCTCCCTCTAATGAATTGGGTTAAGATTTATATCTCATGATATATACATGGCTGGAATGGAAAGTTAATCCAATTCAGTGATACAAGACTAGAACGAGGAGTGAACTCAGTTCAGTAATGGACTTTGTCCGCTATGATGGTCTTGGAAATGAGTCTTGAATATTATGAAATGATTTTCTATGATTATGTGTGTATGCCACAAAGGTTCATGTTTTATGTTATTATTATTTGTATTACATTTCACTACTATGATTTATCCCATGTTATGATATTATGATCTCTTTTGCAGGTTAAGATTTTCAAAATGTTATGTTCTTATGAATATGATATGATTGATATTTATTTTGTTTACCCTTACTGAGCATTTGTGCTCACCCTTTTGTATGTTTTCTTTTCCCCATGTCAGGAAGAAGGGTATTAAGTAGGATATGCCAAAAGGGACTCTAGATATGATGAAATAAACAGGAGACAATGTAGATGATTTATGAACCAGTTGTTTATGTTTCCCAGTTTCTAAAGACACTATACCTATATGGTCCTACCATGGTTTTGTTATATGTTGTAATAAGTCTGCTTCAATTATGAAGTAATAACCATGTATGTAAAGTATGGATCATTATACTTAAAATGGATATGCCTCTACAGGTCATTCCAGAAGGGAACAAGGAAATCATGCCCACACCTGTGGTGTACCTCTAACCATCATCGGTTGACCAACCTGCTCAGCATATGACAGTGCCACGACGTGCACTTGTCCTGAAGCACGACTGCCTGATGCCTATCCTCCTTGTGGTGTTGCGCTAATCACCGACCACTGACCCCTCAGCTGGATCCCACTATCTCTATCATTTCCTCCACGTATAATTGAACCTCTGCTACCCTCTCCTAGTACCTAACCTAAACCAACTCTAGATGCCACCCTCTGTCCTGGTCCCTGCCTACCGGCTATCTGAGAAGGCTTCCTGTAGAACCCCTCCGGATGCCCATCCTGTCCACATGTCCAGAACTCCATTAGAGGCCTATCACACTGGGTCGGAACATGTCCTGGCTGTCCACACTGAAATCAAACCACTGAATAACTGCTACGAGGTGGTTTAGTTGAGTCCTGGGCCTGACTGCCCTACTGGAACTCATCGCATCCTCACTTCCTACTGTCTGAACCATCATCTAAGGCCACTGCCCGACTGACCTAAGGGTGATACCTTTGATTTCCCTCCGCTATGAGCACCTGATTCACCGCGTCTGAGAAAGAACATCAATGGAAGATATTTACCTGGATCTGAATGGCATGTCGTAAGCCATCCTCATAGAGACTCACCCTAGCCGTGTCATCTCTTACCATACCAGGTGCAAAGAGAGACAACTCGGTGAAAGTAGCTGCATAGTCCACGACGGACGTGTCTCCCTGCTGAAGACTCAAGAACTCCAGAGCTCTCTTTGACCTCAGTGTATCTGGGTAAAAGTGATCAAAGAACCTGTCCTCGAAGTCCTTCCTTGCAAGTCCCTCATGCCTGCGAGCCTGAACTTGTACATCCCACCAACGCTTTGCCGATCCTCGCTTCATGTATGTCTCTAGCTTGACCCTCCACCCTAGAAGTGTCTCGAGCTGCTCAAAGATCATCTGGATGCTCTCTATCCAGTACTCAACTGCCTATGGACCACCCTCACCCAGAAAAAGTGGGAGGTGCTATGAGTGGAACTCACGCGTCAGATAAGCCATAGATGGCTATGTACCCTGCACACCTTTGTTGATCCCCTGCAAGACACGTACCTGGATAGCTCAGAGATGCTCGTTGAGCCATGGTTTGAACATTTCCAAAACTCAGCTACTATCCTACCTACATTGGATCCTGAACCTGATCCTGTCTTTGAGCTTATACCTGCGGCTCCTACTCTACCTGCACCGGATCCTAAACCTGATCCTTCACTTGCGACACTATACCATCTCCTGTCTGGCTCTCCATATGAGTCACCCAAAAAAGGAACCTATTGAATACCATAATTGGTCAGATAACCCATATATATATAACAATATATATTCAACGTAGATATGAAATCAGTAAAAGGTACCACAAAACCACCACCCTTACTCTCCCTCACTTCAACCATGCCCCATGATATCCCATCCACATGGACTCCTTACCCACCCCTCAAAAGATTCAAGTATCAAAAGTTCCTCGGGCCATGCCCATCCTGACAACCAACGTTGCCTCAAACTGACGACCAAGTTGCCCAATTCTGGTGATCAAAATCACCTCAACTGATAGTACTTGTTTGCTTGTACAAGAGCTAGACCCAAATACCCTGTCACATGAAATTATATAAAAATATAAATCATGGTATACATATTGAGACAACACGCAATTCTATCAAGAATTTCACCTATTCACATTTTAGATCATACAAAGCATGGTAATTGATTTTAGTCACATGAAATTATCACTTCACAAAGCATACGTGCAGTTATGAAATTGAAATACCCTAAAAATGTGCCTATCAAAATCCAAGAAAACAAGCCTTTACATACCGGTCCAAGGTCCAATTCTCCCTTACCACACCGGGTCAAGAGTTACATATCACAATCTATAACCTCACACACCAAGTGAGCCACCAAGGTGGAAATCATATAAACTATAATCTGAGAAAAAGCACAACAGAAATTCTCACCCAAGGAAACTTGGTCCATCCCTCATACCTGGTGCTGCAGGCACCCAAGCACAAGAAAGAAACCCAGTTCCAATAACATCCTATCTCCTGTCTACCATATCCCAAATAGTAAAACCAACAGAAATAAAAGAGAAGCCTCAATCTCATTAGTATCCAGCAAAACACTACTACTAAATCCCTATCATGAACTCCTCTAATACCACTTTGTAACAACCTGGACCCGAGCAACCACCCGAACAATGCTAAACGGGTCGGGTGTTACTACCTTAGGTGCACCTCCCATAATGCCAAAGGCTGCCGACTAGTAGCGAGGGTCTTATAGGTATAGTGGGGAGGCTATACCCTCTCAAAGGATAATAATGGTACTGGTCCGAGTATAAAAATAATGATGCAGCAGAACAAATGACTCAACAGACAAGAACCAGACCCGTAAAGCGGATATACATTCAATATCAATAAACAACAGAAGCAATAAATATAACGACAACAGTGGAAAGTAAACAGAATAGCATGCTGAACACCAATTGTAACTAGAACTGAACAACAAACATACATCCAAAACAGTCCAAACATGTATTTATATATAAAAAGGAACCAATGGATAACCAATTATAGCTACATAAAAAATAATCATGCTAATACAAGAAAAGAAAAAACCATCTCCATACAACAACTAATGTAGCCCAGCTCCTAAAGCTGGTCACTTTCTTGCACGCAAATCCATAAAGTCTGCATGTGTCCTGAAGGTTCCGTGCAGGGTGTGAGACAAATATCAGTAGGATACCACCCAACGGTGCGTACCTAATATAAGTGTTTAAGTAGGAATGGATTTATAAGGAAAATAATAAATAGTTCAATGCACAAACAAACACAAACTCCACTGGTGCTCAACGGCCACCATGGAGTGTCACCTGCTTCGGCCAATGTCAGAATCTCTGTTGTGTAACCCGGCACCATGTGCCCCCTGAGACCACGTGTCTCAAGTACCGATGTCCCAAAGGCATGCCCAAGAATAGTAACCCAGCACCTTGTGCCTCCTAAAACCTCATGCCTCATGTACCGACGTCCCGAAGGCACGCCCAAGAAGTAACCCATAGGAACAACAATGTCTGTCCTCAAATAAATAACCAGAGGGACAACGATGTCTTCCCTTAGATAAATAACCAGAGGGACAATGATACCTTACCTCAAATCAAGTAACTAGAGGGACGACGATATCCACCCTCAAATAAGTAACCAGAGGGACAACAATACCTGCCCTCAAATCACGACGAGCCTCAACCCCCCAACCCGATAGCCTCAAAGCTATCCCCTGGAGGCTCCTCACCTCCCACATGGCTTCCTACGGCAAGCGACCCCAACCAAAGTACATAAACCGCATCTACAAGGGCCTCTAGCCACACAAGTGGTCAAAACCACTTCATCACAGAGTATCTCTGTGTGAACATTACTCAGAGTTCTAGGTGAGCAGTAATCACTAAAATAGCACCTAAGCGACCACACATCTGACACCTCATGTCCCTGCGACCATGCCGCTCAAGTCTGATGGCCTCGCCATCCTAGTAACCTAGGCCATGCCTAACCTGACAGTCATCCTGCCTCAAGCTGACATCCATGATGCCCAATCCCGTGGTCAAAACTACCCAAAGTAACCCTAGGCCAAGCTTAACCTGAAAGTCGTACTGCCTCAAGCCAGCATCCATGACGCCCAGTCCCATGGTCAAAACCTCCCAAAGTAACCCCGAGCCACGCCCATCACAACCCAAGGGTTCCAGCATATGCAAGTCAGCATTTACATATAAAACACATTTAAACTAAACACATAACAAGAAAAACCATCTAAACATATGAATTTCACTAAGAAAGTGTTGTACCATACCAGCACTGAAGGTAATAAGGTCTCCAACAATTTATATAAAGGTTTAAATAACTAAACCTAATAATTTAAACTAATAAAATTAAAGTATTATCATTTTGGAAATCCCATCCAAAATGCCCCATGTGAGCAACAAGCTCTCGCCTCAACCTGCTCAATCAAGACATGACAAAGGGTATACCCAAAGGTATCCCATAGGTCTAATAAGCAATTTAAATAAGCAGTAACAGATAAATTAGGGTCTCTCTCAAAATACCCAAAAACGCTCCGATGACCGCATTACCCAAATGACCATGGAAACAAAAAAAGAGATATGCACCAACTACCTTTAGGGTTTGGATAAATCAACCCTTCGCCCTAATGCACTCCACATCGGTGAATGACTCCTCGAAACCGCCTCAAAACCCTTCCCTAACATAAAAAACTAAACCTTTAACACAAAAAGGCAAGACAACCATAGATTCACATTAAACCCTTGTAGATATAAGAAACTAAGAGAGAGGTAAAAGAATACCTAGAGGAAACCAAAGAGGAACCAAGATAAGAGACTTACCCGAGAAGAATCGACTTTGATCCACCAAGAAACCCCTTTGATTTGCCTCCAAAATGAGCCAAAGAGCTCCCACAACCTCATAAATTAGAACACCCATGTGATCCACGAGTGGGAGGAAGAATGATGGAGGAATGGAAAATACCGAGTGGCCTCAAACCTAAAAACCAAACTTTAAGTGAACGCACAGTTACCCTGAACGGTTTGGAAAACCTTGCGCCAACCGTGTGGTTTCCACTGTCTCACCCAGGGACTTCGCATGGCTTTCCCGCATAGTTTTTCAAACCGTGCGCCATCCGTGTGGAGCCCACTCTCAAGGGTACATGGTTTCCTAGGCTGGACGCATGATTTTTTCAAACCGAGCGCCAACCGTGTGCCCCTGGATGACCTCCACAACTTTAAAAGTTTTCTTAGAACTGTCCAATTTATCTAGTTTTCTCATAAAGGAGTCCAAAATTCAATTAGGGTTTGGATTTTGACCCGTTCCAAAAACTCGGGTTCTTACATTGGGTGTGTAAAAGCCCTTGGTACACGGCGTGTGAAATAGGTAAACGATGTCTATGAAACATGGGGTAAATGATAATGTCCCTCAACCATCTTGACAATCTACTTGGTTGGGACATGTAATTTTACATGGTGTTCTACCCAACATGGTCTGGCTGTGTACTTTACACGGCCATGTACCCCTACATGGGTTCACATGGCTGGGTACTCAGCTACATGGTCGATAACCAGTACATAGAGTTTACAATCCTGCACATGGAATTTACTCCTTAAACTTCAACATCCCTAAACGTAAAGAACACATATCTTGTCACCCTGGACTACACGTCGTCTATCCTAGTTTTCCCAAACAAAAAACCTTCGGATCACCCGAATCCCCCATTTTCATCCCCAAATCAACAAATCAGGACACTAGGGCCCTCATACAAGGATAGTTCTGCTTTAAACATAGAAAATAGAAAAGATACAAAGATCTATGGTGAAAACATACATGAGACTACCTTGGTTCAAAAAACCTATGAATATTCATTCGATTCTATGGTCCATAGATGTCGCACATAGATCCAACACATCAAGGGATTCACGACGGTACATCTGTTTCTCCATTTATCTCTTTATCTCTCCCTCTACCTTTTTATATTTTTTCATGGAGAAGGATGAGCTGCACATGAGGTGTCCATGAGAAAGAGGAAGGAAAAAAAAGAAAAGAAAAGAAAATAAAGAAAAAGAAGAAAAAAAAGAAAAGAAAAAGGGGCTCGGGCTGACCCCAACACCCAACTCGAGTTTATACCTTAACTAGGATAAACTCCCCATTTCAGTCTCAATGGAGGAGATGAAATATGAATCCAATGATTTATTCAAAATTTATTACTAAAAACATATGTGTGAATAATTTAAAATTTAATTTATTAATATCAAATATTAATTATTATGCCAAAATTTGAATGGCTCAAATTCCAACCAAACTCATGTACTATTGTAAAATCCCTATTCTGGGACCAACAAAATGGTAAAACAAATTTATCCGAGATCATATTCTAGAGGAAAAACAATTTGACCACTTTACAAGAATCAGATATAAAAAATTAAAATTTATTACCAAAATTGCAGTCCAGAAAAACATGGGTCCTTACACAATCGAAGGAAAGTGATCCGATGAACTGCATATAGATGCTGGATTTATGCCTTAAGGCGGCCTTGATGGATATTGGGCCTTGCTAAGGTGTCTTATTTATCTTTTTTGGATAGGAATCAGAGCCCTCATAGTTTATTTGGGTCCCTAACCAACTGACGGGTTTAAGGTACTTGAGGGAATGGTTAGGGATTACACTTAATCGGATAACTGTGTATAATTCAACATATCATCTATTAATGGATGAGAAATAATGATAGAATCATAAGAGAGTTTAGGTCCCATGAGTTAGATTATTTGGGATATGGAGGGACTTACACCAAGGTGGACTCCCATTAGACATATCCAACCCTTATCCTCTAACGGATAGAGAGTTGGGACAATAAGTGGCATGGTGATCTCATAGTATCAGTGAGTGCATAACCCTAGTCCATTATAGAAGCTTATCATATGAAGTGGAAATGTTTGACCAAAGGCTCATGGTCATGGGTTCACACGGTTCAAGGGAACTTGCCAATTTATTTCTAATAGACAAGGCTGACATGTCTATGAGTTTCAACCTAACATGGCTAGGGTGTCCACCTGACATGTACAAAGTTTCAATTTGACATGTACAAAGTGTCTACTTTACATGATCATAGTGTCTACATGACTTTTAAAAAGTATTTTTCTAACATGTCTATGGGTCATCACATGATCATAAATCATATCATCAGTTATTTATTTATTGGGAGAAGGAAAGTACAAGTCAAAGTTAGGGAAGATAAAAGAGAAGCTTGGGGGAGAAAGTAATGAAAACCAAGGGCATCCCCTAGAATGATGTTAATGAAAGACACGCTGGGGTTATGAGCTGCTAGAGAGGCAAGGTGATCCACCACTTTATTCCCCTCTCACCATGTGTGAACCATTCGAATGTTGGTGTAGATAATTCCTCGACATTTCCTGATGATATAGGCAATCGACCAGGGAATAGACTCGATGCCTTGCAGGGAATTGAGGAGGATGAGGGAATCTGTTTCATCTTCAACGATCATCACATGATCAAATCCTACATGTCTAGGTACTTTCACATGATCAAGGCTAACATGCATGAGAGTTGTTGTGTGGTCAAGCTAACATGTTTAGAGGACATCATGTGATCGGGATGAAATGTTTGGAGGAATTTGCATAAACTTTTTGATGTGTATGGAGGACTTCATATGAACCATATAAAATCTTCAGAGGACTTCACATGAACCAAATGAAATTTCTGAAGGACTTCACATGATCTGACGAACATGTCTGGAGGACATCATAATATCTATCTATCATTTCTAGAGGACTATTTGTGAACCAACTGAAATGTCTGGAGGACATTGTATGATCAAGTTGATATGTTTAGAGGACTTCATGCGAACCAGTTAACATGTCTAGAGGACTTCACATGAAATAGATGACATGTCTAGAGGACTTCACAAGATCAATGAAAATATCACATGAATCAAGTTAATTTATCACATATAAAATAGTTTATCAATATTTTTATGAATCTTCCATCATCTTCAGCCTTTATTTCATAAATGAGTTAATTTTCTTCAAAAGCTAGCCTTTTGAGGCCAAATGTGATCTAGTTGACACATGGAAACTCCTTTTCATGATATATATTACATGATATAATTCATTTAGGTGATCAATAGGATGATCATGTGTAACACCCCAAGATTTTACAAAAATATTCTTTTTAATTTCATTAATGTCTTGTGTTATAAACTACACCAAAAAGAGCTTGCACAACAGGCATCCCTGACTTGGCTTACATTAAACGCAAGCGCGACATTCCATGATAGCGGGTGTTGTACGCAATACCGAGTTTCTCTAAACAACGATATGCTATTAAAATATTATTAAAACTAGCCGTTATGAATAGTAATACCCACTTTTTGAAATTTTATAAATTTTATTTTTGAAAATGGACTTCATTTTTGGATTCGGAATATCGAAATTAGCTTAGGGTGAAATTTTGGTATTTTTCTGAAAACTTTCAATTTTTGATGAATAGTGAAAACACTGGGTTACTATTTAAAAACCGACTTTTTATTTAAACAATTATTTATTTTAATTAAATTTATTTTAGGGAAAAATTGATACATAATACCTACATAAGTTAAATGAAATTCATTGGAGTCATTTTATAATAATTTTAGATATATAAAAATTTTATTGAACTTTTCACCGTCTTTTACCCACCTCCTAGGAGAATTTGCTAATTTACATAAAACTTAATTTTACCGCTTCTATGAGTGTAATTTCAAAAATCCAAGAGACACGGTTGATTTTAGTAAGCAAAATTTGGTTCAATGATATGAAAATAATTTTTTTTGAATAGTATCTTTTTACTTTTATTTACCACGGTTAAAAGTAAATAGGGTAATTAAGGGTAAAAATGATATTATTATTACCCTAACACATGTCCTAATTCTATTGGATAAGTTTAATTCAACCAAAAACAAACTTAGGAATAACATATGACCATTTAGGCCCACTTGGATTAGATTATGACATTTATTATTAATTTATTTAAAGAAGGGTTAAAATAGTTAAAATCAAAGATTAATAACTAAATCATTTTTAATATAGGTTTATAAATAAGATAAATTCGACTAAAAATATTCATTATAAAGATAAAAATATTTCCTACATAATGGTATTTTATTTGTAATTTTTAGACATTAAATAATTTAATTTATTAATGACACAAAGATGATGCAGTAATTATATTATTAATGAAATATTGACATAATTGATGTTATAAATACCGAAATAAATGTAATTTGAGACTTTTTATGAATTAAACTAATTTTATAGGTTAATATGACATGTTAGTATTGATTTAATTAAAATTTTTCGAACTAATCATTCTGTTATGATTTTCACAGAAATAAATTACTAAATAGTGTCATAATTAACATAAAATAGTTTTTAAAACAAATATTATATTATTAATTGTTATTTTATCCCTAAAAAACTAGGTTTCTGCCAAATGACTTAGATAAGGTTATATATATTAATAATAAAAAACTTGGTGTTCGTTTGGCTTGTTATAGTAAGTTTATTAACCTTATAGTGTAAGAACACAAAAAGACACGGTAAAAGTAAAATTATCTAACTTAAAGTTAAATATAAATGATAAGGTTAAAATAGGAACCTAAACTTGTCTAAATTATATTGGATTATAGTATTTTGACCCATACCCACCTTATCTTCGAAATAAATCAATTTGGAGCTATTTAAAACCGAATTTGGCTTTATAATAAAATAATATTTTTAGTTTTTCCAAAGGAGCCCCTCTCCTCCCTTATAAAAGGGCACCTCCTCCCTCTCTTCCTCACACCACTTTGAGCCTTCAAGCTCGGAAAAAACCTGAAAAATTATCTTCTCCACTTCCCTATAAACATCCTAGAGGTCCTGGTCTTCTTCAAAGACCAAGTTTAGTGCCCTAAAATGAGTTCTCAAAGAGGCGCTTCAAAGAAGAGGTAATGACCGTTACCGATTCATTCAACTTTATTTCTTCTTCCACTTCTTATTCTTTAGTTGTATCATTATGAAGTAATAACATCAGTATCAATCATATACAGAATTGTTATTATAAGTATGAAACAACCCTATTTCACCATCTATCCATCCTACGGAAAACGAAATCACTGCGCGTGCGTACGTATGGAATACCATCTCCACGTCGTGGTGTAATCTATTTTCCACCACCACCTTACTTGGATGGGTATAATGGTGTAAATAATGACTATATATGATTATTGTAAATTGATATTTATTCTGAAATAGTATACATACACTCCAATACAATTCCATGATCATGGGAACGATATCATCGCTCGTGCGTACGTACAGAATACCGTCTCCACAATGTGATGCGACTCGTTCTACATGATCTTAATTGAATAATGATTATATAAATGAATTGAATGAATGAATATGATATATATTACATTAATACCATTCTGGAAATGAGGTATATATAAACTAAAAAGAAAAATAAGAATTTATTCGACAAAACACGCATAAGAACAAAAAGGAATAAACACCCAAAATAACAAGTAGTAATGAAATATTACTAATAAGAAGCTAAGAATATGACTATATATGATATCATAAAAATAATTATGATTCTGGAATAAGTCAATAACATTATTTAAATCATTATACAGGAGGTTCTGACACTTACGAAGCAAATCAGACCTAAGGTAAGGGAAAATATCACAATCTCATTTTTATCCGAGATTGTTTATACTTTGGTATTTAATGGGGTGTATTTTATCATCCACATCCATGTTTCCTAAATATCTAATATTATTTCCATACACCTAAAATTTTTTAAATCCAATTTCACCCTTCGGTGGGTTTTTAGTAAAAGATATGAAAGGAATATTTGGTCGTTTTTCGTACGAGGTACTTTTTGAATTTTCCGAAAAAAATACGAGAAGAATGTTTTTTTAACTTATACGGCATGAATGGATTTTTTAAAACATTATTTCCAAGAAGATTTCCTTACAAGTTTTCAAGTTTATTTTTTGTCAACTTCTTTTAGTTTAGAATTGTATGACATGTTAATAAAGGAAAAGTGTTTTTGAAGTAGAAAGGATATTTTCCTCAAGAATGGAGTTCAAGTGTTTTATCAAAATTATTTTCCATCTAAGATAATAAAGGGTTATATTTCTATACCTATTATTACATTGATTTTATTATGTTGTGATGGAATTATTTTTATGAATTCCTTTATCTTATATGAATTGTTTTATGATGTCACGATGTTTAAGAATCCCATTTTTATTAAATGGGTTATGCTATGATGTATGGTTTATGATTTTGTGGCACACATAAGAATGGTATCATTATGAGATGTGTGGGACCTATATCTCCCTCTAATGCATTGGGTAAAGATTTTATATCTCATGAGATAGACATGGATGGAACGGCAGGTTAAACCGGTTCAGTGAAACAGGACTGAAACGAGGAGTGAACTCGGTTCAGAAATGGACTTTGTCCACTAAGATAATCTTGAAAATGAGTCTTGACTAATAAGAAATTATTTTCTATGATTATGTGTGTATGCCACAATGTTTCATGTTTTATGTTATGATTATTGGGATTACATTTCACTACTATGATTTATCCCATGTTATGATATTATGATCTCTTTTGTAGGTTAAGATTTCCAAAATGTTATATTCTTATGAATATGATGTGATTGATATTACTTTTGTTTTCCCTTACTGAGCATTTGAGCTCACCCTTTTATGTTTTCTTTTCCACAGGATATAAAGAAAGGTTTTAGGTAAGAAATAAAAGGGAAGATCTTTATGGGGGATGTTGAAGATATTTCACCATGATTAGAAGATTACGTTCCGAGTTTCCAAAGACACTAAACTATTACGGTCCTTGTGTGTGTGTTTTTGTTATGTACTAAGTATTCCGAAAAAGTAATGTAATGTCCATGTACGTCAATCTTAGGGTCTCTACATCATGAAAAGTGAATAATAATATCAAATAATTTCCTATGTCATTCCCCAGGCTTACCTGGTAGAAGAATACTACGATCGCATGATTTCACTACTGAAATTCCACTATCATCTATGCAACCATGTGTCTGTTTTTTCTATGCCCCCAGTGGGGAGGATTTATAGGAATTTACTCCTTAAATCTACACTACTTTTATTGGAACTTAAATCAAATATATAGGCTTGAGGTGGTGGAGGGAGCGTCACATCACACATTTCATGTGATCAAACTATAGGCCATCCATGATGTCATCTTTATGTAATATGATAAAAAATGATCACATGAACACTCCATCATTACCATATATATTGAACCCATGGATTATTAATAGGATTTTTCATATTTAAATCAACATTTCAAAAGGACTCCACAAGATCATGATGATATGTCTGGGGCCCTTTTAATGATCAAGTTGGCATGTATGTAGCCCTTTGTGAGACAATCTGGTATGTTTGGAGCCCTTCGTGAGATCAAGTTGGCATGTTTGAGGTTCTTTGCATGATAGGTAAACTAATGACATGAATAAAATAACACCTTCATATTAAAAACAAAATAACTCTTCTTCACATAAGGGTACAATCTTTTTATGCTTTTATTTTATAAATCCTATGGTGTTCACCCATGATTTGTCTATTAGGGTGTCACATGACCAAAAATACATGCCTGAAATATTTCTCATGATGAAGGTGAAATGTCTAGTGGATTTTATGTGACATGGGTGACATATAACTAGGGTCTTCAGATGACCCATGTACTAATCATGTAGACCACATTACCCCCCTTGAATGAAAATCATCAAAACTCTCTTCACATGAAGCATCCTCTATTTTCATCTTTTATTTTATAAATGGATCAGGTGATTTTTTGGTGTATTTCGAACAACATGAAACATGATAAAAAATAATCATCTATGGTACCATGCATAATCAAGAGGGTTATCTGATTTGGCTTCACTTGATTAGGGGGACCTTTCAAAGGGGATTTTCATAACCATGAATAGATCACAAGAAGGTCATAACCCTATCATGTGATGTTCTTAGGGTAATACGATGCATATGACCCATGTGCCTAATTTCCATGTAGCCATGGTACTCCTTTCTTTTCTTTTTGGATAAAATAATGCATATTATTTAGGTATTTATTTAATACTAGAATTTATAATTCTCATTTTAAGGGAATCAACCCCCCCTCATAATTGAAGTTTGAAGGAATATAGACTCGGTTATGAGGAAGTAAATTCCTACCTGAGTCTCTTGAACATCCACTGGTTAGTTATCTTAGTGTATTTTGGTATTTAGTTATACCTTTCACATTCATAAGGATGAGTGGGGGGGGATCATTTCACTTGTGACTCAAGCCTCTAGAGATTTCAATATTTCCTATCCTATGTGATTGATTCATAATAATGCTTCACATTACCCCCTCATGAGAGCTATTCATGATACTTGATCATGTGATATTTCTGTGTGATCTCTTCATGTGATCGCCTTGTCTTGATGTATCATTAAATTTTCCGACTAACTAATAATCCTATGTTCCTCTCAATATAATACCTTTACCTTAGAGCTCAGAAGTCCCAGTTCATTCTTATTTAGAACCCCCCGGCCGGGTCAACTAATGCAGAATTAGTCTTGATTCCCAAATCATTAAAGTACATGAGTATGAGTCCCTTTCTCAATGAATTAGTATTATAATATATTTTGGTTATTGTATTGGGATTGATTCACAACTTGGAGTATGCATAACTTCACGAACTGATGCTGTAATAGGTGTGGGAGGATGTTTGGAGCCTAATATTTGAGTTCCCTTTGGAGGAGCTAAAATAATGACCAGGTCATCTTAGGTATATGTTTACCATAATAATCTATGGGGGGTTCAAATATAATTTTTTCCTCACTTAGGTGAAAGAAGTTATTTCCCTAAGATAGTATAGGATGAAACTTGAATTGAGGGTAGTAGTCGTGAAGGATTCAGCTTTTTTCAAACTAAGTCATGGAAGGTCCTGAATGAGGATTCCTAGTGTGTAGAATATGAAAAAACTCACCAAAACTTGATCCAAGTTAGGAAGGCCAAGATTATCCGATTATAATCCAAAATTTATCATCTTCAATAGGATCTATCTCGGTTGTAGTATATTCTGAAAACCTCATAGAAAACCATGTTGGGGAAAAAAGGGCTTTTTAACTTGGAAGAGAAGGCTAGAATTAATTTAGATTCTAGGGTGAAATAATTACAGTGGGTTGTAGAGGCAGAAAATAAACTGATTGATCAATTAAGAAAATCCATAGCCTTCCTGGAATAGAATCCAAAAAGTCTTAAATAATATATATGAAAAATACTATAAATGGATTATAAATTTTATAGGCACATTTGCTTGGGTATTTGTGGGAGATACTCTAGGATGTATAGATTCCTCCCTCCTTTATATTTGTTCAATGAATAAAGCTTTAGAACTTTACATGTTTCTATCAAGATTATTTCATTCCTCAAGTTCATGGAATTACATCAACTCAATATCATGTAGAATGTAAAAGACAATAATTATTTTAATAATATCGAGAAAACCAAAAGTTTGAACTCAAATTCTCAAATCATAATAGATTATCAAGAACTATCCTAGATAACCTTATAAAATGATAACCAAGATAATACTAACATAGCCCAAAGGGAATTCTCAATCCCCATGGGTTGGTGACTAGCTCATGGAATCATAAAATATGAAAGTGGGAATGAATTTTCCACAAACACAAAAAAATCAAGATAAATAAGCCAATATGCATACAAGAAAAACTCCACAGGGAGAAATGTTCCAGAAGTAAAATAGGTATGAAAACCCAAAGTACTACAACAATGTTCTAGAATATAGAATAAAATCCCATGTCCCAACAGACACCACTCTCCAATCCCAAGGATCAACAACTACCACCAAATCCAAGTGGTGCCTTACAATTTCTTAAAACTGGAAGAAGATAATCTACAAACACTCGAGGGCATAGGTAGGGTGCAAGATCAAATACCAGTAGGGTATCACCAAGTATTCTATAAGAATATTCTAATATTTATTTAACTAAATAAATATTTAAATTTTAAATAAATAGTGATGGAAGTTAAAAATCATATTTAAAACAAATCATTCTTAACATTTAAAAAGGATGGAAATATTTAAAAAATTAATTATTAAAATTTTTATATAAAATAGTTTATATAAATTCATAATGCATGTGTAAAAAAGTTCACAAAAAACAATGGTATGTATTTTAAATGCAAATAATGAGAAACATTACCATCTTCCAAGTGGTACGATAGTTCCAGGTTATGGGATCCCCACAAACTTATATAATGATAATGAAAATGTGTACAAACGTCCCTTTTTCACTATTAAAAGAGGACTCATCAACATCCTACTGAGGTATAAAATGTGCCAAAAAATTTATTTTAGAGTTGTGAAGTTTCAATTAATTTCTAGGGAATTCCCATCCTATCATGTTCATCCCAAATAACTAACCAACTATCTAGGAATTCATGTGATCTAATAACAATCAATAATGGGAAATTTATTTCAAATCTATTAAAAATAAAATTCAACATATTCACCATTTTAATATTCTAATTTACATTTAAAAACCAAAGTGGGGTTTTTAATAAAAACATACCTTTTTACAAGATAAAACCAATGGGTTTCTATCAAAATAATTTAAGCATTTTTTCTCAAATACCAATTTGACATCAATTTCATCAAATCAATTTCACAATTCAAATTCCACTATTAAATGACAAATTTAATTTAAATAATTTCCATCCAATTTCACAACACACCGAAATTCAATGGAATTGAGGGGTTTTCCAAATTTCATGCCAAATAAATTCCAAATCCCCAATACATCAAAATTTGTGGTTTTAATAAACCAATTAAAAGAAATTACGTTTAAATCAATAAATTTAATTTAAATCAAATAATTTAATTTAAATCAAGAAATTTAGGGTTAATCAAATTGTCTATCATAAATAGCACCACCTACCTTGAGATTATGGGATCTTGCAACAGAAACTCCAAACTAGAAAACTCAAGCGAAGAACATCAACAACAGGGATATGAGAATCAAACCAAAATTAAAGATCCAAAATAGTGGGAATTAGATCCTCCAATAACTCATAAATATATAAAACCTTAGGAAGGAATAAGTAGAGAATGGGAGAAAGAAAATGGGAATTAAAATCTTACTGGGAAGGGATTTAACATACTAACCCATAGTGTTTTCTTCTTCATTGAAGGCAACCAAGATATGATTTTGGCCTATCTAAACCCCTATAGAAGTGAAATATCTTATTGGGAAGAGATTTAACATCATTTTCCTATATTTAATTCACTTCTAGATGGGTGTATATGAGCCAAAATCACATCTTGGTAGCCTCCAAGGAATAAAAAGCCACTATGGGGTTATACCGGCCTATCGAGAACCTAAACACAGGGTTTCATGATTTTAGAAAATAATATTCAGATTAAAAAATCCTATACGCATAGTTTCTTGGGTAGAGATGCATGGTTAGATAGACTATGTTCCCTAAACATCCACCCCTTTCCCCCCTAGGTTCACTATTTCTATTTGGTGGGTGCATAGTTTTTCAAACTATGTGCCAACCGTGAAAACCCTTATTACCTTAGTTTTCACTGTTAGCATTAGCAGTGCACACATTTTGGGAAAATCGTGAATCCACTGTGCACTACCTAGAAATGTTCAAAATTTCCAAAATCTCACCTAAAACAACCACTATACAAAACCCAACTAAATCATGATAAAAATGGGGTTTTTTTTCAATACCTAAAAATAGTGATAGGATGGTAAAACCTCCCCACTATAGAAACTTTATATCCTTAGTAAACCTAATAAGAAGCTTCTATGTAAACAATTTGAGGCCACTACTCACTCATCAGCGGATCCCTCTTCCATGTATCATGAATATCAAAACTGTGTTTCTATAACACTCAAACCAAAGGTATCATCCTCCCATGAAATACCTTGGTTTTAGAATCAACAATCCTAGTTGGATTCTTAGTCACAGATAAATCATGTTTGACCTCAAGATTAATCCAGATCAGAATGTGAGATGGATCAGATAGATAATTTCACAGTTTCAATACATGAAACATGTTATGTATTGATGTTAACTATAGAAGAGATTATAAATGGTAAGAAAATTTCACCACATTCTCTACAGACTTAAAAAGTCCTAAAAAATGGGGAGTATGTTTCCCTTTCCTCCCATGTTTTTGATGAACCAATCAATGTGAAACTTTATATAACACTTGGTCACTAATAGAAAATTCCAACATCCTATGATGACGACCAATGTAAGACTTATACTGGCTCTATGCCATCAATATTATATGTATAATCTTATGAATCTTTATTGTCATCTCTTAAACCAAGATCAATCTATCCAAGGAACATTCATTGATATCCAAACAACACAATGGAGATTTACAAGGCCTTAAAAGGAGAAATTATGATTATAGTCTGGTAACTATTGTTATAAAAAAAATTCAACTAGACATAAATGGTTATCCCAAGCCCCACCAAAGTCGAGAACACAATCGCCGAGAATATTTTCAAGAATTGATATATCTCTTTCTATTTATCCATCCAAATGTAGATGATATGACGTGATCAAATAGAGATGATATCCCAATGCCTCTTGAAGGCCTATCCAAAAGTGAGAAGTAAACCACAGATCCCTATCACAAAGTATTGCAAATGAAACTCTATGATAATGAAAAATATATTTGACGTAGATATTTTCCAACTCCACAACTTTGGATGTATCACAAATGGGTATAAAGTGAGATGATTTAGTCTGCCAATCAATCATAACCCATATCACATTCTTATTTATCTAGGTAAGAGGAAACCCAACCAAAAAGTTAATAGAAATATGATCCCATTTTCATGTTGGAATTGGAAGTGGATAAAGAAAACCCAAAGGTTTTTGGTGATCAGCCTTGACTTGTTGGAATGCAAAATAATGAGAGAAAAAATAAACAACACTCTATATCATACATGGCTACCAAAATATATGATACATTTCATAAAACATCATTATAGTTCCTAGGTGAACTAAACAATAGTAATTTTAGAAACCCCACCTCAAATATTTCTTTATCAATAATGGTATAAATAAGAAATTTATTAGAATAGAATGACCTCATAGGATAATGACAGATCAGGAACGACCTCCCCACCATAAAGAGAGTCTCTAATAATAAGAAACTCATCATCTAGATTCTGTTCCTAAAGAATCATCTCGAGTAGAGTAGAGGTCACCTAAACACTGGCAAAAGAAACCCCAACCCCTAATTCCTATGCTTTAATATGCAACGGTGAAAAAAGATCCATCAAGTTCCACCCTTCCATTGTTTCTATTATGGATGAGGTTGGAAGTTTCATACTCAAAGGATCCATAATGAAATTCCATTTCCTTTAGGAATAAGAGATGTAGAAATCAAAATATTATTGGTATTTTACTCAAATACTATGGCAGAGATTCAAATAATTTTGGGAGAAGATATAAATCAATCAATTTTAGTCTGCAAACATGGTAAAACCATCTCTATAAATGTAATTCCACTAACTCTTAAGTGAATTCCTCACAACTACAAGTTCAATGTCATGGTTCAGGTAATTCTTCTCACATGGTCTAAGTTGACGAGATATATAAGCAATGAAATGATCAACCTATATAAGAACACAACCCAAAACAGAACTTGATGGATCATAGAAGACCATGTAGCCCTAAATAACCTTTAGAAGAGTCAACACTATTGCAGTAGTCAATAGAAATTTTATCTCAAAAAAACATTTATAATATTTTTCATCCCAAGAAAACTTTACTCCTTTTTGAGTTATAGGAATCATCAAAGATTCCAATTTGAGAATTAATTTTCAACCTGGTAATAATACCCAGCTAAACCCAAGAATCTCAGAATATTAAAGACATTTCATGGATGTTCCCATGTCATAACAGCCTTCACATTTTTACGATCTAATAGAATACAATATACCAACACCATGTGTCCTAAGTAGTTCACTTCTCGTATCCAAAAATCACATTTCAAAATCTTATCATAAAGTTAGTGATTTCTCAACAATTCCAAAACTTCTCTTATATGACACACATAATTCTCCTCAGACATAGAGTAAACAAGTATGTCATCCATAATGACTACTAGGAAGGTATCAATATACTCATGTAAAATCCTACTCATAAAATCAATAAAGACTGCAGGACAATTGGTTAAACCAAATGGAATGAAAAGGCACTCACAATGGAAATACCTTATCTAAAATTTGGTTTTCTAAATTTCAGATTTTTTTATTCTCAACTAATGGTAACCAGATCAAAGGTTAATATTTCAGAACCAATTCTCCCTTTTCAAGTAGTCAAAATAGGTCATCAATATGTGGCCAAAAATATTTGTTCTTTACCATGAATCTATTGAGTTTCTAGTAATCAACATAAAGGTGAATTGAACCATAAAATTTCTTAGAAAAGATAATTGACAGCACTGAAGGTGACACACTCGGGCGTAATAAGAGTTTCTCTAGAAAATCATCCAACTCAGTCTTCACCTTTTTTATTTTAGCTGGTTCTTTATAGTAAGGGGGAATAGAAAGTGGTTGAGTACCATGCACTAAATCGATAAAAAACTCCACATACCTTACCGGTGGAAAGCCATATAATTTAGAAGGAAATACATTTAGGAATTTGATGATATCTAGAGGTATATCACCACTCAAATATTATTTCTTCAGATTAAAATAGAAAACCAATATTACTTTCCCCAAATCTGGATAATAAGGTTCAGATCACTCAATCTTGAGTCCCATTCCACTTGAAAGGCACAATACACACCACTGAGTGTAGTATAGAAGACCCATTGAAGATAACAATCAATAAAATCATTATTAGCAATGATCCAATCCATCTAAATAATGATGTCAAGCAGTTTCATATCAAGAACTATAAAACTCCAAGAGATATCAACATCATATAGAGAAAAAGAATAAGCTGGACTATAGAGACCCTAATCTCTCTTTATTCTAAGGATTATAGTAATATTCATTACATAAGACAAAATAACCATAGAAATATTAAGAATATTGAAAACATGGGTTGAATCAATGAAATGATATGCACTGGTATCAAATAAACTAGTCACTAATGATGAAGCTATAGTGATGGTATCTATTCCAGTCACTGGACCCATATCTGCTTCCTCTAGAGACTCTTCCACTATGTGAAGAATCTTTGTTTCAAATTCTTGTAGTTGGAACCCATTTTTCCTTGAAGAATACGATTGCACCATAGTTTTAGAAGGTTCTAATGATCTCATTACACTATGTAGAGTATAATAGA
Source organism: Viscum album (assembly GCA_963277665.1). Classification (NCBI taxonomy): domain Eukaryota; kingdom Viridiplantae; phylum Streptophyta; class Magnoliopsida; order Santalales; family Viscaceae; genus Viscum; species Viscum album. Next base: position 1,367,201,177 of record OY728119.1, read on the forward strand.
TACAGAAGAACTTATGAAAGTGGCCCGAGCATCTGTAGGAACCACACATATTAGGTGCATCAGTGAAAACCCATTTTGAGTTCCTAGGCTTGAAACACTGGGAGAAAATCAAAGGGGCTATTCTAGGAACTGTAGAAGGTTTATAAAAATACTACTATCGAGAACAACCATGAGAATCATCACACTTCCTATTTCCTTTATAGGAATTCACACTTCTACTAAGAGAAAAAATAACTCCTAAAAACCTTGAATTGGAATCTTGGTCCATTTAAACCATCAATTCTCTATCCAAAACATCAACATATTAAGGAATATTCAGCAAGACAAACTGCGAAAAAAATATCAGATTGAATTCCCAACTCAAACTATTGAGTATTCATCTTCTCATTTGATACTATCTTAGGCGAAAATTGAAAAATCATGATGAAGTGATTTTTATATTAGGTCATGGTCCAGCAACCTGCTTGAGTTTGAAAAACTCAATAACCTTGGTCAACCCCATCGAATCTGGATAAAACTTATTGGTGAAAAGAGATTTAAATTATTTCTATTCTAATACCTTATGCTTCTTCACTATCACCATCATGTCACACCATCTTCTACTTGGTCCCTCTTGAATGAAGGTGGAACACTTCACTTTTATTTAATCAGGTGTATCCAAGAACTGAAACAAATGCTTAATTATACTCAACCATTCCTCATCATCTTAAGGACCATTTGAGCCCCTAAATTATGGTGGATTATGGTGAAGGAACCCTTGAACACAATTAAAAACACCCCTCTAAGGTTCCATAACTAGAGCCTAAATGAGAACTGGTGGTGGTTCCAATCTGAGTTGTTGGACATTATGCACAATCAACTCAACCAGACATGGGTCCACAAGTATATTTACTCACTAATTTTCATCAAAATATTTCTCCTAGATCTGATTCACATGTGTTCTTAGAGGAATGTTGTAAAAAACATCAGTAGACAACATTGAATATATCATATTAACACCCAAACAAAGAAACCATAGAGAATTAATCCCAATAGATGAGAACAGAATATTTGGACTTCATACTATCCAAAAAAAAGTAGGGAAAATACTAGAGACAATCCTCATAAAATATTTCCCAAACCTGCCCCTATGACTTAAGGCTCATTTCAGTGAGATCTATCTAAGCACTCAATTGAAACTACCTCCTAAGTTCCAATAAGATTATAGAATGACACACTGACATCAATATAAGATGAAAAACCTGCACCTTTGATACAACTTTGTCATAAACCAACCCAAATACTTTGGTAACCTGATAACTGAGTCAGTATTGACATAGAATGAATGGAATTCCCGATCCCCATAGGTTGGCGACTAACACCTGGTATCATACAATATGAAACTGATAATGAATTTTCCACAAACACAACAGAAGCATGATAAACAAGCCAATGTGCATACAAGAAAAAATCGACAGAGAGAGGTTTACCAGAAGTTAAATAGGTATTAAGACCCAAATTACTACCACAAAGTAATATAATACAATATGAAATCCCATGTACCAATGGATACCACTCTCCAAGACCAAGGATCAAAAACTACTACTGCCTCCAAGTGGTTCCTTACCCTTTCTCAAACCCGGAAGAAGATAATCTACAAACATATAAAGGCATAGATAGGGTGTGATCTAAAATACCAATAGTTTCTCACCAAGGATTCCATAAGAATATGAAGACATTTAATTAACCAAATAATTATTTCAATTTTAAATAAACATTAATGGTAGTTCAAAATCATATTTAAAAAAATTCATTCTTTAGATTTCAAAAGGAAGAAAACAATTTAAACAAATGGATTAATAAATTTTTTATGTAAAATAGTTTATAAAATTCACCAGGAAAGTGTAAAACAGTTTACAACAAACAATGGAATATATTTAAAATAAAAACAATGAGCAACATGGTCATCTAATAAGAGGTAAGATAGTTCCAGGTAATGGGATCCCCACACACTTATATAATGATAATGAAAATGTGTACACATGTCCCTTTGGAACTGGTCAAAGAGGACTCATCGACATCCTACTGAGGAATAAAATGTTCTAAATAGTTTATGTTAGAGTTATAAATGGTCAATATATTACTAGGTAATTCCCATCATATCATGTTTTTTCTCAAATAAATCACTAACTACCTAGGATTTCATGTTCTCTAATAACAATAAATAATGGGAAATTTATTTCAACTCTATTCAAAATACAATCCAACCCATTTACCACTTTAATATGATTATTTCCATTTAAAAACCAAAGTGGGTTTCTAATCAAAACATGAATTTTTCTAGGATAAAACCATTGAGTTTCATTCAAAAAAATTTAATCAATTTTTCTCAAATACCAATTTGAAATTAATTTCATCAAATAAATTTTACAATTAAAATTCCACAATTAAATTCAACAATTTAATTTAAACAATTTCCATCCTATTTCCTAACACCCCTAAATTCAATGGAATTAGGGGTTTTCCCAATATTGTTCCAAATAAATTCCAAATTCCTAATCCACTAGAATTGGGTTTTTTAATAAACTAATTGCAATAAATTATATTTAAATAAAAAAATTGATTTTAAATCAAGAAATTTAGGGTTAATGAAATTGGAAATCATAAATGGAACCACCTACCTCAGGATCATGGGTACTCACATTAAAAAATTTATAACCAGGAAACTCTAATGGAGAACGTCAAAATTGAGGATCTGAGAATAAAACTAAGATTCAATATTTGAAATAGAAGGGATTAGATCATCCAATATAATGGAGATCTACAAAACCCTAGGGAGGAAAGAGGATATAGGAAGATAAATATAACTAGAATTGAAATCTTACCAAGAAGGGATCAAAAATAATTCTCTTAGATTCAATTCACTTCTAGAGGAGTGTAGAGGGGAAAATCACATATTTGGATCCGCCAAGGAAGAATAAAATTCTATGGGGTTGTACTGGCCCATAGAGGACCTAAAAAGAGGGTTTCAAAATTTTATTAAAAAATTTAGATTAAAAAACCCATTCGCATGGTTTCTTCAGAAGATCCATATAGTTAGAAAAACTATAAACCCTAATCGTGTGCCCCTTTTTTCCCAAATTCATGATTTCAACTAGGCGTTCAAAAGTTTTTTCAAACCATGCACCAACTGTGCAAACCCTCACTCCCTTGATTGGCATAGTTTAAACTAGAAGGTCACACATTTTTGGCAAATTGTGCTCCAATCATGCATAGCCCCAAAACATTAAAGTTTTCCAAAATTTCACCCAAAACAACCCTTAGATGAAACCCAACCAATTAATGATCAAAATAGGGGTTTAGAAACACCTAAATACAATGAAAATATGTTACATAGACCTTATGTGAGAACTTCCCATAAATGATAAATGGAATAATAATTCTTATTAACATACCCGCTCAAGTTTTTCTAAGATTAACTAGTTGAAAAGGATAATTTGGGTAAAAATATCCTCGAAGGAATGTTCTCTAACTTTTACCTAATACAATGGACTTATCAATAATATATTTATTTTTGAAGACATATAATTGTCCCCAAAATCTTTTCATCTCATTTTAAATTCATCCCTAACTTTTTCCTCAACTTTATATGGGGAATTCTTAGTAGCATGGAATTGGATTTTTCTTAGGACATCCTTTATGGGTTTTCATCCTGATGATTTCCCCCCATTTCTATTTCATATGTTCTAAATTACTTTTGAATTAAACAAAGTGTATGTACAGTGAGCATTGAATTAACTTTTTCCCAGGGTTTCCTTTGTGGGTTTTCAACTTAGTGAGCATTGTGACTCTTTCAATTGGATATTTCAAATCCTTGAAAACCAAAATGTTTCTATATTTTTGGTTCTTCTAGTTTAGACCATTTGTTTCTATAGTTTTAGAGTCTTCTATATTAGGCCATCTATTGTTTTTGTTTAGGTCCTTTTATCTTGGACCATTTATTATTGTAGTTTTAGTGCCTTCTAGAATGGAACATATGTTATAATTTCAGGGTCTTCTAGATCAAATTGTCTATTTATATAGTTTTAGGTTATTCTAGTTCAGACCATCTATTGTTTTTCATGAATAAGAGATGGAATGGGTGAATGATAGGTATTTATGATGGGTTTGAGCAACATGTATCATTACCAAAATGATAAAGGATGGGTAATCATGATGGTTCCTAACACCCTGCATCCTTATATAGATCTAGTATGATGTATGGTGGAATAATATTAGGGTTTCCAAATCCATTTAGTTTGTTGAAATATGGGTTGTGTAAATCAAATATCCAGGAGTATGAACCGAGGATGACAGAATATGGTAGACACATCAGGGATGATTGTAAAAAAATTTGAGTTTATGAGTTTTATTGTGATGTTGCTGGGACTCACAAGGATTAGAGATCCTTTCCTACAATGAGGAGACACCTTTAGTGGATGTGTCTAAGGCCCTTTTGTAGATCCAACTAATATATGGTAAAAAAGAGTGGTCCCCACTACTTTCCAAGAGCCATGGGATATTTATGAATACTCAAAATGCTTGGATAGTGAATTAGATTATGGATTAAATACTATCCAAGGATGGTTACATAACCCTGGGGGGGGGGGGGGTCTATTTATGGTTTTAAATCTTGACCCATACACCATGTGGTTTTCTGTCAAATGGCGTGGTCCATCAAAAGGTTTGAGAATGGAGTATCATATTATTACTTTGATAATGGGTACAATACATGGTGATGTAACAATGAGGATGCCAAATCCATTTGAATAGTATGGTTATGGGGATTTTAAATCATAATTTAGGAGTATTTTATTCAACTAAAAATGGGGGCTAGTGTATATAGGTTAAACATTAGTAATGGTGGAAACCGGTGTCACACATGGCCATGATAATAACTCACAAATTTACGAGGGACCTTTTCCTTGTAACCAAAATATTCACTAGAAGAAAGATCTGGGGAATTTCATTATTCACCGGGGAATAATAGTATGGACCTTTTAGACCAGCCAATCCCTTTTAACAATACACTATAGGGGAGAACTAAAAGAAGTAAATGATGGCTATGGAGTTCCTAAATAAGTGTATAAACTTAAAGAATTGGTTGTGTCAACTTAGACTTAAAATACATGGAGGTGTTTTATGGAAAACGTAACATTTAATAAGGTTTTGAGCACCCTAAAAGTTATATTGCCACATATTGAACAAATTTTCATGACAATGAAACGTGATAAATCATTGTTGAACTTTTTCCTATATTAGGGGGTCCAGTGAGCATGGATCAACTTTTACTAAGGCCACAAGATGGGCCCTATGATATTTATTACATTTTTATTCATGATATAAATTTCACCTAAAATATAGAGATGAAGAATTTACTGAGAGGAGACTTAAATTTTTATCATACAAACTTGGGATGGTTTTCAGCCTAGTAAGATTTATGTCTCCTTCATTATCATTTTAAGGTAATGAGATTTGGACTTTCAAAAGCTAAATTATAAGGTTTTTCATCTTTAACCAAAGTGAATGTTCTTTAAGGTTATGATTCATATGGACCTAATATGAGAGGAGTGATACAAAATAGCCTAATTAGGATTCCAAAGGTCAATAGTACACCAAAACCCTTATAAATAAGGGGTGAGTATTGTAAATCAAGGATAATGGTTCTTAGATCATGAATAATGGTATGGGAAAATCATGTTGGGAATGACTATGAATGACTATATGGTAACGAGCTCCATTGTGATGATGTTAGAGCTCAAAAGTACCATAATCTCTTTTTACAAGAAAAAAAACATTTTCTGGATAGTCTGGGGTCAGGCTCTTCTGGCCCTTTGATAAGATGTGATGATGGATGATTATCAACAAAGTTTAGTATCATGAAGTTGGGATTCATCAATCATTAATTTTAACGTCATGTGGTAGGATATGTGGTGAGGATATGTGGTGAGGATATATTTCTTATAGTTTTAAAGGCATGAGTTATTGACATAGAAACCGATGTGAAATTGAGAAGGATATCCTTACAAATACTTTTTACTAGAAGAGAGTATTTGGATGTGAAAGGCATATTTTATCATTACATAAGCTTACTGGTGGGTAGCTATATGCTGGATCCCTTCCTACACATGCCTATATCATGTGCAAGAAAGTTGTACATAGATCTGATTCATATGTAAGTGGGGAGAGTCTATATGAATCATCCATCCTTAAGAAGTTTTTTTTCTTTCAAGGTTGAAAACAGATTTGGGTCATATGAAACATCTATTACTAGGATTCCTTGGGTTTTCCTATTAATATTTTAAGGTAAGGATTCATGTTATAGTATTCTATTTTATGGAGATCTCTCTGTATAGATCTAACTTGCATACATAGAGTTGGTGTATATTTACCCTGAAAATAAGGTCACCAAACACCATTCGCGTGTAAATATCTCATTTTAAGCAGTAAACATGAGGTAAAGGGATCTAAAATTGGTAGAGTCTTCCACTAGTGGGGGGATTTTCACAGTCTCATTCCCAATTGAGGTTGAAAATTTTCAATATGGATCATGCAACTGGGAAGGTTGTGATAGTGGTGAACTAGTCGCTGGGATTACAACAATATGACAGGGTGTCACTACAGTTCTTATAAAAAGATAATCCCTATATACATCTAGATCTTATATAGGGAGGGGGAATTTTATACCCTCCCTTAGTGGGCCTAGAAACCCTTTTCGACTGAGGGGCCTTCTATGTAGATCATGATCATATATAAAAAAGGTAATTTCAATATTTAATTCTGGCATGGAGGTGAAAAAATAATCTCTAGAAAATATTTATTTATTGGATGAACCACTATAAACAATTTTAGGTCTTACAGGATGGACCATATGAATTTTTGTTTAATATTGTGTGATTAGGACATTTTCATACTATTTAACATCATGGAACTAGAAAGTTTTCATACATTTTAGTATCATGTGATTAGGATGTACCACTGAGAGGAAATAATAACTCAGGGAAGTTGGTTCTTCACATGACATGTATACCCCATGATAGAGGGTTATAAGAATTTGATATTATAATATTTATTTGAAAATGGATATGATGCAAAAATGTATAACATCAAGGGTATCTGAATAAACTTGAATAGTTGGGTTATGATAAGTGTAAATATAATCAAAGAATATCTTAGTAAAATGGGATTAGAGACTAGTGAGTTAGGGTCAACCATTAGTAATGGAAGAGAGCACATATCCCACATAGTCATGAAAATACCTCTGGAATTTAAGGGGATCCTCTCTTATAGGACAAAAAAAACCCACTAGGTACAATATATGAGGCATCACCTCATTAACTAGTGAATCCTAGTGTCGTCTCTTTGTATTAAGCACTCCTTGTTACCAGGATTCTACAGGGAGAACCTCAAGTAGGGGATCCCATGGTTTATGTAGTTCCAAGATAAGGATATCAATTCAATGAATTTGTTTGTATCAACTCAAATATCAATAAAATTACGTTGGATCATGGATATCATAACATTTATAAAGGTTTAGATAACCCTAAAGGCTATTTCATCATATGTTAAGCATATTTCAAGGATAAAGGATGAAAAATATGAATCATGAATACAAAAACCATAGAGGGGATGATCTTTTCAATGTGAAGACATATTTCCTTATAGTTTATCCTCATGAAACAAGGAAATTGTCATGTAGTTTAATGTCATGCAACTAGGATTTTATCATGCAGTTTAATTTCATGTGACTAGAATGTGGTTCCTTATCTTTGGGTAGAGCACATCTATATCACAATAGTCATTTCAAGGTTTCCTAGGCTCACATGATTCATGATCAGTATGAGAAACAAGAGACAAATGTGCATTCAATTGAGGTATTCGAGAGTTCATAATTGGGAATATATGGGGGTATTCACATGTCTATATGAGCAAGAATCCCCACCCAAATTTGGTTCTCATCATGGAACATAGTTTTGAGTGATTAGAATTCATATTTGGGCCTAAAATAGAGGTTATAGATGTTAATATGTATCCCATAGTATGCGAATAAAGTAACATATAGTTCTTAAAAGGAAATTTCCCTACATAGGTTGAAACCATACTCAAGGAGGCTAATTTTACCTTTATATTGTATATGGACCCAATATTCTAGATTTGGGAATTACTACATATCCTATGGTAATTGGAATAAATAAACAAGTAGTTTGTATGAATAAATATCTTCACATAGATCAAACTCATGTGTAGGTAAGGGGAATTTTATCATTACAACACAACTGTAACTGGGATTTGAGACCCAGATATCACTACGTATCCCACAATGATAGGAATTAAGCCACACATATTTTTGATATAAATTTTATACAATTTATAGTCATACTAGTAGGTCTTTTAATATGATGGTTTGAAACACTACGATATTCTTAATCCCTCTTGATCATGGGGAAAATAGGTGAAAGAAATAATTCCTTTAAATGCCAATGTCAAGAATGATCATTCGCTGATTGGTCGGAATAGTGACACACCATTGGAGAAATAGCTGATGGTATTAAGGGGGACCTTTCCTATGGGACCAAAATATACTCCAGGGACAAGCTCTTAGACAACATTTTATTCACCATAAAATTATAGTAGGGTCCCTTCCAAAACTATAACATCCTCTAGGAACAAGATCTTAGGAATTTTGTTATTCACCAGTGAATCCCAGAGGAGTCCTTTAGGATTATTCAATCTATATTACTAATATAACACAATGGAGAATGATGAGGATGTGAACTAAATTCCAATAAAATTGGAAGAGAATATTCACTCAAGGTATTTGGAAATTTAGACATAAAAAGGGGTCATGAAATTTTTACAACAGAATTAGGGGGTTATCCAAATGGATTTCCAAGCTTAAAGAAGTTGGGTCTTCATAAGGGATATATACCTTGATATGAAAGGGTATAATAATGATATTTTATAATCATTATTTGACACCAGGTATGATTCACATATGAGTAACATCAAGGGAGTCCAAATGCTCATGAATAGTTGGGTTATGGGAAGTGTAAATCATAACCCAATATTATTTGAGTTAATAGAAGATGGAAACTGATGGGTACATGTTAGAAATTATTAATGGTGGAATCCCATATTTCACATTTATAGGGTAATATCTCATGGATTTAAGGGGGGTCTCTCCTCTAGGATAAGATCCACTCGATGAAATCTCTAAGTCATTATGTTATTCACCAGTGAATCCTAGTGGGTCTCCTTTGGATTAACTTGTACATGTTACCATTTTTTTATTGGGAGGAACCAAGAGAAGGGGGACCCTAAGGTACATGGAGTTCTAAGAGAAGGATATAAACTCAAGAAATTGGTTAGCATTAACTCAGATATCAAAGACATGATGTTGGTTTGTAGAGACCGTAATATTTAATAAGGGTTTGCGAACCCTAAAGGCTATGACAATATTTATTGAACACATTTTGAGGTAAATGGATAAAACATACAATTATTGAATACACAATTATTAGGGTTTTTATCTTTTTTGATTGAATAATCTTGTCATGAAATTTAACATCATGAGAAAAGGATGTTATAATGAATTTTAATGTCATAAAACTATGACGTTGTTGTGTAGTTTAATGTCATGTGACTAGGATGTAATTCCCTTCCATTAGGTAGACTGAAACTTGATCTTTCTGGTCATAGAAAATTTTGAGGTCCCCTAAGCTCACAAAAGTCATGATCAGTGTGAGAAACAAGAGACAACTAGATAGTTTATTAAGATATGTAAGAGCACATGATAAGGAATATGTGAGGGTGTTCATAATTTAATGGGAAATAAATCCTAGGCTTGGATTTGACTATCATTGAGGTAAATTATTGAGAGATATATAAACTCATGGCTGGTCCTAGAGTGGAGGACCCATTCATCACTACATATCTTATGGTAATTTGATTCAATCCATATGTAGTTCTTACATAGAAATTATCTACATTGTTTAAGTTTTTGTGGGTGAGGTAATTTTTATCATATTGAGAATTGACCTATAATTTTGGATCTAGGAATCAATATATATCCTATTATAATAGGAATCAAGCTACACATGGACCTCAGAAGGAAAATTTCTTGTGTAGGTCTAACCCATACACAGAGAGGGGGTATTTTTCTATTTATATTATGGCTAGATCCAAGATTGGAGATCCAAATGTCACTACATATCTTATGGTTATAAGAATCAAGGAACAAATATTTCTTATTAATTTCCACTACATAGGTATATCCCATATTATGGAGGGTTTATTTTTATATGTGTTATGGTTGGACCCATGATTTGGGATCTAGATTTCACTACATACCGTGTAACAACCTTTTCTCATTGACCTGTTCTAAATCATCCAACCAATTTTATGTCTACTATTCATCTGAGAGTTATCCACATAATTCTATTCAAGGTGTGGAAAACTAGAATTCTATGGGAAATAATTCCTCTATCCCATAAACCAATTAACATGGGGTCTCTTGTGTGCTAGTGTGTGGGATTGTACGATAGGCCCATAAAGGATTAAATATTTCTTCTGACCAAGAATTATTGTCCTTTTCAGCTATTTTGGAGTATATTTAATTAAATATATTTAAAAGACAATATACATCTATTTTACATTGAATTATAGCAGGATGAATGGTTGGAAATGATGTTATATTCCTGATATAGTTTCTTCAGCTCGGAAGAATAGAAATTGGTTACATTGTTCATCAATATCATGTGAGGGAAAATGAATCTCATGATGATATTTGAATTTATAAAGTCGATGATATTATTCATCTTGAATTAATTGAGGGGTATAAAATCTTCCAATTTTGAAAATAATTTAGTATTAGTAAGGATGTATTTAAACTATTTAGTTGAAATTAGGGGATATGGCTCTACAATTTCCTTTCCCCATATGAAAAATACTAGGAATACATATTTGTATATAGAATCTCTAGGGGTTTATTTATAAAGTTTTCATGTATTAGAACTTCATGAAACCTTATGGTGAATTCTAAATAGTCCTATATCATTGTTTTCTAATAGTATCCCAGTCTCCTAATATATTTTGAGAGTCTATTTCTAGATTTTTGAGCACCACAGTAGCCTGTATGGACTTCTTCCATGATGGTGGGAATCACTCACTATACGAAGAATCTTAGGAGGATTTCAATAAAACCTCATCTGTAGAGGGATTTCTGCTCATTTAGATTATCTTAAAATGTAACGTTTTATTCTAAACATCAAATATATTCCATTTTTTTTATCTTATGGGAGGGTCCCATTTTTGATGTAATCAATTTTGGTATCCATCCTTCAATGTGTGGATATTAGTTCATCATTCGCTAGGGTAGTGTTGAAATGATTGATTTCCTATATGTCATAGATGATGACTGGTGTGACCACCCTTAAGTGCATAACATGGAAAACCACTTCTTCTTAATTAGGAGTAACTAGGAATGTGGATGCATTTGATAGTGCATTAGTATAATCATTTTGTGATCGAGGGACATGATGCAATATTGGTTAAAAATACAATTATTCTATCAATCTTTTGAAGTAACAGATGAGAGGAGGGGGATTATTCCTTCTTGATGGAATAATCACCATTGATCTATTTGATTAATAGCTCTATGTACCCCTTGATATTTAGGTAGGCTATATGATTCTATAGTGATAAATGAAAACTAGTGATGAGGGATTGGCATTTTTCCTCATTATTATTACAACCATTGGACAATGGGAAAGAATAGGAAAAAATTTATTTGTATGGGGAAATGAATACAATACCTAGACTAACCTGGTTGAGATTTGGGTCTTACATTCTATTTAAAATAGAACTTTAGGAGAAAAAATCAAAATACATCTCCCACATTTTGGGAGCATCATGGGAATAGAAAAACTTTTTTTCTGGAAGTTCGGTTCCCACTAGCATGCTTTCTTGGGTGAGATGTATTGTAAAGAAATTAGCTAGGGCCTAGCCTTTAACTACACTTTATGACATGAATTGGATGTCCGACTGTTAAGGGATAACTTCCCATCAGGCTAAATTATCTATCACTATCGAGTGGACATGGATATACTTGAGTGATTCAATACGAGAGGACAAGTAAGCTTCGTGATGTTGTAAGTAATGACCTAACTTTTTCACTAAAATTTCGAGTGTGAGGAAGTTATTATTGATAAAAAAATACCAGTTCTTACTACCTAACATCATTCAATTGAGATATTGGTTGCATTTTTCATTCCATGTATTATTTTTCTTCTCTAGGAGAGCACTAAGATATTGTTCCATGGAGGCCACATATAGTATAAGAGGATTTTATTCTACCAGCATCATCAAGATTGGTTGGTGTAGTAGATACTATTTGAGCTTATAAATAGATTCTTGGAAGTCCTTATGAAATTGTTAGGTGGATCCCTTATTCATTAACTTAGTGGAGGTGAGATATTTTCCCGCAATGATGGCTATTAAATTTCGAATATAAGTGAGGTTCCTTTGTAGCCCCCTCAATTCTTCAAGATTCTGAGGGGTGTAATCTCAATGAATAAATTATCATTTTTTGGATAAATCATGATGTCATAGTGGAATACCATAAATAAAGGTAATTTCTCTAAAATTATTCTAAAAGAGAACATCAAAGGATCCATATTCAAACCGTATTGCTGCAATTCTTTGAACATTGTTTGAAGATCTGTGAGGTGATCACATTGCTATTAATATTTAACCACACGGAAATTGATGTAACATTACATGATTTATACCAAGAAGGGTTTAAATATATTATGAGTAATTCATTGGTAAGGTGTTCTATCATTCAATGTTCTAAATGTCATGACCTGGTAAAAAAAGATTCCATGAAGTGCTCTAGATGCAGTGACATCCTCATTTTTGGGGACATCTTTATCTAATTATATCATGAATACCCAACTAGAAAGGAAATGTATTGGAATCAAATAATCAAATCAATTATATTTTCTATGATTTGAAGTGTGAAATCATTCTTTGTGTTGTGTTTATTATGATCTATGAAATCAAAAAAAACCTTGATCTGGCCATTCTTTTTCTTGATGGGGAGGATGTTAGCAAACCATTTTGGGTACTACACCTATAAAAAAAAGTTGGATTTGAAAAATATTTCATCTTCTAATTATAAATTAGTAGAATGAGGGGGGTGAGTTCTCCTGGTTGACTATATAAAAACTCAATGTTTATCAGGAAAGAATATGTTTAGAGTAGCCACATCAGGTTTTAGCCCAAGAATCTCTATATAATTCCCATTGAACTCATATCTACGATTTGTTAGAATGGATATATATATATATATATATATATATATATTCTACTCTTCAAGAGTCATGATGACACAAATAAATGTAGGTTTTGAGTCATATTCTATTTCTATATTATCCTTTCTGAGCACATCAATGGGGGTGGAGATGCATTCCTCAAATGTGGGATGGGAATTCCGTAGGCTATCCTTTTATTCTTCCATTTATGTATATATAGGTTAATCTTTAGACATGATGAATAATTTGAGGGAATATCTATCAATTTTTATATATGAGAAACCATGAGAAGAGACATTGACATCATAAACTGCCAGAGTCATCACAAAGGGATTCCGAGGATTCTTTTCTTCCTTTATGCTGTTACTAAGGGTAGGAGAGGTATGGACATAATAAGTTTCATAGAATGTATTGGGGGTATTTTAAAATTTTGTGAATGGATAAAGGGAATTATAGGATCCCTATAGGGAATTAGTTTTACTTAACTTGATTAATACACTTTATCTGATGTGACTTATATCTCATGGAAATGTGTCAGTATTGTTTTTAATTCACAATAGTTCACTTGTATTGAGTTTAATACCACGACCTGGTTTGTGGGAAACATATAGTTTCTATCGATCATGATATAGTGATTCATAGGGGAAGTACCAAAGATATTGGGAGGGGAAACCTACATACCATCATTCACAATTGATTTTTTTCCTTCCATCTTTTATAAACTTTCCTTAGCATATACAGCTTCAAAATACTCGAAGGGGGATATGTCACCATGTAGTATTCCAACCTTTACATTGATGGGGTATTTAAAGTATTGATGGAATATTTAAATCAATACTACATGGATAAAGAAAAATGTTCTTCTAAGTAGGAATCTATATTTTTTTTGTCACGAACTGAACCGGGATGCCATATAACTCGACACCCGAACAGATTCATCGAATGGATCAAAGGGTGTTATCAATCCCTACAGGTTGGAAACTAGTGATAGGCTATCCAAAATATAATTTGGGAATGATTTTAAACATTTATATCATAATAAAAAACAACAAAATGAAATATAAAAAACAATTTACAACAATTTTTAGTTTCAAACTTTATAGATTTAAACAAAAATCCAAAGGTACAACAACAAAATGGGAATGAAAAACTGTCCCAAAATAAACTTCCATGACACAAGAGAGAAATAACACCAAATCCACCACAAAAAACAACTTCATGAAATGGAACAATAGAAATCTGATCCACCATCACCACCATGATACATCTTACCTTTACATGGGTCATACATAACAAAGTCTACATACACCCAAAGGTGTATGTAGGGTGTGATCCAAAGCTTAGTAGGATTCCAACCAAAAGAAAATATTCCATGATATAAAATTAGAATAAAAATTTACATGAAAATTTAAATAGGAACATTTGAAAATTTTTAAGAAAACATTTTTAATAAAACTTTCACAAGAAACTCTTTTAAATGAAAACACTTTTTTCACAAATAAGATGTCTTGAAGTAAAGTATACAAAAGGTATACCTTATTCCAAAAGATAACACCATATCACATATTATCATATCATAAGAGACAACCATGGGTATATACTTATAGTTAACCATCAGTAAAGGTACCCTAGAAACATCATACCATAGTTATCCAAATCCTCATATTCAGCTACCAACCATGTTCTCATGCACAATCCACTAGAGGGGATCTCTTCCAAAGTTATAGTGGTCCAAAGAAGTTCCTATGAATGGACCACTATATAGGATCTCATCCAAAGTTCTTGTGGTCTCAAATAATATCACAAGATTATTTAGTGTTACTATTGTAAATCCTGATAGATGAATCCATACATCAACCAATTTTGAATAAACTAGCGTACGAGTTCTAGTTTTTCGACCTAGATACTCAGGATTCACTTTATTCTAAAATTCCATCTCACATATCATATAAATCAACAATATCACATATAAATTTGATGAATAATAAACACACAAGGAAATAACCACTTTTATATTTTCACAATTCAACATTTTTATATTGATTCCATGATCAAAGGTTCACCTGGAAACCACCATTTTCCCTAATGAAACCACTTTCCATTTCATATGCACACCAAAACCATTTGGAAAAAAATTTCACACCACTTTCACAATCCATGAATCCATTTAGAAAAAAACAAGAAAACACATGTGAAAGAAAATCATTTACATGGTCTAATCCCCTATAAAATCCATGCATAATCCAAATTCATTTTTATACGTTCTTTCCACCATTTATATAGTTCAAAAATCACATCAATGGTGAAAAAAATTACCAACATTCCATAAAATCCACCCCTCTTGAAAAACACACTTTCAAGACATTCACACATCAAGTTCCTTTGAAAACACAATTTTTACCATTTTAAAAATTCATATAACATTTCCATGAAACACAACAATGTGGAACACACAAAAAAATAACCATTTTCCTTTAGAAAATACATTTAATCACATATTCATGTTAAAACACTCCCAAAACACCTTTCTTACCACATAAACAATCCATATAACACATATAAATAATAAAGAGAGCAAGATAAACTCAACTA
Organism: Viscum album; assembly: GCA_963277665.1. Taxonomy (NCBI): domain Eukaryota; kingdom Viridiplantae; phylum Streptophyta; class Magnoliopsida; order Santalales; family Viscaceae; genus Viscum; species Viscum album. Next base: position 1,367,217,100 of record OY728119.1, read on the forward strand.
ATAATGTAAAATCATAGAACCACTTAACTATCACTTGGAAACTTCTAGAAATTGGTGAGAAACCACAACCACAACACCACAAGGCCTTATAAAAGAAATATCGAGAAACACACCTCAATATCTCCCCTAAAAACATGAGATAAAACCCTCCCTAGGTAATACAATAAGTCCCCAGCATTAAACCTTACATAATCTTGAGTTATTACAAGATTACACATTGAGGATCTTTTTGGGTTTAGAGTTTTAGAGAATTAGATCATAAAACTTTCATTACATTCCACATATAAACAAAGTGGTTACATAAAGATAGTATTCTTCATTACCATCAATGGAAAAATATTTAAAATAAACATGGATTCTTTCTTGACACTTCCTTAACACTATCATCATATCATGTACCTTTCCCATGACTTGTGAAAAACATTTCAAAAAAACTTAGGATGAGCATAAAAAGCTCAGTAAGGGATATAAAAATATGGAAAGGAAACATCGGTACATATATACATAAGGATGAGATAATACTTTACCCATAAAACATAAGCACTTTAACATACCTCATCAAATCATGAATAAATCATAGAAATCATAAGACATAAAGGTAACTTGAGGCATTCATAACATTCTTACGTAGGGAGTAACCCTCTTGTTTACGTTTGGAATACCCATCACAGTATATTCCCTAAAATCTCTTTGGAGAAACCTTAATGTTTCACTCATTTGCGTTACCCAATGCATTGGAGAGCTATATCGGGCTCACCCGCCCTAAGTTTATCACAGAACCACCCGTCTTCATAATAATGCCCAAGAACCTCAACATAATCGTATCACATAAAACATGAATAAAGGAAACATAACATTTCCACCTTTCAATCACAAGATATCAATACAAAACATTGATATAAAAACATTATGAAAACCATTTTCAATACCAAAACAAAAGAGAAGTAAAACATGGTATTTATTTTTCCTTAAAAAAAGTATGGCTTGTAGAGGAAGCCGAAACTCAAATAATGGTCACAGCGGCGGAGAAGTCGTTGTCGCCGCATACGTACGAAAAAAACATTCCCTTTTTTCATTTAGTAAAACGCTTCGTACAAAAAAGATTCCTTTTGGATAAACGTAAAAGTCAAAGGGGTTTATACACCGTATAAAAGAAGTTTGTGTATAAAACAAAATATGCCTCAATGAAAGGAGATTGAGACGAAGTCCCATACCACGTATCCGACTTGACCCGACCGTTCTTTAATCTCCTGAATAATAAACTTGAGTTAATCTCTACTTGATTAAGAACAATTTTCAAGTACATTATTCCTTTTATACCATGTTATGAACATAATGTAATCATTTAAGTTAATAATGTTCATTTTGTCGGTATTTGGTTCTTAAGTCAAAAATAGACTTCTTACACTTACATGTTGTTAATTTGGTCAAAGGTTTTTTATATCCAGAATGATATTAATGATTTGGATAACATATATATCATATATATTCATTATATACATGTATTTATAATATTACATCACATTTAGAGGTAAGAAATGAAATGCACCGTTCATGGAGACGGTAAGCCGTACGTAAGCATGAACGCTACTTCTATTTCTATTTTGTATTTTCTGGAATGGAATCATAATGATATAAGATTATATTATAATTACAGTATAATAACATATATAATATCATTAACTTTATCCTTTACACATCCCACATATGGTATCAACGAATCAAATCACTTTCAGGGGGCGGTAGTCCGCACTTCCTAAAATGAAGATATCGTGTTTACCCATAATGGAAACAATAATGAAATGCCATAAATGAAAAATACAGAAGCTTAAGGAAAGAATAAACATATTATATATCATATATAAAAATAGTGACATCATAATGGCCACCTTTGAAGGTGTTAAATGAGTATTGAACAATCATCATTTCGGGAGGCAGAATTTCGCCATCCACGGAAACCGTATGTTCATTAACCATTTGATTTAGTTGTGTGAGAGTGTAGCTCGAATAAATCTTATAACAACATCCTAGTATATTGAATATACTGGTTTTGTTACAAAATAAGTAAATAAAAAGAGTTTAGGGGGTTGGAGAAGCAAAATAAAACAAATGAACATGAGAGAATGAATTACCTTTAAAAGTGTAACTCCTTTTTATTTGAGCCTAAAGGCTTCCTTTGAAAGGATTCTGCCCAAAGGGAATCCTCTAGGATGAGGAGAGGGATGTGGAGAGAGTAAATGGGCAGGGTATGGCTGAGCCAAAGGCTTGTGGAGTGTGTGAAATGAGGTAGAGGTGGGGGCCTTTTATAAGAGGAGAGGAGGGGCACTTTTGGAAATCATGAAACTATTATTTTATTTTCAAAGGTGTTTTGAATTTCTAAGGTCCCACATTGATATATTTCGAAGATAAGATGATAAGGCTTCTAAATATTCCCATCAAATAGTTTTTGGACAAGTGTAGGTCTTATATTTTATATTATCGTTTCATTTTATTTAAACTGTTCATTAATGAGGTAATCATTGCATCATCATGATGTCATAATTAAATTAATTTATTTGAAGTCTAAAAGTTATAAAAAAAATACTATGATGTATGAAATATTTTTATCTTTACAATGACTATTTATAATCAAACATCTGATCTTTATAACCCCATGTAAAAATTGTTTTCGTAAAACATATAATGTTTGTGTCATTTTACTTTAATATTAAATAAAAAGTTATTTATGTCATTTCCCAACCAAAGTGGCTCCATGGGGTCCCCAAGTTTACCCATGGCTTGTCTTGGTCGGCCATGACACAACCAATGAGGGTAGGACATGTGTAAAGCTCACCTCATTTAATAAAAGCATTATTTTTACCTTAAACTACACTAATTACCTTTAATCGCGATTAAGAACTTAATAAGTTACTATTCACCAAAAAATTATTTTAATCCCATTGAACCACATTTTACTTATTAATTACAACCATGTATGTCAGATTTTAAAAATTCAATACACATTAGAGGTAAACTTTCATTTAAACGGAAAATCAGTTTTTATAAGTACCTCTTAGTGGTTTCACTATTCATCAAAAATTGAAGTTTTTCAGAAAATTACCAAAAATTCACCTTAAGCTATATTTGATATTACTAATTCAAAAATGAAGTCTATTTTACAAAATTAAAAACATATAAGTCACATTAATTAATTTAATAATTAATTCCCGCTGTCATGACAAATAGTGTGTTTTTATGAAACAATAAGTATCAAAAGATTGATACCAGTTTAAGTCCAATTTCAAAGTGAAATTTATTCCAATGACCACCATTGGATTAAATGGTAAAAATATATTCATATTACACATTAAGACCAATTCAAAAAATAATCTAATCAAATAAATAAATTAGATTAAGAAGCAGTTTTGGTGTAAAATGCAGTATTTTTCACTATTCATTAAAAAATGAACATTGTCAGAAAAATACCAAAAATTCACACAAAGTAAATTTTGATGCCCCAATCATAAAGAATAAGTTTTGTTTTGACAAACATAGCTTATAAAATTGTCAAAATATAGATTCAAAAATGGTTTTCCATCAAAAGGCAGTAAAACAATCTTTTAAAAATATTAGTGTATTCCATGCTTAAGATTGGATTTATTTTCATTTTAAGCCTCTAAAACACTATCTAATTCATTAATAGACATATATAAAAATATCTATTATTCATTACTTACTTGGGATGTTACATCCTTCCCCCCTTTAGAAAATTGCGTCCCCACAATTTATTTACTTATCGAATAAATGGGGGTACTTATCCCTCATTGAATTTTCAGATTCCCATGTTGCCTCTTCCATCATGTGGTTTTTCCACAAAACATTTACCTGCTTAATCACCTTATTCCATAACACTTGCTCCATGTGGTCAAGAATCTGGACCGGTTGTTCCTCATAAGATAGGTTCTCTTCCAGCTTAACTACCTCTGGACTCAAAACATGAGATGGATTTGGCATATACTTTCTCAACATTGAAACATGAAAAACATTGTGTACCTGAGATAAACTCGGAGGTAAAGCCACCCGGTATGCAACTGATCCAACTCTCTCCAGAAATTCATATGGTCCAATGAACCTTGGACTCAACTTTCCTTTCTTACCAAATCGCATCACACTTTTCCATGGTGATACTTTGAGAAAAACATGATCACCTACCTCGAAAGATAGATCCTTCCTCCGGTTATCCGCATAACTCTTCTGCCTGATCTAAGCTGTTCTCATGTGCTTCTGAATCAGGTGAACTTTTTCTGCCATCTCTTCTACCAATTCTGGTCCCATCAACTTCCTTTCACCCACTTCGTCCCAGAAAGCTGGAGTTCGACACCGCTTCCCATATAATGCCTGAAATGGTGCCATCTGTATACTGGAATGAAAACTATTATTATATGAAAATTCAACCAAAGAAAGATGTTGGTCCCAACTTCCCTGATAATCCATAGAACAAGCACGTAGCATATCCTCCAATATCTGAATTCTTAGTTCTGATTTCCCATATGATTGAGGATGAAAAGCTGTACTAAAATTTAATTCAGTACCCAACGACTTCTGAAGGCCTTTCCAAAAGTTAGAAGTGAACCTGGGATCACGATCAGATACAATGGAGATGGGAACTCCATGCAACCTGACTATCTCCTTAAGATACAAACGTGAGAGTTGATCTAGAGAGAATGTATCTCGAATAGGAAGGAAATGAGAAGATTTTGTTAATCGATCAACAATAACCCAGATTGCATTATTACCTCGAGATGTCTTTAGTAATCCCACAACAAAGTCCATGGATATATTCTCCCATTTCCACTCTGGCACTGGTAAAGGCTGAAGCATCCCTTTTGGTAACTGCTGCTCTACTTTAACCTGTTGACAAGTCAAACACTTCACAGTAAAATCAGAAATATCTCTTTTCATTCCATCCCACCAGTAATACTCTCGAAGATCACTGTACATTTTAGTACTGCCAGGATGAACTGAAAACGGAGAACTATGAGCTTCACATAACAACTCTCTCTTTAACTGTGAATCAGAAGGCACACACAATCTCTTACCAAATCTCAAAACGAAATCATTATCAATGTTGAATTCAGGCAACTTACCTTTCTGAACCAGCTCTACCTTTTACTGCAACTCACTGTCTTGCTTCTGTGCTTGCTTGATTCTATCTGATAGAGATGATCTCACTAATACCTGAAACAAAAGAGAAGAACTTCCTGCACCAACAACGTCTATGAAAAAGTTCATCAAATCCTTAACCAAAGGATCACGTTCCAAATGCAACATTTCTAATGAAGCATTACTTTTTCGACTCAAAGAATCAGCCACTTTATTTGCTTTTCCCGGATGGTAATGAATTGTACAATCATAATCCTTGATTAATTCCAGCCATCTCCTCTGTCTCATGTTTAACTCTTTCTGAGTGAATATATACTTTAAAATTTTGTGATTAGTATATATTTCACACTTTACTCCATACAAATGATGCCTCCATATTTTTAAAGAAAAAACAATAGCAGCTAATTCCAAATCATGTGTAGGGTAATTTACCTCATGAGTTTTCAACTGTCGTGAAGCATAAGCAATTACCTGATCATTCTGCATTAGGATGCAACCAAGTCCTTTCAATGAAGCATCACTATAGATAACAAACTCACCATTCCTGGAAGGTAGTGCCAAAACTGGAGCATTCACCAATCTTCTTTTTAATTCCTGAAAACAATCATCACATTCTTTTGTCCAGATAAACTTAACACCCTTCCGAGTTAGCTTAGTCATTGGACTAGATAACCGTGAAAAATTTCTAACAAACCTTCGGTAATAGCATGCCAAACCAAGGAAGCTACGAATCTCAGTTACATTTGTGGGTCTTGGACAGTCTTCAACAACTTTTGTTTTTGCAGGATCAACAATTATCCCATCTTTAGAAACAATGTGACCAAGGAAGGAAATTTGTTGCAACCAAAACTCATACTTGCTGAATTTCCCATACAATTTCTTTTCTTTTAAGGTTTTCAAGATAACCCTTAAATGTATTTCAAGCTCTTCTTTAATTTTAGAAAACACGAAAATATCATCAATAAAAAACACCACAAACTTATCCAAGAACTCATGGAAAATTCTATTCATTAAGTCCATGAATACAGCAGGTACATTGGTTAGCCTAAAAGGCATTACTACAAATTCATAGTGGCCATATCTTGTACGGAACACAGTCTTCGGAATATCTGCCTCCTTTACCTTCAGCTGATGGTACCCCGATCTCAAGTCAATCTTTGAAAAAAACTGAGCTCCATGGAGCTGATCAAACAAATCATTAATATGAGGCAAAGGATATTTGTTCTTAACAATGATATTATTCAAGGCCCTATAATAAATGAAAAGTCTCATAGAACCATCTTTCTTTTTAACACATAAAATAGGAGCACCCCATGGTGATGTGATAGGTCGAATGAAACCTTTCTCTAATAAATCTTGCAATTGCTCTTTCAACTCTAAAAGTTCAATTTGATCCATTCAATAAGGGGGTTTGAAATTGTCTTAGCATTAGGAACTAAGTCAACAGTAAATTCAACTTCCCGATCCGGTATTAATCCAGGCAACTCATTAGGAAAAACATTAGGATAATCATTTACCCCTGGCACATCATTAATCTGAACAGTTCCCTTGTTTTCAACAATGTGTGAAAGGTAACATTCATTTCTATATTTTACAAGTTTCTCAGCCTCTTGATATGTTATCAACAGTAAGGGTTCATTCATGTACACAAACTGAAAGTCTTTCTGAAAAGAAACTTCTTTAGCTCTACAATAAATCTTAGCATGGTAAACTGAGAGCCATTCCATAGCCAGGATAACATCAAACTCGACTATAGGTAAAACAATAAGGTTTGCAAGTAGGTTCTTTCCACAGATAAGGATAGGAAGATTCTTATAAATCCTTTTTGCCTCAACATTTTCCCCAGGCGTTTTTACCACAAGTTCAGGAGTCATTTCTTGAGATGGTATTCCCATTTTACTAGAAAAGTTTTCAGAGATGAAAGAATGTGTAGACCCCGAATCAAATAACACACTGGCATAATCTGAAAAAACAAACAAAGTACCTGATACAACTTCATTTGATGGCCCGACATCTGCTGAAGTAGTTGAAAAGGATTTCAACACCCCTTTCTACTTGTAGCTTAACTGCTTCCCATCACTCAAGATCTTTGTCGGACACTCGTTTGCATAGTGACCCATCTCATTGCACTTATAACATTTCACTAACTGTAAATCAAATTTGGTCTTACCTTCACCTTGATCCTTTTCAGTGCAATCACGAGCCTTATGTCCAATCTTACCACATCGGTAGCACTTTCCAGAATTCAGAAGACATTCCCCAGCATGCCTTTTGCCACATTTATCACAAACTGGAAACTTAGTTTTCTTACCATCAGACTTTTTTGAAGAATTATTACCTTTCTCCTGCCACCTCGGTCTCTTCTTCTGTTGGTTGTTATAGAACACTTGATCATCAGCAAACTCCATTTCCACCTTCTCAGCACATCGAACAATCTTTTCATTACTTTTAAACTCATGAGAAGCTAATGTCCTTCGATATTTTGTCTTTAATCCTGAGTAAAAATGATTGATTTTACTATCAAGGTCTCGGATAAAATTTGGAGCATACCTTGCCAATCGAGTGAACCTTTCTTCATAGGTAGCCACTGAGTCTTCCTCTTGCCTAAATTCTAAGAATCGTTTCTCCATCCTAAGTCGAACAGCCTTAGGAAAATACTTTTCAAGAAACATACCTTTGAATTCATCCCAGTCGAGAGCCTCAATCTCATCGGCGTCCCTGATATTTTTAACCGTAGACCACCACTGATCTGCCTCACCCTCCAAACAGTAAATAGCAAGACTAACCTTTTGATTGTCTGAACACCCCATGACATCGAAAATTTTCTCCAGTGCTTTAATCCACCCTTCAGCTAACACAGGGTCAGATGATCCTCTGAATGATGGGGGATGTTGCCTCATGAAATGTTCCACCACTGACATGTTCCTCTGCGGGTGATCTGGCAGATCTCGTGCATGGATACCACCACCATTTATCGCTTGAGTCAACTGCGCCATTACTGCAACAAACTGTTCAGTACCAATTTCGACAATCTCAGGATGCTGATTCGGAAGGTTATTTCCTTCTGTATTCCTTCCTAGCACTGCTTCCCTATTTCCTCTGCGGAAAACCATTCTGAACAAACATGTCTTAGATGAAGCAACATGGTAATCTTCAAATGCTATATCATTTCAAAAAAAAATATTTTTGGATAATCATTTAATATAATTCTAACTCCTAAAGTTATCTAAACCGACCTTTGATACCAACTATAAGGCCCCAGCCTTAAACCTTACTTAATCTTGAGTTATTACAAGATTACACACTGAGGATCTTTTCAGGTATAGAGTTTTAGAGAATTATATCATAAAACTTTCATTACATTCCACATATAAACAAAGTGGTTACATAAAGATAGTATTCTTCATTCCCATTAATGGAAACATATTTAAAATAAACATGGATTCTTTCTTGACACTTCCTTGACACTATCATCATATCATGTACCTTTCCCTTGACCTGCGAAAAACATTTCAAAAAAACTTGGGATGAGCATAAAAAGCTCAGTAAGGGATATAAAAATATGGAAAGGAAACATGGGTACATATATACATAAGGATGAGATCATACTTTACCCATAAAACATAAGCACTTTAACATACCTCATCAAATCATGAATAAATCATAGAAATCATAAGACATAAAGGTAACTTGAGGCATTCATAACATTCTTACGTAGGGAGTAACCCTCTTGGTTACGTTTGGAATACCCATCACAGTATATTCCCAAAAATCTCTTCTGAGAAACCTTAACATTTTACTCCTTCGCGTTACCCAATGCATTGGAGAGCTATATCGGGCTCACCCGCCCTTAGTTTATCACAGAACCACCCGTCTTCATAATAATGCCCAAGAACCTCAACATAATCGTATCACATAAAACATGTATAAAGGAAACATAACATTTCCACCTTTAAATCACAAGATATCAATACAAAACATTGATATAAAAACATTATGAAAACCATTTTCAATACCAAAACAAAAGAGAAGTAAAACATGGTATTTATTTTTCCTAAAAAAAGTATGGCTTGTAGAGGAAGCTGGAACTCAAATAATGGTCACGGCGGTGGATAAGTCGTTGTCGCCGCATACGTACGAAAAAAATATTCCCTTTTTTCATTTAGTAAAACGCTTCGTATAAAAAAGATTCCTTTTGGATAAACGTAAATGTCAAAGGGGTTTATACACCGTATAAAAGAAGGTTGTGTATAAAACAAAATATGCCTCAATGAAAGGAGATTGAGACGAAGTCCCATACCTCGTACCCGACTTGACCCGACCGTTCTTTAATCTCCTGAATAATAAACTTGAGTTAATCTCTACTTTCTTAAGAACCTTTTTAAAGTTCATTATTCCTTTTATACCATGTTATTAACATAATGTAATCATTTAAGTTAATAATGTTCATTTTGTCGGTATTTGGTTCTTAAGTCAAAAATAGACTTCTTACACTTACATGTTGTTAATTTGGTCAAAGGTTCGTTATATCCAGAATGATATTAATGATTTGGATAACATATATATCATATATATTCATCATATACATGTATTTATATTATTACATCACATTTAGAGGTAAGAAATGAAATTCACCGTTCATGGAGACGGTAAGCCGTACGTACGCATGAACGCTACTTCCATTTCTATTTCGTATTTTCTAGAATGGAATAATAATTATATAAGAGTATATTATAATTCCAGTATAATAACATATATAATATCATTAACTTTATCCTTTACACATCCCACATATGGTATTAACGAATCAAATCACTTTCAGGGGGCGGTAGTCCGCACTTCCTAAAATGAAGATATCATGTTTACCCATAATGGAAACAATAATGGTATGCCATAAATGAAAAATACAGAAGCTTAAGGAAAGAATAAATATATTATATATCATTTATAAAAATAGTGACATCATAATGGCCACCTTTGAAGGTGTTAAATGAGTATTGAACAATCATCATTTCGGGAGGCAGAATTTCGCCATCCACGGAAACCGTATGTTCTTTAACCATTTGATGTAGTTGTGTGAGAGTGTAGCTCAAATAAATCTTATAACAACATACTAGTATATTTGAGATACTGGTGTTGTTACAAAAGAATTAAATAAAAAGAGTTTAGGGGGTTGGAGAAGCAAAATAAAACAAATGAACATGAGAGAATGAATTACCTTTAAAAGTGTAACTCCTTTTGATTTGAGCCTAAAGGGTTTCTTTGAAAGGATTCTGCCCAAAGGTAATCTTCTAGGATGAGGAGAGGGATGTGGAGAGAGTAAATGGGCAGGGGATGGCCGAGCCAAAGGCTTTAGGAGTGTGTGAAATGAGGTAGAGGTGGAGGCCCTTTTATAAGAGGAGAGGAGGGGCACTTTTGGAAATCATGAAACTATTATTTTATATTCAAAAGTGTTTCAAATTTCTAAGGTCCCACATTGATATATTTCTAAGATAAGATGATAAGGCTTCTAAATATTCCCATCCAATAGTTTTTGGACAAGTGTAGGTCTTAGATTTTATATTATCGTTTCATTTTATTTAAACTGTTGATTTATGAGGTCATCGTTACATCATCATGATGTCATAATTAAATTAATTTATTTAAAGTCTAAAAATTATAAAACAAATACTATGATGTAGGAAATCGTTTTAGATTTCCAATGACTATTTATAATCAAACATCTGATCTTTATAACCCCATGTAAAAATTGTTTTCGTAAAACATATAATGATTGTGTCATTTTACTTTAATATTAAATAAGAAGTTATTTATGTCATTTACCAACCAAAGTGGCTCCATGGGGTCCCCAAGTTTACCCATGGCTTTTTTTGGTCGGCCATGACACAACCAATGAGGGTAGGACATGTGTCAAGCTCACCTCATTATATAAAAGCATTATTTTTACCTTAAACTACACTAATTACCTTTAATCGCGATTAAGAACTTAATAAGTTACTATTCACCAAAAAATTATTTTAATCCCATTGAACCACATTTTACTTCTTAATGAAAACCATGTATGTCAAATTTTCAAAATTCAATACATATTAGTGGTAAACTTTCATTTAAACGGAAAATCAGTTTTTATAAGTACCACTTAGTGGTTTCACTATTCATCAAAAATTGAAGTTTTTCAGAAAATTACCAAAAATTCACCCTAAGCTATATTTGATATTCCTAATTAGAAAATGAAGTCTATTTTACAAAATTCAAAACATATAAGTCACATTAATTAATTTAGTAATTAATTTTTGCTGTCATGACAAATAGCGTGTTTTTATGAAACAATAAGTATCAAAAGATTGATACAAGTTTAAGTCCAATTTCAAAGTGAAATTTATTCCAATGACCACCATTGGATTAAATGGTAAAAATATATTCAGATTAAACATTAATACCAATTCAAAAGATAATCCAATCGTATAAATAAATTAGATTAAGAAGCAGTTTTGATGTAAAATGCAGTATTTTTCACTATTCATTAAAAAATGAACATTGTAAGAAAAATACCAAAAATTCACACAAAGTAAATTTTGATGTCCCAATCATAAAGAATAAGTTTATTTTGACAAACATAGCTTATAAAATTGTCAAAATATAGATTCAGAAATGGTTTTCCATCAAAAGGAAGTAAAACAATCTTTTAAAAATATTAGTGTATTCCATGCTTAAGATTGGATTTATTTTCATTTTAAGCCTCTAAAACACTATCTAATTCATTAATAGACATATATAAAAATATCTATTATTCATTACTTACTTGGGATGTTACAAATACACCCCACAAGAAAATAGGAACTCAAGAAATTAGAGAGAAGAAACCTAAAAAGAGAGATAAATCAAGAGGAGAAGGACTTGATGATTTCTTGAAATTCCAACACCAAAAACACCTAATGAATGATGTTAAATAGGTACAAAGAAGATTAGAGGAGGCTCCCATGGTTCAAAATCATGAATGGTGTAGAATGGGAGTGATTTTGGGTTAAAATTGAAGAGGGAACAAAGGTAATTTATCAATTTTTAATGACCTTTACAAGTCACAAAATTTTCGTTCACAGTTTTCCAAACCATTCCCCCCTCATTGTATAAGAGGGACATACTACATGGTCCACCTGCATATAAAAACCACGCTCTTTATTTCACACTTAAACATATTTTATTACATAAAATTTAACTTCAGAAAAATATGAGGATCAAGTGGTATAGTGTCTTTGGGGATTAGGAACATTACATTACAACTTAAAACATGAAATACACATCTCCATTGAAAAATTCTTTTACATGACCACACACATTCCTTCATACTTAGAATTGCATGGGATAACATGAGGGAATATATAAGAAAATGGTGATACATAAATCCTAGTAAGGGAATAAAAAGGGAATAACATGAAGAATACAGTACATGTTTTTTAATAGGCATATGAATGGAGAATAAGAGAAACATGAACATAAAGGCATGATATAGCATGACTATCATAACATAGAAATGTGGTAGCAACATTTAACATGATATTAGCAAGATCCAAGGATCATTACACAAGGATCATGAGTAAACACTCATTGAAATTGAAATAGAATGAGTAAACACTAATTAAACTTAATGTATTATAATACTAATATTTACCCAATGCATTGGATAACTATTAAGGTGCACCTTTATTAATCATTTCATTTCATGCATAAGTGTGCCACATGGATCATATAACATGGATTCATTAAAAATCATAATTTATTTCATGATAAAGGAATGTGGAACTCCTACATGAAACTATTTAATCAATAATTAAATGTTCATAAAGGTGAATACCCTTGATAGAGAAATGGTCATGGTATTCACTACATAATGACATTGTCTTGAAAAATCGTGGTGCAATTTTGATCGCATAACGACGTGACATAAGAATAAATAAAAATTGTTGATGAGAGATAAATGTGTGTCTAATCATATTTAAAATTAATTTAAAGTAAGTGGGTTCTATAAATACATTTCCCAACATATGTAATGTAATTTAGATTCACAATACAAAACAATTTCTTGAATGTAAATGAGGAGAGAGAAATCCCTTATAGAATTTCAGCATGGTAATGAGTGTACATGAGAGGAATTAATGAGAGATAGAAGGGTATATAATAATTAAAACATAATGAGGGATGTATAGGGGAGGTGAAAAATTACAACTTAACATTTTTAATTGAAAATAAATGGGTATATCAACATAAAGAAACTTGGACAAAAATGAGAGAGGAAGAAAATATCTTACTTGGAAGTGTGATCCCAAAGGATTTTGAGATGCTTGAGAAAGGATTCTTGGGATATTGGGGTGACTTGGGAGGATTATAGAGAGAGGATTTCAGAGTTTGTTCTAGCTCCAAAGGTTTTGAGTGAAGATAAGTGGTAGATCGGCTGGGTTTATATAGGAAAAAGGAGGAGATTCGTTATTATTTTGGGTTTTGGACACTACACATTAAACTAATAAAAACCAAAAACCAAACCATGGTTTTTGGCAATGGTTTTTTCAAAAGGGGAGTGGAAAACATTATTTTATAAGGCCAATTTTCTAAATTATTAAAACATTAGTATTTCTTACGTGGTTGTGAGTCACACTCTCAAGGAAATCAATTTAAAAATTTAAAACGTTTTATAAGTCTTGGAGGGTCCATTTAGGCACCATAAAATTAATAAAACAAATCTAAAATCACATTATTTTAAAGATAAAACACATATTGAACTAAAATATCATTTATAGTATTTTATTACATCACTATTGGGTCATTATGATGTCATAAAACAGATTATATATTTAAATAGTATTGAATTTTTACCCAAAACTTCAAGTGTCTCAGAAAATTATGAAAAATTCACCGTCTGATAAATTTGAATGTCATGATTAAAAAAATAATATTAATTTTATCTAAATAATTTTCTAAATATGTGAATTTTTACTTTTAAAATAAAAACCGACATTTATCTAAAATTCATGGGTTTTGAAAAAAATATATTTCAAACCTTAATAAAAATTACAATTGTATTCATAAAAACTATACAATTATTTATATTTTTAAAAAATTAATTTAGTAATAATATTTACTAAAATATTATTAAATTCAAAAATACATTAATTCATCAAAATATATTTCTTAATTAAATATTAACTAAAAATACTATTTGTGCTTTATAAACTATTTACAAAGTAAAAATGATAAATTGAATGTATATTATTTATAAAAAATAATGGACATAATCATAGTGCTAGGGTCTTATTACATAACCCCTTATAACACCCACATATGATCTAAGGGCAAGGTGTGTAATGGTGACATACTCTTAGGGTGGCTCGGATAACGTCACTTAGGTGGTAATCTCTATCAACTTCTACTTCTCCCATAGGCGGTTCCATTCAAGATTAATGTATTGAAGCTCATCTTGGGTTTGGTCAAGAGTGAAGCCTAATGACACCACCATCTTTCCAATACTCGACAAATGGGATTCGTATGGAGCAATTCTACTGGATGAGTCCATTTTTTCCTTTGTCTGAGTAAATTGGATTTGTTAAAGACTTATATTTATAAAAATCATGTGATCACTATTTAATGGATATATTAGAAATGTTCACAATTCATAATGGTATTTTAAAATACCGAAACATAAAAAAATGGAAGTGAATATGTTATATAACAATTTTACATAATAAGACATTTAATTAGATCAAGAAAAATTTTCATTAATAAAAGTTTGGGTCCTTACAGCCTTCCCCCCCTTAAGAAATTTAAACTTCAAAATTTCTTTTCCCCACACTAAAACAAGTGATCATAACTATTCTTTATCACTTCCTCCGATTTCCATTTTCCTCTTTAAACTTATGGTTCCTCCACAACACCTTGACGAGGGACATTGTATTATTTCATAGAACTTTTTCCCCATGATCTAAGATTTTCACCAGATTCTCTTCATAGGAGAGGTCATTCTAAAATGGTACCACCTCTGGATTGAGTATATGTGATGGGTCAGGTATGTACTTCCTCCATAGTGATACATGGAATACATCATGTACTTGATATAGGTTCAGTGGGAGTTCTAGTCGATATGCCACTACTCTAATGCGATCAAGGATCTCAAAAGGGCCGATGTAGCTTGAACTAAGATTTCCCTTATTTTCGAATCCTATAACCCTATTTCACGGTGATATGTGGAGGAATACCATGTATCCAACATCAAACTCTAGGTCTTGTCGATGATTATCGACATATCTCTTTTGTTAACTCTGAGTAGCTTTAATGTGCTACCGGATGGTCTTAACCTTCTCCACCATTTCTTCTACCATTTATGGAGCTTAGAGTTTTTTCTCCCCAACATTAGCCAAACATGCCGGTGTTATGTACCTCTTCCCATACAAGGCTTCATAAAAATCCATTTGGACGAATAAGTGGAAACTGTTGTTGTAAGAGAACTCAAACAGAGGAATATGTTGATCCAATCCTCCTTTGAAGTCCATTGAGCATGCTCTTAACATGTCCTCAAGTTATTGGATAGTATTCTTAGACTGACCATCAGTTTGAGGACGATAAGATATATTTAAGTTCAACTCAGTATTTAGAGCATGTTGGCGACTCTTCCAGAACTTAGAGGTGAATCTTAGATCTTGATCAGATACAATAGATAGTGATACTCCATGTAGCCTTACCACTTCTCTAATATATATCCATTCTAGTTGATCCAATTAGAAATACTCTCTAATTGTAATAAAGTGTGAAGTATCTATAATACGATCCATAACAACCCAGATAGCATTGTTTCCTTTGGATGTATTTGGAAGTTCAGTGACAAAGCCAATGATGATGTTCTCCCATTTCCATACTGGTATTGGTAATGGTTGCATCATCCCTTTAGACTTATGCCTCTCTGCCTTCACTTTCTATCATACTAGGCACTTTGATGTATACTCAACAATATAATTCTTCATGTTATCCCACCAATAATTCTCTTGGATATCTCGATACATCTTTGTGTTTCCTGGGTGAATGGAGAAAGTTTAACTATGTGCATCATCCAAAAGTTCTTTCTTTAACTCTGTATTTGATGGAACACATAGTCTTGACCTAAATATCACAATTCCTTCTTCATTAACATTGAACTCCAAGTATTTCCCTTTTTTTATAGTTTCCACTTTCTTTCGAATTACCATATCATCCTTTTGAGCATTCTTTAACCTTTCCCAAAGTGACAGCTGAACAATCATTTGTGAAAGGATTGATGATGTTCCCATATTTATTATTCCAATGTCCATCTTCATCAAATATAAGAAGATTGTATCCTTTTCAGTTCTCATTAATGATAGAATCAATGGGTCCTTTCTACTTAGAGCATCTTCCTCATGTTTCCTTTCCCATGGTGGTAATGGATTGAGATATCATAGTCTTTGATTAGCTCTAACCATATTCATTGGTGCGTGTTCAACTCTTTCTATGTAAATATATACTTGAGTCTTTTGTGGTATGTATATATTTCACACTTCTCCCAAAAGGTATAATGTTGCCAAATTTTCAAAGTGAATATTACTACAGCCAACTCCAAATCTTGTGTTAGATAGTTTTTCTCATGAACTTTCAATTGACTTGATGCATAGGCAATTGATTTGTCATTTTTCATCAACACACAACCCATGGACTTCTTTGAAGCATCAATGAATAACAATAATCATTATCCACTTGTGGGTAGTGTGAGCACAAGCATAGTGATAAGCCTCCTTTTCAAATCCCTGAAGCTCTCTTGACATTATTCACTCGCAAACTTTACTCCCTTCCGGGTTAGCTTGGTAAGAGTGTTGGAAAATCATGAGAAATTTCTCACAATTTTGAGATAATATCCAGTTAACCCCATGAAGCTACGGATATCCGTTACCAATGTTGGCCTTGTCCATCACTCTTTTGCAGGTGTCTTGGAGGGATCCACAGATATCCCATTTCTTGTGATGTTATGAACCAATAATGAGATGTCCTTCAACCAAAACTCACACTTACTTTACTTTTTATAGAGATTCTAATTTCGCAAGGTCTCTAGTACAGTGTTTATATGCTCTTCATGCTCCTCATTTGTTTTGGAGTATATTAGAATATCATCTATAAAGACTACCAAAAATTTGTTGAGGTAATCTCTAAATACTTTATTTATCAAGTCCATGAAGATTGCTGGAGCATTAGGGAGTTCTAAAGGAGTTACTATGAATTCATAGTGCCCGTATCCTTTACGAAAAGCAGTCTTGGGGATATCCTCCTTCTTCACCCATACTTGGTAATATCTTGACCGCAAATCCACCTTGGAGAAGTATTGTTCTCCACATAGCTGATCAAAAAATTCAACAATTTAGGGAATAGGATACTTGTTATTTAATGTGATTTTTTTGAGCTCACTATAATCAATGAAAAGGCGCATTGAACCATCCATCTTCTTGAGGAAGAGGACTGGTGCACCCAATGGTGAAGTACTTGGGCATATAAACCCTTTATCCAGATTCTCCTATAGTTGTTTTTTAATATCCTCAAGCTCCAAAAAAACCATACTATATGAATTCATGAATATTTTAAATGACCCAAGTATAAGATCAATCTAGAATTCAACATCTCTTTTTCGGAGGAAGACCAGACAATTCCTCGTGAAACACTTCAGCGAATTCCCTTACAATGGGAATGTATTTAAAGACGGTTGATTACTTAGACTCAATCATCTGATCAAGATACATGTTCTCATAGGATAGTAATATCCACTCTTGATATGATGGTGCTAAAAAATATTTATACTCCTCATTGCACTTGTACAGAATCAGGGGTCGATTCACCATATGGAGAGTGATTTACCTCTCACGACAATTTTTGTTTGCTCTATATTAGGAAGTATAATTCATGACAATAATTTCATCAAATTAAATAAGAGATAGTATGATGAGGTTAACTAGGAAGTTCAATCAAAAAATTATGATAGGAGAGGAGTTATATTCTTGGGATGCAATGATTACCCCAATTATCTTTATCATCGATATCTTTACTTACATGATTTGTGGTGTTGTTGAGATTGTTCTAATAAACTTTTTGGATGTAAAAGAATCTGTAGAACTAGAATCAGAAAGTATGTTCACTATTATTGAATGAATAATTAGTGTACCTATCACCACTTTGTTTTCAGGTTTCACTTTAGTGGTAGTGATGGAAAAAGATCACCCTTATTACCTTGGAGGTTGTTGGTTACCTCTGAAAACCCTTGGCTTAGGGAACTGGTTTGCAAAGTTCCCTAGTTATTTGCATTTGAAGCAAATAACAACTTGTTTTGGGTCAAACAGAGCGTTCCTCTCGTCATTCATAGCTGCTGGGTTTTCTTGTCGACAGTTAATGGCCATATACCATTCTCTTCCACACCTGAATCATTTTCTCATCCCCTTTAGGAAATTTCCATGGTGCATATTTCTAAATCTTGGGCAAGTGGGGTGATAGATTTTCTTATCACTATTGGATTTATTTATTAGACCTATTTAATTAAATTCCACCTTACGCTTCTTATCCCCATGATACCCCTGAGATTTACTGATCTTCATTTCGACCATGAGAGAACATAAAAAAATTTCCTCATAGATCTCAAAGTCACGGATCTCTAGAGATTTATGTAGGCTTGGTTTTACCCCACCAAAGAAGTGTTCAACGTTTAATTTAAGGGTAACAAAAAATCCAAAGGCATATCATGAAAGCCTTGTGAATTTTTCCTAATACACTCTGATGTATTCATCATCTTTTTTCTTGTGGGAAAAGAAGTGCCTTTCCATCTTAAGTCGGAGGGTGCGAGTAAAATATTTATAAAAAAACATTTTTTGGAAATTAATCTATTCTAATGACTCAATATCTTCCTCAGGATTCATATTTTTGATAAATTTCCACCATTGATCAGCTTCACCATCCATATGATAAGCAGCTAGAAGAACCTTCTTTTGTTTGGAACATTGAAGTATGGAGAAGATATTTTCAACGGAGTTGATCCATTGTTCGAAAATTAAGGTATCGAATGATCCATTAAAAGTAAGTGGAATTTATCTCATGAAGCTCTCAATTGCAACTTGTTCTTTCTTAGGGAGGTTGAATATTCCTCTTGACCCATGTTTCTATTCAAAACTTTAGTTAACTGAGAGGGTATCATGAAAAAGTATGTGATTCCTTCTCCCATCATATTCGACATCTCATTAGAACAATCATCACATTGATATTTTCATTAGTTGTTAGCCTGAGTCCTCCTATTACCATCCATTAACTGGAATAAAAATAAAGTTAGGGTAACACATAAAAGGTAAACCAAAGAAAAAAATGGATAACTTATAAATTACTTTTATTTTCTTAATTAATGAATTTATAGGATTCAATCAACATTATCCATGATCTGTATTCCAATATATATTCTTAGGGGAATTTTTTTATCCCCTTAATAATGGTTTATACTAAGATTATGAATTTACCAAATCATATCCCCCAGGAGTGTTATAACCAATAATGCAGCAAGGCCCATTGTTGTACACTAGTCCTTGTTCGAGTCTGGATCAAAGCGGTGTTTTCGAGTTTTATCGCTAGATACATCTATGCCAGAGCCGCCTCTACTGACTAGTATATAGACAGGGATGTATTTTAATGATAAAACCCTTACTCAATACTCAAAAAATTTAGGGATGCTTTTATTATACTTAGTCTTATTCCTAAGTCTTTCACAAGGGTTTTCTAATCCTAATCCCAAAAATAACTAAACCTATCCTCTGATACCAACTATAACAACCCTCATTTTTATTTCACACTTAAAAATATTTTATTACATAAACTTTAACTTAAGACAAATATGAGGATAGATATTTATAGTTTCTTTTGGGCTTAGGATCATTACACAACAACTTAAAACATCAAATACACATCTTTATTGAAAACTTCTTTTACATGACCACACACATTCTTTCATACTTAGAATTGCATGGGATAACCTGAGGACATGCGTAATAAAAGGGTGAGAAATATAGCCAACTAAGGGATTAAAAAATTAATAACATGAATAATAAATTACATTTTATGCAATAGGCATGTCAATGGAGCATAAGATAAACATGAACATAAAGGCATGATATAACATGACTATCATAACATGGAAATGTGGCGGCAACATTTAACAAGATATTAGCATGAGACAAGCCCAATTAAACATGGAAAATGAGTAAACCCTAATTGAAATTGAAATATCATGAGTAAAACCTCATTTGACTTGACTTATCATGATACTAATATTTACCCAATGCATTGGAGTGCTATCAGGGAGAACCCTTCTTAATCATTTCATTTCATGCATAAGTGTGATACATGGATCACATAACATGGATTCATTAAACATAATAAATTATTAAATGATAAAGGAATGTGGAATTCATACATGAAACTCTTTAATCAATAAGTAAATGTGTATAAAGGTGAATACCCTTGATAGATAAATGGGCATGGTATTCACTACACAATGAATTTGGCTTGAAAAATCGTGGTGTAATTTCGGCAGCATAATGACGAGACATAAGAATTCATAAAAATGGTAGATGAGAGAGAAAGGGATGCATCATAATATTTACATGAAATATATAGTAAGGGGGTTCTATAGATACATCTCCCAACATATGTAATAGAATTTAGATTCACAATACAAAATAATTGCTTGTATGTAAATGAGGAGAGAGAAACCCCTTACATAATTTCAGCATGGTAAAAGGTGTACATGAGAGGGATTAATGAGAGAGAAAGGGGTATCTAATCATTAAAACATAATGGGGAAATATATGGGAGGTTCTAAATCATAACCCAACATTTTAAATTGAAAATAAATGGGTATAGAAACATAATGAAACTTGGATAACAATGGGAGAGTAAGAAAATCCCTTACTTGGAAGTGTGATCCCAAAGGCTTGGGAGGGGCTTGAGAGAGGATTATTGGGAGATTGTGGGTGACTTGGTAGGATTATAGAGAGAGGAGGGAAGAGGTTGGTTGAGATCCAAAGGTTTTTAGTTAAGAGAAGTGGGAGATTGGGTGGGTTTATATAGAAAAAGGGAGGGAATTCTTTATTATTTAGGTTTTGGACACTACACATTAAACTAATCAAAACTACATACCAACCCATGGTTTTTGCCCATGATTTTTCCAAAGGGTTGTGGAAAACATTATTTTATAAGGCCAATGGCCTAAATTCTTAAAATATTAGGCTTACTTATGTGGAGGTGAGTCACACTCTCAAGGAAATCAATTTAAAAAGTTAAAATGTTTAATAAGTCTTGGAGGGTCCACTAAGGCACCATAAAATTAATCAAACAAATATAAAATCACATTATTTTAAAAATAAAACATATATTTTTCTAAAAAATTATTTATAGTAATTTATTACTTCACTATTGGGTCATTATGATGTCATAAAACACATTATATATTTATATGATATTTTATTTTTACCCAAAAATTCAACTATCTCAGAAAATTCTGAAAAATTAACCATTGGTTAATATTGATATACAGATTATTGAAATAATATTCATTTTATCTAAATAATTTTATAAATATGTGAATTGTTACTTTTAAAATAAAAACTGACATTTATTGAAAATTCATGGGTTTTGACAAAAACAACTTTCAAACATTAATAAAAATTACAGTTGTATTCAGAAATATTATGGGATCATTTATATTTAATAAAAAGTATTTTAGTAATAGTATTTTATTAAAATATTATTTAATTCAAAAATATATTAATTCATCAAAATATTTTTCTTAATTTAATATTAATTAAAAATAGTATTTATACTTTAAAAACTATTTACAAAGTAACAATGATTAAATGAATTTCTATTCTTTATAAAAAATAATGTATATAATCATAGTGATAGAGTATTATTACATAACTCATTATAACACACTCATAAGACCTAAGGTTAAGGTGTACGATGGTTATAGACTCTTGGGTGGGCTCAGATAACATCTCTTGGGTGGTAATCTCTATCAACTTCCACTTATCTTATAGGCAGTTCCATTCAAGATTAATGTGTTGAAGCTCGAATTGGGCTTAGTCAAGAGAAAATCCCAGTGAATCCACATCATTTACAAGATCTAACAAATGGGCTTCGTACAAATAAATTCTTCTATATGAGGCCATCACTTCCTTTATTTGAACAAATTGGATTTGTTAAATCCCTATATTTATACTAATCACGTGATCACTGTTCAATGACTATTTTAGTATCCTTCATAATTCACAATGGTATTTTAAAATCCAAAAACAGAAAACCAAGGAAGTGAATATGTTATATAACCATTTTATATAATGATAAATTTAATTAGATCAAGAGAAATTTTCATTAATAAAAGTTTGGGTTGTTACACTGCATGGTTTGAAAAACCATGTGCTAACGATGTGGTCACTACAGTACAAAAATGAAACTTATCCATATAGTTTCTTGGAGAAGGGTGCACGGTTTGAAAAACCATGCACCAACCATGCATCTCATTCTGTTGAGCCCAAGAACATCATTTTTCACAAAAACATCATGGGTAACCCAAGGGAAAAAAGAAATATTGAAACTAAATTGAATAATACCTAGAAATAAAAACACATATGTGATAATTCTCTCCACTATGAAAAAATTACATCCCCGAAAAGCCAAATTGAAGTTTGATCATATAATTAAAATGGATACTAATCCTTAACCCAAGAATTATTCTACCAAGTCTCATGAACCTCATTAACATATTTCCAAAGAACTCAAAATAGAAGAATGTACTTCCCATGAAGCACTTTCTCCAGAGAATCCAAAATTCACACTGGTTGCTCAATAACTCAAAAATCAGGCTCCAATTATTACTCTTACCAATTTTACATATGAGATAGATTTGGGTTTTACTTTTTCAGATGAGATACATGGAACATGTACTAAATTTACTTCAACTGTGAGGGAAAATATAACATGTATTACACCTTACCAACTCTCTAAGTAATCTGAAAAAGTATGAAATACCTCAACGTTAGATTCTTTTTCTTACCCTAGATGATGATGGACGAAGTGAGGTTACACTTTCAGAAACACCAGGTCACCAATATAAAACTCCAAATATTGGTGCCTCTGATCAATATAAGTCTTATAGTGACTATGAGATATAAATAACCACTGCTTTTTTAGCTTGAATTTACCAGAAGTCTCTTGTAAAAGGCTCAGTACCAACGATGAGGTTTCACCCACCTCAACCCAAGAAAAAGGAGACCGACATGGATGACCATATAACACCTGTAAAAGAGCCATTATAATCAAGGATTGGGAACTTTTGTTATATAAAAACTCAACCAATACCAAATTTCTATACCATGAATGTCAAAAATTTAAAACACGTCCCATCATTGAGGTTCCGGGTTTGAGTCCTCGTAAAGGCAACGTGCACCATACACCAGCGATCCTCTCGTCCCCTCGACACCGTGGGAACTGGCCTAAGTCCAAGGTTGGCCACCTTGGGCCTAGCTGGGGATGTGCGACAGAGGGTGGGGTAAGGCCGCCTCAATACCCTCTAAACCGACAACATGTTTCCTGCGGGGGCTGGGTGAGTTGGTTTAAGGCGGTGGCGTCCCGTTGTCAAGGTTCCGGGTTTGAGTCCTCACAAAGGCAATGTGCACAATTTTACAGCGATCCTCTCATCCCCTTGACTCCATGGGAACTGGCCCAAGCCCAAGGGTTGGCCACCTTAGGCCTAGCTTGGGAGGTGCAACGCGCATGTGGTGTAAGGCCGCACCTATACACACATTAACCGTTAAACAATTTTGCCCACAGGGGATGGGTGAGTTGGTTCAAGGCAGTGGCATCCTGTCGTCGAGGTTCCGGGTTCAAGTCCTCGCAAAGGCAACATGCACAATTTTACAGCGATCCTCTAATCCCCTCAACTCCGCGGGAACTGGCCCAAGCCTAAGGGTTGGCCACCTTAGGCCTAGCTGGGGTGGTGTGGCGTGCGGGTGGTGTAAGGCTGCACCTATACACGTGTTAACCATTAAACACTTTTACACTTACCTTTGACACCACATATTGGATTGGACCGTATGGGGCACAACAGTTTTGGGTGATCTCCTCGTCGCCGCCTCCTTCACTAGGGTTCTCATGACGACCTTCCTTATGCTTGACTAATCCTGGCGGTTCCTCAGCTCCAGTGGCTTCGGGGTTGCCTTCGGATCTCCCGCTCTCATTTCTTGCTAGCTTGCATTATTCCTTTCGCTGGATAGGGTTTTCGTTGGAGGCGTGGTGTCGGTCAGAGTTCGAAGTTCCAGATCCATTCGCCTGTGGACATGGCCTTGATTCTGGTGTGGGCGGTTGGTGTTTTGCGGCAGCTCTCGAGATCAAAAAGGATAGCGATGATGGGATCCAGGTTACGAGTTTCCTCTGCTTGCAATGGATTCCTTCTCCCTCGTGTTTGGTGGATCTTGGTTCCTTGATGGTGATGATCTATGCTGATGAATCTGATTACAAAGATGAATTCTGAATAGGGTTTGAAGGTTTGAGTTTTGATTTTTGAATGTGTGATTTTTTATTTTTTGGATCTTTCTCCTGGTGATTTATGGATGGGGATGGAAATGATTCCCGGTGGTTGGAATCGCTGTCTCTCTGCTCTGGTGGTGACGCTTGATGGCGCTTTTGGTTGGATCTACGGGTGTGAGACCTGTTTTCCACCGGCACACTCTTCAAAGCATTCTGGGTCCTTCTTGGTAGCGCGTTGGCGTCTTCCGTGGCGGTTGGTTCTTGGACATGGAGGGCTGTTTGTGTTTGGATCTGGATCGTTGAAGGTGTTGGTCATCTGGGCTTCGGCAAAAATGATGGATGTGTCTCCAGTGACGACACAGACGTCTCCGGTATGGCGAGTCTCACCGGTGGCATGGTGGATTTCGCGTTTCGAGGTGGTTGCACGGCTCGAGGCTAGTGACGCGTGATGATGGGCCTGTGGATCGAGGTGGGGAACGTGGTGTACAGTGGAACATGTTTGGTTTGAAATTTGAAATTTGAATTTCGCTGAATGCTGTTTGAGGTTGGGAAGTATTTGTACGGTTTTCGGTTTTCCTTACACTAGTTTAGGATACCAGAACCCATAAAACGACTTCTAAAAATGGGACAAAAATGATTTGCAGTCAAAACAAATGCTCAGAGAATTTCCTCCAAAATATGATTTTCCCGCTCAGTCTGACCATCTGTTTGAGGATGGTATGTCATGATCAACTTTACCTTGGACGCCATTTCATTTTGAAGGAATTCCTAAAACCAAGAGGTAAAATGGGGGTCCCTATCAGAAAGAAGTGTTGAAATAACACTATGAATCCTCATAATCTCCTGAATATATAGTATACCCAACTCATAAAATTTAGTTGAGTCTTTGATTAGAGTGAAATGGGTTGATTTGGTCTGATGATCAATCACCACCTAGTTAGGATTTCTCCCATGGGGTGCACAATAAAATATGATATTCAATGGAGATATTTCACCACTTCCTGGTAGGAATGAGTAGTGGATGAAGAAAAATAGAGGGTTTTTGGTTCTCTTATTTAACCTACAAACAACTATACCACCGTGATATGAAGTCAAATACCTCTATCCTCATACCTAGACACCATAACCACTGACACACATTATAGTACATCTTGGTAGAACCAGGAAGAATGAACCACTATGAATAGTGGATATCCTGTAACACCACATTTATCAACAAAAATAGCACCATGAAGTGACCCTTGAAGCCCATAACTCCCTCATGAAACAATGACCCATCAAAAGTCACTTTCCCACCATTAAGGAATTTCATATAAATCAGGTATAAATCATCACCAAGATTATTCTGCTGAATTAATTCTATAAGGGAAGGTGTTAATAGAAAACTAGCCAAGAACACACCTCTAATGTGTTCCTTGGTCCCAAGATTCATCTAAACCCATATCCCCATCAAATTCAACTCATCACTGGAATTTTTCAATGTATACACTTGAACTTTATAGCTCAAATAATCTGACACCACATTACCATTTTTGGAGTATAGACTATATCAAACTTTATCCCCTAAAGTTATTCAACCCAATGACATTACCTCAAATTCAAATTTTTCTAAGGGAAAATGTATGAAAAGATCTTATGATTAGAATAAACTACAAAATTTCCCCCCAAAATATAACGGCACAACATATTCAAGGAATGCATAACTACTACTAACTCCAGGTCATGGGTTGGGTAATTATTTTCATGTGGTCAGAGTTGGTGTGAACCATAAGACACAACATGATCACCCTACACCATCACACAAACAAGACCCATACCAGAAGAATCAAAATATACCAAATATAGCTTTATAGATTCCAGCAAGATCAAAATAGGGGATGTGGTCAACCACCTCTTAAGATCCTCAAAGGACTCTTGACACTCTAGTATCTATTTAAACATTACACCTTTCTAGTTAAGTGCAATCATAGATGAAGACAACCAAAATAAATCTTGAACAAACCGCTTATAATACCCTTCCAGGCCTATAAAGCTTATGATATCTAAAAAATCCCTCAGTTGTTCCCATGACATCACCACATTGATCTTATCAGGGTCCAGGAAAACCCGTCATTCTAAAATTACTTAACCCATAAACATCACCTTCCATATCCAGAAGGTACACTTAGAAAGCTTCTTATAGAGATGATGATCCTAAAGGGTGCCTAGTACAATCCTCAAATTCCGTTCATTCTCCTACTTGGTCCTAGAATAGACTGGGATGTCATCCAAAAAATACCACAATTAAAGAGTCAAGATACCAATGAAACAAACAATTCATGAGTTCCATAAAGACCACTTAAGAATTATCTAACCCAAAAGGCATGACCAAATACTCAAAATGGCCATAGTTACTTCAGATGGCAGTTTTCAGAACATTCGCCTCTCTAACTCTAATTTGGTGATAACCAGAATGAAATTAAATCTTAGATAACCACCTTACCCCCATAATTTGATCAAAAATTCCATCAATATGGGGAAAATGGTACTTTTTCATGAATGATACCTTATTAATATTTTGGTAATCAATGAAAAACTGGAGATATCCATCATCCTTTTTTGCAAATAGAACTAGGGCGACCCAAGGTGGCGGGATTGGGAGAATGAATATTTTATATTTCAAATCACCCAAATGTACCTTTAATTCCCTCAAATCATTGGGGGCCAGATAGAAGATATATCATATGTGTTCCTGTTGCCAAATAAATAGATAAATCCACATCCCTATTTAGTGGAAAACTTGAGAAATCCTCAGAAAAACCTATGGGAACTCATCAACCATAGGTGGTAATAAACTCATAGAAGAACCATAACCACCCTCCAATTCACGTTATGAGACCTAAGAAATGTTATTTCCTAATTCTGGAAGTAGAGGTCCCGTACGAGCTGACCAAGGATTGTATTCACCATGAAAAACATGGGTACTAGTATCAAGTGTCTCAAAACTCACTCCTACCTATAAAAATTGATGTGCACCTGAAAGCT
Organism: Viscum album; assembly: GCA_963277665.1. Classification (NCBI taxonomy): domain Eukaryota; kingdom Viridiplantae; phylum Streptophyta; class Magnoliopsida; order Santalales; family Viscaceae; genus Viscum; species Viscum album. The sequence continues at coordinate 1,367,244,862 of OY728119.1, forward strand.
CACCATTCAATCCATACCAAGGATTAAAAAAATAGATCCATCTTAAAAACCATAAAATTCCATTCTAACTCAACCGCTAACATAGTGAGTTGACAAGATGGACACCTGAAACCCTGCTCTTGCTTATTACCAAGCGACAGTAGAAAATACATTACTTATGGAATAATCTCAGTTATCCACATTAAAAAATAAAAAATGTGGGAATAAATAAAATAAAATGAATCACTAGTATGAAAAAAATACATTTGATAAAGACTATATAATTAAAATGGTACCTAGAACTATTGTAGTCCCTACATCTGATTCCACTGGTGCTTGATACACCACATGTAGCTTCCTGGTCTATGCTTGAGCCTAAGAATGGACAATAGCCTATGGCTCTACCCTGAACTGAATTTTATTATAAGATGATCTAGACTTACCACCATGACCTCCAAACTGAGATCACTCTGTCTTGAACGGTTCTGATCAGGCTAACATCCCTTTTGATGCAATGAATCTTCCACCACTTTGATATGGGCACATCATCCTAAAAAATTACAGTAAGTTCCCCATAACTTCACACAAGTGACAAGGTATAGTAAGATATGTACATGATAGTAATGTGTTAACTACTTTACCACATTGATGTGACGCCACTAAACCATCATTGGTAGCCACATATAAATAAAAATAGGAAGGATGGACTAAACTACCACCTCCCTTATTCCCCCACTCATCCCAATTCCTGTTCTTCTCAGAAGAACTGCCACTTCCCACTACTGATACTACTTTAGAAAAACCATTCTTGTTTCTATAATCAATATCTAACATCATAGCATGATAAAACACCTTAACATAGGTTTTCATACTGAACAAGAAAACTAGATATTAGATCTCTGGCTGCAACCCCCTATCGAACCTATGGGCCTTAATTTTCTCATTGGAAAATGAGCTCACGTGCATACCGAACTAGCTCTATGAAGTGGTTAGCATAATCCATCGCAGAAATATCTCCCTATCCAAGCTCTATGAAATCTCAGAAACCGATGAAGGAAAAAAACTAAGGACAATAATACTCATTGAAAATTACCTTGAAGTATTCCAACCCATCTGCTCATGCTTTCCAGCTTGCCCCACCGAGTCCCACCACTTTAGACTAGAAACTTCCAACACAAATGAAGAAAATTTCACTCTAAGTGCCTCAAAAGTATCAATAAAATAGAACATACTCTCAATATTATAAATCCACTGCTATGATTGATGAGGATCCATACTACTTTATAAATAAGGAGGCTTGTTCTTGAGGAACTCTTGAGCCTTGTCCTTTCCAGCACCTGGTTCGACCTCTCTAACTTGAGGAGGACCAGAACCCACTCTTTGTCCCAAAGTTTTAATGAATCTAACCACTACTTAAAAAAACCTATGATCAATTGGCGAGGGAGAACTCTCACTGACCTCTTCCTATGGCTTCCTAGGAATTCTATAAAGAGGCATTGTTTCTACAAAAAGTAATTTCCATAAGGAAGAACCATCAAAAAATGTTATAATTTTTTTAGTAAAAATAGAAAATCTCAAACACTTACATAAATAAAATAACAAAAAAATTCATCATAATGAATCTACAACCAAACCACTCCACCCCCACCTAGTTTCCGTATATAGTCTGTATCCTATATGTCTCACTTAAAGAAGTAAAATAAATCCCAACATCCCTTGGTGACTCGAGTCCTATCACATGGCTTGAAGTCCAGAAATCCTACTCAAAACTAGAACCCCAGGTCTCAAAATTAATAGTTCCAATCAATCGAGAATCTCTCCCAAATAAGTTGAACCAAAAAGAGAATAACCTACTAGGATACCATATTTTCATGAACTAAACTATGATTCCATCCAAATCGACACCTGGCTCAATTCATGGAATAAACCAAAGGTATTCCTAATCCCATGGGATATAAACCAGTGTTGGGTTTCAATAATATAAATTGGGAATGATTTCACCCATTAATATCATTATAAACAACCAATGAGAATAAATTTAATACAACTGAATAATCATAACCAAATTAGGTACAATACTTTTTAGATTCAAATTTTAGAGCTTTAAAGAAAAAACCAAAGGTACAAAAAAAAAGAATGGGAATGTAAAACTATACCAAATTAAAACTCCATACAAAAATAGGGACATAAACCTCAATCCACCACAAATAAATCCTACACGAAGTAAAACACTAGCAACCAGATCCCCCATCACCACCATGATACATCTTACCTTTACCTAGGTCATATATAAAAAAAGTATACATACACCCAAAGGTGTATGAAGGGTGTGAGGAAAGACTAATAGGATGAAACCCAAAAGAAAATATTCTATGATACTATATTAGAAGAAAAAATAACATGTACGTTTACAATGGAACATTTTAAACTTTTTAAGAATTTTTTTAATAAAAATTTCTCAAGAAACACTTTTCAATGAAAAGCATTTTTCACAAGTAGTATTTCTTGAAGTAAAGTAAACAAAATGTATACCATATGACAACAGTTAAAACCATATAACATAGCATCATGTTACAAGAGATCATCATGGGCAAATACCTATAGGTAACTAGCACTAGTGGGGCCCTAGAAATATCATACCTCAATGATCAAAATCCTCAAACTCAACTAGCAACAACGTTTTTTTTGCATGAGACACTAGAGAGGACGTCATCCAAATTTCTAGTGGTCCAAAAATGTTCCCATGCATGATACACTAGATAGAATCTCATCCAATGTTCTAGTTGTCTTAGATCATATCACATTTCTAGTTAGTGTTGTAATCATTAATCCTGCAAGATGAATCTAAGCCTCAACCTTTTCTGAATCAACTAGCGTACTAGTTCCAGTTCACCCACCTAGATACCCAGGATTCCCTGTGTGCTCAAATTCTATCTCACATATCACATAAATCAATAGTATCACATATACATACCAAGATTCATAATCACATAAAAAAATCACAACCTTTATATTTTCACAATTCAATATTTTTATATTGATACTAGGATCAAAGGGTCACCTAGAAACCACTATTTTCTATAATGAAACCAAATTCCACTTCCTACACACACTAAATCCATTTGGAATTACATTTCATACCACTTTCAAAATTTATGAATCCATTTTCTAAACAAAATAAGAAAACACATGTGAAATACAATCATTTTAGTGGCCCAATCCCCTTTCAAATCAAAACATAAACCAAATTCATTTTTAAATATGATTCCCACCATTTATACAGTTCACGAATCAAATAAAAGATGAAAAATGTATCCAACATTCCACAAAATCCATTCCTATAAAAAAACCCACTTTCAACACATTCACACCTCAAGTGCCTTTGAAAACACATATTACACCTTTTTCATAATTCATATAACATTTCCAAGAAACACAACAATGGGGAAAACATAAAAACACAACCATTTGCATTTATAAAATTGATTTCATCACATATGCATGTTAAACCATTCCCAAAACACATTTTAACCACATAAAAAATCCATAGAACACATATAAATAATCAATAGAGCAAGTAAACTCATCTAATAATGTAAAAGCATGGAACCACCTACATCTCACTTGGAAATTTCTGTAAATTAGTGAGAAACCATAACTGAACCACCATAAGGCCTTATAAAGGAAAGAACCAATAATAAACACCAATATCTTCCCCAACAACACATGATATAACCCTACTTAGTTCATACACCACTCTGTAAAATAGAAACTCAAGAAAGAGGGGAGAATAAATCTAAAAAGAGGGTGAAATCAATAGTAGAATTACTTAATTAATGATTTCCTTGAAGTTACTACACCAAAATCACCCAAGTAATGATTCTAAAGAGGTATAAGGAATCTTGGAGGAGGCTCCCATGGATGAAAATCCAGAATGGGGTGGAATGGGGTTAATTTGAAGGTTAAAATAAAAGAGAATATAAAGGTAATTTATCAATTTTTAATGACCTGGATATGTCACATGGTTTTTCAACACGATTTTCCAAATCGTGTGTTCCACTCACCATACAAGAGGGATATGATTCATGGTTAGGCCAATGGTTTTACAAACCATGTGCTAAATGTGTGGTCTCCACTCTCCAAAAATGACACTTGGATACATAGTTTTATAGAGAAGGGTGCACAGTTTGAAAATATATACACCAACCATGAACCTTATGCTGTCAATCTCAAAAACATCATTTTCACAAAAAATAATGGGAAACCCAAGGGAAAAAATAAATATAGAAACTAAATAGAACAATTCCTCAAAATGAAAACATGGATTTTTAATGGTGTCTTTATGGAAAACATTGAACTCAAAATTAGATTTGAGATCCCCAAACTAAGATTTTAACATGATCTTTCTAATAGGACTTTGCTCACATTTGTCATACCCTTGAATACTTAACTTCATTATTGATAAGTACCCCTCAATATATCACTAAAATTAGAGGTTGCTGATCAGGATGAGGTTAATCCCAAAACCATTTTATACTAGATCCCTTCATATTTAAACATTATCTATTTTTCATAAAACTTAAAAGGGTCTAATATGTCCCCATATGACCTCTTCTTGGTCCTATTTTGTGAATGAGATGATGGTAAAACATTCCGATGGAATGGTCTCTACTTTGAAACCCTCAGCTATTGTGAATTATATCTCAAACTCTTATGGGATATATAGGGACTTCATGAGTGCCTCTAGAAGTTATTTTGAAAGATATAGAGCATCCAAGATTGAGATTTTTTTTGGGAAAACCACTAATTATTTTAGAATGTTGTATTTTTGTGCCAAGAATCCATTATTTTCAAGTTGGGGTTTATCCCTATTATGTGGAGAAGGATATGTGTAATTTGAGGTATATGGGCCCAGTACTTGGAAAGAGGTCAAGGAATCATCTATTTCAAGTGGAATATGTCACACTATCCTACCCTATTGTCTGGTATGACTAGATAATCAAATCCCCACCAGTCATCCATTTAAAATGATGGGGTTTGAAGGACTATTAGAGGACTATGCAGAATCTCCATGATTTTTTCGGGCTTTCTTAAGTGCTCACCCATGGGTCTCAATTGTGAATATGGATTTTGCAGGGATAAAACTAGAATATTGGGTTCGACGATGCTTGTGCCATCCCCTGTCCCTTTGATTTTAGCATCCTTATCCCCTAAATGCTTGACCAGGTATAGGTAACTCATACTCAGGGTCGTATTCATCATTAGAGAAGGGAACTATTAAATGGAATATGTTAAGGGAAAAAAATACGATCTCTTCATCTGATAAGGGTTTTGTTTGGTGGGGTAGTGTCTGTTCTTCAGATATTGAAGGAATGAAATCTACAATAGTCAGAGTTCATGTGGGAGTTGTATATGACTCTTCCTTATGTATCTTTTCCTATTTTTGATGATTATTTCTACCTTTGGTAGGAATATTAAATGATACATTCATAAGTTTCGGGGTCATTACTGGTTTATGAAGCTGTGCTTGTAGGATGACATGATATCAATATAAGGCCCCGGCCTTAAACCTTACTTAATCTTGAGTTATTACAAGATTACACATTGAGGATCTTTTCATGTTTAGAGTTTTAGAGAATTAGATCATGAAACATTCATTATATTCCACATTTAAACAAAGTGGTTACATAAAAGACAATATTCATTCTTCCCATCAACGGAAACATATTTAAAGTAAAACACAGATTCTTTCTTGACACATCCTTGACACTATCATCACATCATATACCTTTCCCTTGACCTATGAAAAACATTTCAAAAACTTGGGATGAGAATAAAAAGCTCAGTAAGGGTTATAAAAATATGGAAAGGAAACATGAGTTCATATATACATAAGAATGAAATCATACTTTACCCATAAAACATAGGCACTTTAACATACCTCATCAAACCATGAATAAATCAAAGAAATCATAAGACATAAAGGCAACTTGAGGCATTCATAACATTCTTACGTAGGGAGTAACCCTCTTGGTTATGTTTTGGAATACCCATCGCAGTATATTCCCAAAATCTCTTCGGAGAAACCTTAATGTTTCACTCCTTCGCGTTACCCAATGCATTGGAGAGCTATAACGGGCTCACCCGCCCTTAGTTTATCACGGAACCACCCATCTTCATAATAATGCCCAAGAACCATAACATAATCGTATCACATAAAACATGTATAAAGGAAACATAACATTTCCACATTTCAATCACAAGATATCAATACAACACATTGATATAATAAAAACATTATGAAAACCATTTTCAATACCAAAGTAAAACATGGTATTTATTTTTTTGTTTAAAAAAAGGGTATGGCTTGTAGAGGAAGCCGAAACTCCAATAATGGTCATGGCGGCGGAGAATTCATTGCCGCCGCATACGTACGACAAGAAAAACATTCCCTTTTGTTGTTTTGTAAAATGATTCGTATAAAAAAGATTCCTTTTGAATAAGCGTAAAAGTCAAAGGGGTTTATACACCGTATAAAAGAAGGTTGTGTATAAAACAAAATATTCCTCAATGAAAGGAGATTGAGATGAAGTCCCTTACAAAGACGATATCCTTGGTTTAAGGATAAATCAATTACATAATTATGTGTGACAAACGAATACACCAAATATAAGTGGATATTAAGTGTAAAATAATCAAAGGTCATTCACACATATTCAAAGGATTACATATTCAATAACTACATGTTGAACCCAAAGAAATCGAAATTGGGTTAAGAAGTTCCCTTGACAGCCAAACGACGTCACATCAAAATGAGTTGATGAGAGATAAAAAAAGGATATCTCATCACTTGGACATAAAATTTACATCAATAAGGATATAGAATAACATATCCAAAAATAATATTATGTGAATTAAAAGACATAACAAAATAAGTCTTTTAAAAAGAGGAGGGTGAAAGGTTCCCTTACCGACATGGGTATCTTTCGAAACATACGCCCCGTGAAAGAAGGAAAATACATCATTGATGTAAATACTCATAAACGAAAGTATATTACACAAAGAGTAGATTAATGGGAAGTACATACACCACTCAATGGAAATTGTGGCAAATGTATCATAAATCTCATGGGAATAAAAGTGAGATGAAAAATCCCTTACGAAAACTCGGCAGGCTAACGACGCCACATAAAACTTACAAAAATGGATTGATGAGATCAAATAGGGTATCTCATAATATTAACATAAAAATTAAATTATGAGTAATATAAAAGAATATCCCAATCATAAGAAAGATGAGCTTAAAAGGAATGACATAAAAGAGTGTACTTAAAAAGAAATAGAGGAGTAGGATCCCTTACCTTAGGTCCGACTTGACTCGATCATTCAATAACGTCCTGAATAATAAACTTGAGTTAATTTCCACTTTATTAAGAACCTTTTTCTAGTTCATTATTCCTTTTATATCACTTATTGTCATGTTATAAACATTATTTAATAATTTAAGTTAATAATGTTTGTTTTGTCGATATTTGGTTCTTAAGTCAAAAGTGGACTTCTTACAATTACATGTTGTTCTTGTGGTCAACGGTTCTTTATATCCAGAATTAAATTCCTGATTTGGATATCATATATATCATATATATCCAGCATATACATGTATTTATAATATTACATAATCATTTAGAGGTAAGAAATGAAATGCACCGTTCATGGAGACGGTAAGCCGTACGTACGCATGAACGATACTTTCATTTCTATCTCATACTTTAATGGAAAGAAATAATAATGATATATAGGTATATTAGAATTAAAATATAACATCATATATAATAACATTAAATCCATCCTTTATACGTCCCACGTATGGCATTAACAAATCACATCACTTTGAGGGGGCGGTAGTCCGCACTTCCTAAAATGAAGATATCATGTATACCCATAATGGAAACAATAATGGTATGCCATAAATGAAAAATACAGAAGCATATGGAAAGAATAAACATATTATATATCATATATAAAAATAGTGACATCATAATGGCCACCTTTGAAGGTGTTAAGTGAGTATTGAACAATCATCGTTTCGAGAGGCAGAATTTCGCCATCCACGGAAACCGTATGTTCTTTAACCATTTGATGTATTTGTGTGAGAGTTTAGCTCGAATAAACCTTATAACAACATCCTAGTATATTTAAGATACTGGTGTTTTTACAAAAGAAGTAAATAAAAAGAGTTTAGGGGGTTGGAGAAGCAAAATAAAACAAATGATCATGAGAGAATGAATTACCTTTAAAAGTGTAACTCTTTTTGATTTGAACCTAAAGGCTTCCTTTTAAAGGATTATGCCCAAAGGGAATCCTCTAAGATGAGTAGAGGGATGTGGAGAGAGTAAATGGGCAGGGGATGGCCGAGCCAAAGGCTTGAGTAGTGTGTGAAATGAGGTAGAGGTGGGGGCCTTTTATAAGAGGAGAGGAGGGGAACTTTTGGAAATCATGAAACTATTATTTTATTTTCAAAAGTGTTTCGAATTGCTAAGGTCCCACATTGATATATTTCGAAGATAAGATGATAAGGCTTCGAAATATTCCCATCCAATAGTTTTTGGACAAGTTTAGGTCTTAGATTTTATATTATCGTTTCATTTTATTTAAACTGTTCATTAATGAGGTCATCGTTGCATCATCATGATGTCATAATTAAATTAATTTATTTAGTGTCTAAAAATTATATAAAAAATATCCTGATGTAGGAAATCTTTTTATCTTTCCAAATAGTATTTATAGACAAAATTATGATTAGTATAACCCCTTCTAAAAATTGTGTTAGTAAAACAATTTATGTTAGTGTCATTTTCACCTTTATTTTAAAAAAAGGCATTAAAGTCATTATCTCACCCAAGAGGCTCCATAGGGTCCCCTAAATCGACCCATGGGTTGTCTTGGTCGGCGATGACTCATTGAATAGGGGTAGGACAAGTGTCATGGTGTTTTCATATTTTTATAATATCATTTTTACCTTAAATTACACTAATTACCTCTAATCGCGATTAATGAAAAAAAGTTACTATTCACCAAAAAATTATTTTCATCTTATTGAACCACATTTTACTTCTTAATTAAAACCATGTATGTCGGATTTTTGAAAATCAAAACACAGAAGTGGTAAAATTTCATTTAAACGAAAAATCAGTTTTTATAAGTACCACTTAGTGGTTTCACTATTCATCAAAATTGAAGTTTTTAAGAAAAATCCCAAAAATTCACCCTAAGCTATATTTGATATTCCGAATTCAAAAATGAAGTCTATTTTAAAAAATTCAAAACATATAAGTCACATTAATTAATTTAATAATTAATTCCCACTGTCAGAGCAAATAGCGTGTTTTTATGAAACAATAAGTATCAAAAGATTGACACTAGTTTAAGTCTGATTTCAAAGTGAAATTAATTCCAAAGACCACTATTGGATTTAATGGTAAAAATATATTCCAATTTCACTTTAAAACAAATTCAAAATATAATCTAATCATATAAATAAATTATATTAAAAAGAAGTTTTGAATTAAAATACAACATTTTACACTATTCATTAAAAAAATGAACTTTATCGGAAAGACACAAAAAATTTACACAAAGTAAATTTTGATGTCCCAATTCTTAAGAAGAGTTTTATTTCGGTCCAATAGAATGTATAAGAGTGAACAAAACTATATTTAATGACGGTTCACAATCAAAAGGCGATAAGTGAATTTTTAGTGAAAACTAGGGCATATATGCCTAAAATTGAATTCTTTCCGTATTTTAAGCCTTTATCTTTTATTTGATAAATGTAAAAACATTTAAAAACATATATAATCATATTTTAGTTATTTATATCCATTCATACCAATACAATGGCTACATGTTAACTACCATTTAAAATAATATTATTTTATTATTAGAGTGCAACGTAAGATTCCCAAGAAACTCGTTGTTGCGTGTTGGGTACGCCATCGAGCATAGCGTCCCCTTTAAAGTCTTATTAATATTTTATTCACAAATATGGATAAATATGAAAATTTCATATTCTTTATTTACCTGGGGTGTTACATCCTTCCCCCCTTTTGGGAATTGCATCCTCACAATTTTTAAAATTGAGCTTGGAAACATCCTTGAAAGTCCCACATCGGAAGAAGAGTCGGTAAAACAATCACTTTAAAATAAAGAAAGATAAGTACAAAGGTCACCCGAGTTAACCCATACTAGGATTCCAAGTATGAAAACATGGACATGGAGGAGAAAACCTAGGGTTATGTTCTGATGAAGAGTGATAGAAAACATGTTTAGGAGAAATTTAACCATGAGAAAATCACAAACTTGTGATGGGTTAAACGGTATTCAATTCCCCAGTAAGAAAAGTTAATAGACAACATTTTTGTTTTAAGATACTTTTTATTGGGGAATTTATTCATAAGGAAACATAATCACTTATCATGTTGACTTTCAACTTTTATTAGATTCCTTACACAAACTCATATTTTCTCCAAAAGGCGAGTATTTAGGAAGACTTGTTCACATTAAGAGTACTATAATCAAATTCTAGAGAATCACCTAATCCACAAAAGAGAACTATATACTTCCCATGTCTTTAGACTTTAACCAAAACCAAAACCAAAAAGTCTAGTACAAGATCAGATAATCCAGAAAAGGATAACCCTTTATAAAAAGAAAATCTATGCTTAATCTCCAAAATTTGTCCAACAAAACCCAAAGTTCAACGAGGAACATTAGATAAACAATTTGTCCATAAAATTATTCAAAGTAAACCAAACTAAGGTTGAAACCCAAATATTTGAAGGATTTAGTCACATAGTCTTCCAAGTTAAATCGTAACATTTATCTCCAAACAACATCAGTTGCTCCTAAAGTCTCGTATTGAAAAGTAATTAACCTAATCACATATCCTCCATGATAGGTTAATCATTTTCATAAATAACCCAAAATAAACTTACTATTAATTCATAAAATCATATAACTAGAAAGAATCAGTCAAACTAACCAGCGACTTCACGTAGTCCAGTGGTAGGCAATAAATACCAGTCACACTTTGGTTGTGGGTTCGATTCTCGCAGCTTTGTCCGATGCGATGGGTTGTCACACGGTCTGCGTGTTGTCCTTTTTACAAAACTATATAATTCTTAAAACATCCCCCAAAACGAGATAAAATCTTCAAAAATGATCATAACATATTTTAACCTCAAGTTTATCTCATTCCTTTCATTTTCCATCATATCATAGAGTAACCCATAATTACCTAAAAAGTAAGGATCATATAAACCCTAATGGTTACCTTAATAATTATTACCTGAATTTCCAAATCGAGTTGGCCATCTCGTACATGATGCATTAGAGAACACACCAAGGTTGAAGTGGTTGATCATGACTCCTTGATAGTTGGTTTAGAAAAACCATGAGATTCCTCATTGAATCCCCCATCTCATCCAGTCTCTTAATCAGAGAACCACCATAGTTTCCTTCAAACCCATTGTCACTTTGGTGCCTGCTAGATCCATCCATTTACTAAAACCAAAAAGGTCAGTGTGAGTATATCAACATAACCATCATGTACTAATGAGGAAGATAAACATTATGATATACTTACTCATTCACTTTATATAAAACTAGGACTCTTTATGAAATCCTAACCATTATGGTAATGTCACTTATGCTTAGAGAATACCCTAACCTCTAAAGTTATCTAAACCAACCTTTGATACCAACTATAAGGCCCCAGCCTTAAACCTTACTTAATCTTGAGTTATTACAAGATTACACATTGAGGATCTTTTCAGGTTTAGAGTTTTAGAGAATTAGATCATGAAACTTGCATTACATTCCACATTTAAACAAAGTGGTTACATAAAAGACAATATTCATTCTTCCCATCGACGGAAACATATTTAAAATAAAACACGGATTCATTCTTGACACATCCTTGACACTATCATCAAATCATGTACCTTTACCTTGACCGGTGAAAAAAATTTCAAAAACTTGGGATGAGCATAAAAAGCTCAGTAAGGGTTATAAAAATATGGAAAGGAAACATGAGTTCATATATACATAAGAATGAAATCATACTTTACCCATAAAACATAGGCACATTAACATACCTCATCAAACCATGAATAAATCAAAGAAATCATAAGACATAAAGATAACTTGAGGCATTCATAATATTCTTACGTAGGGAGTAACCCTCTTGGTTACATTTTGGAATACCCATCACAGTATATTCCCTAAATCTCTTCGGAGAAACCTTAATGTTTCACTCCTTCGCGTTACCCAATGCATTGGAGAGCTATAACGGGCTCACCCGCCCTTAGTTTATCACGGAACCACCCGTCTTCATAATAATGCCCAAGAACCATAACACAATCATATCACATAAAACATGCATAAAGGAAACATAACATTTCCACATTTCAATCACAAGATATCAATACAACACATTGACATAATAAAAACATTATGAAAACCATTTTCAATACCAATGTAAAACATGGTATTTATTTTTTTGTTTAAAAAAAGGGTATGACTTGTAGAGGAAGCCGAAACTCCAATAATGGTCACGGCGGCGGAGAAGTCATTGTCGCCGCACACGTACGACAAGAAAAACATTCCCTTTTGTCGTTTTGTAAAATGATTCGTATAAAACAGATTCCTTTTGAATAAGCGTAAAAGTCAAAGGGGTTTATACACCATATAAAAGAAGGTTGTGTATAAAACAAAATCTGCCTCAATGAAAGGAGATTGAGACGAAGTCCGTTACAAAGACGATATCCTTGGTTTAAGGATAAATCAATTACATAATTATGTGTGACAAATGAATACACCAAATATAAGTGGATATTAAGTGTAAACTAATCAAAGGTCATTCACACATATTCAAAGGATGAAATATTCAATAACTACATGTTGAACCCAAAGAAATCGAAATTGGGTTAAGAAGTTCCCTTGACAGCCAAACGACGTCACATCAAAATGAGTTGATGAGAGACAAAAAAAGGATATCTCATCACTTGGACATAAAATTTACATCAATAAGGATATATGAGAACATATCCCAAAATAATATTATGTGAATTAAAAGACATAACAAAATAAGTCTTTTAAAAATAGGAGGGTGAAAGGTTCCCTTACCGACATGGGTATCTTTCGAAACATACGCCCCATGAAAGAAGGACAATACATCATTGATGTAAATACTCATAAAATAAAGTATATTACACAAAGAGTAGAATAATGGGTAGTACATACACCACTCAATGGAAATTGTGGCTAATGTAGAATAAATATCATGGGAATAAAAGTGAGATGTAAAATCCCTTACGAAAACTCGGCAGCCTAACGACGCCACATAAAACATACAAAAATGGATTGATGAGATAAAATAGGGTATCTCATCATATTAACATAAAAAGTAAAGTATTAGTAATATAAAAGAATATCCCAATCATAAGAAAGATGAGCTTAAAAGGAATGACATAAAAGAGTGTTCTTAAAAAGAAAGAGAGGAGTAGGATCCCTTACCTCGAGTCCGACTTGACTCGATCATTCTTTAACGTCCTGAATAATAAACTTGAGTTAATTTCCAATTTATTAAGAACCTTTTTCTAGTTCATTATTCCTTTTATATCACTTATTTTCATGTTATAAACATTATGTAATCATTTAAGTTAATAATGTTTGTTTTGTCGATATTTGGTTCTTAGGTCAAAAGTGGACTTCTTACAATTACATGTTGTTCGTGTGGTCAAAGGTTCTTTATATCCAGAATGAAATTCCTGATTTGGATAGCATATATATCATATATATCCAGAATATACATGTATTTATAATATTACATAATCATTTAGAGGTAAGAAATGAAATGCACGGTTCATGGAGACGGTAAGCCGTACGTACGCATGAACGCTACTTTCATTTCTATCTCATACTTTAATGGAAAAAAATAATAATGATATATTGGTATATTATAATTCCAGTATAACATCATATATAATAACATTAAATCCATCCTTTATACGTCCCACGTACGAAATTAACGAATCACATCACTTTGAGGGGGCGGTAGTCAGCACTTCCTAAAATGAAGATATCGTGTATACCCATAATGGAAACAATAATGGTATGCCATAAATGAAAAATACAGAAGCTTATGGAAAGAATAAACATATTATATATCATATATAAAAATAGTGGCATCATAATGGACACATTTGAAGGTGTTAAATGAGTATTGAACAATCATCGTTTCGGGAGGCAGAATTTCGCCATCCACGGAAACCGTATGTTCTTTAACCATTTGATGTAGTTGTGTGAGAGTGTAGCTCGAATAAATATTATAACAACATCCTAGTATATTGAAGATACTGGTGTTGTTACAAAAGAAGTAAATAAAAAGAGTTTAGGGGGTTGGAGAAGCAAAATAATACAAATGATCATGAGAGAATGAATTATTTTTAAAAGTGTAACTCCTTTTGATTTGAGCCTAAAGGCTTCCTTTGAAAGGATTCTGCCCAAAGGGAATCCTATAGGATGAGGAGAGGGATGTGGAGAGAGTAAATGGGTAGGGGATGGCCGAGACAAAGGCTTGAGGAGTGTGTGAAATGAGGTAGAGGTGGGGACCTTTTATAAGAGGAGAGGAGGGGCACTTTTGGAAATCATGAAACTATTATTTTATTTTCAAAAGTGTTTCGAATTTCTAAGGTCCCACATTGATATATTTCGAAGATAAGATGATAAGGCTTCGAAATATTTCCATCCAATAGTTTTTGTACAATTTTAGGTCTTAGATTTTATATTATCGTTTCATTTTATTTAAACTGTTCATTAATGAGGTCATCGTTTCATCATCATGATGTCATAATTAAATTAATTTATTTAATGTCTAAAAATTATAAAAAAAATATCCTGATGTATTAAATCTTTTTATATTTCCAAAGAATATTTATAGACAAAATTATGATTAGTATAACCCCTTCTAAAAATTGTTTTAGTAAAACAATTTATGTTAGTGTCATTTTCACCTTTATTTTTTTAAAAAAAGGTATTAAAGTCATTATCTCACCCAAGAGGCTCCATAGGGTCCCCAAAATCAACCCATGGGTTTTATTGGTCGGGCATGACTCATCCAATAGGGGTAGGACAAGTGTCATGTTGTTTTCATATTTTTATAATATCATTTTTACCTTAAATTACACTAATTACCTCTAATCGCGATTAATGAAAAAAAGTTACTATTCACCAAAAAATTATTTTCATCTCATTGAACCACATTTTACTTCTTAATGACAACCATGGTATGTCAGATTTTTGAAAATAAAAACACAGAAGTGGTAAAATTTCATTTAAACGAAAAATCAGTTTTTATAAGTACCACTTAGTGGTTTCACTATTCATCAAAAATTGATGTTTTTCAGAAAAATCCCAAAAATTTACCCTAAGCTATATTTGATATTCCTAATTAAAAAATGAAGTCTATTTTAAAAAATTCAAAACATATAAGTCACATTAATTAATTTAATAATTAATTCCCGCTGTCAGAGCAAATAGCGTGTTTTTATGAAACAATAAGTATCAAAAGATTGACACTAGTTTAAGTTTGATTTCAAAGTGAAATTAATTCCAAAGACCACTATTGGATTTAATGGTAGAAATATATTCCAATTTCACTTTAAAAAAATTCAAAATATAATCTAATCATATAAATAAATTATATTAAAAAGAGGTTTTGAATTAAAATACAACATTTTACACTATTCATTAAAAAATGAACTTTATCGGAAAGATACAAAAAAATTACACAAAGTAAATTTTTATGTCCCAATTCTTAAGAAGAGTTTTATTTCGGTCCAATAGAATGCATAAGAGTGAACAAAACTATATTTAATGACGATTCTCCATCAAAAGGTGATAAGTGAACCTTTAGTGAAAACTAGGGCATATATGCCTAAAATTGAATTCTTTCCGTATTTTAAGCCTTTATCTTTTATTTGATAAATGTAAAAACATTTAAAAATATATATAATCATATTTTAATTATTTCTATCCATTCCCTCCAATACAATGGCTACATGTTAACTACCATTTAAAATAATATTATTTTATTATTAGAGTGCAACGTAAGATTCCCAAGAAACTCGTTGTTCCGTGTTGGGTACGCCATCGAGCATAGCGTCCCCTTTAAAGTCATATTAATATTTTATTCACAAATATGGATAAATATGAAAATGTCATATTCTTTATTTACCTGGGGTGTTACAATCAATCAATTGTATTTTGATTTATCAAGTTATTGAAATTTATCCTATTCCAAGCCAAAAATTTCTTCTCGAAACCCTATTATTCTGGGTAGGTGATGGTTACATAGGTCACATTCACTGGGGTCTCTCCTAGTATCACCTATCTAGAATTATCAATACTCTGGAGGACCTCTTTGAAGATGAAGCAGTCCAAGATGGTGTGACCCAGTCTCTTAAGAAAAGGGCAATTGTTAGGAACGTCAATGTGGTTGACCTCATTAGGTTTCCTAGTATTCGGTAGTGTACAGAGGTTATTTTACATAGATTCAAGGAAATAGATGATGAACTATTCATTTATGAAGGAATAAACTTTATTAATCCATTCCTAAAATTGTGGGTGACTCTAATCACTATTTATTTCTATCTGTGGGTGATTTTTTTGTTTTTCAACTATATAGGAGGTTCCAGATAATTTGGGGCCTTCTTAGGTGTAAGGATGGGTACTATCACTTTTTTTTGGGTAACAATAGTAGTATTTACCTTATTAATCTTTTTCCCTTGTTCCTTGTGTGTGGGATGATATTTTTTCTAGGTTCGCTAAATGGAATCTTATAGGCATTGTTTTTTCTACAAACTCACACAATCTTCATCAATATTTCATCAGGATCATTTATTTTTTAGCTAATCTCATATGTTTTCTTCATAGAGTTCTAGTAATTTATCTTCTGAGAGTGGGATATGTATTGATTATGTTTACCCTTTCCATCTATAAATATTGTTAGAAACCCTTCCATTTTCACGCTTCTTGCGATTTTTTAGGCCAATAATTGTCTTTTTCCTTAACATGGAGCCAAAGTGATAAAATATTTGATGATAAAGGTATTAATATCCTACAAAATATCTTGTTGGAAGGATGTCATACCAATTAAAGGCTAATCCTACCAGAGTTTGTACAAAACATATCAACTTTTTCACCTAATTCTAGTCTTGAGGGCCTATCATCAGGCCGCATTAGGACATAAAGTGTGTGAAATGATATTTTGGATCTCTTGTGCTTTTGAATATTTAAAACATAATATTTCCAAAATTTCTTAGTGGAGAAGTATCATCTATCCATTTGGGATACCAATTCTTTTTAGGATGTATGGGGGTGTACCGCCCCTCTATGGACTCTATTCATGAAGCCATTGATTTAATGACATAGAGGAGTTCTGGAGGTATCTTTCCAAGGACCTCCTCCAATCTATAGGGAGTGGGAAAGGATTGGTGAGGTGGATATGATTTCATATCATATTGAATCTAGATATATTCCAAGACCAAATGATCACCCTGATAAGGGAGACGTTGTCTTTGTAATGGAGTAAAGTCATGATCATCCTTAACACCCTCATTCATGTAGACTAGATGTATGGATCTAGAACCAACCTGATGCTTAACTAACTCTATTTTAAGAGGATTGACTATATCCATATGTTTATTATGAGGGATATGTGTCTATGTTTAAAGGAAATACCTAATTAAAATATTTCAATTGAGTAGTTCCTCATTGATTTTTCTGAGATTTTTTATCTCATTTCTAATATTATGACAGTCATTCCTCTATGTAATGGATTTTAGATCCTCTTAGTAGAGAGTGAGATTTAGCTTTACCTTTCCCTTTATACTTGGCAGAGTTCCATTGGGGAGAAAAAATTCATCATTCATAGGTTCCAGTTTCTAGATCCTTCTCAGATTCTATGTACGTGAAGCCTTATTTTTTTCATTGAGATAACCTACCTCTCAATGTATGATTTTTATGCTGCGTACCTCTACATTTACTTCTTGGTTTACATCATTTCTTGTATTTATGTTGATGATGTTCACTAAGGTGTATCCAAAAATGGTAGTTATCCCGTCACTCTTCATGTAATAGGGTGGTTCAGTACTACTTACTCCTCCTTCGAGGGATGCATTAGGGTCATTTATATAACGCTTGGTATTATTGAAACATATTTGATTATGATCCTTATGGGATTTAATTTCCCTTTCCAAAAATTCTACCTATCTGAGTTTGTGAATAGAAACCTTAAGGGAGTTCTCAGTCATACTGGATGAGCGAAACCTAAATGATAAAGGTTTGTGTCATCGTGGGTGGAACAGTTGTGATTACTACCATTGATATTTACCTCTTATCCTAGAAATGAATGATTCCTTTTGGGATGATGATAATGATAAAAATTACCCAAACCGTTAAGCTGGGGATGACTCAAGACCACTATAGAAACTTTATGATCCTATTATTGAGGATCTGAGGACCCCAATCAGGGATCCGATGACACCTGGGATAGAAATTGAGATAAAAATGACCATATAAATATGATATTTTATTGACATTAAACCACCACAGATTTATTTAGGACCCTCTTGGGGGTGACAATACAAGTGGTGGTTGTCGAGATAAAAATTACCCCAGCCCTATGGACTAGGTTTTCTTCTAGACGACTTTCATGGTGTCCACTACCATGATCTTATTGATTGGGTGAAATATTGTTCATGTATAGGATGGGTGAAATGGAATCTTGTGATGGGAGTCACTTCCTATGGGAATATATTAGGTGATTCATTACTTCAACTTCTCTGTTTAGGATATGTTCCCATTTTGTTGAGAGAATCTATGCAGGAGTATGCTGGTGGATGTCTCTCTCCATTCGTGGAGTCTTTGCATCCTCAAAGCATAAGTGATTTATTTTATTAACCAAATTACCCATGAATTACTTGGTCCATTAATATCTTCCACATCTATGACATTATAGGATGTCATACATGGGGATAATTTTTGTTTCAGGGTCGCAATAAAGTGAAATTCCCCAAAATCACCCCATACTTAGATACTGATGAATAACGAGGCTTTTATAATCAGCTTCAAGAGAGTTGACATGATATGAAGGAAATCATACTATAGGTTTTCATTACACATTTTTGGTCTTATTTATTAGGCCATAGAGATAGTTTCTAGGTCTATTTGATAATAAAAAATGTTTATGACATAGAGGTGACCCTCAAATCCTAGACAAGGGAGGTGTCTAGCCTTTAATCAATGAAAATTTTTCAGGTATTTTCTAATGTAAATTGGGTACCCAATCATTTTTTAGTTCATTCAAGTCATCATAATCAGAAGTGGATATGTGAGAAATAATATCTGGGATGTTTTTTTAAGCTAACTCCGTATTTATATCCATGTTAGATACTTATGCATTGGGATCATATTCCTCCACCCAGTCTAACCACAAATACTTCTTATCTAGGTCCCATACTTACCATGGTGAAGTATTGTTTAAAGTTTATGGGTAACTATATATGTTTAACCATGATTTTTTGAGAACCTCTCTATATAAAGGTGTATGGGTAAGGGGATGACTTCTTTTTCTGGGTGAGATATGACCATTGGGAGGATGTACATGGAAGACATCTGGAGTAGAGTCCATATGATCCATCTATATACTACCACAAGGAGAACTATCGAGGTAATTATAGCCTTATTATTTGGTTGAAGATTCAACATAAAATCGAGGTGTTTCATATATTCATCGTACAACCTGAAGGACACTGACATGGAGAAGATCACGATTATGAGTCTCATTCTGCATTGTGGATGGAATATGTAAGACTGCCTTTTAGGGTTAAAAAGGGATATGATCCTACTATATAATGGTCTTAAAAATATTTTTATGACCATATGTTGATATAGAAATATAATCTACCTATATGTAATATTCTTGAATATATCTACAAGATTCTATAACATCAGTAGAGAAATGAGCCTACCTTTGTGTGGTTTCAAGAGTATGTCGGTCAGCCCCATTTGAAATAGGGGTATGAGACCAATTAGGATATTAATTACCCATTGGAATATGATGAAATACCTTCATAATGGGAGAATGGGTACATGACTTATTTTTCATATCCTCTAAAGTATTCTGATACGATCTTTCATTAGTAGAAGTAAGTATATGAGCTGAGCATATGTAAGATGTTTGAATATGTGGAGTAGCTTCATCAGTAGAGGTATGAGCCTACCCTGAAGTAATTTCAAAATAATGATGATGAATATCACTTGGTGGAGGGGTATGAGCCTAGTCCCGTTACTTTGGATTATTTCACCATATTTCTTTTACCGAAATGTTATCTTATCTTGAGGCATTTGCCAGACTAGGTTTGCGATCCTAAGTTGGAATGGGAAAATGCACCTATTACTATGCCTGATACTTTAACAAAATATGGTTCCAATCCCCCTAAATTAGAGAAAGAATGTGAGATTTCTTTGGAGTATCCTTTTATTCATGATGATCATGGTGATATGCTACTATGGATATTGAGATATAAAAATGTGCAAGTCCCTATATCTGTACCAGCATCGAAATATGTCTGAGGAGAACTTTTACAATTTCCAAAATATGGTGACACTTTATCAGAGTGTGTACAGGAATGTAGGCCTATATATTCTCAGTCTCCAATATATACTGGAAGATTTATTCAATTGAAGCGGGGATATATGCTGACTCTCTTCCTCCTTATGCCATTAGAATACGGTGTTGGGATTCATGTACAAGGGTGGGGATATGTGCCTCCCCCTTGATTTAAACATGAATAGGCATGAAAACATGATATGTGTGAGTAGGGATATGAGGATTCTTTTTAGCCACTACTAGAATATGCTGATGAGATTCATCTATGGAAGTAGGAATTCGATACAACTCCATTTTATATAAACATTGTTGTTCTTGGAAAGGTATCTTTGGTGCCTGATCATGAGTCTCTAGGGTGGTTTCCCATTGGGTAGTGCCCCTAGTAGGTGAATGAGGGGCACTGGCAGGATGGAACCGATGATAGGGGTAGAGATGAGCCCTCCTTGGGTGCTCCTGAACTAGAATGGAGTCATGGTAGACTCCTTGATCTACCTTCCTAAGATATGGAAGGTGATGATTTCCGTGCTATGGGCATATGATTCCAAATCATTTTGTGGTAGAAATAGAGGTCACAAGTTTCATTATTTCTTTCCTTAAATGATATAGGATCCTAGACCATAGAATATGGGGCATGTATGTGTATCTTCAAGGTTTTGGATCATTCCACATCAGTGGTACTCCCAACCATCATGTTCACTAACCAAAACTGATGGCATCATATGGGGGATGTTTTTTTTCTACCCACTAAGTTTTTTTGTAGCAGGTGAGGTTCTAGAACATTCTCTTGATTATGAAATTATCTCAGGTCATGGTGGTATTTTTTAGAGTAGTATTTATAGTCAAAAAGACAAAAAGAATAACGTATTCAGTTAGTGCATTTTCTCAAGTATGAAACATTCTCAATTAACTTTGTATGGGTAAAATAATTTTCCTTTCTTTTTACCAGTTCACTTATTTTTTTTTTTGGAATTTTCAATAAAAAATAGTATATCTCATGAGAAACTTGATTATATTTTATTATTGTAATATTTCACTTCATAGGTACCATTTTTTTATATAGGAGGTGTTAAATAAAATGGACCGACATGTGCTCAATTGATAATTTTTATTATTTGAAGGACTTATGTCAGGTTCTTCATTTTTATTTTCATTTAAAATTAGGAACCAATGATTTATTTTGAGGGGTTTGAGTATGGTTTCACAATAATTCATGTCATTAGGGTTTATCCATAGAAACAACCAATGGTTCCCACATCTATAATGAGTCCTAGCCTACTTTCCAAAGCCAGGCTATCATTTGGGGTTTCAAAGACAACAATGCTTTGGAAATCACATTGGTAAAGAGGATGGGAGGCTGAGATCATCACAAAATTTGGTGGGAATTATTTCCTACTTCATGAATCTCTTATATATTTAAGATATGTTAACAAATCTATCCCAGATCCAAATATGGGAATGATTACCCTAATAAAATGACTGGGTGTTGAATCCTTCTATATGTACAGTGGGTTATATTAATGATAACATCTACATGTATTATAGGTTATATATATATATATATATATATATATATATATTTCTTTTTTATTTCCTTTGAATGGGTAGATACTTGTTTTTTGAAGCCATATAATTAGGTAATATGGATTTTACTATCTTCCTGGATGGTGATTGATATTTTGAGAATGGGATTGAACCTCCAAGAGGCATCTTACATATCCTAAGATAATTGTAATACAAACCCACATAGTTTATTCAGTTAAAAGATATTAAATTTAATGTTGCATGTAAAATAAGTATGAGAGGGAACATAGACATTGGGTATAGACCATAAGACTCAGGAAGGCATCTGATGTATCCTACTTATAACAGGAGTTATAGTCTTCATAGTACAAGTTTTCATCAACCTGTTGATGGGAAGAGACAAATAATTAAAACTCATGGAGGTTATTGCCCCATATATTACCAATATTGGAATTACTTTTTGACTTACACCAAGGTGGATGCCCACATGAGGATGCATTTGTATCATGTTATCGAACGATGCTCACACCCTGAGGTTTCCTTGATTGCAGGTATTTTATGATGCTAGTGGTAAAATCATTTCAAATCCCTAAGCTCATGTGAGTCATGATTAGTGTGAGAAACAAGAGATAGAAAGTGATAAAAAATGTATATAGATGTGGGTCTTATGCACTGGGACAACCCTGATGGAGATCATAACTTAGGAAAGAATCATACAAATCTTGTTTGGATAGGAATTAGAGTCCTTGTAGTTTAGTTGGGTACCAAACCCATTGTTGGGTTTAAGGTACTTGAGGGCATGGTTGGGGATTACAATTAAGAGTATGCATATGTATAATCCCACATATCATATACTGATGGATGAGGAAGGATGATAGACTCATAGTAGAGTTTAGGCCCCATGTGTTAGAGTGTTTGGAATAGAGAGGGAATTGCACCAAGTTGAATGCCCTTTAAAGATATCCATCCCTTATCCTCTAATTAATAGAGGGTTGGGACCATGAGTGGAATGAGGAAATTAAAGTATAAATGAGTTTATATCCCTAGTGCATTATGAATACTTCCCATACAAAGGGGGAATGTTTGACCAAAGGCTCATGATCCTCGGTTCACAAAGTTTGAGGAAACATGCCCAGTCATCTTACTAGGAAAGGCTAACTTGTCAGTGGGTGTCTACTCAACATGTCTAGGGTGTCTTCCGGACATGCCCAAAGTTTTTATCCAACATGTCTAGTGTGTCTTCTTGACATACCGGGAGTGTCTATATGACATTTACAGAGTGTCTGTCTGAAATGTCTAGGGGTATTTAAATGATTGATGCTGAAATGTCTATGGGAATTCATGTGATCAATGATGGAATGTATAAGGGCTATCACAAGATAAATCTAACGTGTATGGAGAATGTCCTGTGATTAGGTTGACGTGTTAGGAGGACTTTGTGTGAATATGTTGACATGTCTTTAGGAATTTACATGAACCAGAAGACATGTCCATATGACTTTATATGGACCAGATGAAATGTTCAAAGGAATTTACTTGATCAGATTAACATATCCAGAAGACATTGCATGATCTCGATGACATGTATAGAGGAATTCATGTGAACCACCTGACATGTCCATAGGTCTTTGTGTGATCTATCCGATATGTTTGGCGGACTTCTCATGAACTCACTAACATGTCCATTGGACTTCATATGAACCAACTAACATGTCTAGAGGAATTTTTATGATTAATGAATAGATCACCCAAAGTGCATAAACCTCTCACATAAAAATCATTGTGTCCATATTCAAATGAATCTTACATTATTTTGAACCTTTATTTCATAAATACCTCAATTTTGTAGGCACTAGCCTTTTGAGTCCTCACATGATCAATTTTACATGCACAAAATAGTTTTCATGATCCATCAAGCATGATAAAACTCATTCACATGATCAATAGGGTGATAAAATGAAGCGCATAAGCATATTAGGTAATCTATTAAGTCTTTCCCTAGGGTTAACAGGTGGAAGAATATTGCAACCATGTGATTCCACTCCAGAAACTCTGCTCTCTCCTCTATTCACATGTGTGCATTTTTTCTATGCTGGGGGGGGGGGATTTATTGGCATATTCACTCAAAATCTATACAACTTATCACAAAGATTAATTTTTATATACGGGGTTGAGTTAGTGGATGGGGAATTGCATCACACATTTCACATGATCCAACCTTGGTTCAACCATGATTTCATCTTTGTGTCACATAATAAACAATGATCACATGATCTCTATATCATTATAGCAACAATAGTCTTTTATATATAACATTACATGATTTTCAGCACACTTAAACATTAGAGTACAAGACAAGGATTGTGAAGTCTAGTGTCTTTGAAGACTAGGTACATAAAACATAAAACACAGAACTAAAAATACGCTTCTTTATTTAATCTCCATAGAGAGTTCCTAACTTCCCTTGAGTCCTTACATCTTCATAGGGTACCCTGGGGATCACATAAACAAAGGGATGAGCTAAAATCCCAGTAAGGGAATAAGAATAAGAATAGATCCTTAGCATAATGGTTAGAAGACTTGCAATAATTATATCAAAAGTTTTATAATATAAGTAATTAGAACATATAAACATGGGATAATTTAAACATGGAATTATAGAAATGTGGCAGTAACATAAAACATGACATTAGTATGAGTCAAGGCTATCTGCCAAGATCACTTCACATAGTATCACAAGCCAAGGCAAACCACCATGAAAGTCGCACATAACATCTCATGAGACTTAACTTTACCCAATGAATTAGAGTGCTATCTGGGCACACCCATCTTAACTTTTTATTAATACGTTTTCCATGTAATTAGTCATATATAATCATTCTTATATAAATATAAGGGTTACCCATGGAAATAATTGGGTACCACAATCATGTCGTAAAGCATAAAAAATGATAGTATTGAAAAAGTGTCCATTAAATAAAGAAACTAAAATATACATGAACATTCATAAGGGAAAATAGCCATGTATCATGTTAAGTGAGGTCAAGTATAAGTGAACTCATCTAAGAAAAGTATTAATGAAATTTTAGTATGAAAACATTTTTGAGCAGTTTTAAGGAAAATACTATAGATACTTTAACATATAAAAGGGAAAAATAATTAATACAAAACCAAAAAGTGAACTAGGAAGGTTTTAAAAAAGAAAGAATAATTTTATAAATAAAATAGTTGTTTAAATAATATTATAGAGTGTACTTGAATTCAGGTAGGAATTTGGTATGTTCCCTCAAAATAGGTTAGCTTATCGAGTAGTATTGAGGAGGGAATCACATGTTTATCCCTGAATGAGAATGAGGGATGGACCTTGAAACACGATTTTAGTTCATATTAAGAGTATTTAGAAGTTGTAAATAAAAAGAAAATAAAACTTCATTTGGGTAAAAAGAATGATAGAGAAACCCAAAGGAATAAAGGCGGTTTGGGTGGAATCCCTTACGGAATATCAACATGGTATCAGGTGTACTTAAGAGGGATTAATGAGAGAGAAAGGGATTTATCATATTTTATAAATCATGAAGAAAGCAAGGGGGAGGTGTTTAATCATACCCTATCACTTGTAATTACACATAAAATGGAATAAAATAGAGGACAATCTCGAATAAAAGTGAAATAGAGAGGATCCCTTACCTGAAGTCTTTTGGTGTTCTCCACTTGTATTAATGACCTGAATAAAAAATTTAGTTTATTAATTAATAAGTATATAAACTATTAAATATGTATAATATTTATTATAATATTTATATGTTCATTTATATCCATTTTTATTGGTTATGATGTTCAATTTCATTGTTCGTGTCCGTTTCCTTACTTGGTTTTAATGATCAGTTCACTTATATTAATGTTAAGATAAACATGTATGATGAAGGAAGTTTTCCAAAATTGAAGTTATATTTTATTATTGAACATACAGAAGGATACATGGTTGAAAATTTAATTTGGTTACTTGGATTGTAGTTTAATCCTTATATAAAACATTAATGATAAACACTTGGATTAATTTCACAATTTTTCTCATAATTATCCTGTTTTGTATTATTATTTAACATCATGAGGGAATAAGGATTAAAGAACATTAAATAAGATAAAATACACATATAATAGTCTTTTTTAACAATAAAAATGGTTTCATGATCATAATTGAAGACAGTAATAGAAATTGATAACCCATCATCCTTGAATGTGCTAAATTAACACATCTGAAATAGTGTTTTCATTTCTTTCAAATAAATGGTGGGGAAATGAGAGATGATAATGATTTATCCCATTAGAATAAAAAAATTCTAGTATATGTATGTTACTATAATTTTCATAGAATTTGGATGAGTAGATATTAGGAAAGAATAGAGAACAAAGGAACTTAAAAATGAAAGAAAAGAAAAGAGGAATTTTACCTCTTGAATCAACTTTCCTTGAGAGACTCTTAAAGGGAAAGGATTTGTTCTTTTGAATAAGATAATGGATTTTTGAGGTGGGGGAGGAGAATGAGGAGAGATTTTTCTAGAATATAGGAAATCCACAAGTCTTGAGATGAGTGAAGAGAAGAGGTAAGGAGAGATAGTATTTATATTGGAGGGGAGGAGGGTTTTCATAATATTATAACCATTAGTTTATTATTTCCCCATATGAAAAGAAATAGTGATGATTACAAGACCAAGAATAGTCATAACTGCATTTGAGTTCGATATTTTGGTACTTACATCACTTATTATGTCAGGAATAGAAGATTTAAATTATAATGTATATATACGGTAAATTAATGTAATTTAATATTCACAAAAAATTCATGTATTTTAGAAAAATCCCAAAAATTCACCCTATCCATTTTTCAATGCATATAATCCAAAAATGAAAACCATTTTTCAAAATGATTTTCTAATATGATTAATTTAATTTTTAATTAAAATCATAATTTATTAAAAAAACCAATTTTAAAATGATTATTTACTAATTCCAAAATACAGGTATATCATAATTTCACTTGAATATTATTTATATTCAATCATAAGTAAGGTTACTATTAATTAGGGTATGTAACTATTAATAAGAGTAACATTACTATTCATAAGTGTATATTACTGTTCACCAAAAATTAAGTTGGTCATATTAGACTCCAAATAACTTACTGATCACAACCGTGTATGTCAGATTTTTGAAATTCAAATCACAGAAGTGACAAAATTATATTTAAAGGTTACATAGAACTTATTAGTTCATTATTATGTGATTTCATGTGATTATATGACATAATTATAAGAATGAAATTTCCATTGAAAACTTTGGGTCATTACAGTCATTACCATATTTATTGAACCTATACCTTGTCGAAGAGATTTCTCATTTTCAAATTGAAAATTTAAAGTTCCTTTAAAAGATTAGGTTGAAATGTATGGGGCCCTTTGTGTTATAAAGATAGCATGATTGGAGCCATTTCTGAGATCAAGATAGAAAGTCTGGATCCCTTCACGTGGTCAAGATGGAATTTTGAAGGGCCTTTGCATGATTGGTAAACTAATCACCTGAATCACATAACCCCTTCACTTGAGAAACTATAAAACTCTTATTTGCATAAGTGTACCATATTTGTTAGCTTTCATTTTATAAATCCTTGGGAATATTTCCATTGATTATTTTTTAGGGTGATTCATGATTAAACTGACAAGTCTGAAATCCTTCGCATGATGAATGTGACATGTAAAATGGACTTTGTGTGATAAGGATGACATATACCTAGGGACTTTTCATGTTTTATAAACTAATCACTCAGATAGAAATAACCCCTTATCCTGAAAATTAGTATCACTCATTTCAAATGAAGATTCCACATTTTTATATTTTATTTTATAAACTGTTTAGGTGATTTTCAGTCATCTGTTGATCGACATTTCACATGATAAAAAAAGACACATCTGAGGGACCAAACTAGGTCATTTAGAATTTTGATGGGGCTTTTCATGATTAGGTGGAATTGTTGAAGGGGATTATCATGATGATGAACATATTATGGTAAGCATATAACCCTATCATGTTATGTTCCCAGGGTTATGTAATTATTATGACCCATGTTCCCAATCCCTAGGTATCCATGTTATTTCTGTCTTTCCTTTTTGGAGAAAATAATACCTATGATTTTGGTATTTCATCAATCCAAAATTTTCTTATTTTTGTTTGGGAAGATTCAACAACAATTAAATAAAAAATTATACTAATAAAAAACATAAACTTAAATCTAAAAATAAATATCTCTAAATGTAAAAGATAAAAAAATTTGAATAGATACTCTTTGAAAAGACTTATAAATTGGAGAGGGTGGATGATATTAGAAGTGAGTTGGGGGGGGGGGGGTACATTAGCGTTTATTGGGAAGGCCATAAAGAGTTCAAATTGAATTGGTTCTCTTCTATTACTAGTTGAGTGCGTGAAATGGTTTGGTGATCCCAACCCGAACTTCTGAGTACATGATTTTATAAATCTCTCAAAACCACTTGTCGAATATATATAGTGATAAATATATATTTTTATCACACAGAAAAATGAAAAAAATGAATACCTATATTTTATATTGGGATAATTTTCACTCTCAATTAACAAAAAAAACTATATCTACCCTACTGGGAAATGTTAAACATCATGATCTTGATACATGATTGAACCTTTTCTAATAACATATCAATGATGATTTTAGTCATACAAAAATCTACCATAGTGATTAACAACTAGTGTAACATGAGATAACCTATAAACTGGTTAAAGTACTTTTCCTTCATTGCCTCCTCCAGTTCCCATGTTGCCTCTTCGTACTTGTGGTACCACCACAGTACTTTGACTAGGTGAGTAGTCTTGTTATGCTGAAATTTATCTCTATGATCCAAGATCTTCACTAGATACTCCTCGTATAAAAGATCATCCTCAGACTCTATAACCTATGAATAAAGTACATGTGAGAGGGTTACCTGAAAGACATCATGTAATTTTGACATGGTAGGTGGAAGTTCTAGTCGATATGCCACATATCAAACTGAATCAAGGATATCAAAGAAGCCGATATACCTAGGAATTCACTTAACATTCTTCCCAATCCTTATGAACTTCTTCCCTGAATATATCCATAGAAATACCATGTCTCCAACTTTGAACTTAAGGTCCCATTGACAATTTTCTACATAAATCTTTTGTCAACTTTGGGCTGCCTTGATGTGCTGTTGAATGGTTTTCACCTCCTCCACCATTTCTTTGATCATTTTAGGTCCTAGAAGTTTATTCTCACTAAATTCATCCCAACACGCCGGTGTTCTACACCGTTTTATATAAAGGGTTTTATATGGTGCCATTTTGATACTTGAGTGGAAAATATTGTTGTAGGAGAATTAAACTAGTGGAAGATATTAGTACCATCCTCTTATGAAGTCCATAGAACATGTTCTCAACATATATTCTAGTGTCTGAATAGTTCTCTCAAATTTTCCATCAATTTGGGGATGATAGGCCATACTGAAGTTTAGTTTTGTTCTTAGCGCATGTTAGAGACTTTTCCAAAACTTTAAGGTAAATCTTGGATATCGATCAGATACTATAGATAGTGGTACTCCATATAGACTTAACAATTATTTGATATATATCTATTCAAGTTGATCCAATGAGAAGTCCTCTCAAATCATGATAAAGTGAGCTGTGTTTGTAAGATGATACATAGTGACCCATATAGGATTGTTTCCGCTAGATGTCCTTGGATGTCCAGTGACAATGTCCATGGTGATGTTCTCCCACTTCCATGTTGGTATGAGAAGTAGTTTCATCATCCCCTTTGAACATTTCCTCTCAACCTTCACCTACTAACATACCTTGAAATTTTATGTATATTCACCAATCTCCCTTTTCATATTATCCCCCCAAAAGTTTTCCCAAAGATCTCGATACATCTTTGTTCTCCCTGGGTGGATAAAGAAGGTTGCACCATTTGCATCATTCAAAAGCTCATTTTTTATCTCTGGATTAGATGGCACACATAATCGTGATCCAAAACATACAACTCTTTCCTCATCAATCTTGATCTCTGAGGATTTCCCATTTCTGATGGCTTCCACCCTTTTCATAATTTCCACATCATTTCTTTGAGCATCCTTCATTTTCTATATGAGGGATGGTTGAGCAAACATTTGAGAATGGATTGAAAATTATCCTCCCATTTTTATTCCCAAGTCAATCCTCTTCAAATCTAAAATGATTAGATCCTTTTTAATTTTCATCATTGATAAATATGCATGATCCTTTCTACTTAGAGCATCCACCCCCTTATTTGCCTTATTGAGATGGTAGTGGATTGAGAATTCATAATCCTTGATGACCTCTATCCATATTTTCTAGCACATATTAATATAATTTTGTGAGAATATATATTTGAGACTCTTGTGGTTAGTTTATATCTCACACTTATCCCCATAGAGATAATGCCGCCATATTTTTAACAGAAAGATCACCACCACCAACTCCAGATCATGAGAAGGATAATTTTTCTCATGGATTTTCAGCTACCTTGAGGTGTAGGATATCAATTTATCATTTTTCTTCAGCACACAACCTAATCCCATCTTTTAAGCATCACTGTACACCACAAATAGTTCTCCACTTATTGGGAGTGTGAGTATTGGCACAATGATTAACCTCTTTTTCAAATATTTAAAATAGTCTTCACATTTCTGAGTATAGAAAAACTTTACTACATTCCATGTCAGCTTGTTCATTAGGTTTGAAAATCATGAAAAGTTTTTCACAAATCATAGAAATTACCCATCTAGACCCAAAAAGATGTGGATCTCTGTTACAAATGTTGGTCTGGGCCACTCTTTGACTGCATTTGTCTTAAAAGGGTCCACAAATATCCCTTTACTGGTGATAACATGCCCCTTGAATGATACTTCCTCAATCCATAACACACATTTACTGTACTTTTAATAAAAATTCTCCCTTCTCAAAGTCTTTAACACAGTATTTAAATGCTCCTCATGTTCCTCCTTTCTCTTGGAGTATATCAGAATATCATCGATAAAGACTACCAAAAATTTGTTGAGGTAATATCTAAGGACTCTATTCATTAAATCCCTGAAAATTTATGGAGAATTAACGAGTCTCAAGGGAATTACTATGAACTCATAGTGTTCATACCTCGTTAAAAATGAAGTCTTGGGAATATCTTCTTTACACACATTTAATTGGTGATATCCCAATAGAAGGTCCACCTTAGAGAAATAACTATCCTAATGAAGATGATCAAACAAGTAATCTATCCCTAGAAGAGGATACTTTTTATTTATTGTGATTTTATTAAGCTCATGATAATGAATGTAGAGGAACATTTATCCATCCTTCTTCTTGATGAAGAGGACTGGCACACCCCACAGTGAAGCACTCAGGTGTATAAAACCCTTCTTTAGATTCTCCTATAACTACTTCTTCAGCCCATTAAGCTCTATGGTGGCCATTATATAAGGTGTATTTGATATAAGTAGAGATCTAGGAATAAGTTCAATTGAGAACTCAACCTATGCATCAGGGGGAAGACTAGGATACACTTCAGGGAATACATCAGTGTAATTCCTTATGATGGGAATGTGTTCAATCATGCTTCTGTCCCCTAATCATTTGATCTAGACACACTTTATCATAAAGAATTAATATCCACAGTTGATAAAATGATTATATAGGAGATTCATCTTCCTAATTACACTTGTAAAGAATCATAATATTCTTCTAGATGTGAATATTGATCTACCTTTCCTGACAGTTGATGTTGGATTTATATAAATATAGCCAATCCATGCCCAAGATAGAATATAACTCCACTAAAGGAAGTATGGCAAGATTTTCTGGGAGGATCAGTCCACAAATGTTAACCGGGGAGGAGTTATAAACCATGGACACAATGATTTCCTAATTACCTATTCTCACAAATAAGTTTTCCTCAAAATTTTGAGGTGGTGTTTGAATAGTTCTACTAAACTTGAAAGATATGAAATAATGCATAGAACCAAAATCAAATTGTACGTTTTCTATTCTTGAATGAATAACTAGCATACCTGTCACTACATTATTTTCCAGCTCCACGTAAGCAGTAGTGATAGCATAAGACCTTCATTTTTTCTTTGGAGTGTGTTGTTTATTGCCTCTGACCACCCTTGGCTTAGGGAAATTGTTTGCATAATTCCCATGTTCTTGGCAGTTGTAACACTACACCACTGGCTAAGAATTTATCTAAACCTTCCTTCCTTTTTCCACATGAATAGGATTCTTTAGATCCCATTTTCAGTTCTTGGCCATATGTTACATTTTTTAACATTTGAAGAAATTCCTGGCACCCTTTAGACAATTCCGAGGATGCTTCTTCCCATAACTTTTACACGTGGGATATTTAGACTTCTTTCCATCATGATATTTTATTTGAACCACCCTTGTTGTTCTCCATTTTCCACTTATTTTCACTGGGCTCATGAGACCAATGAGATTCTACAATCTCAATTTCAACCTTTAGGGGAAAACACACAATCTCCTCATAACTATAGAAGTCTCATATCATCAAACCTTCCATAGACATGGCTTTAGCCTACTAAAGAAGTGATCCACCTTGCATTCAGTGTTCATGTCAAAGTTAGAGGTATAATTTGAAAGCCTTGTAAAGTTAGATTCATACAACCCAATGGACTCATCTTTCTTCTTCTTGAGTCTAAGGAACTCTCTTTCCATATTTAGATGGAGGGTTTGTGGAAAATATTTATTAAAAGATATCCTCTTGAATTCCTCCCAATCCAAGTAATGAATTTCCTCTTGGGACTTTGTATTCTTGATCAGTGTCCTCCACTAATCAGCTTCTCCATCAACACAATAGACTGACAGTACAAATTTATCTTCCTCCAAGCATTAGAGGATGAAGAATATCTTTTAAATAGAGTTAATCTACTGTTATTCAAGGAGAGGATCAGAATATCTACTATACATGGGAGGTCTTTTCTGCATGAAGTATTCAACGACAACTTGCTCTTTCCTTGGAGGAGGAGGGTGTTCCACATGATTCAATTTATTATTCATAACTTGATCTAGTTGAGCAAGTAATTTCATGAAGTTTTGAGCACCCATTCCCATCATATCAGGCATATCATTAGAGAAATCTTCACATTTCCTATAACATTGATTTTTGTAACATGTTCTTATATTTCCCACCATTAACTAAGAAAATGAACCTAAAATTAGAGTGCTTGAATACTTAGTTATTGAACATCAAAAGGAAAATTTTGAACATAAACGCATAAACTTGTAGAGGATAAGTATATCCTAACATGTGATTCCTTAGGTTTAAATCTTGGTTATCCTCGATATATTTCTTATTTTATATTCTTATGGGATTTTTATTATCTTAATAATGGTTTGTACTAAGCTCATGAATTTAGCAAATCATATCCCCTAAGAGAGTCAAACTAAGAGTGCAGTAAGGCCCATTATCGTGTACCAGGATACCCCAAGTCAAGCCCGAAACTCCTTATCGGTGTTTTCACTCCTAGGTAAATCTGTGCCAGATCCACATCTACCTATTTGAATCCAGATAGATATGTATTTTATTTATAAACCACTTACTCTATACTTACCAATTTTTTTTGGATTTTTTCTTATACTTCAGCTCATCCTTAAGTTTATTACTAAAGTGATCTATTCCTAATATCTAAAAATAACCAGACCATCATTTAATACTAAATATAGTGACCCTATACTTTTACATATAACATTACATGATTTTATGCATAATTAAACATCATAGTACAAGCCAAGGATCTTCAAGTATAGTGTATTTGAAGACTAGGTACATAAAACATAAAACATGGGGCTAAAAAAACGCTTTATTATTTAATCTCCATAAAGAAATCCATACATCCCTTGAACCCTTACAT
Source organism: Viscum album (assembly GCA_963277665.1). Taxonomy (NCBI): domain Eukaryota; kingdom Viridiplantae; phylum Streptophyta; class Magnoliopsida; order Santalales; family Viscaceae; genus Viscum; species Viscum album. The sequence continues at coordinate 1,367,279,086 of OY728119.1, forward strand.
ATTCATAGGGTACCTTGTGGATCAAATGAACAAAGGGATGAGTGAAAATCATAGTAAGGGAATAATAATTATAATAAATCCTTAGAATATGGGTTAGAAGACATGATATAAAGATATAAAATGGAATATAACATAAGGAATCAAAAAATATAAACATGGGATCATTTAAACATGTAATCATAGAAATGTGTCAGCAATATAAAACATGATTTTAGTACGAGTCAAGGCTAACCACCAAGAACGTTTCACATAGTAGCACACGCCAAGGCTAACCACCAAGACCATCGTACATAACATCTCATGAGAATCAAATTTATCCAATGCATTGGAGTGATATTTGGGTGCACCCATATTAACTTTTCATGAATATGTTTTCCACATAAAGAATCATACATAATCAATCTTACATGAACATAAGGGTTACCCATGAAAATAATTGGGTACCACAATCATGTCGTAAAGCATAATAGATGGTCATACAATAAAAGTGTCCATGAAAAAAGGAACTAAAATATACATGGAAATTCATAAGGGAAAATAGGATGTATCATTGTAAGTTAGGTCAAGTATAAGTGATCACATGTAAGAAAAGTATTCAATAAATTTTAGCATAAAAACATTTTTGAGTGGTTTTAAGGAAAATACTATAAAGCCTTTAAAATAGAAATGGAAAAATCCCTAATAAAAAACCAGAAGTGAACTGTGAATGTTTCCACAACAAAAAAGAAATATTTTATAAACACAATGGTGGATTAAAATATAAGATATAGTGCACTTGAATTCGGGTAAGAATTTGGGAAGTTACCTAATAACTGATTTTATTATCAGGCAATATTGCGGAGGGAATCAAATGTATATCACCAAAAGTGAATGAGGGATGGACCTTGAAACATGAGTTTGGAGAATATACACAGTATGTATAATTATTACATAAAAATAAAATACAACTTCATTTGGGTAAAAATAAATATAGAGAAACCCAAAAGAATAAAGGTGGTTCGGGTGGAATCCCTTACGGAATATCAGCATGGTATCAAGTGTACTTAGGAGTGATTAATGAGAGATAAATAGATTTATCATCTTTTATAAATCATGAGGAAAGTATGGGGGAGGTTAATAATCATTCCCAATCATAATGAATTACATATAAAATGTCATAACATGGAGGACAATCTTGAATAAACGTGGAATGGAGCGGAACCCTTACCTTAAGTCCGTTGGTGTTCTCCAATTGTTATTAATGACCTTAATAAAAAAATAGGTTTATTAATTAGTAATTAAAGAACCAATTCAATATTTAAAATATTATTATAATCTTTTTAATTTCATTTATAACCATTTTGATTGGTTATGAGGTTCAATTTTATTGTTCGACTTTTTTTTCTTACTTGGTTTTAATGATTGGTTCACTTATATTCATGTTCGTATAAACATGTATGATAATGGTGGTTATCCAGAATTGAAGTTATATTTTTCTATTGAACATACAGAATGTTACATGGTTGAAAATTTAATTTAGTTACTTGGAGTGTAGTTGAATCATTATATAAAACATTAATGATAAATTCTTAGATAAATTTGGTGATTTCTCTCATAATTAACTTGTTTTGTATTATAATTTTACATCATGAGTGAATATGGATTATAGAACTATAAATAAGTTAAAATACACATATAATACACTGTTTCAACCATTAAAATAGTTTCATGACCAGAATTGAAGATAGTAATATAAATTGATAACCCATCGTCCTTGAATGTTCTAAATTAACACATCTGAAATGGTGTTTTCATTTATTTCAAATAAAAGGTGGGGAAAGGAGAGATGATAATGATTTATTCCATTAGAATAAAAAATTTCCAGTACATGTATGTTACTTTAGTTTTCATACCATTATTATGATTTGAGATTAGGAAAGAAAAGAGAACAATGGAACTTAAAAATGAAATAAAAGAGAAGAGGTCTTTTTCCTCTTGAATCAACCTTACTTGAGAGCCTCTTAAGGAGAGATGATTTGGTCTTTTGAAGAGGATAAGGTATTTTGGACTTGGGGTGGGGGGGTAGGTGAGGAGGGATTTGGACATAATATAAGAAATTAACAAGGCTTGAGATGAGTGAAGAGAATAAGAAATGAGGAGTGGTAATTATAGTGGAGGGGATAAGGGTTTTCATAATATTATAATCATTAGTTTATTATTTTCCCATAAGAAAATAAATAGTGATGACTAACAGACCAATAATAGTCATAAATGCAAGTTAGTTATATATTTTGGTGCTTAAATCACTTATGATTTCAAGAATAATGTATTTAAATTATAATGTATTTATATTATTAATTAATGTATTTTACTATTCACTAAATATTCAAGTATTTCAGAAAAATCTCAAACATTCACCCTAAACATTTTTCGACGTGTAGAATCAAAAAATGAAATAATTTTTTCTTAAATAATATTCTAGATATAATTAATTTAATTTTTAATTAAACTCATAATTTATTAAAAAAACCAGTTTAAAACATTTATTTACTTATTCCAAAATATAGGCACTTCATACTTTCACTTGAATATTATTTATATACTATCATAAGTAAGGTTATTATTCACTAGGGTATGTCACTATTCATAAGGGTAACATTACTATTCATAAGTGTATGTTACTATTCACCAAAAATTAAGTTGGTCATATTAGATTCCCAATAACTTATTGATTGCAACCATGTATGTCAGATTTTCAAAATTCAAACCATAGATATGAAAAACTTATGTTGAAAGGTCACATAAAACTTAGTTGTTCATTATTTTGTGATTTCATTTGATTATATGACATAATTATAATAAGGAAATTTCCATTGAAAAGTTTTGTTCGTTACAATCATTACTATATTTATTGAACCCATGCCTTTTAAAAGGGATTTCTCATATTCAAATTTAAATTTTAATGTGCCTTAAAAATATCAGGATGACATGTATGGGACCCTTTTTGATATAAATTTGGCATTTATGGATCCCTTCATGATATCAATATGGAAAGTCTGAAGCCCTTCACCCGACCAAGATGGAATTTTGAAGGGATTTTGCATGATAGGAAAACTAATCACATTAATCACATAACCCCTTCACTTTAAAAACTGTGAAACTATTATTTTCATATGGGTACTGTATTTTTTATATTTCATTTTATAAAGCCAATCAAATTTTCCCATTGGTTTTCATTAGTGTGCTGCATGATTAATCTAACATGTCTAAAATCCTTCTCATGATGAATGTTACATGTAAAGTGGACTTATCATGATAAGGATGGCATATACTTAAGGAATTTTCATGTTTTATAAACTAATCACTCAAATAGAAACATCCCATTCACATGAATGTTAGTATAACTTCCTTTATATGAAGCTTCCACCATTTTATATTTTATTTTATAAACTTTCTAGGTGATTTTCAGTCATTTATTGATCGACATGTCACCTGATCAAAAGGACACATTTTAGGGACCACACATGATCATTTAGGATTCTGATGGGGCTTTTCATGATTAGGGGGAATTGTCTAAGGGTATTCTACTGATCATGAAAATATTATGGTAAGCATATTACCCCATCATGTTATGTTCACAGGGTCATGTAATTCTTATGACCCGTGTTTCTAATCCCCATGAATCCATGTTATTTATTTCTTTACTTTTTAGAGAAAATCATACCTATGATTTTGGTATTTCTTCAGTCCTAAATTTTCTGATGTTCATTTGTGAAGATTCAACAACAATTAAATAAAAAAATATAATAATAAAAAATATAATTTTAAATCTAAATATAAATATAAAAAATGTAAAATATCACAAAATTTTAATAGATACTATTTGAAAATACTTTTAAAGTGGGGAGGGTGGATGATATTAAAAGTGAGTTGGGGGGGGGGGGGTGCATTACCATTTATAGGGAAGGCCATGAAGTGTTCCAATTGAATTAGTGCACTTCTGTTGCTAGCTGAGTGCATGATTTTATAAATACCCCACAACCACCTGTAGAATATATCTCATGATAAATATATATTTATCTCACGCAACAAAAGATAGAAAAAATGAATACCTGGATTTTATATTGGGATAACTGACACTCTCAATTAAAAAAAATATATATATACACTACTAGGAAATATTAAACCTTATGATCATGATACATGATTTAACCTTTTCTAACAACATATCAATGATGATTTTATTCATACAAAAAACTACCATATTCATTAAAAACTAGTGTCACATGAGATAAACTATAGATCTTCATGATTCATTAGTGTTATGTCATAAACCATATTGGGTTATCCCTGAACAAGAATCTCAATCCGGCCCATGATATACCCAAGGGAATTCCATGATCCCCCAAGTCAATGATAAGAATCAAAGGCATAAAAAGTCATAATTGGGGATGATTTAAAACATTACAAAATAATAAACATAGCACAAAACACAACCAGAATACATAAATAGATGAAGAAAATTAAAGTACTATAATGAACTTCAAAAATATCCAAAAAATAGTAGGTCGACTAGGAGAATACATCTATGATAAAAAATATAAACTAAAATAGAAAAAGGAACTTAAAAACAATATCTATGTAACCTACTGGTCACCATCCATACACAAAGACCATTTACTCCATGAATGATCCCAAAATGATACCTTAACATTCAAAACAAACTTGATTCTACCTATTCTGAGTGACACAAGTTGGGTGTGATCATAACCAAGCTTAGTAGACAATCATTAGAGAGTCCATGCACCTCATTTTTCTAGAATATAAAATAAATTTTAGTTTTAAATATATAATAAAATATACATCTTACTCTTTTAAATGAAAAAATAACAATATTTTCAAATAAAAATGACTTTAAGGCTCAAATATATTTTAAAGAAAACATTTAAACCTTTTTCAACTGAACAATTCAAAAATATATTTTACAAACATCTTGTTAAAAAATTCAAAACTCACACTAACGGTGACATAAATAAAGAAATAAATTGAATCCAATAAAGGAAGGATCACAATATAAAATAGGGACTAATAAGGTGAAATAAAACATAACCATAAATAAGAAGCAGTGAGATATCCAAATACAACGAACAAGAAATAGTAAGGAGTGAGTAATCATGGAAAATTCATAAACATTTCCTTAGGTGAACAAATATGTACTTAGTTCAGAACCATTTTTCATCCTATCAATGTATTCTTATGTCTATAACCAACCTGAATTCTCACAACTAGACTCACTGGTGGCACAACCCACCATAGCCTTTACCTATAATGGGGAATATAATATTTCTAATTGGTATATATATAGAATCATATATCTTCCCTGAAAAGTATACAAGAATCATGTAACCAATTTAAGAAACATTTCAAACCCATAATAAAATTATATGGAAGAATTATAAAATAAAACTAACTAATATAAATAATTAAAACCCACTCAAAACCAATTTATAAATTTTTTTAAAAACATTTCATATACTAATATCCTTTGAAAAATTTTGATGGGGTATGATTTTATAGTAGTATATTTTCAAACATAATTATGAACACAAAAAAGTCATTTTTTTGGGAATTTTTTTAGAAACCTTAAGCTCATATGGCGTGTGAAGAAAAAAGTGAAGTCACAAAGCCAATTAACTCAAATGGGGTGGAGATTCGATGAGAACATTGGAAATGGGAAGAATAAAACTGGAGACATGATCCATACAACCTAACACTAAGAACTAAAAATTATAAAATTAAACCCCTACATTAGGGTTTTACAAATAGATGTATATACCAAGGTAAATGAAGAAAAATAAGAGGGAGGGAATAATAGATCATGTGACTAGCTTACCTCAAGATAACCACCAAGAATTAGAGGGAATAATGTCAAAAGTTCAAGGGATGAGAGAGTGGGGTTTGCCTATGACTCCACCTTCATGATCCATTCCTGAATTTGGGGGACCCATTCAGGATCTTAAACTATATATGGTATTTTTTAAAAACCAAAAAAAATTAGTTCCCAAGCACTTCACATGGTGTGGCTATAAAGCTTACCAAACCATGTTCCCATCCCTAGAAAAAAACTAGGAATCCCATAGTTGGGTCACATGGTTAGAAAAATAATATTCCAACTATTCCAAACATCTTTGTTAAGTTAGAGACCCAAATTCAAGGTTACCAAATGGTTAGAAAAACCATGTGGGGTAACCATGCACACTATAAAAATATCCAAATAATAATTTTTTTACCAGTTTGGCCTGAAACTCAAGGAAAATACCAAATATAAATTAAATAATAAAAAAAGGTTGGGAGAGGTCAATATGTGAAAATTATCCATACTAAAACCCCTTTTGACACCATAAATCCTATAAGATACAAATAAAATGAAAATGGACCAAGGTATCCAATTTAAAGGAGACAAACCTCTAATCAAATATACAAAACACTCACACATTACCACACCAACCTAGAGGTAAAGATATGGATATCCAATAAGTATCCACCCACATTTTATAAATTTACTAATTATGGTGTTTAACTAAAGCAAAAAAAGACACAAAGGGAAACTAGTAGAAGTCATAACACTAAATAATGAAACAATGATACCAAGATAATTAATATTCATAAATTACTTAAATAAACCACTCACTCCAAAATAGAATATCAAAATGATCACTCCAATAGAACATAATAAATGAAAAAACTAACAAATGATAAAATTATACATGAAAGATAGAAGAAAAAGGTAATATACCTAAAACAATTCTCAAACCGCTATCACAATTTTAAAACTAAATAGGAACTCTTCCAAAAAAAATTATTCCAATTATAGAACTTCTAGAGGTGCCCCAACTGACCAAAATGGTAATGGAATTTTGGAATATCCAAGAAAAAGGGTTTGGAATTCCCAAACAGTCCACATTAAAAACAACAAGGGAAAACTTCTACTTTTATAGGAAAATCACAAAGAATAATACTTCTCCATGAAAGGTTCATCCAGTATCTAATATTCACTGGATGGAGAACCTTCCCAAACTCTAAAAGGAAGAGGGCCACCATCCACCATGGGTTTTCCTAGAGAATAAAACTTAGCTAGATAGGTCTCAACCACTAAATCTTTAAACATGAAACTCCAAGATGAAAAGAATCCAACACTGAGGCTTGGAAAGAGACTCTTCATCAACAAATGAAATTTCAAGGATTCAATCACCACAAAAAATAGATAAAAAGGAACCAACCCATTGGGAATGGTAAACACACCCCTGACCATCCATTGAATTTTCCAGAGACTCATAAACTCTACTAATTTCTTTTCCTTAATCACATCAGGGAGGAACCATTGAGTTAACAAGGTATTAATGAAATCCCAAATAAATTTAGCTTGAAACTAAGATGGGATGATGATATTCCACTCATCCAAATTCATCCATTCAAGTAGACCCAGAACAAATTCTACTTTCACAATTCTATGATTTCCCAAATATTGGAATTATTCTTAAACTATCTCTAGCCACTCCACAACCTCTCTGGAACCAATATCACATCTAAATATAAGAAAACCATAAGATTATACTAGTTACACCACTACACTATGATTCTAGATTTTTTCATCAACTAACCAAGCCATAACCAAAAAATTAAGAATATTCTAAACTCTTTAGGTAGGAATAATCAAAATATTAAATAAATAAATAAATAAATAAAATTAATAATGGAATAAATTTAAATAAAGACTAATAGGTCTAAGTATAAGCTCTAAATAAAAATACCATAAAGTAATCAGTCATAATCACTAATAAAGGTTTCGAAAACTTCATTGTTAAAATCCCAAAAATTTTAAATCTCACTTTGAAAATTAAAACCACTTTAAATTACACAGCTTGATTAAAATTTTTAATACACATTTTAAATTAATTTAAAATAGAATGATATTTTACTTTTAAACATTTTTGGCCTTAAAACATTAAATCCTCCCACTTTATTTTAGGATAAGCACATTTTAACTATCAAAACCAAGACCATATCTTTAAAAATGATTCTAAATTTAAAAATAATTTAAAAATAAAATAAATTTTTATCAATACACCCTTAAAATTATGCAAGGAAAAAAATTAAAATTCACTTTAAAATCAAAATTCAATTTCAAATTCCAATTACAATCAAACCAATTTTCATTAAAACAATATGAAATTCCTCTTTAAACTATTCTAATAACTTCAAAAAATAAATCATTAAAAAATAATTTCACAAATAGTTCAATAAGAAAATTTAAAGGGTGGTAGTAGAAGTACACTGTTTGGTCACAGGGTTTGGAGGACCATGTGACAGTCGTGTAAAATGTCACTATATTGTGATATAATCAACTGTATGGGATCTACATGGTTTTCCAAAAAATGTGGGGGTAACTATGTACCTTAGATTCATCTTTTCCTCTTGCCTTCAAAACTTGAAATACCTCAAAACACCCATAAAACTATAATGTAATCTTGAATACCATGAACAAAATTGAAGAAATTCTAGGAACCTATAAAAATGATCAAAACAGAAGAATCAATTCCCAACAACCCATGGTAACTTGGGGATGAGGATGCATAAGTGGTCGCAACATTGTTCCTGTTCCTACCTCTTGAGTTTTGATAGTCCTAATTTCCTTTCTACTAAAAATCCCAAAATAAAATGGGCTCATATGATACCATTTTTTATAAAACAGCCCAGGAAATCCCTGAACCAAACAACCCATTTATCCCAAAACATGCCTGAGGGGAATACTTGATCCACTCAAGATGATGAAAATCATCGTAAGATCATAATTAAATATTGGGGATGATTTTTTCCATTATAAAATATAATAAATAGATCACATAAAATAACATGAATACATTAACAACTGAATAGAATTATATAACTATAGTGAAATAAAAACAAGATCTAGATAACAGGTGGTTGAAAAGGCCAATACATCTATGATATGAAATATATACTAAAATGAAACAAATAACCTGAATTGATATCTATGTAACATCTTGGTCACCATTTATCCATAAAGACTATTCCCTCTAGGATAGATCTCGAAATGATACTTGAACATGCAATAAAAATCCTTGGTTTTACTTATTCTTAGTGGCACAGTTAGGTTGTCAATATAACTAATCTTAGTAGAAAATATAAAAAAGAGTCCATGAACATCTTTCTCTAGAACAGATCAAAAATTCTTATTTGAAATATATAATGAAAAATACATTTTAATATTTTTAAAGGAAAACGAATCATGATATTTTCAATAAAAAATGTGTTTAAATCCCTACCACGTGTTAAATAAAACATTTAAAACCTTTTCAACTAATCTCTATAAAAATATATCTTATAATTTTTTTAATATGATCATCTTACACAAAGGGAAATATAAATGTGGTGAAAAATTGAATCTAATAAAGGTTGTAAGTCAAAATAAAATATGGATTAATAGGGTGACAAAATAGAATAATAAATAATAAGCATTGGCATATGAAAATAAAAAGAATATGAAACTTTAGTATGTAAGTAATAATGGGAAATGTTTGAACATTACATGTGGTGATTGTAGAGATACTCAGTTTGGAACCATTTTCTAGCCTAAAGATGCTTTCCTAAGAATAATAAACGAAGATACTCTTAACTATCCTCATCAATTTAATGACCCACCATGACCTTTTCCTATCTTGGAGGAAGTAGTATGTCTAATTAAGATGTTGATAGAATTTTATCTCATCCCATAGTAAAAATATTTAGAGCCCATGATGATAATAAAACATGTAAGTTAGGTAGAAACTAAATAAACAACACCCAATAATGAATGAAAATAAGAAAACTAGAATTCTGAGTCAACCTACTGACACCATCTATGCAAAACCCGGCTTCAAAAAAGATTCCTTCCAAGCGGGTGAACTGACATTTAGAGAAAACATTTAAGGTGGAAACCATGACTTCAAATTTTTAACTAGGAGCACCTTTCCCCAAAATCCTTTAAGATCCATTTAAAGTTAAAACCACTAGAAAAAAATATTTAAAAATAATTTTTTTTAAAACATGAATTTGAAAAAAACCATTTTTTTTAAAATCAATCATCATTTTATGAATCCCTTAGAAAGTGTCAAATGGGCCTATTAATCATCAAGAGAAAAAACTTTTGGATGAAACCACTTTTATAAATTACGTTAAAAAGCCTAAAATGATTTTAAAATCCAATTTTTTTTAAATTATAATATTCTCATGAACTTATATTTATATATATATACCTACCCCTACATATGTATGCATAAAAATAAATATTTAGGTGCTCAACCACACACAACCCTATATATGGGAGGAACTAAGGATAAAAAAGGAATTTCAATCCGAAACATTAATACAATTCAATAGAGAATAGTTAGGTAAATCAATAAAATCCCATAAGAATTAGGGAACCAAAGAAAGAAATATGTTAAACCCATAATGAAATTATAATAAATCATTACAAATCCAATGTCGTAAATTGAAATAATTAAAACCCACTCAGTATCGATTTAGAGATTTCATCAAATGCATGAAATATTCCAATTTTGTTTTGAAAATAATGGATGGGTTCGCATTATATATAATTAGTCTTGAAAACATAATTAATAAAACTAAAAAATTATAATTTTAGGGAAAATAATTTAGAAAAATCAAGCATATTTAGTGTGTAAAGAAAAAGGGAGGTCTTGGAACCACCTACCTTGAATTGGGTGAAAATTTAGTGAAGCCTTTCAAATCAGGAAGAATAAAACTTGAGACATGATACAAACACCCTAAAACAAATAATCAAAGAACAAAACATCAAATACCTACATTATGGTGTAACAAAGAGAGGACTAAGCTAGTGGAAAGGAAGAAAACCGATAAGGAAGGAATAAGATAATAAGATAGGGGCTTCCTGTAAGAGAACCACTAATAAATGGGGATTAAACCCCCAAAAATCCGAAGGAGGAGGGACTGGGGTGTTCCTAGGGATCCCCATTCAAAATCAATGATTGAATGGGGAGGAAAAAACCCCATTTAGGGTCATATAACTAAGATGGAATTTGTGAAAACCCAAAAATTTATGTTTATGGGCATTGTGCTTGGTTTGGACTCACATTTTTAAATAACCGTGTTCTATCCATGCATCCATCATAGTAGAAAAAATTGGGAATCACATGGTTGGGTCACACTATTCGATGAATCATGTAACAACTATTCCAAATAGCTCTAGTAGGTTACTAACCCAAATTCATGTTAACCACACTGTTAGACAAACCGTGTGGGAAACCATGCAACCTATATAATTCTATTAAAATTTAAAAATTTGAATAGGATTGGCCTAAAACTCATTTACTAAACTAAATATAAATAAAATAATAAAATAAAAATGTTAGTATATGCTAAGGTGTGACATGTAAGCCACATCTTTTTCTCTAGTGCTACAATCTTGGAACTAAAGGTGTGTTTGGTGTTCAATTTGTTTTCAATTGTTGGAATAAGAAAATTAATGGTGAAAAGGGACTATTTTTCTTGATCATAAAGAGTTACTCATGAAAATTAGAAGTATATGGCTGTGAAAAATTACAATTTCTTTCTTGGAGAAGTTAAATGATGAATAAAGTTGTAGCTGTCAATTGTTTTCAAGAGAAGATCGCATTTTAGAGTGTGAAGGTATATTTTTTTGAGAGTTTATAAATGTGGTTATTTTAGAATATTCATGATTTAAAAGATTTATTAGAAGTTTTAAATATGTTTGGAGAAGGATAAAATTAATTATGGGTAAATCTATATTCTCTATAATATTTAAAGGGTTTTCCCAAAACCCAAGTATGAATAATGAGGATATTATATAGTTACATAGTATTGATACATATTTTCAAGAGTTGTGTAATATTAAATAAAGCATAATCGAGTCTATATAAGTTTAATATCAAATGTATGTATGCCATGAATTATTAGTTATATGTTTCTAAATCTATATAAGGTGAAGTTGTGATTATAAGGAATTGTGTCAGATTAAGATGGTAAACAAAATTTTGAGTAAGATAAAATTATATTGGTGTCCATGTTTTCACACCATAGGAAGAGGAGGATCATGACATATTATGTTTTAAGCGATTATAAGTGATTAATAACTCCCTCTAATCGCTTTGATTCTTGGTGGTTAGTAACTCCTCTTAATGTTTCTTTATTTTTTTAAATAAATGGGGAATATTTTATTGAAGATTCTATGATAAATTCACATAAATTCGTTTTTATTGGTGGTTCCTAGAGAACAGCTGCTAAAATAAAAATTATTTATTTAAAAAATTACAGGGGTTATTAACTGCAGCTAATCTAGGAAATCAAAGTGAGCTATTATACCCATATTTTTTTTAAAAGTCAATTTTATAATATATATATAAATTTATTATATATACATGTTATATAAATGTATTTCATTATATTATATAAGGGTCTTATTCTAAAAATATATTTATAAAGATATTAACTGAATACTTTAAATAAATACTTTATACATTATATAAAAAAACATGTATATATATGAATATTTGTATTTATATATGTAAATACCTTACATAAATATATTGATAAATATATAAATATGTGTATATTTTTATACATAACATTAAAGTAATTATAAATATATTTACTGAAATATATTTAAATATATAATTTTAACATAAATAATATATATATATATAATATTATAAAAATATAAATTTTATAAATATATATTATATAAATGTAGTTAATTTTGATTATATTATATATATTTGTAAAAATCATATATAATACAAATGTATTTAATTTTATAAAGACCATATACAATTTTTTTTAATTTTATTTGATAATTCCTGAAAATTTTCTTTGTTAAAATAATATTAGCGATGATTTCTAGAGAACCACTACTAAAATATATCTAATTTATTTTAAAAAATTATAAGTGGTTGAAAACCACCACAAATCGCTTAGATTAGTTGTAGTTATGAACCCATTTTAATTTTTTATCTTCTTTTAAACATATGTGATTATAAATATATATATATAATGTACTATAGTATTTATCCATGGTGATTTTAAAATATATAGAAGGAGTTAGAACCACTACTAATATAATTGTAACTATTTTTTACCATACTAGACATTATGCAAAACCACCACTAATATGATGGAGCAGACAATTTAGCGATCGTTGGTCAAGAATGTGCTTTGGCTTAGTGTTGTGTGTGTGCGGGGGTGGGGGTGCAAGATTTTCTAGATGAGGTAGTTCATGAGGAAGCAATGATTTAAAACAAATGCACTCCTATATTTTTTACTAGTGATTTTAAAATATATTGAAGGGGTCACAACCCCTGCTAACATAAATTTTCTATTTTTTTACTATATTAAAACTTATGAAAATACATATCTAATAGGAGTGAGTGGAAAATTTAGCAGAGGTTGTGATAAACTGTTTCTACTACATTTAAAGGGGGTTATAACTGCCCCAAATGGAGAAAATAACCCCTCTAAATGCACTATTGTTTTGTAGTTTCTATTTCCCTTTCATTGAAAAGATATTGTATAATTAAATCCTTGGTAATAATGATTCATTTATGAGTTTATTTTAGGTCGTAAAATAATGAAAAATCAAATATATAGATTAATAAAAGAATTATATAACTTATTTGTTGCGATATCTAGAAAATGAGATTATATTAATTAGTAAGCAAATGTATGAGGTTGTTGTCAATGCGACATTACCTTTTTTTGTGTATGGTTTCCAAGAAATATTTTAAATACTAATCTCAAACATTCAATAATATCACCTAAAAAAATGACAAAGATACCTATAGGACCACACACTAAGTGTATCCATAATCCCACTAAAATTCTATTTGAATTAAATATTACAATAATTATTATTCAATAAACTAAGGAATAATAATTATTTATGTTTTTTAAATCATATAAATTCATAACTAGATATTAAATTCAGAATATATGTTATTTTAATAATAAATTAATATCATTTAAAAGATATAAAATATAATATTTATTTATCTATGGTTTATTATTCACCCTTTTCTTAAAGGTATTAGTTTTTTATTTTTTTATTGATAAATATTTTTTTAATTGAGTTGAGAGGGAACCCTTATATAACATGAAATCCCAAGATCACATACTCTATAGGTCCAATAGTATAAAGGCTTGTACATGATCAAAATTCCAAGCCCAATACCCTACACTATAACAACCCCTATCTACTGACACCCATCTACTCCAGCTTGTTGTCCTGAAATCACATCTCGTATCCTATCATCACTACCTACCCTATCTAGGTCTTGAATGAATATATGCTAGTCACTCCATAAATGACCCTCCACATCCAACTTATCACCATAGACTACCTTCTCAACTTTATTTACTCCATCAGTTAGAAAATTCTCCAGTATAAAGTTCGATTGAGTTGATATACTTTATTTAATATTATTTAAATAATTATTGGTTTATTTATTGAACTACTGATATTTATATATCTATAAGTTGACACACGTTATTGAGTTTAATAATAATTTTATTATTATTATTTTACAGGAGGTTTTATTAGAATAAATAAATTATTTTAGGGACTTTGTTTAATAAATAATTGTCTAACAATAAGTATATAACCCAACTTATATCATTTGTAGGGAAAAAAATTGTTGTGTAGAGAATATTCTATCCATATGAGAGATAACCTCTCTATAACTCTCTTAGGAATAAGAAACAATACTCTTATACCTATCTTGAATAATATAATAGGAGAAATAATTTTTTCCAGACTGAGCATAATTCTTGTTATGGTCAATGATGAATGACACAAGATATTTGGTTCCTCCATGCTAGAACCTATAATACCAAAAATTATAACCTGATATTAGTGGAGAATATACAGATACCACTAGATGAATTATTCCTTAGATTCTTCTTGATAATGATAATCCAAGATATAAACAAAATTAATCATCAATGAAGAAATAATTATCAACTTGAGGTAATTCTTATTATAAATTACGTTAAATTATATGTGAAAAGATCATTTCTTTTAATATTACATGGTCGTGTTAATCAAGTTACAAGGATTATATCTAAATAAACTGACTAAATTTTTTTGGGCATGAGCCTAAACACTTTTCTTGTATCCTATAACCTTTATTTGGAATCAGAGAAGTAACATATTAATTTATAATTATTTTATAGATATCAATGAAATATTCATTTGATTATTAGTATTTCATTTCTTTTTTTCATTCCTTAATTCAAAAATCAAGATAAAATTGTCATTTAGTTTCATATGGAAAAGACAAATAAATTAACATATGAAGAACCCCTGAAGAATCTATCTAGAGGATCCAGGGATGCTGGTCGAGAGACATAGGTACACAAATTTTAGTAGATTTTTAAATTTCATGTACCCATGGTCAGACACATAGGGGCAAGCCACATAAATAATGAAACATCATGTGGGGGTTCAGAAAACTACATCATTACACATCATGTACTGACTACCAATTAGAATGAATCATGATAGGATGTACATTACATGTTACTGGGGTACACATCATTTAATCCCACATGGTT
The DNA here is from genome assembly GCA_963277665.1 of Viscum album. NCBI lineage: Eukaryota > Viridiplantae > Streptophyta > Magnoliopsida > Santalales > Viscaceae > Viscum > Viscum album. The sequence goes on from OY728119.1 coordinate 1,367,294,731, forward strand.
TATCTCTATGTGAATCATAGATTCCTTATTAGGAACCGGGATGGGTAGTGGAAGCTGATGGGTTAGGAAATGTTTTTTTTCATCATTGGAGAGATGTAACATTGTTGACTCTGGTGATCTTATCTCAGTATAGTCTGAGGACCATGCGTGGTTTAAACAGAGTACAAAAAAACTGAACATGTACATTATTCGGATCTAATATGTGCAATCTTATCGCAAGATACCAATGAATATTTCCCAAAGACTTTGATGTCAAAGCCATCTAGATTGTTTATACACAACTCTTGAATCTAATCATACATTGTTCTTCCAAATCCAAGTGCTATAATAGCCCAACGACGATTACTACAACGCAACAACGAACACCACAAGATGGCGTCTTCGATATGAGGTGACATATATTCAAGGACTTTCTTATTTGAGAGAGTCTGTCTCTAGGATCTAAGAGGAGGTAGAGGTTCTCAATTCCAATGAATGAATAGTGTACATGGGAAGACCCTCTCTCTACTTATATCGTGAATATCTATATTACCCAGTTTGGGTTATTGACCCCCATGTAATAAACATTCGCTATACAAGTATTTTAAATAATTATTTTTGACAAAATAAACTATGAAATAAATAATATTAATAATTTATAACTTAACTATAATATATATTAAATACATTACATGACAAAATTGAGTATGTAACCCAAATCATGTCTCCTAATAATATTAAACGAACTCATCATATTAAATTAATATCTGTTCATATAATATTTATCCTTGAATTTACTAAATGAACTGTAAATACATATCATAAATAAATTCAATGAATTATTCCAAACATGAATAATAAAAGAATTTATTTATTCCTAGAACTTGGAAAATACCCATACTCTGTGGAAAGCCCTATCAAGTTCTATATTCCTATTCAATAGAATATAGAAGATTCTCAAAGCACTATAGTGTGTGACCCACTATGCCCTTATCTTAATAGGAGTGAATAATATTCATTGACCAAGAGTGGGGTCTAGAAACCCATTGAGGCCCCTATAGAGACAAGGAAAATCCTAATCAATGACTAAATTCTTACTAACATAGTATGTGTAATATAGTATATTCATCATAGATATCTAAATAAAGAAGAATGCACACAAGTGGCATCATCATTTATCTTGCTTTATTTTATTTTTTGATCTGTCCATATGGTCTTAAAATTGACTACCACGACCATGGATTTAATGAAGGTGCTACCATCCCAATCAACCAGGCCTGAGATATCTCTTTCTCAAATCATAAGAAACAAATCCTATCTTGATCATTAAATCAATGTCATGTCACCAATGAAATACCTAGCACAAACTACCTCTCCACGACATTAATTCCATGGTTTTCACCTTCCATCAATGTATGCAATTAAATGAAATACATTGATAATGACCTCAATTCGAGAGATAATTACAAATTTCCGAAGATAGGAATGTCCAATGACACTTGAAACACATGGTGTTTCTATTTGGAAGGTCAATCCTCATGATCTCAACTACTAGAGATCATCAAGTGTGAACTTCATGAGAAGATGTCTCAATGCTTATGATCCCCTAACACCTGATATTCTCACATAATCTGTGTCCTATCATAATGATGTAACTGAACCATAAGACATTACTTTAAGATTATTGTCATAGTGTCTCTAGGTTTTCATTATATCATGGGATTTTCTACAGCCCTTTGATAAGACACACAATCTAAGGACATTACCATAAAAAAATTGTATGCAAAACTATCTACACTATTATGGAAAGATAAAAACATGTATATATAACAAAAAATACACATGTAGTGGTAATAAAAAGTAAAATACAAGTTGGGTCTAGGGAACCCACATTAAACACTCCCACTTGCACTAGATCCAACTAATAACAAGTCTCAATCGGCTAACTGTGACTTCACCTCTCCAAGTAAAATCCCTCAAGAGATGAAACTTACAAAGTATATTTTTCATCCTTTGGTGAGACCTGGGCTCCTTGGCATGCACCAATGCAGTAGTATTATCACAATAAAGCGGTACTAGTTCTAAACTACTAGAAACAACACCATAGTTTGAGACAAAGCTGCATACTTAGACCGATTCCTTTTCTACATCAGAAGCTACTGTATATCAGATTCTTCTCTAGAATTAGTTACCACAGATTGATTCAAGATTATCCATCTCACTACACCACCATTCAAGCAAAAAATGTCGCCTGAATATGATTTCATATCATCATGATCTATTTGGTAACTAGTATCAGTGTTCCTCTTACTACTAGTTTCTCTTCTCCTCTATATACTAGAAACATATCCTTTGTTTGCCTCAAGTAATTTAGGATAGTTTTAATAAATTCCTAGTACAACTCTCTTGGATTTTATTGATATCTTCTCACCATGATTAAAGAAAAGGAAACATCAAACCTAGTACATAACATGGCATACATGATAGAACCCACTACCGAGGCATAAGGGATTCTACTCATTCTGTCAATTTTCTCATGTGTTTTTGGACACATTTTCTTAGAGATATTAATACCATGTGATGTAGGCAACAAAACTCTCTTGGATTATTCCATATTATAACTTTTGAGTATCTTGTCAATATATGTACTTTGACTTATCCAAAACATCCTTTTAGATCTACATCGATAAGTCTTTATCCCTAGAATGTAGGCTGCTTCACCTAAATCTTTCATGGAGAATCATTCATTTAACCAAGTCTTAACTGACTGTAAGACTTGAAATTCATTTCCCTTAATTAATATATCATCAACATACAATACATGGAAAACGATGATATTCCCATCAACCTTATTATAGACAAAAGTCTCACTTTCCTTTTTGAGAAAAAAATGAAATTCTCATATGGTATCATCAAAACAAACATTCCATGATTGTGAGGCCCGATTTAATTCATAAATGGATCTCTACGGCTTAAAATATTTATTGGCATTCTTTGACTTAATGAACCCTTCAGGTTGAGTCATATATATGTCTTTAACCAACATCTCATTTCGAAAAGAAGTTTTTACATTCATTTTCCAAATCTCATAATCATGAAAGGCTACTATTGCAAGAAATATTATGATGAATTTTATCATTGCTACTGGTGAGAAGGTTTCATCATATTTGATGAATTTACGTTTCCGGAAACCCTTCACAACCACCCTTGCTTTATAGGTATTAACCTTACCATCCATGTTTATCTTTATCTTGAATAACCATTTGCAACCAATGGGGTTTACATCAGCTAGAGGGTCTTCCAAAAATCCAAATGTGATTTTGTTAAATGGACTCCATCTCAAAATGCATTTCATCTTTCCACTTAGTAGATTCCTTGCCTTCAACTACTTTCTTGTAGGTTATATTTTCATTATCATCAATGAGTAATGTGTCTCCTGACTCGGTGAAAAAAAAACCATAGTTCTTTGGTTCTATAACCACTTGAGTGGAACTATGAAATATTTTTGTATTGGGAACCACTTTTTCCTCCACTTTCTCTTGTGGATATTTCTCCTTTACCAGCTCTTGTGCATCTGGAGAATTAACTTCATTAAAGTAAATATTTCTTCCACTGTTTCCATTGGAAATGTGTTCCCTTTATAGAAATATGGATTGTATTTCCACAACATCTTTTCTATCTAAAGGGTTATATAGGTAATATCCTTTGGTTTCCTTATGATATCCTATAAGTATGCACTTCATGCTTTTGGTTGCTAATTTTTCACTTGGTAAAGTCTTGAAAAAAGACCCTCATCCCGATATACATAAGTGTGCTAGACTGTGTTTCTTTCCACACCATAACTCATTTGGAATCCCATCTATAGCTTTAGTTGGTACTCAATTAAGGGTATATGCTGCTATATGGAATGTGTATCCCCAAAATGATAATGAAAGAGTTTCATGACTCATCATTGATCTAACCATGTTAAGCAAGATCATATTCCTCCTTTCACTAACACCATCCCACTATGGTGTATAAGTAAGAGTGATTTGGGATATAATCCCACATTCCTTTAAGTGATAAATGTAATCTTGGTTAATATACTCTCCACTGTGATATGAGTGGAGTGCTTTTATATTCTTACCAAGCATGTTTTCTACTTCATTTAGGTATTCTTTAAATATCTGAAAAGAATCAGACTTATACCACATCAAGTAGATATATCCATACCTACTATAGTCATTGGTAAAATTAAGTAAGTATGAGAAACCACCCCTTTCCTCTACTAGAAATGGATCACATACATTAGTATGTATTAATTCTAGTATTGTATTGGCTCTTTCACTCTCCCCTGAGAATGATGCTTTAGTCCTTTTTCCATGTAAACAAGCTTAACATACATTTAAGGGTTTTAATTACACTGAGTCTAAATACCCTTCTTGATGTAATCATTGTAATCGTATCTCGTTTACATGACCAATCTTAAAGTGTCATAGGTGAGTAAGATATAAGTCTTGCTTGATAGTTCTGTCATTGATTTATATTATGGGGTTTTCATGTTCATGTATATATATACCCTTGTTAATATGTTCCATACCATAAAACACTTTATACCCCTAGAAGAGAAAACATTTATTTTAAAACTTGAAATAAAATCCCATAGTGTGAAAACATGACATAAATAACACGTTTATAGTTATAGAAGGTACATAATTACAATTATTTAAAACTAGAAACAAACCACTATGCAAAGTTAAGTGATATTCTCCCACTTCCAAGGCTACTAGAATTGCACTATTTGTAGCTTGGAGATCCACTTTGCCTCTTTCGATCTTATTAAATATACATGGTTCTTGTATATGAATACATATGTGTGAGCCACATGCCGTATCCATTAACCAACTTGTAGATAATTAGAGATTTCATTCAATGACAGAAATACCTGAAGTAGAAGTATCAACTTTCTTCTTCTTCCTGGATTTGAAATTTTTCTTCCAGTGGTCTTTCTTGCCACATCCAAAGTAGACAACCTTCTACTCATTACTCTGTCTCTGAATATTTGGCTTCTTTGATGGACGGTGTATTGGATTTTTTGTCCTTGGCTTGTACTTAAACCCCTTTTCCTTGCCATTTTTTTCTCTTATTCACCATAAGGATGGATGACTTTTCATTTTTCACATCCTTATCCATTTAGCAAACTAAATCCAATAGATCAGGCAGTGAATTTTTCATAACATTCATGTTATAATTGATAATGAAAGTCAAAAATCTTGGAAGTAAAGAGGCAAGAATGAGATCCAATGATAGCTCTTGGTTCAATTTGAACTAAAGGTATTCAAGCCTCATAATTTATCTGATCATATTAAGTACATGAGGACTGGATTGGTGCCATTCTACTCACATGCACCTATAAAGGGAACTTGAAATATCATACCCTTCCATCTTGTCCCTCCCTTGATATAATTCTTAGAGATGTGAAATTATCTTATAGGAATCCTCATCCTCATGCATTTTCTATAATTGGATGGACATGGATGAAAAAATGATGCACTGAATATCAAGAACACCCTCTATATGCTCTTTTAGTTTATCTTTTTACTCCATACTTGCTCCTTGAGGAGGCTCAACAGGAACTAAGGATTCAAGTACATAAATATTCCTTTCTTGGTACAATACAATATGCATGCTATTGTACCACTCTTGAAAGTTATTTCCGGGCATGATATTTTATTTATCCATAATAGAACGTACTGATAATGTACTTGTGGTGTTGGGATTTCCATTTTAAATATACATCAGATGAACATTAGTAGTCACCAATTTATATTTATTACCATTTGAAATTTATTATTAATTAATTATTATACCATTTCACTATCTCCCACTACTTTAGTGAAACCTAATATCCCTCACTATTTGATTCAGAATACTCTGTAGCTTGAGAATACTAGTGGAAAGGATCCTTGAAACTACACCTCATAGTCTAAAAGCTTTGTCTATGCCAATACTTGGATAGTTTTTGGGTAGGAACTATTCTAGCCAACTGTATTAACTTGCGGTTCCTTGTACTATTGAGTAAAGTCCCAAATTTTGGAATCTGGACCTGATTCCCTCAACATCTTGCCTCTAAAGTGATAGAAAACTAGCTTTGAATAATTCCTTGTTATTGGATTTATTCAAGTTGACCCACCACTCTTATAGAAACTCCCTAGTAGTAGATACCACACTCAACTTTGGTTGATGAGCACTTTGAACAGCCAGTTTTTCTTAGATTTGAATGATGGAAGGATTTAAAATATGATATCTCTTTGAGGGATTTTTGATTATTTATGAATATAATCCATTACTATTTAATATGTCAAAACTTGTTTCTTGCGCTCATAACTAAACATGTGGTAGATATATATTCATCACTTCTTTATAAATTTTTATCTTGTTTAATATTTTATATGATAAAGAAATAATCTTTAACTTGCATAAAAAACTAAACAATGAATAAAGCTAAAGCATGCAATCTGACTAGTATTGATCATTTAATTATGATCGATCTATAATGGATCAATAATGACCTAGGGGATTCCATACCTGAGTTGAAATGTGAATCGTATCACAGCTTTCCCCAGTGTAATGTTCTAGGCTCCTATCTAGATTACCGCCTTGAATTGGCGGGGTCCGCATCTGAGATCATCACCGTGTAAATACAAATATACTTGCGCACGAGAGTGGGGGTATAAGGGTATAATTTGAAATAGGTGAAATGGACATGTAGAACCTTATACATATTTGAATTAAAATACGATTCATAGACCATCAATTACCTAATTAATTATTACAATCATCACATGAATTGAATAAATAATTAAGTAAATAAAATCTATATATGCACGGGTAGATAACTAGATCAAGACCATTCGATATAAAAATAATGGAAAATTAAAAATTAAAGTGAAATAAATTTAATCAGTATGAGGGTGTTCTAATAAATTAAATGAATTTTAATAAATTCAAATAATTTATTTATCCGTTCCCATAATTAATTTCATTTTCTAATTGATAATTAAATTAAACCATTAATTTAATTTAAAACTCAAATTAAATTAAACATTTAGATTCATTTATTTTAAAAACTAAACTAAATTAATTAAATTTATTTAAAAGGTTTACCTCCAGTTAGGGAAGGAGTCCAACTAGATTGCAGACCGCAATGAGGGTGTTTCACTAGAGTTGGACCACACAACGATGCGACTATAACATGAGCATTCAATTTAGTGTCACCCCAATGGATTTGATTATAGGAAAAGGGAGGTCCGACACTTGTAATGACTAGATAGGGTTCCAGGAAGCAAGATTTAGGTGTTGGAAACTCAAAGGCAGTGGTGTCCCACAGCTCCAGCGAAGTGCGATGAACTGGGATATAGTCAACATGCGAGATAAGGACGACGACAGGCATGGCCGACAACAACCCATTCGAGGGATACCTGGGTGATGAAAGAATCCTGAAATGGCGTAGTGGGGTTAGATCCTGGTGGAGAGATACTACAGTTGGGAGGTGAGGTGCTCTAGATGGCACGACTACCTGAGACGATGGTGGAGGCCTCATGCTGAGAGCGGCGCGGTGAGCCTGGACAATGGTGGGGCTATATATCGACAGCGTGGAGATCCTAGACAGTGGTGGCCTTGGAGGGGGTTACGAGAAGGATCAACCGTGAGGGATAAGGGGGGATGAAGAGCATGCGGTGGGTTGAGGAGAGGTGGTTAGGCAGTGCCGCTGTGCTGGTTCGGACGCAACCAAGGGAGGATGACTTAGTTTCCACAGACTAGGGTTAGGTCAAGGGGAGGTCATCTCATGGAAGAAGACAAAGTGTTAGGGTCTTCTTCCAATTTTTAGAACAAAACCCTCCCTTTACCATTTTTTTTCAAAATTCTATTAGAATTAAAAAAAATTTATGGAAAAATTTTACAAAATCTTAACATAAATTTTTTTTATTGAGAAAAATAAAATAAAATAAAATAATAGTATATATTTTATTAATCCCAAATAATTGATCACTACCAAAATAATTCTGTTGATTGGATTCTGGATCAAACTTGGTCAGATTCCAGTAATTTTCAAGAACACAAATAAATATAAAACATGTTCTTCAAAAAAACAAATTTATGAACCCGAAAACACAAATATGTTCATCACATCATCAATCCAATTAATTTTTTTCTCAAATGGACTTTACTTGGCCATTAATAAATGGATCAATTAGAGGTTAGATCCATTGAAACTGTTTTAACAACCTCCACTTAAATTTTAGGTAGTTTAATTTTTCTTTTCCCTTAGAAAAACCACACGTCCCTCTCACACCACTGTTAGGAACTGTGATTTGCAGTTGAAGTAAATGGGATGGGAAATTAATTTTTTTATATCAATAGAGTGACATAACATCATTGGCTAATGAAATTTTATCCCGGTACGGTTTTAGGACCACCTGTGGTTTAAACCGAGTTCAAAAATAGACTAGCATGTACCGAATTAGGATTTGATGTGTGCAAGATTGTTGCAACATGCCGACAACCGTTTCTTGAAGACTTCAATGTCGAATCCCTTTAGATCATCCACACATACCTCTTGAATCTACTTGTGCATCATTCATTATAATCCAGGTTCTAGTTTTGTCCTCCGATGACCACTACGATGAAATGACGAACACCACAAGTTGGCATCTTCGATATGAGGAGACAAATCTTGAAGAACTTGCTTGTTTAAGAGAGTATCACTCTAGGATCGAGGAGGAGAGAGAGGCTCTCAATTACAATGAATGAATAGTCTATATGGGAAGATCCTATCTCCACATATATATTGAATATCTATATTAACCAGTTTGGGTTCCAGATCCCTATGTAATAAATATCCTCTATAGAAGTATTTTAAATAATTATTTATAACAAAATAAATTATGCCATAAATAATATTTATAATTTATCACTTAAATATAATATATATTAAATAAATTACATGATAAAATTGAGTCTGTAACTCGACTCATGTCTCCTGATAATATTAAATGAACACATGATTTTTAATTAATATCCGTTTGAATAATATTTATCCTTGTATTTACAAAATGATTTGTAAATACATATCATAATTAAATTCAACGAATTATTCCAAACTTGAATAATCAATAAATTTATTTATTCATAGAACTTGGAAAATACCCAGACCCCATGGTGGGCCCATCAAGTTCTATATTCCTATTTAACAGAATATGACAGATTCTCAAAGTGTTATAGTGTGTGATCCTCTAGGAACTTATATCAATAGTAGTGAATAATATTCACCGACAAAGAGTGGTGTCTAGAAACCCATTGAGGCCTCTATTGAGATAAGTAAAAGTCAAATAAATGAATACCTTCTTACGAACATAGTATATGTAATATAATCTCTTCTTCATCAATATATCAATATATGATAATTCACACTAGTGTCATCATCTTTTATCTTACTTTATTTTATTTTTTGACTGTCTAGACGGTCTTACCTTCGACTACCATGGAAATGTATTTAATGAATGTTCTTATATCCTAATCAACATGGATTGAGATATCTCTTCCTTAAATCATAAGTGACAAATCCTATCTTGACCATTCAATCAATGTCATGTCACTAATGACATACCCAAAACAAAATACCTCACCATGAATTCTATGCCATGGTTTTAGCCTTGTATTGAAGTACACAATTAAATGACATACATTGATAATGATCTCAATTCAGGATACCATTACACATGTCTATATATTGGAATGACCACTGACACCTCAAAACATGTGGTGTTTCTATTTTGTGGGTCAGTCCTCACGATCTCAACAACTAGAGATCATCAAGTGAAATCTCCATGTCAAAAGTCTGAATACTTATGATCCCCCAACACCTGATAGTCACACATCATCTGTGTCTTTTTAGAATTATTGAAGTGGACCAGAAGAAATTAATTTAAGATTACTATCATAGAATCTATAGGTTCTAATTGTAGCCTGGGATTTTCTATAACCCTTTGATGCAAAACGTAATCTAATAAAATTAACATAATAAAAGTGGATGTAGAGGTATCTACAATATTATGGAATAATAAACACATGTATATATAACAAACACTATAATTGTAGTGGTAATCAAAAGTACTACCCATGTTGGGTCAAGGTAACCCTCTTTCAACATGCCTTGTGGTCAGAGTATGTGACATTTAGTTAATACATGTCTAGTATTGAAAACTAGAAGAGAAATATGGAATTAAATGTAGTATATAGCTTTTAGAGGGTTATGAACACTATGTAACACATAGTAACTATTGAGAAGAAAGGAGATGTGAAATCACTGGAAAAATGAACTTGAGTTAACTGAAAGATCACATAGTCCATAAGTTTTTTTTCTATAGAATTCGTGCTTCCTAATGTTTTTTCACCTTAGTGTAATAGAACATGGAATACCACTGCACCCAAATCACTGCAATATGATGCACCTCACACATACACTCTTCTGAAAAACATACACTACAACATTTAGGTAAACATACAATAAGAAACATTAAGATAACACACAAATATTACATGGGTCATAATTTCATCCTACATCCATAAGCAAACACTACAAAATCATTAATATTCTATATATACAAGTATTATAGTTCTCAATTAGTAATTTTTGATATCTAAACTATTGATCAAAGTAATATGTATTGTAAATTTCTCAATACAGGTGATAAAAATAATATTTTATAGATGTACCCAACTAATTAATCCATTTTTACCAACTTCTGACATTTATAGGGTTTGATCTAATTGATTACCGTGACAATAGTTATCCCACTACATCCTTTGAGTTGAACAACTTCTACCTATAGACTAAACATATCCCACATTTTGGTCATCTAATTCTAATATATCCCACATTCAAGTTAATTTAGATCATCTTATACTTCTTATCAAAAGAAAACCATATTCCAACTAAACATGCCTACACTCATAGATCTCACTAGTATTTATAGAACCATCAAGGAAAACTTATTTTCTTGATCTAATCATTCTTATAAATTTAATTGGAACTTAAAAACCAACTTCACCAATTCTAAATAATCCACCATTTGAAGACTATTTTTTAGGAAATCTTTGACATTTTCCAACACTTAGGACACAATAAATAAACATCATTCTTTCTACATTATCCATGAAGTGTTATCAAACACCTTATATTCACTAAGTCTAACTAAGGCATGATGATGCCTTAGGTTTTATTAGACCAAAACCTTCCTAAAAATTTTAACCATATTTTTATTCCCGACCATATTCTACAACTCCAAAAATTTATCTATCAATAGATTACAAATGAAATGGGATTTCAAGTAATTATGTTTTATTTCTAAATGGAACTCTGGGTTTTGGGTAAGGTGGATTTCACTCTAACTAAATAAAATAACACTCTTACTTATAAACTCTTTCTAATGTCCTTTAGAAAGAATTCTAACTAAACTAAATACTTTTTTCATTAATATAAGCTCCATATTATACTTATATTTTGTATAAAGTAATGAAATGTTATAACCAAAACATCTAAATGACCACTTTTATTAGAAAAGTAAACACAAAATCTATCATTACTTTTAGGATGTTTGAATCCCCAGTAAAATCAAATTCTATGAATTTCTATATTATATTATCTTCCTTAAAAACAAATTAATGTATCTTCTAGAACATTTAGGTGATAGATGATCCACTTAACCACTTTATAGTTTTACCTTCTATGGTTTTACTTGAGATGAATTACTAATCCCATTTAAATGGAAATTCTTTTATGTGTATAATCATTATTTACATAAAACATCTAATAGATGATTCAAATTGAAAATTTTCCATGTAAAATTTATCTTTATAGATTTTTTGTACCTTCTCCTTGGATAACATTAAGTATCTAGCAAGTGAGGTTAATAATGGATTATGTACGGTCATTCAATTTTTTTGAAAGTTATTCTAAATGTAATTATTCTGAGATAACACCAAATTATTGGATCTTTTATCTCTCAATATTTTATCACACATATTTTATTCTCTTTATAATGATCCTTAACTTTAAATATTTCAGAAAAATTACTCTTCAACTATAGAATCCATGAAAATTTTGGATCATCAAACAATATGTCATATATATACAAATGAATTACGATGTAAGTCCCATAATTCCACAACTTATGATATAAACCATGATAAGATCACACCGTGTTAAACATTTTTTTGTAAAGAAGGCATCAAACTTATGATTACACTATTGAGGTGCTTATTAAAATCCATGCAGGCTTTGATTAAATTTAAAAACAAGTACCTCATTTCAATGATCATTGAAACCCATTTAATTCTTCTTTTAAATCAACTCCTCCATGACACCATTAAGAAAGAAACCTTTTATATCCATTTTTTAAGTGTGGATTATCAGAAGAAACTAAAATCTACACAATATGAACAGTTTTATGTTTTATAACCAATGAATATATTTCTAAGAATTAAACACCTTCCTTATATTGGAAACTTTTCACCACCATTTATTCTGTGAATCATATACTTGTTATAGCTTCATTATTCAAGTGTAATGCCTATTTTTTATCGAGTTCTCATTTTACTTATGGTAACTAAATTAGTTACCAAGTTATATTAAACATTAATTAGTTTATTTCTTCCTTAATTGATGACTACCACTGCATCATTTCACAAAGTGTCATCCCTTATTCAAGGAATTCATGTTCTCCAATATCCATTAGAAGTAAAAAATTCATATTTTCCCTATATCTATGAACTATCCACCAAAATATATAAGGTCTAATAAACTCTTATTGAGATTAATATTTTATTAGTACTACTCTTTTCGTTTCCCTATATTATTGGGTAATATATTCTGATTTCTTAACTTCTATATCTTTCTGTTATGGTTCAATAAACCTTGAGCATTCTGGAATGTCTATCACTAGTCTGAACTCTGTTAAATATATGCTGATATTTGGACTCATTGAAACTATAAAGACCCCAATCCCAATATAAAAGAGCTAATATGTTACTTTATTACATTAGTATAAGATATAATGAATAAAATCCCGAAGGACCAAAAAGTTTAGCAGTCTTGGTAATGCATTCATGATTAAGATATTACAATTTAAAACACCGATTACAATATTTTTTCTAGATTAAAACTATTAAAACTATCATATCCTTTCATTTCAAACATATCAAACTTTATTGATTCCAAATAGAAGAGAAAAATAAAGGTGAGATCAAATTATCATTAATGGTAATGTACATAGGAATGTATCCTGAATAAATAAAAACTGATCAATATTTCAAGGTAAATATCTAAACACACATGTCATTTAAATAACTTGAATGCATGAATAAAAAAGTAATAATAAATATTGTAAGGTAAATAATTGAAAACACATGGCATTTAATTAATAAACTGTGAATGAAATACATGTAGAGATAATATCATGGATAATAATAACTAAATTATTAATGAATTAAATGATTTGTTATTAGATATCATGTCTCAAAAACATGATACCTTTAACTTCAAGACATTTCACAAGATGTTTTAGAATTACTGGGTACAAACTCATCTGGCCTGGATAACTGATTTAAATCCACTAGGTACAAACTCATCTAGTTTGGTCAACTGATTTGTCTCATGAGAATTACTGATGCATCATGGGGTTATCTATATGTAGGACCCACCTATGTATACACATCCAAATAATTCCTCATATATAAAATGATAAATTTAATTCACGAACAATATGACTTATCAACCAATATTCATATTGAGTAAAGGATATAAAATTTTCTATATTTTCCAAGATAATCAAATAACTTTCTAAGTAAAAGCGATATATTAAAATGGTATACTATATAGGAATTAATAATATAAAGCATACAATAATATTTATATTTAAGATAAATGTAATGTTTAATGAAAAAAGACAACAAGAAAGTCATTATTTTAAGAGAATGTTAACAATCACAAAAGAAAGTGAGATGGTACAATAACTATTACCCCTTGGTAATATTCAATTCAGATCCACTATGGTTAAATGATTCAAATTGAAAAAAATAATATTAATTATTAATTAATAATGATATTACATTTCAAAAGGGTATTATATACACCACATAAAATTAAATTTGTGCATAATAACAAATAGGTCTCAGTGGAATGTAATTTGAGATGAAATCCCTTACCTCACACCTCCTTTTGGTTAAATATGATTTAAGCTCATGTATATTGGTTTTAAACATTTTATTAACTTATAATATAACTATATTAATATTAATAATATCATATATCATCCTTTTGTAACATCTTATCACTTTTATGTTAATATTATTTCATTATTTTCATTATTTCAAGTGTTAATTTCCATTTTTTCTCATCCGTGATTTGTTATGAAAGTTTTAGTTCTTATATATATTATATAGATAAATCATATAAATAATAATAATCATGAAATAATTATTTTATTTTTTATCAATATTAATTTTAAAACCAATCATGAAATATGGTAATAAAAAATGAAATATGTTATGATCATAGAGATGATAGTTCATACAAAATCATGAGTAACATTTCCATTTTCCAATGATCATTATCGAAAGAAGGAAAGTAATATTTTACTATTATGAAATGATTATAATATAATAAAATTCATATTATTTCTTTAAATATACACATATATATACCATCAATGTGGTGTGGTGATGAAAAGAAAGTCACATTGCTTTATAAAGGCAATAATCCACATGTATACGAATGATGTTATCATATTTTAGTGATTAAAAAAGAAAGAAATAAAATGATATATATTTTCATTTAATAATGAGAAATATTTCATTATTATCATTATTTTTTTCATTTCAAACACATATATTCCATAACTTTATCCTCAATGCCTTCTTATGTAAAGCATTAGGGAAAAATGAATCACATCACTTTGTGAGGAGGTAATACACCGTACACACAAGAAAAATTATTATATCCAATAAGGAATTTTAATTAAAAAGGTATATATGGTATAATGACTTTTGAGGTATAATTATGTAATAAATATCATGTATATACTTTATATATATCATCATATCCAACCATGAGAGATGGTAATAGAAATATGAATGACATCAGTTCACGAGGCTTTAGTCTACAGTGCACACAAATGATGATTTTATAACCCATTTGATGAAATTAGAGACTAATATAGGTAATTAAATAAACATAACAACATCTTAGTATATGAAATACATTTAAGATATTATATTACCATGGTATAATAATAATTAATTGAGGTGGAGGAGGAAATAAAATAAAAATTCTCATTGATAAATGTGACCACTTCTTCAGGTATACTCCCCAGGTTGGCACCAAATACATCCTAGTTTACATTTATAATAAAAATAATAATTATAGAATGAGATAATTAATTTTTTTTGAAAGTTGGGTAGGTATTGGTCAATCCAAATGGCTTGAGATGTGTGGGGGGAGTGAGTTCTCTTTTATAATTTAGGAGGAGTGGCATTTTTGTAATTTTCCAAATCTATTTAATAATGAGAAGTCACTATAACCACAAGTTAATCTAAAATTGATAGTTAAATTGGAGAAGTGAATATATGGTTGATACTCACCTATAAAAATAAAATACATTTTTTAAACATGTTTTTCCTTAACTTCTATGTTTCCCTACTTTTACCATTTTGGTTTTTTCACTACGATAATTAGTCTTTTTAACCAAGATAAATTATTCGTTAAGATTAAAATAAAATGAGAATTATTATATAATTTGTACCCAATTATTATTAATTTTAAATGCAATATATAAAATAAAAATCATTTGTTTGTTTAAAATTAATTTTAACACAAGCGTTTGTGACATACCAAAACATCATTTTAACATTAACATCGCTAATAAATATTCTACTATTTAGGGTTCGATTTAGTCCATATAAAAAGAAAAATTAGTCCATCAATGGACCATTATTGTTATTTTTTAAAATTTAAATATTATATGGTATAATATATAATTTTTATGAATTTTAAATCATTTAATAAAATATAATTTATTATAAAATAACATTACTGTCAATTTTTACATTATTAATTTAATTTGAATTTAAATTAAAAAATACCAAGAAAATGATAGTATTATAATATTTTATGTTAGGACCCATATAACATGATATATTTATCTGAAAAACAAATGTAACAAAATAATTGATTAAATTTATTTTAATTTTAATATTTTTAGTATGATTTAATTTATTTTTCTATTAACTCAATAATTATTTATTTTGAGTATCTTAAGCATTTAAAGTAAATATATAATATATAAATATTAAAAATAAATTATCATGATAACAATAATTAATTTTTATTTCAAAATAATTTATATAACGGAACATATGTTCTTTTCTTTTATCCCCCAAAGCTTTATAGATATTAAAATTAAGGAAGGCTCCTTTTTGTCTATTTCTTTACTTTACTTATTATATAGGTCACATTCATAGAATAATGTCAAAAATTCATATAAAAATCGATCATAATGAGTTAAGTGATTAAATATGGACAGAAAATAGGAATTGGAAATTTTTTTAGGTCATTTTAATCCTTATTTTTTTAGTTTAACCCCATGATGAATCGGTTTTTACCTTAATTGTGGTACTTAATTTTTTACTATTTCACTATTAATTATGGTAAATAATTAACTTGAACTTATTAGAAAATATAAATTATTCATAATATTAATATGAAATACATTTTTAAAAATTCCATTACATTTTTGGAAAAAATCGATTTAAATTTAGTCCCACAAATGCGATGAGAAAGCAGGTTTTCAAAGAGAAAATGTTCAAAAGTTTACAATGTTTTTATCAAAAAATTAAATATAAAAAATATTATAATAAACTAAATTTCATTAATTAATTCATTATTGAACTAATTTTACTTTAAAACTAAATAAAAATATAATCTAAATTTTTAAATAATTTATATGAAAATACATTTTTCAATTAAAGTTCAGTATTTTTCACTATTCATCAAAAAATGACATATTTCATAAAAATACTAAAAATTCACACTAAGTTAACTTTGATATTACAAATTAAAAAATACAGTTAATTTTATCAAATAATTTTTCTAAAATTGGTAAAAATTAATTTTAAATTATGTGCGCAAAGTGCAACTAAACCGCCTTTTAGAAAAAAAAATACGATTTTTTCCGAAAACATTTATTTCTTATTTAAACGACTCTTATTTTGTTTATAATAAATAGATAAACATAATTTTATTAATTTACTTATTAATATTTGTAAATTACAATTTAGTTTCCATGTTACAATGGTATACTATGTTATAGTTTATTTAAACATGTGGTTTCATATTCAGTAATCTATTAAAGAGATTTAATTTAAAGAAATATATTTCACTGGTTGTTTAAGATCAATGATGCGTGTCACATATGTTATCAAATAAAATGTACTAAATTTACAATTTTTGGGATCTAAATTCTCCCTACCTAAAGTAAATTTTATCCTCTTAATTTAAACTTGATCTTAGTAATCAAGGGTTTTATATTTGAAATTACTATTATTGGAAAACCCAATCGTAAAAAGGGTAAATAATTTTTTTTCTTAATTAGAGAGAAAATGAAATGCAATGGAAATATAGAATAACACAAAATATTTTAAAAAATAAAAGAGAATAGACAGGATGTGAAGATTTGGGTATGAAATAGAAATCATAATGTCTAAATATTGATTGAGAGTGACATAGATTTTTGATCATTGGAAAGTGAATAGTTGTTTAAAAAATAACGAAAAAACTCTATAAACCAAATAAGAGTGAAAAATGTATTTTATATCATCATAAATTATGGTAATAGGATAAAATTTTATTTCAATATCCATTTCCAAATATTGATGAATTTTCATGAGAAGATATACTTACTATATTTCATTCCATTTCGTAAGAACAATCTTATACTTGGATAATGCCGTGATAATTTTCCACTTCATATCCTAATCTATGAAATGAAGTTTAATTTTTTAAACCTAAAGTACTAATGGATAAATAATATATATAATAGGTTGATAATTTATTCCTTAAATCTCTACTTATTATCTTGACAAAATATTTTGCACAGGTTATCCAATATACATAAATATTTATATGGTAAAGTAATACATTAATCTATAAAATGTTGTACAATGATTAAGTTATACCATTTAACAAATGTTTAACATTATATAGCTCCAAAGGATTAATATCCATAATTTTAGGAATAAGGTCACTAAATTTCCAAAATCAACATATCATTAATCCCACAAACAATATGAAGTAGCTCTTAATCGTCACATACTAAACAAGTGAATACCTACATTATGTATTTACTTGAAACATGGTAATAAAATTAATAACCATAGAAACCTGTTGGAAAAAATTCATTATTTCTTATTAATTAACTGAAAAATATATTATTAGATATTTTCCTTAAATCCAAAAATGTTGAAAACACCATCAATGATAAAATAAACCACATTGTTGAAAAATAATTAATCAATTCCAAGGTAGTAAGTATTATCCAATCTAATTTATCCCAATTCATCATATCATAATTACAATGTCATTATATCAACATCCTGAACATATTAAGGGTTATATTTCCCTCAATCACGTGTTTTCCAAGAATTTCAACTTCCCACTGAATCAATTTTTTTTTCATCAGTACCCTTCATTAAAAGATTTAAAATCCTTAATGAACAAGCACTGAAGTAAAATCCATATACATTTCATAATTTTTATAATAAATATATTATTGATAAAAAACTCAAATGATTTAATTATTCAGTCCAAAAAGTAAAAACATAAATCATTCCACTTCATATGTGGTAATATCATAAACATGACCATGGTCTGTTAGCTTCTTTTGAGGTAGATTCCTTTGAAGGTTGGGGGATTTTTTTTGGTAGTGCCCCAAATCCTTACATTTTAGGCATTTATAATTGGAAAAATTTTCCCCCTATAATCATGATAATGGTATCCTTTCTCTACACACTTATAGTGAACTCCCATTACTTTTAATAAAGTTCCAAGTTATTTATTTTCACAATTATCACAAACTGGAAAATCCATCTTCCCCTTATTCCCATTATGTTTATTTTTCAATACCAAACTATTCTTCTTGTGATTTTGTCAAAATCCATAATACTTATATAATTATTTCTCTATATCATTATCCCATAATAATTTGTACTTATATGATGAGAATGTATTGGAGACTAGTTCTCTTTAAAATATTGGATTATGACCATTGAAGAAACGATCATTCTTACTCTTTGGATTATGTGAATTGATGTAGTTCACATTACTTATGATATGATTCATTTATAAATGATTTAATACACTAGATTAGATCATATCATTATGAAACATAATGTATAACCCCAAAACTAGTAAAATATTTAACAAAAAATTGAAAACTTTATGCATAGATAATCTCATAATTTTAAACATATATTCTTTGGGGATATATCTATTTGAAATACATCATAATGGTTTATAAAGAAAATATGAATTATCCTAATCATATCTCCTAGGATTTTCAAACCAGGTGTGCAGTTAGGCCCATTTTCATGTACCAAGTGACAATCAAGTCAATCCTAATGAGAGTTTTTGGGAATTATTACCCCGAGGTACATATTTTCTAGAACCACATCCACTTTTAATTTCCAAATTGGAATTTCCTTCTAGAAAATACCACATAATATCTACCTTAATGAAAATTTATAATTTTATTCTATTCTTATTTTAATAGAATATCATAGATATATGATCCTTTATCTATGTTTTTTTTAAATCTAGTTTCTAAGGATTATAGAAAACTTCCTCAGATAACAACTATAATGACCCCGAACCTAGTAGCCCAAAGCTGGTGACTTAATTTATTACATCAACATAAGATACAATGAATAACATCCCAAATGACCGAATATTTTTTTAGTATTATCAAACTAGATACATTCATGATTCCAAAATTACTTTTGAAAAAAAATTACAAATATTTTTTTTATATTAACATTATTACCTATAGCTTATCCTTGCATATAAAACATAGTAAAATTTATTGATTCATGAGAAAGGAAAAAAAATAAGGGTGAGCTCAAATTCTTATTAATGGTTACATATAAATAAAGATATCATGTGTTAATATATATTAACCAATACAGAAAGGTAAATAACTGAACACAAATTCCATTTAAATAAATTTAATACAAGAATAGATAATGAATAATCAACATGTCAAGATAAATAACTGAAATCACATACCATTAATTCAATAAATTGAGAATTAAATTCATCCAGAGATAATATAACTTTAAAAATATCATAGATAATAATAAATAAATTCTTGAGGAAGGAAATTATTTATTATTAAAAATAATGTCTAAAAAATATATTAACTTTACCATAAATACCTTTCAAAAAAATATTTAAAACTAACGGTTACAAACTCATATGGTTTGGACAACTGATTTAAAACTATTGGTCACAAACTCATCTATTTTGGACAACTGATTTGTCTTATAAAACCCCTCAATGCATCGAGGGGATACCTATATCGAGGCCCCACCATTGTATTCAAGTCCAAATCATTACTCTAATATCGAATGATCAATTTATTTTCTGAACAATGTGAATTATCAAAAAATATCCATATTGATTAAATTATACAAATTTTTCTATATTTCCCCACATAATCAATTAACTTACAAAGAAAAAATCATATATAAAATTTATATACGGATTAGACATTAATCATATCAATAATAAAAAAATATTGATATTTAATAAAAACTTAACATATAATGAAAAATTATTACAATAAAGTGATTGTTACAAGAGAAAGTTAACAATCACAAAAGAAAGTGAGATTATACAATAACTTTTACCATTTATTAATTTCCAATTCAAATCCCTTTAGATGAAATTATTAAAATTAAAACTTAATATAATATGAAATATTAATGAATCATGATATTACATATAAAATGGGTAGTATATACACAGTATAAAAGTGAATCAGTGCATAATAACAAATAAGTCTCAATGGAATGTATTCAGAGATTAAATCTATAACCTCACACTTACTTTTGATTGAATGTGATTTAACCTCATGTATTGTGGTTTTAAATATGTTATTAACTTATAATAGAACTATATTAAAATTTATAATATATTATAATATCATTTTGTAACATCTTATCCCCAATTTTTTAATAATATTTCATTATTTTCATCATTTCTGTTATTAATTTCCTTATTTTCTCATTCATTATTTGTTATGAATATTTTAGTTCTTGTGCATATTATATAGTTCCATAATATCCATAATAAAAATCATGATATAGTTATCATATTTTGAATCAATTTTACTTTTAAAACCAATCATGAATGATTATTATGAAAGATGAAACACATTATGATCATAAAGATAGTAGGTTGTACATATGCATGGGTAACATTTCCATTTTCCAATGATTATTATGGAAAGATTATAAGTAATATTTTATCTTAAAAAAATGATCATAATATCATTTATATCAAATAATTTCTTTAAATATACTTAAATATACATCATCTATGTGTTATTGTGAAGAGATGAGATCCACATCACTTTGTGAAGGTGGTAGTCCGCACATACATGAACGACATTATCATATTTTAGTGAGTGAAAAGGAAATAAAGAAAATGATATATATATATTATCTTTATATAATGATAAATATTTCATTAATATCATATATTTTTTTGTGTATGACACATATATTCATTAACATTAGCTTTATTACCTTCCATGTAAAGATTTACAGAACAATGAATCACATTGGTTTGCGAGGCGGTAGTCCCCTGTACACATAAGGAATGTAATCGTATCCCCTAAATAATGGGAAGTAAAAAAATTAATATATGATATAATAAAAAAGGTATAATTATGTTATAAATATAATATATATACTTTATATTCATCACCATACCCAACAGTGAGAGGTGGTAATGGGACAATGAATGACATCTATTCATGAGGCTATAGTCCTCCATACACATGAATGGTGATTTTATAACCCATTTGATGGAGGCAGGGATGGTTTTGGGTAATTAACTTAACAAAACAAAATATAATTATAGGGAATATACTTAGGATATTATATTATCATGGTTTAATAAGAATTTAAGGATTTGTAAGAAGAAATAAAATAAAAATGCTCATGGACTAACATTACCTATTCTAAAAGTATCCTCTGTAGGATTGAAAAAAAATCCTTCCTAGGGTATAATTATTCCAAAAATAACAATTATATTTTTAGAGGAGGGATTTTGGGAATTTATTTGGGTAGGGATTGGTTTAGTCAAATGGCTTGAGAGGTGTGAGGTGAGTGAGTGACCTTTTATAATTGAGGAGTGAAATTTCTTTTAAATTCCCAATACTATTCAACTATGGGAAGTCAATCTCACCCCTAGTGGATAAATGATTTATAATTAAAGGGTTTTTGGTATTATATAGTCTATAAAAAACCTTAATCACACAAAAACACACATGTTTGAAACACGATAATCCTTAACATCTAAGTTTCCTTACTTTTACCATTTTGTTTTTTTCGCTAGAGTAACTATTCTTTTAATCCTATGTAATATATCATTTAAGATTAAAATAAAATCATCATTATTAGATAATTTAGACTCAATTATTCTAAATAATAAATAAAATTTATCAAATAAAAATCCTATGTGTTTGGAAAATTATTTTTAACATAAGAACATGTAATGTGAAAAAACATCATTTTACCCTTAACTTTATTGAAAGAGTTTTACTATTTATGGGTTAGTATATTTACTATAAAAAATTGGTCTATGAATATAATATAGTTGGTATTTTTAAAAAATAAAAAATCACTGGGAAAAATATTGGATTTTAAGAATTTTAAATAATTTAATTAAATATTATTTATTATAAAATAACATATCAATTTTGACATTATTTAATTAATTTGTATTTAAAAATACCAAGACAGTGATAGAATTTGAATATATTTTGTTAAAACTTGTATAAAATGATAAATTCATCTAAAAAATTAATGGAACTCAATAATTTATTCAATTTATTTTACTTTTAATATTTTTTGTTTCATTTAATTTATTTTTCTATTAAATTAATAATTATAAAGTTTGTGTTACTTAAGAGTTGAAGTAATTATATCATCTATAAAAATTGAAAATAATTAAAAATGATATAAAATTTATTTATCCATTAAAATAATATTTATAACTGAATATATATTATTGTCCCCTATCCTGGTGCTTTATAGATATTAAAACCTAGGAAGGTTTTTTTTTGTCATTTTCTTAACTTAACTTATTATATAGGTAAATTTCCTAGAACAATGTCAAAAAAACTCATAAAAATATAGATTATTTATATAAGGGTTTACATATAGCCATAAAATAATAATTGAACACGTTTTAGGTCATTTTAACCCTTGCCTTATTATGTTAACCCCTTAGTAAATCAGTTTTTACCTTAATTGTTGTAATTAATTTTTTACTATTTTTAATATTAATTATGATAAATAATTAAGTTAAACTTATTAAAAGATATAAATTATTATGATTTAAATTATGGTATTTATTTTTCCAAATTCCATTCATATAAGTAGAAAATTTAAATTTAAAATTAATCTGACATAAGTGATGAGAAAGAGGGGCTTCAAAGAGAAAATGTTTAAAAGTCTAAAAAGTTTCTATATCAAAATTAAATATGAAAATCATTAAAATTACCTAATTAGTATTAATATATATATAATTGAAATAATATTACATCAAAATCAATTAAAAATATAATGAAAATTTATTAATATTTTAAATGAAAATATATTTTTCAATTAAAATTTAGTATTTTTCACCATTGATCAATAAATGAAATATTTCAAAAAAATATCAAAAACTCACCCTAAGATAATTTTGATATTATTATTTCAAAAATGAAGTTAATTTTATGATTGTTTCTCCTAAAAGTGGTAAAAATCAATTTTAAATTATGTGTGCAAAACGTGACTAAACCATCTTTTGGAAAAATATAGTATTTTAGAAAACATTTTTTATTTCTTTTAAATGATTATTATTTTATTTATAATTAATATATAACCATTAGTTTCATTACTTAGTTAATAATATTAATACCTACCAATTTTTCATCTAGGTTATAATGGTATTCTATATTATAGTTCTTTTTGACTCGGGGTTGTGTATTCCGCAAGCTATCAAAGACAATAAATTTAAACAAATATATTTCATGGGTTTTTTAAGCTTAGTGTTTCATGCCACATACACTATCAAACACAATGTTCTTATTTTATAATATTGGTTAGTTACATAAAATTTGTATATTCTAGTTTGTTTATCAATATTAACATCAACATTAGTAGTTGACTTATTTCCCTTAACTCCTGATCTAATTAAGTTTCTGTCCTTACACTGGACATTCTCAATGAAGATAAAATTATGAATTATGATGAATTAGTGGTTGTTATCATCCTATGGTCAAAAAGAATTTTTCATTTTTATATTTGACAAGGTAAAATACCTTGGACTTAAACTCAATTTTGTCTCTTTCCATGGCATTAACAAAAATATAAGCCAAAATTTTGAAGACATTAAGAAGGCCTAATTCCAGAAGCTTTTAATATCATAGATATTTCAAAAGACTTTGTACCATAGTAAATGAAAAAATTAAATTGGATAAGTATAATGTGATTTTTACTGCTTCCTCTAAAATAGCCTCATGCTTCTATAATGCACCTATATACATCATGCCTTTTCAATAAAAGTCGGATTCATTATCTATTTTACACTATTTTGTGGTAGTGTTCTAGGTATAATATTATCCTACCCAACACCATTATCCCTGTAGATGTTATGGAATTTAATACCATTATATTTACCAGCATCTTCATATCTAAAAAATTTCAAATTCTTTCCACCTTCCCATTCCAAAATGATTTTCCACTGTACAAAGTCAGTTAATAAAAAAATTTGTGATTAGGGAAATAAAACCATACCTTCCTCATTTCATAATTTATTAATATAAAAAAGTAAATATATCCTCCATAATACTAGATTAGAGCTAGACTATATACATCTAAGTAAACTAGTTCCAGCTTCAAGGATTTGGACTTACATACATACAATAGAATGAAACCAACTTATGTTTCCCCACAAAAAATCTCTCAAAACTTCTGATATACAGTTGAGATTCCGCAAGACTCTCCCTTATTGAAACTTTATATTCTTTTTACTATAATGGTCAAGTATAAAATTCCAAAATTCAAGATCTTCCAAAGTTATCATTTTAACCATTTCACTTTTATATGATCTTCTGATAAAATAGTGTGTTCCATTCCTTACTACTCATTCCATGACCATGGAACCTCGATCCACCTTCCTTAATACTTTAGAAAAATTAGTACCGTATCCTTAAATATTTTACTATCCTATAGATATTTTTTAATTATATTTCCTTGGGATGTTCCTGAGTCCTTTAAGTCTCATGAATCTACTATTATTCATCAGTACGTTCACAAGTCCCTTTTTGAAAACATATATGGTTTGAATATCATCTAGATGAACTCTGATAATGTTCTAATATACATAATTGTCCAGTAACCTATATTATTATGTTTATTAGATAAATTGTTTAGAGTCAAGAAAAAATTATCCCATCATAACATGTACATTTCATAGTAGATTATTTCCCTTACAAGGTCCACTTATAGATTTTTTCTACAAATGGCAATTCCAATAAATTTATTACGATTTATACAATATGCCCATAGATGTCTATGTTTTTTACAATTGTAATATATGACATATAGAATAGTTAATTTTAGTCAAACCCTCTCCCTTGACTTCTAGTAACCTCTGAATTTTCCTCTATGGTGAGTTCCCCCTTCCATCATTATTCAATGCATTATCAAATAGTACTTGAACTTCCCTTACCTGAAGTTCTTTATTTGGGATCATGTTTCAAACATTTTCATGAATCAAATTAGTTTTTCTTCTAGAATTACACATAAATGTTACCATTCCATATTATGAATCTATTAGTTATGAAAGAAATAAAATATCCTAAACATCATTGGTGAAAGATATCTTCATTGATTTAATATGGATTTGGATCATGATGAAGTCATTCACATGATCTATCTTTGTAATCCCTTCTAATAACCTCACACTACACAATAATTGGATTAAGAATTATTTTTTTAGCATTATTGGTTTCTCATACATATCCTCCATGTATAAAATATACAAAGTTTTTGTCTTCTTTTCCTAGATATTGAAAGCCACATTCCATGATAATTAAATCCTCAACAATCCAAGTGATATTCTATATAAATTTTCCAATTAACATTTCTCTATTTTTTTAACTTGACTCCACCTAATAAACATTTCAAATTATTTTGTATGAGATAATTTTCAATCTATATTTTATAGAAACTAAAATCCTATAAATTGAACTTATCAATCCAAACCATTCCTTATTATGACATTATATCTTACATTGATTGTAATATTAAATAAAATCAATATAATGCCATGGATATTGTGAATGTTACTTTATAGGCCACCAATTGTGTAAAATGGGTCTCTAAATCATGATATAATGCCAATTATTTGGAATCAAGGATACATGAAACCACTAAAATAACGAACTTGAGTTCATTCAAAGATTATACACACCAAATGTTTTGTGCTGTTGAATTCAAAAACTCAAGAATGTACTATACCTTAGTATACCCTAACTAGGAAGACTTCCGTACCCTAGTAACTACACTATGTTGCACCACTCTCACACTCTATTTTGAATAAATCAAACTGCAACATTCAACAAAATGAAACAATGGGAAAATTAAATAGGTTACAAAAAGATTATATAGTTTGGAATTTAATCCTATATCCATGAGAGAACAATTAAAATTATTTATTACTCTAAAATTTCATGGATTATAGTTTAAAATTTAAAATTTTCAATACCTAGGAAGTTGATTTGGTTTTTAAGTATTATAAATTTATAAATTAAGGAAGTCTTAACCCTATTTTAAAGAAATTCCCAACTAGTCAAACCAATTTCACCAACCTCATACATTTTTAGGGGTACATTCTATAGATAATCATGACTACTATTCTGTTATTGAATACTTAAACTTGACTTCTTACCACTACTAGATATAAAAAACACCCCTTCTAATCATCATATTCAAACTCATCTTACCTTTTAGTGAAGCTAGACCATCATGCACTTTTGAAAACCCCAATATTTTATAATACTTAACTAAATACTTATTATAGAATGATACAAAAAATAGAATCCCAAATGGTTTATAGGTCTAGTGTTTTTTGGTAATTGGATACGTATCACAATAAATTGAATCCAGGATGCAATGAAATTAATTAAAAATCCATAACATGCACTTATAATTCCATTGATCTTCAAAAATTTCATGGGATAACCTTGGGACATACTTAAGAAAGGTGTGAGATATAAAGACCAATAAGGTAATAATCAAATCATACCATGATGTATGTAAAACATGTGATTCATGAGGTATATAAAGGTGATATAAAAGTGTGGCAATCATAAACATTAACCTCAAATCATTATATAATATGATGACATCAAGGAACCATTATAATGTGGTAACAAAATAAACAAGACATCGTAAGAATAAGTTAAGTCTAACCACATTGAAATAATAATATAGTGTGTCTAGGTAAACAAAATATTCACTATAAAAGGTATATCACTAGATAAAAACATTACCCAATTCATTAGAGGGTTATGTAATTTCTAGACCACCCATAACATTCATATCATGTACATGATTTTTTTGTGCCACATATATTATACAACATAAGAATGTATTTCATCACTTTTAATCCCATAATTAGGACATGTAGTTTACATTAATTTTAGTTCAAAAACAATGAATAATTGATACATATAGATGAATACCCCTGAGTGGAAATGGGGATGGGTATTCATAACTAAAAAATATGGAATTGAAAATCACAGTATAATTTCAGCAGTATAAAGACTGTACATATTCGTGGAATAGTTTAATGAGAGTGAAAAGATGTCTATCATTACATGGGAATCATAATTTCACTAAAGGGATTTCTAAAAAAGAAATTACAAAGTGGAAAATTTGAAATAAAATGTCATAGTAAAAATAAATTACTTGAATAAAAAGGAAGAGGAGAGAGTTCCTTACCTTGATAAGGAACTTCTAAAATCTTGGGAGGAGCTTATTATGAGATTGGTAATACCTTGGGAGGAAATTAGATGGGGATATAGAAGAAAAACATTCTCAACTGGTGTTTTGGGAAGAGGAATTGGAAGTTAGGTGGGTATTTATAGTAAAAGAGATGGAAATTATTAATTAACTTCTAAACATAGGTTTTAGACTCCAAGTGATAAAATAATCATAACCACACACCTTACCAAGATTTTTCCCAAGTTTTTTTTACAAATAAGAGTGGTTTTAAATATTTAATTTGGATAATAACCAAAATCATTAAAATAATACCATTCATGACATGGATGTGAGTCATGTTCATAAATAATTGATATTAAAACCATAAAAAATAATATAATCTTTGGAAGATTCATTAAAGGTTTTTAAAATTAATAAAATAACATAAGAAACACATTATTTTAGAAGGAGAGTCTATTTTTTTTGTTTTGGATTATTTTTATAGAATTTATTACCCCACTTCGTGGTTATTATGATATCATAATACATACTATTTATTTATACCGTATTTAATTTTTACTCAAAAATACAATTGTTTCATAAAATTATGAAAAATTAACCATAGGATAATTTAAGCATATTTATTTCAAATATAATATTTATTTTTTAAAAATAAATTTCTATATATGATAATTTACTCTCTTTAATAAAAAAAATTATTTATTAGAAAGTAATTTTTTACACAACTAACCACATTATAAATGTTAAAAAAATATAATTTGGATTTATTTTAGTATATTATCATCTATATTTATGTAAATATCATTTAATATAAATAATTTATTAAAATAAAAATTATCTAAAAAAGTCTTGAATTTATAAAAAATGTTTTAATTTAAAAAATACATTTATAAAAACAAAAAATTTCATTTCTTCATATTAAAATATATTTTTTATCAAACTCAATATATAATCATGTAGAAAATATTAATGAATAGTGATGAATATAATCATTATTTTCTTAAAAGTAAAATATATAAATTCATATTTCATGGGTCAAAAGACACAACCCCTTATTTCACCATTGTATTCCCTAAATATATGGTGTGTACTGGTGGTGCTTTGTTAGGGTGGTTCGATGAACTTGGTATTGATGATACCCAACTCGGACCAATGTATCGCTGAGAGAGGGTGGTGGTGAATCACTAATATCTTTTTATTTTAAGTTTCCTTTCATTGGAAAAACATTCACTTGCAATTAAATATTTATTACTTTTATTAAAAACAAAAAATCACCTATCCACATGAACACAAGTATTTAAAAGGTTCACTACTCAACAAGAGTATCTATATGCTTGAAATGGTTTTGAAATAATCCAATACCACACAATACACTATAAAACAATCATTTCATATGGACATAAATAAGTAAGATACAACCTTACACATGTGTAGATCTATGATCAATACACTAGTGCATGTGATTCATCTAGCACCAATGATGTAATACAAATTCCTGTAAAAACTAATGAAACCTTCACCAGTAGGTTAAAAAAATGTTACTATGCTACCTTATCAACATTAAATTTTGATAACTATCAAAAAAATTATTCAATTTCCTACCCATCATCAGGTATAAACAACCTTTATATAAACAATGATTTTGATGGCTCAATATAATTCTTCAGTCTGATTACTCTGTCTAGAAACATAACTCTTCCAGAATACTATTGAAATAGTTCTAAACTGCTTCCATCTTAATACAGAAAACTATCATTATAATGACTGAGTTTGATTCCCTAGTTTTACTAATCAGTCCAAAAAACATACGTTTGAAATAATACCTTGGAATCAATTCCGAACCACTGATTCTTTTCCTCGGAATCTGCATATGATTTCTCGATCTGATTCAATTACTCTGATTACTATACTACCTTATTCTTATTATGTATGAAGTTATATCTTAAGAATTTATCTATAAAATCATTCCCACATTCAAAACTTGAAGTGATTTCAGACTCTCTCTTCTCACACGAACAATACCTCTATCAGTTTAAAATACAATTTACTTACTACTATTTACAGGTGCGCCAAAAGTTTTTTGGGAGGGAATATCAAATTTTTTTCTCGCTTAACCAAATTTCCCAAAACATTAATTTCCCCATCATTTCAGATCCATCTTTGGCTTATTCATATCTTCAAAAAACATCATAAATATTCTAAAAAACATAGTCTTATTCAAACATTCAAACAATTCTTTAGTTCTATAGTAAGATTATTTGAATTTTTCATTATTATGATGAAAATAAATTTAAGGCTGAAGAATTTAATTATAATTATCCATACTAAATGAAAAAAACTTCTCATTATAATAATCTATACCAACTTTTATAAATAAATCATTAAAAAATTCTGTGATAAACACCATGTAAACTTCTAAAGATACAACCACCCCCTTTGAAAAAACGTCAGAAAAACTTTTCAAAAAAATCTATTTTTCTTATTTTCTTCAGATCAATGATGCTATGTTGGATGACTTGATCAGTGTATAAATATATTTATTGATTAATATATATCTCACTCTAATGGACTGGAATTAATTCCAGTCTGATGAATCGACACCACTTCTTTTCCGATACCTCTTGACCCAAATGTCAAACAATTCAACCTGATGAAAATGGTTTACTACATTGTTGATCATCATCTGATTGATCTATCCCAAAAACTCCCAATTAATTTTTCACAAGTCATAACAATATCCACTTAGAAAAATTATCCCTTAAATGGATCGGTGGAACATTGAGTTCGTTGGACCAGTGCCCACAACAATTTATTTCCTTGTATGATTACTCTATAAATAAAATTACAGCATTCACTAACATCATTCTTCTAAGATTTGTATCATGTGGATTATTGATATGAATGAAAAATATAATCTTCATCTTCTCAGGTTTCAAACAAAACTTCCCCCCCTTTAAATGATTTTTCAACCATTGATCTCACAATGATGAGTTGAGCATGGAATACTTTGTCTTTAAACTTTATTTTTAATCAAACTCTTTCTTACATCATGACTTCTTCAGGACTTTGAGAACTTTATGATAATTATAGAATTATCTGATTTATAGTAGAAACTTTCTATTAATTTATATCCTTTCAAAATATTCCAACATTCCTCAATATGATTGGGATCACATTTTGACCCTGGATGGACCAAAGGACTTCTTTTTTATTGATTTTTGATAACCCCCATTTAAAGGGATTAGGGAGAACCCTTAATAGGCCTGCAACTTAGAGATCACATGGAACATAGGCTTATGAGAAATTACATGACCCAAAGGTCTTAGGGAATTCAACCAAACTATAACTACAATGAACTGCTCCTCCCCAGCATCTGGATCATGATGTTAGCTCTCCTCCTTCACATGATCGTCCGACTAAGGTTCACATTCAAGAACAAGCTAGTCCTGATGGAGTTTCCATATCCTCTCATTATTCAAAATATTTTGGTTATGCTCAGGTGTGCGTGCCTATTCTGAATCCTACTCTAGGGCTAGTCTATTTTTTGTAGAGTATGTATGGGAAAACTACATTAATCATGTAGAATGAAGGCCTTGAGGTGTTATGAAGGCCTTGTGGTGGCTCTAAACCCTTACTGGCCTGAAGTCCTTATGTGCCCCGAAGGCCTTGAAGGGCCTGAAGAACAAACCAGTGGCCCGAAGGCCCAAACATGTGAATAGTTTCAATTACTACAGTTCCAGATAGTTATTACTACAGTAACTGCTACAATAGTTCTACAATACAAGGAAATTATACCTCTACTTCATTTTTATCTCAGGTATATTGGATGCACTTGTCATGTCCTCACCAACACGGCTGAGGCACTTGTGCATTTTCTCCCCCTTTTCCTTCAAAAGGTTTTAACCACAAGATTCCCAACCAAATTATGATTTATTAGAACACCAATATTATCAAACAATCATAAAATTTACAATGGATACATTAAAACTCTGATAAATTTTCTCTTATTGATCAACACTTTCTTTCTGAACCCAGTCTGATTCCAAAACAAAACTTCATACACAAAACTTTTTCAGAACAGAAAACAAAAATAGTGAAAATTTATTATAAAAACTATGTTCGAACATCTGATTATGATACAATATTTTATCCCTATTATATAATCCAGAAAACGTTTAAAAGTAATGTTATTTACTTTTCTTGACAATAAAAGTGAAAACAATCATCACAAACTTCTTTCAACATCCAAAATAATTTCAACCAACTCGGTCCCTAAAATATACCCCTTTGGATTGTTTTTCCAACTAAGGTTCATAAATCAATTCACTTTTCAACCTTAAGAAATGGATTACTTATTATTAATTATAGGCCAACTTGAGTGAACTATTAGTATGAAAAAAGAATCATTGACA
This sequence comes from Viscum album, assembly GCA_963277665.1. Taxonomy (NCBI): domain Eukaryota; kingdom Viridiplantae; phylum Streptophyta; class Magnoliopsida; order Santalales; family Viscaceae; genus Viscum; species Viscum album. The sequence goes on from OY728119.1 coordinate 1,367,327,502, forward strand.
ATAAAACCATACTGTCCAAAATTTGCGACTCATTAAACTTCTTTAGATTTCCAACATGTCTTCAAATCTTACTTCTCTTTTGAATTCAATTCTTTAACTTAACTTTAAACACAATTTTACTATAACCACTCCAAAAAAATTTCATAATAGTTCACTCACATACATGCTGAGTTCATAGCTTATGCACAACTGCCCCTATATACATGCTTCCTTAAATGGTTTAGACAATTTTGATGGATATATTTTTTAAGCAATTATCCCCATAGAAAACACTATCCAAAGAAAATATTAGAGGGGGTACAAAAATTTATACCTCAACCTTGGATATAAGGAGTTTGGATTCCCATCTTCAACATTATATTTAAATTTTTTTCTTTTCTTAAAGGTTTTGTGAATATTTCAGCAACTTGTTCTATTGTAGGAACATAGTCCATCTTCAATTCATTCTTCTCCACATTCTCTTTGATGAAATGATATTTTATTTAAATATGTTTTAACAAGAATTTTATATCAGGTTTTTTTTAAGGTTGGAAACACTCTAATTATCTAACTAATTGGGATATATAGGAAACCTCCCCGAGGTCAAAAAAGATCACTCCATCCAGTCCATCCACTCTCATTACTCAATCCACATACATTATAATTTTTCCTTGGCTGAAATATCTCAATAAGATCATGACACTTACTTAGGATACCACAAACCATTCTGGTCCATCAGGTAGCTCACATGCATAAGCCCCACACCATTGAAATATGTGGGTTTCGATCCTTTCCTTCTAAATAGGGTATGCAGGATGCCTCCTTGAGGGTCAATCCTGACCAATGGTAGTCTCAGGTTCCCCTTTTAGGGGTGAACCACCTTGATACACCTCTAATAGTGTTTAGATCAACCTTCATGGTGTGATATATTACCTCATAGTGACACATTTCTTCTCTTTAATATGTTAAACTCCTGACCCATCTCACATTTTTACCTCATGCTAAACGTGGGATGATTTTTTGGAAACCTTAGAAGATATTTGCCTATGACATCAACTAGCTCTAGATAAACATGTGATTATTAAGGTGAAATCCTTGAAGACATGAAAATTCAGTGTTAAATACCTTGAGAAAAACATGATATGCCTTGGTTTCTACACCTAATATGCCTCCATAAGATGCCCTCCTATGAATAAGAATATAGGTGACCAATTTTACCAGCATCTAGACATGCCAACGATTCCTATTGTGACAAATCCCATAACCAAAAGGTTACTACCTTGTTAAGACCCATTATAATTTCTATACATAAGTAGTCTAATTAACTATCATCCACAAAGAGATGACACCGAGAATGAATTTCATGAACATGACTCAAATCTTTGAGGGAGACTCGGAATGAGTGATGAATTCCAAGGAGGAATCCATGGAAGTTTAAAATGACTTCCCATCATCCCATTTAAATTAAGGAGAAACCATAACCAATAAAAGTGATTAAATCCACCCACATTTGGAAATATAGAATGTATTGAAACAAAAAAATGCAATTCCAACACATGTTCAATGTTTGAGTCGGTGCACACCAACAAAATCATCAAAAACAATATTTAATACTATGTGCAATTCACATATTTTTTATTCAAATATAGAAACCAAGGAAGTTCAAATAGATTTTAATAAGTAAGGTTAAATAATTAAACACCCAAGCAAGGGTGATTCCTAAGTCATAAAAAAGAATCACAAAAATTCGGATTACCATGTGGATAGATTCTAGTCAAACTATTAATTTTATTGAGTGTTACCAAAAAATTATTATCAGTGTCCATTTTGACATAATGAGACATTATTTCATGTTTGAAATTAAAATTAGTATGTAATTTCATACTTAACTAATATTTCATTAGTAATTTAATCACATGGATCCAACATTGATAATAAATAAGAAATATAAAATATAAGACACATACATAGTTATGGAAGGATAATTCTTTTTCATGTAAAAATAAAAGTGATATTCATTGATATACCTAGAACTTTGTGTAAAATATTTGTATCTATAACTCATAGGTATTTTATATTATATATTTATTAAGTTTTACATAAACAAACCTTTATAAATAAAGGTAATCCAAATAGATTCTAGAGTTTGTTCCACTAGACCATGTGAACTATTCTAAGGATAAAGAAGAGAGAAGTTCATATAATCCATGAGATTCATTTAAAATATTTTTGGAATGAAAATTATAGGTCATAGATACAATTAGAAAATAAAAGAAGATCCACCCGGATTGATTATTAAATAATATCTTACCTAAGTATTCATCAATCATTTATATATGGAGTGGAACTATTTCTGAACTTATATTATGTTATATACATAAAAGATGTGATGATGGTACAAATACAATTGACGACGAGTCTTATATATTTTTCAAGTCTTCTTTAATTCATTTAAAGACATGTTTTACAAATAGAAGAGAAATATAAAAAAATTAGGTCAACTATATTGACTAATATTTTTATATAAGTTATTATATGATAGAAAATCCATTTTTTCATAGATTCATGTGTTTTGATGAGAAGTATTTGTTAAAATCTATCTTTATCTACAAGCATACATCAAGGAAAAAACAAAGTGTATCTCAGTTAATTATCTTATAAATACTCAAGATATTGACATCCCTAAGAAAGAATGGTATTAGTTAAAGACTAATAATATTTATATAATAAGATATCACTTATCTATTGATATATTGAGATTAGGATAGATTTGTGTAAGGTTAAGGATCCAGATGATTATGAGTTGGTATAGGAACACTAAAATTCACAAGTCTCAGTGAGAATTATTATTTTAAAGATGTATATTATATAGAAAAGTAAAATAGAAAAGTAGACTTGTGATACATTGTTTGATAATAATAATGAATCCTCTAAGGTAGTAGTAAACAAAAAATTCTAAGACAGAAAAGTTCATATGAATTTAGAGATAGATTCCATATACAAAAATCTAGTCCCTATTTTGGTAATTTCTTTGTTTATTGTAAACTTGTTTATGGGTATTCAGGAATAAAATAAACATTGATGGAACAAGAAGTACCCATAATTCACAATTGGTTATCGAATGTTTCAAGTGAGTTCTATACGTAGTCTATGATTAAAATTGTACAACATTTGTCTTTCAAAAATTCTTTAGAATTATACATGTCCTAGAAACCTTTTATGATCATTATATTGTGCAATTGAAAATCAAAACCGATTTATTTGAATATGGTTCATAGAAGAGGTTGTGTGTTGGATTTTTTTACCAAGTATCCAAAGTAGGTATGAACATTGAAGTCCTGATGATGTGAGGATATTCTTTGAAGATATAAAGAAGAGGTGCACAATCAGTGATGGTCAAGAAAATGAAAAGTGATCCCTTGATATATCTATATATATCATGGAACTACTTTGTTTCATCATGATGATCTTTAATGGTATAGTAGTTTGTATAGTTTTTGACAGAATGAGTATCTTTCATGGTAGAGTAGTTTGTATTTTAATATCATTTGGAAACTCAGTAGGTGGATGGATATGACATTAGGAAGTTGTGGAATTTTAGAAGATGAGGTATAAATAAAGCTTACACTCAATTTCTGATTATAAATGAAGTAATTTTAAGGATCTTGATATCATCTAGGTTATTTTCATGATATATAAAAGGTTTAGAAATCTCATAATTCATTTATATATTGAATTACTTCCTAGTGTTTAACATTCTTTTGGGAAAGGAAAATTAGAGGTATTTGGTGAATCTCTATGAAGTATTCAAGTTGAATAAGGATTTCCATATAGTCAAGAACATGACCTAGGTATTAAAGTAAATGAATTGTACAGTGAATTATGTGGTTTTAAATGGGAGCTCTTTGAAGAAGGGGAAGGTAGATCACATAGTCGAGTATGTAGATCATGTAGTCAAGAACACATCTAGCACAAGTGTGTTCACGGTTCATCAATGAACCTTGTGTTTATAAGGATGAAATTTATAGGCCATATTGAGGATAGAGTATGAAGAGATGAAGTGTTATCTTTTTAAATGAATTCAAAGTCAAGTAAATGGTTTAGTAATAGAGTTCATAGTCTATATGGGAGTAAGTGGAGGGTATTTAGAGAGATAAAAATTAAATCCTTTGTTTAATGAGTTTCATAAATATATTTAAAATTAAATATTATGTTAAAATTCATTAAGTATTGATAAAAGTTAAGATAATATATTCAGATCAATGAAGGAAAAAACATCCATGAGGTAGGATAACATAAGGATCAATTTTGCGAAGCTAGTTCCTTGATGTTAGGAACACAAAGGAGGATTTTGTGGGGCCGATTACATGAGGAGGATTCTCCGAGGTCAGTACCATGGGGGGTGTTTACTGTCTATGCGGTTAGAACATAATTATAAAGAGAAACTAGCGAGGTGGAATAACTGATTTGAGGAGGGAAGTTCATGGTAGATTGAGAAATCATGTGAGGGAGATCCACATGAGAGAGTATGCGGTCCTCGAGGTGTAGTAGGGGTCCACATGGTGAGTAAGTGATGAACAATGTGCCATGTGGCTTCTTTTTACAAGGAAAATTAAGGTAATTATTTTCACATGGAGAACTTAAGAGGGGATTTTGGAGATCAAAGAGCACATTTTTGGTTTGTTAGTGATCTAGAAGCAGAATAGGAGAGGTTCTTGAAATTCCATTGATTTGTCTGCTTTGGTTCATGAAGTGAATGCTCAATAGAATTGGGAAGAGTATCCTTTCATTTATATGGATATGAAATACGATAGAGGGAAATAGGACAATTACTATTTAGAATTATCTGTATCTAAAGAGGTTATACTAGTGCTATAATAGCATAGAGGATACTAACTAATCTATCACATTATATAGTTGAAATTATCTAACATTGAATAAGGAGATAACAATTGGAAGAATAATAACACAACATCAAATTAGGATCCATGATTCATGAAGAGTCTCATGATAGATAGAGACATGCCATAACATCTGTTATTTATTGAAGAGACTTACATGTCTATAAACTTTGTGAGACACTTCATTAATGAAGTGGGTGGAAGTTATAAAGAGGCAGTGTGCCTTGGGAGAGGAGTAGTCGAACCCAAAATCTTGTAAAGGAAGTAATAATAGCATGGATTGACCATGGATGAAATAATTGTAATCTAAAAAACTATAAAAGAATAGTGGATTCTAGTATAATTGACACATCATCAATGTATGCTCTATAGACTTTCCCTTTCTTGTGAACCAATTAAAATTATTATGTTATATACATACGTTAAATTCCTATTTATCTAATCATTATTCAGTGAGGTTGTGAGAAAGTGTATTTGAGGAATAGGTTGAACACATTTTTTATCATTATAGGAACAAAATCCCAAAATTGAATATAATTATGATAAAAATTTTAATTTTTAGACCCCCTAATTTACCCCACTCAATTTGTCTTGGGGCATAATAAAAAAAACTGATAGGGATTGAATTTTTATAATTTTTATTGTGTATTTAAAAGAATAAATAGCATCCATTTATTAATTTTAAAAAAATTCCATTAGTTTTGATTTTTATAGATATTTTTAATTTTTTTTATAAAAATGGATCCATTTTATATTATTTAGTGCCTTTAATCATTTTTGTAATTACTTTATCAAGCCATGATTTTAATTTTGATTCAGTGAAATATTTGGAAGAACGTCATTTTTGAGCTTGGAATTGGAAGTTTTCACTAAATTTGGCATATTGTATGTTATTTTATTATACCTCATAAGAAAATTTTTATGCTCATATGTTGTTTTAATTCTCAAAATTTTTACCCCTAGAGGATATTTTTGAGCCTCATAGGAAATTTAGGGAGGCTTATAAGACATTTCTTAAAGTCTCATAGAATATTTTACATCCTCTATGATGATTTCATTTACCAAAATAAAATCTAAAATGATTTTTTCAATACCTTTATGACTTTTTGAGGCCATGTATTAAACTTATGGCCATGTAAGATATTTTGGATCACCTTTTTGATAATTAACTTTGTCAAAAATCTGATATCATTTGATATTTTCTTAATCATATGACATTTTCCATCCCAAAAAACTGATACGGGAAGGGGTTAAGATCTTGTAGTATTCCTAAATAAGTTCTCAAAATATTTTAATATATTCATGTGATTAAATTTAAGAAAAAGATCAAGAGATGAAGGTTCATTAATAATTAAATAAAGAATAAATGCATTACATGCACACAAGAAATAACTACTACCAATAAATGCATGTGAATAATTAATTGCCACTCTAGGAACCTAGAGTTGAATATAAAGAGATGTTACATGAAAATGGAGTTTCTTAAGGATAAATTGAAGGTTATAAATATTTTAAAAATATATTTTCTCTATCACAGGAGTATAATAGGGTTAAACCTAGTTATGCAAGGTTGGTTATCACAAGAGAGAGGAAGCTTGTGGTGTTAGTTATTGTGTGATGCTAGAGGATTCATAATGAGTTGTTATAAATGAGGTAAGTAGAAGTATATGGGAGAAAATTTTTCCATTATTGAATATACTCATAAGAGATTATGACAATATAGAGACAAGGATAGTCTCTTCTAATTATTTATCTTTTCACTGTATCTTATTGTATTTATATAGAAACTATATTCTTTTTAATGAAGAATGTATTTTTTGTCAAATGTTTTTTATTATAAAATGTTATAAATTTTATGAAAAACTTATCTTTAAGTACTTGATTAATTTTGTATTATTAAATAAGTTTCCTTATCACATATTGACTATTCTTCTCAATGATATTTGTATTTGATACTTTTCTTAGAATATATATCATGCTGAAAGGTTATAAAAATAATCCACTATGATGACAACCTAGAGTTTCTAGAACTTTATTGTTGAAAATTTTTCTATGAGAAAATGATATTTTCGATGGTACAAATAAAATACAAGCTATCATGGATAGTAGGCTCATAAGTCATTGAGAAACATTCTCATGGGGTTTGGCCTTGGAAATATCCATGATAAGAGGTCATGAGAATAAACTTGTCATTAGTAAATCTATATTTTGATGTGTCATTGGATGTTCCTATATGTGGACATGTGTATTGATCATTATACTTTATGAATGTCATTAATGTATACTATGACTTTCACACATTGATGTATTTTTGAAAACAATGATAAAATGTGTTCATGAAAAAGTAGGATATATTGGGTGTATCTCAAATGATATTGCATTAATATACAGTATGATAAAGGATTTAACCCTTTGTCTCTTGAAAAAAGTTAATATCCCATACCCTTTAATGGGAATGAAAATTCCTAAATAAATCCATGGACATAGTGTTCAATGAGTGAGTTCATTTCTAAAAAGTCAAAGAAAGATACATCGAGCATATAGGATGATGAACCAGGCTTGGAACCTGGTTGATTTGAAATATTTTTATAAAAGGATTATATTACTTGGTAAGAATTCATAAGAGGTAATACATCATTGTGATGATAACTTCTTTCTATTTTTTCCCTTGATTTTTTCTAGAAACTAAGATTAGACTTTAAGCAGTAATTCCTAATGCCACTAAAAGGAATAGAGGGTTACACATTAAATGTATCCACGATATTAGTTAAATTAAATCATTTAATTTAAAAATATATAATAAATAATATTTATCTAGGTTTGGTTTATTTACATAATTTAATCAAAAGTTATTCTAATGAATAAGTGAGTTCAATAATAGTAATTATTTATTTGAAAGTTTGGTGAATATAATGTTTATCATATTTATTTTAAGATAATGTAGTGACATTTATTTAACCAAATAATCATTATTTTATAATTGATAAATTTCAATGAGGTGAATAGGACTAAGCTCAATGGTCGGATTAAAAATAATAATATTTATATTTATTATTCTTGTGTTGCACATGTCAAGATATTAATAAAAATATAATTTTTAATAATGGATATGGGGTGAACTAAGAGTAATAATTATGGTTAAAGTGGTTTGTACAATTTTCTAACCCTAAACCTATCACAATAAATATATTATTATGAATCCATCCTAAATCACTTTTGGGGTTCACAATATATAAGGATATATTAGATCAAGCCCCAGAGTGCGTTATATCTTCCTCCTACCTCAAGCCATTATGAGAACACCAAGGGTTATTCATCCTTCATGAAGGATACTGATGATTTCAACTATAAACAACATAAATGATCAATATCATATATGCTAGAACATTATGATTCTAAGACTATCATAAGAGATATTGGTGTATGCATAGATCACCACTAGAGTGATTCTATAATTGGATCTTATAAATCCCCAACCCCAGAAGCCCAGAGTCGGTGCATTATTACGTATCATTGGCATGATCACAAAAGATCTTGTCTTGAATGATTGATTAGTTTAGTATCCTTGGAAGTACTAGATATATTCATAAGGTTTACATTACATCATAAAATGGAAAACTACAACAACATTGTTTCTATGGACAACACTGAGATCCCATAGACTATCCATTCAGGTCAGTCATAATATACTTCTTCACATCCTGGGAAAAATAAAATATAGAAAGGGGTGAGCTCAAATGCTCAGTAAGGATAAAAATATAGAAGAAACTTTCATAAATAAGCATAAACATTTAAGTAAATGTATAAGAATAAAAAATCCTTTTCAACATAAACTTAATCATAATATAGAAAATATAAATCAAAATAATTCCATTTACTTACTCATAGGGATATTCTACTAGTTGAATAATAACATGAGATATCAATAGCCACATTCATAACGATGGAATGCATAATTCTATACTTTCATAACCACATAGTCAAGGCCTTGTTCCAAGACTACAAATAAGATTTTATCAAGGCCTTGTTCCAATACACTAGTTTTTCTCATGAGACCTACCGATGCATCGGGGAGCTATAGTGGGATCCACCCGTCACTTACTAAGTCCAGTACATTCCTCATATGAAAAGGTTTAAACATAACATAAACATTAGTATTAAAAATATAATACAAAATATCAATACTTTATCCATAAACCATGAATGGGGTAAAAATAACACATCAATAGTCAAACTTATCACAAAACCATCAATACAACATTGAAGTTTTGTATCATAATAAACCAACTTCAAATAAGCTTAAAATCCATCAAAGGATGTTGATATAGATGAAATAAAAACCTTTTTAGAGAAATATCTCATTCTATTTTAAAATCATTTAAGAAAACATTTATTTTGAAAATATTCTTATAAACTTGTAAGGGAAGCTTTGACGATGTTATAACGACAGAAAATAGCCGCACCCACCGCATAAGTTAAAAAAACATTCTTTCCTTATTTTTATCGAAAAGGTCATAACGTACCTTGTTTGGAAAATGACAGAAATATTCCTTTCAAAACATATACGATCAAATAAGGGTATAAATTACTTTTACCCATTGTATTTTAAATAGTAAACAATTTTTGAAATAAATTTTAAGAATCATGGATGTGGATGATAAGGATGTCCCAGTAGATAATTATGTATAAATAACCTCATATAATGAAGAGATTTTGAAATTAACCCTTACCTTGTACTATTCCTTGGTTGAGGGTAGGTTATTGCTTTGTTATCAATATCTTAGTATTATTGTCGTTTCGGGTGTTAACTGATTCGTTTTTCTTTTATATGATTTGTTATGTAAGTAATGTTTTTATGGATATAATGTATATTATTAATAATCAGAATTATATTTAGTCTTTGAAAATAATTTTTAATCATCTAATGAAAATTAATCTTGAATGGATATAATGGGGAATGAATCTCATCGCGTTCGTGGAGACGGTAATCCATACGTACACACGAGCAACAAAATCATTCTTTTGATATTAAAATAATATATAATTAGATGGTATATCATATATACAGAATCATTATCATGTTATATTTATTATTTAAATCAATTATAGATCATTATTATACCCATGCAAATAATAATGTATTGAATAACAATTACACCATAGTGTGGAGACGGTAAGCCGTACGTACGCACGTATGGTGATATGTCATTCAAAGGATGGATATAATAATGAATTTGGTCGTACCATATTTATAATAACATCATAATATATATAAGATACTGTATTTAATATTTTATAATGGAAACAACAAATAAAGAGGAAGTGGAAGAAGAAAAGAACTTGAAAGAGGTGATGAAATATTTACCTCTTCTTCAGGTTCTTCCTTTTGATTTGATCAAAAGGGCTCCTTAGGTTGTCTTTATGACTAATGAAAGGCCTATAAGATTATGGTAGTACAGTTGAGAGAGTATTTGGGTAGGGGTTGGCCAATTCAAAATGGCTCTGAAGGTGTGAATTAGAGAGAAGGGTGAGTTCCCTTTTATAAGAGGGGTGAGGGGCACCTTAGGAAAAGCTAGAAATATTATTTTATAATAAAATCATTTTCAATTTATAATGGCTCAAAAATGAATTATTTAAAGTATAAGGTAGGTATGGGTCGCAAAACACTCAAACAATATGTTTTAGATAGGTTTGGGTCACTATATTATCTTTATCTTTTAGATTTAACTCTTAGTTAAATAGTTTGACATTTACCATGTGCCTTTGTATTTTTATATTATATGGTTAATAAACATACTAAAAACTTTCAAGAGAACACCAAGTGGCTCATTAATGATAAAAATATCATTATAAAAGTTTTTTGGACGATCCTTAGATTTTTAGGAATATAATATCAATTAATAATATAATATTTGATTTTTAAAAACTTTTTTATGTCAATTTTGACACTATTTGGTATTTTGTTTTTTGTAAATTCATAACAGGATTATTAATTCAAAGAAAATTCATCTAGCCAACCCTAACATTTCATATTAACCTATATAATTAGTGGAATTTATAAAAAGTCTCAAATTACATTTATTTGGATATTTATAATATCAATTATTTTAATATTTCATTAATTAGGTAATTACTACATCATCATTGTGTCATAAATAAATTTAATTATTTAATGTCTAGGAAATATAAATAAAATAAATTTATGTAGGAAACATTTTTATCTATATAATGAATATTTAGAGTCGAATTTATCTTATGTGTAACCCTATATTAAAAATGGTTTAGTTATTAAACTTTGAATTCAACGCTTTTAACTCTTCTTTGAATTAAATATTAATAAATGTCCTAGTCTAATCCAAGTGCACCTAAAGGATAATATATTATTAATAATGTTTTTTTGGTCGAATTAAACTTATAAAATAGAATTAGGACACATGTTAGTGTAATAATAATATCTTTTTTACCCATAATTACCCTATTTACTTTTAACTGTGGTAAATAAAAGTAAAAAGTTACTATTTACTGAAAATTATTTTCATCTTATTGAACCAAATTTTACTTACTGATATCAACCGTGTCTCTCAAATTTTTAGAATTAAACTCACAAAATTGGTAAAATTATGTTTTATGTAAATTTGCAAATGCTCCTAGGAGGTGGGTAAAAGACGTTAAAAGTTCAATAAAATTTTTATATATATAAAATTATTATAAACTAACTCCTTACATTGAAATTATATAGGTATTATTTATCTATTTTGACCTAAAATAAATTTAAATAAAATAAATAATTATTTAAATAAAAATTTGCTTTTAAACTATAACTTAGTGTTTTTCTCTATTCATAAAAAATTGAAGGTTTTTAGAAAAATACCAAAAATTCACCCTAAGCTAATTTCGATTCACCGAATCCAAAAAATGAAGTCCATTTTGAAAGATAAAATTTATAAAATTTCAAAAATTGGGTATTAATTTTCATAATGGCTAGGTTGATTGGTTATGTTGTGTTAGAACTCGAAGTTGCGCACAACACACACTATTGTATTATTAAAAGAGAAGCGTACCGTGGAAGCTTGGGGTGTTACAAATCCTACAGTACAAGGATGTTGTGAGGAATTCTATTCCCTCAGATCATTAATTAATGAATAATTACAAGTTGAGGTAATTATATATCTGATCATAAATTTATTATAAACTACATGTTAAGATCCTCTCCCTCTAGTTCTAGTGTATTAATATAGTCTATTAATATAATGATTTCATTATACATGATGTTTTTATCATATAATTCAACAATTAAACATGATTTAAGACTACTATACGAGTTGTTCATACCTTTAAAAGAAACTTACACTACATTTGGAAGAAACTAGTGGTTTTAGAGATGTCAGATGTTTAATTTAGGATTATTTATTTCTCAATGATTTATTGCTTCAGTTTTCATTTTATTTAACATAAAATGATTCATTTTAATAATCTTAAATCATCATCTCTTCACTTATTCATTCTAGATAACATAATGATTATTTGGTTAATGACTAAAAATAAATAATCATATTGTGATTTATATATGGTGGTGACAAAGTATATACCTGGGGAAGAAAAGAACATGTTGCGTACTCTCAGAGTACACACCATTTATTTTTTATTTCACATATTTATCTTTCTAAATCTGTTTAGATCTAAAAAATAAGATCTATGATAGGAATAGATTAGATAAAATATCTGAATAGATTAGATCAACATGTATATCTAGAATGAATGGAACCCAACTTGAATAACTAAAAACTATGTAACCACTATACATGATGTGTAGTCACCATTATCATACGGCCGAGTACACAGGGTGTCCCAATCATGATATGTATCAGATACATGACATGAGGATTGGCATTTCATGAAATATGAGGTTATTCATTGTGTATTCCCAGAACACGTTGTGTACCTACAACATATCCAAGGAAGCCTACATGGATAGATCAGTGCATGGGATACATACATGGGCAGAAGACTTGTACATGCAATGTACTTTTGTACACACCTGTAGTATTCTACCAATATTGTTTTCAAAATTTTAAAATATAGAAGGATTAAATTCATAATTAAAAAAATTAATAATTTGTTCAATGTGTCATTAATTATACAGTACACTCCATGTCATATGGCTAACAATTATATATTAAATTAAATTTTTTTGTTAAATTTTTTTGATGAACACATAAGGTTGCCTCCAAGAAAAGTTGTGTACTACATAAGTTTTTAATAAATAAATTTTGTTTAAAACTATATAAGTTAGAGATTAAATGATGGATGGATGGAATTAAGATAAATATAATTAAATAGATTAATTTGTGGTACATAATCCTAATTAAAAAATGAATTGAAGTAATTGACAACAATATTGAAAATGAATGCTTAATGCTTGATATGTGGATGATCATGGGATTAGAATATCCCTTGTGTGTGATTGATTTTTTTAATTAATGATGGATAAATTATTATTAACAGCCTATGAGTCATCCCTCTATTATGTAAGGTCCTATGTGCTCATGGTTTCTATTATGTAAACCATATTTATCGAATCCATTGGATCCCCTATCCTATATGTGAGAAAAATCTTACGTAGGTATGAATCTCCCAAGAGTGTGGAGGAGGTCTGAGTCAAGGGGTTGAGGTGAAACTAATCGAGGCAATGCATATGAGCCATGGTGGAATTCTAAAAAATGAATGAATCTATGGTTCAAAGTGTTTTCCCCCATGGTTGTGGGTTAGATTATCATTTTCTAAATAAACTTACAGTTAGATCATCTCATGATCATGACAATTTTATCTTATTCCTACCCATTTCAATGTTGTTTATTTATATATGAAAATATTCTGTGATCACTTTAATAAATGAATTAACACAGTAGAAATGTTGTAATTTAGCAATGCGTTTTAACTATGTTTTCAAAAAACATGTCTAATTTAAGAACCATTTTTAGAAACTTTTAAAAACCTAGATAATTTTAATTTTTTTTATTTTGGAAAATGTGGGTAAATTAGCAGTGCTTTTAAAAAATGTGGCCAATTTAGCTACATTTTTTTAAAAGGATTTCTAAATTATCCACATTTAAAAACACCCCTAAATTTACAAATAGCTACGTTTTCAATAATACATGGCTATTTTAGAGACGTTTTTATGAAAACATGGAGAATTTAGTGCTGTTTTTAGGAAAATGTGGATAATTTTATATTTAGTAATGATTTTAGGAAGACATAGCTATTTTAGTGACATTTTGTACCACTATTATAAAACATGTATAATTATGTGTTAGTATAATTCTATTAATATATTTATATATATAATTTTAGAATTATATATATATATATATATTTATAGAAATACATTAACATATATTTAAATTTCATTATATATATATATATTTAAACACACACACACAATTATATATATATATATATATATATATATATATATATATATAACCCTCAGGGTGCAGCTCAGTGGTAGCTACCCCTATGCGTCTTGACGAAGTCTCAAGTTCAAGCCTTACTAAGTTATTCTCTACATTTATGTGTTTCATTATTTTATTGGTAATGTATCTCCTTTCCAAACATTAATATAAATATAAATATAAATATATATATATATAATCACATACTTATATAAACTAATATTTATATATAAAAAACCAATATAAATTTTAAATTTAGACATGTTTTGAAGAAAACTTGGCCACTTTAGTGACGTTTTTACCAATGTTTTAAAACATAGCTAATTTCATACACACAAACACATATAATTATAATTATATTAATTTAAATATATATAAAAATCAAAATATATAATTATAATTATATATATATATTTTTATTGATATACAGATACATTAAAATATATCTAAATATCATAATATATATATACATATATATATATATATAATATAAATATAATGTACACATATATGTATATATATAATCACACACACACACATATACGTAGGTACATATATAAATATAGATATCTATATATCTGTGTATGTGTGTGTGAGTCTGTAAACACACACACATATATGGACACACACTTGAACACACACACACACACATATAAGATGACTTATATATATATATATATATTATAAACATACCCACACACAAATTTTTATATTTATATATAACATATTAATATATGTATAATATATCTATATATATATTTATAATATATATATATATACATACATACATACATAATACATATATATATATAATATTAATTTTTTTAATGTTGAAATATTTAATATATGTATAAATATATATTAGTGTAATTTCATTATCAAGAAATTCATAGGTGTCTTGGTCCAGTTGCTTTATTTGAGTCTACCGATCCATCCATCAAGTCCCATTGGGGGCATGTTTTTAGCTATGGGGTTTGGTTGCTATGTGTTATCCTTCTATCATTGGCTGTGCGACTTGGGTGCCAAGGCATTGGGGGACACGACCCAAGAGTGACTAGTTTTATTTTTAAGAAAATAAATTATAAAGAAAACATTTTATATATTTAATTTCAACAAAAATATCCATGTGTGTAGAAAGCATAGATAATTAATGGCTAATTTACAAATATTTTTTAAAAAACTAGTAAAAAAGTTCCAATAATTAGATATTTTTATAAGAATCACCAATTTATGAAATTTATAAACACAGAAAATTGAAAATGTTAGTAAATGTCAGTAATTTTCAACATACAATTTATCATCATTTTTTTAAAAACATTGGAAAATTCATTAACAACATTTTAAAAGGTTTTGAATTAAAAAATAAAAAAAATTCTATAAATTGTAAATTTATTATAGTGAAAAGTGTGAATGTTGGAACAAAATATAATCATATTCTCTGTAAATGTTTTACCAGACATGGTTAATCACATTTTTAAAATCCACTTAATATTAGCAAGGCATGTAAAATGATAAAATAGGATTTATGCATAAGGATAAAACACCTCAAATAAAATATTAAGTCTGATTTTTCTTCCACTACATATGTTATAATCAACCACATAGTCCAATGTACTTGATGAAATCAAGTTGGGGTGCATTAAATTATCATGGAATGTTTGTCTTGAAGTTTTGGGTTTACTTAACCTAGTTTACATCAAGGGTTTACTACCCATGACAGACATGGTGTAACTAAAAGGAAAAGCTTTATGGAATCTTAAAATATGATTTTAGGATTTAGGAGTGCCCTCAACTGATTGAGGAACATAGAGTTAATGTATTTGGAAAGTTAAGCCTACATAAAACCATTCAAATTCTTTTCAAGACCAAGTTTGGGTTATGAAAAGGGAATTTGGATCGTTTCCACTAGAATATCTATGATACAAGACATTTATAAACTGATGGTGATAGATTTCAAGTTTAGAAAAAGTGGGAGATTAGTAAGAATTTGATTAATTTTAAATTTATTAATATATTTTTGTAATTAAAATAAATTCTAATTATGTACTCTAAATTGTAGAAATAAAAAACCAAATGAGATCAATGATATAATTTTAATATATATTATAGAAGGATAGAATTATCATTAGTGTGAATTTCTAGGAAAATATATGTGCTTGCGCATTATACTATGTCAGGAATGAAAATTGTACATGTTAGAAACCCCTCTTCCCGAGTCGCTTTCCAAAGAAGCTGGTGACGAAGAGGTTTCTCACCATCTAAAGAATTTGGATGATGTAATGGATGTCCAATGTTTTATGTTTTCCACAATGTACAATTATATATTAAATAAATATAATGATATGGATCTGTATAAAATATTTTCTCACCTTTAGGATATCTATCAAGAGAAGGAGAGATCGGAAAGTTATTAGATCTCTAATGCACTATTCATGTGAAAGCTTGTAGAGTTTGCACTAGCTAAGGAACACATAATAAAGCTTATTGGTTATATTGATCACCTAGACATATTGAGTTTTAAGATGCCTAATAAGATTAAAAAATATCTCATTCTTTTCATACTACCCAAAAAATTCTCAATTTTTATTGTGAATTAAAATAGAAGAAATAACAAGAAGAAACTATCAGCACTTACTAATCTAATCCTCCAAGTTTATAAAGAAATGGGATGTGAAAAACCCACTATTCTTATGATGAATAAGAATAAGAGTAACATGGAAAAAGGGATAAATACTCATTACAAGTCTTAGGCTCAAGATAACCCTCTATCTAAGAAGAATAATATATAAAGGAAAGGAAAAGAATAAGATGGGGTATGTTTTTATGTGGAAAGTAGGGCCACTGGAAGAGAAACTGTTCCCAACCAATGAAGAAAGGGGAAGCTTCAAGTGCATAAATTATTGATTATAATATTTATATATCTACAAGTTGGGTATTAGATACTGCATGTGGTACTCACATATATATCCAAATACAGGAACCAAGTAGATTTCAAAAGGTTACAAGAGGTGATGTGGATCTATAGGCTACCAATAGAGCAAAGCTGGCTACTTTATCCATTGGAGACTACCATCCCACATTGTTTACATTATTTATTTTGGTTTTAAAGAACTGTTATTGTTTTCCTTTTGTTTCCAAAAACATTATTTCTATTTTTTTCTTAGATATGTATGGATTTATTTTAATCTTTGGAAATAAAGGATGATAATTTTATAATTATAAAATATTTTATGGTATGAAAAAATTGAATAACAATATTTATGTATTGAATTATTAATGAAAATATGTTATAAATCAATAAAAAACTAATATACACGTCTCATATGACACCCTATTGTGGAATTACTGTCTTGTTCATGTAAACACGAAGCTTGTGACAAAGGTATTTCAAAACCGTTATTTAATTTTTTTAGCTAAAACCAATGGAAACATGTCATGATTTTTTATAAGGAAAGATGAACAAACCACTATTTTTTGGTCAAGGTAAAAAGGCCATATATCTTATAGAATTTTTTCACAACGATGCATGTGGATCTTTTCAATTAAAGGATAGAGGTGGATACTCAACCATTATTACTTTTACCAATGAATTTAGTTGGTATGGCTATATCTAATTAATGAGGTACAAGTCATAATCCTTTTAAACATTCAAATATTTCAATAATGAGTTTGATAATAGAATGGTAATAAGATAAATAAATATTATTTGGATAAAGGTGGTGATTATATTAACTTTAACTTTATCAACATTCTACAGGAGAATGGGATTTTATATTAACTCACTCCACATTATACACCATAGTGAAATGGTGTTACTGAAAGGAGGAACCATAAATTATTGGGCATGGTAATGTTGATGATGATTTATTCAAGTCATACATTACACTTTTAGGGTTATAAATTACAAATTATATTATACTTCATAAAACACGTAACAACTAAAGTGAAAAAGAGTATTACCTTTGAGTTACAGAGCAGAAATAAACCAATTTTGTCACATGTTTTTTCATGGGGTTATGAGGAGTTTATTAATTCTATCTCAAAAAAAACTAGCAAATGAAGTCATAAAGTTTATATTTATATGTAATATTAAGGAAAAAGGGGATACTATCTAAACAACCCTTCAAAAAAGTATTTAATTATCGTAAGAAATTCCATCTCCCATATGAGTGAAAAATTATAAAGGAGGAAAGTATGAGAATGATTGACTTTGATGAAGTTGATGTTTATGATATATAAGAGTTGGTACGTGAACCTATTCCATATGTCTGCATGAAATATGTTATTCTTAAAACACAAATACTATGTATGAGAACTAGAGAGGTAAGTGAACCAAAGAGATATGATTTTATGGTAAATGATACTAGTGAATCATTATTGGTTTAAGACGATGATCCTATCTTATTTAATGAGGTATTAGAAAGATTAGAAGATATAATATTGACATAATCCATGAATTATGGGATGGTTTCCAAGTATCAAAACCAATTTTGGGTTCTGATTTATCCACTAGTTGATGTAAATCTAGTTGGCATAAATGGGTATTCAAGTGAAGGTTAGACATAAAAGTTAAAGTGAATACCTAAAATGAATAGGAATTAGATAAAAGGTTTAGAAAATATTATGGTATTAGAAATTATGAAACCATTTCTCTAGTTACCAAGAATAAATACATCAAAATTATATTAATTATAGAATCTTACCATGACTCTGAGATTATGAAATGGATGTCAGAATCACATTCTTTAATAGGAACCATTAAGAGGATGTTTAAATGACACATTAATAAGGGTTTATGCCTTTGAGAAATAAAAATTAATCTATGGAATTTTTATAGATCCATATATGGATTAAATAATGAATCTATTTCTTGTAACATTCGATTCAATGAAGCTATAAATAAATTTGGGTTCATTAAGAACAAATGTGAT
This sequence comes from Viscum album, assembly GCA_963277665.1. Classification (NCBI taxonomy): domain Eukaryota; kingdom Viridiplantae; phylum Streptophyta; class Magnoliopsida; order Santalales; family Viscaceae; genus Viscum; species Viscum album. The sequence continues at coordinate 1,367,346,765 of OY728119.1, forward strand.
CAATGTGTTTATATGTGTTTTAATGGTAGTATAACTATCATTATAGTAGTATATGTTAATGACATATTACTAATTGAAATCAATATATCAACCATATAATAGTTTAAGGCATGGTTGAGAAAGTGATTCTCCATGCAAGACATAGGTGAAGCAAATTATATTCTAGGGATTAATATGATGCATGACAGATCCAAGAGGCCACTCAGACTAAATCAAGGTATATATATTGACCAGATAATGAAGAGGTTTTGTATGGAACAATCCAAGAGAGGATTGGTTATAGTGTCACATGGTATACATATTTTAAAGAAAATGTGTCCTCACACACAAGATTAAAGATTGATAATGAGTAAGATCCCACCCAATTGTATGGTAGGATCTAACATGCATGTCATGTTATTTATGAGGATTGATGTTTCCTATTCTTTGATAATGGAAGACAGATATCAAGAATATCCCGGTGAATAACATTGGAATTCTATTAAAGAAAATTCTTAACTTTTTAAGACATACTAAAGATATGTTCCTAGTTTTTGGAGGAGATGAAGAACTAGCCACCATGGGTTATAAAAATGCAATATTTTAGAAGATCATAATGATTTGAATACATAGCATGCATATGTTTTTTGTCTCAATGGATGAGATGTGAGCTGTAAGAGTTCAAAACATCCAGTTATTATTGATTCTATTATAGATTATGAGTATATTTTGACTTCTGATGTGTCCATACAAGAAGTTGGATTCAAAAATTCATATAAGATATTTATAAGGTACTTATCAATAATGATACAATAAAATTTTACTATGATACCATTTAAATATTGGATATTTCCTTAGATCCATGGTCATATTGTAAGATAAAGAATATACCTTGGAAGATTCATCTCCTCAGGGAATTTTCCAAATGAGGTGAAGTTTTGGTGAAAAACGTATCTTAGGAGGAAAATGTGGCAGACCACTTTATAAATTATCTATTTAAGGGTAAGCATGTGTATCATGTGATAGCTAGTGGAATGAAAGATGTTTTTAGTTGGCTCAATTACAAGAGTGAGTTTGTTGGAGTTAGTTCCCTAGAACAAACATATTTAATAATTGATTACATATTTTTTTAATTAAACAACATTTCTTATCACAACTTGACTATTCATATTCATTAAATTCTTATGTGATAATGCACATAAATTATATGTAATTATAAAAGGTCACATCAGTTCCCTGCTATGATTAGAACCTAGAGGTTCTATGAAAGTATTCATGAACTATGTTCTATAGCTATATGATATTGTCTAATGGGACATATAAAATACATGATATTAGGGTTAAGAGTATCATAAGACATTGAGACACATTCTCATGGTGTTTCCTTTTGTAATCTCTAAGATAAGAGGTAATGAGAATAAACCCATCAATAAGAAATTCAAATTTCAATGTGTCATTGGATGTTCCTATATGAGAACATGTGTATTGATAGTTATACTTTAGGATTGTCATTAATGGATATCATGAATCATGTAATTTTATATATTGATTAAATCAATGATGAAATATTTTTATAGTGAAGTTTGATAAATCAGTTGCATCATGAATAAATTATTCATTATATTCAAAATTAAGATCTTTTTTCATGAATTACACAAAACATTGAATCTAAAAAAGTTATTTTAATATTTATTTAATTTTCATCACGTGATTCCAATTAGTTCATTCAATTACATGGTTTGAAAAACATATAAATTATTGAATTTTCATGTAATGCCTTGAACTGGATCACTTTGAACATTTTCCAGACCAGGCCACCATATGACCTCAAGAGTAGCTCTCTAAACACCAGAGGATAATAAACAGTGTAGGGGGTCTCATGAGGTAGTGTGTAGAGTCTATTCACCCAATATCAGAGTAAGAAACAATAAATAAATAACCAAAAATATCTATAATAGTAAATAAATAGAGTATGTGAAACAAATTAAATATAACCATTGATAATGAAATGAATTAATAAGTATACAATAATATATCAATAAAGATAACCCACAGGGCTGATCATACATACAAGATAAATAAAATAATAAAATATATGAGGCCATGCTTCATCTATGATCCATACCTCTTCCCAATCACCAAATCTCAATTGAGATATCCTGATTGATCATGCTAAACCTCATCCCAAGCCTCATCCCTACTAGTGCCTCTAATAAAAATGTGATAGATTATTTGGCACCCATGTGCAATAGATGCATAGGTAGTGTGTTAGTAAAAATATCAGTTGGGAACCCCCAACCTTGTCTTGTAGAAACAAGAATATACTATGATATGTGCATCTGACATACTCAATTATAAATAATAAAAAAATTCCTGAACAAAAATATATAAATAACTCACTAATTCAATTTTTTTCTCATTGATAGAATGTATCTGATCGTGTCATATGAACCATTCAAACTATATTATTACAACCTTCCCATGGGAATGCTTATATATCCTTGTCCAAGACCAAAAAACATCATTTATCCTTAGTTTATTAACCTCGATCGACTATACTAGCTTCACCGAATGCCGAGGTGTCTTTAAACAAGAGCATCACCTTAGGGGAACCTTTATTTAGTCATTGGGGATACCAGACTCACACCTCCAACATGATAAGTCGCAGACCCTGGGGAATCACCAGATTTCATTTATCCTCAAGACCTCAAGCTAAACGCCATGGTAGTACCTAGGATTTATTAGTATCCAGATGATGTCTAATCATAGGAGGTGTAGGCCCTAAGAAATCCTATATATCTAGGAATAATAGATTCCTAGTTAATATTCGAAATAAAATGTAATACCCTTTCCGATCCCATGATTTTTACTTGGTTATCTAATAACTCATGTCTCCTAAAAAAACATCATTGGTGTATCCACTAGATACTAGGGGATATTATATGCATTAATTAAGGAGATATAACATTTAGCCTGATGCTTTTCAACATAATTTTTAAGATATATACACCCACCCAACACCTCATACTAAAATTTGAATCCACGAGCCCCAAGAATTAGAAATGGTCTACTGGAATTGTCATTCGCATTCCATGTTTCCTAATAATTCCCAATGTTTTGACTATGCCAAAAGAATATCCCGCACCTTAGACATTATTTTATATATGTAGAACAAATATTATGATGCCGAATCATAGGTACCACTATTAATAATCCACTCTCACATCAACCGAATCACTGGATTCTAGTAGGACTAGGGATCAACACCCAATATAATATGAGAGAACATCATAAACATAACCGGTATCAAATGGTATGCTCCTTCTACATGGTTGATTCCCAGGAATCCTAGAAAATAAAAAATATTCTTGGAACAAGGCCTATTCTCAAACACCCATGTAAATTAAATTTCATCAAGCATACATGTAAATAAAAATAAATATTCAAAAGGTCTAGATGAACACACACACCCATCATCCATATCCTAACCCTATTAGGCCTATACATTGGTTTAGGTTCTAGGGTGACACCTACAATAATATCTACCCATAGCCATATATACCCACACATGGTTTCACTGTCAATAAGGAACCTACTTGTGTCACATAGTTCATAAAACATTTGAGGCACCATTAAGAGGGTCCTTAGTCTCTATAAAAATATCAAGTAAACCTCCGATTCTCATAGGACATTAAACTCTTTGACATCATCAATCAGGTATCATGACCTTAAAAACTATAAGAGGTTCACCAAATTGAAAACAATTAAAGGGATGGGTCAGAACCTATCTATGTCATCAAGGTATATCCTTTTCAGTTATCTCACCAAACCTATACTTTTCCACATATGGCCTATCCAACTAGGCCTAGTCATCTCATATGATGAAGATTCATTTACCCCTAGGTCAACTAAATGAATCCTAGGCCTCAAATGGGTCACAAGTTCTTAACATATAATATTTAGTTCATGGATGACTTCATTATCACTCACCCATACTTAGTTTTTCAAAGTTCTAAAGCTTGGGCTAGAAAGCCATGGTTGTTTAATTTATTATAAGGGCATTCCTTGTAGGACTTGAAATGTCTCTAGGAGGTCACAAGTTATGTACTGGAACATCAATGGTTGAGGTGTCATTATAGCACTGTAGGACCAACATGGCCTAAGAACTCATTAATTTTCCTCATGAAATTCAATTAGTTAATCACTTTAATTTAAAATTTTAATTCTATTTGAAATATTCCAATTTTATAGAAGGTAACCGTCTATAGTGGTGGGATCACACATCACATGCCATATGAAAAAATCATAACAACCATGGAAACTTATATGATACCACCCACCTCAATCTTTTCCCATTTAATTCCAATGGGTGAAAACTACTTCATAAGACTTTCAAAGCTTATCACAACTCCATTCAATCTTAAACCCTCACCCAATCTCCTATCACATATCACATATAATAAATAATTAATTATAAACTATAATAATAAATTATTTAATATAAAAATTATAATAATCATAAAACAAATCATCAATCATCACATATCACTAGAACCAAGTCAAACTATCCATGGGAGGTTCTTAACAGACCTACAGTAAAAATCCAAGACATAACCCTAAGAACCAGATCCATTTCCATAATTAATTTAATTTAATTTGATTTAAATGGAAACCCTTAAATAAATTTGTGATGCAGCATACCTCTTAGTAAATAATGAATATAGGTAGGGAAAATCATATTAGGATTCCCTTAACAAAAGTATAACAAAATCCCCAAGTGAATCAGGCAATTACTGAATGATCTGGTAAAATATCTAATGAAAACCAAAAATGGGAAACCCAAAATTATATGAAAGAATAGATGGTAAGATGAGATTAAAAGAGGGAGATAATTACCTCTTAAACCCCAAAACATATTAATAACCCCCCTCAAAACATGGGAGATGAAGGTGGGAGAGGGGGAAGGGCTTCCAACCTTAGTGTGTGAAAATGAAGAGTGAAGAGGGATGACCCCTCTTAAAATTATAGGGGAGAAAAATGTACTATTTTCTCCTTTAAAGGCCATCATATGGCTAGTATCTACATGAATTATCACTTTTTTGATTACATAATCGCATCACCAAGATGGTGATTTTCTAAAATCTTGACTGCACCTACCACCATGGCCAGTCCTAGGGTATATTGGTTCTAAAATATACCCCTCACCAAAATTGAAAAGTGAAAATTATCTAGAAATTAAATCACCCGTATGGAGATCGAGAACTATATTTCTTCCCAAAAGTTTCAAAAATATAGGAAATTTAAAAGAGAAAGAAAATGAACTTGAAATGAAAACTATAAAGATAGAATAAAAATAAAAATCTGAAAAGAAAAAATACCTATATATGAAATCTATTATCCACCCCACAATTATATTGTGTAATGTACTCATTGAAAAATAATTTATGCGAGAAATTACAATCAAAGAGTCATGGAAAAATAAAAAAGATGTAGAAAGGAAGGACATAACCTGGTCTTCATTTGTGATTCACTTATTTTAGATGAACTTCCTTACCTAGAGGTTCCTTAAAATTTAATATAACAACTTCATTCTATAGACATTGACTATAAATGGTGTTTATTTACATTATTCTTTAATCTTAACAACAATAACTAAAAAACACGAGTGATAATGTAATATGACAACCATTTGGAATGAAATTTACATAGAAATTTATGAATTCTAGATTCAAACATTATCACTATGTCTCCCTCTTTTAATTAAATTTTAAGTATCATTTTAACTTGATAAATTTTTGGTTTCTCATTTTATAGCACAAAGTCTTCATATGAGTTGTTTCATAATTTAATTTTTTTCCAGCTGAAAATAAATTCATGTTAATTATTTTAATAGATTAAATATCTTTCATTCCTGATAAAGTGGTAGTTATATAGACATTTATTCCACCAATAAAAGGTAAAATTCCAATTGGAGTTTTAAAAATTGTTCTATAATCACAAAGTGCATAATCTAATCTCAAACCAACATCTTTTTTTGATCATTTTTTTATCTAAAATTTATTTTATTTCATTATTTGAAAATTCAACTATTCTATTTCTATAGGGGTAATAGGGTATAAAGACCAAATTATGAAATCCATATTTCATTAAAATAGATTATACATTTCTATTACAGAACCAAATACCTTGATCACTGATTAAAATCATTGGTAATTTTTTTTTGGGAAAAAATCCCTTCAAAAAATTAGTAATGACTTTAGCATTATCAGTTCTTGTGAGAATTTGTTGTATTCACTTAACATAACGAAAAAAATCTAAATATATCTAAAATAATTAACAAGTAGTCACTTGAGATCCATATAATATATATCAAGCACATCATAAAACTGTAGGGGTTATCGGGGAATCTCATTTCTATTGGAAATTTTAACTTGAAATAGAAACATTTTACAAGTTTTTAGAAATTCAGAATATTCCCAAAACATAGATGGAAAATATAAACCAAAATCAATCACTTTTATAGAAATTATTTGAGATCCCAAGTAACCTATATGGCTCTAAGTATGAATTTTTTTGGATAGATTGGAATTTAGAATTTGAAATAATTTTTTCACTACTAATATTCGCTAAGTAAGGATCATCTCAAATAAAAATCTATGAATAAATCTGGTTACTATCAAATTTTATATTTAAAAACTTGTGGGTAATTTTATTATATTCCATATAATTCCCAATTTTAAAAAACTTGGTCTCAAACAACTTCAATCACACAATTCCTTATCCAGAAATGTTTTTTTAATGGGTAGATAGATTTGAATTTTTTTCATTCATAGTTGTAGGAAACTGGATTTAATGGAAATATCCAAGGTTTTCAAAACAGTTTTAATCATTTATTTCAAATAAAATTCTAGTAACAATAAAGTTAATCTATAAATTCTTGGCTTTGAATCAACGTTATTCACTAAAAATCTAATCATAGAAAAGTTATTGAAAAAAATCAGTTTTGATAAAAAAAGATAACATCTAGACTTTTTCAAAGAAAATAAAACACGCAAAAAATACTTCTTAGTTATTGTGTAATTTTCTAGATATTGATCTAAAGTTATAGTTTCATAAAAAATCACATTAAATTTCGTTTCCAATTTTTGACTTAAAATTATCCCAATGGAAAAATTAGAGGCATCAATCATTAATGTTGAAGAAAAACCATTTGTTGTTGGGTAAACAAGGTAGGGTTAATAGATTTTAATTTATCACACTAAAATATTTTTAAAACACTAATTAAAAACAAATTTGTAACATACTGACCTAAATTACCATCAAATCAGCAGCCGGGCCGGTGTGTCACATGACCTCAAGTGCCCCTCCCCATATGGAAAAGGATGCCGACTAACAGTTAGGGTCAAAATATGTGATAGTGGGGAGACTATACCCTCATATTAAAGTTATAAATGGTATAAAAGAATATATGAAATAGAATATAGCTGAATAAAAAAATAATTGAACAAAAAATAAAAAAATAATAATGTTAACATTAAATAAAATGTGTTCAATACTAGTTACAAAAATACATGTATGTTCTGATGATGATAGATAGATGAAAACAGTAACACAGAGCATGATTTACATTTTAGAACATATATAAGACTCAAATAAAGAAAAGACTCAAGCTCTAAGGTGATCTCTATAAGTATCCTGAGCTCCAACTCAGTCTTTTTCTTCTAACTCCTCAATTACAATAAAAAAACAAAATCTCCCAGCCTAGGTCCTACAAATATAAGGTCTACTCAGGTACCCCAGTGCAATGGATGCCCAAGTTGGGTGTGAGACATAAATATCTGTAGGAAGAAACCACTGGTGTCCAGCCCAATATAGTTGTTATTATAAAATTAAAACAATATTCCATATATAGAATCCACATAACAAAAAACTGATAAAAAGTCAACACATTTTTCAAGGTTCCTAAATAGACACCCATCCCATACCACCTGGTTTGGCCTAAACCTGGTGTCTGAAATAAGTACCTATACAAGACATAATATGTATACATGAGAGAAATTATACATGGTAATCAAGGAATACCCCCCAAATGTATGATTTAGTTTGGGGTATAATTCATGTGTCATAAACTAATCATGCTAGAATAACAAGAGAGGTATCAAAAAGCATAAGGAAACTATATTCAATATCAATAAAAGTATCTCAAGCATTTATATCATAACCATAAATTTCAAAGTTACAGCCCAAAACTATCCCTAATGTATCTCTATGGTACATCCATTTAAAGTCTATTGCCACCTATCCCATCCAAGGAGATCCTATCAGAATCCTAAATATCTCTGGTGGTATGATAACCCTATGTCCGTCCTAGTACCACATGTACGAGATCAAGTATCACCCAAGGCATGTCATAGAAAACTTTCCAATAGGTCCATCCTTGGTTTCCCCATAGGGAACCAGTATCACATAGTGGTGTAATATATTTCATGGGGATGATATTTCTTGGAAATCCAAAACACTACTTCCCCGGCATGTCAGGTTGTAACCCATCAAGTGCAGAGAGTTCATCAACAATTCCTTAATATGGATCCCATGTTCTCTCCATATCCTATATCAAGTGAACAACACAAGAAAGGAATATATTAATTCACATAATTAGTTTCAAAACATAAGAAAAAGGTGTGGCATTACCACCCTTATAAACCATTTTAAATGAGTCATTACATTTAATAAACAATTCACAAGGCAGTACCACTTGTACAATTAAAAATCCTTGATAAATTCAATTAAAAACAAAGAATTCATTTCAATTAAGGAAGAGTATATCATAATTACCATGGAATTAAATTTGTTACAAATTATGTTAACCATTCCTGTTCAATTATATAAAGAGACGTGGTCGTACCACCCTATTCAATACATTTAATCAAACTAATTTAACAAGTCAAGGTCAATACTAAGAACCATTCCTAAACATCTCACATAATATGATAACTCAACGCATTGGTTAACTCAGAAGGCTTGCCTTTAATTTAACTCATGTGTGAAAGATGGTAATTTTCAATTTAGCAAATTCCAACTATAAGAGGACTTAACACCTAATGAAGTATTGATTCATTTTACACTTACATACAAAGGGTAAACGTTATTTTGGAATAACCAAAGAGGATAAAATTAAAAACATTCCATGACTAACATTGAAATCAAGTGTAGAAGAATACCAATTCAATAAGACAAGAAATTATGTAAGTCTATAATTTCTGTTTAGCTTGAAGACATCTCACCTATATTGGAGGAGTTTTATTAGAAAACATGACATTATTTATCAACACTTAATTTGTGTATATTAAAACATTTATTCTAGAATTATATTTCATATAAAAGAGGTTAAATACTAATATTCCATGCATTAATAAATGAAACAAGAAACACCAATGAAGTAAGCAAAAAAACATGATATAAATATCCAATCACTAGATTTTAGATTGAAGGCTACTCACCTCTATTGGAAGAGTCTTATTAGAAAACATGAAATTGTATTTAAAAAATTCATTTTTCATATTTGAAAACATTATTCAATGTTGGTAGCTAAATTTATCAAAATCATAACCTAATTCCACTTAATTTATAGAAACACTAAAAATAATTTCTTTAATTAAAAAGTGTAGATGAAGAAACACCTACCTAAAAAGAAGAACCAAGCTGAAAACTTGAAGATTGATATATTTATCAGTGACCACTTGAAACTGCTCCACACATGCACACACATACCTTTATATAAATATATATATATATATATATCCATCAACCCAGTGTAATTTTTCCCCATGTCATGAGAGAACACATACATGAAAGATATATATATTTTTATATATACATACCTAAGTTTATGCATTCTCACCCATAAAGACATTCAAAAATCACCGCAATACTTATCAGAGACTCAAAAATCAAGGTGATAGGGTTAACTTAGTTAAAGTAAAATAAAAAGAACTAATAAATTACAAAACCTCAAAATATAAACTAATCAACCTCAAAAAATGAAGTTAAAACTCACAAAAAACCATTGGCAGCAAACCAAACTGAGCTGAACCGCTTCTCCTTCAGTGGAGGTTGTCAAAAAACCCAAGAATGGGTCCTATGAGACCATTTGAACAACCCTAAAATAGAAGTAAATTGTAGTCAGGGTTAATCCTCAACTAGGGTTTTGACAGAACCTCACCGGGTGCCGAAAGAGATGAAAACTGCTAAATAGATGGGGGAGACGTGACAAGACAAACTTAACTTAAAAAATCGAAGTAAAAACATGTAGATATCTGGATGAAATTGCGTCAAAAGTTGGGATACATAGAGGGTGGTGCGCCATGCCTAATGATGAAGGGGGAAGTAGGTCAGACGACCTGGATGGGGAAAGGGAGGGGCTTCCCTTTAGATTTTTTCTTCTAAAAACCTAAATTAAAACTCATAATAATAATAATACTAATTATATTGTTATTATTATTACTATTATAAAATTCATTTATTTAATTTATTTTTATTTTAATTTTAATTAATTTAATCTAATTTCTTTAAAAGACACATTACAGTGTTAACTCTTGTGAAGATAATTTTTGACTCTCGGTTTTTAAGATTGTATTCTTGATAAATAAAAAAAATTTAAATTCCCCTGGAATTGTTTTTCATTCAGTTCAAAATGTGGGACGTTACAAAATTATTTTTTCAAGTAACCTGGAAAATTGAAAAGACTTCTTAATAATTTACTTTACTAATATACAATAAAATAAAGCATGTCCAAGGATGTATCTCACATATCTCATTATTTTTTATTTGGGAAAATAAATAATGAACTCAACAATGGATTGTTCCACTTGAATTCCTTATTTAAGTAGAACATTCCCATTTACAATTCATCTATCTACCATAAAATTAAATGTTTTATTATTGAAAACAATATTTTTATCAATGAAAGTGTCAAGGATAGTGGCCAAACTTTTTAAATATTTCCAAAAAGTTAATCAATAATTAATAAATTCATCCAAAAAACCACTTCAATTTTATTAATAAATACAGAAAAAATGTACATCATGTAACTTCGAAATGTTCCCGGTGAATTATTGAAACCAAAGGGCATTATTCTATTGTAAAACCCACTTATTATATCCTTGAATTCATCACATGTTAAACATACCAACCTTAATAATATAAAAATACCTTAAAATTCATCATGAATAACACAAGCCCTTGTCACATTTGGGTGGAAATTTAATAACTTAAGAAGCCTATGGGGGCATTTTCTTTTGTTTGGATGAGAAAATCCATATTAAAAAGCCATACTTGTGCGATGATAAAAATTTAATGTGAGTTAAGTGTTTTTTGGAAATGGGTAGATATATTAATTGGGGATGGATTTACTAAACAAAATAGAGAATTTTAAATAAAGGTTGTTGAGGTGGAATGATAATTTTGAGTTCCTTATTATTGAATCAATTAATATCAATGTAATGTGTTTTGAAAATTACATTAGTGTTTTTTTGTTTACATGATTGGAGTCCAAGCCTTAAGTGTGGGTGAATTTATAAAGATTCATTATTGTAAATATTCTTATGTAATTAAAAGGATAAATTCTCACCATTTTTCATTTTCTATGAAATTTCAGCAGTTTTGGTTTTCAAGGAAATAATGGGAATTATTGTGAAAATGGATAAATTTTATGTTTTTAGTGTTTTTGATCTTATCTATAAATATTTTATCTATCCATACTTATACTTATTATTATGTGATTTCTTTTGGAGAAATTCATTTTTAATCTTGGAATTTCAAATTTTGGCTTAGCTGGAATACCATAAGATTTATCATTCTACCTTGTAAGGTGATTTTTCTACTTGTATGATGTTTTAATTTTCCAAATTTTCATCCCAATGGATATTTTTGATCCACTCAGGTCCTTTCAACCACGATTTTAATTATTATTCCCTGAATTATTTTGTGAAAAGTAATTTTTGAGCTTGGAATTATAAATTTCAGATAAATTTTGTATTTCATTAGATATTTCATTATTCCTCATATAATAAATTTTATACTCATATGATGTTTTATTTTTCCAAAGGTGAACCCTTGTGGTATTTTTTTAAGTATCATATGAATTTTTGAAAGGCTCATAAGACATTTTTGGAAGTCTTATATGCCAGTTTCCAATATATATGATGATTTCCATTGCCAAAATAAAACTTCAAATGACTTTTTATCGGTAAATATTACTTTTTGATTGTTTTATGAGAATTGTTACGAAATAGGATATTTTATAGTGAAATTATGATAATTATAATTTCAATAAATCTGATCTTATATGATATTTTCAAGATCCTATAACATTTTTTCCAAAAAAGTATTGTGTAGGACATGGTAGAGCACCTGTAATCATTATGATCTAGTTTTTTCTATGTTTTGAGTAGGAAACATGATTATATTCAAGAATAATATCAATTTTAAAATGCTCACGTACAATTTCAATGTAAATAAGTGCACACCATAGGAATAATAAATTAGTAATTACTGTATATACATATGAATAATTAGTTTCTAATGTTACCACCGAGAGTTGATCATGAAGAGTAGTTGCATGCACCAAAATTTTCCAAAGTAGTGATAAAAGTGTAGAAATATTTTGAAAATATTTTCCCTGCATCATTAGATTTTAATGAGGAAAAACTCAATTTTGAATGGTTGATTTGAACAATAGATTGTATTCTTATGGTGTGCAGTTCTAATTTATATTGGAGGATTCACATAGAGAAATTGTGTCTGAGGTAAGAGAAAATCTATTAAAGATGATTCAATCATGCTTTTCTAATATATCAAGAAGATATGTGATAACTACCTTTCATGTATTTATATATGGATATAAAATTCATAAATTTTTGAATGAAAGTACTTTTTCCTAGCAATTGTTTCAATTTATTATTCATTTATTAGTAAAGAAGAATTATAATTAAATTTAGAGGGAAACTAAGAAAATTTTAATAGAGAACGAAGTAGAAACTTCAAGCCATGAAATATGAATAATTAATCTTGATAGGAATGAGGAATATTTTAAAACCATTATTCACATCATGAAATACTATTCAAAACATGTATGTAGTTATGTAAAAGTATTCTACCCAACCAAGAAGCTATGTAGGGGTAGTTTATGGTGTGAATTCCATATTCATGATGTGATTTTTTTTGAAGAAGTAAGGAAAAGTGGAGATGAGAATTTTGTTTATGTCATGAATAAAGAATAATAATGTGAAATTTTTGAGACATACATATACAATGAAAATACAATATGGATTCAACCTATGAAAATATGTTCATACCGTGAACACAAAAACAACAATATATTTCAAAAATACTTTTTAGAGAATCCATTAGAGAATTTTTTGGGTTTTGATCCAGGAGTTTTAAGAGAACCATATAAAAATTCATGGTAGATTTTGAAAAAACATAGGCTATCCCTTGGGTTTATTCATACCTTTTAATAAATCCTACATATGATAGTATAAAAGAGAAAATATATATATCTGGGTGTAATTTGTAGCTGCGTTAGAGTGTTCAGCTAGGCCTATCTACTATGCCTTTTCTATATAATTTTGTTTTCATTATTTCTTCCTCTTATGACTAGAATGAGTCGGAAGAATTTTTTTGTACTGAGGTATGATGAAAGTCGGATTGTAATAGTGTTATTGTTATTTTGATATTTAATTCTAATTGGATATTCACCTTTTATCTCTCTTATTTATTTCTCAATTTTATTTCATGCATAATATTTATTTGTAATCATGGTAGTATTCTATAATTTGATTTATAAAACTAGGCCTACTACCAAACCATTAAGTCGATTGAATTCTATGACTAAATTCTTTTTTGAGTTAACATTCTCACTACTGAACCTAAGTAGAGGACCATTAGAAAAAAAAGTTTATGAGAGACAAATTAATATCATGGAATAAGTGTATAAATTATAAATAATTCCAATTTCAAAGGGATTAAATATTTAATCATTACAAATACTAGTACCTAATCATGGATATCATAGGCTTGGTACAATTTGATTTTATTCTCTTCTCCAACTCTCTATAAATTCAAATTATAAGTTGTGTAGAATTTAGTTCTACATTTGTTTAGAGTTCAGGTATTTATTATTAGATTATTTGATTTACTAAACTTGTTTTCATGGGATAAACCTCAAACTTACATGATCCTATACTACTTAATATTATATTTAATAATTACAGGTATATGGACATTATAATTTTTAAATTGATTTCAACCAGGTGGAATATAAAATGTTATTTGGGTACATCATTTTTAGTGTCATTTTCATGGTTGAATCTATGAGATTACATTAGTTTTATAATTTTGAAAAAGTCCTTTCCCTCAAGCATTTTAATTTCTAGATTTTATCTTAGGTTTTAATTTATCATTTAGTTTTACTTTTACAAACTTGATATTTTTTGTTATGATGATTGGAATTTAAGGAATTTTTACATAGAAAGAGAAATTCACCAGTCATATAACGAATATTTCACATAAATATGAAGAAATTAAATGGATACATAGTCATTAATAAAGGTTCCCACAACCGTACTCATGAAACAATGAGATAGTAATCCATGTTGTGGAATCTAATTATGAGGAAGTGCATCAAGAGATTTAAATCATGGTAATTAAATTATAGGCAAATTATACTTACAATTTTTAATTTTATTCAACATAATATTCCCTTAACACTATAGGTTTGGATGATGAGGATATTGAAGAGTTAGAGGTAAAATTTGAAGATCTAACTACTGATCTCGAGTGGTTTAATGAAACATTTGGAGGGAAATAGTAAATAAAAGCAAAAGATGATGAAGGAAACTAAACTAACCATGAAATTATGTGACATCAACATGAGGAAGGAGATAAAGAAGTATAAGTTTCTCCAAAATAACTATAAATCACATAATTTGAACAAACATAGTTAGTAGTTGATGATAAAGTGGAATTCTTCCAACTTTAAAAAAACTAAGTGTTACTTATCAAAATTTTACAACTATCTAGATTTTTGGTTCACCATTCACAATGTAAAAAAATAATTTCAAAAAATGAGGATAATTAGAGGTATATTGGATACACAAAATTTTTTAAAATAGACAAATCCATGGTGATAAGTTGTGTGTCAAACTCTAATTAGATAAATAAGGTAAATTGAGGGAAAAATTACCATAACCAAAGATCTTCAGGGAGGACACATTATTTTTTAAAATTTTCCAATTTTTTATTTTTTATTTATTTCATAGAAATTATTTTTATTTCTATATTAGGAATTTTAATTATTATATAATTTCAGTTACCTTATTTTTTAGCTTCAATGAAAATATACCTTTAAATTTATTTGATTATTTTTACTTTTTAGGACCATAATAGAAAAATCACAAGGAAAGAAACAAATAGATAATATTAATGAATTTCAATGACATGTGTGTAAGAGATTTAAATTAAATAAATATTTTACTTCCCCATTTGTTTTTGATGAAATCTATTTATGTTTTTTTAATTTGAAAAATTAATACCTCACATTTATCCAATGCTATTTTTTTTATCTAGGATAAAAAAGAAGTTAGAATATCTATCATTACATGTTTTATAAATCACCATTAATGATGTCGAATGATAAATATGGGGATTATAATAAGTAAATATAAACATGGGAGGGGGTTTATTTTTAAAAAATTATGATTTAATGGAATTTGATGATTTTTGTTGATGAACTTTTTCTTGGTTTTGACTTGTTTTGAAGTTTTAAATTTGTGTTGATTTATTTGTTATTAGTGTTAATTTATATGACTGATTTTCCCAATCATATGTCTCATTAATAGGAGTTTTATAAACTAATTATTTCCATTATTTATTGAGAATATTTCTTGAGATACTTGTGAATGCATTCTCCTAGAATGTTTTTTTTTCATATTATTGAATTTATGATTGTAAAAAATCACATTTAAAATTATTGAGGAATTGTTTTAGAAATAATTTATCATTAATATCACCTTGTACATTTATCCAAATTTATATTGTCGAAGCAGCGAATAATATTTTTTAAGAAAAATGCACATTACAATCCTATTTTTATCATATTGAACACAAATTTTTTAATTCTTCATGATATTAAAATATTAAAGTGTGTGGGAGGGGTTGCAAATTTTCTAATATGATTATAAAATTCCAGGATAGATTTTTGTTTTATATTTGGGTTTAGTAAGGTTCTTGATATTAATTTACTACTTAATTATTTACCCCTCATGAAAAAAGTTTAAAAATGGGTTGTGCTTTAGAGAGTTAAAAATCACCATTGTTTGATAGTTGATTTTGAGATCATTTTTGGTTGTGTGGTGGATGTGAGTCTTGTAATTGGTAAAAATTAAAAAAAAATTAAACAAAATGGAAAATAAATAAAGAAATTATAAAAAAATATGGTTTATATCATTCATTATGTTTTTATTACTTTTTACCTTTGTTTGTGTTTCGATAAGTGGGTATACATATTTCAAAATGAAGAATATTCATTAAGAATCTTTTAATTATTATTCAAAATTCTATAGAGAATAAAGTCTAATTGAACATTGCTAATTTTTAACATAATTACCTACCCACCCTTAGCCCCAAATTCATTTTAACCTTATTTTGAATCCTTCATTATTATTTGAGATCTTTTCCTTTATGCGGTAGATATTAGAGATTCATTATAAGACTATGTTAAGAATAATGACTTGTGGCATGATAAAAAATAAATTTGATTTTTTTTACCTTGAGTTATGATATAAATGAACTTAAAGTAACGTAAATTAAAATTGAAATGCAAATTAATGAGAAATTGAGAAATATGAATGGAGGTTATGATAGAAAATGATATCTCAGTAGAGATAAATTAAAATTATTGATTAACTTGGTTTCCTTAAAAAGTTAGGATTTAGAAAAATTTTCTTATTTAATGCTTGAAAATTTATTCCCTAACGAGAAATGTTTTATTTCACTAATATTGAAATTTCAATACTGGTAGAGTGATACTACTATGTGATGAGTGTTAAGATTTCATAATTTTTGAAAATAACTAGATCATGTGTGGGGGGATTTTATAGCTAAATTTTGTGAATTTATTTCAGATAATTAAATTATTGAATTATGAAATTAATTTAATTTCTCAATCCCATTTAGTAACTATGTTATTCATTTGATGATAGGGAAGTATTTGATTTTAATATAGAAGAAGAAATAGAAAAGTAGAATAGAGAGAGATGTAGAAACTTCATGCCATGACACCAAAAAGATGATGTTTGAAATAAGTTAGGAAAATGTTCATATCATGATTCAAATCATGAAATATTATTCACACAAATTATGAAATTATGTGAACATCCTCAACCTAAATAGGAAGCTATTTAAGGGTTGTTTAGGACATGATTTCCCCATTCATGATATGAATTATTCAAATAAGTGATGAAAAATAGAGAGGAGAGGTTGGTTCACTATGTGAAACATGAATTATAACATAGAATGTTTGACCTATATATATATAGTGTAAAAATAAGAAAAATTTATTTTGTGAAAACATAATCTACATTAGATTCTAAAAATATGAGTTTTTAGAATCTTCCAAAGGTGTTTTTGGAGATTTGACACAAGA
Source organism: Viscum album (assembly GCA_963277665.1). NCBI lineage: Eukaryota > Viridiplantae > Streptophyta > Magnoliopsida > Santalales > Viscaceae > Viscum > Viscum album. Next base: position 1,367,364,448 of record OY728119.1, read on the forward strand.
TTTTTTGGAGTGAATTAGATTAATTCAGGAAATATATTGAAAATACGTAGGTTATAAATTCGGTCTTTTGAAGCCTATAAAAAGGGTTTGGATGGTAACATAAATGGGAGTATGTCTAGAACTAGGTGTGAAGGTATGCTACTACAGAGTGTTCTCTTACGTCGGGCTAATGCTGCTTTTCTATAGGATTTTATTTTCATTATTTTGGTTCCCTCTCAATACTATCATGAGATAATAGACTTTATTTTGTACTAAAATATGTTTTATGGGGTTTAAAATAGTGTAATTGTTAGTTTGATATTTAACTTTCATTGGGTTTTCACATTCCATATCTCTTATTTCTTTATCTCTCTAGTTTTTCATGTATAAACATTGTGTATATTCCAGGTAGTAATCTATAATAGAATTTCTATAAATATTCCTTCAATATTACAATTGGGTGGGTTTAATTCAATGTTTAAAAATGGTTTTTATTTACCATTATCACCAATGTATTGATGTATATGGCTATTAGAAAATGGATGTTTATGAGAGATATGGTAATAACCCAGATCAAGGGTATAACATAGACTTAATTTTGGTAATAAAGAGATTAATTTTTGAATTATTACAAACTCTAGTGCATGAAGTTGAATATGAAATGCCTGTTATGTTTATTTTATTTTATCTATGCACTATCTTGTAACTCAAATGCCAAATAGTATAACATTTATTTCTGAATTCATTAATAGTTTGGGTCTTTGTTATTAGATTATCTATAACATCCAAGGTAAATAAAGAATAATACAATATAATATTTATTAATATTTGCGAATTAAATAATAATTTTACTTTAAAGGGGTTGCTATGTTCGATAGGGTACCCAATATGCAACAACGAGTTTCTTTGAAATCTTACGTTGCACACTAGTAATATAATAATATTATTTTAAATGGTAGTTAACACGTAGCCGTTTTATTGGTGGTAATGAATGGAAATAACTAAAATATGATTATATATGTTTTTTAAATGTTTTTACATTTATCCAATAAATGATAAAGGATTAAAATAATAAATGAATTCAATTTTATGCATAGATACTCTAATATTCACTAAAAGGTCGATTTATCGCCTTTTGATGGAGAACCATCATTAAAAATAGTTTTGGTCACTCTTATACATTATATTGGCCAAAATAAAATCCTTCTTTAGAATCGGGACATCAAAATTTACTTTGTGTTAATTTTTGGTATTTTTCTGATAAAGTTCATTTTTTAATGAATAGTGAAAAATGTTGTATTTTAATTCAAAACATCTTTTTAATATAACTCATTTATATTATTAGATTATCTTTTGAATTGGTTTTAATGTGAAATTTGAATATATTTTTACCATTTAATCCAATAGTGGTCATTGGAATTATTTTCAATTTGAAAGTGGACTTAAACTAGTGTCAATCTTTTGATATACATTGTTTCATAAAAACACGCTATTTTTTTTGACAATGGGAATTAATTATTTAATTAATTAATGCAACTTATATGTTTTGAATTTTGTAAAATAGTTATCATTTTTGAATTCGGAATATCAAATACATCTTAGAGTGAATTTTTGGTATTTTTCTGAAAAACTTCAATTTTTGATGAATAGTGAAACCACTAAGTGGTAGTTAAAAATTTAATTTTTCATTTAAATGAAACTTTACCACTTTTGTGAATTGAATTTCAAAAATCCGACATACATGATTTTTATTAGTAAGTAAAATGTGGTTAAATGGAATAAAAATAACTTTTTGGTGAATAGTAACTTTTAAGTTTTATTAATCACAATTAGAGGTAATTAGTGTAATTTAAGGTAAAAATAATGTTTTAATAATATGAAATTACCTTGACACATGTCATAAACTTATTGGATATGTCATGACTGACCAAGACAATCCATGGGTCAACTTGGGGACCCCACGGAGCCACTTGGGTAAGAAAATGACATTAATAACTTTTTATTTAAAGCTAAAATAAAAATATCACAAGCATGTATTGTTTTACTAAAAAAATTTTTAAATGGGGTTATACAAGTTATATTTTTTACTATAAATATTCATTATAAATGTAAAAATATTTCCTACTTCATGATATTTTTTTTATAATTTTTAGACATTAAATAAATTAAATTATTTATGACACCATGATGATGCAGCGATTACCTCATTATATAACGATTTAAATAAAATGAAAAGATAATGTAAAATATAATACCTACACTTGTCAAAAACCTATTGTATGAGTGGATTTCGAACTCTTATCACCTTATTCTAGAAATATATAATTTTTGGACCTTTAAAATCCTAAACTCATTATATAATAAAGTAACATTTTATAACATTCCAAGAGTGCCCCTCCTCCCTCTTATAAAAGGCCCCCATCTCTACCAACTTACCCACACCTCTCAAGCCATTGGATCGGCCAAGATCTGATCATTTTTTCTCTCCAAATCCATCTCTTAATCCTATAAGCCTTACCTTAGGCAGAGATCTCATCAAGAAACCCTTTTGGTTCAAACAAAGAGGAGTTACCCGATTTAAAGGTAATGTCTTCACTTTTGTTATTTTGTTTTATTTTTCTTCTCCAATGTCCTAAAATATTTTTATTAATTTCTTTTATAACAACCCCAGTATCTTAAATATACTAGGATGTTTTTATGAGAAGGATTTGATTTACACTTACACACACCTCCGTCTAATTGTTAATGAAGATACTATTTCTGTGGTTGTAAATTTTTTGCCTCACGATACGATGATTGTTCAATCTTCTTTTAACACCTTTCATGGTGGACATTAAGATGTAACTATATTTATATATGATATATATTAAGTTTATGTTTTCCTTATTATTTTGTATTTTTCATTTATGGCTTCCTTTATGGTTTCCATTATGGGTAAACGCGATAATTTCATTTTATGAAGTGCGGACTACCGCCCCCTCAAAGTGATTTGACTTGTTAATGCCATATGTGGGAAATATAAAGGATGGAGTTAATGATATTATATATGATATTATACTGGAATTATAATATACCTTTATATCATTATTATTTCACTCCATTAAATACGAAATAGAAATGAAAGTAGCGTTCATGCGTACGTACGACTTACCGTCTCCGTGAACGGTGCATTTCATTCCTTACCTCTAAATGTTATATACTATTATAACTACATGTATATGATGGATATATATGATATATAAGACATCCAAATCATGAATATCATTCTGGATATAATGAGACTTTGACCACATGAACAACATGTAATTATAAGTAGTCCATTTTTGATTTAAGTACCAAATATCGACAAAACAAACATTATTAACTTAAATGATTACATAATGTTTATAACATGGAAATAAGTGATATAAATGGAACAATAAGCTTGAAATAGGTTCTTAAGAAAGTATAAATTAACACTAGTTAATTATTCAAGAGATTAAAGAGCGATCGAGTCAAGTCGGACACGAGGTAAGGGAATTTGTCTCAATCTCCTTTCATTGAGGCATATTTAGTTTTAATACAAGAATTTATTTTATACACTATATAAAAACCTTTGAATTTTCATTTCATTCAAAGGGAATCTTTTTCTACAAGTATTTTTTCTAAATGACAAAAAGGAATGTTTCTTTTAATGTACACGGTGACAAAATCCATTCCACCACCACGAGTATTATTTTGGTATTTGGATTCCCCAAAAAGCTACAATATTTTTAAAATGAAATAAATACCATATACTATTTTATGTATTTTGGTATTGAAAATGGTTTTGATAATGGATTTTTTATGTCAATATATTTAAGTGATATATTGTGATTGAAATGTGGAAATTTATTCTCTCCATTATATTTGTTTTATGTCTTATGACTTTATAATGGTACTTGGACATTTGATGGGTGGTTATGTGATAAACCATATGACGGGTGGTGTTGTGAATACCAAGACGAGTGGTTACATGATAACCTCCAGTGCATTGGGTATAGAAGTCAGCCGTATGGCTATTCCATGTAGTGATATGTGTGGAAGTCGACCGTATTGTTATTCCATTTAAGTATGTTTATGTCCCAAGTTTCCTTTATATGTTATATGTTATTTATATTGGTTTTATAGTAATATTTTTCTTACAAAAGGGTAAGTAATGATATTTTATTTAGTGAAGAGTATTTACTACTTCTTAAAGGTGAAAAGTGTTACTTTGATAAAGTATTCATGGTTTACTTAATGTTTTGAAAAACTAACGGTTTTCCTTCTTTGTGTATCCCTTACTGAGATTTTTATGCTCATCACAAGTTTTTTTGAAATGTTTTTCACAGGATGTAATGTGGAATAGGGTCAAGGATGTGATCAAAGAAAATTCATGCTGTCTTAAACATGGAACTAGACATGACTCTTTTTTTAAGAGTTTATGTTTTGTAAAAAAAGGAAACTTTGTAGAAGTGTCTATTGTGTAATCTTTTGAGATGTAATAGTTATGATCTAATTATCTAAAACTCTAAACCTAAAAAGATCCTCAATGTGAATTATTCATTTAATTCAATATTAAGTGAGTTATGGCCGGGTCCTTATAGTTGGTATCAAAGGGAGGTTTAGACAACTTTAGGAGTTAGCAAAATTGTTAAATTTTATGTCCCTAAATTAATTTATGGTATGATTGAAATGATATATCATTTAAAGATTACTATGTTACTTCGCCTAAGATATTCCTGTGTTCAGAATGGTTTTTTGTAGAGGAAACATGGCAGCTATGTTCGGACGACATCAGGAGGAAGACAACCTTCCAAATCAGCAACCTGAGATGGTCGGAATCAGAACTGAATAGTTTGTTACAGTGATAGCACAATTGACTCAGGCTATAAATAGTGGTGGTATCTATGCATGAGATCAGCCAGATCAACCACCGAGGAACATGTTAGTGGTGGAACATATCATGAGGCAACATCCCCAATCATTCATAGGATCATCTGACCCTGTGCTATGTCGCACCCCAACCTTTTTGAATTAATTTTCAATTTATTATTTCTTAGTTTCGGGTTATCGCGCCACGGTTTGTGTTGAGTCATGATTTAAAATTGTTGACGTTTAATGTTTTTAGTTGGTTTAGGACCCGTGTACGACCCCCACACGGTTGGCGGTAGCCATGCAACTCGCCCAGGTGTTGTGCAATTGCTCAATATTATCATTATTATTATTCTTATTATTATTATCTTTATTGTTAAAAAATTTTCTTAATATTTTCTTTATTATTATTATTGTTATTATTTGTATTATTCGTTTTATTTTTATCATTATTGTATTATTAGTATTATTCCTTTTATTATTTTTACTTTTTTTATTTTTTTATTATCATTATTATTATTTATATCTTAATATTTATATTATTTATATTGTTATTTTATTAATATTTTTATTATTTTATTTCATATTTTATTATTATTATTATTTTATTATAAAAAAAACAAACCTATCCTAACCCTAGTTCTACCCAGCCCCCCATTTTCCCTCTCCCTTCTACCCGTATACCCCTGGTCTTCCCCCTTTTTTTCTCCCCGCATCGCACCCCTGCAGCCCCTGTTCGTCGCGAATCCCCCATCCGACCACCTCCTCCTCCCGGCGAAGCCCCGTCCCGGCTTCTGCACCCCCGGCCTTCGCCGCCAACCCCTCTCCCCCAGTCCTAATCTGCTCCTCCTCGCCCAGCCACCACCCCCGGGCAATGCCTCATCACATCCCGCCCTCCTCTTCGACCATCAAGTGCCCCTTCCACCAGATTTTCCACCTAACCCTTCTACTGTGCTTGTACCCAGGCTAGCCAACCCCTCCTGTAGCCGACCCACGCCCCGACCTCCTGCTTCTCCAACTTCCGCACCCCTTCCCTCGGCCTCACCCCCCTTTGGCATCCCAACTGGCCTGTTCTAGCAGCCCTCCCCTATGACGTCTCCGGTCGACCCCAGTCGCAACCCCCCATTTACCCGGCCTTCTTCCGCACCGTCCAGGCAGCCCCGACCACTCTCCCAATCTCCGGCCAAACCCTTCAACTCGGTTCAATTATCTATCTATCATTGAATTTATTTTTTTATTTATTTTATATTTTTTTCTTTCTTCATTTCTCCTTTGGTGTTCATATTTATTTTTATTAGATCTTAATAATGTTGTTATTGTGTGTCACGTGTATTTTCCCATCATTAAGCGCGTGCGATTGATCCGCAAGGCGTTGCTCAACATTCTGTTGGGGTTCCGTCACATCTGCTCTTGGTTCGAGGTAGGTGAATTCACGTATTTCATTTCTGAAACACTCCATTAATACCTCTGCTCTTTCATTTAGTTTTGAAACTTGATTCGCAGTTTTTTTATGCCCATAATTTTCCTACTATATTGTTCTTAAATGTTTAGAGTTTGTTAAAAGTATGCTTTGAGTCAGTTTCTGGTTTACATCTGCAGGTATTTACGATGATGTGTTTGAATAGGTGTCAAATTTTACTTGGATAATTTTTTTAAAAAATGATTCGTACCTCCTTAATGTATGATGTTAGTCTGATATGGTGTTTTCAAACTGATAGAATTTGTTAAGAGTATATTTTGAAATGACCTCCTATTTAAATGTTGTTTGGGGAAAAAATATTATTTTTTTATATGCATTCTGACATGTTTTATGGGTTATGTGTGTACTATGAAAAGTGTTTTTCATGAAAGACTTATCATGTATTTGGTTTTAGGATGATATTTTTTAATGAGTTATTGGGTGTCTTTTGTGTGCGAACCCTGGTTGAGTCATTTGATGGCATTTGATAAATTGTGCGAGATGTGAAACTTTTTTTGGAAGGTATTTGGTCTGCGTCTGATTTCAAAAGAGTATTTCAGAGGTGTATGTGGTGGGATTCCATGTTGTCCTACTTAGTAGTGTTTTATAAATTGTTTAAATGATTCACTAAAATGTGTAAGTGATCACGAACCATGTATTTAAATGGTTTTGGTGCCGCATAAAGAACAATTATTTCTTTAATGGAAAGGAAGCCCTTTTGACTTCTTTATTTGTGTTGTGTGCTTTTCATCCTGTTTTGAAATAAAAGATGGTTTTCAAAATGGTAAAGACCCGCTTGGTAAATGAGATGTGTTTTGGGTGTGTGTTGGAACGTGACAGCCTGTTTGGCACTTTCATCTTTAGTGTAATGTTTGTGTTGATTCTTTGAAATGACGACGTTTGGATTAATGTGTGCCCATTTAACAACTTTAGTGTTTTGAAAAAGGTATCAAACGGTTTTAATGATTTCATGGCATGACGACCCGGTTGGCACTTTGTTAATGTGAAATGTTTGAATGTGTGTTTGCGGGCGCTCCTGTCTAGGGTAACCCTTTATGGGTGAACGCATAGGAAGTGTCCATGTTTGGGGTATACAAGTGTGGTGAGATGGGTCACGCGTGTGAGGGCCTTACTACTTACACAGTATTATTATTTTTACCACCATGGGTTCCTGAGTGTCTTATAGAGATCGAGTGATGGTTGCTGATCAACCCTGATTAGACGAGTTGGTACCCCTTGTATTTGTTGTTAGGCTAGGTGGGCTTTGCCACTAGATTGGTCAGTTAGGGCGGCCAGTTGGTTATAGAATTAGGAGTTTCACCATACGCCGGCAGGTGATTCTGAAACCGAGTACATCCAGGGGTCTTCTAGGGATGTTTAGGATCACCCATGGTTGTTGAATTATTTTCATTTATCGTTTACTTTCCATGTACTAATTTATTTTCAGTTTGCACTCTTACTTGTTTTACTCTAGCACAACATTGTTATATTCTATTTTGGAATTTGTTTATAAAATGACAAATGATCTTGGAAAATGGCATGTAGCATGTATTGGATTTTTATATGGGGAAAACGTGTTTCTTATTTTCAAATGTGAAAACCCTACTTTTATAGTTATATTTTCAAACTTGCATTAATGGATTGTTTCGAGAAAGGAAGGACATGGGTTTAGTGGTTTACTCTTGGATTCCCTACTGAGCATTTTAAATGCTCATTCCTACTCTATCATCTCATTTGCAGGTTTCTGTTGATCATGTTTCTCTCGTTTGAGTTTCTCATTATTGGGGCAAGGTCAGCTTTTGGTTGGGAGGTGACCTGGATGGTCACATGAAGGTATGTTGAGGCGTTCTGTTTATATTCTTTTTATGCTGCTTGAGTTCGATTTTATTATTCCGTTTATTCTTGTTTATCTATTTATCTTATATGGGACAAATCGTTCCCAGTGGTTTAATTTTGATGCCCGACACTAGTTTCCAGCCCATGGGGATTGGGAACACCCCTCGGGCCAGGTCGTGGGCCGACTCGGGTGACCGGTTTTGGGTCGCCCCGAGTTGGTTTGTGACAAAATGTTATCAGAGGAGGCCCTTGTTATTTGGGGTGTCTAGTAGATGGAGATTAGGACTGTCGGGACTCGAGAGGTAGGTACGAGAAGGACGTCATGAACCCTCACCCGTTCCGAACCTTGAGTCGCCAGGGGTAGTCCGGAAATTGAGTTCTTGTCTAATTTTTATTTGATTTGGATTTAGGGATGACAACGGAGGCAAACCGATGTCACTTCATGATTTTACATGGAGTAGTGACCCATGTGGAGTCTGCGTACATGGTTTATGTTTTTTCCAGTCATTGAAACTTACTTAGGGCATGACCCACTACCATGTCGCTAGGTTAAGCATGACTACTAGTCCCTCTCTTCAATGATTTGATGCAAGTTGTGTATTTTCTTGGTTCTTGTGGGAGTAAGTGAAATTTTGGAAATGAAAAAGGGTTTTTTAAATGAGAACATTTTCTTTTAAAGGGATTTTAATTTGTGAAAGGATATTTTCAAAACTGAAAGCTCTTGGATAAAAAAAATCCGACGTTCGCTTGGAACTCGTAGAGATATGGTTTGGCTGCAACATCGGGTACTCATTATGAACGTTTGCACATGTAAGGGAATGAATGGGAAGTGCATGTTGGTGCGTATAGATGAAAGCAGATGAAGACATGTGCAAAAGTTAATGAGATTACTAGGGTGTGAACTTGGAATTAAAGGCCAGACTTTGTTTTTCTAAAGTGATTTAAAAAAAATAAGAAATTTTTTTTTGGAAAAAAATTGAATTTGGTGTGGAAAGTGGCCTTGAATAAAGGAGGTTTTGAAATCTAAAATGAAAAAAATAATTTTGGCTATATTTACATTTTCTTGTTTATTTTGAGTTGGTTGTTTTGGATGAAGGTGATTTCTTTGATGTTCCTTCGGCTTGATATTGGTTTTGGTTCTGTGTTTTATATGTTGTTCAGAAAATGCCTTCTAAAAAGGTCCCCAAGGTTTTTGATAAGTCATACCCAACTTTTGGTCCTTCTGGGACTTTGCCTACCCTTCACGGTGATCGAGGTCCGTTAGAAGTAGCAGAATGGCTTGAAGGGGTCGAGCGTGTCTTCATGGTTTTGGGAACTCCCGAAGCTGTCAGACTGCATGCTATTTTGGGTCTGTTTGAAGGTCCGGCTCTGGAGGAATGGGAGTTGGTTGCCCCACCGTCAGTGCAAGTTGGGATGACATGGTATGTCTTTAAATCCAACTTCATCTGATGGTTTATACCTTAAGATGTAAAGATGAAGAAAAGGGAAGAGCTCATGCGTATTCAACAAGGCCAACGGACGATGAAGGCATATGTTGACCATTTCAAGGAGCTTGTGTCCTTTTCTCTCGAGGCAACGTCACGAGATTTGATGAAAACATCTCTCTTTATTGGGGGTCTTCGTCCAGAGATCAAGGAGCGAGTCCTCCTTTCTAAGGACCATCATTTTGAGAAGCTAGTGGATGAGGCGTTCTTAGCTGAGTTGGTCTTCAGAGCGGAGATGGTTGGCAATCCAGTGTATCCAGTTACTTGTGAAGGTTCCCCTTTTAGCGAGAAGGGTGTGCAGAGGGACCTATTACTAAAGATTCCTATGTAGTGGTTCTAACTTCTAGTTCGTCGTACCATTCAGTGGTGTGCCACCAGTGTGGCTGGTTCGGACATGTGAAGTCGTCATGTCGCATCCCTCTGAAGACATTCCATCATTGAGGATGTCTGGGAAATCTAGAGAAGTTTTGCAGAAATCGTCGCCTGAAGAAGACTTTGTGACCGAGGGATTCCAGTACCTGATTGTGAGGTAGGAGATGCATCAGTCATCAGAACCCCAACCATAGGTCTTGGGGTGAAGCTCGCACGCAGTCATGATATGCCCGGGGTATGAAGCCTTGGTCCGGGTTTTGTGTTCTGCGTTGGGAGTGGAACATTTAAAGTCTTTTTGTTCTTGTTTCTGCAGATAAATATTTGACATTATTTTAAGTTCATTTATTCATCGTGAAGTTACAATAGACATGTTTTGTTGTAATCCAATAGTTTTGTTTTCGGATTATGGGTTTCTGAATCGTGTGTTTTCTTAAAAGTGTGTTTGACCCTTGTATATGTTGGTCTTCGTTTGGCGACGTTCGTTTGGAGATGTAAGTGTCTGTGAAGGTGTTAAGGTTTGTGGTTATAATCGGTTCACTTTTTTAGTTAAGTTCTTCTTAGTTGTTTTTCTCCAATGTTCAGGGTTATTGGTATGGGTCGAGAGTTCCATGTTTCAGCGGAGGTGTTGTTTCGCTTGTGCTATAGAAGATAGTTTGGATTGGTTGGGAGTTCCCACATTGCCCCCCTCCCGGGGTGGTATGTTTGAGTGTTAAATTTTTACATTAGTTCGATTATAGTGGTGGGGAGAACCCTTTCATGTTCTCCCATTCTCTTGTGGTGTGTTTCCCTTCAGTTTCAGTCGGGCATGGATACTTTCCTTGTCCACCGTTCAGCTGGGTGACTTTCTGGGGGTAGAAAGTGTCTCTGGTGGGGAGAATTATCACACCCTGACCTTTTTGAATTAATTATCAATTTATTATTTCATATTTTTGGGTTCTCTAGACGAGTTTTGTGTTGATTCCTGATTTAAAATTGTTGACGTTTAATGCTTTTAGTTGGTTTCGGACCCGTGCGCGGCCACCGCACGGTTGGCGGTAGCCATGCAACTCGCCCAGGTGTTGTGAAATTGCTCAATATTATAATTATTCTAATTCTTATTATTCTTATCTTTATTGTTAATAAATTTTCTTAATATTATCTTTATTATTATTATTTTTATTATTTTTATTATTTGTATTATTCGTATTATTATTATCATTATTGTATTATTAGTATTATCCTTTTATTATTTTAACTTTTTTTATTTTTTATTATCATTATTATTATTCATTATATCTTAATATTTATATTATTTATATTGTTATTTTGTTACTATTTTTATTATTTTATTTCATATTTTATTATTATTATTATTTTATTTTTAAAAAACAAACATATCCTAACCCTAGTTCTACCCGACCCCCCCATTTTTCCTCCCCCTTCTACCCACATACCCCTGGTCTCCCCCCCTTTTTTCTCCCCGCATCACACACCATTAGCCACCTATTCGGCACTGCTCACCCATCCAGCCACCTCCTCCTCCCGGAGACGCCCCGTCCCGGCTTTCGCACCCCCGACCTTCGCCGCTAGCCCCTCTCCCCCGGACCTCATCTGCTCTGCCTCACCCAGCCGCTGCCCCCAGGAAATGCATTGTCACCTCCCACCCTCCTCCGCCACCATCAAGCGCCCCTTCCTATGGCTTTTCCCCCTACCCGTTCCGCTGCGCTTGCACCCAGCCCATCCAACCCCTCTTGTAGCCGACCCGCGCCTCGACCTCCAGCCTCGCCGGCTTCCGCACCCCTTCCCTCACCTCACCCCCCTCTGGCTTGCCCAACCTGCCTTTTCCAGTAGCCCTCCCCTCTGTCGTCTCTGTTTGACCACAGCCGCAACCCCCCCCCCCCTACCCGGCCTTCTGCCGTACTGTTCAGGCAGCCCCGACCACCTACCCAATCTCTGGACAAACCCTCCAACTCGGTACAATTATCTATCGGTCCTTGTATTTATTTGTTTATTTATTTTATTTTATTTTTTCTTTCTTCATTTCACCATTGGTGTTTTTATTTTTTTACTATATCTTAATATTGTTGTTATTATGTATCATGTGTCTTTTCTCATCATCAAGCGTGCACGATTGATCCGTAAGGCATTGCTCAACATTCCGTTGTGGTTCTGTCGCGTCCGCTCTTGGTTCGAGGTAGGTGAATTCACGTATTGAATTTCCAGATCACTCCATTAATACTTTCACTCTTTCATTTAGTTTTGAAACTTGATTCACAGTTTTGTTATGCCCATAATTTTCCTACTATGGTGTTCTTAAATGTTTAAGGTTTGTTAAAAGTATGCTTTGAGTCAGTTTCTGGTTTACATTTGCCTGTATTTGTGATAATGTGTTTGAATAGGTGTTAATTTTTACTGGGACGATTTTTTAAAAAATATGATTCGTACCTCCTTGATGTATGATGTTAGTCTGATATGGTGTTTTCAAACTGATAGAATTTGTTAAGAGTATATTTTGAAATGACCTCATATTTAAATATTTTTTGGGAAAAAATATTATGTTTGTTTATGCATTCAGACATGTTTTATGGGTTATGTGTGTACTACGAAAAGTGTTTTTAATGAAAGACTAGTCATGTATTTGGTTTTAGGATGATTTTTTTAATGAGTAATTGGGTGTCTTTTGTGTGCGAACCCTGGTTGGGTCATTTGATGGAATTTGATAAATTGTGCGAGATGCGAAACTTATTTTGGAAGGGATTTGGTGTGCATTTGATTTCAAAAGAGTATTTTGGAGGTGTATGTGGTGGGAGTCCATGTTGTGACACTTATTAGTGTTTTATAAATTGTTTAAACGATTTACTAAAATGTGTAAGTGATTACGAACCATGTATTTAAATGGTTTTGGTGCTGCATAAAGAACAATTATTTTTTTAATGGAAAGAAAGCACTTTTGACTTCTTTATTTGTGTTGTATACTTTTCATCCTATTTTAAAATAAAAGATGGTTTTCGAAAGGGTAAAGACCCGCTTGGTAAATGAGGTGTATTTTGGGTGTGTGTTAGAACGTGACGACCCGTTTGACACTTTCATCTTTAGTGTAATGTTTGTGTTGATTCATTGAAATGACGAGGTTTGTATTACTGTATGCCCATTTAACAAATTTATTATTTTGAAAAAGGTATCAAATGGTTTTAATGATTTCATGGCATGACAGACCGGTTGGCACTTTGTTAATGTGAAATGTTTGAATGTGTGTTTGGGGGCGCTCCTGTCTATGGTAACCCTTTATGGGTGAACGCATAGGAAGCATCCGTGTTTGGGGTAGGAAAGTGCGGTGAGATGAGTCACGTGTGCGAGGGCCTTCCTACTTACAAAATATTATTATTGTTACCACCATGGGTTCCTCAGAGTATTTTAGAGATCGAGTAACGGTTGCTAATCAACCCCGATTAGACTGGTTGGTACCCCTGGATTTGTTGTTAGGCCAGGAGGGCTTTGCCACTGGATTGGTCAGTTAAGGTGGCCAGTTGGTTATAGACTTAGGAGTTTCACCATACACTGGTAGGTGGTTCCGAAACCGAGTACATCCAGGGGTCTTCTAGGGATGTTTAGGATCACCCATGGTTACTGAATTATTTTCATTGCTTGTTTACTTTATGTATACTAAATTATTTTCAGTTTTCACTATTACTTGGTTTACTCTAGCACAACATTGGTATTTTCTGTTTTGGATTATGTTTATAAAATGACAAATGATCTTGGAAAATGGCATGTAGCGTGTATTGGGTTTTTAAATGGGGAAGATGTGTTGCTTATTTTCAAATGTGAAAACCCTACTTTTATAGTTGTATTTTCAAACTTGCATTATTGGATTGTTTCAGGAAAGGAAGGACTTGGGTTTAGTGGGTTACTACTGGCATCCCTTCTGAGTGTTTTAAATGCTCACACCTACTTTATCATCTCAGTTTCAGGTTTCTGTTGATCATGTTTCTCTCGTTTGAGTTGCTCATTATTGGAGCAAGGTCAGCTTTTGGTTGGGAGGTGACCTGGATGGTCACATGGAGGCATGTTGAGGCATTCTATTTATATTATTTTTGTGCTGCTCGAGTTCCGTTTTATTATTTCATTTATTCTTGTTTATCTATTTATCTTATATGGGCCAATTCATTCTCAGTGGTATAATTTTGATGCTCAACACTGGTTGCCAGCCCATGGGGATTGAGAACGCCCCTCGGGCCATGCCGCAGGCCGACTCAGGTGACCGGTTCAGGGTCGACCCGGGTTGGTTCGTGACATGCTAGAAGAAGGGTGGATTAATGCACTGGAGAAGATTTTTGATATCATGGGGTGTTCAGAACATCAAAAGGTTAGTCTCGATGTTTACCATTTTGAAGGTGAAGATGATCAATGGTGGTCGATGGTGAAAAATATCAGGGATAGTGATGAGATTAAAGATCTTCACTGGGATGAATTTAAAGGTATGTTTCTTGAGAAATATTTTCCTAAGGTAGTTCGTCTTAGGATGGAAAAATAATTAATATATTTGAGGCAGCGGGACGATTCAGTGGCTTCTTATGAAGCAAAGTTCACTCGACTGGCTAGGTATGCTCCAAATTTCATACGAGATCTTGATAGTAATATCAACCGTTTTTACTCAGGGTTAAAGCCAAAGTATCGAAGGGATTTAGCTTCTTGTTAGTTCAATATTTATGAAAAACTTGTTATATGTGTGGAGAAGGTGTAAATGGAGTTTGCCGATGATCATGTGTCGTTTCACAAACAACAGAATAAGAGGTCCAGTTGGCAGGAAAAGGGGAAGAATTCATCAAAGAAGCAAGGAGGTAAGAAAACCAAATATCCATCCTATGAGAAGTGTGGTAAAATGAATCCTAGAGAATGTTTATCCAAGTATAGAAAGTGATTTTGGTGTGGTAATTTTGGTCATACTGCTCGTAATTGTAGTGAAGATGATCAAGTTAGAAATGAAAAGCCAACGGTAAGATGTTTTAAGTGTGATGAAATGGGTCATTATGAAAATTAGTGTCTAACGAAGAACTCAACTGAGGGAAATAAGCTAGACTACAAGCAGAAAGAGGTGGTGAAATCCTTTGAAACTACTTTAGCAGATGTTGGGCCATCGAATAAAGTAGTATCAGGTACACTATTTTTTTTTCTGATTATGCCAATCTGTTGTTTGATTCCGGGCCTACACATTCCTTCATTTCTGAGAAGTTTTCTAGTAAATTGGATATTCCATATAAAGATATGAATCCTTAACTTATGGGAAAAACACCCATAGGAAACGTTGAGACAAAAATAAATTATAAAAACCTTCCTATCCTTGTGTGGGGAAAGAATCTACCTACAAACCTTATTGTATTGCCTCTAGTAGAGTTTGACATTATTTTGGCATGAATTGGATTTCAGTTTATCATTCTAAGATTGATTGCAGAGATAAAGATGTTTCTTTTCAGAAATATTTTCAGTTTGTGTACAAGAATGAACACTTTATTTTGATAACATATCATGAAGTTTAGAAACTAGTAAAAGATGGAAATGAATGTTACCTTGCTCATATTTTTGAAAATAAAAGAAATTTTCAGATTAATGATGTGCCAGTGGTAAATGAGTATTTTGATGTTTTTCTTGATGGGTTTCCTGGTATTATTTATGATTGGGAAGTTGAATTTACTGTTTACTTAGTTCCTGATTCTAAGCCAATTTCAAAACCCCTTTATTGAATGGCTCAAGTTGAACTTTTAGAGTTAAAGAAGCAATTTCAAGAGTTATTAGATAAAGGTTTCATTCGACCTAGAACATAACCATGGGGTGATTCTATCTTGTTTTTTAAAAGGAAATACGGTTCAATGAGACTTTTCATGGATTATAGAGCATTGAATAACATCACTGTTAAGAACAAGTATCCTTTTCATTATATCAATGATTTGTTTGATCAGCTCTAGGGAGCCAGTATTTTTCAAATATTGACTTGAGGTTGGGGTAAAATCAGTTGAAAGTAAAAGAAGTAGACGTTCCGAAGACTACGTTTCGTACTAGATATAGCCATTATGAATTTGTATTTATGCCTTTTGGGTTAACCATTGCACCTTCAGTATTCATGGACCTTATGAATATAATTTTCCATGAGTTATTGGATATGTTGGTGGTTGTTTTCATTGATGATATTTTGGTGTTTTCTAAAAGTAAATAGGAGCATGAAAGTCATTTAAGGGTTATATTGAAAACCTTAAAAGAAAAGAAACTGTATGGAAAATTCAGCAAGTGTGAGTTTTGGTTACAACAAATTTCTTTCCTTGGTAACATTATTTCAAAAAATGGCATAACTGTTGATCCTGCTAAACCAAAAGTTGTTAAAGAATGGATAAGACACACAAATGTAACTAAGATCCATAGTTTTATTGGCTTGGAAGGTCATTACCAGAGGATTGTTGAAAAGTTTTCACGGTTATCTAGTCCAATGACTAAACTAACTCTGAAGGGTGTTAAGTTTATCTAGACCAAAGAATGTGATGATTGTTTTTCAGAATTGAAAAGAAGATTGGTGAATGCTCTAGTTTTGGAACTTCTTTCCAGGAATGGTGAGTTTGTTATCTATAGTGATGCTTCATTGAAAGGACTTGGTTGCGTACTAATGAAGAATGATGAGGTAATCGCTTAATCTTCACGTCAGTTGAAAACTCTTGGGGTAAATTACCCTACACATGATTTGGAATTAGTTGCTGTGGTTTTCTCTTTAAAAATTTGGAGGCATCATATGTATGGTGTAAAGTGTGAAATATATACGGATCACAAAAGTTTAAAGTATATATTCACTCAGAATGAATTGAACATGAGATTGAGGAGATTTCTAGAATTAATCAAGGATAAGGATTGTACAATTAATTACCATCCGGGAAAAGAAAATAAAGTGGCTGATGCTTAGAGTCGAAAAATTAATTCTTCATTAACTATGTTATGTTTTGAACATGATCCTTTGGTTAAGGATTTGATGAATCTTGGAATATAAGTTGTTGGTGCAGGAAGTTATTCTGTTTTGTTTCAGGTGTCAGTGTGATCATCTCTATCAGACATAATTAAGCAAGCACAGAAGCAAGACACTGAGTTGCAGAAAAAGGTTGAGCTGGTTCAGAAGGGTAAGTTGCCTGAATTTAACATTGATAATGATTGTGTTTTGAGGTTTGGGAAGAGATTATGCGTTCTTTGTGATTCACAGTTGAAGAATGAGTTGTTATGTGAGGCTCATAGTTCCCCATTTTCAGTTCATCATGGAAGTGCTACGACGTACAGAGATCTGTAGGAGTATTACTGGTGGGATGGAATGAAAAGAGATATTTCTGATTTTACGGTGAAGTGTTTGACTTTTTAGCAGGTTAAAGTAGTGCGGAAGTTACTGAAATGGATGCTGCACCCATTACCGATGCCATAGTGGAAATGGGAAAATATATCCATCGACTTTGTTGTGGGATTACCGAAGACATATCGATGTAATAATGCAATCTACGTTATTATTGATCTATTGACTAAATCTGCTCATTTCCTTCCTATTCGAGATACTTTGTATCTAGATCAACTTTATCGGTTGTATGTTAAAGATATAGTCAAGTTTCATGCAGTTCCCCTCTCCATTGTATCGGATCGTGATCCCACATTCACTTCTAACTTTTGGAAAGTACTTCAGGAGTCGTTGGGTACTGAATAAAATTTTAGCACAAATTTTCATCCTCAGCTAGATGTGCAGTCAGAATGAACAATTCAGACTTTGGAGGATATTCTACGTGCTTGCTCAATGTTTAATTAGGGAAGTTGGTACCCACATCTTTCTTTGGTTGAGTTTTAATATAATAACAGTTTTCATTCCAGTATACAGATGGCACTATTTGGGGCATTATATGGGAAGCAGTGTTGAACTCCAGCTTTTTGGGATGAAGTTGGTGAAAGGATGTTGATGGGACCAGAATTGGTGGAAGAGATGGTAGAAAAAGTACAGTTGATTCAGAAGCAGATGAGAACAACTCAGAGCAGGCAGAAAAGTTATGCAGATAACCGGAGGAAGGATCTATCTTTCGATGTTGGTGATCATGTCTTTCTCAGTGTTTCTCCATGGAAAAGTGTGATGCGTTTTGGTATGAAGGGAATGTTGAGTCCGAGGTTCATTGGACCTTATGTAATCCTAGAAAAAGTTGGATCAGTTGAATATAGAGTGGATTTACCTCCGAGTTTATCTCAGGTACACAATGTTTTTCATGTTTCGATGTTGAGAAAGTATATGCCAGATCCATCTCATGTTTTGAGCCCAGAGGAAGTTCAGTTGGAAGAGAATCTCTCTTATGAATAACAACCAGTGCAGATTCTTGACTGTAGAGAGAAAGTGTTGCGGAATAAGGTAATTTACCAGGTAAAGGTTTTGTGGAAAAACCATATGGTTGAAGAGGCAACGTGGGAATCTGAAAATGCTATGAGCGATAAAAA
Source organism: Viscum album (assembly GCA_963277665.1). NCBI lineage: Eukaryota > Viridiplantae > Streptophyta > Magnoliopsida > Santalales > Viscaceae > Viscum > Viscum album. Next base: position 1,367,382,922 of record OY728119.1, read on the forward strand.
CCCCCACTTATTTTTATAAGTGAATAAAATTGCAGGGACGCAATTCCTAAAAGGGGGAAGGATGTAACATCCCAGGTAAATAAAGAATAAGAAATTTTCATATTTATTAATATTTGTGAATGAAATATTAATTTTACATTAAAGGGGTTGCTTTGTTCGATAGCGTACCCGATACGCAACAATGAGTTTCTTTGAAATCTTACGTTGCACACTAGTAATATAATAATATTATTTTAAATGGTAGTTAACACATAGCTGTTGTATTGGCGGGAATGAATAGAAATAACTAAAATATTATTATATATGTTTTTTAAATGTTTTTACATTTATCCAATAAAAGATAAAGGCTTAAAATAAGAAAAGAATTCAATTTTAGGCTTAGATACTCTAATATTCACTAAAAGGTTGATTTATCACCTTTTGATGGTGAACCATCTTTAAAAATAGTTTTGGTAACTCTTATACATTATATTGGACCAAATAAAATCCTTCTTTAGAATCAAGACATCAAAATTTACTTTGTGTAAATTTTTTGTATTTTTCCGATAAAGTTCATTTTTTTAACAAATAGTGAAAATTGTTGTATTTTAATTCAAAACATCTTTTTAATCTAATTAATTTATATTATTATATTATCTTTTGAATTGGTTTTAAAGTGAAATTAGAATATATTTTTACCATTTAATTCAATAGTGGTCATTGGAAGTATTTTCACTTTGAAATTGGACTTAAACTAGTGTCAATCTTTTGATATATATTGTTTCATAAAAACACGCTATTTGTTTTGACAACGGGAATTAATTACTAAATTAATTAATGCAAATTATACGTTTTTAATTTTTTAAAATAGTCATCATTTTTTAATTCAGAATATCAAATATAGCTTGGGGTGAATTTTTGGTATTTTTCTGAAAAACTTCAGTTTTTGATGAATAGTGAAACCACTAAGTAGTAGTAAAAAACGGATTTTTTGTTTAAATGAAACTTTTCCACTTTTGTGAATTTAATTTCAAAAATAAGACATACATGGTTATCATTAGTAAGTAAAATGTGGTTCAATGGTATGAAAATAATTTTTTGGTGAATAGTAAGTTTTATGTTTTATTAATCATGATTAGAGGTAATTAGTGTAATTTAAGGTAAAAATAATGTTTTAATAATACTAAATTACCTTGACACATGTCCTACCATTATTGGATGAGTCATGGCCGACCAAGACAATACATGGGTCAACTTGGGGACCCCATGGAGCCACTTGGGTAAGAAAATGGCATTAATAACCTTTTATTTAGAGTTAAAATAAAAAAGTCATAAACATGTATTTTTTTACTAAAACAATTTTTACATGGGGTTATAAAAGTCATATTTTTGACTATAAATATTCCTTATAAAGATAAAAGGATTTAATACATCATGATATTTTTTTTATAATTTTTAGAAATTAAATAAATTAAATTATTTATGACACCATGATGATGCAGCAATTACCTCATTATATTATAATTTAAATAAAATGAAAAGATAATGTAAAATCTAAGACATAAACTTTTCAAAAACATTTTGAATGGGTGTATTTAGAACTCTTATCACCTTATCTTAGAAATATATATTTTTGGGGCCTATAAAATCTGAAACTCATTATATAATAAAGTAACATTTTATAACATTCCATGAGTTCCCCACCTCCCTCTTATAAAAGGCCCCCACCTCTACCACCTATCCCACACCTCTCAGGACACTGGCTCAGCCAATATCTGCTCATTTTATCTCTCCACATCTCTATCTTCATCCTAGATGCCTTAACTTAGGTAGAAAGATCTTCAATAAATCCTTTTGGTTCAAACCAAGGGGAGTTACCCGATTTAAAGGTAATGTCTTAACTTGTGTTCTTCTGTTTTATTTTTCTTCTACAACCCCCTAAACTCTTTTTATTACATTATTTTGTAACAAAAACAGTATCTTAAATATACTAGGATGTTTTTATGAGAAGGATTTTATTTACACTTACACAATCCTCCATCTAATGGTTAAAGAACATACTGTTTCTCTGGTTGGTGAATTTCTGCCTCACGAAACGATGATTGTTCAATCTTCTTTTAACACCTTTCATGGTGGCCATTAATATGTCACTATATTTATATATGATATATATTATGTTTATGTTTTCCTTATGCTTCTTTATTTTTAATTTATGATATACCTTTATGGTTTCCATTATGGGTAAATGCGATAATTTAATTTTAGGAAGTGCGGACTACCGCCCCCTCAAAGTGATTTGATTCGTTAATGCCATATGTGGGATGTATAAAGGAATGAGTTAATGATATTATATATGATATTATAATTTAATTATAATATTCCTTTACATCATTATGATTTCACTCCATTAAATATGAAATAGAAATGAAAGTAGCGTTCATGCGTACATACGGCTTACCGTCTCCATGAATGGTGCATTTCATTTCTTACCTATAAATTTTATATACTATTATAACTACATGTATATGATCGATATACATGATATATACGATATCCAAATCATGAATATAATTCTGGATATAATGAACCTTTGACCACATGAACAATATGTAATTGTAAGAAGTCCATTTTTGACTTAAGTACCAAATATCGACAAAACGAACATTATTAACTTAAATGATTACATAATGTTTATAACATGGAAATAAGTGATATAAAAGGAATAATAAGCATGAAAATGGTTCCTAGGCAAGTATAAATTAACACTAGTTTATTATTCAGGAGATTAAAGAGCGATCGAGTCAAGTCGGACACGAGGTAAGGGACTTCGTCTCAATCTCCTTTCATTGAGGCATATTTTGTTTTAATACAAAACTATATTTTATACGCTGTATAAACACATTTGAATTTTTATTTCATTCAAAGGGAATATTTTTATACAAGGAGTTTTACTAAATGACAAAAGGAATGTTTCTTTTAACGTATGCGGTGACAACATCCTTTCCACCTCCGTGAGTATTATTTTGGTCTTTGGCTTCCTCAACAAGCCGCAATATTTTTAAAATGAAATAAATACCATATACTCTTTTATGTATTTTGGTATTAAAAATGGTTTTTATAATGGATTTTTTTGTCAATATATTTAATTGATATATTGTGATTTAAATGTGGAAATGTTTTCTCTCCATTATATTTGTTTTATGTCTTATGGATTTATAATTGTACTTGGACATTTGACGGGTGGTTACGTGATAAACCATATGACAGGTGGTGACGTGAATACTAGGACAACTAGTTACGTTATAACCTACAATGAATTAGGTATGGAAGTCAGCCGTATGGCTATTACATGTAGTGATATGTGTGGAAGTCAACCGTATGTTTATTCCATTTATGTATGTTGATGTCCCAAGTTGCCTTTATATGTTATGTGTTCTTTATATGGGTTTTATGGTAATCTTTTTGTTAAAAAAGGGTAAGTAATGATCTTTTATTCAGTGATGAGTATTTACTACTTCTTAAAGGTGAAAAGTTTTACTTTGATAAAGTATTCATGGTTTACATAATGTTTTAAGAAACTATCAGTTTTCCTTCTTTGTGTATCCCTTACTGAGATTTTTATTCTCACCCCAAGTTTTTTTGAAATGTTTTTCATTGGACATAATGTGGAATAGGGTCAAGGATGTGATCAAGGAAAAGTCATGCTGTCTTAAACATGGAACTAGACATGACTCTTTTTTTAAGAGTTCTTGTTTTGTAAAAAAAGGAAACTTTCTAGAAGTGTCTACTGTGTAATCTTTTGAGATGTTATAGTTATGATCTAATTCTCTAAAACTCTAAACCTGAAAAGATCCTCACTGTGAATTATTAATTTAATTCAATATTAAGTGAGGTTTAAGTCTGGGTCCTTATATTATCACATTCTTTAACCTTTTTCTAATGGGATTAAAATTAGACTTATAGGATCCTATACTACATAATTGTATATTTAGTGATTAGTCGATCATTCACATTATAAAACATAAATTAATTCCTACATTGAGCCATTAGCAACAACCTTCGGGGGAAACACTATGGTAGTGGAGATCTAAAAACAAAATCTTTTGAGTATTTTAATTTTTTTATATCATTGTATTTATATCGAACTATATTTTTTAATAATGAAGTTTTTTTTATTTTATAAATTATTTTTCTTCTAAATTGTACCAATTTTTCATTCAATTTATGATAGAAGAGTTATTTTCTCACTCTTTAAACTAATTTGGATAGGTTTTGACTTTGAGAATGGTGAGTTCAATAAGGATCAATTTCTTGGTGATACATGAGAATTTGATTCACCTTTATAAGAGTATAAACACCCTTCATGTAGACTTGGTATAGTATTTAGGAAGATTTAAGTGTTCATTTAGGGGTATTTGTGTGTAAATTTAGAAATTAAATTTGAAAATCCAATTATATAAGGAATAATGATGTGTCCAAGGATCAATATGAGTCCACTATTGGTGTTTTTAAAATATAGTTTCACACCTATTTTCAATTAAAATAATCACTTACATTAAAAATAATGAACTCTCATTTATCTAATTATAACTATTTTATTTTATGTTTAATGTTAGATTATGCTCTTTACATTCCAAATTTTAGTTCTTCATTGTAAAAATAGAAAAAATTTATTGTTTTCTAACTTATTTTGTAAACTCTTCAAGAGAAAATACATGGACTTTTATATTTAATTCATTAGGTGAAAAAATATTTTATTTAGATTTCTTAAAAAACTACTCATTATCAAATTAACTATTTAATATTTCTGTTTAATGAAACCAAAAGGTTTTGTGACACCAATGAACACTAATAATGTATGAAAAATTCAAAAATCAATTTATAGGTTGGAAAAAGTATAATAATCATAGAATAATAATTTGGAATAGATTTTTTATAGGTTTCCATATGAGGTTAGTGGGATCTCTATTGTTTTCTATCTTAAATATGTTAAAACATATTGAATAAATATTATTAGTCTTAAAATTAATTAAGATTAATGTAAATAATTTCACCAATATGGATTAAAGTAACATTCCATATTTTAGGATACAAGATATATAGACATAGATATATGGGGTTGTTTAAATATAGTCATAGTATATACTTTTTCTAGGTATTGAAAAATAACCATTAGAATAATTCAAGACGGAATTGTTTTCTATATCATATAGAATGAAATCTCCCTAAATTGATGTATGAAATAACAAGAGGAGTTTTTTGTGATTAAGAGAGTAACATATCCCTAAGAGTAATTTTGAATCTCTATCACATTCTATGATATGAAACGAGGTTTGATATTTATTATAAGTACATCATAGAGGGATAATATCAAATTGAACTAGGATAACTATACAGACTTGTAGTTAGAATGATCTAATAGTATTAGGGAAGTAGAAATGGATGAGTTCTTAAATATTAGTTATGTAGGAATTCTAGTTTAAAAATGTGATACAGAACAAGTTTCAATTAAATATCACTTTGATATAGTATCATTGTAAGTCTTAGATAATAAGTAAGGAAAACATATTATAACTAATGTTTTCAAATATAAATATAGATTGAGTACGTTGTTTATTTTCATGTATATTAAAAAGCGTTTTAGAAATATTTTTTTAGCATATGGAGTTAGTTAAGATGAAAAGTACATGATAGCATAAAAAATATCAATACTCATTGATATAACATTTTGAGGGATTTTCGTGTAGATTTAAAGTCTTAGTAAAACCATATAAACATTGTAGGCCTAGTATGTATAACCATACCTTAAAAAAGATTTTATATAATGTGAGAAAAATCTTTTAGATAACAGTTGGCTCTAATACAAGCGGGGGAATGTTGGAGTAGGTCTATAGAACCAGATAACTTTGAAATTTTTATTTCAATAATATTATATTAGTAAAATATTTATAAATATCTTATCACATAATGATTATTATTAAACATAATAATAGTGTGATAGAATCCTTAGAGTTTATTTTTCATCAAAGGGTTATCATATTTCCGTAGTATAATGATAACCCAAAACTTCTATGAAAATATTACAAAACATATATCCTATATCCAATATAAAATCTATCTAATTAGGGAAAAATGATTTTTTGACTATTAGGTGCAAGAGTCTCTTAAGCAAATGAGGCTATGACTCATGAAGTTTCGCACATGGTAATCTCCAAAAGACAAGGGTATGAGGATAAAACTACTAATATGAATTCCACTTGATATATTTTTCATTTGATATTCCTATCTATGTATGTGTGTATTGGTCATTATAATTTATATTATTATCAATGTGTATCATGAATAACCCAATTTTTATATTTATGAAGATCATGATGATATATGATAGTGACGATGTAACGACCTCAATTTTTTCAGGTGAGTTATGAGTCAATTTTACCCTTTAATCATATACTTTAGAAATATGATTTTTATTTTCTGATTTATAGGGGTTTTGGATAGTTTTGAATAGTTTTAAAGGCTTTTTAAAGGGTTCACAGTTTAAGCACGGTTTGCAAAAACCATGCATATTTTCTAGGATATCATGAAACAAGGGGCAGAGGATCAAGGTGTAGAACAACGTTAGGGCACATGATTTAAAAAAACATGTAGACTTACCTAGAAAACCTTGTGACAATATATAGTGTCCAATAACACAAGATTTCATGGTTTAATAAACTATTCAACCATACCATTCAATTTTTCCAGGTGCCCAGAAAGGGCACATAATTGGCACAATGTTTCTGAAACAGTGCAGCCAAACCATGCATAAGTTAATTTAATGATTTGAATTTCTTCTTAACATATATTTACTGGACATTTTGAATTGTTTTCTTTTTATTGTAATATATCCTGATTTATAATACTCTTATATAATTCCATGATGAATTCATTTAATCTAATGCTAGATTCAAGTGAATTTAAGTGGCTTGAAGATCTATATCCGAGGTGGGTGATAAAAAAACCTATATTAATTGGGTTTCCATTATGATCACTTATTTTATTTTGAGATTATTCAAAGATTCGGTATACCAATTATGGATCTATGAATTCCCATGAAAGATCATTAAAAATAATTGAATAGTTGTTAGATTGGTGGGGGTTTTGATGTGTCAATGACATCCATTTGGACTGGAGTTAAACTCCATGTGAACGGTGGATTTTTCTAGGTAATCTTCTATAAATTAATAATATTGGGACCCTCTTATTATTGATTCTAATCATTAATAAAATTTTTATTTACAGATTAATAATTGATTAATTCTCATTAGAAAGACCAAAGGTTCTCTTTTAGAATCGATGAAAAATTCATGATAGATCCAATGAATTGATGTCATATCTTTTGAAATAACTTTAAATTTGTTATTTTTAAAGAATACTTAAGTCGTGTGGTTATAAACACCCTTCTTAACCTAGAATATTATGGAGTATCCTTTCTAAACCACTTTATTAATGAACCAAAATCCATGTTTGGAATCCTTGATGTGTGATCTCATTCTCAATGGGTGTGCAACATGGTTTATTCTTCGATCATTTGAAAAACCATGGATATATTCACCAAATACCATTATATAGGATGTTCCTTACCATGATGAGTATATTTATATGATCATTATCTTGATTTGATGTTGTGTGTTGATATTCTTAAACGATGTTATGTTTGATCACAACTATGTATGTTTTAATTTTATCCCTCCTCCATGATATTCTATGTTGTGCCTCTATTTTATATTCCATGTTTCTATGTGTTTTAATTTGAATATATATTGTATTATTATTATATGAATAGTAAAAAACTGATTGGTGTACACATTGTGTCATAGTGGACCTAGAGGGTTAGCACTTTTAGGATTTGATTTTGACATGGTGAAAGGACCATGTTGGATGATGGGGTATGATGGGATTGTGTTACCTTACCTAGGGTTATGATAGTCAATGAGATTGGAACAGTGAGGAAATATAGGGATGATGATCTACGTATCATGAAATATGAGATATCAGTAGGTAATGATGGCCTATCATGGTCTGACTTGGAGGCCTAGGGTCTATATTACTATTGAGAAGTCTTGAGGATGAATCTTTTTTTTAACATTTCCATGACCACTATAATCATCCTCCATCTTGGAACTAAAGTAGGAACAACTAGGGTTCATAGTGGATTTTGTTTTCACATAGATTATTAGTATGGTTGGTTTTCTTATGGTGACTAGTTTGTTATCATGACATACAATCTTATGTTTATGCATTCATGTTATGGATGCAATGGTGGTGTCCTACTGGGTTTATAGTTGCACCTTATATGATAATATCGATGCATGAGTGGACCTCATGTATAAGGATCTAGGCAAGTGAAAGGGGCTTGTGGTAGACAGATGAGCAGTGGAGACTAGACCTTATAATATTAAACAGAAAAAATATAATTATTTACACATGGATTTATTAATTTATACATTTAATCTTATTTATATTTCCACATAAGGAGCCCATTTATTTTTTGTATATCACGTGTTCCATCTTATACTATATTCATGCAATTATTTTACCCTATGTTATTTTATATTTATTTATATTCATAGTCCAAGGATATGATTTTGAGGGTATAGTCTCCCCACTCAGAGACATCAGACCATCAATGCTAGTCAAATACCTCTTTCACATGTGGAGGCACACATGGGGTATTATGGATCCCCAAATCAAACTTGATAGTTTCAGTCTGGTCTTTATAAGAGAGGTAAGAAACATTGGATGTTTCATAAGTGATATACATTAATTGAATAATTTTGTAAATGATTTATCCCTTATAAATTATTAAATAATATATATCTTTCCCTTTGATTCAAATGTTACTATATGAATAAATCCATGTCCACAGTGATTCATCAATAAGTTCACTTCAATTAGTTAAATAAATATAAATCGAGTATATAGATTGATAGAAGAAGTATGAAACCTACCTAATGATATATTAAGAAAAATGGATAATATTACTTAGTAAAATTTCATATGGATTTGTCATCATTATGAAAATAACTTATTTTTATGTGGGTACTTTTTCATGTTTCTAGATTTAAAATTTGGACTTTAGAAAATACTTTCTATCACCACTATGAAATAGGCCTAAAGAGTCACACACTTTGTGTATCTATAATCTTAGTGAAATTCTATTCAAACTTAATATTTTAATAAATACTATTTTATAGATCTAGGAATAATAAATATTTTGGTATTGTTGTTCACATAAATTCAATCACCAGTTATTAATGTTATATTATATGTGAGTTGAATTTAATGAACCAAGCCTAGATTATATCCAACCCGACAGCAGACCTAACTCGTGACATGGCCTGAAGTGAATCCCAATCCCCACAGACTGGAAACTAGTTCCTTGGAAGAAAACATTTCTATTGGGAATTATTTCACCCCTGAGAACTTACTATAAACGTCTAATAATAATAAAACATCACATCATAACCCATAACCATATCAAAAATAAGCACATCTATCACAAGTTAAGCATTTCACATCTTTTAAAAAGAAACTATAACATCAAAATAGGATAGGAAACAACTACACCACAACCAAAAATCCCTATACAAAAAAGGGACTTTGACATCAATCCACCTCCACCAACACTTGAAAGAAGAGGAACCACTAGAAATAAGATCCACCATCCCCACTATAAAACATATTTCCTTTTCTTGGGTCAGACAATATTAGATCTAAAATAACTCAAGGGTGTATGTGGGGTGTGATACAGGGCGTAGTAGGATATAACCAAAATAGATTCCATTACATAACATTGTAAGAAAAATCAATATTAATGTTTTTTATGAAAAAAAAGAATTTTTTAAGGAAAACATTTTATGGGAACATGACTTGAAATTAAAATGAAAAGTAAAGTCCACTATATGCCAATAGTAAGTGTAACATCACATGAGCACCATAGGTAATCTATAAATGCACTAGCCATAGTGGAACCCTAGGAAACTCATACCTCAGTTGTAACTCCCCAACCCTAGATACACAGATTCAATGCATTATTACATTACATTAACAAGATACAAGAAATCATGTGCTAAAAGAAGAATTAGTTTAGTAGCCTATGAAGTACAAGATACATACATATGTTTTAGATTACATCATTAGATAAAAACAAAAAAAAAACATTTTATCCCCTGTTAACACACTTATATCTTTTATCCTATCCCTACATGTCAACCATAAAATACTTCTTCACATCCTAGAAAAAATAAAACATATAAAGGGGTGAGCTCATATACTTAGTAAGGATAACAATATAGCAGAAACTTTTATAAATAAGCATAAAAATTTAAGGTAATGTATAAGACTAAAACAAAATCCTTTTAAACTTAATCTTCAACATAATATAGAAAAGATAAAAAAAATTCCATTTAATTATTCACATGGATATTCTACTAGTCAGATAATCACATGCAATATCAATAGCCACTTTCATAATGATGGATTGCATAATTCCAGACTGCATAACCACATAGTCCAGGCCTTATGACAAGACTACAAACAAGATTTTGTCAAGGCCTTGTTCCAAGACACCATTTTTTCTCATGAGACCTACCGATGGATCTAGAATCTATAACAGGCTCTAACCATCACTTATTATGTCCAATGCATTACTCATATGAAAAGGTTTAAACAAAAAATAAACATTTCTGTTAAAACTAGCAAAAAATGTCAATACTTTATCTATAAACCATGAATAGTATAAAAAGAACATATCCATAGTCAAACTTATCAGAAAACCATCAATATAATATGGAATATTTGTATCATAATAAATCAACTTCAAACAAGATTAAAATCCATAAAAGGATGTTGATATAGATGAAATAAATTTTTTTTGAAGATAAATATATCTTTCTATTTTGAAATCATTTAATAGACTTATAATTACAAAACAAAAAATTTATTTTGAAATTATTCTTATAAGCTTGTATGATAATCTTAGAAGATCTTATAATGGAAGAAAATAGCCACACCCACCGTATAAGTTAAAAAAATACATTCTTACCTTAAATTTGTCGAAAAGGTCATAAAGTACCTTGTTTGGAAAACGACGGAAAGATTCATTTGAAATTTTTTTATAAAAAGTCAAAGAAGGGTATAAATGAATTTAACCCATAGTTTAGTAAATAGTAAAAATGTTTTGAAATAATTTTTTAAGAAACATGGATGTGGATGATAAAGAGGTCTAAGTAAATACTTACGTAAAAACAACTTTAGATAATAAAGAGATCATGAAATTAACCCTTACCTTGTGCATTTCCTTAGTTGATGGTATGTTAACCTCCTATACAATAGTTAAAACAATATTTTTAAATTATACAAGAATCATATATATAAATATGATATCATATATGGTCTTATAATATTTCTCGGTTAAGAATATTTTAGTAGTATCATCGTTTTGGGTTTTTACAGATTCGTTTTCCTTTATATGTTTTGTTACATAAGCCAAGTTTGTTATGGGTAGGATGTATTTGATTTATATCCAGAATGATATTTGGTTCTTAAACATTATTTTTAATCATAAAATTAAAATTATTCTTGAATGGTTATGATGGGGAAATGATGCTCATTGCATTCATGGGGACAGTAATCCATCCATACGCACGAGCGACAATATTATTTTTTTGATATTAAAATAGTATATCATTTTATGGTATATAATATATAAAAAATAATTATCATGTTATATTTATTATTTACATCAGTTATATTAATTATTATACCCAGCCAGATAATGAAGTGTCTGAATAACAAACTTCACCACGACGTGGAGAGGGTAAGCCGTACATACGCACGTATGGTGACTTTGTCATTTATAGGATGCAAAAAATATTGAATATGGTTGTACCATTTTTATAATAACTTCACAGTATATAGAATATACTTTAGTTTTTATTTTAGAATTAAAACAACATAGAAAGAGGAAGTGGAAGAAAAAAATAACTGGAAAGAGGTGATGAAATATTTACCTCTTCTTCGGGTTGTTCTTTTTGATTTGATCAAAAGGGATCCTTAGGTTGGATTTATGACCAAAATAGGGCCTCTAGGATGAAGGGAGGATAGTTTGGAGGATATTTGTGTAGTGTTTGTATGAGACAATGGGCTTTGAAGGTGTGAATTTGAGATAATTGGAAGTGCCCTTTTATTAGAGGGGTGAGGGGCACCTTAGGAAAAGATTGAAATAATATTTTATAATAAAATCATTTTCTATTTATAATGGACATAAAATGATTTATTTAGAGTATAAATTGGTGATAGATCTAAAAACACTCAACCAATAGGTTTTAGACAGGTTTGGGTCACCATATTAACCTTATATTTTAGATTTAACTCTTAGTTAAATAGTTTGACATTTACCATGTATCTTTGTATTTATATATATATATATATATATGTGGTTAATAAACATACTATAAAATACCACGAGAACCCAAATAGGTTCATTAATGACATATATAATATTATTTAGGACCTTTGGATGATCCTTAGAATTTTATAAATGTTATGTCAACCAATAATAATGTATTTGTTTTAAAAACTCAATTATGTCAATTTTGACAATATTTTATAAATGGTTTTCTAATGTCCTAACAACTTTATTACATAGAAATAAATTCATATATTAAATAATAACATGTCATATTAACATATAAAATTATTTTAATTCATAAAAAGTTTCAATTTACATTTTTTTGAATATTTATAATATTAATTATTTTAATATTTAATCATTAAGGTAATTACTGCTTCAACATTCTGTCATAAATAAATTTAATTTTTTTTAACGTATAAAAAATATAAATAAAATAGAATCATTTAGTAAATATTTTTAGTTTTTAAATGAATGTTTATAGTTAAAGAGATCAATTATATGACCCCATATAAAAATGTTTTACTAAAAGATACATGCTTTTGTTATTTTTGTCTTTACTTTAGATTAATTAATGTAAAATGTCATTATCACTCTCTAGTGGCTCCATGGGGTCCCCAAATCGACCTAAGGATGGAAATGGTCAGACATGTATCAACCAATAGGAATAATAAAATGTTAGGGTAATTTAATATTATTATAATATTATTGTTTTACCGTTATTTATCAGATTTACGCTTTAACCATGGTAAATAAAATATTTACTGAAGTAATTATTCATAATTTATAAAAACAAAAGTTACCTATTTACACAATTTGGATCTCTGGATTCCAAATATGGAATCCATTTTTCCAAATTTCAAACACATAAGTGGCATAAATTAATTTAAAATTAATTCCCGTTGTCAAAACAAAAAGCGTGTTTTAAGAAATAATAACTATCAAAAGATTGACACTTGTTTATGTTCAGTTTAAATGTGAAATTACATTCAATGAACTAAATTATATTAAATAATAAATATATAATCTATTTATACTTTAAAACCACTCAAATGTATAATTTAACACTATAAATTATTTCGATTAAAAAAGTTGTTTTTAATTAAAATTTAGTACTATTCATCAAAAATTGAATGTTTTCAGAAAAGTTCCAAAAATTCACCCCAAGATAATTTTGATATTCCCAATCCAAAAATGAAGTCAATTTTGTAAGGTAAAATTTATAAAATTTTAAAAAGTGGGTATTACTATTCATAATGGCCAGTTTGATTGGTCGCGGTGTGTTATAATCTCAAAGTTCCATATAGTGCAAGCCTTTGAATTATTCAAAGGGAAACGTACCATGGAAGATTGGGGTGTTAAATTATTCCCTCCTTCAGATAATTTCATCCTCAAAATTTCTAGAATACTACTGCATAAAAAGATTATGGTGGTTCTTCTTCATAAGTTCCTCTAGTTCCCATGTTGCCTCTTCCATCATATGGTTTCTCTATAGAAATTTTACCAGACTAGTTGTCCAATTTATCAACACTTGTTCTCTGGTATCAAGAATCTTGACAGTCTCTACAAAATAATACATATCAGGTTGTAGTTCAATTTCCTCATAGGTGAGTACATGCGTACGGTCAGGAATGTATTCCATCAACAGTGATATAAGGAACACATCATGAACTTTAGAGAGACTTGGCAGCATTGCCAAATGGTAAGCTACAACCCCAAAGCATGAAATATTTTCTCTAAGGAATTTATCCATTGCTCAGATCCTAATTGATTTTAACTCCCATTGAATGTTGGTGGTTGTTGCAACATGAAGCGGTCTAACATTGATCCTCTGTGTTGAGGATTAGGGTGCTCTATATGATTAAAGTTATTATTCATTACCTAAATGAGTTGTCCTAGTATGGTGATAAGATGATCAACAATAGTTTCATCACTAGCTCCACTATAATTATCTTAAGTAGGAGGGAAATCCCTACATGGATTGCATACATTGATACAGTTTCCATTCCTTCCACTAATCACCATGTCTAAATAATGTCATACAATAGATTAGTTTATGAATCACAATACATAATTTCAAACATATAAAACACTTATCATAAATTGAACAATATATGGATATAATCCATAATAAAAAAAAATGTTTTCTTTGAGGAGGTATATACTCATAAATCCATCATAATGGTTTGTAAAGAAAATTTGAATTATCCTAAGCATATCTCTCAGGAGTGTCGTAACCTAGAGTGGAACAAGGCCAATTGTTATGTACCAGGATACCCTAGGTCAATCCTGAAACTCTTTGTTGGAGTTTTCACTCCTAGGTACATTTGTGCCAGAGCCTCCACTACCTTTTTGTATCCGGATAATGATGTATTTCCTAGAAAATACACCAAATCAATACATTACCAAAATTATAGGAAGTTCTTCTATACCAATCCTCAAAGTCTATCTTAGGGTAATGTGCTATAATCAGAGTTTATCTAAATCTAGTTTCCAAGGTTTGTGCTAAATTAATCTGATGCCAATTGTAACACCCCGACCCTAGTTACCTAGATTCAGTGCACTATTACATTAAATTGGCATAATACAAGAAATCATATCCTAAAAGACTGATTAGTTTAGTATCCTTGGAAGTACTAGATACATACATAAGTTTTACATTACATCATTAGATAAAAACAAAAACAACATTTTTTCCCCTACAAACACACTTTTATACCTTATCTAATCCCTATAAGTCAACCATAAAATACTTCTTCACATCCTAGAAAAAATAAAACAAAGAAAGGGGTGAGCTCAGAAGCTCAGTAAGGATAACAATATAGAGGAAACTTTTATAAATAAGCATAAACATTAAAGCAATGTATAAGACTAAAACAAAAGCCTTTTAAACTTAAACTTCAATATAATATTACAAAGATACAATCAAATAATTCCATTTAATTATTCACCTGGATATTCTACTAGTCAAATAATCAAATGAAATATCAAAAGCCACTTTCATAATGATGGAACGCATAATGCTAGACTTTATAACCACATAGTCAAGGCCTTGTGCCAAGACTAAAAATAAGATTTTGTCAAGGCCTTGTGCCATGACACTAGTTTGTATCATGAGACCTATTGATTCATCTAGGAGCTATAGCGGGCCCCACCCATCACTTACAATGTAGAATGAATTCCTCATATGAAAAGGTTTAGACATACCATAAACATTCGTATTAAAACTAGAATAATAAATTTCAATACTTTATCCATAAACCATGACTGGTATAAAAATAAAACATCCCCAATCAAACAAATCACAAAACCTACAATACAATATGGAAGATTTTTATCAGAATAAATCAACTTCAAACACGCTTAAAATCCACCAAAGGATGTTGACATAGACGAAATAAAAACTTTTTATAGAGAAATATCTATTTCTATTTTGAAATGATTTAACAGACATATAATTATAAAAGAAAACATTTATTTTTAAAATATTCTTATAAGATTTTATGGGATGCTTCATGGTTTTTATAATGGCAGAAAATAGCCACACTCATCGTATAAATTTAAAAAAGACATTCTTACCTTAATTTTGTCGAAAAGGTCATAATGTACTTTGTTTGGAAAACAACAGAAATACTCCTTTCAAAGAATTTTATAAAAATTCAAACAAGGGTATAAATTACATTAACCCGTAGTCTAGTAAATAATAAAAATGTTTTGAAATACATTTTTAAGAAACATGGATGTCGATGATAAAGACGTTCCAATAGATACTTAAATAAAAACAACCTCGGATAATAAAGAGATTGTGAAATTAACCCTTACCTTGTGCTTTTACTTAGTAAATGGTATGTTAAAATCCTTTTTAATAGTAAAAAAATTGTTATTAAATTATAGAATAATCATATACATAAATCTGATATCATATATGATCTTATAATATTGCTTTGTTAATAATATTTTAGTAGTATCATCGTTTCAGGTGTTAACTGATTCGTTTTCCTTTATATGTTTTGTTAAATAAGCCATGTTTGTTATGGGTAGAATGTATTTGATTTATATACAGAATGATATTAAGTTCTTAAGCATTATTTTTAATCCTCAAATGAAATGTATTCTTGAATGGTTTTGATGGGGAAATGAATTTCATCGCGTTCGTGGAGACGGTAATCCGTACGTACGCACGAGCGACAATATTATTCTTTTGATATTAAAATCGTATATAATGGGATGATATATCATTTATAAAGAATAAATATCATGTTATATTTATTATTTACATCAGTTATACTGATTATTATACCCATCCAAATAATGAAGTGTTTGAATAACAAACTTCACCACGACGTGAAGACGGTAAGCCGTATGTACGCACGTATGGTGACTTTGTCATTTATAGAATGGATAGAATAAAGAATATGGTTGTAACATTTTTATTATAACTTCAAAGTATATAGAAGATTCTGGATTTATTATTTTATAATGTAAAAAACAAAGAAATAGGAAGTGCAAGAAGAAAAGAACTTTAAAGTGGTGATGAAATATTTACCTCTTCTTCGGGTTCTTCCTTTTGATTTGATCAAAATGGGTCTTTAGGTTGGCTTTATGACAAATTTAAGGCCTCTAGGATTAAGGGAGGATATTTGGGAGGATATTTGGGTAGGTGTTGGATGAGAGAAATGGATTTGAACTTATGAATGTGAGGGAATTGGAAGTTCCCTTTTATAAGAGGGGTGAGGGGCACCTTAGGAAAAGATTGAAATAATATTTTATAATAAAATAATTTTCAGTTTATAATGGCTCCAAAATGATTTATTTCTAGGATAAGGTGGGGATAGGTCAAATAGAACACAACTAGTAGGTTTTAGACAGGTTTGGGTCACCATATTAAACTTATCTTTTAGATTTAACTCATAGTTAAATAGTTTGACATTTACCACGTCTCTTTGTATTTTTATATTATACGGTTAGTAAACCTACTATAAACTGCCAAAATAACCCAAATAGGTTAATTAATGACATATATAATATTATTTAGGCCCTTTGGATGAACCTTAGTTTTTTAGAAATATTATATCAACCAATAATATAGTATTTGTTTTAAAAACTCAATTACGCCGATTTTGACATTATTTAATAAATGATTTTAATTAAAGTCCTAAAAACTTTATTACTTAGAAACATATTCATATATTAAATAATAACATGTCATATTAACCTATAAAATTATTTTAATTCATCCAAAATCTCAATTTAGATTTTTTTGGATATTTATAATATTAATTATTTCAATATTTCATCATTATGGAAATTACTGCGTCATCATTGTGTCCTAAATAAATTAAATTATTTAATGTCTAAAATTTATAAATAATATATGATCATGTATTAAATATTTTTATACTTAATGTTAATATTTATATTTGAAGTGATCAATTATATAACCCCATATAAAAATGTTTTACTAAAAGATACATGCTTTTGTAATTTTTGTCTTTACTTTAGATTAATTAATGTAAAATGTAATTATCACTCCCATGTGGCTCCATGGGGTCCCCAAATAGACAAAAGGATGTACATGATCGAAAATGTATCAACCAATAGGAGTAGAACACATGTTATATTAATTTAATATTATTATAAGATTATTTTTTTACCCTTATTGACTAGATTTACCCTTTAACCGATGATAAATAAAATATTTACCGAAGTAATTATTCATAATGTCTAAAAATAAAAGTTATATATTTAAAAAATTTGTACCTATTGATTACTAATATGTATTTAATTTTTCCAAATTCAAAACATGTAACTGGTAGAAATTAATTTAAAAATAATTCTCGTTGTCAAAATAAAAAGCATGTTTTTCAGAAATAATAACTATCAAAAGATTGACACTTGTTTATGTCCATTTTAAATGTAAAATTACATAAAATGACCTAAATTATATTAAATGATAAAAATATAATATAATTATACTTTAAAACCACTCAAATTTTAATTAACACTATAAATTATTTTTGTTTAAAAAGGTGTTTTTGATTGAAATTTAGTACTATTCATAAAAAATTAAAAGTTTTCAGAAAAGTAGCAAAAATTCACCATAAGCTAACATTGATATTCTTAATCCAATAATGAAGTCCATCTTGAAAGAAAAAATTTATATAATTTCAAAAAGAGGGTATTACTATTCATAAGTTCTAGTTTGATTGGTCGCGGTGTGTTAGTATCTCGAAGTTGCGTACAATACAAGATATTGCATTATTTAAAGGGAAACATACCGTGGAAGCTTGGGGTGTTACATCAGTGAAATGATATATAAACCACAACCCATAATTTTCTAATGAACGAGTCACTAGAGGGGAACACATCACAAGGTTCAGTGGTCTCCAACCATAATAATATTATTAATTTGTGTTGTAGTGTCAATTATGCTAGAGGTAATCAAGCCTCGTACCCACTAATACGACTAGCATGTTAGTCCTCGTAATTCCATCTTTATCACCTAGGATTTATTTTGTGCTCAATGAATCTTCATATAACACATAATCCACCTTGTTCATCAGCACACACACCAAACCATAGAAGCACACACGAAAACAACCATTTTCAATAGCCAAAACCACTTTATAATCTTTATTCACTCCAAAACCATTTGAAAACATGATTTTAACCATAAAAACAAATCATATAACCCATTAAAGAGACATATAAAGAATCCAAAAATCATCCGACAGTGCTAAATCATATAATCAGTTACCTCAATCTTGGAAACTTACTAAATATAATGAAAAAACACAACCACACAACAAGGAGAACCTATAAAGTAAAGGACATACCATACCATTAGGATTTAATCAAAGAAATTAATATTTAACAATCATTAGTTTAACCCATCCACTATATAAATAATAATCCAAATAAGATGGAAGTGGGAACCAAGAAAAAGAAAGTAAAAGAGGAATGGAGGGAATTACTTGATAATTCCTAAAGATTCCACACCAAATCACCCAATATTTGGAGATACAAGGGATCTAGGTGGAGGGGGGAAGAACATAGGGATGAGAATCCCAAATTGGGGAGAAAATGGGTGGATTTGAGTTAAAATTAGGGAAATGAGAAACAAAAAATTCTATATTTTTAATGACCTAGATAGGACGAATGTAACACCCCAAGATTCCACGATACACTTCTCTTTGAATAATATAGTAGTGTGTGTTGTACACAACTTCAAATTCTAACACACACCACAACCAATCAAACTAGCCGTTATAAATAGTAATACCCACCTTTTGAATTTTTTTAAATTTCATCATTCATAATGGACTTCATTTTTGGATTCGAAATACCAAAATTAGCTTTGGGTGAATTTTTGGTATTTTTCTGAAAACATTCACTTTTTGATAAATAGTTAAAAAACACTAAGTTATAGTTTAAAACTGAATTTTTATTTAAATAATTATTTATTTTATTTAAATTTAATTAAGTTAAAAATAGATACATAATACCTATATAAGTTCAATGTAATTCAATGGAGTTATTTTAGAATAATTTTAGTAATATAAAAATATTATGGAACTTTCCACCGTCTTTGACCCACCTCCTAGGAGAATTTGTAAATTCACATAAAACATAATTTTACCACTTTTGTGAGTGGAATTTCAAAAATCCAAGAGACACGGTTAATATAAAGGAGTAAAATGTGGTTCCATAAGATAAAAATTATTTTATATGAATAGTACCTTTTTACTTTTATTTACCACGGTTAAAAGTAAATAGGGTTATTAAGGGTAAAAATGATATTAATATTACCCTAACACATGTCCTAATTCTATTGGACAAGTGTATATTGACCAAAAACAACCTTTGGAATAAAATATTATCATTTAGATCCACTTTGATTAGATGAGGACATTTATTATTATTTAATTCAAAGAAGAGTTAAAAGAGATAAAATCAAAGTTTAATAACAAAATCAATTTTAATATAGGATTATATATAAGATAAATTTGATTATAAATATTACTTATAAAGCTAAAAATATTTCCTACATATTTTTAATTTATTTATAATTTTTATATATTAAATAATTTAATTTATGTATGACAAAATGATGATGTAGTAATTACCTTGTTAGTGAAATATTAACATAATTGATATTATAAATACCCGAATAAATATAATTTGAGACTTTTAATTAATTACGCGAATTTTATAGCTTAAAATGAAATGTTAGTATTGATTTAATTTTGTTTTTTCCAAGTAATCATTCTGTTATGATTTTCACAAAAATCAAATACCAAATAGTGTCAAAATTGACATAAAAGAGTTTTTAAAACAAATATTATATAATTAATTGATATTGAATTCCTAAAAATCTAATGTTTGGCCAAAAGACTTATATCATGATAGGTGTATCAATAATGGACCACTTTGGTGTCTCTTTTATTTATATAGTATATTTATTAACTATATAATATAAAAATACAAAGTGACATGGTAAATGTCAAACTAATTAACTAAGAGTTAAAACTAAATGACAAGGTTAATATAGTGACACAAACCTGTCTAAAACCTATTAGTTGAGTGGTTTTAGATCCATAACCACCATAAACTATAAATAATACACTTTGGAGCCACTATAAACCGAATATTAATTTATTATAAAATAATATTTCTAGCTTTTCCAAAGGTGCCCCTCACCACTCTTATAAAAGGGCACTTCCCCTTCCCTCTAATTTACACCTTCAAAGCCTTTTGTCTCGGACAAAACCTGCCAACATATCCTACAAAATTCCATCAATTAAACCTAGAGGCCTTAGTTTGATCATAAATCCAACCTAAGGAGCCCTGTTGATCAAATCAAAAGGAAGAACCCGAAGAAGAGGTAATGATTTCACCACCCTCCTTCAAGTTCATTTCTTCTTCAACTTCTTATTTCCTTGTTATTTACATTATAAAATAATAACTCAAGTATCTTATATATAATTTGATTTTATTATAGATATGTAACAACCAAACTCATTATTCTATCCATCCCTTGAATAACATGACACCATACGTGCGTACGTACGACCTACCGTCTCCATGTCGTGGTGTAATTGTTATTCAATATATTATTATTTAGATAGGTATAATAATGATGTGTAATTCATGTAAATAATAATTA
The DNA here is from genome assembly GCA_963277665.1 of Viscum album. Taxonomy (NCBI): domain Eukaryota; kingdom Viridiplantae; phylum Streptophyta; class Magnoliopsida; order Santalales; family Viscaceae; genus Viscum; species Viscum album. Next base: position 1,367,404,524 of record OY728119.1, read on the forward strand.
TAACATGATAATGATTCTGTATATATGATATAACATCCAATTATGTATTATTTCAATATCAAAAGACTGATATTATCCCTCGTGCGTACGTACGGACTACCGTCTCCATGAACGTGATGAGATTCATTCCCCATCATATCCATACAAGTCTAATTATCATTTTATGACTAAAAATAATGTTTGAGGACTTTATATCATTCTTTATATTAATAAGATACAACCTATCCATAATAAACACGACTTATGTAACAAAACATATAAAAGAAAACAAGTAAGTTAAAACCAGAAACGACGATAATACTAAGATATTATTAAAAATGCAATGTTAAAAGATCATATATGATATCATATTAATGTATATGATTATTTTATAACTAAATAAAAATTATTTCACCATTATAAAGGAGTATAACCTAACCTCAACCACTGAAAAATTACAAAGTAAGGGGTTTCTTATCTCACTTTTAATTCCATGAGATTTCCATTGTTCACCACTTATTTATTGCATGTGGTGTGTGTACTAGCCATGATTGTATTCATTGTGTAATATAATTTAATTTATGGATATTTACATCATCATTTTATGATCCTTCTTTCATGGGTGTATGTTTCTAATGTTACCAAATTGATAAGGGAATTTGAAATTTCAATTTCCACTCATTCGACTTTACGCATAATTAATTGATTATTTTACTCCAAGATTATGTGTGGAATAACTATTAATTTTCTTATGTCATAATTTCCACTCTCCTTTATGTGGATATACTTTTTATATACATAATTACTCCATTCATAAATTCTCAAGTCATCGATATGAACATGATAAGGGTAATTTTAACTCAATCTCTATTTATTGAGTTAAATATCCAATTCAATGGTGTTGTTTTTACAAGAATATGTGTGAATGTCCTATGATTGATTTAAAATGAATATCAAATCATGTTTAGTGTATTTATATTTGTCACACATAATTATTTCGTTGACTTATCCTTAACCTAAGGATACAGTCTTCATACGAAGTTTCATCTCAAATTACATTCCATTGATACTTGTTTGTTGTCATACACCAAATAACTTTTATATGGTATATATAATATACTTTGACATAATATATCATGAATCCCTTTATTCTCATGATATTACAAATTTTTTATTACCTCAATTATTTTAATTCAAGTGTCTCTCTTTTGGTTAGAAACTCTAACTAAAATTTCATTTTTAAATGTTTTAATGATTTATTCTTTTAAATATTTCTCATTAATGTCCATGTTTTAGAAATAGTTTTAAGGATTTATTTATATGGACATTAATGTTTTAAAAATAAAATTCCTCTTAAAAGTTTCAAAGTGGTATGGGACACTTTGATTCAAAAATCTATTTGAAATGGATTTTTGACAAATAGCGTGACATTTAAATGTTTTCAAGAAAAAGGGGGTTATTTCTCTCAATATTTTGATGATTATTTTAATCTATCTCAATATACTTCATTATTATTAATTGAGCATGATCTGACACAATACAATCTACCATATTGTATCGAATGAGTTATGTTTGACTGTGGATGTGCTATTTTTATACCATTAATGGGGTGTGGTTAAAGTATTGACATTTCGTATGCAAGTTTTAATACAAATGTTTATGTTATGTTTCAAAATTTTCATATGAGGAATGAATTGGACTTAGTATGTGACGGGTGGAGCCCTCTATAGATCCTCGATGCATCGGTAGGTTTCATGAGACAAACTAGTGTCTTGGCACAAGGCCTTGACAAAATCTTATTTGTATTCTTGGAACGAAGCCTTGACTATGTGGTTATGATAGTATGGAATTATGCATTCCATCATTATGAAAGTGTTTTTTGATATTGCATGTGATTATTTGACTAGAAGAATATTTATGTGAATATGTAAATGGAATTATTTCATTTTATTTCTACCATATTATGCTGAAGTTCACGTTTAAAATGCTTTTGTTTTAGTTATACATTACCTTAAATGTTTATGCTTATTTATGAATGTTTCTGCTATACTGTTATCCTTATTGGGCATATGAGCTCACCCCTTTCTAAGTTTTATTTTCCCCAGGATGTGAAGAAGTATTTTATGAATGACCTGCAGGGATAGTATGATGGGATATGAGTGTGGACTATGGAGACTATGTTGTTGTAGTTATCATTTTATGATGTAATGTAATCTTTATGAATGTATCTCGTGTTTTCAAGGCTACTAAACTAATCGGTCTTTCGAGACTTAATCGTTTGTTATCATTCCAATGTTATATAATAATGCACCAAATCTGGGTAACTGGGGTTGGGGCGTTACAGTTGGTATCAGAAGAAGTTTAGTACAAACCTTGGAAACTAGATTTAGATAAACTCTGATTAGAGAACATTGCCCTAAGAGAGAATTTGGTGATTAGAATATAAGAACATCCTAGAATTTTTGTATTGTATAGATTTTGTGAGTTTTTAAAGCAATTCATCCCTGTCTAGATACAAGCAGGTGGAGGTGGCTCTGGCAGAAATGTACCTAGGGGTAAAACCCGAAAACACTGCTTTGAGCTAGACTTGAACGGGAACTGGTGCATGAAAATGGGCCTTGCTACACTCTTGGTTACGACACTCCTAGGGGATATGCTTAGGATAATTTAAATTTTATTTACAAAACAATTTTAATTATTTGACCTTGGTTAATCCTAAGGTGTTTCAAATTGAGAATATGGAGTCATGATATTCTCTAAACGATTTTATGACTACTGTTACTCACACAATGCTTTCTGGTTTTAGTCAATGGCTGGTGTCCAAGGAAGTCATAGTAACTTTGAGAATGATGTACAAGGTGGGAATGTTGGTGGAAATGGGCAACACAATTTAATGTTGATAGGCGTAAAAGATATCGTGTTCATGCCAAATCATATTTTCTAAAAATATGATCAACAACATATATATTAACTAACTCTGGGACTAAACAAAGAAGATAAAGGTGATGAATGATAAGAGCTCTAGCAGTGGAGACCATGGAGAAAAGAATCCTAAATTTCCATCATGCATGAAATATGGAAGGAGACACCCAGGAAAGTGTCTCAAAGGAACATAGAAATGATTTATGTGTGGGAAAGAAGGACAGAAAGTGAATAATTGCCAAGAAAAAAATGAAGAGTACTATGGAAGAAAAAAAATGGCCCCAAGAATCCATTTACAGTCATTTTCCATAAATGTAGGGGGCCTGGCCATTACCCGAGTGAATGCCCTATTCTATAGGATATTTTCTTGGTCAAAGAAGAAGATATGTGGAAATAAATGGTTGGAGAAATGTTTAAAAGTGCTAGTGATCCTTGTTGATGGGATTACTTTGGAATAATTTTCTCTTGTTTTTGTAACCTCATAGTTTTCCATGTGAGAATTATATTTGAGGAAGACTTATCTTTTCCCTTGTGAATATAGTTATAAAGAACCATTTTATTTTATATGATCATTGGGTTTGAAGAAATTAAAAGTTATTTTATTTTGGGATGAAAATGCAAGGTATGAGATAACATTTCTAGTTAAAATTATGTTATGGTTATTTTGAGGAATTAATCTCATTTTGGAAATGTTATAAAATATAGTTTTTGAAAAAGGACCACACACAGACCCTGTGATAACCCGTCGCATCGGACAAAACTATTGAAATCGAAACCACAACCAAAGTGTGATTGGTATTTATCGCCTACCACTAGACTACGTGAATTCCCTGGTTAGTTTGACTAATTATTTTTAGTTAAATGATTTTATTGATCAATTATAAGTTGATTTGGGTTCTTATGTCTTATCAAATTAATACCCTTAGTATAGGAAAATGATTTGATTATTAAGTGATAAATTTTATTTTGGAAGATGTTCGCTTTGTTGGGATAACTATATGCCCAAGGAAAATAGAATACTATGGGATTTCATTTAAGGAGTAATGGTGGATTTTTATCTACGTTTTTATTGTGGATTTATAGTGATTTAGGTTATTTATGGAAATGATTATCCTACAATATAGAATATGTGATTAGGTTAATTACTTTTATGTATATGACTTTAAGAGTAGTTGATGTCATTTGGAGATACAATTTAATGTGGAAGACTACATAACCAAATTTTTCTATGTTTTGGGTTTCAATATTAGTTTTGATTATATTGATGGATTTTGAGGACAAGTGTTTATGGAATGGTATTTATTTATCTTTGGGGTATTGTTGGTTAAATTTTAGATATTAAGATTAGTGTTTCTTTCTCTAAAGGAATATCCTTTTGGGGGATCATCAGATCTTATACTAACAATTTTGGTTTTGATTAATCTCTAAAGATAAGGTAAATATATAGTTTATCCTTCGTGGATCATGTGATTGTAGAGAAGTTTATTCTAGCTCTTCCAGTGTGACCAAGTATTCTTGAATAATCATTGTTTTAAAAAAATGAGTTAGTGGTGGAATTTTTTAAAGAATGAAACTCTACATAAAAAGTAAGTATATCTCTTTATTTTCTTATTCAATCTCATAAATGAATTCGCCATCTTTATGTATTGTAACATAAATTTATTTTTGTCCGTATACTTTTCCTACTGGGAAACTAATGACCGTTTGTCCCATCACAAGTTTGTGGCTTTCTTGTTGTTAACTTTCTCCTGATCATGTTTTCTATCCCTCTCCATCAGAACTTAACACTTAGTTTATCTTCCATATCCAGGTTTTCCTACATGGAATCCTAGTATGAGTTATCCTGGGTTACCTTTGTACTTATCTTTCTTTCTTTTAAGGTGATAGTTTTATTGACTCTTTTTCTAATTTGGGACATTCCATTATATTCCCAAGCCCAATTTTAAAAATTTCGAGGAGGAAATTAATTGAAGGAGGGGAGAATGTAACACCCCAATCTTCCATGGTACACTTCTCTTTGAATAATACAGTAGCGTGTGTTGTACGCAATTTCGAGTTCAAACACACACCACAACCAATCAAACTAGCCATTATGTATAGTAATACCCACTTTTTGAAATATTATAAATTTTATCATTCAAAATGGACTTCATTTTTGGATTCGTAATATTGAAATTATCTTAAGGCAAATTTTTTGTATTTTTCTGATAACATTCAATTTTTGATGAATAGTGAAAAAACACTGAGTTATAGTTTAAAACCGATTTTTTTAAATAATTATTTATTTTATTTAAATTTAATTAAGGTCAAAATAGATACATAATACCTATATAAGTTCAATTTAATTCATTGTATTTAGTTTAGAATAATTTTAGATATATAAAAATTTTATGGAACTTTTCACCGTCTTTTACCCACCTACTAGGAGAATTTAAAAATTCACATAAAATTTAGTTTTACCGCTTCTCTGAGTGGAATTTCAAAAATTTGAGAGACACAGTTAATATCAAGGAGTAAAATGTGGTTCAATAAGAGAAAAATAATTTTTTTTGCGAATAGTAACTTTTTTACTTTAATTTACTACGGTTAAAAGTAAAGAGGGTAATTAAGGGTAAAAATGATATTAATATTACCCTAACACATGTCCTAATTCTATTGGACAAGTGTATCTCGACTAAAAACAACCTTAGGAATAAAATATTATCATTTAAGTCCACATGGATTAGATTAGGATATTTATTATTATTTAATTTAAAGAAGAGTTAAAAGAGATAAAATCAATGTTTAATAACTAAAACATTTTTAATATAGAATTATACTTAAAATAAATTGGATTATAAATATTCATTAGAAAGCTAAAAAGATCAACTACATAATGGTATTTTATTTTTAATTTTTAGACATTATATAATTCAATTTATTAATGACACAATGATGATGTAGTAATTACCTTATTAGTGAAATATTAACATAATTGATATTATAAATACCTGAATAAATATAATTTGAGAATTTTAATGAATTACATGAATATTATAGCATAATATTACATGTTAGTATTGATTTAATTATTTTTGTTTGAAGTAATCATTCTGTTAGGATTTTCACAAAAATCAAATACCAAATAGTGTCAAAATTGACATAAAAGAGTATTTAAAACAAATATTATATTATTAATTGATATTAAATTCCTAAAAATCTAACGTTCGGAAAAAAGACTTATATAATGATAGGTTTATCATTAATGTACAAATTGGGGGTCTCCTGAATGTATATAGTATGTTTATTGACTATATAATATAAAAATACAAAGTGAAATGGTAAATGTCAAACTAATTAACTAAGAGTTAAAACTAAAAGATAAGGTTAATATAGTGACCTAAACCCATCTAAAACCTATTTGTTGAGTGTTTTTCGACCCATAACCACCTTAAACTTTAAATAATACACTTTGGAGACATTATAAACCGAATTTGAATTTATTATAAAATAATATTTCTAGCTTTTTCAAAGGTGCCCCTCACCACTCTTATAAAAGGGAACTTACCCTTCCCTCTAATTTACAACTTCAAAGAATTTTGGCTCAGAAAAACCCTACCCAAATATCCTACCAGATTCCCTCACTTAAACCTAGAGGCCTTAGTTTGATCCGAAATCCAACCTAAGGATCCCTTTTGATCAAATTAAAATGAAGAACCCGAAGAAGAGGTAATGATTTCACCACCCTCTTTTAAGTTCATTTCTTCTTCAACTTCTTCTTTCCTTTTTATTTCCATTATAAAATAATATCTAAATAATCTTCTATATAATGTTATTTTATTATAAATATGGAACTACCAAAGTCATTATTCTATCCATCCCTTGAATAACATGTCACCATACGTGCGTACGTACGGCCTACCGTCTCCAAGTCGTGGCGTAATTGTTATTCAATATATTATTATTTATATGGGTATAATAATGACATTTAATTAATTTAAATAATAATTATAACATGTTAATGATTCTGTATATATGATATACCATCCAATTATATATGATTTTAATATCAAAAGAATGATATTATCGCTCGTGTGTACATACGGACTACCGTCTCCACGAACAAGATGAGATTCATTCCCCATCATATCCATACAAGTATAATTCTCATTTTATGATTAAATATAATGTTTGAGGACTTTATATAATTTTGTATATGAATAAGATACAACCTATCCATAACAAACACAACTTATGTAACAAAACCTATAAAAGAAAACGAGTAAGTTAAAACCAGAAACGACGATAATACAAAGATATTATTAAAAATGAAATATTAAAAGATCATATATGATATCATATTAATGTATATGATTCTTTTATAATTAAATAACAATTATTTCACCATTATACAGGAGTATAAACTACCCTCAACCAAGAAAAAGTACAAAGTAAGGGCTTTCTAATCTCACTTTTAATTCCATGAGATTTCCATTGTTCACCACTTATTTATTGCATGTGGTTTGTGTACTGCCCATGATTCTATTCATTGTGAAATATACTTTAATTTATGGATATTTACATCATCATTTTATGATCCTTCTTTCATGGGTGTATTTTTCGTAAGTTACCAAATCGATATGGGAATTAGAAATTTCAATTTCCACTCATTCGGATTTACGCATAATTCATTGATTATTTTACTCCAAGATTATGTGTGGAAACACTATTCATTTTCTTATGTCATAATTTCCACTCCCCTTTATGTGGATATAATTTTTATATTCATAATCACTCCATTTAGAAATTCTCAAGTCATCGATATGAACTTGATAAGCGTAATTTTAACTCAATCTCCATTGGTTGAGTTAAATATCTAATTCATTGGTGTTGTTTTTACAAGAATATGTGTGAATGTACTCTGATTGATTTACACTGAATATCCAATCATGTTGAGGGTATTTATATTTTTCACACATAATTATGTCGTTGATTTATCCTTAACCTAAGGATACGGTCTATATACGAAGTTTCATCTCAAATTACATTCCATTGAGAATTCTTTGTTGTTATACACCAAATCACTTTTATATGGTGTGTATAATGTAATTTGACATAGTATATCATGAATCCCTTTATTATCATGATATTAAAAAGTTTTTATTACCTAAATTATTTATATTCAAGCGTCTCTCTTTTGGTTAGAAACTCTAACTAAAATATCATTTTTAAATGTTTTAATGATTTATTCTTTTAAATATTTCTCATTAATGTCTATGTTTTAGAAATAGTTTTATGGATTTATTTGTATGGAAATTAATGTTTTAAAACTAAAATTACTTTTAAAAGTTTCAAAGTGGTATGGGACACTATGATTTAGAAATATATTTTAAATGGATTCTTGATAAATAGCGTGACGTTTAAATGTTTTCAAGAAAAAGGGGGTTATTTCTCTCAATAGTTTGATGATTATTTTAATCTATCTCAATATAATTCATTATTCTAAATTTAGTTTAATATGATACAATCAAATATACCATATTTTATCGAATGATTTATGTTTGACTACGGATGTGATATTTTTATACCCTTCATGTTTTGTGGTTGAAGTATTGACATTTCGTATGCTTTTTTTTATATGAATGTTTATGTTATGTTTCAAACTTTTCATATGTGGAATGCATTGTACATAGTAAGTGATAGGTGGAGCCTGCTATAGCTCCTCGATGCATCGGTAGGTCTCATGAGACAAACTAGTGTCTTGGCACAAGGCCTTGACAAAATCTTATTTGTAGTATTGGCACGAGACCTTGACTATGTGGTTATGATAGTTTGGAATTCTGCATTCCATCATTATGAAAGTTGTTTTTGATATTGCATGTGATTATTAGACAAGTAGAATATCCATGTGAATAAGTAAATTACATTATTTCATTTTATTTCTGCCATATTATGCTGAAGTTCATGTTTAAAAGGGTTTCATTTTAGTTATACATTGCCTTAAATGTTTATGCTTATTTTTGAATGTTTCTGCTATTCTGTTATCCTTATTGGGAATCTAGGCTCTCCCCTTTCTATGTTTTATTTTTCCTAGGATGTGAAGAAGTATTTTATGAATGACCTATAGGGATAGTATGAGGGGATATTAGTGTGGAATATAGAGACTATGTTGTTGTAGTTTTCATTTTCTGATGTAATTTAAACTTTATGAATGTATCTAGTGTTTCCAACTGTAACACCCTGAGATTTTATGAAAAATATTATTTTAATTTCATTAATTTCTTGTGTTGTATTCTACACCAAGATTTCCTTGCTCTATACGCAACACCGTATTAGCTTGCAGTATACGCCACACTATTCTTGGATCGTGTTACACACAATTTTGATAATAGTTATTCTACACAACATTGAGTATATATATATATATATTCAATGTATAAATGAAATATGGTTGGATTCTGTTATACGAAATGACGAAGGATTCTTTCACAACACGCAACCCTGACTTGGCTTGCATTACACGCAATCGTGACCTTCCTCGATAGCGTGTGTTGTACGCAATACCAGGTTTTAATAAAAAAAGATATATTATTATAATATTGTCATAAACTAGCCTTTATGAATATTATTAACTAAATTTTGAATTTTATAACATTATTATTCATCTTACACATTTTCTAGAACATGGTATAAGAACAAAATAATTTTTTCGGGTAAAATAAGTATTTTTCAAAAAATGCATTTTTGCCGCCTTTTGATGGCGCACCCACATTAAATCTAGTTTTTGACATGTTTATATGTTCAATTTGACAAAATAAAATTCTTCTTTTGAATCAGGATATAAAAATTTACCTTAGATAAAATTTTGATATTTTTCGGATAACTTTTATATTTTAATGAATAGTAAAAACCCGCTATATTTTAATTAAAAACAACTTTTTTCATCGTAAAATATTTTGTGGTTAAATTATAATATTGAATGGTTTTAAAGTATAAATAGAATAAATTTTTACCATTTAATATAATGTATGTCAGTAGCATTGATTTTACCTTGAATTCGTAGATTAAAACAATTCAATCTTTTGCAATGTTTTAAAGAAAAACCCATTTTCTTTCGACAACGGGATTAATTTTAATTTAATTTCTGCATCTTTTTTGTATTGAATTTGGAAAAATGGATTCCATATTTGGAATCAGTGGGTCCAAATTATGTTAATAAGCTACTTTTGTATTTTTGGGCATTGTGAATAGTAACTATGGTAAATTTTATTTACTATAGTTAAAGGTAAATCGGATAATTAAGGGTAAATATAAGATTATAAAATTACCCTAACACTTGAAAAAATCCTATTGGATGGCTAAAAGTAGACCCATATAACCTAAGGGTCGGATTAGATTCATTTTATGAACTTTTATCCATGAAAATAATTTAATTATTATTAAAACCAAAGAATGTGACAACATGTCACTTTCTTAAATTTTATAAGTATAATAATTTTAATTTAGTGATAAACATCATGAAACATAGAAAATGAATAGTATCCAGAAATCTAATACAATTATCTACATCATTGGAATTTATTTAGAATTTTTTGGGATTAAATAATTATCATTTATTATGACACAAAGATGATGCAGTAATTGTCTTATTAATGAAATATTGACATAATTGATGTTATAAATGCCCAAATAAATGTAATTTGAGACTTTTTATGACTTAAATTAATTTTCTAGGTTAATATGAAATGTTATTGTTGATATAAGTAACTTGGTTTGAACTTATAATTCTTTTATGAATTTCATAAAAATAATGTACCAAATAGTGTCAAAATTGACATAAATTAGTTTTTTAAAAAAATATTATATTATTTATTGTTATTTAATTCCTAAAAATCTATGGTTTGGCCAAATGACTTAGATAAGGATAGATATATTAATAATAAACAACTTGGGGTTCGTTTGGCTGGATATTGTAAGTTTATTAACCTTATAGTGTAAGAAAACAAGAAGACACGGTAAAAGTTAAATTATCTAACTTAAAGTTAAATCTAAATGATAAGGTTACAATTGATACCTAAACTTGTCTAAATTATATTTTATGAGAGGATTTCGACGCATACCAACCTTATCTTCGAAATATATCAATTTGGAGCTATTTAAAACCAAAATTGACTTTATAATAAAATAATATTTTTAGTTTTCCCAAAGGTCCCCCTCTCCTCCCTTATAAAAGGGCACCTCCTACCTCTCCTCCTCACACCAATTTGAGCATTCAAGCTCGGCCAACCCCTGAAAAAATCTCTTCTTCACTTCCCTAGTATCATCCTATAGGTCCTGGTCTTCTTCAAAGACCATCCTTAGTTCTTTAAGTGGAGGTTAAGAAAAGGCGCGTCAAAAAGAGGCAATATCCATTACCGGTCTTTTTCAATTTCTTTCTTCTTCAACTTCTTATTCTTTAGTTGTTTCATGATAAAGTAATAACATCAGTATTTCTTATATACTGATATGTTATTATAAATATGAAACAACTCTAATTAACCTTCTATCCATCCTAAGGAAAAAGGAAATCACCACGCGTGCGTACGTACGGAATACCGTCTCCACGCCGTGGTGTAATCTATTTTCCGCCACCAGCTTAATTGGATGGGTATAATGGTGTAATGAGTAACTATATATGATTATTATAAAGTGATATTTATACTGAAATAGTATAAATACACTTCAACACAAGTTCACGATCATGAGAACGATATCATCGCTCGTGCGTACATACAGACTACCGTCTCCACGACGCGATGAGATTAATTCTCCATGTTAACCATTTAAGAATGATTATAAAGTATATATAAGAAATAATAATGAAATATATGACATTATAAAGCTACTGGATTTATTTATATATGTATGTCATCTACTTACTTCCATTCAAGACAATAAGGAAAGGAAAACAGCGGTCATGCGTACGTACGGACTACCGTCTCCATGAACAGTGTGTTTCATTTCATTTATCTATCTATTATATATATATATATATACACTGAATATATATGATATATAAATCATGTTTTATATTCTAGAAGTAAGTAAATCATGTAATAATAATGTCAAGAACAACAAGTCCAAACACCTACGATAAATGAAACGATTTTACCCAAAACGCTTTTTTAACATGGAATTTACAAAGGAACCGGTAATATAAAGTCATAAGTAAACCATATATGATATCATAACAATAAATATGATTCTGCAATAACTTAATGACATTATTTAAATCATTATAAATGAGGTTTGGACACTTACGAAGCAAATCAGACTTAATATAAGGGAAAATATCACAATCTCATTTTTATCCAAGATTGTTTATACTTTAGCATTTACTGGGGTGTATTTTATCATCCAAATCCATGTTTCCTCAATATGTAATATTATTTCCATCCACCTACAATTGTTTAAATCTAATTTTACCCTTCGGTGAGTTTTTAGTAAAGGATATGAAAGGAATCTTTTGTCATTTTTCGTACGAGGTACTTTTTGACTTTTCCGACAAAAGTACAAGAAGAATGTTTTCTTTTAACTTATATGACATGAATGGATTTTTAAAACATTATTTCCAAAAATATTCCTTTAAAAGTTTTCATGTTTATTTTTAATCAACTTCTTTTAGTTTAAAATTGTATGACATGTTATGAAAGGAAAAGTGTTTTTGAAGTAGAAAGGATATTTTCCTCAAGAATGAAGTTCAAGTGTTTTATCAAAATTATTTTCCATCTAAGATAGTAAAGGGTTCTGTTTTTATCCCTATTATTACATTGATTTGATTATGTTGTGATGGAATTATTTTTATGAATTCCTTTATCGTATATGAATTTTTTTATGATGTCATGATGTTTAAGATTCCCATTTTTATTACATGGGTTATGCAATGATGTATGGTTTATGATTTTGTGGTACACATAAGAATGGTATCATTATGAGATGGGTGGGACCTATATCTCCCTCCAATGCATTGGGTAAAGATTTTATATCTCATGAGATAGACATGGATAGAACGGTAGGTTATACCGTTTCAGTGAAACATGACTGAAATGAGGAATGAACTCAGTTTAGAAAGGGACTTTGTCCACTAAGATAGTCTTGGCAATGAGTCTTGACTAACACGAAATGATTCTCTATGATATGTGTGTATGCCAAAAAGTTTCATGTTTTATGTTATGATTATTGGGATTACATTTCACTACTATGATTTATCCCATGTTATGAAATTATGATCTCTTTTGCAGGTTAAGATTTCCAAAAGATATGTTCTTATGAATATGACGTGATTGATATTTCTTTTGTTTACCCTTACTGAGAATTTGAGCTCACCCTTTTATGTTTTCTTTTCCCCAGGACATAAAGAAAGGATTTTGGTTTAGAAAAAAAATAAGATCTTTATGGGAGATGTTGATGATCTTTCACCACGATTAGAAGATTATATTCTGAGTTTCCAAAGACACTAAACTATTACGGTCCTTATGTGTGTGTTTTTGTTATGTAGTAAGTGTTTCGCAAAAGTAATGTAATGTCCATGTACGTCAGGCTTCGGGTCTCTACAGTTGGTATCAGAGGAAAGGTTTAGTCAACCTTTTGAAACTAGGATGCGAAAATGTTAGTGAGATCCCTAGAGATATTTCTAAGGTATGTCTATGGATGTCCCTAAGGATAAGTATACGAACTACGATAATGATCATAGAATTTAACCTAAGATGTTAGATATTGAGGGTACTCCCCCTTTACTATGTTGTTTTCTCTAGCATGATTTTTTCCTCTCACAGAATTATTTTTGTGTGTTAGTTAATGGAGGGAACTAGAAGGAATTCGGTTAACATTGAATCTAATGGACAAATTGGTGACTATAAGCAACAAAATTGTGTAATGCCTAGAGAGAAAGATATTGTGATTATGCCAAATCAGTCATCGTGATATATGATTAACAAGGTGAAATTTAGTGGTATGCCTAATTCATCAAATAAGAGGAAGATAGACTTTTATACATGTTCGCATGTGGAGGAGCATAAAGAAAGGAATATTGAGATTTCTAAAGAAGGGAAGAAGAACCTCGAGGAATACCTCAAATGGAGGGAGATATGTTATCTGTGTGGAGAAAAGGGTCATAGAGTGACAGACTATTATGGAGTTCAATGTCTTATTTGTGGAGAACATGGGCATTACCCAACTCAATTCACTGACCTAAAAAGTTACTTCTAAATCAAGGAAGGAATTATTCCAAGACAATAATTGAAGAGGATGGATTGAAGTGTTTGTGTAATTTTATTCAAGAATAATGTTGTCGAGGTACTTTTATGGCTTATTAGAATATTTTAGTATTAGTATATTGTGGTTTTCAATAATTTTATGGTACCGGTAACCATGGAAAGTGATTGAGATATTTTTAGAAAAAAGATGATATGCGCATAACGAAGGGATAATGAAAAAATGAAATGCTTGACAGTATTCATGAGCTCATGATTGATATAAGGACTAAGTATATAGAATTTTGGTATGTGGAAAGAGTTATCTTTTGACAGCACACATGTTTTCACTAAGATTCAATGGGTATTCATTTTTCAAGAGATTACATGATTATGGTATTCACATGACTGGAATGTGACGAACAAGATATATGAGGGATAAATGATGGAATTCACGTGATCATTTTCTCTATACTATGAGCTTGGACCGAAGTATTTTAGATAAGCCGAAAGACTGGAATTGATTATGTTGGACATAAGTAAGTATTGTTTAAGGATAAAACCTTTTTTGATATTGTTGATGGGATGTTATAATAATGTAGTTTTAGAAAAAGGACAACCTGCAGGATGTGCGAAAACCCATCGCGTCGGCCAAGGCTGTGGGAATCGAACCCACAACTGAAGTGCGACAGGCCTTTATCGCATACCACTGGCCTACAGAAAGTCCCTGGTTAGTAGAAACTAGTTTTATTTTATTAAGCGGTATGATATATGAAGTTTAAGTTCATTTTTGGAATCGTATATGATTAACCTCACCAAAGACGGACTTATATATATTTGATAACTATTTCTAAACTTTTGTTTGAAACAGATGGAATGACCCATCATTCTATCACATGATCTGTTAACACTTCACGAATAACAAATTGAACTTCATTTCTTTAAGAGATGAAGTGGAAATTGTTCAAAGCACGAAAAATAGTGAGATTGTACCAAAATCAAGTAAGTATTTCTTCTAATTCAAAATTTTCAACTTTAGGGAAATGATATTGAAAACCAAAAATGTTGTCCTAGTGATCTTATATCTGATGAATCAGATGGTACCCTAGATCATCACAAATTTATGGCTTTGCGATTGTTGGATTTTTCATAGCCATGTTCTCTACCACTCTCCATCAGAACTTGATGGATAGATTTTTCTTCCATATCCATATTTTCACCTATGTTCTCATATGTGGAAACCCAGTGTTGAGTTAATTTGGGTAACTGTTACATTTCATACATTATTTTTTAAAGCCATATTTTGGTATTCCTTTTTACGATGTGGGTTTCTATTAAACAAACTTTCGAGTAGTAAACCATTTATAACCCCGACGAATTTCGAAGGAGAAATTCATTTTAAGGGGGGTAGAATGTAACACCCCGAGATTTTATGAAAAATATTCTTTTAATTTCATTAATGTCTTGTGTTTTATTCTACACCAAGATTACCTTGCGCTATATGCAACACCGTATTAGCTTGCAGTATATGCAACACTATTCTTGGATCGTGTTACACAGAATTTTGATAATAGTTATTCTACGCAACATTGAGTATATATATATATATATATATATTCAATGTATAAATGAAATATGGTTGGATTCTGTTATACGAAACAACGAAGGATTCTTTCACAACACGCAACCCTGACGTGGCTTGCATTACACGCAATCGCGACCTTCCTCGATAGTGTGTGTTGTACGCAATACCGGGTTTTAATAAAAAACGATATATTATTATAATATTGTCATGAACTAGCCGTTATGAATAGTATTAACTAAAATTTTGAATTTTATAACATTATTATTCATCTTACACATTTTCTAGAACATGGTATAAGAACAAAATAAATTTTTCGGGTAAAATAAGTATTTTTCAAAAAATGCAGTTTTGCCGCCTTTTTATGGCGCACCCACTTTAAATCTAGTTTTTGACATGTTTATATGTTCAATTTGACAAAATAAAATTATTCTTTTGAATCAGGATATAAAAATTTACATTAGATAAAGTTTTGATATTTTTCCAATAACTTTCATATTTTAATGAATAGTAAAAACACGCTATATTTTAATTAAAAACAAATTTTTTCATCATAATATCTTATGTGGTTAAATTATAATATTGATTGGTTTTAAAGTATAAATAGAATATATTTTTACCATTTAATATAATGTATGTCATTAGCATTGATTTTACCTTGAATTCGTAGGTTAAAACAATTCAATCTTTTGCAATGTTTTAAAGAAAAACCCGCTTTCTTTCGACAACGGGATTAATTTTAATTTAATTTATACATCTTTTTTGTATTGAATTTGGAAAAATGGATTCCATATTTGGAATCAGTGGGTCCAAATTATGTTAATAAACTACTTTTTATTTTTGGGCATTGTGAATAGTAACTACGGTAAATTTTATTTACTATAGTTAAAGGTAAATCGGGTAATTAAGGGTAAATATAAGATTATAAAATTACCCTAACACTTGGAAAAATCATATTGGATGACTAAAAGTAGACCAATATAACCTAAGGGTCATATTAGATTCATTTTATGGACTTTTGTCCATGAAAATAATTTAATTATTATTAAAACCAATGAATGTGACAACATGTCACTTTCTTAAATCTTATAAGTATAATAATTTTACTTTAGTGATAAACTTCATGAAACTTCAAAAATGAATAGTATCCAGAAATATAATACAATTATATAAATCATAGGAATTTATTTAGAATTTTTAAGGATTAAATAATTATCATTTATTATGACACAAAGAAGATGCAGTAATTGTCTTATTAATGAAATATTGACATAATTGATGTTATAAATGCCCAAATAAATGTAATTTGAGGCTTTTTATGACTTAAATTAATTTTATAGGTAAATATGACATGTTATTTTTGATATAAGTAACTTGGTTCGAACTTATAATTCTGTAATGAATTTCATAAAAATCATGTACCAAATAGTGTCAAAATTGACATAAATTAGTTTTTAAAACAAATTTTATATTATTAATTGTTATTTAATTCCTAAAAATCTAAGGTTCGGCCAAATGACTTATATAAGGATAGATATATTAATAATAAACAACTTGGGGTTCGTTTGGATTGATATAGTAAGTTTATTAACCTTATAGTGTAAGAAAACAAGAAGACACGATAAATGTTAAATTATCTAACTTAAAGTTAAATCTAAACGATAAGGTTAAAATTGATACCTAAACTTGTCTAAATTCTATTGGATGAGAGGAGTTCGACCCATACCCACCTTATCTTCGAAATATATCCATTTGGAGCTATTTAAAACCGAAATTGACTTTATAATAAAATAATATATTTTGTTTTCCCAAAGGTGCCCCTCTCCTCCCTTATAAAAGGGAACCTCCTCCCTCTCCTCCTCACAACAATTTGAGCATTCAATCTTGGCCAAACCCTGCATAAATCTCTTCTAAACTTCCCTAGTATAATCCTATAGGCCCTGGTCTTCTTCAAAGACCATCCTTAGTTCTTTAAGTGGAGGTTAAGAAAAGGCGCGTCAAAAAGAGGTAATATCCATTACCGATCTTTTTCAATTTCTTTCTTCTTAAACTTCTTCTTCTTTAGTTGTTTCATGATAATGTAATTACATAAGTATTTATTATATACTTATATGTTATTATAAATATGAAACAACTCTAATTGACCTTCTATCCATCCTACAGAAAAAGGAAATCACCGCGCGTGCGTACGTACAGAATACCGTCTCCACGCCGTGGTGTAATCTATTTTCCACCACCACCTTAATTGGATGGGTATAATGGTGTAATGAGTAAATATATATGATTACTATAAAGTGATATTGATACTGAAATAGTATAAATACACTTCAACACAAGTTCACGATCATGATAACGATATCATCGCTCGTGCGTACGTACGGACTACCGTCTCCACGACGCGATGAGATTCATTCTCCATGTTAACCATTTAAGAATGTTTATAAAGTATATATAAGAAATAATTATGAAATATATGACATTATAAAGCTACTGGATTTATGTATATAAGTATGTCATCTACTTACTTCCATTCAGGATAATAAGGAAAGGAAAACAACGTTCATGCGTACGTACGGACTACCGTCTCCATGAACGGTGTGTTTCATTTCATTTATCTATCTATTATATATATATATATAATGAATATATATGATATATAAATCATGTTTTATATTCTGGAAGTAAGTAAATCATGTAATAATAATGTCAAGAACAACAAGTCCAAGCACCTACGATAAATGAAATGATTTTACCCAAAACGCTTCTTTAACATGGAATTTTCAAAAGAACGGGTAATATAAAGTCATAAGTGAACCATATATGATATCATAACAATGAATATCATTCTTTAATAAGTTAATGACATTATTTAAATCATTATATAGGATTTGTGGACACTTACGAAGCAAATCAGACTTAAGGTAAGGGAAAATATCACAATCTCATTTTTATCCGAGATTGGTTATACTTTGGAATTTTCTGGGGTGTATTTTATCATCCAAATCCATGTTT
The DNA here is from genome assembly GCA_963277665.1 of Viscum album. Lineage (NCBI taxonomy): Eukaryota > Viridiplantae > Streptophyta > Magnoliopsida > Santalales > Viscaceae > Viscum > Viscum album. Next base: position 1,367,423,229 of record OY728119.1, read on the forward strand.
CCTCAATATTTAATATTATTTCCATCCACCTACAATTGTTTAAATCCAATTTTACCCTTCGGTGAGTTTTTAGTAAAGGATATGAAAGGAATCTTTTTTCGTTTTTTGTATGAGGTACTTTTTGACTTTTCCGACAAAAGTACGAGAAAAAAGATTTATTTTAACTTATACGACATGAATGGATTTTTAAAACATTATTTCCAAAAATATTCCCATACAAGTTTTCAAGTTTGTTTTTAATCAACTTCTTTTAGTTTAAAATTGTATGACATGTTAAAAAAGGAAAAGTGTTTTTGAAGTAGAAAGGATATTTTCCTCAAGAATGAAGTTCAAGTGTTTTATCAAAATTATTTTCCATCTAAGATAATAAAGGGTTCTTTTTTTATCCCTATTATTATATTGATTTTATTATATTGTGATGGAATTATTTTTATGAATTCCTTTATCGTATATGAATTGTTTTATGATGTCATGATGTTTAAGATTCCCATTTTTATTACATGGGTTATGCAATGATGTATGGTTTATGATTTTGTGACACACATAAGAATGGTATCATTATGAGATGGGTGGGACCTATATCTCCCTCCAATGAATTGGGTAAAGATTTTATATCTCATGAGATAGACATGGCTGTAACGGTAGATTATACCGGTTCAGTGAAACATGACTAAAACGAGGAATGAACTCGGTTCAGAAAGGGACTTTTTCCACTAGGTTAGTCTTGGAAATGATTATTGACTAACAAGAAATGATTCTCTATGATTATGTGTGTATGCCACAAAGTTTCATATTTTATGTTATGATTATTGGGATTAAATTTCACTACTATGATTTATCCCATGTTATGAAATTATGATCTCTTTTGCAGGTTAAGATTTTCAAAAGATATGTTCTTATGAATATGATGTGATTGATATTTCTTTTGTTTACCCTTACTGAGCATTTGAGCTCACCCTTTTATGTTTTCTTTTCCCCAGGACATAAAGAAAGGATTTAGGTTTAGAAAAAAGAAGAAGATCTTTATGGGAGATGTTGAAGATCTTTCACCACGATTAGAAGATTATATTCTGAGTTTCCAAAGACACTAAACTATTACGGTCCTTGTGTGTGTGTTTTTGTTATGTACTAAGTCTTCCGCAAAAGTAATGTAATGTCCATGTACGTCAGGATTCAGGTCTCTACACCAATGCTACTAAACTAATCGTTCTTTCAAGACATTCTCCTTTATGATCATGCCAATGTTATGTAAAAATGCACCGACTCTGGGTAATTGGGGTCGGGGTGTTACAACGAAAGGTTTGGCCACATGGTTTTAAAAACCACGAGACAACCACACATCCCTCTATATACAAATAGAAACGAGTCTAGATGGTTCCTCGATATGGTTTAATTCCCATGAGGTTGAACTTCAACCTCAGGATGAAACACTGGTCTAGGTTCACAGTCCCTCTGGGGCTGGAATGTGGTTTCTACTAATAGTGCACCAATAATACATCATTTACTATTGGGTACTAGAACACCATTTTTTACTAAAAAGACATGAAAAATGCATGTAATAAGAATAAAACTGAATTAAAAGTGAATAAAATATCCTTAAAAGAAACCTCGTATGTGAATATTCTCCACAACATAAAAAATTTCTGCCCTTAGAAAGTTATTACAATATATGATCAACAAATAAAAATGGGTACTACTCCTCAACCTAGGAATTCCACCCCCATGTCTCGTGATCATCATTTCCATGCTAATAAAGAACCCAAACCAATTGTATGGAATTACCTAAAATCACTTTATCTAGGTAATCCTCAATCCATACCAGCCTCTTAATCACAGATAAATCAGGGTCCAACTCCAACTCTTCCCAATTTAGCACATGAGACAGATCCAGATTATACCTTTTGAGATAAAAGATGTGAATCACGTCATGAATTAACATCAATTGAGATAACAATGATAATAGTTATTCCACCTTACAAACTCTTTTGATAATCCCAAAAGGTCATACATACCTTAGTGTTAGTTTCCCTTGCTTACCAAGATGATAATGAACCAATCTAGGATCCACCTTTAGAAACACCCGATCATTAATAGATAATTTCAAGGTTCATCACTGATAATTAGCATAAGACTTAGAGTAGATCTAATATATTAAAAAACAATACCCAATCAACTATAATTTATCATATATCTCCTAAAAAAGGCTCAGTACCAACAATGATGTCTCATCCACCTCTTCCCATTATAATGTAGACTACACAACCGACCATAAAGAACCTCAAAAGGAGCCATTATTATCAAGGATTAGAATTTTTTTTATATTTAAACTAGAATAATCCCAAATGGCTATGCAATGTGCCTAAAAATTGCAACACACATGCTCAATGAATGTCTTCTAGGATTTGGTTTTCTTGGTCCATATGGACTTCCGTTTGAAGATGTTATGCCATACTCAACTTGATTTGGGACTATATTTCTTTATGAAGGCTTACCAAAACCAAGAGGAAAAATGGGGGTCCTTTATGAGATGATCGAAAAAGGCACACCATGAAGCCTCACTATATCTAGAATATAAAACCTACCCAAATCATCCACTTTAGATGAATAAAAAATTGGAATGAAATGGGATGATTTGGTTAGACAATAAATTACAACCCAAATCACATTCCTTACTCAGGGTGTATGAGGTAAGATAATAATAAAATCCTTGGCTTCCTCGTCCCATTTTCCAGTAGGAATGGGTAGAGGCTAAAGAAAATAAGATGGCCTTTGGTGCTACTCCTTAATCTATTGGTAGGTATAATACCAATATACAAAGTCATCTATATCTCACCTCATACCCAGCCACCAAAACCATTGGCACACATCATAAAATATCTTGGTTGTCGTGATATGGATGAACCACTGAGACTGATGTCCATCCTATATCACTACCTTCTATAGTGACAATGGTAGCATGAAACAGCCATATCAGTAAAGAACTCTATTAGGTGTAATTCCCAGACCCCAGTTAACTAGGTTCGGTGCATTATTTTAATACATTGGAACGATTACAAGGAATCAAGTCCCGAGGGATCGATCAGTATAGCAGTCTTGGAAAATAGATTATATACATTAACATTTCATGACAATTTCAAACATAAAACACAACATAAATAGTTCTTTGAGAACACCATTATTCCCTTTAGATTAAACCTACATAGAAATCACAATACACTTCTTGGAATCATGGGAAAAATAAAACGTAGAAAGGGGTGAGCTCAAACACCCAGTAAGGGTAAGCAATACAATCGAAGATAACATAAATATTAAGCATGTTGAATAATAGAAAACACATTCATTTACCAATAATAAACATAAACACTTTTATAGAAAGAATATGAGCTGAGTAAATAATGCCATAATAAAACATAATCAAGGGTATTCTACTAGTCGAATGACCACATGAACCATAAATTTTATTTTTATAATGAGGGAATCTATAATGCCAGAAATTCTAAAACATTTTGTCAAGGCCTCGGCCAAGATGTCTAAAAATGATTAAGGCCTCGGCCAAAACCATATATCAAATTGGGAAAGGGCCTCAGCCAATTCCAGGTCTAGTTGTCTCATGAGACCTACCGATGCATCGAGGAGCTATAGAGGGCTCCACCCGTCACTTACTATGTCCTATACATTTTTCATATGAAAAGGTTGAAACATAACATAAACATTCTTATTAGAACTAGCATACGAAATGTCAATACTTTAACCATAAACCATGAATGGAATAAAAATAGAACATCCAAAGTCAAATATATCATAACTCAATCAATACAATATTTAATATTGTATTATAATAAATCAACCTCAATCAAAAATAATATCCTGTAAAGGATGCTGACATAGTTGAAAATGATGAGTAAAACTTTTTGAGAGAAATATCCTTTTTGTAAAATCATTTAAAAGTCACACATTTATAAAGGTAGTAATTTAAAATAGAATTTTGAATCAAAGTGTCCCATACCACTTTGAAACTTCTGAAAAAAATTATTATTTCAAAACATTCATGTCCATATGAATAAATACTTAAAAATAATTTTGAAAACATGGATATTAATTAAAAAGATTTAGAAAGATACATCCTTAAAAAATTTAAAATTATGATCTTGATAAAGAGTACCTTTCATAAATCTTTAAAATATTCATTTTGAAATCATTTTTATGAAAAATGGGCATGGATGATAAAAATGTCTCAGTAAATACCTACACATAAACAATCTCAGATAATAACGAGATTGAGGAATTAACCATTACCAATTTGGTAACATACAAAACATACACCCCATGAAAGAATTATCATACAATGAATATGTAATTACACATAAATTAAAGTTTATTAAACAAAGAATACAATTATGGGTAGTACATATACCACAAAAAGGTAATAGTGGCAATATCGCATGAATCTCATGAGAATAAGGAGTGAGATGAAAACCCCTTACCTTGCATTTTCCTTTGGTCGAGGGAATGTTTAACCTCCTATATAATGACCATAGTATGTTATTAAATTATACCATTAACATATTTATATTTATTATATCATAAATGATTCGTTTATGACTGTATACTATGCATTTAATAATGATTTCCATGTTAAATTATCATTTTGTGTAATAATCGCTTTCTTTATCGTATATGTTTTAACTTGTTATTCTTGATCGTATCATTTATATCATGATTTAAATTATTCTAAAATATAAAATTTGATTTATATATCATATATATTTAGAATACAAATATTTATAATATATGTAAATTTAAGGCACCATTTATGGAGACAGTAGACCATACGTACGCATAAATGATGTTTCTGTTTTTATATCGTATTGAACAGAACTAGGTGAATAAGATATATGTAAGTACATAAATATATATATATAAATATATATATCTCCAGTATAATTATTATGTCATATATTACATACTAATTAGTAATATATTTTTATAATCGTCGATGAATGGTGTACTTGGAAATGAATCTTTTCGCGTCGTGGAGATGGTAATCCGTACGTAGACAGGAGAGAAAATATCATTCTTTTGATTTTAAAATAATATATAATTGGATGTTATATCATATATACGGAATCATTATAATTTTATATTTATTATTTACATAAATTAGACATCATTATTATAGACATCTAAATAATAATGTATTGAATAACAATTACACCACGACGTAGAGACGATAAGCCGTACGTACGCACATATGGTGACATGTTATTCAAAGGATGGAGAGAATAACGAATTTGGTTGTACCATATTTATAATAACATCAAAATTTATATAAGATACTGGATTTATTAATTTAGAATGGAAACAACAAAGAAAAATATAGTGGAACAAGAAAGGAACTTGAAAGAGGGTGGTGAAATCATTACCTCTTCTTCGGGTTCTTCCTATTGATTTGATCAAAATGGCTCCTTAATTTGGCTTTCTGATCAAACTAAGGCCTCTAGGTTGATTTGAGGGTAGGTGGGAGGATATTTGGTCAAGGGTTGGCCAAGCCAAATGGCTTTGGATGTGTGATTTTGAGAGAACGGGAAGTGCCCTTTTATAAGAGGGGTGAGGGTCACTTTAGGAAAAGATTAAAGTATTAATATATTATACAATAATATTCGGTTTATAATGGTTAAAAATGAATTTATTTTGATCCTTATGTGGTTATGGGTCTAAATAATCTCAACCAATAGGTTTTAGATAGGTTTGGGTAACTTTATTAACCTTATCTTTTAGTTTTAACTCTTAGTTAATTAGTTTGACATTTACCATGTCACTTTGTATTTTTATATTATATGGTTAATAAAATTACTATATACTTACAAGATACCCCCAAGTGGTTCATTAATGATACACCTATCATTATAAAAGTCCTTTGAAAAAACCTTAGATCTTTAGGAATAGAATATCAATTAATAATATAATATTTGTTTTAAAAACTAATTTATGTCAATTTTGACACTCTTCAATAATCTATTTTTGTTAAGGTTTTAACAACTTTATTAATTAAAAAAAAATATTTAAGAAATCATAAAATTTCATATTAACCAATAAAATTAGTTTATGGCATCAAAACTTTCAAATTATATTTTTTTTGACACTTTTAATTCCAATTATTTGATTCTTTTATTATAATAAGGAAAATACTGCATCATTATTGTGTCATAAATAAATTTAATTATTCAATGTCTAAAAATTATAAATAAAATACCATTATGTAGGAAATCATTTTATATTTATAATGAATATTTATAGTCTAAAATATAACATATATAACCCTATGTAAAAATTGTTTTACTAAAAGATATATGCTTATGTCATTTTTGTATTTACTTTTACTTAATTAATATAAATTGTCCTTATCACTTAAAAGTGGCTCCATGGGGTCCCCAAATCGACCCAAAGATGCCCATGGTCGGAAATGTATCAACCAATAGGGTTAGGACAGATTTTAGGGTAAATTAATATTATTATAATATTATTTTTTTACCCTTATTTACAGGATTTACCCTCTAACCATGGTAAATAAAATAGTTACCGAAGTAATTATTCAAAATGTCTAAAAATAACACAATTTTTACCTCATGATTCAAAATATGGAATCCATTTTTCCATATTCAAAACACATAATTGGAAGAAATTAATTTAAAATTAATTCCCACTATCAAAACAAAAAGCGTGTTTTTAAGAAATAATAACTATCAAAAGATTGATACTTGTTTAGGTCCGGTTTAAATGTGATATTATGTAAAATGACCAAAATTGGATTAAATGGTTAAAATATATTCTAAATATACTTTAAAACCACTCAAATTCATAATTTATCACTGTTAATTATTTCGATTAAAAAAATTGTTTTTAATTAAAATTTAGTTATTTTCACTATTCATAAAAATATTAAAGTTATCAGAAAAGTACAAAAAATTCACCCTAATCTAATTTAAATATTCCAAATACAAAAATGAAGTCCATTTTGAGAGATAAAATGTATAAAATTTCAAAAATTGGGTATTACTATTCATAACTGCTAGTTTGATTGGTTGTGGTGTGTGTTAGAACTCAAAGTTGCGTACAACACACACTACTATATTATTAAAAGAGAAGCGTACTGTGGAATCATGGGGTGTTACATTCTCCCCTCCTTTAATAAATGGCATCCTCACAATTTATTCTTGGTATTGAAAATTTGGGGTTGACATTTCCAAATATCTTAGTTGAAATGCCACATCGAAAAATGGATTAATGACGCCTCTATTTAAAATAAACAGTGGTAAGTATGAAGGTTACTGAAAATAACACATACTAGGGTTGCATGTAAGAAAACATGGATATGGAAGAGAAATCTAACCATCAATATCTGATGGAGAGTGGTAGAGAACATGACTACGAAAAAGCCTACAATCACAAAGCCATAAAGTTGTGATGATCTAAGGTACCATCTAGGAAAACATTTTTGTTCTATCTTCCCTTTCATAATGTTGAGGAATTTATTTATGATATTGGATAAGATCATAATGAGATATAATTAATTTATAATTATAGTTTTATCCACCAATAAATTTCTACCACAAACTCATCTTTCACTCTAAAACACAATACAACTCAAAAATACTCTATTTATCCAAATCGTATAGGGTACCAAATATAATGAATTTACAATTCACATATCAGAACCTTTAAAAAATTTAACTACATTATACCATCTAAGAACTTCACATAGTCCAGTGGTAGGTGATAAATCCCAATATCACTATGGTTGTGGGTTTGATTCCCGCAGCTTTGTCCGACGCGACGGGTTGTCACACGGTCTGCTTGTTGTCCTTTTATAAAAATCCAAAAATAAAATTTCAAACTTAATTCATTAAAACCATTTGAATTATCCAAAATACTTATATCTAAACTCACAGTCCAAAATTTCTAAGGAGTTTAAACTTCATGAAGTTCCTTTTTTCCATGTAATAACATGTGAACACCTTCATCATGTATTATTTTAAAACATGGTAACATCTTGAATTACCATAAAACCTTTTTTGATTAAATTCATGCTCTATTATTCCTTATAGTATATTGGATATATTCCTCATATCCAAAAATTTTGAATATTCCAACAATAATGAAATAAACAAACTATTAAATAGTTCCATGAAGCCAAGGATATCCAATATAATTTATCCAAATCAACCATCTCTTATTCAAAAATTACTACCGCATTCTTGGGACCAAATTAAGGATTACCTTTCCATTAACCATGAATTTCACCAAAAGTGTATCTCACTATTAAGTCACTTTTTTAGACCCATATAATCTCAAATCCTCAATAAAATAGTACTGTAGTACAATCCTTATTTATCTCCATAATTCATGTAACCAGTATATTGTTGATACAACACTCAAATGAAATAATACTATAATAACAACATAAGACCACTAGTCATTATTCTTAATCTGAGTTAGTATCATAACTTGATTATTATCCAATAGAATCATTTGGGGCATACTCTGATGATTTGGACATTGGTTCGCGCAGTGTCCCAAATCTTTAGAGACAAAGCATTGTACATTTGAAACCTTTTTCTGACCCTTGCAGTCACGTACTTGGTTTCCTTTTTCTCCAAACTTATAAAAAACTCCCATTAACTTTAGGTAAGTTCCAGGGTGTTTCTTCCCACAATTATCTCATATGAGAAAATTCTTCTTTTCCCTCTTCCCTTTATCAATATTTCTCTCTTCCATCATTTTCTTCTCTTACTTCCCTTCAAATCCATATGACTCAAAGAATTATTTACTTATCTTATTAACACATGATACTATTTCTTCATATGTTAAGAAAACATGAGAGACTATTTACCTTCTAAATGTTGGATTAATACCATGGAAGATATGATCCTTCTTACTCTTTGGATCATATGCATTGCTGGAGTTCACATTCCTTCAACTAGGCATCATTTCTATACAATGACATACACATGTTAGTTTATGAATTGCAATTAATAATTAAAAACTTGTAAAATACCTAACGTAAATTGAAAAGCTTATTGATATAATCCATAATCATAAAAAATGTTTTCTTTAAGTATATAATCATAATCCCTTCATAATGTTGGTAAAGAAAATTAGAATTATCCTAAGAATATCCCTAAGAGTGTCGTAACCAAGAGTGCAGTAAGGCCGATTGTTGTGCACCAGTTCCTATTCGAGTCTAGCTCAATGTAGTGTTTTCGAGTTTTAACCCTAGGTACATCTATTCCAGACTCGCCTCTACCTATGCATATCCATATAGGGATGTATTGATCAGGAAACTCACAAAATCTCTATAATACTACAATTCTAGGAAGCTCTTCTATAATAATCCTCAAATTCTATCTTAGGTCAATGTGCTCTAATCAGATTTTATCTAAATCTAGATTCCAAGGTCATTGCGAAATTTCCTCTGATACCAACTGTAATGCCCCTACCCCAGTTACCCAGGGTCAGTGCATTATTTTAATACATTGGCATTATTACAAGGAATCAAGTCTTGAAGGACTGATCAGTTTAGCAGTCTTGGAAAATAGATTACATACATTAAAATTTCATTACAATTTCAAACATAAAACACAACGTAAATAGTTCTTTGAGAACTCCATTATTCCCTTTAGCTTAACCCTGTATAGCAATCACAATACACTTCTTGGAATCCAGGGAAAAATAAAACATAGAAAAGGGTGAGCTCAATTACTCAGTAAGGGTAAGCAATACAGTGGAAGATAACATAAATATTAAGCATGTTGAATAATTGAAAACACATTCCTTTACCAATAATAAAAATAAACACTTTTATGGAAAGAATATGAGTTGAGTGAATAATTCCATAATAAAACATAATCAAGGGTATTATACTAGTCGAATGACCACATGAACTATTAATATTATTTTCATAATGAGGGGATGTATAATTCCAGACATTCTAAAACATTTTTTCAAGGCCTCAAACAAGACATCTAAAAATGATTAAGGCCTCGGCCAAAACCATATATCAAATTGGGAAAGGGCATCGGCCAATTCCACGTCTAGTTGTCTCATGAGACCTACCAATGCCTCGAGGAGCTATAGAGGTCTCCACCCGTCACTTACTATGTCCAATACATTCCTCATATGAAAAGGTTGAAACATAACATAAACATTCATATTAGAACTAGCATACAAAATGTCAATACTCTAACCATACACCATGAATGGTATAAAAATAGAACATCTACATTCAAACATATCATAACTCAATCAATATAATATGAAATATTGTATTATAATAAATCAACCTCAATCAAAAATAATATCCTGTAAAGGATGCTGACATAGTTGAAAATGATGAGCAAATTTTTTTGAGAGAAATATCCTTTTTGTAAAATGATTTAAAAGTCACACGTTTATAAAGGAAGTAATTTAAATGATATTTTTGAATCAAAGTGTCCCATACCACTTTGAACTTTTGAAAATAATTATTATTTCAAAACATTGATGTCCATATAAATAAATCCTTTAAATCATTTTGAAAACATAGACATTAATAAAAATATTTAGAAAGATAAATCATTAAAACATCTAAAATTATGATCTTGATAAATATTACCTTTCAAAAATCTTTAAAATATTCATTTTGAAATCATTTTTATGAAAAATGGACATGGATGATAAAAATGTCCCAGTAAATACCTACACATAAACAATCTCGGATAATAACGAGATTGAGGAATTAACCCTTACCAATTTGGTAACTTACAAAACATACACCCCTTGAAAGAAGCATCATACAATGAATACATAATTACATATAAATTAAAGTATATTAAACAAATAATACAATTTTGGGCAGTACATACACCACAAAAAGGTAATAGTGGTAATATGGTATGAATCTCACAGGAATAAGGAGTGAGATGAAAACCCCTTACCTTGCACTTTCCTTTGGTCGAGGGTACGTTTAACCTCCTTTATAATGGCCATAGTATGTTATTAAATTATACCATAACCATATTAATAGTTATTATTTCATACATTATTCTTTTATGACTTTATACTACACATTTAATAATTATTTCTATGTTAAATTATCATTTTGTGTAATAATAGCTTTCTTTATCGTATATGTTTTAACTTGTAATTCTTGATTGTGTCACTTAGATCATGATTTAAATGATTCCAGAATATAAACTTTGATTTATATATCATATATATTTGGAATACAAATATTTATAATAGATTTAAATGGAATACACTGTTTAGGGGGACGGTAGACCGTACGTACGCCTAAACGCTGTTTCCATTTTCATATCGTATTGAACAGAACTAAATGATTAATATTTATGTATGTAAATAAATACATATATATGAATATATATATATATAAAAATATATATATCTCCATTAGCATTATTATTTCATATATTACATACTTATTAGTAATATATTTTTATAATCATCGATGAATGGTGGACTTGGAAATGAATCTTATCGCGTCGTGGAGACGGTAATTAGTACGTATGTACGAGTGAAAATATCATTATTTTGATATTAAAATAATATATAATTGGATGGTATATAATATATACATAATAATTATCATGTTATATTTATTATTTACTTCAATTACAAATCATTATTATACCCATCCAAATAATAATGTATTGAATAACAATTACACCACAACGTGGAGACGGTAAGTCGTACGTACGCACGTATGGTGACATGTTATTCAAAGGATGGATAGAATAATGAATTTGGTTGTACAATATTTATAATAACATCATAGTATATATAAGATACTGGATTTATTATTTTAGAATGGAAACAACAATGAAAAATGAAGTGGAAGAAGAAAGGAACTTGAAAGAGGGTGGTGAAATCATTACCTCTTCTTCGGGTTCTTCATTTTGATTCGATCAAAAGGGCTCCTTCGGTTGGATTTATGATAAAAATAAGGCCTCTAGGATGAAGTGAGGGTAGGTGGGAGGATATTTGGGCAAGGGTTGGCCAAGCCAAATGGATTTGGAGGTTTGAATTTTGGAGATGGGGAAGTGCCCTTTTATAAGAGGGGTGAGTGTCACTTTAAGAAAAGATAATAGTATAAATTTATTATACAATCATATTCATATTATAATGGTACCAAATGAATTTATTTCGATACTTAGGTGGTTATAGGTAGCAATACTCTCAACCAATAGGTTTTAGACAGGTTTGGGTCACTTTATTAACCTTATCTTTTAGTTTTAACTCTTAGTTAATTAGTTTGGCATTTACCATGTCACTTTGTATTTTTATGTTATATTGTTAATAAAATTTCTATATACTTACCATAGACCCCCCAAGTGGTTCACTAATGATACATATATCATTATATAAGTCCTTTGGCTGAACCTCAGTTCTTTAGAAATCGAATATCAATTAATAATATAATATTTGTTATAAAAACTCATTTATGTCATTTTTGACACTATTAAATAATTGATTTTCTAAAAGTATTAAAACCTTTATTAATTAAAAAAAATTAATTAAAGAATTCCTAACATGTCATATTAACCAATAAAATTAGTTTATGGAATAAAAACTTTAAAATTATATTTATTTTAACATTTATAATACCAATTATTTGATTCTTTTATTAATAAGGAAAATATTGTATCATTATTGTGTAATAAATAAATTTAATTATTCAATGTCTAAGAATTATAAATAAAATACCATTATGTCGGAAATATTTTTAGCTTTCAAATTAAAATTTATAGTCTAGTATATAACATATATAATCCTATGTAAAAATTTAGTTTCTAAAAGATATATGCTTATCCCATTTTTGTATTTACTTTAACTAAATTAATATAAAGTGTCCTTATCACTTACAAGTGGCTCCATGTGGTCCCCAAATAGACACAAAGATTCCCATGGTAGGAAATGTATCAACCAATAGGGTTAGTACATGTTTTAGTGTAAATTAATATTATTATAATATTATATTTTTACCCTTATTTACCAGATTTACCCTTTAACCATGGTAAATAAAATATTTACCGAACTAATTATTCAAAATGTCTAAAAATAAAAGATACATATTTACACAATTTGGAACTCCTAATTCAAAATATGGAATCCATTTTTCCAAATTCGAAACACAGAAGTGAAAGAAATTAATTTAAAATTAATTCCCACTGTCAAAACAAAAAGCGTGTTTTTAAGAAATAATAACTATCAAAAGATTGACACTTGTTTATATCTTGTTTAAATGTGAAATTATGTACAATGACCAAAAATGGATTAAATGGTAAAAATATATTGTAAATATACTTTAAAACCACTCAAATTCACAATTTATCAATATTAATTATTTCTATTAAAAAAGTTGTTTTTAATAAAAATTTAGTAATTTTCACTATTCATCAAAATATGAAAGTCATCAGAAAAGTACCAAAAATTCACCCTAAACTAATTTCGATATTATGAATCCAAAAATTAAGTCCATTTTTAAAGATAAAATGTATAAAATTTCAAAAAGTGGGTATTACTATTCATAACAGCTAGTTTGATTTGTTGTGGTGTGTGTTAGAACTCGATGTTGCGTACAACACATGCTACTGTATTATTCAAAGAGAAGCGTACCATGGAAGCTTGGGGTGTTACCTTAGGAGTCAAAAAACACTTACTAGGAACCAACCCACCATTTAGTAATTTCCTAAAACACTGGAAAAACTCACCCTTATGCTTTTCTTTATGAATAAACTATTGAAGGGTGGGTGTCAGCTGAACACTATTCAAGAATGCACCACCACTATACTCCTTGGTCTCTAGGAGCATATGGGAAAAATCTCTATCAAATTCCACTCATTACTGGAGTCTTTCACTACATACCCCAGTATTTTCCTACTCAAAGAACCCTCTACTACATTTCCTTTTCCCAGGGTATACATGATACTGAAATCAAACCCATGAAGGTAATCAATCCATAAACAGTACCAAAAATTCAATTCCTTCTAGATGAAAATTTAGGTTTAGATATTATGATCTGATTAGACAACAAAATTATCCCTAAAGAGATATCTATTCTATTTTTTAAAGGTATGCATCACTGCCACTAATTCTAGATCATGAGTTGGGTAACTCATTTCATTTGACCGGAGTTGGAGACAACCATACGCCACCACATAATCACCCTACATCAACACACATCTGGGACCCATACATGAGGAATCATATTAGATTAAGTATCCCTTTCCAAATTCAAGAATGATCAGAATACGCGCTTTGGTAAACCGCCACTTAAGCTCTTCAAAGGATGCCTAAAATTCTGAACTCCATTAAAATTTTACCACTTTCCAGGTAGGAACTTTTCTGGGAAAATAAAGCCAAGATAAATTCATGATGAACAACTTATAATACCCCACCATCCCCAAGAAGATATTAATCTCTAAATTGTTCTTTGACTATTCCCACGACATCATAACTTCAATCTTCTCATGATCTACTGAAACCAATGATTATAAGATCACATGACCCCAAAAATTCACCTCTCAGATTCAAAAGGTTCACTAGGAGAACATATCATAGAAGTGATGATCTCTAAGAGTGCCTAAAAAAATCCTCAAGTGATTTAGTCCCAAAATAGATCAAGATGTCATCCATAGACACAAAGATGAAGGAATTGAGGTAATGTTGGAACACCGTTTTCATAAGAACCATTAAGGACTTTGGATCATTAATTAACCAAAAAGGTTTGACAAGAAACTAAAAAATTCCATACCTTCTTCAGAAATATGTTTTAAGAATATGTTCCTCTCTATATATGAGCTAGAGATACTTGAAACACAAGTCGATATTGGGGAATAAACATTACCCCTTTATCTAATAAAAAAGGTCATCAATGTGGGTTAAGGGGTATTTTTTATTAATAATTAAATTATCCAACTTACAGTAATAAATACACAACTAGATAGATCCATATACCTTATATTCAAATAGAAATTGGGTGGACCATGGTGAGATGATTGGGAGAATGAACCCTTTGGATTCCAAATCATCTAGCTGTAGCTTTGATTACATCAAATTGGTTGTGGCCATATGGTATTAAAGAAGAGTTATTAGCTATGTCCATATTTCTAAATTAATGAGGATCTCCACATCCCAATCTAGAGGAAAACCTGAGAAAAGATCTAGAATTACCTCGAGTAACACATACGCTACGGGAGGTAATCTACCCCTAGGAATGAAAGCATCATCCCCCCAACATTAGCTAAATATCTGAAAAACAAGACTGCCTAATTCTAAAAGTGGAGTCCCAACACGACTTGAATGAGGATCCAAATCACCTTGGAAGAGGTGATATCTTTCATCAGGTGTAACAAAACTCACTCTCCACCAATAATAATCTATGTGTGCTGGGAAGAACACCATACAATCCATACCATGAATCACATCGAAGATTTCCATTTCCAAAATCATCAAATCCAATTCCATCTTGACCCTTGATAAATTGAGTGTGCAAGACCGTCACCTAAAAACATTCTCTCTCCTCTTACCAAGTTGCTTCACCGATTCCATCACATATGAAAAGAACTCATTAAGAAATTTCTACACGTCCAAAAATGGATAAGATATAAAGGAATTAGAAGCACCTGTGTCTTACAGAATAACAACTATGGATGATTCAATGGAAACATAACTTGAACAGTGGCAGGTTTTACATCTAGTTCCATTGGTGCTTGATCAAGAGAATGAATATTCTTAATATCTACCTAATTCTAAGAGTGAATACAGACCTAGAGATCTACCCTAAGGTGGATCTTCCTTGAATAGGATCCAACCCCAATGCTCCAACCACCAAACCAAGAATCCACTTTCCTAGATGGTTCTGACTAGTCTAACATTACCCTAGAGGCTGTTGAACCAACACAACCCTATATTCGACATGCCTCCTTGAAAACCCATTTCATTTTCCCCATAGTTACACACTGATGGAATGGTCTAGGTGGATCTAAACACATTTAACTCATATTATAAACCTTCCAACATTGATGGAACATGACTGACGAAGCATTTGAAGCTACAGGTGAAAACAATCTAGAGAGATGGCTTGAACTACCACCTCCCATAATCTCTTTCTCATCTCCCTTACTCTTCTTCTCAGATGAACAACCACCACCTTGGCCCACTCCTAACACAACCACATAAAAACCATACATTCCACATAGATAATTTTCCACCATAAAAGATTTATAAAAAACCTAAAAAAACATATTCAACTTAAACAAGAAGAATTTCAATCAGATATCCAGTAGTAACCCCATTTCAAACCACTGAGCCTTCGGATACTCATTGGAAACTACTTTGGGTGCCAACTGAACCAACTATGCAAAATGTTTGGCATACTCTAACAAAATATGATCCCACTAATGGTGATTCAGAAACTTCTGGGTGTTAGTGAAGTCTAAGGTATCAAGTCCATAATGCTTGTTAGAGATGACCTTGAAGTCCTTCCAACCCATATTCTCATGCTTCTCATCCTGAACCGTTGAGTCCCACCACATCCAACTTGGACCTTCCAACAAGAACGAAACACACTTCACCTTAACTACCTAAATAGTATTATAAAACCCAAAAATCATTTCAATATTCAATACAATAATATTATTCCTAGGGTTCCATGCTCCCCTATAAAGAATGAGGCTTATTCTTAATGAACTACTAAGCCTTGTCCTTTCTCAGGCCTAGTTTGACATCCCTGGCTTATGTAAGGCCATATATCACACCCTATCCAAATAATTGGACAACCAAAATGACTAATTACACTAGTATTTGATCAAAAGGTGAGGGAAAAATATATCTAGCCTCTTTTCATAGTTGAATATGATGTATTCAAGGAGGCATGCTATTACAAAATTCAAAAAACATGAGGGTGAAACCATCAATACACTGGTCTAAATTTTTCAGAAACTTCAACTTTTAAACATATTTATAAATAAAAAATATAACCAGAACAAGTGCAATAACAAGACTGCCAACTCCACCCAAATCGGTGTTTATTTATAGTATGCATCCTATAAGTCACACCTGGAGGAGGAATCATACTAATTACCAAAATCCCATGGTGACCCAAGGTTGGTCATGAGGTGTGTGGGCTAGACACCCCACTCAGAACTAGAACCTCAAGCCCCAACAACCCTAGATTCTGTCTATCCAGACTCTCCCAAATAACATGACCCAAATAAATGGAGAAAAATGGCTCTGATAACATTTTATCATTAACCAAGAAAGTATTATATCTAAATCAACACCCTACCTAACCAGTGACATTGACCAATGGGTGTTATCGATCCCCAATGTTTAGAAACTTGTCCCAAGGCATCAAAAATTTCTATTGGGAATGATTTAACCCATGATATTTAACTATAAACATCAAATTGAATGAAACATCACAACCTAATCCATATCTATAACCAAAAGAAACACATCTATCACAAGTTAAACATTTTACATCTTTTAAACAAAAACCAAAACATCAAAACATGGAGAGGAAACAACTAGACCATAAGAAAAAACCTAATGAAACAAGAGGGGAATCACCCTCAATATAACTCCACCACAACCTATAAGAAGATGACCCAATAGTGTAATGCCCTGACTCCAGTTACCGAGAGTCGGTGCATTATTTTAATACATTGGCATGATTACAAGGAATCATGTCCCAACGGACCGATCGATTTAACAGTCTTGGAAAATAGATTACATACATGAATGTTACATTACACTTTATAACATACAAAATATCATAAATAATCCTTTATGAATTCCATTATTCCCTTGGCTTAACCCTGCATATCAATCACAATACACATCTTGGAATCCTGGAAAAAATAAAACATATAAGGGGGTGAACAAAGATGCTCAGTAAGGATAACAAAATCTCAAAAACTTTCATAAATAAGCATAAACATTTAAGGCAACGTATAACTAAAACAAAAGCCTTTTAAACATGAACTTCAGCATAATATGGAAAAATAAAATGAAATAATTCCATTTACTTATTCACATGGATATTCTACTAGTCAAATAATCGCATGCAATATGAATAACCAATTTCATAACGATGTAATGCATAATGCCAGAATATCATTACCACATAGTCAAGGCCTCGTGCCAAGACTACAAATAAGATTTTGTCAAGGCCTTGTGCCGAGACACCAGTTTGTCTCATGAGACTTACTGATGCATCGATGAGCTATAACGGGCTCCACCCGTCACTTACTAAGTCCAATGCATTTCTCATATGAAAAGGTCTAAATATAACATAAACATTTGTATTAAAAATATCATACGAAATGTCAATACTTTACCCATAAACCATGAATGGTATAAAAATAACACATCCAGAGTCAAACATATCACAAAACCTTCAACACAATATGGAAGATTTGTATCATGATAAATCAACTTCAAATCAAGTTTAAAATCCATTAAAGTATTTTGAGGTTGATGAAAATGATTTGTAAATCTCTTTGAAAGAAATACCCGTTTTTAATGAAAACATTTAAATGTCACACAATTTGGAAAAGAAGTCATTTAAAGACATTTTTGAATCAAATTGTCCCATTCCACTTTGAAACTTTTGAATGGAATTAACATTTTAAAAAAAATTCATGTCCATATAAATAAATCCTTAAAAACCATTTTGAAGACATGGATATTAAAAAATGTTTAGAAGAATAAATATTTAAAACATTTTAAATGATGTTTTAGTAAAAAAAGTCCCTTAAAAGAATCCCTTTGAAAATTCATTCATGATACATGGACATAGATAATGAATATGTCCCAGTAGATACTTATGTAAAAAAAAACCTCAGATAATAAAGAGATTGTGAAATTAACCCATACCATTTTGGTGACTTACTAAACATACACCCCATGAAATAGGTATCATACAATGAATATGTAAATACACATAAATTAAAGTGTATTACACAAAGATTACAATTATGGGAAGTACATACACCACACAAAAGGTAATAGTGGCAATATGTAATGAATCTCACAGGAATAAGGAGTGAGATGAAAACCCCTTACCATGCACTTTCCTTTAGTTGAGGGTACGTTTAGCCTCATGTATGAAGACTATAGTATGTTATTAAATTACACCAGAACCATATTAATTTTTATGATATCATACATTATTCATTTATGACTTTATACTACCAATTTAATAATAATTTGCATGTTATATTAACCGAAAGTTTAGGGCATAACCCTTCTTATTAAAAAGGAAAACAAACAAAATCATGAAAGATGGTGGGGTAATACAAGAACACATGCCCTCGTACCTATGGAGAATCAAAGAGAAGAACTCAAAAGTCAAAGTCACATTGATAGGAAGCATCATCGTCTCCATACCAGTCAGACTCATAATCCAGCGGGCCATTCGACCTGGTAACCATGGTTGGCTTCAAGTAAGAGTATTCCCTCCTCAGTCTCGCTTTCCTAGATGGATCAGGCTGAGAACCATCAAAATCCACCACAACATCTTTTTCCTTTAGATAAAACCTGACTGTATGTTGTTTTTTTGGGGAATCATCCTCAAATTCATCCTATATTCCCTTAATGTCCTGTGTTTCTTTTAGTTTAAGAATTTCTATACAGGTACTTGAAATACTCTCATCTTGCTCCTCAAGAATGGGGTCCGCTATTTCCCGCTCCTTTCCCAAAAACAATTCTGGCGTCACGTCACCTTCACCCCCATAAGTGAAATCCACTATTTGATGCGTCGGAGACGCATCCTCATCCACTTGAGGCTCATGGGCAGTATCTTGGGGAGAATCATCCACCGCTCGTGGTGCATTACCCTGCATTGATTGTTTCTTCACATTCTTCCTACAAGAAGTCGCATGATTTCCCTTTTAATGAACAAAAGGTGCAATAAACATTTTTCAGACACCTCTCTTTAGCATGTCCAATAACATGACAATCGTGACAGAAATCAAGCAATATCTCATACTCCACATTGAGAGAGATATCATCGTCCAATGCAGATAAGACTATATTATGAATTTGACAAGTACTTAAATCAACTTCCACTAGAACTCTAGAATAATGGCCATATTTTGCAGCATCGGTAGTCCGGTCCATTTTAATTGGAATTACAACCACAAAGAGATATAAAATAGAATTTTAGGATGCCATAAGATCCAGTGAAGGCCAACAATTTTGATCCAGACATGAGATCTGGTATTTTTAATAGAGAAAGGATTAAAACGGAAATCACATTATTGAAAGCAAACCATACCTGGCTTTAAAACTATTGACCCGAACCACAAAGCACTCCATTTAAGATGGTCTGATGGAAAAATAATATGAATGAATCCACGCCCCATAGGTATGCATCTCCAATCAGAGAACCCTCATATCGAGGTAAGTTTCTGAACCAAATCATTAATTCCACATGTTTTACCTCCACTAGGAAGAACAATTCTTGCAATAATCGAATGCTCACAAATCTTAAATCTGTCATGAATAGCATCCCTACTAGAAAAAACATGGGTAATGTCTCCGTTCCGAACAATTAGCTTAGAAATACCATCACACACAGATTTAAGTGCCTTCGTTTAGATTCACCGGCAATTCCTATAATTCATGAGGGGGGTTTACTAGATTTACCTGCATCAATTAATTTAGTAGATGAAATTACCGTCTCTACAATGACCTGCTCCACTACAGGATGAGAATCAATAGTGCCTTAGGAATCTTTGCAAATTAGGTTCAATTCCTTATCATCACTCGCCGCTTCAGGAGCAGGACAACCCAAATCAGACTTTCCTTCAAACAACATTGCCTTGGAACATGCAACATCCACCATAGTAGGTGAACGAATATTCGGAACCTTTGGGACAATGTGACCAGCAAGGGCGACATCATCCAGACACCGGCCCTTCAGTGCAACATCAACAGGAACAAGCGCACCTGCATCTGCATCCACAAGTACTGGTTCTGTTCTGCGGGGAAGGGTAGCACCAGCCGTCATTGAAGCCACATTAACCCCAAACATCCTCCGATCCTTCATCACATCACCCCCAAGGTTCAATTTTTATCCCTCGCATTGCACAAAGCAGCTGGATTCAGATCTAGTGTATGTATGCGAAACGCTCGGCATCTGCAGCCTCCTGAAGTCCACGCGACGGACCAGTCTTCTCAACAGAAGAAGCCACATCCGAGATAGAACCACCCGCAACAAGGATCTTACCAAGAAAACGAGGAAACCCCATTGAGAAAACATAGATAAGAAAAAGACTGAAACCGCCATGAGAGGAAGAATCTTGAGCACCTGCCATCCTTTTCCTCTCATACTATCCTTTTATAATCGACATTATTAACCTGTTATATTATATTTCGGGTAATAATCGCTTTCTTTATCATACGTGTTTTAACTAGTTACTCTTGATTGTATCACTTAGATCATGATTTAAATACTTCCAGAATATAAAACACAATTTATTTATCATATATATTTAGAATAAAAAAATTTATAATAGACGTATATATGAAATGGAAAACACCGTTTATGGAGATGGTAGTCTATACGTACGCATAAATGATGTTTATGTTTTCATATAGTATTGAATGGAAGTATGTGAATAAGATATATGTAAGTACATAAATACTTATATATATAAATATATATTTCTATAGAAGCATTATTATGTCATATATTAAATACTTATTAGTAATATATATTTTTATAATCGTCGATGAATGATGAACTTGGAAATGAATCTCATCGCGTCGTGGAGACGGTAATCCGTACGTATGCACGTATGGTGACATGTAATTCAAAGGGTGGATAAAATAATAAATTTGGTTGTACCATAATTATAATAACATCACAGTATATAGAATATACTGGAGTTATTAATTTATAATTGAAAGAACAAAGAAAAAAAAAGTGGAACAAGAAAGGAACTTGAAAGAGGGTGGTGAAATCATTACCTCTTCTTCGGGTTCTTCCTTTTTATATGATCAAAAGGGATCCTTAGGTTGGATTTATGATCAAAGTAAGGCCTCTAGGATTAAGGGATGATATTTGAGAGGGTATTTGTGCAGGTTTTGTCCGAGCCAAATGGCTTAGAAGGTGTGAATTACAAGAGAAGGGGGAGTGCCTTTTTATAAGAGGGGTGAATGGCACCTTTGGAAAAACTTAAAATATTATTTTATAATAAATTCATATTCGATTTCTAATGGCACCAAAGTTAATTATTTAAAGTATGAGGTGGGGATAGGTAAAAAAACTCAACCAATAGGTTTTAGACATGTTTAGGTTACCATTTTAACCTTATCATTTAGATTTAACTCTAAGTTAAATAATTTAACTTTTACCGTGTCTTCTTGTATTCTTACACTATATGGTTAATAAACATAATATATTCTGCCAATAGAACCCCAATTGGTTAATTAATGTAATATATATTATTATATAAGTCGTTTGGCATATATATAGATTTTTAGGACCATTATATAAATTAATAATATAATATTTGTTTAAAAAACTATTTTATGTAAATTTTGACACTATTTTGTATTTGTTTTTTTGATAAAATAATAAAAACATGATTACATCAAAAAATATACATTGAATCAGTCCTGACATGTCATATTCACCTAGAAAATTCGTGGATGTCATAAAAACATTGAAACTATATTTATTTTAATATTTATAAATCATTTATTTGATTCTTTCATGAATAAGGTAATTACTACGTCATCATTGTGTCATAAATAAATTTATTTATATAATGTCTGAAAAATATAAATAAAATACCATGATGTAGGAAATATTTTTATATTTATAATTAATATTTATAGTCTAATTTATATTATTCAAAACCCTATATTAAAAAGGTTTTAGTTATTAAACTTTGATTTTAACTCTTTTAACTATTCTTTGAATTAAATAATAATAAATGTCCTAATTTAATCCAATTGCACAAAAATGATAATATTTTTTTCCTAAGGTTGTTTTTGGTCGAGATAAACTTGTCCAATGGAATTAGTACATGTGTGAGGGTAATATTAATATCATTTTTACCCTTAATTACCCTATTTACTTTTAACCATGGCAAATAAAAGTAAAACGTTACTATTCACCAAAAATTATTTTCATCTCATTGAACCACATTTTACAGCCTGATATTAACCGTGTCTCTCTTATTTTATAAATTTAGCTCAGATAAGTAGTAAAATTAAGTTTTTTGTGAATTTGCAAAAGCTCCTATGAGGTGGGTAAAAGACGAGGAAAAGATCAATAAAATTTTTATATATCTAAAATTATTATAAACCGACTCTAATGAATTACATTGAACATATATAGGTATTATGTATCTATTTAGAAATTAAATAAATTAAATAAAATAAATAATTATTTAAATAAAAATTTGGTTTTAAACTAAAACTCAGTGTTTTTCACTATTCATCAAAAATTAAATGTTTTCAGAAAGATACCAAAAATTTCTACTAAGCTAATTTTGATATTCCAAATTAAATAATGAATTATATTTTACTAAATTAAAAACATAAAAGTTTCATTTATTAATTAAAAATTAATTCCAACTGTTAAAACAAAAAACATGTTTTTAAGAAACAATAACTATCAAAAGATTGACATTTGTTTTTGTCCGGTTTAAATGTGAAATTATGTCCAATGACCAAAATTGGATTAAATTGTAAAAATATATTCTAAATATATATTAAAACCACTAAAATTCATAATTTATCACTATTAATTATTTCGATTAAAAAAGTTGTTTTTAATTAAAATTTAGTAATTTTCACTATTCATCAAAATATGAAAGTTATCAGAAAAGTACCAAAAAGTTACCCTAAGCTAATTTCGATATTACAAATCTAAAAATAAAGTCCATTTTGAAAGATAAAATGTATTAAATTTCAAAATGTGGGCATTACTATTCATAACGGCTAGTTTGATTGGTTGTGGTGTGTGTTAGAACTCGATGTTGCGTACAACACATGCTACTATATTATTAAAAGAGAAGCGTACCGTGGAAGATTGGGGTGTTAAATTCTCCCCTCCTATAATAACCTGAATCCTCAAAATTTATGCTCAGTATTGGAAACTTAGAGTTGATATTTCAAAATATCTTAGTTGAAATTCTACATTGAAAAATGGATTAATGAGGCCTCTATTTAAAATAAATAATGGTAAGTATGAAGGTTATTGAAAATAACACATACATGGGTTCCATGTCAGAAAATATTGATATGGAAGAGAAATCTAACCATCAATATTAGATGTAGAGTGGTAGATAACATGGCTATGAAAAGTCCAACAGTCCCAAAGCCATAAATTTTTGATGATCTAAGGTACCATCTAGGAAATTTTTTTTGTTCTAAGTTCCTTTTCTTAATGTTGATGAATTTATTTATGAGATTGGATAAGATCATAAGGAGATATACATACTTTATAATTAGAGTTTTATCCATTAATAAATTTCTACCACAAACTCATCTTTCACCCCAAAACATAATACAACTCAAAAATACTCTATTTATCCTAATTGTATATGGTTCAAAATATAATGAATTTATAATTCACATATCCGACCCTAAAAAAACTACATTATACCATCTAGGAACATCACATAGTCCAGTGGTAGGTGATAAATCCCAATTGTACTATGGTTGTGGGTTTGATTTCCGCTGCTTTGTCCGACGCGACGGGTCGTCACACGGTCTGCGTGTTGTCCTTTTATAAAAATACAAAAACAACCTTTCAAACTTAATCCATTAAAACCTTTAGACTTTTCCAAAATACTTCTGTAAACTCTTAGTCCAAAATTTATATAAAAGGAAAACATAATGTATATCCTTTTTAACCCGTAATAGCATGTGAATAACTTCATCATCTATTCTTTTAAAACACTGAAACATCCTGAATTACCATAAAACCTTATTGATTACATTCATGCCCCCTTATTCCATATAGAATACTGGATATACTTCATCCATCCAAAAATGTTGTAAACTCCAACAATGATGGAATATACAAATCTTTAATCAGTTTCAAGGAAGTCAAGAATATCCAATATAATTTACCCAAATCATCCATATCTTATTCCAAAATCAGTGCCTCAATATTAGGACCATATAAAGGTTTATCATTCCTTCAACCATGTAATTTCCAAAAATGTTTAACTCGATTTAGAGTCCAATTTCTTAGTACGAGAAAATCTCAAATCCTTAATGAAATAGTACTGCAGTACAATCCTTATTTATTTCCAGGACATCATTGATACAACACTTCAATAAAATAATTCCAAAATAACAACATAAGAACACTAGTCATTCCTCTTCATCTATGGTAGTATGATAACATGATTATTATCAAATAACATCATTTTCTACATAGTCTTATGACTAGGAAATTGGTTCACGTTGTGTCCAAACTCCTTGCAGATGAAGCATTGTACATTTGAAACCCTTTTTACCCTTTCAGTCACGTACTTGGTGTCCTTTTTCTCCACACTTATAACATACTCCCATTCCCTTCAAGCATTTTCCAAGGTGATTCTTTCCACAGTTATCACATATGGGAAAGTCCTTCTTTACCTTATTCTCTTAATCTGTCCTTCTATCTACCATACTTTCCTTCTCTAGCTTCCCTTCAAATCCATAGGACTCCAAGAATTCATTACTTATCTTATCAACACATGATACTATTTCTTCATATGATGACAATATGTGGGAGACTATTTCCCTTCTAAATTCTTGCATAAGACCATGAAAGATATGATCTTTCTTACTGTTTGGATCATGCGTATTCCTGGAGTTCTCATTCCTTCAACTGGGTGCCATTTCTAAACAATGGCATAGAATAGACTAGTTTATGAATAACAATACCTAATCCCAAACTTGTAAAACACTTAAAATAAATTAAATAGTTTATGGATATAATCCATAATCATAAAAATATATTCTTTTAGGAAGTATATACTCATAATCCCTTGATAATGGTTTGTTTTGAAAATGAGGATTATTCTACGCGTATCCCCCGGGAGTGTCGTAACCAAGAGTGCAGTAAGGCCCGTTGTCATGGACAAGTTCCCGTTCAAGTCTAGATAAAATCGTTGTTCTCGGGTTTTACCCCTAGGTACATCTGTGCCAGAGCCGCCTCTACCTGCTCGTATCCAGACAGGGATGTATTTCTTAGAAAACTCACAAAATCTCTACAATACAAAAATTCTAAGAAGTTCTTTTATACTAATCCTCAAAGTCTATCTTAGGGCGATGTGATCTAATCAGAGTTTATCTACATCTAGTTTCCATGGTTCTTGCTAAACTTACTCTGATACCAACTATAATTCCCCGACCCCAGTTACCCAGAGTCGATGCATTATTTTAATACATTGTCATGATTACAAGGAATCATGTCCTGAAGGGCCGATCGATTTAGCAGTCTTGGAAAATAGATTACATACATGAATGTTACATTACACATTATGACATACAAAACAAAATAAATAATCCTTTATTAATTCCATTATTCCATTGGATTAACCATGCATATCAATCACAATACACTTCTTGGAATCCTGGGAAAAATAAACCATAGAAGGGGGTGAGCTCAGATGCTCAGTAAGGATAAAAATATAATGGAAAATTTCATAAATAAGAATAAATATTTAAGGAAATGTATAACTAAAACAAAAGACTTTTAAACATGATCTTCAGCATAATATGAAAAAAATTAA
Organism: Viscum album; assembly: GCA_963277665.1. NCBI lineage: Eukaryota > Viridiplantae > Streptophyta > Magnoliopsida > Santalales > Viscaceae > Viscum > Viscum album. The sequence goes on from OY728119.1 coordinate 1,367,450,039, forward strand.
ATAATTTCATTTAATTATTCACATTGATATTCTACTAGTCGAATAATCACATGCAATATCAATAACCACTTTCATAATGATGGAATTCATAATGCCAGAATATCATAACCACATAGTCAAGGCCTCATGCCAAGAATACAAATAAGATTTTGTCAAGGCCTCGTTCCAAGACACTAGTTTGTCTCATGAGACCTACCAATGCATCAAGGATCTATAGCGGGCTCCACCCATCACTTACTAAGTCCAATTCATTCCTCATCTGAAAATGTCTAAACATAATATAAACATTCGTATTAAAACTAGCATATGAAATGTCAAAACATTACCCATAAACCACAAATGGTATAAAAATAACTCATCCACAGTCAAACATATCCCAAAACCTTCAACACAATATGGAAGATTTGTATCATGATAGATCAACTTCAAAACAAGTTTAAAATCCATTAAAGGATTTTGATGTTGATGAAAATGATTTGTAAAACACTTTGAGAGAAATACCACTTTTTTATGAAAACGTTTAAAAGTCACACAATTTGGAAAAGAAGTCATTTAAATACATTATTGAATCAAAGTGTCCCATACCACATTGAAACTTTTGAAAGGAATTAACATTTTAAAAACATTCATGTCCATATAAATAAATCCTTAAAATCCATTTTGAAGACATAGAAATTAAAAAAGATTTAGAAGAATAATTATTTAAAACATTTGAATTGATGTTTTAGTAAAAAAAAGTCCTTTAAAAGAATCCCTTTGAAATCTCATTCATGATACGTGGACATGGATAATAAATATTTCCCAGTAGATACTTACGTAAAAACAGCATCGGATAATAAAGAGATTGTGAAATTAACCCTTACCAATTTGGTAACTTACGAAACATACACTCCATGGAAGAGGTATCATACAATGAATATGTAAATTCACATAAATTAAAGTTATTTACCCAAAGAATACAATTATGGGTAGTAAATACAACACACACAAGGTAATAGTGGCAATATGGTACGAATCTCACGGGAATAAGGAGTGAGATGAAAACCCCTTACCTTGCACTTTCCTTTAGTCGAGGGTACATTTAGCCTCCTATATGAAGACTATATTATTTTATTAAATTATACCTGAACCATATTAATAGTTATGATATCATACATTATTCATTTATGACTTTATACTACCCATTTAATAATAATTTCCATGTTATATTAATATTTCGGGTAATAATCGCTTTCTTTATCGTACGTGTTTTAACTTGTTACTCTTGATTGTATCACTTAGATCATGATTTAAATACATTCAGAATATAAAAACTGATTTATTTATCATATATATTTAGAATATAAAATTTTATAATAGACGTATATATGAAATGGAAAACACCATTTATGGAGACGGTAGTTCGTATATACGCATAAACGATGTTTCCGTTTTCATATAGTATTGAACGGAAGTAAGTGAATAAGATATATGTAAGTACATAAATACTTATATATATAAATATATATATCTCCAATATCATTATTATGTAATATATTACATACTGATTAGTAATATATATATTTATAATCTTCTATGAATGGTGAACATGGAAATGAATCAAATCGCGTCGTGGAGATGGTAATCCATACGTACGCACCTATGGTGACATTTCACTCAAAGGGTGGATAAAATAATGAATTTAGTTATACCATAATTATAATAACATCATAGTATATAAAATATACTGGTGTTATTATTTTATAATGGAAACTACAAAGAAAATGGAAGTGGAAGAAGAAAGGAACTTGAAAGAGGGTGGTGAAATCATTACCTCTTCTTCGGGTTCTTCCTTTGGATTTGATCAAAAAGGCTCCATAGGATAGATTTATGATCAAAATAAGGCATATATGATGAAGGGAGGATATTTTAGAGGGTACTAGGGCTGGGTTTGGCCGAGACAAATGGCTCAGAAGGTGTGAATTAGAGAGAAGGGGGAGTTCCCGTTTATAAGAGGGGTGAGGGGCACCTTAGGAAAAACTTAAAATACTATTTTATAATAAATTCATATTCGGATTATAATAGCTAAAATGTTGATTATTTAAAGTCTGAGGTGGGTATAGGTCGAAAATAACTCAACCAATAGGTTTTAGATAAGTTTAGGTTACTATTTTAACCTTATCATTTAGATTTAACTCTAAGTTAAATAATTTATCTTTTTCTGTGTCTTCTTGTATTCTTACACTACATAGTTAATAAACATACTATATATTGGCAATCGAACCCCAATTGGTTCATTAATGTCATATATATTATTATATAAGTATTTTGGCTGACCCTTATAATTTTAAGACTATTATATTAATTAATAATATAATATTTTTTTAAAAAACTATTTTATGACAATTTTGACACTATTTGGTATTTGTTTTTTGTTATTATAATAACAACATTATTACAGCAAAAAAAAAATATATTCAATCAAACATAACATGTCATACTTACCTAGAAAATTTGTGGATGTCATATGAACTTTGAAATTATATTAATTTTAATATTTATAATACTAATTATTTGATTCTTTCTTGAATAAGGTAATTACTACATCGTCATTGTGTCATAAATAAATTTATTTATATAATTTAGAAAAATTAAAAAAAATACCATGATGTACGAAATATTTTTAGCTTTATAATTAATATTTATAATCGTATTTATCTTATGAAAACCCTATATTAAAAATGTTTTAGTTATTAAACATTGATTTTAACTCTTTTAACTCTTCTTTGAATTAAATAATAATAAATGCCCTAATCTAATAAAAGTGGATCTAAGTGATAATATGTTATTCCTAAGGTCGTTTTTGGTCGAGATAAACTTTTCCAATAGAATTAGGACATGTGTGAGGGTAATATAAATATAATTTTTACCCTTAATTACCCTATTTACTTTTAACCGTGGTAAATAAAAGTAAAAAGTTACTATTCAAAAAAAATTATTTTCATCTCATTGAACCAAATTTTACTCCTTGATATTAATAATGTCTCTAGGATTTTTCAAATTCAGCTCACAGAAGAGGTAAAATTAAGTTTTCTATGAATTTGCAAAAGCTCCTAGGAGGTGGGTAAAAGACGGTGAAAAGTTCAATAAAATTTTTATATATATAAAATTATTATAAACCGACTAAAATGAATTAAATTGAACTTTTATAGGTATTATGTTTCTATTTTTACTTTAAATAATTTAAATAAAATAAATAATAATTTAAATAAAAATTCGGTTTGAAACTGTAACTCAATGTTTTTCACTATTCATCAAAAATTAAATGTTTTCAGAAAAACAACAAAAATTTACCCTAAGATAATTTTGATATTCCAAATTCAATAATGAAGTCTATTTTACCAAATTTAAAACAAAGAAGTTGTATTTATTAATTTAAAATTAATTCCCACTGTCAAAACAAAAAGCGTGTTTTTAAGAAACAATAACTATTAAAAGATTGACACCTGTTTATTTGCCGTTTAAATGTGAAATTATGTCCAATGACCAACATTTGATTAAAATTTAAAAATATATTCTAAATATATTTTAAAACCACTCAAACTCATAATTTATCACTTTTAATTATTTTGATTAAAAAAAGTTGTTTTTAATTAAAGTTTACTAATTTTCACTATTCATCAAAATATGAAAGTTATCAGAAAAGTACCAAAAATTCACCCTAAGATAATTTCGATATTCCAAATCATAAAATGAAGTCGATTTGAAAATATAAAAGGTATAAAATTTCAAAAAGTGGGTATTAATATTCATAACAGCTAGTTTGATTGGTTGTGATGTGCGTTAGAACTCGAAGTTGCATACAACACACACTACTATATTATTCAAAGAGAAGCGTACCGTGGAAGCTTGGGGTGTTACAAATAGAAACTCGATCCACCATCACCAAAACAAAAAATATTTCTTTTACCTAGGTCAAACATAACCAGATCTATATACACCTGAGTATGTATGTAGGGTGTGAGCCATGTCCTAGTAAGAAATCACCCGAATACATTCCATTCCATAACATTATAATACAAATAATCATGAAAGTTTTTTTTAAAAGAAAATAAATACTTTTAAGGAAATATTTTTAAGGTAAACATGATTTGAAATTAAAATGAAATGTAAAGTCCACCGTATGCTGGATGTAAGTGTAACATCACATGAGGACCACAGGAAATCCCTAAAGGCACTAGCCATAGTGTGACCATAGGAACCTCATATCTTAGTGACATAGTTTAAAATTATAACCCCTAGCTTCCCCATGAATGATCCACTACAGGGGAATGAATCCCAATGTATATTGGTCTCTAATCATCATTATATGTTTAGTTAGTGTTATAGAAGGAACTGGGCCATGTCCCTGTAGATTCGACTAGAATAATAGTAATAGTATTCCAATATAGTAGTATAAGATTCCTTTTGGGATAAATTACCATTCCAAACTCACATAAACCACCTCATTCTCAAGATCACACACCAAACCATAGAAGAACACATAAAAACCACCATTTCAATAGGAAACACTAATTTCTAATCCTTATGTACACCAAAACCATTTTTAAACAATATTTTAACCACCCAAAAAAATTATAGATTCCATTTAAGAAACATATCTAGAAACCCAAAATTACATAACAATGCCAAATCATGGAATCATCTACCTCAATCTTGGAAACATCTGAAATATTATAGAGAAACACAACCACACCACAAGGAGACCCTATAAAGGAATGAGTAAACCATAACATTAGGATATAATTTAATAAATGAATATTGAACCCTCATTGGGTCAACCCATATACTGGAGAAAGAAGAACTAAAAGAATATGGAAGGGGGAACCAAGACGAAGGAAGAAAAAGAGAAATGGAGGGACTTACTTTATTATTCTAGATGATTTCAAACCAAAAAAACCTAATATTTATAGATAAAAGGGATCCAAGAGGGGTTTGCGAGGCTCATAGGATTGATAATCTTGAATGGTGGAGAAAATGGGTGGAGTTGGTTTAAAATCTTGGTAGGGAAAAACTAAAAATTCCTCATTTTTAATGACTTGGATAGGAAGCATGGTTTGTAAAACCATGTAGAAATTGTGCGTCCCTCCATATCCAAAGAGTAACGAGGTCAAAAAATTTCTATGGAGGGTGCATGTCTGTGCGATTGGCCAAGCCCCACAGACAGACTCACTAGCCTGGGCACCTTGTCTATCCTAGGCTGGCACATGGTTTCTACTAACTGTGTGCCAACCATTCACCACCCGCCTTAGCATCCAAAACTTTATTTTTTTCACTAAAAACACCCAGGAAATCTATGAAAAAATATAAGAACAAAACAAAATATAAAAAATACCTCTAAAGAAACCATGGATCTGGCATGAATATTTAATAATTTTTTTTTTCAGATTGAAAATATAATATTTATTTATTTATTATTTTTTATTCAAATTATAATGAATATTTATTTATTTACGTGAATGTTAAAATAAATTTATATTCTCTAGATTATAAATATAAAAATTATTAATTTATTGAATTAATTATATGAAGATATTTATATATTAAAATAATTATTTTTTATTTAAGGTTCGATAATTATACGTAAAACCACTTGATTTTAGGAATTGTTTTTTCTAATAAATTTAATTTATTTAATATATTTCATTACATGTAACTACAAGTTTTTGCAAACTGCGATATACTACTACTATTACTACTATTATTATTTTAACATCACCATTATAAACTAGATGTCAAATTTGGAGGTCGGTATATGAATAATTTATTTTTAAAATTATTTATAATGGTTTCCTAGAAACAAAACATATTGATAAAAATACTTTATTTTTAGTAAAACCTTTATATCCTTCTAAAATAACTTTTCCCCAATAAATGTTTTTACTATTTTTTCTGAACAAATAATAAAATTAATTTCTTATGATTTTATGAAATATAATAGGAAAAATTAACCTCATATTTGAAATCAAAATGTCAAACTTACATTGGAGTGGATTTTTGATAATTTTTTAAAAGATGAATTGATTGATGAATATGAATTTTTATTAAAAATTAACTTTTCTTGTAACGAATTTTTAAAGTTCCATATTTTATATTTTTTTAAAAGTAAATCTTGATCCATTATTTTCTTATTAATCCAATTTAGTTTATTGGAATCAAATTCATATTTTTTTTATTGTAAAAATATTTATAGTTGTGATGAGTTTTATTTTTAAAACCTCTTTTTCATTGTGCTTAGAAGTTTAATTTTATCATTTTTACCAATTTTGAGAATGAAATTTGCAAAAATGGATTACATATTTGGATTAAATTTTATTAATACTATATAATAAGTTTAAATATTTTTTTTTTCAAAATGAATATTAAAAATAGAAAAAATTAATTACTGATGGTAAGGTTAAAACAAGTTTACTGGGGGGTTAATATGAAAATATAAGTGTAAAAATGACCTAAAGATTGATCTAATTCATATTTTAAGGACATAGTTTGACCCAACATCATCTAAATATTGTGAATGCAACATTTTTGTGCCATGTGTCATGTTTAAAACACTGGTATACATTTTTATTTTCTAATTCCAATTGTGTTCTCTCCCCTAGCTATAAAAGAGAAATCCATATCCTGTTATATTCACACTTAAAAATCCATTTGGTTTTTCCAAAACTACCCAAACATTTTCCACAATTCCCTCCCCATACCTTAGAGTAATTATTTTGATTAGGAAACCCTCCTAATAATGATTTAGGTAAAAACCTAAAGAGGTTCTCTAAAGAAGAGGTATAATTCTTAACTGTAAATTTTTGTATTATTTCTTCCCCCAACTCCTTAAACTTTTCTTAAACTATACTGATATATAAATATCGTAAATTACACATAATGATATTTTTTTTATGTTTGCATAGTAACCCACATTCATCTCCCCTTCCATCAAATGAGAAACAAAATCATTAATCATATGGATAAAGGATGGATATAATGATTTATTTAATTTTTATATATGATATTTATGATAAATTTTTATTCTTTTAATTATAATACCACAACTAATTTCTTACCTTCAAATCTTTTGGAAAACAATAACATTGATCAAGAGTACATGTAGACTACTAGCACCACAAAGTTATGTGATTCATTTTTCATTATCTTTTTTCATGGATGGTAATATGGATATATTTCATTAATATATGTAATATATATTATATATATGATATAAAAATGAATCATTAAATGTGAATTTAAATTTTCCATTACTATTTTTCATCCTTTAATAAAATAGAAATAGCGTTCATGTGTACGTATGGCTTACTATGACCATGAACGGTGTAATCCATTTTCTATCTCAAAAATTAATTGATTACTATAAATACATGTATAATGAATATATATGATATTTATATAATGTTTATAATTATGGAGATTATGTAACCATGATCAATTTAAACCGACTGAAACTACCAAACCAAAACATACATGAAAAATGAAGTTATTACAGAAAATGTGATTCTAACAAGGAATTGTTAATAAATAGGTAGTAAAAGGTCAGAAGTAAATCATATATGTTATGTTATATATATATATGAGTATGGTTCTATAATAAAAATATAATGAACCTATATTTATTTTTTAGTAGGTTAAAACATGTATGAAGAATTTCGAGACATAAGGTAATGGGATATTTATCTCACTTTTATTTCATGGGACACATGCCATATTTGCAACTTGTTTCTATTATGATGGGTATAAAATGCACGTGAATGTATTTTATGACTATTTTCATGAAAGTTATAATATATTCATATCCATATATGGTTATTTATTTCATTTTTTTATGATTCAAAAGATATCAATGTGATAAAGGTTTTATGTTATAACCTTATTTTTTATAAGGGTTATTTATGAATAATTTTTTCTGATAAAATATTATGGTATAAATTTCAATAAAATCTTAAATTTATTTATCATATATTTTTTATAAATAATAAAATTTTCTATTACATTTTTTATTCTTTAAGTACTCAAGAGACTAAAATAAATTTTTGAGAAAAATCGACTATATTTATGTCTTCAGTCAAAAACCATTTTAATCCCATGTACATGTTTTATAAAAATGTTTTACAGATAGATTTTATAGTTATAAAATAGTAATTTAAAGAAAATTTTACCAATTTATTTGTATTCTACAAAATATTTTAAATGTAATCTTCTAGCCATTTTCTAAAAAAGGACTATTTGACATTTTTACTTAAAATGTGAAAGGAATATCTGTTTTAACATTTATAGCATGAATTATATTTTCCACCATCATGAATAATAAATGATTAATATATCTATTTAAAATTTTCCATGGTTATTTTAAACTAAAATGGTTTCATTAATATTTATGAATTTTATAGATTTTAAATAATTGATTTAAAGTGAAAAGGTTATTTTCTTCAAGAAATGATCCAAGTGATCTTTAAAAACAACTGTACATCTAAGATGAAATAATTTATTGTTACTTAAGATATATTATGGATTTTATATAATTATACCATACTTATTATTTCACAATTTGGTTTCTGTTTATGATGATAAGATATTTATGAAACACATTTCATTTCCATGGGTTATTCTATGATGAAAAGTTTAAATTGTTTGGAAACCTGTTTCTTTTCCAATGGTTATAATATGATGAAATGATCATGAAACCCATTTAATTTTCATGGTTTAGGATATGATGAATGTTTTTTGATATTTTGGAACCCCAATGTAGGGAACACGTGACGGGTGGGACCTATATCTCCCTATAAGGCATTGGATAATAATAGATATCACATAAGATAAGCTAGACTGAAATAGGTAGTAGACCCAATATTGTAAGGAACTATGTCCAATATGATAATATTGAGAGTAAACGTTGAATACTATTATGTTTTGGGGAATGAACCCATTATACTATTACATCCTTGAAAATGAGACTTCACTACTATGTAAATTATTTTCTTTGCTTCTGTGTATAACTCAAATCTATGTCTTATGCTTAAGTTATAGTCTTATAAATCATGTTATTTTATTATATTATGATTCATGTCATATGAATTACCATTATTTATTCCATGAATCATGGTTATGATAATTGATATACATGGAATTATTTGAAAATGTTATTCTCATGTACTTATACCCATGTTCTCTTGTTATGCTTATGTGATCATTGATATCTCTGTTCGTTACCCTTACATAGAAACATAGCTCACCCTTTTTTATGTTTCCATTCCCATGGGCAAGAATAATGGTTTTATGTATGATATGTATAATAATGTTTATAGTTATAAAGAACTAAGTGGGTGACGTTGTATAACTCTTATGGACCCATTGTTTATGTTTCCAATTTTCTAAAGGAACTAAACCTATACGATTTAGGTGTGGATTGTTTTCTTATGAAAAGAATATTTGTCTATCAAGATGTGACATTTATGTATGAAAGTATGATAGATATAGTATATAAACAAAATTATATAATTTATAGAGTAATAAAACTATTTTTCATAATATAAGATCTCAAGATAATTCTCTCAAGATGAATACGACCTGTCATGAATGTTCTCTAGAATAAGAAAAAAAATCCTATTATTATCGATAAAATAAGAGAAATAAATATTTCCATAGTGAGAGAAATTATCATTATAATCCATTCTAAAATATTAAAGATGTTTTTACTTCTATTTCATCACCCAATATTCCAAAACTGAAGATATGAGATTAGGGAACCATGTGGGGATGCTGTTAGAGAGATTATACATTGGATTCTTCTCTACAACAAGGATTTAAGAGAAGCTACCAAATTGGTCATTAATAAAGAGAATATTTATCAAGGTGAGGTAATTATTATTATAAATTAATTATAAATTATATGTTCAAATATCATATATTTTAATATTATATGGTTTAGTTCATCCAGTTATGAAGATTTTAACTAAAGATACTGATGAAACACTTTATTAGGCATGAGCCTAACCACTTCCGCTATACCCCATAACCTTTAAAAGTTATGAAGACCATTCCCTTATGAGGTAAGTTTCAACATGTTTTTCTAATCAAATAATAATCCCAAGATTTTCACCATGATTTGATTTATAGAGTATGAGCTAGAAAATTGGTTAAGATGCAGTGCTACACTATAATAAGATCTATCTCACTATGAAGTTACACAAGATGTAAGTAGATTTAAATTTGAAGATAAAAGATATTCCATGATATATTTTTTCATGAAAAAATTATTCAAATAAAAAAGGTGTCCACATTATGATATAAAATATCATGGGAAAAAAATTATAGATTTTAATAAGTTAACTTTTCTCAAATTTGGAAGATAGTTTTGGAAGAAGGTTCTCATGATACTCATAGGGAATTGTAGATCCTTAATGAGGAAAACATGGAAGATTTTTATTTAATTTTATTAAAGTGATTTATAGAAATATAGAAATATAAAGATATACATATATATAAATAATGGATGTTTTTTATATTAAAAAGCTAGGATATTGTGAGGCAGATATTTCATATTTGATTTAGTGAAGAATTAAAAAGAATAAAACAAATTTCCAAATCTGGATTCTTGAGATAAAAACAAGGTAAGAGTATATTATTTATATATCTAACCAATTGTATAATATAGAAGATATAAGAGTTTAATGACACATTCACCAATATTAGTAATTTAATCTAGTGAGTAACATAAATGAATTCAGTTATGTATTATCATTATTTGTAGAAGTTTGTCCCTGTTGTGATCTTGTGGAAGACAAAGAGTAAATCACCATATAATAAGGACACTCTAATAGATATTATAAAATGAAGATTAAAATTAGTATGTATTTAATTAGGGAACTTTTTTTGAGTAATGATGCAATGGGATTCAATTCTACATGTTGATTAGTAAGAGACCCCAACCTATAAACTGATTTTCATTAAATGAATCAAGACTTTGGGGCACTGGAACATCACCATATGTATTCTTCTTATATTATCCAATTGTGAAAAACCAATTAACACCCTAAACAAATATATATAATTTACAATTCCGTTTTTGTATTGAATGATTCGGTAAAAGCATCATTAACCAAGAAGATATTTTCATAAATTTTATTTGTAATTAAATGAATTAATCTCCATGAATTTAATATTTTAAGTGAAATTTTCAAATATTTAGTTTATAAGATAATTTTGTAATTTACTATGAAAATGGACCTATTTCATGATATTAATTGATTTTTCTAATAATTTTAATTTTATTTACCATAAATAGAATTAATTTATATTGTTTCATTGTTTAACAACATGGTATGAATTTAAGGGAAGTCAAAATTAAATAAAAAGAATGATGTTGAATGTTTAGAAAGCTAAATGTCCCGAAAGATATTATATGTAAGTTGAATATTCATGAAGATGAATATAGTAGGAGTATGAATTTAGGTAAGTAAGAATGTTATGGAAGAAAAGGGTTAAATTAAACAAAAAAATATATTTAGGAAAGGATGTGATATGTCTGAGTCCTTATAAAGTAACCAAAGTGGTTAGAATTGAAAAAATAATCTAATGTGTTAAAGTAACTTAGGAGATATGTAAAAGTATCCTCTTTTCAACACTGATACATAAAATAATTTCTAATTTCACTGAAAGTGATGTACCATACTTCTCTAAGATATGTAAAGGTAACCCCATGGATAGAGTGATATATAAATGTAAATGTTTTTATGATAAATATTTTATCCCAATAGGAAATTGTTATGGTTGGTGATATGTAAGAGTCAACATCTTACTGGTAGAGTGATATTCCTCATATGTAAGAGTTCACTGAGAACTTCACATTGATTAATAAAAGTCAATTCCTTTTACATAGAGATGAAACACTTTATACGTATAAGTCACCATAGGCAATACATATAGGTAACAAGACACTCACCACAAATATATAAATTTCTTCCCATTAGAGTGTTTAATGCTAATATTTATATGTCACCCTAGTGAAATAGATGATACATAAGGGTCCAATCATTTTTGAAAACAAAATATCCAACAATTTTTATAGTGTGGAATGCATATAATGACCCTCAGATGAAGATATATTAATATATCTATATTTGATATCATGTAATAATTAAAAAAATAATAAGGAAATTGTGATCAAGGGGATGATTTTAAGGGATTTATATTTAAATTAATAGAATATATGGAATATTTTTGAAGACTTTAAAGTTATAGAAGAATTCAAAATTGCATTCATATAGAAAAATACTCTCATGCATGATATGCGAATTGAAGTTAATTCCCCTGAACTTGTTGAACCCCCTATGTCTTATTTAAATATTTATCACCTATATTGTGTATGTATGGGTAACTTGAACTTCATCCTTCAGAAATAATTTTGGATTTTCTGACACTTTATTTTTTATTATATTTCACTATACATATTTTCAATTGATGTTTTATATATATTACCCTTATAAGGTTTTTCATATCCACACTATGATATCTAATATTCATGATAGCTAATAACTAACTCGAGGGATCTATCGAGGGAAGAATCTGCTGATGATCCAAAGTACTTAGTCACTCTTATTTAATGTATTTTATATAAATTGAGTTATTTTTAGGGTAATTTGAAGTGGGAAATCATGAAAGTGTTTTCTCCCTAATTTTTTCATAGGATTAAATTCTTCTTAAACATTATTCTACCTCACTTACATGACTATGAGGTCATATGATTGATCATTTATTATTAAGTTCTAAACGGTCTCAATTTCATTCCAGGAAGGTAGGATATGGGTTATCGCTATTAGGGATCCCTTTAGCATACTAAATAAGGAGGAGGTGGATATGCAGTGTGGAAGAATATTGATAGGTACAATATATATTCACAATCAAGGTAGAGGAGGAAGATCACATGAATTATAATGTGTGATCATTTAGTAGGTTAGAGACTAATAATTAAGTAATGATGTTTACTTAGGGTAATTATTTTGGGAGAATATATTTTCTTTATAATAAACATTAGGTCAACATTTTTCATTACCTTTTCATTTTTTGTTAGTGTTTCACATCTAATACCCCCTTATTTTTCCAATATTTTCATAAATATATTATTAATAAAATATAATAAAGTGGTATGAATAATGATTAATCCTAAGAAGGATCATTGTGAGATAAACCCATATAAGGATAATTAAAAATAATATTTTATACCACCTAATGATCAGGGTGTCAAAATATTGAACTATTTATGGGGAGATAGCCAATTACTCCTTATCCCTTCAGAATAAATAAATAATATTTCATTTCATTCAAAAAAATTTAAATAATTTTATACCATTATCTAACTCGCTCTTACCCAATATAGACATTGTTTCGTTATTTTCTAGATAGGTGAGGGGAGATTGAATCATATATTTCATATAGGTGGAGTTTAAAAAGATTATCCAAAACCTCAAAAAATCCCTTGAGTACGGATTTTAGGATGCCTTGGCCCAAGAAACAACTGAGTTATATGAGTAATTCCTAGAGTAACATAAAAATGTGACTGAGGAATAAAAAATGAATCACCTATTCCCTCCTATTATTTAAAAGAAATATAAGAAGCTTAGCCCATACTTAATGACCATCCATTTCCTAATCATCTCCAGAACTCAACTGGGGAAATCACTAGGAAACAAAAAATACCAACTAAAGATCTTAATGGAGATAAGAGACTTTAGATTCACTTGTTTTCACATTTCGAAAAATTTAATTTCAAAATTCACACTCCCTATTTTGAAAAACAAAATGTAGTATATTTGAAGTACACACTACAATAAGGGAAAAATAATAGGTAGTATGTAATGAGTGATGAAAGGATATAGAACTAACCACTCTAATACAAAGATACCTAGAAGTTTTTCTTAAGTAATAGTTGTTTATTATAATATTTATGAAGGAGATATATTTTAAAGTTATTCATTTTATTTAAAGTTCACTAATAGTAAATTTCATAGAAAACACCTTTTATTGAATTTTTAGATTCTTCCACATGGGTGAGGGCCATAGAAGATGATGAAGATACCACATAAATGATGGATAAGGGATAAAACATGGAGGATACTATTTTTATACTAATTTATATGATGATGATTGTATAAGGCTATATACTAATGAAGATTCAGATTTTAATTTATCATTATTTAATTTCATTCGAATAGAAATGATTAGTGATTTCCACTAGCTAAATATTCTTAATCCAATATTAATAGAGATACCATTGGAATATGCATCCACAAAAGTGGTAGTTGAAAAATTAGGGGAATACAATATTCTTCCACCCCCAGTGTACAAGTTGAGCATCATTTATAAAAGGATTGACATGTATTCCTTTGACCAAGGAAGAATTTATAACAAGTTAATGTGGAATAACACTATATGAACAAAATTATGATGGTTCTTATCAAAGAAACCACATCCAACTTTGAATTGGGAATAACCAAAAGTATTTTTTAGGTAATATAAACATAACTCCTATTGGGATATTAACCAAGTTAATTATAACATTTTTCTATTTTATAATTTCTTAAATTTTGAAATAATTAGTCAATTGTTTGTTTTTATTTTCAAGTTACATATGTTTTTACATGATAGATTAAATCAAGACACTAGTTACTAAATAAAACCATATTGTATTTTTACTACCAATTTTATTGTTTACCTACCTTTTATATGTATACTAATTGTAATGTAATTAAAATGAGTAGTTTCATTTATGTGTAGGGGAGTGATGTTATGTTTTATGAGTTTTCATTTTGATTTTTCATTATTTAGAAATATATTTATTAACTGGATATTTATTATTATTTTCATTATGATTTTGAGAAACTTTTATTTATTTTTTAAAAAATATTTTTGAATGATTTTTTATGTGAAATATTATATTTTACTCTAATTTTAATAATTTTTTTTGTTTGACTAATTGTTAAAATCTATATCCCTAAACCACTAATGTAATATATTTTTCTTTTTCTGAGAGGTATCATATACCCTTTTGATATATTCTCTATAATACCCTCACTTTCTTTGAGAGAAAATTAGGATTCTTGTAATATGTATAACATGTTATTATTTATATTTCAAATTATTGTAGTTCATAAATTGTTTTTATTTTGATTTATTCGCTTATTTGGCTATCCAAGCTTCTAACTTGAGACCTCATGTTTACATAAACCCTTATTTAGACAATTGATTCTATTAAATTATTTTTAGGTTTAATCTATATTATAATACAATTTATCCTTACCTAACTACACTCTTAATATATTTATAAGAATATTTCTAGTTTGAGTGTGTGAAAAGTGTATTTCATGTGATTTCTTTGAGAAATATATAATTTATAGTTATGTGAGGTGTGTGTTACTATCAAATTTTTATAGTAATAGTAAATAGTTAATTTTATCCATTTTACTTCATTTATTTTGATCATACTCTCCTAAAAAATAGAAAAGAAAAAAATTAATAAAAAAATAGATAGAAGATTGATTTATTAATTGTGATTAATTTTACGACTAGTGGGAAATAAATTCCATCCATTCACTTCACTATTTTGTATTCTCAAATTCCTTGGAATAAATCATTATAAAAATAGAAAATAAACATAGAATAATGGTGAATACATTTATTGTAATTCTTGTTTGAATCAAATAAAAAGTCACAAGAAATATATTATGTTGGTTTACATATTGTAATGCGTAATAATGTGAGCTATATTTCATATTTTCTTGAATAAATAGTCATGAAATTATATCATAAGACTAAACCCCTTGATTTTAACCTTTTAGTACTTAAATTATTATACCTACCAACCATTATCCATGAAATCACCCTGAAAAGAAAATTATGATCGAAGACAATTTTATATCTCACATTGTGGAGAAATTAGAGTCTTTAAAACCAAATGATGATATATAGTTTTTTACAAGTATGGTAATATCTCTAGATTTAATTTTCTTGAGTGAATAATGACATGATTTTATGTCAAATCCTTTATTTTGAAAATTACAGTACACGTCATTTAGTTTTTTACGACCAAACTAGGATGTTGTATATTATCTTTTTATGAAAAATTAACATAAAATTTTCTATATACAAATGAATTGAAAATACACATATAATTTTGTGAAAATTAAAATTCTATACTGAATTTCATTCATCGGAAGATATAGTTTTCCCTGATTTTGTTATAGAAAAATATATATTTTTGAGCTAAGTTAGTTACATTACCATATATAAATTATGTCAAGGACTTCAAAAAATGGAAGATACTGAACTAATTTCAATTGATCCATGATTTATTTTTAATACTTGATCATTTTAATTGTTATTCTTTTCATTTTATTCTTATATATTTTTTAATATTCATTTTATTTATAGTAATTTTTCAATTTTAAATGATAAATTTTATTAATTTGCAACTCATTTTTACTAATTAAATTTTTTTTAATTCATTTATGTGTTATAAAAAATTAATATATAGTTTTTCAAAAAAATATAATTTTATTTAAAAAATATGTTCACTAATGGGAAAAAATGTTTTTATTGATGAGGAATAATGTCGACTATACCGATCAGCCAGGGGAAAGGAAATATATTGATTTCATAAGGTAAAAAACCAGACATAGACATGACATTGGTTTAAAATAGAGGGGGAAAAGCTACCATGGGTTCAAACAATTATGTTGGGAAGTTTCTTACATGTATGGATTGGTCCCTAATATTATTATCAAGAGGTTACCATTAAATCCGGACATGTAAAGAGCATTGATGTATTTATGCATGACAAAATGAAAAATGGCAGTGCTATATTTTACCCAAAATGCCAACATATAGGGAGAGGCTCGTGCCACTTTTGTTGAGTAGAATCATACTTATCTCCATGCTACATTGGACCACCACCATATCATTAGAATTTTACAATTTCTATCATTGTGGAGATCTACCTCACCTTTGAGAAGCTCTTGAAGCCTGGAACCATCCTAAATATGATAGTGGTACCTGAGTGATCTATTAAGAAGAAAGAAGAAAATTTTATCATAAATTATGTCCACTGTAAGAAACAAATAAAAAATACTCTTGGATGAAGATGAAAAACAATTCATGAAGAAGTGAAAAATAAGCTGCCACCATGAGCTCAAATGACATGCAAGTTAAAGTCAGATATTGATACTTGGATAACCATAAAATATACTTCTCTACCATGGGATATTTTTCATGTTTTACTAGTATACTAAAAATATTATAAAAGTATCACTATAATAAGTAATGAGATAACACTGGGCTCTAGTTGAGGTACTTTGTACAGTTGATGATTTTTGGAATGATGAGTACTATGTTATGGTGCACATATTTACATGATATTTAAAGTAGAAAACTTTTTTATACTATGAATATTTTGTGATATATTATTGGGAGATATAATAAATTCTTATGAGGATGATCTTTTCAAATTAAAATTACAAAATATATTAAATGGGACTTACTAAGATAAATGAGATAAAATTTGAGATACAATTGAGAATTTCAGTCAATAAATTAAAGCAACCTTGTTTGAAAAAATGAATTAATATGAAGGAAGGGAACTTGACTGAGGTGAAAGGATTCTATTGATAGGGTTACTATGTTAGTTCTAGCAATGATGTGAATATGTAATTATATCTGTTAAATATTTAGTTTTATGTTAATTGTATGTCGGGGTTTTGTTTTATTTTTAGTTCCTTCATATCTCTATTTTGTTTCTCAATGGATGACCATTATGTGTTGGGGAGGGGGGGTTATTTTAAATTCAATAATCATGGATTGTACTTATCCATAACTATTTTTAGGTTGAGTTCTATATTCGAACATGGATTTAGGATTTCTATTATAATAATTATGGAAATTAATTGATCATAAGAAAAATGTTAGTTAGTGAGAGGGAGAGTATCCACATAGACCAAGGGGATTTCTTCGAGTTAATTTTGAATAAAACACAAATTATTTGTTGAATATTACACTTTACAATGTGAATGAATTTATTTATTCAAATCTTGGTATTTTTTTTTACTTTTCTTATATCGTTTGATTATAAAAACATTTTGTATACTTGTAATTCAAGTAGAATTGTTATATTTATCTAGATAATTCATCTTAATTATTATGTTAAATTATTCTCTACCTAGTCTCTTTGGGTTGAAATTAGGCTTCATTAGCGATACCGAACTCATAGTAAGTTAGTTAGTGGTTAAAGTAATATAAATTCTAAAATGGTTTTCTCATAGGACCTAACAACAACCAATAGATGACCACATCGACAATAAGAGACTTCATTGTAAAAGATCTATGTTTTCATCATATAATATATTATTCCAATCATGTAGGATCAAAGAGTTTTTGGGGATAGAAATCTGTATCTTCTATTCTATCTTTGAAGAAGTCTTGGTCCAAAATTATGATTGATCATATTGATTAAAGAGGATCTTAGGGATACAGATACTATATTCTGATTCTTTTATCGAATAATTTCAAGGAGTGATACTTTTCCCTATTAATGTGTTAAGTTAATGAAGATCTTGGTTGGAGATTTTCCACCTTGGGTTTAATTATAATACCTCATACAACTTTGAGATAAATTTAAATAATTTTTTTGTTTTACTTATTTTTCAATAAGATTCTTTTAGAGGTATTCATATTGTTTATTTTACAATTTTATTATTTTAATATGCTATTTTTTAACAAATGATAGTTTTGTTTTCCATTTTTCTTTTTAATTTGTTTTTATATGATTTTTTTCAACTAATATCTTTCGAAAGTTTAATTTTTTGATTAGGATAAACAATTTAACATTACATTTTTCTTCAATTCCTCTCTCTATTAAATCATCTATAAATATAGTATATGGTATAATAGTTGGTAAGAAAACCTGTCACATTATATTATCTAATCCATATACATGGGTCCTAACATTATCTTTAATTTTTGTCTTCTGATATATTACATATTGAGATTCTATACACTAATGTGTGTAAAAAAAGATTTATTTTTTCACATGGAAGGAAGACTAATTATAAGTATTGATATTTTCAGTATGATTATAACACCTTTTATATCTGAAATGAAACATTTTCTTTCAAACTTTTTGTTTATAAAAATTCCTATTTCAATGAAAAAGTATAGGGAGGAATTCATTATAGTAAAAATTATTCCATGAGTAAGGTTAAACCTATATAAAATCATAGGTCCTATATTTATAGAGAACTATAAGTAGTAAAACAACATAGGGTTGGAAATATGTGCATTACAAAATTATTTTTGGATTAAATTAATGGACCTAATAAAGTTTGGGTACCAATCCTTTAGCTTTATCATTTTAGGAGGAAATGGTGATTACTAGAAATATAAATACTTGGTACTTGGATAGTGGTTGTTCTTGACACTTGAAAAGAAAAAAAATTATAACTTATAAATCGTATAGAAAGTGGAAGGTGGTAATATTACATATGTGGACCACATGAATAGGAAAATAATCATAATTAGTGAAATTTCATTAATTGGTAAAAATTTTATTTCAAATATAATTCATGTTTTATGACTTAATAATAACCTTATCAGTATAAGACAGTTATGTAGTGAAGGTTACTCTTTTAAATTTGGGAATTGTAATTAAAATACAAAATGTTTAAAAGTATTTCATGTGTTATATTCTTATAGGAATAATATATCTATACTATTGACCAAGAGTTACTTAGTTTCTAGATCTTACCTAACCTTAGTGTGATTGTGGGTAAGTCTTGTATTTTTTATAGCAAGTTAACAAACCGTAAATTTAAAAACATAGATAAATTTTTTAAGAAAGTAATATGGAAGGAACTACTAAAACTTATGTTCAATACTCCCAGAGTTTATAAACATTACCAATAAGGTAAGAAATATTATTCAAAATTTAAAACAACTAGTGAAGTTTCAACTACCCAACCATTAAAATTAGTTCAAAAAGAACCTTTATAGATCTAAAAAACTAAAATAGTCAGAGTAAAACACTATAAATTTATCCTAGTTTATTATTGAACTAGGTATATATAGATATATTTTCTAACAATTGAATAAAAATAGTTCTAATATTTCCAAAGTTTTTATTAATCTGTTTAAATTTAAAAATAATTTCATTTCATTACTATCTTGAGGTATCATTGTGGTGATTTTTTAAATCCATATTTTTAATAATTTTAGAGGATATATCATATTTTATCATCACCAAAATCTCTAAAAATATGAGGTAGTAAAAATGAAGAATAGAAACCATCAAAAAATTAACTGAACTTTGTTGTGTGAACATTTTTTTTCAAATATTTTTTTAGTATAATGTGTTTATATTGTTTATTTCACAATAAATTGAGTTTACCTATATTTAGTATTAAATAAAAACTCTTATGAAATGTAAAATTAGAGGTAACCAAATCACAGTTGCTTTAGAGTATTTGGGTGTAATGTATTAATTTGGAATACTAAAGATAATTTTTATAAATCTGATCTAAAGGTTAATGAATGATTATTTCTTGGTTAGTCCATCACTAATTAGATGTATCATGTTTTTAATATACTGATACATACTGTTGAATAAATGGTATATGTTAGGTTTGATGAGGTCTATACATATAAAATGTTAAAATATCCATTTTATGGAAGTAATATGGATTGTTTTTTTAAAACCACTCAATTTTAATAATAAAACTTTACCCAAAACAATAAAGAAACTTTAATTCATGAAGTTATATGAACTAAATTTAATAAACTTATAGATTAGGAAAACATTATTTTTTACCTAGAAACAATATGGTCTTAAGGAATGGTCCCTTTGATAATATATTCGGTGATATAGATCAATGAGTGATAATTAAAATTTCTTTAAAAAATAAATGTGATCATATGATAATATAATCTCATTTCAAACCTAAATTAATATGTCATACCTTGGGTGATGAAAGGTGAATCATTTCTATATAATAAGATAATAATCAATTTGAAAGGAACAAATTCAAGACCTTGGTTGAATTTCCATGATATATACCAATTAGATGAGTCAAATGGGACCTCAAAAATATGTGTTAAGACATTGTAATAATTTTTTAGAATATGGGTATACTAGTTTCTAAGGGTTATAAATAAGAATATGGTATAAAATATAGATAAAAGTATTAACTGATAGCTATAGTATAATCTATCCGAATTCTATTTTCCTTCATAACTAATTTGATCATTAATCTATTTAAAATGTATATAAGTAGATCTTTCCTTATTGGTTATAAAATTAAACAATCTTAAGGTCCTTTTATGATAGTTTTTTATTTTAAAATAAAATGGTTCAAAGTACGATAGATATTAATCCATTTTTTAAAGTGTTTTTAATGATTCCATCAATATAAAAATTATACTAAAGAATTTTTTTAGTTGAAAATAAAAAACCCATGGAGACAATTTTATGGTAGTTATGTAATTTTTTAGACGAGTATGATGGGATGACATAAATAATTTATTATAATCCAAATTAATTAGAGATTACAAGTAACCATTTTAACTCAATATAAGAAAATTAAAAATTTAATTAAACATTTTTTTTGATAATGCTTATAGTATTTGTACTATGGTAGGAACCACATGTAAATTGAGCTCAATTGTGGTCCCTAGAGGACCAATGGAACACTAATATGGTGGGGGAAAATGGACACTTAAAACCATTATGATTTATTCTCTTTAAATTTAACGTCAATGAATTTTTAAATCTCAATTCACACCTTCTTGTGTCACACAGTCTTACCCAAATAACGAAGTAAGTAAAGTCATAAGAATACAATGATTTTTACAAGGTTTAATATCAAAACCTAATACTTTATAACATTGGTTATTTACTCTAATCACCAATTATCCACTATAAATAGTATCATTTAATAAAAAGTGGAGGGTTATTCACAAACCATAACCAGACTAGATTATTTCTAATCTTATATTCAACATAAAACTACTATATAATTTTCTTACTTCTCATAGGGATTCTGTTTCCAATATCACATTAAAATTATTCCAAAATTTCATACTATAATCCCTAAGTCACATGATGGCCCTATTACATATCCCGAGTCCCATAAGATCAATGGATTCTCTCTAAATATATACTAGATTTTCATTCCATCTTATTATTGGAATTAGATCTATGATTATCACCAGGGTGACACTACATCTGATAATAGGTCTCCTTATACTCAAAATAGAGTCTTCGAATGCTATTAGGTCTTTACAATACTATATGTAAATCAGTCTATACTTACCACCCAACTTCACAGTTATTCATGAAAATATATTCTTATGGATTTCTAACTTGATCTCTAATCAATTATGATATTATATATAAATAATCTCATTATATTTGTAAATTTTTTAGACTAATATATGAGAACATGAACAACAGATCTTCTTCAGGCTCAGTTCTTCTTCTCACTACATCAGTTCTCTCAAATTGATTTAAAAATAATGTAAGTCTCATTATTCTTCTTATTATTAAAAAAAATCATTAGATACTAGTTGTTCTTTTTTGATATACAATCATCATATATTCATCAAATATAACATCTTTTGGCTACTATATTAAATAAAACCACTTATCTCACTTCATATTTGTATTTTTTATATGTATCCCACCAATATTTTATTTTCCATATCATAATATATAACATATCTTAAAAATTTCTCCCCCACACTTTCAAATATCTCAAAATCCTATACATCAGATTATCAATGGTATTTATTTTCATCTAGGTGGATATGATGTTTTTTTAGGCGCCATCTCATTTTTTCTAAGAATGAAAATATCATAATAAATGTGTGCAAGTAAAAAAATGAATAGGTCAAACCATGATTCTCATGATCTTTTTTTTCAATGACTATCCTCATTTCCATGACATGATTTCCCTCATATTTTATCATTATCATTTTTTATTACCATGAATAACTATATCTTTAAGTTAAAAAACTACTAGGCTTATCCCATTCTTCCTCAAATACTTCTCAACAAATTCAAAGTTATATTCTCTACTACTGTATAAAATACATAGAGAAAAGTTGTGTCGTGGAACTCATTTTGTAGTTTGATACCTTCAATAAAATCAATATATCCATAATTTCACTTCTAAACACAATATTATTATCCTAAATTAAATCACATAAACAAACCTCATATAAAATTTATTTTAATATATAATTAATTTCTAGGAATTGAAGGATTTATATCTACATTATTCTTGAAAATGAGAAAATCCATTTTGAGAGTCAATGAATATATACATTGGTATTTACTTTCAAAAATACTTAAAATAGGCTTAAATAATTAAATAAATAAGCTTAAGGATATCTTGATCTTGATTAAACAGCATAAGAATCATTAGGTACCATTTTATTCTTCAGAATCAATAATTATAGTATTTAGAAGAATTTATTCTGCACTAATTGGAAATTTAGGTACCTGAATTTTAACTTCAAATATAAATAATAATATATATGATGAATACCATGATGTAGGATTAAATTTTCTAATGTATTTTAAAATTTTATACAAGTAGTTTTTATGAAACATTCAACTATATTTTAGGATTCGACTACAAAGAGTTTTATTCATGCATCTGGTTCCTGAATTCAGTCACATATCATATTTTGGATATGTGAATTGTGTCCATGAGTCATTTGAAGATATAACTATATTTAAGTATTTTGATCTTTATACATGATTTTTTTCATATGTGGTGACTTCAGCTACATGGATTCACTTACATTTCTATAGTTCACATATATGAAACCTTTATTTTCAAAATAAGGTTTCTACACTTCATTAACATCCATTAAAATCCATTAATAACCCTTAAAAACATTTGGAATTTATAAAACATTCTAATATAGTTTAAAATTACTTCTAATATCTTTGAAACAACTGAAAACCCTCATATTTATTTTCATAAAAAAAATACACATTAATTCATATTTTATCTAACTTGAAACACTATTTTTTCCTTTATCCAATTCTGTTTCAGCATTATTTTGTAACAACATTAATTTATATGCACAAAAGGATGAATTATCTACAAGTCTAACACTCCAATCGCTTAATAAGCGTTCTTTTTCACATGGAATGAAGTATCTCTTTAAGTATCTTGTATTATTCTATACAACTGAAGACAATGGTGGATAGTTACTTCAACACATGAAATGATTTATCCTTGAAGTTTAGCCCATCAATAATTTTATGTTCTATGGGTTTTACACATAAATATGTATATATATATATATATTCAAGGGTATCCATGTACACTTTTCACATTTCCCAATATGTTGGTGATGTCTTCTCAATCACCTTTCCCATGTACTCATTATTGGAGAACCTGACAACACCTTTCCTCAAAACCATGAGATTCTTCACTTCTTCTATAATGAGTGGATGATTTAATCCATTACCCAATATTTATTTAAATTTAATATAATTAAATTGATAATTGAAAACTACCCGACTATCGCTAATTTCAACCAAATACATTTGGGTACTTCTATACCCCCCTTAGTGTTCGTTTTCTATTCTAAATATTACAAATGGGATTCATTATTCAATGTGATTTCTTTCCCCATAATTGAAAATAATTTAAAATGGGAGGAAAATCCTATCATACTAAATATAAGGGTCACATTCCTCCCTCATTAATTGTTAAAGTCTGTATTCCTAAGTTCTTCCTCATTTTTATCTTATTTTCCCAACAAAATTATTGATTCAACTTGAAATATGATACAATATAAAATACTGGTTGAGATGTTAACTAATAGTAATTGAAGTACATGTTGAGGATATTCATCAAATTCCCCTATCTTTAGTAATAACACTAGATGATATTAACAACATCTTCTCTTCTCATGACCCATATACTTTTTTATTTGAGAAAAGGGTGGAATTTTTAGATGATAAATGAAATTTATAAACCTTGACACTAATTTATTCTTATAAAACCTAAGGTAATTTGTGAATAATAAAACCATCACAGTATATGGAATACCCCTAATCAATTTTCCAATATCTCTTGTAATTCCAAGAGATAAAGAATTTAGTTGTTGTCATAGCTCACCGGCTTCACATGAAAATTAGAATTGAGGTTCAACATAGTATTTATAAAATAAATTTGGCATCACATATTTTTTATTTGTGTTTCTTAAATCAACCAACTCAAATTTCACATGGGGAAACCCAATACAGAAAACATGAGGGATTAATTTAGACAATAAATATATATATAAATAGTCACTATATGATACCAAATAAACAATTTCTCCAAATAAGGGATAATAAGATTGATTTTGGATGATATTTAAATACCTATACTCACTTGAACACACACATGAAAAATTTCATGTGAATGTATTTACTTCTCTAAATTTTTTTGGATAATCTTTATCCATAGATAATTCAACCAATATAATTGAGAACAAGGTTAGGATAAAAGAATTCATACCTCAACCTTTAAATTTATTCAAATCTATTTAGAATTTCATTTTTATATAAAGGCATGTATCTCGTACATATTGGATTCTTTTGGTATATTCCCTTGATGTGACAATGACAATACAAATTCACCTTCAATACCCAATATTTATGTACCTTTTGATTTATTGTGGAATATTTTTTATATAATAATATCTCCAGATCTTGAGAAAGTGGGTTGAGAATATTTTCCCAACCTATTAAATTTAGTAGATGTTTTCATCAGGTTTTCATCTTTATATTTCTAGGCCTATTCAGATTTGTTTAGTATGGTATTCTTATCTATGGGTATGTAAATTTTATCTTAATAAACACTTTTTGATATTGATATCTTAGGATATTTTACTTTGTGAATCAATAAATTTTCTTATTTAGTCAACCATTTCATACATCTAATTTCACTATGTCCTTATTTATTGTACCTTCCACACAATTATATGTCTGCATTATATTTTCCCTTATTAGAAAACTTATTTACATATACACAAGGATTGTAAACCAATAATTCAATCCTGTAATCTCTCCCTTTGATAAATTTTTTTCTTTACTTTATCTTACTCCCATTTTAATATACATTTATGGCCATCATGAATTAGTCCAGGATGTGTCCACTCTTATAATAGTAGAATAATCATTTTTTCATTTTTGTTCTCTATCTTCTTTGGAGTAGATGGTTTAACTTCCCTCTTCCTAGAATTTCCTCCGAAGGCTTGTTCACATACATTGTTAATATAAATCTCAAAATGATGTTGTTCTATTTTTAATTCAGTAAATCTATTGTACCTGGAAGTATTATTCTAACATTTATTATAATTGTGAAAAACCTATGTTTCACATCTCATAGATATATTTCAATCGTTTAAAACTGTTTTTATCGATGGATTCTTCCCAATATGTGAGGTCTAATTCTTCCCAGTAGGATTATTCTATTCAAAACCCTCTCAAACCTACTTTTAGGCTTTATATATCCATATAATATTTATTATTGATATCAATCAATGAATATGTTTCTAAACTATTAACATCACCAACAATGGCCCACAAATATTCTTCATTTTCATACAGGTACAATATATCTTGATATAAAAGATTACTTTTCTTGTAAATTTTCACCATATTTTCACGTCAGTTTATGGAGATGATGTTATATGAATCAGTTACTTCCACCCTTGATATATTAATTGGTTGTCCATAATTGTTTCTATTATATGTTTATACAAAATATTACTTTTATCCAACACTTGCAGAAATAATGGGGTTTGTGCAATCTACATTATCTAAATTGTGGGTTACCTTTTCCCCTAATCTATAGATAAATTATTAAGTAAATGATCTCAATCTATTTGATAAACCATTATGAGTGTTCTTTTATTTAGGTCTCACTTTTTATGTTTTTGTGATAGTACATCTTTAATTGGATTATTGGGAAGGTCCATATTTTTCATCTTCAAAGATTTTTCAACATGACTTCTTGATAACAAAACATCATGTAGAAGGGGAAATTATCATCATCAAAATATATAATCCTTCCTTAAAAATTTTAATTAAAAAATTATTTTTCACAATAAAATATTTTCAATTCCTTACAAATTAATGAAACTCTTTCATTGAAAAGTTTGGGAAAAATATTCCATAGGTTTTATAAGCATTATGAGAGTGTTGAGTCTTCTAACTTGTTTAAAAAATGAATCTTACATTACATTTTATTCTTCCTCTAGATGTTATTTTTCATAATATATCTTCCTTGATAAAATTTATAATAAATATAATATCCTCAGTAGGGACCTTCTGAAAAATCATTCCAAAAAGTGAGCAAAAATCATAAACTATTCGAATGACTCGATTTTCCCCACATCCTTCACAACAAGAACTTAAATCATCACTAGAATAATAATAAATTGATTTAATAGATACAAATTCAAAATTTTTATTAATTTAAGATAATTATATCTCCACTTCATTCAATGAGATTTTTCCTAGATTCCCTGCGTTTTTATACATCTATTTTTTTAGTATCTTGGATGAGACTTATATATAAAATTCGATAGATATAAATGAAAAATTGTTGATCTAAATATATTTAATAATCCTCAAAAATATAAACTTTTTCTGAATATTTTTAGTGGGAACCAGGGTTACTCTAATACCACTTGAGGTGGCCAGAGGACCAATGGACCAGTGAGAGGGGAGGGGTGAATTAGTGGTCACTTAAATCTTTAATGAATGATTCCATTTTTTATTTAGCCTATAAGATTGTTTAGTCTCAATACACATCTTATTATATCAGAAAAATATATCCAAATAATGACTTAAGTAAAGACATAAGAACTAAAGGATTTTTTCAAGGTTTAGTACTATGAAACAATCCCTTCCATGATTGGTTATTCACGTAAATCACAGAATCCCCACTATAAAAAACATAATTTAATTAAAAATGGAAGCTTCTTCACACACCATAAGAAGATCAAATTCTCAATGATAATATCTCAAACAGAGTCTCACCAGCCGCTTTTACCTTATCTCATAGGTATTCTCTTTCTAGATTCCCACTAAACATTTTCAATAACTTGACACTGTAGTCACCGTGTCACACAGTGTTATTTTTTTATCACCCAACTCTTATAGGTTCAATGTAATAACATGATGTATATACAAGAGTTTTTTATCTACTTATTGAAACTATATCATTAAATAGTAAATAATATCTCCATATCCATAGAATAGATGTTCTTACACTCACAATAGAGTCTTCAAATTTCAATTGGTCTTCATGATACACTGTATGAAACTTAATCTCCACTTGTAGTTTAGCTTCATTGTTCTTCAATAGAATCTATTCATTTCAATTTATTACTCAATATCGAATATCCTATTTAATTATATGCCTAAAATATCATTATATTTTTGAATTAAAAAAAATAATATATGATAACATTCATAGTAAGATAGATTTATGATTGGTTCTTATTCTCACAACTTCAACTCTCTCAAATTGATCTCATAACGATGACAATCTCCCCCATCTTCTTCTAGTTAAATATGAAATGAAAAAAATACTCATTTTACAGATGTTATTTAGATATTTATTATAACAACACAACTATAAAATAATTTATTATGGAAAAACTATTGTCTCACTCCATCATTTTATTCTTATACATGGGTCACAAATATTTTATTTTTTATATTAGAATAAAGAAAACACTTTAAAATTAGATTCCCATTATTTTAAATATCCCAACAACATATATATGATTCTCCATGATCTCAATTTTCATATATGTGGTTTTGAGATTTTGGTGAGTGACACATCATATTTATAATAATAGAAACATCAAAATAAATTCACAAAAATAATGAATCCACATGACACACCCACAATTATTGTGAGCATCTTTTGTTTTTCTCAATGGATGTACTCATTTAAATGAAATTATTTCCATTATCTTCTTCATTTTTATTTTTTAATATATTGGAAAAATAAATATTCTATTAAAAACACAAGTAGGATCAACCAATACTTTCTCAAATTCATATATATATATATATCTACAGGTACATTTTCTATTTCTGTATAAATAAATAAATAAATATATAGTTTTGTATCTTGAAACCATTAATTAATATAGTGCATCTCAAATCATAGTTATATACATGGAATTATCACTTTATATTTTATCTCATCCAAACAACCATGGATCACTAATATATTAATCTTATATGAATAGTTTTGTTTCAAAGGATTTACATTTTTAGTTTTTATGAAAATTTGATAAATCCAATTTGAGCGTCATACACATTGAGAAAGGTGACCTTTAGATACTTCCCAAAGTGTTTTATAAAGGTATTTAGTGGCTTTATAATGGTTGTTATATTTGGTTGCATAAATGCTTCTAAAAATACCATTATAAGACGTTGTTGGTGGGTGATATAGGTGCCACCCAAAACTATTAAAAAATAATTATTTTGGGTGATGATCATTGTGATGAAACCTTGCATGGGAAATGACCTAAAAATAATCATACATGGAAGAACCATAGTGGTAGAAATGTGGTTTGAGTGATGGAGGGAGTCAGAAAAGGAAATACATGGTTGAGATGGTTGATAGGGGGTCGAGATTAGTGGAAGAACAATGAAGGGTCCGTAGGTGCCGGTGTATAGTTAGCAATGTGCGAAACATGGAGAGATAATATAGGGTTGCTGAATTTATAGGGAGGAGTTGAGGGGGAGTGGCTATAAAAAGAAGGGGTATTGGGATAAATTCCATTTTGAAATTAAAATGGTATTAGCAACTACCAAAGGCAGTCACCCACTTCCACATTTGAAGAAAAATTTTATAGAAGTGATAGAATACATGTGACAGTCTTCACCTTTGATCTTCCTTAAATACATTTAGAATTTTGCCTTAAATTGGATTCATGATATTTTTATCTTGATTACACAACATAAGAATCATTATAAATAATTTTTTTCATTATAAATTTTTATTCTAGTATTTTGTATATTTCAGCAAGAATATATGGGAAATCCAATTTTTTGAATTTTAGCTTCAATTATGTAGACTCAATAACATGGAAAATTCCTATTTTATTTATTGAATTCCTATACATGGTAAAAAAATATATGTGTATTGACTAGAAAATATTTAGATTTCTTTCTAGATTTGGTTACATGGAGATTCATTCAGGTTTGTGGTTCTTTAATTCAAGTACATATAAGATTTTGGCTATATAAATTGTGTATGTGATCTATTCTGCTGAATTTAGAAATTCATATAATTTTAGGGAAAATATATATTTGTATTTAAAAAATAAGTTCAATAAAGGAAAAACTTTTTCATTATTAAGGATACAAGTAGACTATATCAGTCATCGAAGTGAAAAGAAATATAGTGCGTACATGTAAGATCTCAAATTTTTCTGGTGTTATATCAGGCGTGTTTTCAAGTAGTTTTGATGTTTTTAAGTACCTTTAACTTGGAGTAGTGTATTGGGGTGTGTTTGAGAGAAATTTTTAGGAACTCTAAAGGATTTTTGGTTGTGCATGGCTTGCACGTGAGTTTACAAACTGTGTGACCAAACTGTGCCAAGCATGTAGAAATAGATAGAGGAGTCCACACGATTTGTGCATGGCTTGACAAACCATGCAACCAAACCATACTAGCTATCCAAAAAATAGGAAATTAAGTCCACACAGTTGGCCCATGATTTCCCATAACTGTGCTCCTCTGCCTAGTATATTTTTCATGCATGATTTTATTACTGAAAATCCATTTTAAAACCACCCAAACCTCCAGGGCTCCCATATTTCGACCTCAGTTCGGGAATGACAAACTCTAGGTGTTCCCAAAGCCTTATGGATGGATTCCAAGGTGACCTGAACACTTTTCTTCAAGATTTAAAGTCTATATTGAAGACCTTTTCTCCTCCCAGAAGGTATATTTCATCCCGATGCTTCTCCCATTCTTTCTTCCATCTTTCTTAAATCTTTTCACGGAGGATATTCACCATTTTCATAGATCTAAAACTATGACTTAAGAACTATATCTAGAATTTTAGATATATATCTAGTTTTTCAAGATATTGATGCCTTTGATTTTAATCTTGGTTTTATGGATTTATATCCAAAGCTTGATCATTGACTTTGTGCCGCTCAGATTTTGGAGAATTCCGTTGGGATAACTTCTATCAATAAAATGAGGTTGGTGGTCTAAATTAAAATCCCATAGTCATGATTTATGATAAGTGTATGATTTTATGAGTTTTTTAGTTTCCATTTGATAATTTAGTTTGTCAATTTTAGTAATCTGGAATATGGATTTGACTTGTGAATTGCCTTAGTGAATTAATTGATAATTGAATCGGGAAACAAATGATGAGGGGTATCCAAAATTGATCTTTAGGAGATTTGATATTGTAACTGAGATATAGTAATTAATATTTGATATTGTAATTATGTTTTTCTAGGTAATTTATTTAATTACGAAAATCAATTATGTGCTTAGAAGTTTACCAAAGATAAATAATTGGGAGAATCAATTATGTGTCATGATGTTGAAAAAAGATAATTAATTGGGAGAATTACTTATATGTCATGACGTTGATCTAAGATAATTAATTGTGAGAATTAATTATGGAAATTTGAGATTTGTAATGGATAATTAATTGTAAGGAATTAATTATTGAATGAGAAGGGGTTTTATGGATTAATTAATTGATGAATTTATTAATGGGTTATGTGCTTAGTTAAGTGTTGAATTAACTAATGGCCTTAAAAATGATTAAATAATTATTAGATTAGTAAATGAATATTGAGGAAAATTATTATGATTTAAATAATGATTAAATGGATGATATTTTTGGGTGCTAGGAATGATGTCCTAGACCGACTAGAAGTTGGGACTTGGACATGTATTTCCTCCCCAATAGTTATCCAAGCTTAAAATATTTGGTTGATCGGCATGGAGACATACACCGAATGAGAAAAGGTGTGCTATGCATGATGAACTACACTTAATGAGATTTGAGGTGCTTGGAAAGATGAACTACACTAAAAGATGAATGATAATGAAAGATGATTCGAATGGGAAACAAGAATTGATTTGGTCTTATGTGATGACTAAAGATTAAATGACTATGTGATAACTGTTTAAATTAGGCATTGCACTTATTATTTCATAATTCTGCAAGCAATATCTTTTGACTAGACTCATTTTAGTCACTATTGGTGGTGGCCTATGAAGTTTTATTCACACCCTATTTGGGTATTCTAATTAGAACTTGTTCAGACTTTGTTTTGCATGACATGATATGGGAAAGGCCTTGGGATATATTTTTTTTTGGTTTTGGAACATGGGATAGGGAACCAAAAATTTTCCGGAACCTGTTTGTGAGTCGTTGTGGCCTTACTTTTATATGCATTGTAGAAAATTGGCACTTTCATTGTCATAACATGTTTTACCTTTCTGTTGAGTATTGTATTATCATGCTTTGGTTATCATATAAAATGGATCTATTCTAGTAATTTATATATTCTTTCGCAATTAGTTATTATTATTTTTCTCTGTTAGTGTTTTATTATGAAAAAAGAGTGTCTAGTCTCCCTAAGAATGACTTTCCATACCCTCACTACTAGTTGTCACCCTCTAGCATTCAAGGAGGCACATTTGAGGGAATGTGGGCAACCTGCTTGGGGCGCCATTCAGTGGCTTCTAGGTCGGGACATCACAAATTGGTATTAGAGGAGTTTTATTTTTTTTATTATTATTTTTTCTTACGGTTTTGGGAAATGATAGGAAATAGACTAGGAATAGTCGAGGAATGGTAATGAGCTCGTGCATGGGAGTTGCAAACCCATGTATTGGGGAAAATATGAGTAGTCAGGGAGGGACTGTTGTGATTGTTGTTTGTTGTTACAATTGTATATTATATCACCTTGGGTGACACACTTATGGGGTGATTTTATATTTGTTTTGAAAATTATTAAATAAAGATTCATGGCCTAAAGAGGAATAATACTTGAATTTTCATGCATTATTCTAGGTACTCATGGTTGTTGTGACATTCATCATGCTAGGAACTCATGGGAAAATGGGTTATGGGTAAGGTGTTGAACTTGAACTGTTTTCCTTGATGTGATATTGAAACAATGATGTAAATAGAGAATAAAGGGTGTCTAATGAGAACCTTGATTGATGAAATGGGAATACTAAATTAATTAATTGTTTAAATAATTAATTTTAAACACTGTGATTAATTAATGGATGAATTAATTAATGAGAATGAATATTCCTGTGTAAATAAGGACCTAGAAGTTTGATGGTTAAGGGTAGTGAAAAGGCCTCAGTGTTAACTCTGTGGCGAGAATGGGGGGGGGGGGGTTATATTGAAACTTGTTGCATTAGTTTCTCCTCTTATGATAATGTTATAAGGTTATATTATGAGCCTTAAGACTTGTGTTTGGATTTGGATAAATATTCTTCAATGAAACTTGTTAAGGGAGAGACCAAGGGGTATGTCCTGAAAAGAAATTCCAAACAGGGAGCTTGAGGCACCATTGTTGCACGATAAGGAAGAAGGAGAGTAGTTTCGAGATTACATTTATCGTTTCATGAAATTAATGGAGAGAGACCCATGGTGGGTTCAAAAAATCATGTCTGAGTTGATAAGGGAGTTTCAACTACAACACCCTCTTACATTTACTAGAGTTGGTGTACCCGATGAAGATGAATTCAAGATTGAATCAATAGAGATGATACTTCAAAATTTGGAGACTCCAGCTGATAAGAGGGTCAAGTTGGCTGCTTATATGCTACAGGGTTAAGCGAAACACTGGTGGGACATTTAGGTACGATCTGGATAGATTGATTATATGTTATGGAAGGAATTTTTGGAGAATTTCATGGAACACTTCTTTCTAGACATGCTGGGGCAAGAGAAGGCTTCATAGTTTATGCATCTAACATAAGGAAGCATTTCCATAATAGCGTATGCTGAATGTT
The DNA here is from genome assembly GCA_963277665.1 of Viscum album. Classification (NCBI taxonomy): domain Eukaryota; kingdom Viridiplantae; phylum Streptophyta; class Magnoliopsida; order Santalales; family Viscaceae; genus Viscum; species Viscum album. Next base: position 1,367,484,172 of record OY728119.1, read on the forward strand.
TCACATATTTATGGTGTTATGCTCGAGCTTTGGTGGAAAATGAGGCATCTTCGGAAAAATATTTCCAGACAGAGTTAAGTGTGAAATTAAGTCTTAGGTGAATATCTTTTTGATGAATTTTTTTTCATAATTTGTTAATCATGGTCTCATTTAAGAGGGGAACCAGAAGAAGGATTCCAGTACTGGATAGGTAGATGGACAATCAGAGAGTGTGCCTTCCAAAAGTAGGAAGCACTATCACGAGAATCTTTGTATGGACAGTGGAAAACAAGGTGGATAGTTAGGAGGAACAATTGCACCAGATCTTTTACATTTGCTTCGCCACCAGTGTAGTAGGCAAGGACACTATCGTACACATTGTCCTCGACCACCAGTGGAGTGCCAGTTTTGTGGAAAGATGGAATAACTATAGATGTTCTATAGGATGCAATGGAAAACCAGTGCTGAGGGAGGAACTGCCAAGAGTCAGAGTGTTGGAAGGGGGTCTTCTACACCATATAGTTCTATCAGCTATAGTTCTTTTGGAAGAGACAGTTTAGAAAGTGGATGTGGTGCTTCAAGGTTGGAGCGCCCATACCAGCAGAGTTGTGATACTTAGGGGAGTCATATGACACCATATGGAAGAGGTTTAGGACAATTATTGGGAGTGAAGACTACACTTGTGCAGAGCGAGGACAGTCCATCAAAAGTGAGAGGTACTATCCTAGTTTCTTTTAATTTATCTATTACCTTGTTTGATACTAGTTCCTCTCATTCCTTTATATCTGCAAACCGTTGTAATATCTTGATCGTAGAGGCAGATTCTGTAAGTGGGATGATGAATATTGATACACCATTGGGAACATGAACTAGGGATATATTTTTATGTAGGGGATGTTCTCTAAAGATCAGAGAGTATCATTTTCTTTGGGATATCTATCTCTTTAATATAATGGGATTCAACTTGATTATGGGTATGGACTGGCTAGTTACCTACTGAGCCCTCAAATATTGTTACCGTAGGAGATTGACCTTTTTATATCATGGGGTTAACTAAAATATCCTTCGTGGAGAATGGGATATCCATATAGGCATAGCGGGGCTATTTACATAGAAACTGGGAGAGCTCACAACCCATGTTTCTAGTCTTTTGTGGGATGATGGGAGTTGTAGGGAAATCATCCTTCCACCAGTAGTAGAACTGTTTTCTGATGTCTTTTTCAAAGACCTTTAATGGTTTCCAACTAATAGAGATGTGGGATTCACTGTTGAGCTCTTTTCGGGGGCTGATCCGGTATCTATTCCACCTTATAGAAGGACACTGATTGAGCTTCAAGAGCTCAAAAAACATTTGGAAGAGTCATAGGATAAAGGGTTTATCCATCCAAGTACATCACCTTGGGGATCACCAATTATGCTTGAAAATCAGGCCGACAATACTTTACTCTTGGGTGATGATTACTGGAAGTTGAATAAAATGACTATGAAGGACCGATATCCTCTTCTACACATCGATGATTTATTTGTCCAACTGAAGGGGGATAGTTTGTTCTCAAAGATTGATATGAGATCAGGGTATCATCTGGTGAGAGTAAAAACTTCTGATATACCAAGAACTACTTTCAGGAGTAGGTATGGCCTTTCTGAGTTTTTTATAATTCCATTAGGGTTGACTAATGCACCGGTACTGTTTATGGCCTTGATGATCATGATTTTTGATCTATACTTAGATCTGTTTATGGTGTTGTTTTTGGATTAAATCTTAGTGTACTCTAATAATCATGAAGATCTTTCCCTACATATTGACATCACTTTGAGTACCCTAAGAGAGCATCAGCCTTATTCCAATCTATCTAAATGTCAGTTTTGGATTGACAGGGTACACTTTTTGTGGCACATCATCTCAGAATAAGGTGTGTAGGTGGACCCAAAGAAGTGCAAGCAATTATTTCTTGCGAGAATACCAAGAATGTCTTCAATATTCAAATCTTTCTGGGATTAGATGGTTATTGCAGTAGATTCATCCAAGAATTTTCCCAGTTGGATACACCGCTTACTAGATTAATGATGAAAGGGGAAAAGTTTGTTTGGATAGAATCATGCTAGAATTATTTCTTGTATTTGAAAAAGTTATTGAATTCAGGAACAATTTTGATCTTACAAGAGTCAGGTGAGGATTACATGGTGTATTGTTACACTTCTAGGGTCGGGCTCTGAGGTGTGTTGATGCAGGGGGTAGAGTCATTGCTTATGGGTCTCAACAGTTGAGGCCACATGAAATGAATTACCCTACACATGACCTTGGGTTGGCAGCAATGGTTTATGCACTTAAGTGTTGGAGACACTATTTTTTTGGTGAAAATTTTACAGTTTTTACAGATCATTAAAGCATGACGTATATATTTTCACAGTGTGACATGAATCTCCTACATCAAAGATGAGTAGAGTATATGTAGTCCTTTTAATTTGAACTTGAATATATACCCAGAAAGGGGAATATTGTGGTATATGCCTTGAGAATAAAGACTCAGACTCAATTGGTACATGAGTTTAGTGCATAGTAGAAGATGATGACCTTGCTAGAAGAAATGCATGTGGTAGTTTAGGAGAGGTAAGAGAATATGACTCTGATTTTGGTGGCATTGGATTCTACACTCTTGAGATTGATCAGGGACATATAATATGAGGATTCTGATTTTTTATCCTTGAGAGAAATCATTGAAGGAGGGTAGACACCTTCAAACTATAAAAAAGATGAGGGTGAGATCATCTATTTGGAAAATCGGGGTTTTTTCCTACGAGTATGCGAGTAGAACTCATGCAATAATTTAATGATTCAAGATGTGTGGTACATATTGGGGTTAAAGAAATATACTGTGACCTTTGACAGCAGTTTTGGTGACCGAGCATGAAAAATGAGATAATATGGTTCATAACAAGATGTTCCACCTGTCAGTAGGTAAAAGCAGAGCATCAATGACCTCGAGTCTTATTACATTTGTTACCTATTCTAGTATGGAAGTGTGATGACGTGTCTATGGATTTTTCGGTAGGACATCCAAAGACTCTTAGGAATAATGATGCTATTTGGGTCATTGTGAATAAACTAAGGAAGGTAGAACACTTCTTTCCTATTAAGGAAAACCTTTACAATATAAGAGTTGGGATAACCGTATGTGATAGAGATACTTATTTTGCATGGGGTTCCACAGACTATAGTTTTAGATCACAATTCATTCTTTAATTTAACCTTCTGTCAAGGATTACATAAGGTTCTTAGTATACAGGTTCTATTAAGTACAAACTTCCACCCACAAATAGATGGGCATCCAGAGAATACCATAGAGGTGTTATATGATATGTTGTGATCATGTGTGCTTGACTTTGGTGGTTCATGGGAAAAGCACTTGAATTTAGTGGATTTTGAATATAACAATAATTATCAGGAAACTATATAGATGAAACCATATGAGGGACTTTGTGGTAGAGCTTTTAGGTCACTGCTATGTTGGTTAGAGGTGGGTGAGTCAGAGCTATTGGGACTGAGTGTCGTTTAGGAGACATCAGAGCATGTACAATTGATTCGAAAGCATATAGATATGGATCAGAGTAAAAAGAAGTTGTATGATGATAGATATAGATTACCCATATAGTTTATAGAGGGTGATCGTCTATTATTTAGAGTGTCTCCAAGATTGGGTCACCACAGGATACCGAGGCAGGGCAAGTTAACACCCATGTTTGTTGGACTATTTGTGGTGCTGGTGATAATCAGGCCAGTGGCGTAACAATTAGCAGTTCCCTAGAAATACAACACTTTGAATGATGTTTTCCCTATATCACCAATAAGGTGGTATCACGCAGACCCTTCTCATTTGATTTATTTGTAGGAATTTGACCTTGAGATAGATGCATTCTTTGAGGAGCATCTGGTACGTGTGCTGGGTTACGGTGAGAAAGTGTTAAAGGGAAAGATCGTTCCATTAGATCATGTGTTATGGAATCATGTAGATGTTCAAGAGGAAACTTGGGAATTGGATGAAAACATTAGGGCTCAATGGAACAATATTTTTGGTTCATAATCATAGAAAAGTTAAGGTGTGCATCTCAAGGAAAAGTTGTTATAAGGTAGGGAGATCGTAATATCCTAGCTTTTTTTAGTGTCACCTCAGGCCCGTTTTCAGGTACTTTATTATCTTTTTAAGTACCTTTAACATGGAGAAGTGGCTTGGGGTGTGTTTTGGGTGAATGTTTAATGAAAATTAAAGGATAGTGGGATGTTCATGGTTTGTGCACAGTTTGACAAACCGTGTGACCAAATTGTTCCAAGCATGTGAAACTAGATAGAGGAGTCTTCATGGTTTGTGCACGGTTCGACAAAGCATTCCAACCCTGCAAAACTAGGAAGTGGAGTCCACACGACCGGTGCACGGTTTCCCCGAACTGTGTGCCTCTTCTGAGGAAACTGTGCACGCGGAATTTTAATTTCAAAAATCCTTTTTAAAACCACCCGAACCCTGCCCCCTAGGACACCCATATTTCATCCTTGGAACATGCTTGCCAAATTATAGGTGTTCTCAAAACCTTCTGAAGGGATTCCAAGGTTATACAAAAACCAGTATTTAATATTGAATGTTTGTATTAAAGATATTATCTCCTCCTGGTAACTGGATTTCATCTCGATGTTTCTCCTATTATTTCCACCATCTATCTTAAATCTTTTCATAGAGGATCTTCACCATTTTCCTAGATCTAAACCTATGAGTTAAGATATTGATCTAGGATTTTATATCTAGATGTAGTTTTTCAATATCTTGATGCCTTTTATCTTAATCTTGGTTTTAGTGATTGTTTCCTCTAAAAATGGGGATAATCTCATTGATTTAAGATTCAAACATTCCAAACAGTTTCTAACAGGTTTGTTCATAGAACTGGAAACATCCAATGATTCCATATCCATTTGAAGCTAATTTCCAATGGTAGGTGCTCATTAGTTGTGGACAGATGAGGCTTAGGAATTTTCATTGGTCGAGAGGATGGGAGGTCGGACTCATCACACCTTTTTTAGGGGAATTATTGTCAAATCCGGGACTCTCTTTATAGATTTAAGTTTATGTTCGTGAATCCTCATTACATTACCAAGTATAAAATGAGATTTCCTTTAGATCTGATAATAATTGATTAAATATGTAGGAAATTTAGAGAATCTTTTATATGTATTCGAGGTTCTTCATCGATAGAGAATCATCTGTATTTGTTAAAGATTCATAGTAAATGGTATCCTTCAATACATGAAAGTCTTTTGGTCATTATGATGACCATACTGGTTTTAAAGCCTCTTATTGGGGCACTTGATGTTTATTTTCATTCAGAAGGACATGGATTATTTCAGAGTTGGGATCATACCCGCTGATGGGCTACCTACGTATACTTTGTTTTTGGAAAAGGAATCAGAACCCATGTAGTTAGAGTGAGGGAGTGAGATGTTTATGCATGATTGATGGCTCAAAGAAAGATGTCATGATTACTTTTACACTCTAAGCTCACGTGAGTCATGCTCAGTGTGAGAAACAGAAGGTATTTGGGAAACTAGACAATTGTGCCATGAAAGATGCAATGATGTGGGGCTTATGTATGTATGACTGCCCAAAATAGATGAGTATTATGATTTAATTCAGGGAAGAGATCCATGAACAAGGTCCATAAAGTTATATGTACTTCATGGAGATTTGGGTACTCTAACTTGGGGCTTACTCTTTAGGAAGATGCCAAAATTATAAGGGGACTCATGATTGGGTTTTACTCCTGATAAGGAATCCCAGATCAAAAGTAAATTAAGACTGGTTAAGAGAAATTAAGACTGGGGCATACTCTTGAGAAGGAGGCCCAGGTTAAGAGACTTGAAAAATTAAGGGATTTGGGGCTTAATCCTAAGGAGGATGCCCAGATTGATGAGGACTCGGGGCTTACTCCTAAGGAGGATGCCCATATTTGTAGACTTTAGACTAGGGCTTAGTCTTGAAAAGGAGGCCCAGGTTAAGGGATATTATGACTGGGGCTTATTCCTAAAAAGGAGGCCCAATTAAGAGAACTTGGACTGGGGATTACTCTTGAAAAGGAGGACCAGATTAATGAATAGAGTTTTCTCATCTTAAAGGATGAGGTTGAATGAATTAAATCTCTAACTTTAGTGACATAAAGATGTGTAAATCACTAAGTTTTGAGAGATATTCCACATAATTCCTTTCAGATAAGGAAGTCAATCAAGAAAACATGCCATAAATGACCTTGAAGAGTGTCTTGAAGACTGAATCTTGAAAAAGAGAGGTGGGATGGCATAAGGGAGGTGAAAATGGGCAGGAAGGGAACCCAAAAATAGAAGGGCGTGCAAGTACCGGGGGGTCGCGCAAGTACTGCATGGGCGTGCAAGTCTTGGTCACACAAGTATACTTGCGTGACACATATATACTTGGGCTATTATTGAACAGTAGAGTAATAATTGGGTGATCCTTGACCAAAGCCTTTAGAATTATCCCTATGTAATTCCAGAAGAGTAGCGCCCAAGTTTCAATGAGTAGGTAAGGAGGCGCACAAGTGTGTCCATTTCCCTTAAGGGTAAAACACTTAGGCGCGCAAGTGTTAGTGAATTCTAACACTTAGAACTTATTCTTTTTGTTTAGAACATCCATTCTAGGTAAATAATTACCTTAGAAGTGTTTGGAAGACTTGAAGAAGAGACTTGAGCGTTCATAGCTCTATATCTGAATTCTGGAAAAAATCCGCTTTGAAATGGGGGGCCCACCGGGGGTATTTATAGCTTAGAGAAGACCCTGGGCCATTATCAAAGAGGGTGTGAAAGTCACCTATGTGACCATTTTTGCGGCACACAAGTATACTTGCATGACCATACTGGAACTTGCGTGACCTATGTGCAATCTTCTCCTTGTTCACCCCTTTCTCTTTTTTTATGTTTATTCAAATGATGAATCTTCTTTGTTTGAGGTATTTCCCTTTTCATTTCATTTAGACTCTGAGATGAAAATTAATCATCAACAAAAGTCCCCCCACAGAGTTGGATCCAAATATAAATGAGGATTTTACTTTGAGGAAAACGAGAAAGAAAAGGAAATTACGGCGCATAGGGTATGTCGCGCCAATGGGGTTCGGGCGTGTAGGGTCCGACACGCAGGGGTACGACCTCATCTATAAATAGATGGCATCACTTTGCGCAAAGCACCTGACTCTCTCTTGTTTTTTTTCTATTGGCGCACAAGTGGACTCCCATCTTTCGCTCGTCCACACTTCTTGTTTCTTGCATCGCACTTCTGTTAAGGTATTTGGACTTGCGTGGTGATACATGCGCACCCAATACTTGTGCGACCGAAGGTGACTTGCGTGCCAACTATGGGACTTGTGCGCTTAAATGCCTTAGAAAATTCTTCAAAATCCTTCACAAATTTTATGAAAAATTAACTTACTTTAAGAGTTAATTATTCAACTTTTGTGCAGATCCAATGGCTATCCGGAGAATCAGAACGGCTGATGAACTGGAATGAAAAAGAATTGATGATACGTTGGACATCATTGGACATGATTACTATTCTATCTGTGAAAGTACTCTCCCAGAATTAGCCAAGTACTTGAAGAAGCATCATATTGATTTCCCGCACAACATCTATCTGCCTCTGTATGGATATGGCCATTTTCAAGATGTCAATATTCCAGAGGCAAAGAACTATCTCCCGCATTACTAGTTTCAGTCACATACCAACTTTTCTTCAGAAAATGTCTCAATTGTAGGAACATTTTATAATGATGGAACAGTAAAGAAAGCCTATATAATGAATCATAGCTCGTGTGCACCAGATCTGAAACCTCACAAACCTGAGCTACAACAACATTGTCATCCCTCAATCTTTTGAAATTCTCAAATGGATCAATCCAAAGGCTAGAAGGAGAAATGGGAATTCCGTTCTGGAGGAGGGTGAAGCCAACTTGGATGTGGGTTTATTGGGTGCGACAAACTTGTGAAGCGTTTGTCGAGGATTTGAAGGGAGCTACAAATTATGAAGTCGTCTGGGCTGGGCAGACATATTTTTATAGAAATGATAATTTTTCACCGGAGTTGCTTAGCTGCTGGAGCCCAGAAACTAATTCTTTCCATCTGACCCATGGAGAAGTAGGCATTAGTTTGTGGGATGTCTACAAGATCTCAGGGGTTCCAATTTTGGGTGATATGTATGATGAATTCATCCCTCCAAAGGCAACCTTGAATGATCTGGAGAAGACTCCAAATTTGGTTCGAGAATTATTGAAGATTTATCATAAGCTCAAAATCTCAAAGACTTAAAAGACTCATTATATAAGGGATAATAATCCAGAGGAATTGATGGATGTGTTTCTCAAGAAGAAGAAGTAAAAGGGGCCCACCTGTACCCGTCCTACTAGCTGCCCAAGAGCGGATAAGAGAGGTGCTCCTGGCACATTTTGGACGACTCTGGAAACATGATAGTTTTAGAAATATGGGTATGAATTGAATCATAAAATCCTGGAGAAGACCCGTCTGGAAGGATTTTTAGCCTTATGGCTCAGTGTCTATCTCTTTCCAGTCAGAGATTCGAAGGGAGGCGTCAAGCCAAGGACCTTTGTTATTGTAGCCAAGTTAGCTGAGAGGAAGATGGTGGGGTTGGATACCCTAGTTTTGGAAAGTATTCACAGGAGCTTACTCCAAGTCTATATGGCTATGTATCCTTTGAGATTAGTGGGACCATTCTATGTTTTATGGGGATGGATCTCCACTCACTTCCAGACATATGCTGTTTCGAATGGAATACAGATTCCTGGAAGTTATTTCAGGCCATCTATTTATGCCTTCTCTAGAGTTTTTCCTTTTTCCATCAATTCCTATGATATTAGGCCTAGGAAAGGTATGCATAAGGAATTCCACTTCTTTCCTTATTGAAATCCACCGATAGGGCAATTTTTTGATGATAGATTAGCCATCTTGGAATAGAGGTCTTACATGCTGTCCTATAGATATGGTGTACTGGCCACCAGAAATGATGGGGAAATTATATGTGAGGCCTATGCTCCATATCGATTTTCACGCCAATTCAAGTGTCTGTAGACAACTGTTGTATCTCCTCCAGTGCACGTCAGTTCAGAGCAACATCCAACAGTTGCCTGACAACTATGGTTACCAATGGCTATGGAAAGGATTGGGGAAATTTTTGACTTACTAGATGCTGAAGCAGTAAGCAATTTGGCCATATGGTATGCTGAAAATTGGGTAGCGTCATATCCTGAGGCAATATTGAATAAACATGTTTATCGGGTGGGGAAGAAGAAGAGAGCCATTGAGAATGAAACAATTCAGGTGGCAGGTGATTCTTCCACTCCTGATGCTAGTTCACCGAGTTCTTCAACCGAGGCTGATTCATCAGATTCTCAGGAGATAAAACATGTGTCAAAGCATCCACGTGCCATATATAATCCTCCTGTCATAATCAAGAGAGCCACTCCATCAACTCTCGGTGAGTTACTTTATTGAGGCAATTTAATAGCTAGTAACTTTATAGAGTAACAAGTTTTCATTCTATTTTTATAGTTGCAGGATCTAGAAAGAAATTAAAATCCAAGGTTGTAGGACCCTCTTCGCAGCTTTCTAGTACACCTGCATATCTACGACCAGAGGCCATCCAGACATGGCGGGATGTATACTGCGATACTAAAACTATCTGGATGGAGCTATGTGAAGGGCTATATCTTCCAGGAATATGAACTTTTCAGGCTTCTGCAAATATTCATTTCAAGGATAACCCTGATGAAGTAAGAGCCTGTGTCAAAGAGTTGAAGACCTATATACATGCCACCGATGATTCTATCCCTATCACCAAGTGGGTGAAGGAAATGATGGATCACGGTGCCACTGAAGAGGAGTGGCATGAGTACGTGGCTCCTGAAGATGTAAGTTTTCTTTCCTAATTTACTTTGCAACTCGATTTCAGTCAAATATATGTTACTTAAGGAAATTAATTTCTTTATCATACATCTTGAAAGGAAAGGAACTACTGAAGTTCCTTCACCACAGTATAGCCCTGGTGGTACTGCCATCAGGGCTGCTGGTGAATCTCCTCATGAGTTGGGTGGGATATCTCCAGGCCAGCATGCAATGAAAGAGGAGTTGGACATGGATTTCCATTCTCCGATTTAGGTACCTATAAGGGAGAGTACCAAAACTCCCAAAAATCCAAAGGGACAAAGGAATCGGAGGAAGAAGTCCACAAAAAAAATGCTTCATCAATAGTGGTAAGTCCTTCGGATAATAATGAGTCTTAAACCATGAAAAGATTTCTCATTTTCCTTGGGATTTTAGGGACTTCTTCAATTTCCCCTCTAAGGGAGGGGATTGATCCTCCTTTGAGGACCATGGAGGGTGCTGTGGAACAAACTCAAATTCAGGCTAACTTGGCTGCTTTTGAAAAGGAGCCAAAAACTATTCCCAGTAATGCTTCTGTTGCTGCTACAAGTAGAAAAGAACCTACTTTTGGTAATTTAACAATGCTTCATTAAATGTTGAATGAAAACATCAACTAACTTCCGTTCTGTGATATTTTAGGTACAACACCTAAACCAGAATCATTGGCGGACGTAGCAACTGAATCTACCATCCTTCCTGAAGAAGCTGTCGAGGGTCAGGGGTCGTAGAATGAGGGTCGCCAAGAAGACATATCAAATTCTCCCATTAGTGAGACTAACTAGGATTCTGAAATATCATTGGATGAAATGATGAATCTTGGCATGTATTTCGATGAATTTTTTGATCTTGATACGTTATCATGTGATTTCGAAGATCTTGGGCATGAGTGTTATCCTTCATCCGATAAATTTTCTTATAATTTACACTTCTAATCATGACTTAAAATAATATGCAGTTCCATCCAAAGAAGCTGCTGAACTGCCAATGCCTGAAGAGGGTGTGGAAATTGATGTCAACCCTACCATTGCAGAAACAATAGCTCAAGTGGAGCTAAACCCAGTAAACCCTCCTGAGACCCATCATGAATATCCTATTGAAACTGGGAAATATGGGGGGGGGAGTCTTCTCAAGCTGTTGATCTAATGTTAGGTAATGATTGTACTGAGTTTTCAAGATAGACAACCAACTTTCATTGTTCTATGAAACTAAACTTACTTTTAATTGATCAAACATGGCCATCAACTTCAATGGCTAGATTTGGAGGTGAAGTGTCAACTTCTGCCCAAACAGTAGTATGAATGCGAAGAAACTAGGGTCCGGGGGGAAGGAGCAGAACAAGTCACTTCCTTAAGTGAATTAATCCCGGATTACATGCCCCCATGTGATGATGATGTCAAGTCAGACTCGAAGGTTCTTAAGGTGCTCAGCTTTCCACGACGCAAGGCATGGAACAATATATGGAAAATCATATCTGAAGTTCCTCTTGAAGATCTGTCATCAAATATTTCACGATTTTCATCCCTATTCGTCATGCTAGGACTTGGCGGTTTTGGATATCAAGAGATCCATACCACGGTGAAAAAGGTCATCTTAAGAAGGGAGCAGGAGTAAAAGTGCCATGAAGATCTAGCCAGTGTGAAGCTATCAGTCAATATCAGCGAATTTGAGGCTGCGGTATCCCGAGCTGAGGCTGACTATGCTACCAAGATGAAGGAGGTGAAGCATAAGATCAAAGATAAAGTCTTCCAGTAGATGCCCCTCCATCAACAGTTAGATACTGTTACTAGGGAACTTGACCAACTCAATAATTCATTGAAAAGAGCTCAAACAAATGGTATGAAATCCATCACGGATGCTAAGAAATCTCTCCACCATGATGAAAATTGTGAAGTTGGTTGGGTGCATGAGCTTCAAGTAGCTGCTGATGAAGCTCGGGATGCTGTTCATCAAGTGAATACTTATGTTGACAGCCTCTTGTAATTTCCTGGAAAAGAGAAGAGACTCCAATATATGGATTTCCTTCTAATCTCTAGTGCATTAATGAAAAATATTTTCATCTTCAATCATTTATGCACGCATTTCTTTTGTTACCTGGTTTAGATTTTTACCTAAGACAATGGGCCTTGTAAGAATAGTTTGATTTTTACTTGGATTATTATAAATAACCCTAAAAAATTTGAATATTTTAATTGCTCAATATTACCTAAATCATACAAAATGCATGTTTAGTGAGCTGTAACTTGACTTTTATTCAGAGTTCCCTTGTCTTTTGTGGGCAGTTTAAAGTCATTCACATCGAACATAAAGAGGCTCATGTTTAAGGTCAGAATAGATTTGACCGAAATGGATTAAAATTGACTCAATTTCTCGAAAACTTATCCGAAAAAATAATTCCACACTCAAGTATGAATGAAAATATGTAAACTATGACTTAAGAAAATTTGAATCTTAGGAATGATATGAAAAAGATCTAAAAGGCATTAGAAGAAGTAGTTCCCAAGAATGAAGTTACCATTATTTAACAAACCCGTTAGGGAGTTGAATTATGCAGGGCCACCTAAGGGCATTGGCTGCGTAGTCAAATAAATAGAATCTTTTGGATGACATATCCATTATGTAGACTACTTATACAAGGCCACCTAAGGGAACATGCTGCATAGTCAGGCAAAAGAATTCTCGGAAATTTACTTTTCTACTGCTAAGAAGCTAGTGAAAGTTTATGGGGATTCAGCTTTTCCAAAGTATAGAGTTTTCTCTATGGAAAGATGTACTTGAATATGGAGAAGATATTTTCAATCATGATTGTCTATGAATTTGATGAATATTACTCCTACGAAGGACTTACCCAAATGTAGGGAAGGAAAATATAAACCATAGACTTGAATACATTCAGATCATGAAAAGGAATATGGGAAAAATATGTTTAGGATGGCTATTTTTTTTATAGATCCCTACATACTGTCATTAAGACAAATAAATACAAAATAGGTTTTCCTCCCAAGAATGAAGTTACCACTATTTAACAAACCCATTAGGGGGTTGAATTGTGCAGGGCCACCTAAGGGCATTGGCTGCATAGTCAAATAATAGCATCTTTTGGCTGACATGTCCGTTATGTAGACTACTTATGCAAGGCCACCAAAGGGCGCATGCTGCATAGTCAGGCAAAAGAACTATCGGGTATCAATAATTTTGTGATTAAAAGTTAAGAAAGGGGTTATGAAGATCTGAAAATATTTATGGTTAAGATTTATGACACATAAAAATGGATATTTTTCAATGTATGTAAAGATACATAGATCAATACTAACCATAATCACATTGTGGACAGGTCCTGAATTGAAATACCGGACTTCACTACATATCCGATAAGGATGGGAATCAAGCCATACATAGTTATTGAAATACAGTTTAACGTCACGTGGGAAGAAAGTATGAGAGATCTTAGTTTAGGGTTATAGAACTCAGACCATTATAAGAAATACACAGTGTGTGTTTTCATGGGGAATTTTCAGTCAGGGGACTGAAAGTGGAATTTGGGGTTAGACCCAAATGACATGGGGCTGGATTCGAGGGACACTTGAACGTTCCTACGTATCCCATAAGGATGGGAATCAAGCCCACATAATTTTAGAAATACCCTTGTACAAATTTGGTTCATACATGCGAAGGGTAAAAGGGGACTTTAGTGCAATGATGGTTTAACCCAAGATAAAAGGTTCATGTATTTCCATGTATTCACATCATTTTTTGAATATTACATGATTGGAAATCAATGTAAATAATGATTCCCTCTCAAGTGAGGGTATCAAAGAATATTGTATTTTATTGTCGTACATGACAAATTGTTGTAAAGTTTAACATCTTATAGTAAGGAAGAAGGTGAACTAATGTAAATATATTGATTATGGGGGTGGTTTCACAAATCAACATCATATAAGACGGAGGTGAACCGATGTGAAGAGATTGGTTTTGGGCTTGAACCTTGGGAGGTTTCCTATATACCCAGCCTGGATGGCAAGGATAAAAGTCAGCGTAGTTCAATTAAAGAATGAATTAGTGATCAAGTTATTTTTTGGGACAACAACCTAAAAAAGGATGTTGGGAATTACGTGTGGTTAGCGGCCCAAGGAGGGTGTTATGGTTGAAATTTGTTATAAGATCATCTGAGTCATACTCAGTGTGAGAAACAAGAGGTAAAAACAACCTTAACGATGCACAATTTAATGCCATAGAGGACATATGAAGGGACTATGCTGTTTAAAGTCTTGCAGTTAGGACTATTGGTGCTGCATAGTTTAGTGTCATGTAGCAGGGAAAAAAACATTTTAATGTCATGTAGGACGTATTAAGGGATTTCTATTCAGTTTAGCATCATGTAGTTTGGACGATGGGGACAATACAGTTTAATTTCATGTTGGATGAAAAGAGGGTTGCACAGCTTAATGTCATGTAGTAAGGACAAAAGAGGAAACACTTTAACATCATGTTGGACGTATTAGGGACTTTTTCACAGTTTAACATCATGTTGGATGAAAAAAGGATGATACAGTTTAGCGTTATGTTGGACGAAAGTGCGAATAGTTTAAGGTCATATGCATGGACCATTGGTTATGCAGTTTAACGTCTTGCTGGACGTAAGGGACTTCTGTACAGTTTAACATCATGTAGTCTGGACGTCACAGTTTAACATCATGTTGGACGTAAGTGACAATAGTTTAAAGTCATATGCATGGACCTTGGATGGTGCAGTTTAATGTCGTGCTAGACGTAAGGGACATGCAAATAGTTTAAGGTCATATGCATGGACCGTGGATAGTGCAGTTTAACGTCGTGCTAGATGTAAAGAACATGAAAATAGTTTAAGGTCATATGCATGTGTTGGGCGGAGAAGAAAAGAAGTGATGGCAAGAGGGGGGTGAATTGCCTTTTTTAAAAAATAATTAACAATTTAAAATCAAAGTTAAAAGTGCAGCGGAAATAAAAGAGGCAAGACACAAAATTGATAACGGAGTTCGGCTTTAACCCAAGCCTACGTCTCCGCTCCCAACTAAACCGTTGAGAGATTTACTACCGCTTGCTTTTCAATGGTTTTAGCAAGAAATTTACTAGACTTTAAGGTTAGTCTAGAATCTATTACAGCTTGCTTTTAATGGTTTATGCAAGAACCTACTTGCTTTTAATGGTTGAGCAAGAACCCACTAGCCTTCTTATAGGTGAAGGCTAGCTCACCTTTGATTCAAGCCTTTTAAAGGGAAGACATGACTAACCTCTTCACACCTTGAAGGTGGTGTGAAAACCCAAAGAAGAGAGGATGAGAGAAATGAGATGGGGGTTTGTAGGCACAAACCCAAATTTAAGCTCAAAATGATAAAACAATAAAAACCGTAATGGGAGAAGCCTTGGGTGCTAAAGGATTGATGAAGTTGATGAAGAGGGCTCCCAAGCTTCTTTGATGGTGCTCCTTGGATGTGGAATTGAGTTGGAGCAAGTGGGGGTTCCTTGGAGGAATCCGCCGGAGGTTCGCCAAATGATGGAAAAATGTTCCCGTGGGCTTCCTTATGTTTCTCTTGTGTTCCGGGGCTTCCTAGTCCTTTATTTATAGAGGGGGAACCCTCATATGGCCTTTGGAGGTCTTCGGAGCCGTTGGAGAGGCCTTCGGAACCGTTGGGAGTCAAGTGGACAAGCCTGGTCAATGCCCAATGACTAGTTTGACTGGCTCCACCGGCTGACCGGTGCTTGGCCACCGGTGGGCCGGTGCTATGAAAAAGTAGAAGCCTTCGGGCTCAGGCACCACCGGTTGGCCGGTGAGGAGGCCACCGGTTGGCCGGTGCTGAGGCAGAAGCAAACACTATTTTTCTGGGTTCCACCGGCTGGCCGGTGGTGGGACACCGGTTGGCCGGTGGTCTGGACAGAGGGATGACTTCTGCCCAGGCCTCCATCGGCTGGCCGATGGTCTTCCACCGGTTGGCCGGTGGGACTGAAATCAGTCCACTTTGGCATCTTGATTTCTTGGCCCAATTCCTTGGCAACCTGAAATCATGCCTATCATCCAAAAACACTTAAAACAATATTAGATAAATAAGAGAGTGATTGTGATCATGAAAATTAAACCACGAGGGGTATGAGAGGTACAACAATCTCCCCCTATTTTGATGATCACAATCACCAAAACAAACAATGTAAAAATGAAATGAAAGGCATGCTTTAAAGGATAAATGGGAAAGTAAAGTAAAGCATGAAGGAAGGATTTCTCCCCCAATCAACCAAGAATTTCTCCCCCTTTGTGATTATCAAAATAGCACGGGGCATAAAACTTGATTGAGGGATAAGTTTTGAAAAACAAGATAGAGATTTTAAATCAATTGAAATTTTGAATTGAATTTTTTGAATTGAAATTTGAATTGAAAGTTTTGAATTGAAATTAGAATTGAAAGTTTTGAAATGAAATCTTAATTGAAAGTTTTAAATTGAATGTTTTGAAATGAAAATTTTGAATTGAAAGTTTTGAATCGAAAATCACAAAAAGCTTAAACAATCCTAACTCCCCCTAAATAAAAACAACAAATCACCGGGGAGAGGATTTTGGAACCGAGACAAATTTTGGTCCGGTGAGACTCGCTAAAAGGGATTTTTCAATCCATACTTGTCTAGTTGCGGGTCGTCTCCTAAAAAATTCATCATTAAAGAAAAAAGTTTTGGGCCTTCCATATCGGGCATTTTTGCAATCGCACTCATAAATCAAGTTCCTGGGTTTTTTACAATAATTACAAAATTTATATTGGGAGCTCCCCCTTAAAAAAATAGTTGGAGCATGGGAAGAGGAAGCTTGCTTGGAATAGCCAAGCCCTTGGGTGGTTCTAGATATGCATTGGGAACCAAGTAATTTGGTCAAATTTTGTTCCCCTTGGGTGAACTTGGCAAGGGATTCCCTTAATTCCTTGATTGTTGATTCCATAGAATCAATATCGGGAAGGTTTTGGACCTTGAGGGACAATTCCTCCTTCTCTTTGAGAAGTTGTTCCTTTTCGGAAGAAAGTTTTTTGAAATTCTTTTTTAAAGTAATAAATTTGGAAGAATGTTCGTGAAAACCTTCCTCCAATTGATCTCTAGCATATTGGAGATCCTCGTAGGATAAATGATTTAAGGAATTTGAAGAACTAGAGGATGAAGAGTCGGAAGAAGTTACCTCATGAAATGCCATTAGGCATTTTTTACCGTTGTCACTTGAGGAGGAGGAGGAGGAGGATGTGGAGCTATCACTCCATCTGGCCTTGAATGCCTTCTTCTTTTACTTTTGCTTGGCCTTTTTCTTGTTGAGTGGGCAATCGGGCTTGTAATGGCCTTTAGTGCCACACCCGTAACATGTTACCTCGTGCTCGGATTTTTCATCGTGTTTTTCCTTTTGAGCCTTGCGGGATTTCTTCTTCTTGTGCTTCTTCATGAATTTATGCATTTTTCGGGCAAGATTCTCCATTTCGGAATCGCCGCTTGAAGAGGAAGATGATGAGGAGGAGGAGCTATCTTCTTTTTGAACTTTGAAGGTGATGTTCTTTGGAACTTTGATCGGTTTGCCTTCTTTTTCAGCTTGCCTCCTCATGGTGATCTCGTAGGTCATGAGGGATCCAATGAGCTCTTCGACTGGCATGTTCTTGATGTCTTTTGCTTCTTGGATTGCCGTCACCTTTGGTGCCCATGAGCTTGGTAATATCCAAAGGATCTTTTTGACCATCGTTTCTGCAGAAACATCATCACCAAGGGACTTTCTCCCATTGCAAACGTCAGTAAATCGAGTAAACATTTTAGAAATAGATTCGGATGGATGCATGGTAAAAGACTCAAAATCTTGACGGTACATATCCAATAGAGTATCCTTAACTTTGTTGTTCCCCTCATGGGTAACCTCCAAAAGTTTCCAGATTTCATGTGATGAGGTGCATGTGGAAACTCGATTGAACTCATTACGATCAAGGCCACAATGAAGAGCGTTCATGGCTTTTCCATCAAGCTCGAAATTTTTAATATCGGCTTGGGTCCATTTGGATTCATCGGGAGATGAGAGAGAGTAACCATGCATGAAAATTCTATAAATAGGATAACCTATACTTCTAAGAAAAGTGGCCATGCGGGTTTTCCAATAAGTGTAACCGGTTCCATCAAAAAATGGAGCACGACCCAAAGAATAGCTTTCGGGGGCGAAGGAAGTTGAAGCCATCACAATGGATCTTGAATTTGAAACCGGTTAGGGTATTACTCAAATTTTCCCTTTGATACCAATTGTTGGGCGGAGAAGAAAACAAGTGATGGCAAGAGGGGGGGGGGTGAATTGCCTTTTTAAAAAAATAATTAACAATTTAAAATCAAAGTTAAAAGTGCAGCGGAAATAAAAGAGGCAAGACACAAAATTGATAACGGAGTTCGGTTTTAACCCAAGCCTACGTCTCCGCTCCCAACTCAACCGTTGAGAGATTTACTACCGCTTGCTTTTCAATGGTTTTAGCAAGAAACCCACTAGACTTCAAGGTTAGTCTAGAACCTATTACAGCTTGCTTTTAATGGTTTATGCAAGAACCCACTTGCTTTTAATGGTTGAGCAAGAACCCACTAGCCTTTTTACAGGTGAAGGCTAGCTCACCTTTGATTCAATCCTTTTAAAGGGAAGACTTGACTAACCTCTTCACACCTTGAAGGTGGTGTGAAAACCCAAAGAAGAGAGGATGAGAGAAATGAGATGGGGGTTTGTAGGCACAAACCCAAATTTAAGCTCAAAATGATAAAACAATAAAAACCGTATTGGGAGAAGCCTTGGGCGCCAAAGGATTGATGAAGTTGATGAAGAGGGCTCCCAAGCGTCTTTGATGATGCTCCTTGGATGTGGAATTGAGTTGGAGAAAGTGGGGGTTCCTTGGAGGAATGCGCCGGAGGTTCGCCAAATGATGGAAAAATGTTCCCGTGGGCTTCCTTATGTTTCGCTTGTGTTCCAGGGCTTCCTAGTCCTTTATTTATAGAGGGGGAACCCTCATATGGCCTTTGGAGGTCTTCGGAGCCGTTGGGGATGACTTCAGAGCCGTTGGGAGTCAAGTGGACAAGCTTGGTCAAAGCCCAACGACTAGTTTGACTGGCTCCACCGGCTGACCAGTGCTTGGCCACCGGTTGGCCGGTGCTATGAAAAAGGAGAAGCCTTCGGGCTCAGGCACCACCGGTTGGCCGGTGAGGAGGCCACCGGTTGGCCGGTGCTGAGGCAGTAGCAAACACTATTTGTCTGGGTTCCACCGGCTGGCCGGTGGTGGGACACCGGTTGGCTGGTGGTCTGGACAGAGGGATGCCTTCTGTCCAGGCCTCCATCGGCTGGCCGGTGGTCGTCCACCGGTTGGCCGGTGGGACTGAAATCAGTCCACTTTGGCTTCTTGCTTTCTTGGCCCAATTCCTTGGCAACCTGAAATCATGCCTATCATCCAAAAACACTTAAAACAATATTAGATAAATAAGAGAGTGATTGTGATCATGAAAATTAAACCACGAGGGGTACGAGAGGTACAACAACATGGACCGTGGATGATGAATTTTGTGTTTATTCAAAATACTTCTTCAGATATCTGGCATTGGTTGGAGTAGTGATGAGTTCTCCATCCATTGAGATTAAAGAATAAGCTCCATTAGAGTAGACCTTATGTATTGAGTAAGGTCTTTCCCATTTTGGTTCAAGCTTGGAAGGTTTATTTCCTGGTATCATTGGAGTTCTGAGAACCAATACCAGTTCTCCCTGAATGAATTAATGAAGAAGAACTTTTTGGTTGAAAGCTCCTGCTATTCAATTATAATAGACTTCCAAGTGGTGCAGAGTGCACAATATTTTCTCATCTAACTGTTCCAATTCATTCAATCACTTTTGAGATTGTTCATCTGTAGATGATTGACCAAAAATGGTGACTCTGAGCGAAGGTAATTGAACTTCAATGGGAAAAACTGCTTCCGTTCCATATACCAGTGAATATGGAGTTGACCGTATTGCAGTGCGGGTGGTGGTCTGATAAGCCCATAAAGCATGAAAGAGTTTATCAGGACATGACCTCTTATCTTTATCCACCATCTTCTATATTATATTTGACAGAGTCTTGTTGAAGGCTTCTATCTGGCCATTGGCTGCTGCATGATACCGAGATGAATGATTGAATTTGATGTTGTATTCTTGATACAACTTCTTCACCTCGGATGAATAGAAGTTGGTACCATTGTCCGTCAATATGGTATGAGAGACACCAAATATGGTAATGATGTCAGACTTGATGAAGATAATAATTCTTTTAGAACTAACTTTTCTGAGTGGTATTTCCTCTGCCCATTTGGAAAAAGAAGTCAGAAGCAGTAAGAATATACATAAACTCCTTGGCGGTAGCTAAAGGGTAAGGTCCCACCACATCCATTCCCCATGTGGAAAATTTCCACTAGTATTTAGCTCTATGAAGAATCTCTGGAGGTTGATGAATGAAGTTGGCATGTACTTGGCATGACTGACACTTGTTTTTGAAATCAACACAATCTTGTATCATTGAAGGCCAAAAGTATCGAAGCGTTCGAATCTGATCAGACAGTCTATGTCTAGACTGGTGGGCACCACAGACTCTTGCATGAAATTCTTTCATGACAACCATTTTCTCTTCACCATCAATGCATATGAAGAGAACTCCATCAAAACCATACTTGTAGATAATTTTTTCTAGGTGATCTGGGTTATCATAAAGAGTAAAATCGACCACACATCGCCAGATTTGTTCTTTCCCGGCTCTATCAGGTGGAAGTGTTCCATTTTGAAGGTATTCCCTGATTGGTGTCATCCATCCTATAGTATGACCATATGGTGGGACTAATTTCATTGATCTCTTATGTTCTGGTTCGAACATAAGGTGAAATTTTATGACGGTGGGCAATACTGATGATTGTTTTGTACCGATTTGGATCTGCCAGAGTTGTGGATATATTAGCCAGTGCATCATCTTGAGCATTTTGTGATCTTGTGACATAAGAAAATGTCAGTTTCGAAGGGAATTCTTCCATTAACTCTCTGGGATAATCATACAAAGGGATTAGTTATTCTTTTCTGATTGCATAATCCCCATTGACTTGTTTGATTACCAGGTCTGAATCACCTTTCACCTTTAAGTGATTCACTTGTGCTTGAAGCGCAAACTCCAATCCTGTAATAAGATCTTGGTATTCCACTTCATTATTTGTACCACCTCCCAAAAATGAGAAGGAATAAGGCAACACTACCTTTTTTTGGAGAAATGAGTACAATTCCTAAGCCAACTTTATTGAATTTAGGATTTTCCATTTTCTTCCCTGTTGGACTTCTGGAAGCACCATCAAAGTATATTTCCCATACCTAAAGACTATATTTAATAGAGAATACTTTCTCATCTGGAAGTTCAAAATATGAAGATGTGTCTTCCACTGAAGGGTGTTCAGCCAGGAAATCAGCCAGAGCTTGGCCCTTTATTTCCTTTTCAGACACATACTGAATGTCGAACTACTGCAAAATAACTTCCAACCTTTCTAGACGTCCTGTAAGAATTGGAAAACTAAGGATGAATTCGAGTGGGTTATTTCGAGATACCAATTGGACCTTGTGATGTTGCAGGTCGTGTCTAAAGTTTTGAACTACAAAGATTAATGCTAGGCAGCACTTCTCAATACATGAATATCGAGTTTCGCTTCAAGCATAGTTCGAATGAGATAGTAGAAGCTATTCTAATTCCCAACATCATTCTTCTGGGAAAGAAAGGCACCCAATGATCGCTCTAAAGCTGTCACATATAAGATATGTGTTCTTCCTTCAACAGGTGGCATAAGTACCGGTGGACTGAAGAGTTATTTCTTGAGAATATCGAATTCCTCTTGACATTCTTTAGTCCACTGTTGTGTGACTCCCTTCTTCATCAATTTGGTGAAGGGTAAACATTTTCCTGCCAAATCGGCGATGAAACGCCAAATATAGGATAAATTTCCTTAAAGACCTCTCAATTCTTTCAAATTTTGAGGAGGTGACATACCAAGGATTGACTTGGTCTTCTAAGGATCGACTTCAATACTACAATGGCATACAACAAAGATGAGAAATTTTCCTGAGGTTACCCCAAAATCACATTTTAAGGGGTTTATCTTCAAATTATGTTGTCGAAGCTTGCGGAATATGACCTCCAAATCAGCCAAGTGATTAGAACATTGATTAGATTTGACCACCAAATCGTCCACATAACATTCAACAAACATACCTAAAATGGGTTTGAAGATACGATTCATGGCACGCTGATAAGTTGTGCCTGCATTATTTATGCCAAAGGGCATTACCCGATAGAAAAACACACCTTGAGGGGCTCTGAAGGCTATAGAATTTTTATCTTCTGGAGCCATTCATATTTGATTATATCCAAAATATCCATCCATGAAGGAATGTGATTCATACCTAGCTGTTTCATCAATTAATAGTTCTGTAATCGGAACTAGAAAATCATCCTTAGGAAAATGCCGATTAAGATCTCTAAAATCAATGAAAAATCTATTTTCCCATTCTTCTTTTTCACTGGGAAAATATTAGCCAACCAATTGGGATATTGAACTTCTCTGATGAAGTTATCTTCGATGAGCTTATCCACTTCAGCCTCAATTTTGGAAGCATAGGTTGGGTGTGTTCTTCTAGCAGCCTGTTTGAATCCTCGATGTTCTTATGGAAAACCCAAATGATGAGTGGAACATTAGGATCAAGACCTGGCATCTCCGTATAGTTCCAAGAAAATATATCTTGATTTTTTTTAGAAAGGAAATATACATCTCTTTCTCTTCAAGAGTCATAGCCGCACTAATTAAAGTGGGGCGTGGATCTTCTTTTGTACCCAGATTTATTTCTATGAGTTCATCCATGGTAGTATAGATACCTTCTTCCAATGATGGAGGAGCATCCCTGAGATCTTCCTCTTCTTATTCAACATGTCTTATTTCCTCTATTTCTACTTGCATAGTAGGTGATGAAGTAGAATTTTCATGATCATAAGAGACGTTAAAATTTGCATATCTTGAAGAAGAAGCTTCCATTTCCAACCCAATTGATGATGATGGGTCTTCTTTGGGTAATAAAGAGGAGATTATGGATTGAGAATCAACATCATCGTTAACCTCTAATATTGCTATAACTTCTTCTGGCCTGGTTGGCGAAGTATAGATTTGCTGGATTTCAGCTAATGAAATGAATACATCTCCATTTGAGCTTTCATCATTGCGTGGTGGATCACCACCTTCTCCCATGATGTCTGGCTTGATTTCCATGACTGAAATTATAGAGGTTTCTATAAGAATATTTTTATTTGGGTCTATCCTATCAATTTGACTGATAGGCAATACATAATCTGTACTCACATGTGCTAATGGGTTTACTGGAATCTTTTCCAAACCATACAGAGCATTTACTTTGGTAATCCCCTTTGTTGTGGATTCCTCCTATCCCTTCATGTGGAAGAATTCCGCCTCAATTTATTGAGATTCACATGTCTTGAATGGGGCCTTATCACCATATAATGTCCCAACTTGACCATAGAAACAATACATGAGTCATTGATGGTATGATGAAGGGATATCCGCATGTTGATGTAGCCAGGGCTTTCTAAGAAATATGTTGATGGACGAGTCTTGATCAACAACCATGAAATCTGAATTGGACACAAGATCTCCAAACTGAGTTCTGATTGTAATCTCCCCCAGTGGTTCTTGTTTATTTTTTTCATATCCTTGTAACGTCATAGTAGAAGGATATAAATTAGATTCCATGAGGCCCAATCAACGAAGTGTACGAATGGGCATGAGGTTGACTCCTGAACCATTATCAATGAATTCTCTTTAGATGTCTATGCCATTGATCTTGCCAAATAAGTACAAAGGTCTAATGTGTCCATGCATGACATCATCTTCATCTTCATCTGTGAAAGATATCACTACACGGAATTATGTAGGATTATTCTCTACATGGTAGACTTCAGCTGCATAAATTTCAGTCTCAAATTCCCGAGGACTTGACAAATCCTCGATGAGTTCCTCCCGAAGATCCTTTGAAAAATTCAAGGCGTCCAGAATTGATAACTTGGCCGGTACTTGGGTTTGGTGTTTCAATATATCATACTTTTGATCCAAAGGTTTGTGTTTCCCAACAAGAACATGTGGTTTATGAGCTACCTTGGAAGTTGATTCTTTCGAATTTGATGCATCTTGTACCAGGATAGGAGTTGGTAATACTCTTGGCTTTGGAATATTAGACCGATTAGGTCTATTTACTTGCTGAGAGGAAGATGATGGAACCTTCAACCGATCTTCCAGAATAATTGTGCCAGGACTGAGTCTACCTTGTATGGAAGAACTTGCTTGTTCTTGTTGAGATCGTTGAAGGGCTCTACTACGATTTTCTGCCACATACACAATTCTAGCAGGGGTCGAATTGGAATAATGGATTCTGAAAGATCCACTTCTTCCCATGTATCCTGAGCCTCTAGAACATCCTCTGATTCCTCTATTTGACATAGGGTATTCAGGCTCATCAAAATCGAAACTACGACTGGAATATGGATCTGTTAATTGAATCATATTAATAGAACCAAAAATCAACTCTTCATCTGATGAAGACTCTTCTTGATTAGCCTATTTAGGTTGTTCCATTTGGTGGGGCGGTGCCCGTTTCTTTGAAGTAGATGACATAAAATCCCCCAATGTCAAAGAAAACTTAGGCTTTGACACATACTCATCTTCTTCTGATTGTTCTTCTTTCTTGGAATGGTGCCTCCCTTTTGAGGATTTTCCCTCTGAAGAGTATTTTCTTTTGGAATCCATAGCAGAAGACACAATTGATTTCTTCAATTGCGTTCACAAAATGGCATGAGTTCAATTGATCATTTTTCTGACTATCCAATCATCATATTTCTACGCATTTTTTCTTTTGACTTCTTTCCATTTGCCTTCTTCTTCTGGAACTGTAGTAGTAACACATGCTACCTAGGATGAAGAGCCATTTAGTTTGAATTGTCCCGAGTTGACCATTTTTTGCAGGAGGTCCTTAAAGAAAAAACAATCTTAGATGGGATGCCCTAAAATTTGATGAAAGGGGCAATAATTGGGACGGTCTACATCTCCTTCCTTGTTTGGCCTGTTGGGCCTGGGAAATTGAACCAAATAATTTTCCAGAGCCGAAATGAAATAACCAAGAACTTTTTCATTTCGAAAAGAGTAAACTTTGCTCTTTAGATCCTCAAATTGTTTCCGTCATTGATGTCTTTGATCAACTTTATGAAACGGCCTTTGTTGTTGATGCTCAGGAGGTGGAGCCCTTCAGGAAGATAAGGGTTTTGAAGAAGAAGAAGGTACATGTGCTTGTTTAAGCATAACTGTAGCAGTCTCTGCTTTACCCATTCTCCTTCATGGAGCTGATGGAATTATACGAGCCTCATCCTTAGTATTTATAAGAGAATATTCAATATGTTGAGCGATTGAAGTATGGTCTTGAAACCCTCCTGTGTATTTCACAGGGATCAACGATGTGCACAACTCATCACGTAAATTTTCCACATAGATTGGAAACAATTCCTCTTGAGGAAGTGCTAAACTAAGAAAATATGTTAATCCCTTCCAATGAGCAATGAAATTTAAAACCCTTTAATTATCCCTTTGCTTACAGTTTGTAAGATGAAAAACTGTTGTCTTTGGAAAAGTTGAGTTGAACCGAAGAAGAAATTGTTGACGAAGATCCTCCCACCCGGTAATTGACTGAGATTGGAATCTTGTGTACCAGAAAAAAGATGGTCCTTGCAAGGTTCACACGAAGCATCTGCGTTTCACTGCTTCTTGTTATTCCGGAGTTCCAATGACAGGATCGCAACAAGACACGTAATGCGTCAATTGCTGTTCAGGATCGCCTGATCCATTGATAATAGGTAATATAGGGTTCCCAAAACATGATGGGGGAAGGAATGAATCTACCCATTCATGGTTAGATATCTTTTCTGGTTGAACCTATCCATTCTTCCCTTACATAGTCTCTAACCAAGCTGTTAATGACTCAATGGTAGTTATTAACTTTTGAGAAACATCCAGTTGAACTTGGACTTGGGATAGTGCAATAATTGGAGTCTGGATAGGTATGGTGGCTAGTACTGCAACTGATGGTAGCACCATCGATTGTTGTTGCACTTGACCCAGAGGATTAGACCTGTGAGGGTGTACTGATAGAGGAGGATATTCTTGACCCATCTTAATAACTTGAACAAAATCTCTTGGATGACTGACTCTAGAACACTTAAGAGGAAGACTACCTTGAAGTAGTTCTGTGTTCAACCTCCTCAATTCCTTCATTTCATCCTCTTTTTGTGAAAATATTTTCTCTAGTGAGAGCGATTGTCCTTCTATAGAGGAAGGTTATGTAACCTGGTTCTTTCCTTTCCCCTTATTGGACACATTTCTGAGAGGGGGAAGTGAGTTACATGAAGGATTACCTATGTTCTGAGTAATCCTTTGATTTCATGTATGCACACCTTCTTCATTTGTGTCTGTGCGTACAACTTCTTGAGCAGGAACTTCTTCATCTGAGTCCCCTGAGTGAGCCTCATGTTCTGGAGGATCAACAACAACAACATTAATGACATTAATTGATGCATAATGCATCACATCCCTTCTATCATCAATTCTGTGATATTGTCTTCTTCCATGCCCCTGATGAGAAATTGCCTTTTGTTGATTTGATACCTCAGGAACTTCTTGGAGAACCATAATTTGGATAGAATCTCCTGATAATTTGGTTATTCATTCCACTTGAGGGTTCTTCCCCAATCAAGAGAAGATTGACTTTATCTGAGGGAGGGATTGGGGATTTGAAAAAGGCCCCAGTCCGGTGGACTAGGGATGTTCCTGCTGTCTTTTCTCAACTCCTCAAATCCTATTTGCTGATTCTGAGGGTTGGGTTAAAAGAGTCCCCAGTCTGGAAAGATGGGGTGGTTCTTGACATGCTATATCTGAGACGTTCTTAAAGGCTCTCCTGATCTTGTGGACCATGGTCCAGAAATTAGCTGGATGCATCAATCGACATCCACTTTAATCACCTGGTTCAAAAGACCATTGGATGATTTCTGACATTTCTGTCACTTGATGATGTGCTTTCTCCATATGAGAGGCATGTTCAATATTCTCATTTTCTTGATTCTGTATTAATTCAACAAATTGTTCTCTGTATTCTTGATTTTGAGAGGAACTAGTTGAAGCCTGTTCTTGGGAAAGCTTTTGATTACAAAAAAAACCCATTGACATTGGTCGGCCATAAGAAAAAACATTACATGAAACCATTTTCGGCAAGCCTTGCTGACTGGAGAGTACAGTGAAATGTAGCGCTCCATGAACACCCCATCCTCTGACATGAATACCAAATGAGGAATTTCCAATTAACTGGCGCAATCTTCTTAGTGCACCAAGGCATGAACGTGGAAGGGCTCTCTACTGCTTTTCAGCCTTCAGATATTGAGAGACTGATAGAGATGCCAAATCAATCTGACGTTGTAACCCTTCTATTATCTAAACATGATTTTCATATTCATCATAAGATAATAATTTCTTTTTCAACTGAAAAAGAGTTTTCCATATGTAAAGATGAATATCATGAATTCCATATTCCATCAATATCTCTAGAATATCATACTGAGAGTCACCCAGAGGCCAAAACATGACTGGCACTTCACCATTCGCCAGTTGTTTTCTCATGTTCAGCATTTCCTCTTTATTATTTAATGAAGATTATTCAACCTGTTTAGAATAGAGTTTTTTATTTCTTGTTGCTTCATCAGATTCAACATGACTGGTAGAGAATCCACTGATCAAACTAGAAGATGAATGACCCAGGGGTTGTTCGGAGAATGACCTACACCCCGTGCTATCTTCTAATTGAGAAAATATTTCACCTGCTAGCGATGAAGAATCAGAAAAGACTAGTTTCACATTTTCAAGTGCCTCAAGATAAGAGGTCTTTCTCATCACTGCATTGTCTTCTAAATAATTTTCCAGAAAATGTGAATTACTAATACGGAGAGGGATTTCGCAGCTAAATTCATCATCATGGGGAGGACCACCATTGTGGGTTACAGCAAAAGATGAAACATTTTTCTCATTGATCTTCCAACCACACATAGGGTTCTTGTGGATCTCATCTGAAGATGAAACATCGAGATCGGCTGAATTTTCACGAAGAAAGACTTTATGAGGAAGTGTCCAGTGCAGACCTTCAGAATTAATGTTCCCACTATTGGGAACTGAGATAGCCGAATCTTGAGTTGCAACAGATTGTTGTCTGAGTGCATCAAGAACTCCAACATCAAGTAAGGCCTTATTATAGATTGACCCTTGATTTCTGGACTGTGCTGGGTGCGTCTTCTTCTTAGACACCTTCTTACTCAATTTGGCAGGTGTGTGTGCCTTCTCAGTAGAAATGATCAGGCTACGCTGATTGTCTCTGCTCAAACCCGGTTTATGTGCCTGACTTGGTTGTCCGTATGATATGGAGGAGTACTCCCTACAACCCTCTTGGACTAGAACATATGTGTGTGTCTGTTCCGGAGTGAACTGTTGATGTGTCACTCCACTAGTAGGGAAAAATTTATGTGTCTTTCCCTGAGATGCTTCTGAAGCTGTTATAATATCCTGGAAGGCATCCAGAATATGAGCAGGGATTTGTTTATGCTCTTTAACCATTTACAGAATGTGCTTGGTGACTTCAGCAGCCAGAACGGGGATATACGTCCATTCTGTGCTAGTAGTAGGTGCATGTGCCTGCTCCGGTCCTCCTTTTCCTATTAGTGAATCCTGATAGTACTCATGTGTGGGGGCAGAGAGTTGAGTCTGCCTCCTGTTTGTGGCCAGAGATTTACGACTAACTTCTCCGATTTCGACCAAACGAGACTATTGGTAAGCTTGATCAATATTAGCAGGTTTATGTGCCTGTTGATTGCATTTCACCGAACGTGGTTGACGATATCCATCATATCTAGTCATATGAGCCTACTGACTAGCTGATGATTTATAAACAAGTGTATGTTCCTATCTATAGTACTCTGCCATAATTGCCTGGTGGTATTGGCGTATTGCTGCCAGATGAGTCTGCTGGACATCAGAATTGAAATGGACGGGTGTGTGTTCCCACTCGTTGCTTGCCACCAAGTTAGGTTGGTGGAATTCTCCAGAAACAACATAGATAAGAACCTACTCACTGGTAACCGGTTGTTGTCTCTGGTGGTTCATCTTTCCTGCTCGGGTTTGAGGAAGAAAGCTGAACGCCTGGAGTCGATACCCTCATCATGTTGAGGGTGCACTACCACATGAGTCTGGAGGTGATTGTTGATGTGATCCCTCAGGAAGGACTCCTGTCTCCTTGAATTAAGGCCCTGAGGAACCTTCTCATTCACCTCCTCAGAATACGGGAGTGAATGGTGATTACGTTCCGCAGATAATGACCCGAAATGATTGGAGACGGTGGTTAGCACCACCTGCTTCCTGATCACTGGTTGTCGCTATCCAGATGACCAGGTTGAATTATTGACATGGAGGGCTTGTCGAGCAGCCTCCAGAGTCAGAATTGTACCTTTTTGACGGTACTCCTTAACCAGTGCATTTGATACCCAGCGATGAAGACACTAAGTAGGTGATGTCGTCCTCAGAGCGGACGACGATCCAGCAGGAGTAGCAATAGTGGCATTCGAAGTAAAGGTTTTCACAGCAGATGCATTCAAGGGTGTGATATTAAGAGAATCCATTTTGGAAATACAGAATATCTTGGAAAAGATTGCCTATTTGATATAATAGACATAGTCAAGATAAGTCCAGCCACTATATCTTTTGGATGAGAAAATATGTTACTGATTGCTTTGTTGGCCCTCTCATTGAGTTTAAATAGGGGCCTAAAAAATAAGCAAAGCATCATTTTTACGTAGTTAAGGATTCACGTCGGGTTCACCATTTTTTGTTTCCTCTAGAATTGGGGATGATCTCATTGATTTAAGATTGAAACATTCCAAATGGTTTCTAATGGGTTTGTTTGTAGAACCAGAAACATCCAATGATTCCATATCCATTTGAACCTACTTTCCAAAGGTAGGCGCTCATTAGTTGTGGATAGATGATTCCTAAGAATTTTCATTGGTCGAGAGGATGGGAGGTTGGACTCGTCACACCTTTTTGAGGGGCATTATTGTCTACTCCGGGACTCTCTTTATAGATTTAAGTTTATGTTCGTGAATCCTTATTACATTACCAAGTAAAAAATGATCTTTCCTTTAGATCTGACAATCAATTATTAAATATGTAAGAAATTTAGAGAATATTTTATATGTATTCGAGGTTCTTCATCGATAGAGAATCATCTGTTTTTGTTAGAGATTCTTAGTCAATGGTATCCTTCAATACATAAAAGTCTCTTGGTCATTATGATGGCCATACTGGTTTTAAAGCCACTTAGTGGGGCACTTCATGTTTATTGTCATTCGAAGGACATGGATTATTTCAGAGTAGGGATCATACCCACTGATGGGCTACCTATGTATCATTTATTTTCAGAAAAAGAATCAGAAACCACGTAGTTCGAGTGAGGGAGTATGATGTTTATGCGTGATTTATGGCTCAAAGAAAGATGTCATGATTACTTTTACACTCTAAGCTCACGTGAGTCATGCTCAGTGCGAGAAACAAGAGGTATTGGTGAAACCATACAAATTTTCCACGAAAGATACAATGATGTGGGGCTTATTTATGTATGACTGCCCAAAATAAATGAGGATTAAGATTTACTTCAGGGATGAAATCCAGGAACAAGGTCCATAAAGGTATATGTACTTCATGGAGATTTGGGTACTCTAACTTGGGGCTTACTCCTAAGGAAGATGCCCAAATTAGGAAGGGACTCATGATTGTGTTTTACTCTTGAGAAGGAATCCTAGATCAAAAGTAAATTAAGACTGGTTAAGAGAAATTAAGACTAGGGCTTACTCCGGAGAAGGAGGCCCAGGTTAAGGGACTTGAACAATTAAGGGATTTGGGGATTACTCCTAAAGAGGATGCCCATATTTGAGACTGGGGTTTACTCCTGAAAAAGGAAGCCCAGGTTAAGAGAATTATGGTTGGGGCCTACTCCGTAATAAGATTCATAGATTAATGAGGACTTGGGGCTTACTCCTAAGGAGGATGCCCATATTTTTAGACATTGGACTGGGGCTTACTCTTGAAAAGGAGGCCCAGGTTAAGGGAAATTATGACTGGGGATTATTCTTGAAAAGGAGGCCCAATTAAGAGAACTTAGACCGGGGATTACTCCTAAAAAGGAGGCCTAGATTAATGAATAGGGTTCTCTGATATTAAAGGATGGGGTTTAATGAATGAAATCTCTAACTTTAGTGACGTAAAGATGTGTAAATCAATAGGTTTTGAGAGATGTTCCACAAAATTCCATTCAGATAAGGAAGTCAATCAAGAACAAAATGCTATAAATGGATTTGAAGAGTGTATTAAAGACCGAATCTTGAATAGGAGAGGTGTAATGGCATAAGAGAGGTGAAATGGGCAGGAAGGGAACCCAAAAATAGAAGGGCGCGCAAGTCCTGGGGGTCATGTAAGTACTATATCGGTGCGCAAGTATACTTTCACGACACATATATACTTGGGAGATCCTTGACTAGTAGAGTAATACTTGGGCGATCCTTGACCAATGCCTTTAGAATTATACTGAGGTACTTTGAGAAGAATGGCGCACAACTTTCAATGAGTAGGTAAAGAGGTGCGCAAGTGTGTCCATTTCCCTTATGGGTAAAATAGTTAGGCACACAAGTGTTAGTGAATTCTAAGACATAGACCTTATTCTTCTTGTTTAGACCTTCTATTCTAGGTAAAGAATTACCTTAGAAGTGTTTGGAAGACTTGAAGTAGAGACTTGGGCATTCAGAGCTCTGTATCTGAATTCAGGAAAAAATACACTTTGAAATTAGGGGCCCACCAGGGGTATTTATATCCTGAAGAAGACCCTGGGCGATTTTCAAAGAGGGCACACAAGTCACCTGCACGACCATTTGGGCGGCGCACAAGTATACTAGTGCGACCATGATGGAACTTGCGTGACCTATGGGAAATGTTTTCCTTGTTCATACCTTTCTCTTTTTTTATATTCATTCAGAGGATGAATCTTCTTTGTTTGAGGTATTTCCCTATTCATTTCCTTTAGACTCTGTGATGAAAAAGGAGCATCAACAGGGATTTAGATCCAAAGCTTGATCAACGACATTGAGCCTCTTAGAATTTGGGGAATTATGTTGGGCTAACTTCCATCTGTAAATCGAGTGAGGTGGTCTAAATAGAACTCCCATAGTCATGATTTATAATATTTTTATGAGTTTATGAGTTTCCTAGTTTTCATTTTGATAATGGAGTTCTAAAAATGGAGTAATTAGGAATATGGATTTGATTTGTGAATTTCCTTGGTGATTAAATTGATAATTGAATCACAAAACAAATGATGAGGGGTTTCCCAAATTGATCTGTTGGAGATTTGATATTGTAACTAAGATATAGTAATTGAAATTTTACATTGTAATTATGTTTGGATATATAAGATAATTAATTATGAGAATTAATTATGTTCCATGAATTTGACCAAAGATAATTAATTGGGAGAATTTATTATGTGCCATGATGTTGGAAAAAGGTAATTAATTGGGAGAATAAGTTATGTGTCATGATGATGATCAAAGATAATTAATTTTGAGAATTAATTATGGAAAGTTGAGATTTGTAATTTATAATTAAATGAGAATGGTTTTGATTGATAAATTAATTAATGAATTAATTAATGGGTTATGTTCTTAGTTAGTGGTTGAATTAGGTAATGGCCTTGGAAATGATTAAAAAAATCCTTGGATTAGTAAATGAATAATGTGGGAAATTATTATTAACTAAATAATTATTAAATGGATTAGATTTTGTGGTTATAGGAATGGATCCCTAGACTGGTTAGAAGTTGGGACTTGGACATGGAATCCCTCCCCAATAGTTATCCATGATTGATATTATTGGGTGATTGGCATGGCTACCTACACCAAATGAGAAAAGGAGTGATAGGAATGACGACTTATACATAATTAGATTAGGGGTTCTATGAATGATGACCAACACTAAATGATTAATGATAATAATGAATGAT
The DNA here is from genome assembly GCA_963277665.1 of Viscum album. Taxonomy (NCBI): domain Eukaryota; kingdom Viridiplantae; phylum Streptophyta; class Magnoliopsida; order Santalales; family Viscaceae; genus Viscum; species Viscum album. The sequence continues at coordinate 1,367,517,378 of OY728119.1, forward strand.
GATTCAACTCATAATTGGGGTGCTAGGCATGACGACCTACACCAAAGGATGAATGATAACGAATGATGATTCAAATGAGAAACATAAATTTATCAGTCTTAATGTGTTGATTGAATATTAAATGACAATGTAATAACTATTTAAATTATTCATTGTATTTATTGATTCATAAATCTGTGTGCACTGTCTTTTGAATGGACTTGTATTAGACACTGTTTGTGGTGGCATATTGATTATTACTCATGCCCTATTTAGGACATCTGATCAGCACCTGACCAAACTTTTTTGTTGCTAGATAGGATAAGGTCAAGGCCTTGGGATAGGTTGTTGTTTGGGTTTGGAGCATGGGAGAGGGAACCAAATGTGGTTCAGGGCCCGTTTTGGAGTTGCTGCGTCCTTACTTTGACTTACATTGTAGACACTTGGAACTTGCATTGTCATATAATGTATTAACTTTTAGTGGAGTATTGTATTTTAATGATTTTTTATCATGTGACATGGATCTATTCTGGTTATTTATATACACTTCTACACTTGTTTATTTTAATTTGCTTTTGTTAGTGTTTTATTCTAAAAAAGAGGGTATAGTCTCCCCAAGACTGACTTAACCAACCCTAGCTGCTAGTCAACACCATTTCATGTGTAGGGAGACTTTCTTCAAGAAATGTGGCAAACTAGCTTGGGGCACCATTCATTTGCTTCTAGGTCGAGATGTCACAGTACACAAGATAAATAACTTGGCATGGGAATGCACTAGGTTTAGCAAAATGGGGGTTGATAATAGTGGGGTTTTGCACCAACGTGATTGGAAATTTCCAATAGGGATGGGTTGGTCCCAAATATTCATATTGAGAGGTTACCATGATATACTAATATATAAAGGACCACTCCTTCAATAATGTATTTTATGCAGCATTAAATTATTAATAACACTGTAACATTTTAACCAAAACACCGCTGTCTAAAGAGAGACCCATTTTCACCCACATTGCATAGAATCTTATATCCATCCACACTACCTGGTACCATCTCCATATCATTATAATTTTACTATTTATACCATTGTGGAGATCTAGCTCACCTATGATAATCTCTATAAATATGGGAACCATCGTGGACAAGATAGTGGAGCCCAAGTTTTCTATTGATAAGAAAGAGGAAAAAGGTGAAAATGATATATTTCCACTGTCAGAAATACCTACATAAATAATCAGGCTTGATGATGTGAAACCATGCATGAATAAGTTAAACAACTTCCTCTATGGTGATATGAAATATCATGATAGTGAGAGTTGTCTCATGCTACCTAGATGAAGATAACATGTACTGCTCTATCATATGAGTGTGCGAATGTTTCACAAAGGATCATAAAAATATGATAAAATGACCAGTTACACGAGTATAGAAATAATGTTGTTTTATGGTTGAGGTACTTGCATCACTTGATGATGTTTGCAATGCTGATTATTATGTTGCAGTGTAAATATTTACTAGATATTTAAAATGGATCACTTTTCTTTCCCATGAATAATGTGATATATCTTCAAGGGAGATACAATAAATTATTATGAGGAATATATGTTCAAATTAAAAGTATTAAATATATAAAAGGTGATATAATAATATAAAGGATATATAAGTTTAGATTCAATTGAAAATTTTTATATATAAATGGAGGAAAACTTTTATAAAAAAAATATCTAATGGAAGGGAACTCAACCAATGTTAAAGTTTGATACTGATAGAGGGATTAAGGAAGTTACTGTTATTATTATTATTTTCACCCTCCCATTGCTAACATGAGAGGGTGAATTTGTTTGTTCTATGCATTATATGAAGGGAAAAATTATATAGTAAATTTTTGGTTTTATGTTAATTTCATGTTGCGTTTTTGGTTAGTTTAAGTTCTTTTATACCACTCTTTTATTTTTTTCCTTACATGAAAATTATGTGTCCAGTCCAGGAGAGTTATTTTAATTGGGATAAATAGTGAAAGGACTTATCCATAACCATTGGTTTTGTTGAGTTCTTTATGTAATCATGGTTTTATGTTTCTTCTTATACTAACTAGGAAATGTATTTGATCATAAAAAAGAGAGAATGAGAGCGATAGTTTTCATCCAGACTATTGATATTCCTTACACTTATTTTTTTATGAAAACTTAATTATATTTTTAAACATTCTACTTTACTAAGTGAATGAATATAAATGAATAGGTCATGTGGTATTATTTAACTTTTCATATCTCTTTTCAATTCAAAAAACATTTTGTCTCCTCATAATTCATGTAGAATATTTATATTTTTGTAAAAAGTTCATCTTAATTATTAAGTTTTATTATTTTCCACCTCGTCAGTATTGGTCAACATAATAGTTATTAACTATATTTTACTCGTAGTTAGTTAGTATGTGGTTTACGTAATATGAATTGTAAACTGGTTTTCCAATAGGACCCAATGAAACATTGTAGGTGACCACTTCAACTATTTGAAACTTCATTTTAAAAGATCTTTGTCTTCATCTTGTTATTAATTCATCCAATACTATATGATCATTGTGTTTTCAGGGCCAGAAAATCATATGTTCCAAATTGTCATTGATGAATTCTTAGTTTGAAGTAATTTTTGATTGCATTTACCAAGGAGGAGTTTGGGGATAAAGCTACTTGATGAAAATTATTTTATCAAAGAAGTTATATGCATGGAACATGTACCTATCAGTGGGTTAAGTCAATGAAGTTCTTCGTTGGAGCTTATAAACAATTGTTTTTGTTTAAAAAACTCTTACCACATTAAGATTGTAATTACCAGACTCAATTGGGTCCTCCTGGCCAGTGGAAGGATGAGATGCCAGAACCCAAGCATGAAACCATTAAATTGGGGCTAGAGAAAAGAAACAATAATTAATAACTAAAATAGACATTTTTTCCAAATGTATATACATTCACACACCCAATCTTCTCTATGCAGAAGTGAAGAGGAATAATAAAAAAGGTAGTAACATCTAGAGAAAATAGCTTGCTTGTAATAACCTCTAGGGAATGAAAAAGTGTATAGAAGTATAATCCAAAAAGTAAAGTGGAAAAATACATTCCCAACTCAAAAAGATGTCCCAACCAGAAAAAAATAGAATAAAGTAAGATGAGATAAAATAACTTCTAATCTCCAAGATCGATCACTATAGGTGGTCAATGCATCTAGGTATCAATATGATCCACTATAATCACCACTAATTTTTCTGTTTTTTTATAAGACATGACATGTGTGGAAAATCCATTGTAGGGGGGAGTATATAAACACCCATTTGGATTCCTTGAAACTAGAATGTAGCGATAAGGATATAGAAGCATAGTCAGCTCCACCTAATGAAATAGGGAAACAAAAGCTGACAAATTCTCATATATATGCTCATTAAGAAACCTAGAGGAGAGATAAATGGGACATCTGTCTCCCAACATAGTCGAAGTCCATGAGTAAGCATATAGAACCAGAAATCAAACACCTATTCCCAACATTAAAACACAGCCTCACCAGAATATGGGTGAAGGGGATGACACTTCACAACTATACCCCAAAATTGAGTGAGCTCACATATCCTGTGGAAGACATGCACCACGATATAGCTCAAATATGAGGGAGAAACTCTAATTAGGTATAGATCCCATTCCATGTAGTAAATAGAATACTGATCCTACCTATATAAATAATTAGGGAACTCATTCCCATGTGTGATAGGGAAGTACTAACCTCGATATCTATCTTATAGACTAAGGAACCCATTCCTAGATACAACATGGGAGTATTGACCTCAAAATTTCCCTATTATCATGGGTTAATAAACCCATAATGTAACATTTGTGTATTAACCCTAGCATCTATCTAATAGAGTAGAGAAAACATGCCCTGGTGTAACATGGTAGTTTTGAAGCCAACATCTATCTAATTATCCTACCTTATAATTTCAATTTTCAATTGTTTCTTGAATAATAATCATGCTCAGAAAATCTCACATAAAAACTCTAAATCTACTAAGAAGGCTACCATCACTCTCTATGCAGAAAAAATCAGGATATGCTCCTTGAAATTGAAAATATAAGTCCAAAAAAAGGAGATATAAGAGGTAGAAGATTCATAAAAGTGTAAAATATGTGTATGGGGTCTACATGGTGTGTGTCCTCACTCTTCTTCTTGTCCAAATTATGCTTATATGTGAACCATGAATCTATGTCTTCCTACACGGTATTTCCTCTAAGATATATGGTGTGTATGACCACTCGAGGTTCTAGATGTTCATGTCCAACCTTTATGTTTATTCCTGCCCATGACAGTGTCATCTAGTACATGACATGTTTGTCCAGATAGGCCCCTAGGTGGGTACTAGTTGGAACATAGATTTCCCACCTAGGTAGGGTCACATGGTGTGTAGTACCACTTACCTGATGTGTGATATTTAACTCTTTTGAAAATCCTAAGCGCCATAGAAACTTAAGAACACATAGTTTGTTCTTAAACACTATATGTTGTGTAGTCAATTTTTTCAAAAAAGGAGTGTTCCTTATCATGATTCTATATATCCTACTTTTTGGGAACATTCCACACCCGTTGACCCCTTAATATTGGTGGGTGTCATCTCTGGTCATTGATTCATAGCCTTTGATGGATAAAAATTGGAATTTTATTTCTCATCAAGATCCCTTCATATGAACAATCATTGTTCGGGGTTCTGAAACCAAAACCCATCACCCATAGCAATGAAGAAACCATGATCCTTACACAAATAGATAATCCTTCATGTTAGTACCAATATGATTGTATTCAAGGTATTGTCCTTTGTTCTGAAGGAAGTTTAAGAAGAAAGGAAAATCACCTCACTTTATATTTTGGTCAAATTCAGTTTGACCATCTTATTCAAAATAACCAGACCCACAATCCTTGAAAAGTACATCATATTTAGGAAAATCTACCTGAAATAAAAGATTCATTGTATTCACCCTGAATAAAGGGTATAAATTTCAATCATATTGAGAAATAATCTTGTTGGAAGTAAATGGTCATTGAATTCACTGTGGATCAGGTATAAAAGAAGTGATCGTATTAGTGGAATAAATTTTTCTTGGACTATGATAAATAAAATGTGATGATTCTTTTCTGGTATTAGAGTTATCATAAATCATATGTAAATTATGAAACTAATGGTGCAAGATTGATGAGAGAAAGGGGGAGTGAAGTGGAGTATTCCAGTCTTTTTTAGATATATCAGATCAATATGGAAAGAGGAAAAGGCATTGATGATCATATCTAGTCAATTAGTATTCATGTCAATCATTTTTAGGATGAGAAGGAATTGATTAGTAAGTTACAATACATTACAGTGAATGTATGACAATGACCAAGCTGTTCTCAAAATGTATTCAATGTTATGAAGGAATTTATTTATGGGACCATTGTGAAACATTGTTTTTCATTATAAAAAATCACACCAATTTACAAATTCTAGTAATTCATATATTAAGTTATAACTCCAGTTAATATTTTCAATGAATATTTATAAGTTAATCAATTATGTCACATAATAAAATACTTTTCAAAAAGTCAATAAATTATGAATATTTATGATTTAATATGTTTACAAGTGTATGTCTACATATATTTATGACTTTCACTTAATCTGGCAGTGTTCTGTGTAAGATAGAAACTTTATAAGTTTTTAGAGTCCCTCACACCGATATTTCCAAAGGAGTCACTGTTGGTCGACTCACCGATGAGGACTCACTGATCGACGACATCATCGATCAAAGAAGTCACCAATAAAAGAAGACACTAATGCTGGACTCACCAATAGAAAAAATTAATCACCAATGAATGAGTCATCGATGATTAGTTATACTGATAGTTTAAGTGACTCATCGATATATGAGTCACCAATGGGTGATATACCGATCGTTCAAGATGAGTCACTGATCAAAACTCACTAATTCCCAGAATGACTGATAGTTCAAATTAATTATCGATACTTAAAGTCACCAATACTGATAGAATAGACTCACCGATACACGGAGTCACCGATGATGAGAAACTAATGATGAAAGACCGATGATGATAGAACGATGAAAATGAGTCACCAATACGTATGACTCACTGATATTCATAGAAGCTGTTTTTATTTTATTTATTCAAATTAATATCTAATGGTCATATTTAGACAAATTAATGTTCTTGACATTATTTAATGTTGTCTGTAGAACTATTAGTAGACAATTATGAGGTACATTCATGTAGGGAGATCTTCATGTCTGCTGGACCTCGAAGTATAAAATAATTACCAGCGAGATCATTTAAAAGTAAGAGTGTGCTGAAAAGAAAAGAATATAAGAATTGAAAACACCTGGAATTCTTGGTCTGACTTCAAAATCTCAAGAACTCAAAGAAAGAGGATACAAGGAGATCAACATGTCAAGAGAAACTTGTTGGGCTACACGAAACATCTTTGAAACAAAGGAGATGAAATTTCCACTCATCCAAAAGCTTGAACATAGAGGCTATGATACTCTATTTTGTATTTAACTTCAGAAGAGGACTCAAATTCCATTTACAGTACATTAAAAGAGTCCAGAGCTTCACTGTATTACACATAGAGACTTCTAAACCTTTCCTTACATCTTTAGATCTGTTCTGTCTATTTATTTACATTTATGAGTAGTGTGTGTTTCTATTTATAACTCATACAACGACTCTTGTACATAATTGGAGGATACATGATATCCAAAAAATCTATCTCATTTCATTATTTGTATACCACGTATAATAGTGGAAGAGGTCAAGTGTGTCATGTTTATTTTTTTTCCCACGAATAATTTTGGTAGAGGTCAAGTGTGACCAAGAAAACCTTGTGTGTTATTGTGTACCCCGATCTAGGGTGTGGACCAATCTGTTTATTAAATTAAACTTCTTGGTGGCAGGTGATCACCAAGTGGGGAGGACTAAGTCTCTGATTTAGAATGAACCTCTTGTTTTTATACACTATGATTTTACTATTTTGTTTTTTACATTTTATCTCGTATCTCATTAAAATAAATTAAACTTTAATAGTTAGTTTAGAAAGTATTTTTAATTTTTTTTAACTGATAGGTCAGTTTCCGAATTTAGATTGATCTTCAAATTAGTATAGCTGAGAACCAATTAATATTCTGAGAAATTAATTGAACATTTTGGAAATTTAAAAATTCACTAAAAACATGATTTGATTATATTTTTTAATTGGGGTACAATTTCAAAGAACCAATTTTGACAAAAAAAATTATAGACACTCAATTCAACCCATCTGGAGTAATCTACTTCGTCCAACATTTGGTATTAGAGGAAATTAAAAAATATTCAGTTTTGAATGTTTTTTCAAATCTTTTTCAACCCTGATTGTAGTTGTCTTTCATAATTCCTAAAATATTTGCTATTTATAAACTTTTATCTCTTTAAAATCCTTTTAAAACTTATATCATGGACAATAGACTAGAATTATATACTACTAATATACCACCTTTTTAATGGAACAAACTATGCTCCGTGGAATCTCTAAATGAAAATACATCTAGAAAGCATGGGACTAGAAATATGGACTACTATTTAATGTAAATGTAAAATTCATGAGACTACTAGAAACACTTTGGATGAACCTACCAAGATTAACTATTACAATAAATGTAATGCAATGAATTCTCTATACTGTGCACTAGGATATTAAGTGTTTAATCGTATTTCTACTTGTAAAACTACCCATGAGATCTGGGACACTTTGTTTTTTTTATCATGAGGGTACATCTAATGTGAAGGAAATGAGATTAAATAATTATACTATTAAATATGATAATTTCATAATTAATCATGATAAATCTATTTTGGATATGTATCTCAGGTTTCATGAAATCTTAAACACCATGATTTATTTCAGAAGAGTTGTCATAGTAAAGTAACAGATCATGGGGATTCTATGATGCTTACAATAGAGATAGTGAGGGATATTCATTTCCATTAGAGAATCATGTGGCATTGATAAGATTCCATTGAAGGAATCAATTTGAAAATAAATGATGTATGAAGATGAATTAATGGTAAACCAAGAGGACAAGGAACCAAAAAGAAAATCTATAGCCTTCAAGACTACCAATTTAAAGAGTAAACACAAAGAGAATGTTAAAGATGCTGTTGAGAGAACAAGTAGTGAATAATTATCTTTAGAAAGTGATGAGGAAATGACCCAGCTAGCCATAATATTTAAGAAATTTTATAGAAAGAAGAAGTTTTCAAAAATCCCAATTGCAAAAGAAAGTATGACAGCAAGGTTCGATGTGAAAAGGATTGAAAGGGAAATGACAAATCAGAAGACAAAGTTTGCTATGAATATAAAAGGAAAGGATATTTCAAAGATAACAGTACAAAGTTGAAATACAAAAAGAAGTATGAGCATAAGGAAAAGAAATATAGTAAAGCAATGAAGTCCACATGCCTATGAGGATAGCTATGGTGAATCATCTACTTCTCATGATGAGAAAGATGATATTGAAAATATATGTTTTATAAAAAATATATCTAAGGTAACCTTAAACCCTCTGGTACACAATTATTATTATTTTGAAAATAAAATTGTGTCTCAAAATATGTCATGTGAAGAATTATTTGAGTGTTGTTACATGACGGAAAATACATGTAGTTAATTAAAAGATAAATATGAATATTTAAATAAACATAATTATCTTACTATAACTGTTAAATTTGAAATTACTACTAAAAAAGAAAATAATGGACAATTTCTTAAGAAAAAAACTGAGTTAAAAACATCTAATGAGCAATTAAAGAAGTGTCCTGAAATGTTTACCTATTGGAAAGACAAAATTACTCAGTTTCTTGGTAAAAAAATAGCTCCATAGTACACTTCTGGAATTGGTTATCAACTAGGACAAATGAACTTGTCAAAAACACGTTTTATGACCAAAAATAGAAAATCCTCTTCTTTATTCAAAAACTAGAATTTTACTACGAGTTTCAACTCTAAAAATTATTTATTTCATCTAATTATTCTAGACCAAAATAATGTTTATTTTTCAAATACTATATATTCTACCTATAAGAAACCCATATGACAAGTGTGGGTTCTTCAAGATTTTATTACTAATGTTTGAGGACCCAAACAAATATGGGTACAAAAATCATTTATTGGATGAACTATTTTGTAAGTAAGTTTTCTAAAGAGTTCCTGTAGAAATCTATTTACTTAGATAGTGGGTGTTCATGACACTTGATAGGGTACTTCTCAATCTTCACAAGTCTAATCAAAATTGATGGTGGACATGTCAAATTTGGTGACAATGGTAAAGGAAAAATCATCGGCCTTGGCTAGATTGGTAACCCTAACTATATTTCAACTTCCAAAGTACTTTATATTGATGAAATAAAGTATACAATTATTAGAAAATCTCAATTCTGTGTTGATGGATTCAATGAAAAATTAAAAAATGATTCATTCCATGTTTTTGATGCCAAGAATAACTTAGTATTTACTGATCTAAGAAATGATAATGCATATGCTATAAATTTAGACACACTAGCCTCACATAATGTTTTTGTCTAAGTACCTGTCACAAATTGTTTTGAATCTCTTATATAAGACTACGACATTGTTGTATACATTACCTTAATAAGTAGACCAGAAAAGGTTTAGTAAAAGACCTTCCTAAACTAGAGTTATTAGACAATAAAGTGTGTAATATTTGTCAAAAAGGAAAGAAACATAAATCTATTTCAAACCAAAGAAATAAGTTACAACTTCTCAACCTCTCGAGTTGGTTCACATTGACTTGTTTGGACCATCAATAGTTTCAAGTCTCAATTGTAAGCACTATCTTTTTGTTCTTGTAGATTAATTTTCTTGGAATACATGAACCTTTTTCTTAGCTCACAAAAGTGAAGCCTATTCACATTTTACCAAGTGTTCTAGGCTGTAGAAAATATTAGGGGACTTAAATTTAATCCTCAAGAAGTGATCATGTCCATGAATTTTAAAATCAATACTTTGAATCATTTTTCTCACAAAATTTCTATAGAAACAACTTCTCTACCCCTAGGACACCTCAATAAAATGGTGTAGTAGAAAGAAGAAATAGAAACCTATACGATATTTCCCTAACTATGCTTAATGAATATGACCTATAGATTTATTTCTAGAATTGAGCTATTAATACAACTTGTTACCTAACAAAAAAAGTCTTATTTAGGCCTATTCATAAGAAAATGCCTTATGAGTTTTGTAATAATAGGAAACCCTGGGTAAATTATTTTAAAGTGTTTGGATGTACAGTTTATATATTGAACAGTAAAGACAATTTGGATAAATTTTACTCCCAAAGTGTTGAAGGAATATTCATTGGATATTCAACATCTAGAAAATCTTATGGAGGCATAAATAAAAGAACCAAATGTTTGGAAGAATCTATACATGTCATGTTTGATGAAACAGATCCCCATGAGCCTAAAACCTCATTAGAAAATCTTGAAGAGGATATGTCAAATATGGAAATTAATGAAAAAACCTCAAACCATCTAGTAAAGGAATTTGTGAAAACTTATAGCTTTGGAAATTCTCTAGAATCATTCCATAATGATACAGAATCAAATAATGAACCTGAAATAACAAGCCCTTCATTTACTAGACGAACTTGAACCCTTAAAAACCATCCCTTAGATGTTATTATTTGAGATTTATATATAGGAACACAAACTTGAGCTTGTTTGTGAAATTAGATTGAACATCAAATATTCTTTCCCTAACTTGAACTTAAAAATATCAATGATGCAATCAATGATGAATTTTGGGTGGTGGATATGTAATAAGATATTAATAAAATTGAAAAGAATAATGTCTGAAAACATGTTGAAAGACCAAAAGATACCTTAACCAAAGGAACTAAATGTATGTTTAGGAATAAAGTGGATGAATATTGAAATATAATTAGAAATAAATATAGGTTGGTTTCACAAGGCTACAATCGAGAAGAAGTAATTAATTATGATGAGACCTTTTCTTTAGTAGTTATAATTGAATCCATTAGTATCTTACATACCTTTTAAGAACACTTGAACTTCAAAATTTATCAAATGGATATCCAAAGTGCATTCATAAATTGTTATATAATTGAGTATTTTTTTGTTGAAAACCCCCCAGGTTTTACAAATCCACATTTTTCAAATCAAGTTTTCAAATTATCTAAATCCTTCTATGGTTTGAAATAAGATCCAATATCCTGGTATTGAAGGTTATGTAATTTCCTTATTTCTAAAGGTTTTAGAAAAGGAGTTTCAGATCCTACATTGTTTATAAAAATAATTTCTAATGAATTTTTAATAGCTGAAATATATATAGATAATATTGTCTTTGGACCTTCTTAAAATTATTTATGTGATGAATTTTCAAAAATAATGCAAAGTGAATTATAAATGAGTTTTATAGGTGAACTTAAATATTTTCTTGGATTTAAAATATTTCAAAACAATGAAGGAATTATTATAAATCTGAGTAAATATATTAAAGATATTTTGAAATGATATGATTTTTATATAATTAAGAATAGTGAAACACCTATGAGTTCTACATGTAAGTTAGATATTAATGAAAATGGGAAATTCATTGATCAAATTTCTTATTGAAGAATGATTGGGAGTTTGTTTTACTTAACAACAAGTAGAACAGATATTATGTTTAGTGTGTGTATGTGTGCACGATTTCATGAAATCCCAAAAGAGTCAAATTTAAATGATGTTAAAAGTGTTTTCAAATGCATAAAATATACAACTAATTTAGTATTGTTCTACCCTATAATATAACCTTATAATTTGTTAGTTATTCGGATGATGACTTCAGTGGATTTAAGTTATATAGAAAGAGTACCATTAAAACATGTCTGTTTTTGGGAAAGTATCTAATATCTTGGTTTAATAAAAAGAAAAATCTGGTTTCATAATCAACTGCTGAAAAAATGTAAACTATTTTTGGTAGTTACTCTACAAAAATTTTGTAGATGAAACACACTTTATTAGACTATGGATTTCAATTCAAACATATCCCCATTAAATTTGACTACACAAGTGCTATTAATATCTATAAAAATCCAATTTACCATTCAAGAACAAAACATATTAATGTAAGACATCACTTTTTGAGAGATCATTATCAAAAAGGTGATATAACTGTTGAGTTTATTGGGATTGAGCATCAACTAGCTGAAATATTCACCAAACCCTTAATCTCTCAAAAAATAAAATACAAAAAAAATTAAAAATGAATATTAAATCTATAAAGTCTATCTGATCTTATGCCCTTATAAAAATCTATTTATATATATGATACTAGTGTCTATCAAACTAATCAGGTGAAACTGATCTGTCAGACCATTCACATGAAACCTATCATGTGAAGCTAATCTCATGAAACAAATATCATGAAACCAATCTCATGAAGCTGATCAAATAAATCCATTAATATAATACCGATCGAGTGAAACTAATGCCTATAATGACTTTTTTTTTTTGTAATTCTGACTATTTTATGTGAAACAAATCAATTTTATTTTCATTTTACCTTATTCAATTTTATGTTTTATGAATAAAAATCCCTAAATGATAAAATAAACTCAATCCACACCTCAACCATTCACCTCCCTCACTACCTTTGGACCTTATAGCCTTCAACACTCTACCTCTCTACCGATGACCTTTCGACTCCCTTCAAACCCGAACCTTAAAAAATGTCAAGGATGAAGCACGTGATGGAAGGAACCATTGATTCACTATCAGATAAGTGTTAGAAAGGTAAATCTAGTGGTATTGTAGGCTCTGGGATGCTTAGATTGGGAATCATAATTGTGATTGCTGAGAAGGAAGTGTCTTATGAATGGATTTTGTCAAGGAAGACACTTTTTCTGAGAGTTTTGGAATCTCTTGGTTTCCTTAGTTGGTTTTCGAATAATGAGAGGTCTTTTTATCCACAACTAGTACATGAATTCTATCTCAACTTAAAGATATCTTTAGAGGGATCAGAGAAAGAATTTATGAAGTCTGCAGTGAGGGGAAAAGAGATTTCTTTTTCTTCGAAAGAATGGGATGAATGTTTGGAGATACCATATGAGGGCATCTTTGATGTCTACCTGGGAAACATTCCTCCAAACTTAGACTTATTTTCATATGATGATGATTTAAAATAATTTACTAGAAATGAAGAATCATTGAGAGCTACTGCCACTGAGTTAGATGGAGAGGAAAGATTACTATTTAAGTTCATTTAACATCAAATCTATACAAGGAAGGGATATTTTGCTGCTTTGAAATATCAGGATGTCTTCTTGATTTACCTACTGAATAATGGTGTAAAGTTGAACCATTTTTGGTATCTCATGGTACATATTTCTGATATGATAAAACCCTAAAATAAGGAAAATTTTTTGTACTACCCTCGGAGGATCTTTTTAATGATGAAGAAGCTGGGTTGTGTGGAAGATGGATATGAAGTGATCGGTGATGGTAGTGTCTTTTGACTGCACAAGGAAATTTTCAAGAGAATATAGATTTTCTGGAACCTATGGAAGAAATGTTGTGTAAGAGACAAGGAAATATTGTATGATGATTACAATCCTATTGGACATGCTACTAGACCAAAGGATCAAGCTGATCTAGGCCTTAAACTAGTTGAGGAATTTGTTTATTTAGAGGAAGAAGTTGAGGTTGAGATAAAAAGGGAAGAAGGGTCTTTTATAGATGATTGTAGTGTCCTTGATATTTCTAAAAGCCCAAAGGACATGTCTTTTGGACCTGCCAATCTACCTTTTGAGTTACCCTCTTGGTAACCTTTATTAGGTGATGACGAAGAGGAAGAGACAGAGGTCACCTTAATGGATGGATTTGTAAGAAAATATAATGATGATGATAATGATGCTAATGAAGAAGATAATGGTGATAATTTCAGTGAATCATTAAAATCAGGACAACTAGTTGTAGACAGGTCAAGTGAAGAATCTGTGTATGGAGTAGATGCAGAGGCTGATGAGCATGTAGATGCTGCTAATCTTGTTGGATAGGATGCTGATAGATATAGTGATAGAGGTGATGGTGATGTGGTCAGACATTACAAAACAAAATTTTAAGATCAAGGCATTATTAATGAAATTAATGAAATTATTGATGGAGGCCAAGAGTAATAGGATGAGGATCAGATTGAGCATATCCCTAAAGTTGAGAAAGTGCTTGGAGTAGATGAAGTGGCTGGAGTGCAAGCACAAGCTTAGGTTCAGTATGTACTAGTTCCTAGAAATTCTATTTTGGCTAGAATACAGAAAGAAGAAGAAGAAGAAGAAATTTTATCTGAGTCTCAAAAAAGAAGAGTTCGGAATTACACTGTAGATCCCATAGACTTGACATGTACTCATGAGTGGAATAAAGATCCAGGTTACATTCTGTTTGTCTTGGATTATAACTCAGATGAGGAAATGAAAAAACCTCCTCCTATTCCACAAGAACAAGCTTAACAAGAACCTTTTTCACCTGATTCACCAAGAGTACCTCCTACTGGTGATCCTACTATACAACCAGTGCCCATAGACTATGTCACTATGGATGATTTGGATCAATTCAAAGCTGATATAAATGAGTTAGTGAGAGATTTGATTGGAGCCAAAATTGAAGCTTCTAGTTCCATGATCATTTCATATGCTGATTCTACTAAAATTAAAAGAATTATGATTCAAGAAATTTAGCCTAATCTCATTACTACTACTAAGACAATCATTAGACATAAACTATGTGCATAGAAGAAGTGAAGAGGATGATTAATGACATGAAATCTCTGACCATTGATTTAAAGACCTATTTTAGTGGTGTTATGGAGTTTCCTAAGAGCCTGGTTACACATCTACTATGTGTAGATTTGAAGAAATTAATGGAGTAACTTTTCAAGGTGATCTCTAGTCCATCTATTTATAAAGGTTCCAAGGCTGTTGTTGCTAATACAGAGTCTCTTAGGGTTGTGATGAGGGAAGAACTCAAGAGTCTTCAGAGTGATTTTGATATGGAAAATACTTTCATGTTTAATAGGAAAACTGATCTTGTTTTCAATATGGTGATACAATGCACTAATGAAGCCTCTACTGCTCAGAAATAGATTAGATAGAAGGTGGATAAGTACTTCTCCAAAATCTATACAAAGTTTGATTTGATAAAAAACATCAAGTATTTGGCGAAAAATCTTAATATTCGTATAGTGATAGATGATTTAAAAAAGAAAGTGGAACAATTTAAGGAGTTTTCTCCTATCCTGGACATATTCATGGAGAACAAGTATGATTTTGAGAAGGATATTCAATATGAGGGTGAAATCATTAATGATTTCATAAAACTTCTAAATCCATACCTACATGTTCAGGATAAGGAAATAATGGTCCCATCTGCTGCTTATATTTGACCTAGTTCTATGCTGCCCCGCATAGATGATAGTGTCTCATGCCTTTTCTCAGATCTGACCAGTGATCACAGAGCAACCTCAGAGTTGTGTTCTATCAAAAAGAAGACCAACTCTTGTAGCCAATGTTCCTACTGGTATTGCCTTGCCTGGTGTGGCTATTCAGCCAGTGATTCCTAAAGCGACCCCAAAACATTATATACCTACTCTTGACCCTCTAGACAAGGGTAAAGTACCTCAAAAAACCAACGCCTTAACTATGGATTGTTAATCTGATAGGGAAATGTGCTTTTTATTTGTATTTTTATTCCTGTACTTTTTCAATCTTAATGAAAATACATTTTCCTTATCTGTGTTTCTAATTTTATTTCTATTTGTTATCTTTTCATTATCACTATATTCACCATTTTCTAATCACAAAATGGGGAGAAAGATATAGATGACATCAATTATTAATCTAAGGGGGGAGAAAATCTGGCATAGGGAACATGGAATGTACTCAAAATAATATATATATATGTCTAACCTCTGATACAATCTTCTCTAACACAAATTACCATGCTCTAATATAAAGTCACCTTATATATATATATATATATTCTCTATTACAAAATTTATGGGGATCCTTAAAAGGAAAACTAAGTCCTATTGAGAATTCACATTCTCTGTTGGTATGCTAAGTAATGCATTTTTTATTCCTTAACACTTTAAAGACACAATTTGTGATTATTCAAGAGGGAGAGATTGGTGGACTATTTGTGAAACCATGGTTTCCATAATAAAAAATCATGACAATTTAAAAAATTTAGTTATTCATATATTATGTATACATCCAGTTAATCTTTTCAATGAATATTTATAAGTGAATCAATTATGTCACATAATATAATACTTTTAAATAAGTCAATAAATCATGAATATTTATACGTCAATATGTTTAAAAGTGTAGGCTTACATATATTTATGACTTTCACTTAATCTGGTAGTGTTCTATGTAAGACATACAATTTATAAGTTTTTCGGAGTCCCTAACACCGATAGTTCAAAAGGAGTCACTGTTGGTCGACTCACCGATGGGGACTCATCGATCGATGACGTCATTGATCAAAGAATTCATCGACCGAAGAAGAATTTAATGCTAGACTCATCGATGAATGAGTCACCAATGATCATTTGCACTGATAGTTTATGCGAGTCACTGATAGAAAAGTCACCAATGGACAAAACACTAATGAGTGAGTAACCAATGGATGACACACTGATGAAGGAGTCACCGATGGGAGATATAATGATAGTTCAAGATGAGTAACCAATGACAACTCACTGATGCTCGGACATACTGATAGTGCAAATGACTTACTGATACACCAAGCCACTAATACCAATGGAAAGGACTCACCAATACATGGAGTCACCAATGCTGACAGACTGATGATGACAGACCGATGATGACATTCTGATCCAAATGAATCACCGATACTTATGACTCACTGATAGTCAAAGATACTGTTTTTATTTTATTTATTCAAATTAATATCTAATGGTCATATTTAGACAAATTAATGTTTGTGACATTATTTAATGTTGTATGTAAGGTTATTAGTAGTCAAGTACAAGTTACATGCATGTGGGGAGATCTCCATGTCTATTGAACCTTTATGTATAAACGAATTATAAGATGGATCATTTAAAAGAAGGAGTGTGCTGAAAAGAAAGGAATAGATGAACTGAAAACTCCTGCAACTCTTGGGATTACTTCAAAATCCCAAGAACTAAAAGGAATAGGATTACGCGAGATCAAAAAGACAAGGGAATCCTTCTGGTCAATATTGAACGTCTTTGAAATAATGAATCAGAACTTTTCACTCACCCAGAAGCGAGAAAACAGAGGCTACGATACTCTATTTTGAAGCCAACTACAAAAGAGAACTCAAATTCTATTTACACTACCTTGAAGTTGTCCAAAGATTCACTGCATTACACACTAATACTTATAAACCCTTCTCTACATCTTTAGCTCTGTTGTGTTTATTTACTTAAAATAATGAGTAATGTGTGTATTTATTTCAAACACATACACTGACCCTTATGAATAACTTTAGGATACTTTATATCCTCAAACTCTCTCTCATTTTATCCTTTGTATCCATCCTTGAATAGTGGAAGAGGTCAAGTGTGACATGTTTGTTGTTTTTTCCATTAATAGTTGTGGCAGAGGTCAAGTGTGACTTGGATAGCCTTGTGTGTTGTAGTGAACCCCGATCCACAGTGTGTATCAATTTTTTTTGTTAAATTAAACTTCTTTGTTGTAGGTGATCACCAAGTTGAGAGGACTAAGTCTCCAATTGAGACTAAACATTTTTTATCCATTGTTCATTTACTGTTTAGTTTTTTACATAATTTTTAACTCATATCTCATAAAACTAAATTTAACTTTGATAATTTGTTTAGAAAGTGTTTTTAACTATTCTGAACAAGTAGGTTAGTTTCCATAGTCTTATTAATCTTTAGATTAGTATAGCTAAGAACTTATCAATCTTCTGATAAATTAATTTAACATTCAATATTTTGTTAAATTCACTACAAACTAGATTTTATTATATTTATAATTGGGGGGAAATTTCAAATAACAAAATTTCACTGAAATTTTTATAGATACTCAATTCACCCCCTCTTGAGTAATCTACTCTGACCAACAGTCATGGTACAAGAATAATTTTTTGAATGAAGAAATTTCCTAAAACCTATTCATCATAATAAAATGAAGAATATCTTGAGATCAATGAATGACAAGAAAAGAAAATAATATGATCAAAAATGTTGTCAACCTTTTAAAAGGGGTTAAATTTATTTTTTATTAATCAAGTGGTTGAATATAAAAATATAAGAAGTTGTGTAGGGATGAATAAAATAGATGGATGTGTTGTCAATGGATAATTTAAAATAAAAAGAATATTTTTCAATAATTGGTACATAAAATCATAATGTAGAAATCAGACTTAGACAATCAGAATTGAGAATTGAAGTTATATTGAGAAATCAGATCTGAATTGGTGATTTTAAAATAAAATTTGAAGAAGAGATGAAGTTTGAATAATAATTGAGAAGAGATAACAAAGTCCTTAATGCACCAGAAATTCAAAGGAAATTGATATTTGGGTGAATTTGGTTGAGCAATAATGGTTTGGGGATTCCCACAAAAACCACTAATGGGTTTTTTATAAAAGAAGGAAAGTACATTTTACTATAGAGAGGACTGAAACAGATGTACAATTCATGGGGAGAGAGAGAAGCTCCAACTTTTTAGGGAGAGAAATAGGGTTTTCATATTGATCGTTTCTTAAAGAATTTTTTTTAGAGAGATGTGAAATGGGAAGAGACAAGATCACATTATTGTATTCAATTGATCATAGTATTTAGTGATACTTGTATTCAACTATATATCATATTCTTCTCATCATCATATTTGGCTGGTTATCATATTAGAGAGGATAATTGGATCTGGGTTTCCATATAGGGATTTATGGACTGAGGAAGAAGGAATTCTAAATTTTCCTATTTGTATTCTATTAGAGATAGGTCAATCATATTGTAAAATCAGATATAGAGAATATTAATGGGTATATTAGATTATACAATCAGATATGGAGAATCAGAGTGTGACGTCTTGACCCAGGAGCCACTAAGTGGTGCCTAGAGTTGGTTGGCCACATGCCCTCAAGTGCACCTCCTAGTACACCAGAGGGTGCTGACTTGCAGCGAGGGCCTGGTAAGTCATTCTTGGGGAGACTATACCATCTCTTATCATAATAAAACACCAATAGAATCAAATAACTATAACTAAGTGTGGAAGCAGATATAAATAAATAGAACATATTCATGTCACATGATAACTAAAACATGAAAATTCAAAACTAAACTGAAAAGTAAATGATGCTTTGACAATGAAAATGTAAAGTTTCTAAAATGAATCTAAAATTAAAGACACAATGACTCCAAAATGTGTCCCGAACCACATACGATTACCTATCTCATGCTCAATTCCACAAAAGAACCCTTTCCTAGGGCCTTTCCCTTATCTTATCCTATAATAAAAAAGTCTACTCAGGTGCTGATTAGGTGTCCAAAATAGGGTGTAAGTAAAACTCAGTAGGCCACCACCAATGATGTCTAAAATGAGTCTAGTCCAAAATATATTTCTTGCAGTTTAATGAAACAATAAATACAATGCATAATTTAAATAGTTATCACATTGTCATTTTATCATTAATCATCACATTCGGCCAAGTTAAATGAATGTTTCCCATTTGAATCACCATTTATTTCCATTAATCATTTCATATAGGTCATCATGCCTAGAACCCCAATTCTCATTTGAATAATCATTCATTATTATCATTAATCATTTGGTGTAGGTCATCTTCCCTAGCACCACAAATCTCATCAAGTGTAGTTCATCATGCATAGCTCCCAAATATCATTTGGTGTAGGTCTTCATTCCTACGACACCAAATATCAATTGAATCATCATTCATTATTATCATTAATCATTTGGTGTAGGTCATCATGAATAGAAACAAAAATCTCATTGAGTGTAGGTCATCAATCATAGCACCCCAAATCTCATTCGCTGTAGGTCTTTATGCCACTCAACGATGAGCTCAATGTCCCCACCTTATAATAGCTCATCCTTGAGCGACATTCTCGAACTTCTCTAAGATTCCTAGCCAAAGAGATTGGGACATTGAGCTCTTATATCTACTACCTGTTTTCAAATTTCATCTTGAACACTTCCATGTTTCCATAACACATGCACTAATTGAATGGTCTTTCCATATAACTCTTTTTTACTACAACCCAACACATGTATAGGATGCTCCTCAAAGGAAGCATCTATCTTGAGATCAAACTCTTACACATCAATCACTTGATAAGGGTTGGGTGATACTACCATTGTTGAGACACTTTTAAAACATCATGCATTACACTAAATATCTATGGAAGTTGTAATAAGTGCACCACCGACCCGATTCTCTCCAACACGTCAAAAAGTATTATAGACCTTGGCTATAACTTGCTCTGCCTCAGTATCCTGTGGGTACCCAATCTCGGTGACACCCAAGGGAATACACGATCACCCTCTATAAACTCTAGGGGTCATATATTTCTATCATCATTTGACATTTGCCTACTCTAAGACATAGCCATACATTTACGAATCAATTTCACCTGGTCCGATGTCTCATGAACGAGACTCAGTCCCAAGAGCTCTTACTCATCTGCTTCTAACCCAAATAGTGTTGATATATAAGGTCTACCATAAAGTTCCTAGTATGGTTCCATCTATATAGTGGATTGATAACTATTGTTATAGGAAAACTCTACTAAATCCAAGTGCTTATCCCAAGATCCCCCAAAGTCAAGCACACATGCTCGCAACATATTATCTAACACCTATATGGTACTCTTTGATTACCCATCTATCTATGGGTGGAAGGCAGTACAAAACAGATCCTGTGAACCAAGCACCTTCTATAAGCCCTCCCAGAATCATGATGCAATGAATGAATTGCACTCTGAAACTATAGTCTGTGGAACCCCATGAAAGCAAACTATATCTCTCATGTACTGTTCTCCCAAATAATCTACTATACAGGTATCATTGATAGGAAAGAAGTGTGCTACATTCGTTATTCAATCCACAATAACCCAAATAGCATTATTCTTCCTAAGAGACTTTCGATGTCCAACCACTAGATCAATAGTAACCTCATACCACTTCCTTTCCAGAATAAGTAATGGATGTAATAGGCCTCCAGGTCGTCAATGCTCTGTTTTCAACTACTGACAGGTGAAACATCTTGTTGTGGACCCTAAAATCTCATTTTTCATGGCTGGCTACCAAAACTTTCATCAAAGGTCACAATACATTTTTTTCACCCCAATATGTACCACCCACCTCGAAGCATGAAATTATTTCAAGAGTCCTATGACATACTCTACGGAACAACAACCTGATTTTTCACATAGATGATCTCATCCTCATCTATATTCCAGTTTGAAGGTGTCTCCCTGCCTTCAAGGCTTTCCCTCAAGCTTAAACACTCTGGAATCTTGTACTTCCTTTCCCTGCTCCATCTCAAGAGTGTACACTCAACCACTACAGAAACTAGAGTCACCCTTTTCTGACTCTCTTGAACCACCAAATCCATTTCTTCTACTAAGGTCTTCATCTTCCACTCTCCACACGACTCATGTATCAATTGATTCTATGTTTTTCTGATCAAGGCATCAACCAAACTATCCCGCTTCCCAGATGTATATCCTAGTTAAAAATACATGCACTGAATATACTCTACCCATCTTCACTTACAAATATTCAAGTCATGTTTTCAAATGATATACTTCAATATTTTTTGATCCATAAAAACTCTAAACTTTTCAACTAAAATATAGTTTCACCAACACATAAGATTAAAAACCACTACTCCAAATTTGAGTTCATGCCTAGGGTATTTTCATTCATGTGGCCTCAACTGTCGTGATCCATAAGTAATGAATCTATACCCTTGCATCAACACAACCCTGAGTATAACCCTAGAAACGTCACAATACATCGTGTACACCTAAACCAATTTAGGTAAGATCCAAATTGGTACTAAAGTCAATCACTACTTCATCTCCTGTAATTCATTCTCTCATTCTTCTATCCAAAAAAACATTATTCATTTCTTTTTCAAACCAGTAAATGTTGTGGAAAATTGGGAAAAGTCCTAGATGACCCTTCTATAATAACTAGATAATCCCAAAAAGCATCGAATATCAAAAATATTCTTGGGATTCTCCCAAGAAATCACCACCTACACTTTTTTTTGGGTCCACTGCCACACATTATTCTAAGATGATATTCCCAAAAATGTGTACCCCATCAATCAAAAACTGAAATTTAGATATATTGTTGTATATTCAATACTGTCTCAATGCACCCATAATGCTGTCAAGATTATGGGAATGATATTAATGAGTCTTAGAGTACTCTAATATTTTATCTACAAGAACCCACACAAACAGATCTAAGCATAGATGAAAGATCTCGTTCAAGGAAAAAGATATCCCAAAGAAAATGATACTCTCAGATCTCTAGATAATATCCCTTTCAAAAACATATATTCTTAGTCCATGTTCCAAATGGTGTATTGATATTCATCATCCCACTTATAGAATCCACCTATAGGCTCAAGCCATTAACACTGTTTGTAGATATAAATGAATTATATGCAATAGTATCAAACAAGAAAGTAGCTGAAGTCGAAGCAACTAGAATAGTACCTCTCACTGTCGATGGACCAACCTCACTCTCCACAATTGTAGGTTTCACAACATGTAAATTTCCTTCTACTCTTTCTTGTGCTGTTGTCTAACTCCCATGAGTTACACCACTCTACTGGTATAGGCACTCATACCCTGACGCACCATACCCACTTACTCTTCCGCCTCTGCTTGTAGAACTCATTTTCGAAAACCTATATTGTGTAGAACAAACCACTTCCCACACTATGACATTGAGTAGTTTCTACCTCATCACTAGACTGTCACTGCTTCTTGGGGAACTTCTATAGGTATCACATATTTCTTCAAAACTGGTACACCATTGGTGGTC
Organism: Viscum album; assembly: GCA_963277665.1. Lineage (NCBI taxonomy): Eukaryota > Viridiplantae > Streptophyta > Magnoliopsida > Santalales > Viscaceae > Viscum > Viscum album. Next base: position 1,367,540,531 of record OY728119.1, read on the forward strand.
GGGGACAATGTGTACAATGGTGTCCCTGCCTACCGCAATAGGGGGAAATAACATGAGAAAGATCTGGTGTAACTATTCATCCTGACTATCCACCTTGCTTTCCACTGTCCTGACTAAGATTCTCGTAACGACTATTCTAGCTTTCAAAAGTCACACTCCCTCATTTTACAACTTTCTGTCCAATACTAGAAGCCTCCTTTAGGTTCCCCTTTGAAATGAGAGACTAATTAACCACTTCTGAAAATTTCATCAACTTAAAAATATTCACCCGGGACTTAGTTTAACACTTAAGTCCTTTCGGAAGTCATTCAGACAAAGAAGTATCAGATTCCATAAAATCTAGAGAAAAACACTTTAAATTTGTGAAATATTCAGCGTACTCCATTATGGACATGCTTCTTTTTGTCAGATGCATAAACTCTAAAGACTTCTCTAGCCTTAGTGTGTCTGGATTGAAGTTCTCTAAAAACTTCTCTAAAAATTCCTTCCATAACATCTCTTCAGTCTATCTATATTGTACCTGAATGTCCCACTAGTGTTTCGTAGAACCTCAATGCGTATAAAAATCCAATATGATCCCTCTCTCAGTCGGAGTCTCAAAATAGTCATGTATCATATCTATGAATTCAATCCACAATTCATCTCCATTAGGTCCACCCTGTCTTGTAAATGTAAGAGGGTATTACAGATGGAGCTCTCTTGTCAACTCAGACATGGTTTTCAGAACCCACCCTGGGTCTCTCTCCATGAAATGCCTGAAACACGAAAAGTTCTCTCAGAAGTGCTCTCCTTATTCCACATCTTGCACCAATGGTGCCTCAAACTCTCTTTCTAGAAGTTCGTTCATAACCATACTCCTTGGTCTCTCCCTCAAAAAGTGTTGATGATGAATATTTATAAAAATCCAAACACACGTCTCAGGTCTCATTATGAAACCTTATAACATTTACGTAATAGGAGAAACTAACACAAGAAGTTTCAACACGTCTATCCTACCATTTTTTCTAAATGGTCAACACCAAGGCCGTATCACTACACTTAACCACCATACTAATAGTTATTGGTTATAAAGGGTACATACATTATTATTAATTAATTCAACCATTAATTAATCACATTATCTCAAATTAATTAATTCAACAAATAATTAATTTTTCATTATCATTTCATTAATAAAGGTTTTCATTTAACAACCATTTATTCTCATTCTGCATCACTGTTTCAATCCCACATCAAGGAAAAATAGTTCATGTTCAAAAACTTACACATAATCCATTTTCCCGTGAGTTCCTAGAATGATGCATGTCAAAACAACCATGAGCACCTAGAATGATGCATTCAGATTCAATTATTGTGCCTATTTAGGCCTAGGAAAAAAATTCAACAATTTTCAGAAACAACATCACATCAAACAACAAGTGAGTCACACAAGGTGAAATAATATACAACTATACCAAAAAAACAATCACAACAATCCCACCTTGTGTAGTTCGATTTTCCCTTGTATATGGGTTTGCAGCTGCCATGTTTGAGCTCATTACCATGCCTGGAATCTTCCCAGTCTTTTATCTACATTCCCCCAAAATAGTAATACAAAAGAAGAAAAAAGAAAAGAAAAGATTCCTCAGATACCACTTTGTGAACTCCCGAACCCAGAGCCACTCAATGGTGCCCCGGGCCGGTTGGACAAATGCCCTCAAGCGTGCCTCCCTATAAACCAGAGGGGGTCGACTAATAGCTTGGGTCTGGTAAGTCAGTCATGGGGAGACTATACCCTCTCTTTTCAAAATAAAACACCAATGGAAGAAAATAACAATAACTAAGTGAGAAAGTGTTTATAAATAACCAGAAAAAATCCATGTCATATGATAACCAAAATATGGAATATAATAGTCAACTGAAAGGTAAATCATGCAATGACAATGAAAATGAAAAATGTCTACAATGAAACTGAAATTAATGACACAAAGGTTCCCAAATGGGTCCCAAACCACATCAGGTTTCCTCTACCATGCCCCATTCCGAAAAAACAACCTATCACAAGGCCATTCCCATATCTTTTCCTGCAACAACAAAGTCTGCTTGGGTTCCGATCATGCATCTTGAATAGGGTGTGAGTACAACTCAATAGGCCACCACCAACAATTTTTCAAATGATTCCATTCAAAAGATTGTTCGTGAAGTTTAATTATGAAATAAATATAATGAAAAATTTAAACATTTATCACACTGTCATTTAATCATTAGTCATCACATTAGACCATGTCCAATTCATTTCCCTTTTGATTCATCATTCCTTATCATTAATCATTTGGTGTAGGTCATCATTCCTAACACCACAATTTCTAGTTGAAACGTAATTCATTATTATTATTAATCATTTGGTGTAGGTCATCATTCCTAGCACCACAAATCTCATTGAGTGTAAGTTGTCATGCCTAGCACCCCAAATCTCATTTGTTGTAGGTCATCATACTTAGCACCCCAAATCTAAATTGAATCATCGTTAATTATTATCATTAATCACTTGGTGTAGGTTGTCATGCCTAACAACCCAAATCTCATTGAGTGTAGGCCATCTTTCCTAGAACCCAAAATCTCATTCAGTGTAGGTTGCCTTTCCTTGCACTCCAAATATCAAGATTGGATAACTATTGGGGAGAACGACCATGTACAACTCCCAACTTGTAACCAGTCTAGAACTCCACATCTAGCACCCCAAAAATATCATGCATTTTATCATTTTCTAATTCTCAAGAATTTTCCACATTATTAATTAATTAACCCAATGCTTAGAAAAACATTTCAAAGTCCATTAGTTAACTCAATAATTAACTAATCACATAAGCCATTAATTAATTATTCATTTAATTAATCAATCAACACCATTCTCTTTCCTTAATTAATTATTCACAATTAATTATCCATATTAAATCTCAACTTATCACAATTAATTCTCACAATTAATTATCCTTGATCAAAATCATAACACAAAATTAATTCTCACAATTAATTTTCATTAGTCAATATCATGGCAAATCATTAATTCTCATAATTTATTATCTTACATATCGAAAAATAATTCTACAATTAATTTTCGCCAATTAATTATCTTTTCAAAATAATTAAATATCTCAAAAAACAATATCTATTCAGGTAACCCCCCTTTGTTTTTTCCATGATTCAATTATCAATTAATCACCAAGGAGAAAACAATTCTATTCAACATTCCTAATTACTCCAATTTTGGAAATCGATCATCAAGTGAATATATCATTTTCATAAAATCACATTCACTAAACTAAATAACGACTATGGGATTTTGATTTAGGACCCCTACCTCGATTTATTTATGGACGTTAGACGAATGGAAATCCACAAAATCTGAGCGGCACAACGTCATAGAGAAAGATTCAGATCAAAACCCCTAAACCAAAATTAAAATCAAAGGCATCAAGATAATGAAAATCTAGATCAAGATCCACAATCATAGTTCTAGATCAAAAATCACAGGTTATGATGTAATAATATAGTGTAAATGTTCTTTGAAAAGATTAAGGAACAATAGAGGAATGAACGAGAGAAGCAACATGATGAACTTCAGTTACTAGGAGGAGAGAAGATATTCAATACATGATTTTTATCTCGATGATCAACATTTGGATATCCTTGGGATCCATCTAAAAGGATTTGGGAACACCTAGATTCTGCCAAGCCCAATCCATGGTCAACAAATTGGTGTCTCAGGGGTTTTAGTGGTTTTAAAAAGGATTTTTGGATTTAAAATACTGTGCGCATGAGAATATATTATCCTTGTTTTATAAAATTGTAAGTAAATGTATAGGTAAATATAAATGTAAAAATCCCTTGAAGTGTTTTAAATATAGGTCCATTGGGAACTTTATAGCTAATTTTACTCAAAGAAAGAATTATGAGAATAATGATTAATAAGAATGAAGACCAAGAAGTTTTTGGAAGAAACAAGGTGATAATGATAATGTATTTTCCCATATGGAAAGATAAACAATTATTCAAATCAAATGAAGAAGTTTCTTATCTAATATTGATTAAGAATAAGAAAGTGAAGTTGAATCCAAAAAATATTTTAAAAAAACAAGAGAAAATAATTTTATTCAAATAGTGAATATTGAAGAGTTCAGTAGTAGTACATATGAATAATAAGAATAAACTCAATTATAATTTCATCTTATTTAATAATTTAAAGTCTTTCTAAGAAATATTAGAAGTAAAAATATAGAAATCAAGAAAATAAATAATAAAAAATCATCAATAAATAATCAAGGAGGTTATCCAAATGAGAAAGTGAATATTATAATAGATATTGATGAATTGAAAAAAATCTCTCAAGGAAAACAATAATTATAATGAACATCTCGAAGTAAAGATGAAGGAAAAATAATAATATATAGAAATTTTTCAATAAGAACCTTCTAAATATTAACAAATGGTTATATGTTTCAAAAACTCTATCTTTGAAGTCAGTGAATGTTTTGATAAGGAGGAACATGAGAAGGATCCCACAATTTACCTTCAATGGTTAACAAGAAATATAGAATTGTTCATGAAAATAAGAAATATGGGAAAGTTATGAAAATTAACAAGATTAAGAATGTGGAGAATTCAGAAGTTTCTAAAAAATATGAGTCAGAAGTTTCTAAACATTCATAGTTTGGAAAGGTTTCTTTTATTTTTGGTTCTCAAATTGCTAAAATGAAAAAAAATCTGAAAAATAATATTTCATTTGTAAACAGGAAGGATGGTGGTAAAAACATTATATTAAGAAGGATACTGAGAAACATACTCACAACCCGGGTAATTCCAAAAGTTTCATAAGAAAATACCCTTTTTGTGGATAAAGTTGGTAATGTGGTGGATTTTAAATATGAAAGTTATGTGTTTGTTCAACCAAAAAAATTTGTACTATTCCACAGGTTATATAAGGAATGGTTTGAGGGGAAGTGAAAAATTACTACTGTTCCATAGGTTATGGAAGTTAAGGTTTTAGGGGGAGTTAATCCTCTCAAAATTAGATGTCTAAGAATGATGTTTGAAAGAAAACAGAGAAGCTTGGTGTAAAAGTTGAGAATATGTTCCAACCACTAGAAAATGTTTTGGAAATATTTCAACAACCTAGAAATTTTTTAAGGGTTTTATTGTTTGGTTATGAAGTATGATTTATTTATAATTCTCAAAAGCTATATGTGAATGAATAAATTGATGAAGAAAAATCACTTCTTATTTAAACTAATTTAGAAGATATAAAAAGATAAATAACATGGATTCTTTATTATGGGTTTTCTTCTCATATTTCAAGAGACCTAATGTTTTTGAAGAATGTTAAATACTTAAAATTAGGAATAGTGATTTTTGGCAATGATGAATCTATAATAATCAATGGGTTTTTTACCAACAATCATTGGGAATCAAAAGATGAAATACAAGAAAGCTTTATTTTCTGATGGGATATAACACAACTTGCTAAGTGATTCAAAAACTTATGACAAGTGTAAAAAAATTATCTTAAAAATATAGATTTTTTTAAAAGAGAGGATGATAGAAATATAGTTAGTATAGGAAAAAATAAGAAAGGAAACTTATTCTAAGTTAGTGAAATAAAAAACTCTTATTACTTTGGAATGGTAGAAGAAAATAAGTTGTAGCTTAAAAGGCTAGGACACATGCGTCAAATAAACTTGAGAAAGTTATCAAAGTGAGATAGTTTATGTGGAATTCATAATATTTGATGAAAAATATATTGGTGTTTCACGATTTGATAGAAAGGAAAAATTATAGACTCAATGCATAAGAAAGTTGATATTTGTTCAAAGCAACCCCAAGAACTGATCCACTATGATATCTATTTGACAATGAGAAAAAAATAAAATAATTTAGATAAGTACATCATCAATTTTATTCATTATTTTACTCACATTACTTGTGTTATGTATATGAAACATAAGTCATATTCTCTGAAAATGTTTAAAAGTTTCTGGAGGAAATTTAAGAAGGAATATTAGTATTTTTGAAGAAGTTGACAAATAATAAAGGTGGTGACTATGAAAATGATGAATTTGAAAGTCACCTTTAGAATCATGGAATTCATCATGAGTTCATTTTACCATACACACATCTAAAAAATGGGGGTTTTTAATGAAAGATTATAAGTCTAGTGGAAATGAGTAAAACCATATTACTGTAAAATGGTATTTCTCATTAATATTTTAGGCAATCCATGAGTACTACTATGTATATAAAAACTGATTTTTCTATAGGAAATGTTCATATATGAAACTATATGAAATGTTTTATGATAAAAATCCATGTTTTAAGCACTTAAATTGTTATTGGAGTCCATGCGTTATAAATAAGAAAGGTGGAAACCTTGGAAAGTTTAACAAGAGAGGTGAAGAAGGAATTTTTATTGGTTATGCTCCAAAAAGAATTGGATAAAAATGTTTCAAAAAATAAACATGAGTTATTATTGATTATGATAATGTGAAATTTACTGAAACTTTTTATAAAGAAAAATAAACATATGATGATAAGGAAGATGATAAGGATAAAGAATGTTTTGTTAACAATTTTTTAATGATTCTGATAGCAGTAATACTACTCAATAATTAGAATTAGTATCAGATGAGAATGAAACTAAAATAACTCATCCTAGATTAAGGAATAAATTAGGGGATTATAAAATTATTTTTGATCAATATCAATGGAGCACAAGAAAAGCATGAACATAAAGGCCTGATAATTCCTGATAATCATAACATTGAAATGTCGCAACAACAATTAACATGGAATTAGCGTGAGCCAAGGCTCATTGCACGTGGAGTATGAGCAATCCCTTATTTAAAATGAAGCATGAGTAAAATCTTGTTGCACTTGAATTATAATGAGTAAACATTCATTTCACATGACATATCATGATAACATACATTACCCAATGCATTGTATCACTATAAGGGTGAACCCTTCTAAAACATTTCATTTCATGCATAAGTATGCCACAAGATCATAGAACCTGAATTCATAAAACATAATAATTTATTCCACTATTAAGGAATATAGAATTCATACATAAAACTCTTACATAAATTTGTAAATTTTTATAAAGGTGAATACCGTTGATAGATAAATGGGCATGGTATTCACTACATAATGATTGGGGCTTGGAAAATTGTGGTGCAATTTCGGCAGCATAATGGTGTGACATAAGACTTCATAAAAATGGTTGATGAGAGAGAAAGTGTGGTATCATCATATTTAAATGAAATGGACAGTAAGGAGAGTCATATAGATACATTTTCAAACATAGGTAATGGAATTTAGATTCATAATACAAAATAATTTCCTAAGGTAAATGGGGGGAGAGAAATTCCTTACGAAATTTCAGCATGGTAACAAGTATATATGGAAGGCACCGATGAGATTTAAAGGGATATATCATCATTCAAACATAAAGAGGAAAATACAGGGGTAGTAAATGATTATACCCCATAATTTATAATTTAAAATAAAAGGGCATACAAATATTAAGCAACATGGATAACATGAGAATAGAAGGAATCCCTAACTTGGAAGTGTGATCCCAAAGGATTGGGTGAGGCTTGAGAGAGACTTAAAGAGATCTTGGGGTGACTTGGGATAATTTTAGATAGATTAGGGAATATATTGGATTAAATCCAAATGATTTTAGTGATGAGTAAGTGGGATCATGGGTGGGTATATATAGGGAATGATATGGAATTCTTTATTATCCAGGTTTGGGACACCACACATTAAACTAATAAAAACCACAAACCAGACCTTGGTTTTCCCCATGGTTTTTTCAAAAGGGGTGTGGAAAAAAATATTTTATAAGGCCAATTTCTTAACTTTTTTAAATAATAGTGTTGTTTATGTGGAGGCGAGTCACACTCTCATGGAAAACAATTTAAAAAGACAAAATGTTTTATAAGCCTTGAAGGGTCCACTAAAGCTTTATAAAATAAATAAGAAAAACCCAAAATCACATTATTTTAATGGTAAAACATATACTAGATGAAAATAATATTTATATTATGTTATTACATCACTATTAGATCATTACGATGTAATAAAAGACATTCTATATTTAAACAGTATTTAAATTTTAACCAAAAATTCATCTATCATAGAAAATTATGAAAAATTCACTGTTGGGTAATTTCGACATCCTGATTCCAAAAATAATATTCATTTTATCTAAAAAATGTTCTCAATATTTGAATTTTTACTTTTAAAATAAAAACTGACATTTATCGAAAATTCATGGGTTTTGACAAAAAACAGCTTTCATGTAGAGACCCAAATCTTGACGTATATGGAAATTACATTACTTTTGTGTAATACTTAATACATATCAAAAATGGACACACAAGGACCGTAATATTTTAGTGTCTTTGGAAGCTTGGAATATAAACATCTAATCATGTTGAAATATCTTCAACAACTCCCATAAAGATCTTACCCTTTTTGTTTCCTTACCTAAAATCTTTCTTTATTTCCTGGGGAAAATAAAACATAAAAAGGGTGAGCTCAAATTCTCAGTAAGGGCAAACATATATAACATAAAACAATCCATAAACATTTGGAAGAAAAAACTTGAACATGAAATTTAAACATCAAAATCTTGAGCAAAGACATAAATCGTGGAAGTACGTAAGGAATATATCATAATAGAACATCAACTATGATAAAATATAATGGGAATAAAAAATGTGATTGTGGAAACCATTCAACACATGTTATTATTTACATTGTAGCCAAGGCATTGCTGCCAAGTCCATCTTAGTGGACAAAGTCCCTTTCTGAATCGAGTTCACTCCTCGTTTTAGTCCTGTAACACTGAACTGGATTAACTTACCATTCTAGCCATGTCTATCTCATGAAATATAAATCTTTACCCAATGCATTAGAGGGAGATATAGGTCCCACCCATCTCATAATTAAATCATTCTTACTTGTGCCACAACATAAACATAAACCATTCATCATAACCCAAAGAATAAAATGGGTATCATAAACATCATTAAATCATAACATAATCCATATAAAAAAATGGATATCATTTCATCAAAAGAACAGTGAAACCATGTAAATCATAGAGACATTATACTTGAAACATACACATATGAAATAATGTCATCTTATATGGAAAATTATTTTGATAAAACACTTGAAATGAATTCTTGAGAAAAATATCCTTTCTTCTTCAAAATCAATTTCTTTTCACAAAACATCATGCGATTTTAAAAGAAAAAAATATATATATTTTTGAAAATAGTAATGAAATATTTTGGAGAAATCTTCATGAAAATAAGGCTTTATAAAATTGTAAAACCCCGTTCGTGCTGTATAAGTTTAAAAACATTCTTCTCATACTTTTGCTCGAAAAGTCAAAAAGTACCTCGTACAAAAAAAAAGATTCCTTTCATATCATTTAATAAAAACTCACCAAAGGGTAAAATTGGATTTAAAAAATTTTAGGTGGATGGAAATAATATTACATATTGAGGAAACATGGATGTTGATGATAAAATACAACCCAGTAAATACCAAAGTATAAACAATCTCGAATAAAAATGAGATTGTGATATTTTCCCTTAAATTCGGTCTGATATGCTTCGTACATTTCCAAACCTCTTGTATAATGATTAAAATAATGTCATTGACTTATTACAGAATTATATTCATTGTTATGATATCATATATGGTACACTTATGACTTTATATTACCCGTTCTTTTGTAAGTTCCATGTTAAAGCAACGTTTTGGGTTAAATCGTTTTATTTATCGTACGTGTTTGTACATGTTGTTCTTGATATTATTACTTATATCCGGATTTAGTTAATTCCAAAATGTAAAACATTATTTAATTATAATATATATTTTAGTATATACATATATATATATGATAGATCGATTAAATGAAATGAAATACACCGTTCATGGAGACGGTAGGCCGTACGTACGCATGAACGCTGTTTTCGTTTCCTTATTGAATTAAATGAAATTAAGTAGATGACATATATATATATATATAAATCCATTATAATTATTATGTCATATATTTCATGATTACTTATTATATATACTTTATAATCATTCATGAATGGTTAACATGGAGAATGAATCTCATCGCGTCGTGGAGACGGTAGTCCGTACGTACGCACAAGCGATAATATCATTCCCATGATCATGGAATTGTATTGGAGTGTATGTATACTATTTCAGAATCAATATCACTTTAAAATAATCATATATAGTTATTATTTAAACCATTAAACCCATCCAAGTAATCTGGTGGTGGAAAATAGATTACACCACGGCGTGGAGACGATATTCCGTACGTACACACACGCGATGATTTCATTTTCCATAGGATGGATAGATGGTGAAATAGGGTTGTCTCATACTTATAATAACATATCAGTATATGAGTGATACTGATGTTATTACTTCATAATGAAACAACTAAATAAGAATATGTGAAATAAGAAATAAAGTTGAAAGAATCGGTAACGGACATTACCTCTTCTTCGAAGCGCCTCTTTGAGACCTCCTCTTAAGGCGCCAAAATCGGTCTTTGAAGAAGAACAATACATATAGGATGTTTCTAGGGAATTGGATAAGAGAATAATTTAGGGGTTTTCTGATCTTGAAGGATCGATGTGGTGTGAGGAAGAGAGGGAGGAGGTGTCCTTTTATAAGGGAGGAGAGGGGCACCTTTGGAATAAGAGAAAATATTATTTTATTACAAAGTCATATTCGGTTTTTAATAGGTCTAAATTGAGTTATTTATAAGCTAAGGTGGGGATGGGTCGAAATCCTTTCATCCAATAGAATTTAGACAAGTTTAGATTTATATTTTAACCTTATCCTCTAGATTTAACTTTAAGTTAAATAAATTTTCTTTTACCGTGTCTTCTTGTTTTCTTACACTATAAGGTTAATAAAAATACTATTACAAGCCAAAAAAAAACCCCAAGTTGTTTATTATTAATATATATAACATTATATAAGTAATTTGGCCTAACATTAGATTTTTAGGAATAAAATAACAATTAATAATATAATATTTGTTTTAAAAACTATTTTATGTCAATTTTGACACTATTTGGTAATTGATTTTTGTGAAAATCATAACAGAAATATTAGTTCGAACAAAGTTAAAAAAATAAATACTAACATGTCATATTAACATATAATATTATTTTAATTCATAAAAAGTATCAAATTACATTTATTAGGGTATTTATAACATAAATTATGTCAATATTTCATTAATAATATAATTACCGCATCATCATTGTGTCATAAATAAATTAAATTATTTAAAGTATAAGAATTACAGATAAAATACCATTATGTATGAAATATTTTTATATTTATAATTAATATTTATAGTATAATTTATCTTATGTATAACCATATATTAAAAATGATTTACATATTAAACTGTGATTTTTACTATTTTAACCCTTCTTTATATAAATTAATAATAAATGTCCTAATCTAATCCATCTAGGCCTAAATGGTCATATTTTATTTCTAAGGTTGTTTTTGGTCGAATTACACTTATCCAATAGAATTAGGACATGTTTTAGGGTAATAATAATATCATTTTTACCCTTAATTACCCTATTTACTTTTAACCGTGGTAAATAAAAGTAAAAAGTTACTATTCACCCAAAATTATTTTCATCTCATTGAACCACATTTTACTTACTGACATCAACTTTGTCTCTCAGATTTTTGAAATTCCATTCACAAAAGAGGTAAAATTAAGCTTTATGTAAATTTGCAAATTCTCCTAGGAGGTGGGTAAAATACAGTCAAAAGTTCAATAATTTTTTTATATCTAAAATTATTATAAAATGACTCCAATGAATTACATTGAAATTATATAGGTATTATGTGTCAATTTTGACCTAAAATAAATTTAAATAAAATAAATAATTATTTAAATAAAAAGTTTGTTTTTAAATAGTAACCCAGTGTTTTCACTATTCATCAAAAATTGAAAGTTTCCAGAAAAATACCAAAATGTCACCCTAGGCTAATTTTGATATTCCGAATCCAAAAATGAAGTCCATTTTGAAAGATGAAATTTACAAAATTTCAAAAAGTTGGTATTACTATTCATAACGGTTAGTTCATAATAATATTATAATAATATCTCATTTAGTGAAACTCGGTATTGCGTACTACACACGCTATCGAGGAAGGTCGTGATTGCGTGTAATGCAAGGCAGGTTAGGGATGCGTGTTGTGCAAGCTCCTTTTGGTGTAGTGTATAACACAAAACATTAATGAAATTAAAAAGAATATTTTTCATAAAATCTCAGGGTGTTACATTCTACCCCACTTAAAATTAATTTCGCCCTCGAAATTCATTGGGGGTTATAAATGGTTTACTACTCGAAATTTTCTTTAATAGAAACCCACATCGTAAAAAGGAATACCAAAACATGGCATTAAAAACTAATGTATGAAACGTAACGGTTACCCAAATTAACTCATCACTGGGTTTCCACGTAGGTGAACATAGGTGAAAATATGGATATGGAAGAAAAATCTAACCATCAAGTTCTGATGGATGGTGGTAGAGAACATGGCTATGAAAAATCCAACAATCACAAAACCATAGATTTGTGATGATCTAAGGTACCATCTGATTCATCGGATATAAGGGAACTAGGACAACATTTTTGGTTTTCAAGATCATTTCCCTAAAGTTGATGAATTAAAAGAAATACTTAGATGATTTTGGTACAATTTCACTGTTGTTCGTGAATTGAACAATTTCCACATCATCCCTTAAAGAAATGAAGTTGAATTTGTTATTCTTGATGTGTTAGCAGATCATGTGAATGATGGGTCATTCCATCTGTTTCAAACAAAAGGTTAGAAAAAGTTATAAGTCCATCTTATGGTTAGATTAATCATATATGGTTCCAAAAATGAACTTATAATTCATATATCATACCACTTAATATAATAAAACTAGTTTCTACTAACCAGGGACTTACTGTAGGCCAGTGGTAGGCAATGAAGGCCAGTTACATTTCAGTTGTGGGTTCGATTCCCACAGCCTTGTCCGACGCGATGGGTTGTCACCCATCCTGCATGTTTTCCTTTTTCTGTAACTACATTACTATATAATCCCATCAATAATATCGAAAAAACTTTTATCTTTAAACAATACTAACTTATGTCCAACATAATCCATTCCAATCTTTAGTCTTATCCATAATACTGCAGTCCACTCTCATAATATAGTGAAAACGATTACCAAAGATTTCATATAACAAGCATGTTAATACCATCATTGATCCCCATATGTCATAAGATATGTCTTTTTGGTCACATTCCAAACATTCGAAGACCTTAATCATGTATTGTCTTGAAAAATGAATACCCATTGAATATTAGTGAAAACATGAGTGTTGTCAAAAGTTAACTCTTTCCACATACCAAAACCCCAGAATTCTATATACTCAAACCATGATATAACTATTACCTTATATCAGTCATGAGCCCATGAATACTATCAAACAGTTCATTTTCTCCTTATCCCTTTCCAAAAATATCTCAATCACTTTCCATGGTTACCAGTACCATAAAATTATTGAAAACCACAATAGACCAATACATAAATATTCCAATATTCTATGATACTATATACAACATTATTTTGGAATCCCATTACATAAACACTTAATCATTCCACCACATCGTTGTCATATTCAACATTGCCAATAGTGATCGCATGTGACTTCCCTTTGTCTTTTGCCTTAAGTGGTTGCTCATGTCGATCATCATTAACCCTTGGATTAGGTCATTGATTAGCATAATACCCCATTTCATTGCACTTGAAGCATTGAAGTGTTGGTGGTGCGTTATCTGCAGTCTTTTCTTTATTCACATATTTAGAAACCCCTTTTCCATTACTTCGACACTCATCTCCTTGTGACCTTATTTTCTACACTAAAAACATTTTCTAGTCCCTTTAAGACAATATCCACCATGCTTCTTTCCACACTTTGAGCATAAGGAAACATTCATCTTCTTTTCACCATTATTCTGAGATTTCTCCTTGAACTCCATCTTTTGTTTCTTGTCAAAACCATGAGATGGATATGTAACACAAACTTCCATTTCTACCTTGACAGCACAACGCACAATTTCTTCATAGCTACTGAAGTCTCTTATAGCTAATGCCCTTCGAAGATATGGTTTTAAGCCACTGAAGAATCGATCAATTTTACTTTCAGGTTGGATGATAAAGCTAGATGAATACCTTGTAATCCTTATAAAATTCACTTCGTATATACCAACAGATTCATCATCCTTTTTCTTTAGTTCTAGAAACTCCTTCTCTATCTCTTTTTGAAGAATACAAGGGATGTACTTATTGAAAAATATGTTCTTGAACTCATCCCACTCCATGGACTCAATTTCATCTATTGGCCTTGTATTCTTGATAAGATTCCACCATTGATCAGCTTCACCTTCCAAACAATATACTGAAAAGATGACTTTATCATGTTCAGAACATTGAAGAACTGAAAATATCTTTTTAGTGGTACTGATCCATTGTTATGCAACAAGTGGATCAGAAGACCCACTGAAAGAAGGTGGACGTTGCCTCATGAAGGACTCAATATAATATTGTTCCCTTCTCTGCTCATTTGGAAGTCCGGAATGATTCATAGCACGTGTAAGTATAGTAATAATATTTTTCACTCCATCTCCCATAACATTTGTTTGTTCAGGAGAACAATCATTGCATTATCCATTACATGGATCAACACAGTTCCTTCGGGTTCCAGCCATCGTCTAAAACCTATAATGAATAGTGTGAGAGGAAAAAATCATGCTAGGGAAAACAACATAATAAAGGGGGATTACCTTCAATATCTAACATCTTAGGTTAAATTCTAAGATCGTTACTATAGTTCTAGGACTATATCCTATACGTATACTTATCCATAGGGACATCCCTAGACATACCTTAGAAATATCTCTAGGGATCTCACTAACATTTTCGCATCCTAGTTTCCAAAGGTTGACTAATCCTTTCCTATGGTAGCAACTGTAAAGACCCAAAGCTTGACATACATGGACATTACATTACTTTTGTGGAATACTTAATACATAAAAAAAACAAACACACAAGGACTGTAATAGTTTAGTGTCTTTGGAAACTTGGAATATAAACGTCTAATCATGTTGAAATATCTTTAACAACTCCCATAACGATCTTACCCTTTTTATTTCCTTACCTATAACCTTTCTCTATTTCCTGGGGAAAATAACACATAAAAAGGGTGAGCTCAAATGCTCAGTAAGGGCAAACATAGAAAACATAAAACAATCTATAAACATTTGGAAGCAGAAACTTAAACATGAAATTTAAACATCAAAATCTTGAGCAAAGACATAAATTGTGGAAGTACGTAAGGCATATATCATAATAGAACATCAACCATGATACAATATAATGGGAATAAACCATGTAATTGTGGCAACCATTCAGCACATGTTATGATTTCCATAGTAGCCAAGGCATTGCTGCCAAGACCATCTTAGTGGACAACGTCCCTTTCTGAATCGAGTTCACTCCTCGTTTTAGTCCTGTTACACTGAACCAGATTAACTTACCATTCCAACCATGTCTATATAAGGAAATATAAATCTTTACCCAATGCATTGGAGGGAGATATAGGTCCCACCCATCTCATAATGAAATCATTCGTACTTTTTCCACAACATAAACATAAATCATTCATCATAACCCAAAGAATAAAATGGGTATCATAAACACCATCCCATCATAACATAATCCATATAAAAAAATGGATATCATTTAATCATAAGAAAAGTGAAACCATGTAAATCATAGAGACATTATACTTGAAACATACACATATGAAATAATTTCATCTTAGATGGAAAATGATTTTGATAAAACACTTGAAATGAATTCTTGAGGAAAATATCCTTTCTTCTTCAAAATCAATTTCTTTTCACAAAACATCATGAAATTTTAAAAGAAAAAAATATATATATATTTTAAAAATAGTCATGAAATATTTTGGAGAAATATTCATGAAAATAAGGCTTTTTAAAACCGTAAAAATCCGTTTGTGCCGTATAATTTAAAAAAACATTCTTCTCGTACTTTTGCAGGAAATGTCAGAAAGTACCTCGTACGAAAAAAGAAAAAAGATTCCTTTCATATCTTTTACTAAAAACTCACAGAAGGGAAAAATTTGTTTTAAACAATTGTATATGGATGGAAATAATATTACATATTGAGGAAACATGGATGTGGATGATAAAATAAACCCCAGTAAATACCAAAGTATAAACAATCTCGGATAAAAATGAGATTGTGATATTTTCCCTTACCTTAGGTCTGATATGCTTTGTACGTTTCCGAACCTCATGTATAATGATTTAAATAATGCCATTGACTTATTAAAGAATCATATTAATTTTTATGATATCATATATGGTTTAATTATGACTTTATATTACCGGTTCTTTTGTAAGTTCCATGTTAAAGCAGCGTTTTGGGTTAAATCGTTTTATTTATCGTACGTGTTTGGACATGTTATTCACGATATTATTACTTATATCTAGACATACATAATTCCAGAATGTAAAACATGATTTACTTATAATATATATTTTAGTATATACATATATATATATATATGATAGATCGATTAAATGAAATGAAATACACCGTTCATGGAGACGGTAGGCCATACGTACGCATGAACGCTGTTTTCGTTTCCTTATTGAATTGAATGAAATTATGTAGATGACATACATATATATATATATATATTTATACACATAAATACAGTATCATTATTATGTAATGTATTTCATGATTACTTATTATATATACTTTATAATCATTCATGAATGGTTAACATGGAGAATGAATCTCATCGCGTCGTGGAGACGGTAGTCCATACGTACGCATGAGCGATGATATCATTCCCATGATCGTGAAATTGTATTGGAGTGTATGTATACTATTTCAGAATCAATATAAATTTAAAATAATCATATATAGTTATTATTTACACCATTATACCCATCCAAGTAAGGTGGTGGTGGAAAATATATTACACCCCGGCGTGGAGACGGTATTCCGTACGTACGCACGCGCGGTGATTTCGTTTTCCGTAGGATGGATAGATGGTGGAATCGGGTTGTTTCATACTTATAATGACATATCAGTATATTAGTTATACTGATGTTATTACTTCATAATGAAACAACTAAATAAGAAGATGTGGAAGAAGAAATAAAGTTGAAAGAATCGGTAACATACATTACCTCTTCTTTGAAGCACCTCTTTGAGACCTCCTCTTAGGGCACCAAAATTGGTCTCTGATGAATACCAAGACCTCTAGGATGTTTCTAGGGAAGTTTAGAAGAGAAGTGTTCAGGGGTTGTCTGAGCTTGAAGGCTCAAAGTGGTGTGAGGAAGAGAGAGAGGAGGTGTCCTTTTATAAGGGAGGAGAGGGGCACCTTTGGAAAAACAAAAAATATTATTTTATTATAAAGTCATATTCAGTTTTTAATAGCTCCAAATTAAGTTATTTTAAAGCTAAGGTGGGGATGGTTCGAAATACTGTCATCCAATAGAATTTATACAAGATTAGGTTTCTATTTTAACCTTATCATTTAGATTTAACTTTAAGTTATATAATTTTTTTTACCGTGTCTTCCTGTTTTCTTACACTATAAGGTTAATGAACTTACAATAACAAGCCAAACGAACCCCAAGTTGTTTATTATTAATATATATAACCTTATCTAAGTCATTTGGCCTAACATTAGATATTTAGGAATAAAATAACAGTTAATAATATAATATTTGTTTTAAAAACTATTTTATGTCAATTTTGACACTATTTGGTAATTGATTTTTTTGGAAAATAATAACAGAAATATTAGTTCCAAAAAAGTTAATTAAATCAATACTAACATGTAATATTAACATATAAAATTATTTTAATTCATAAAAAGTATCAAATTACATTTATTTGGGTATTTATAACATCAATTATGTCAATATTTCATTAATAATATAATTACTGCATCATCATTGTGTCATAAATAAATTAAATTATTTAAAGTCTAAAAATTACAAATAAAATACCATTATGTAGAAAATCGTTTTACATTTCTAATGAATATTTATAGTAGAATTTACCTTATGTATAACCCTATATTAAAAATGATTTACTTATTAAACTTTGATTTTTACTACTTTAACCTTTCTTTAAATAAATTAATAATAAATGTCCTAATCTAATCCAAGTGGGCCTAAATGGTCATATTTTATTCCAAAGGTTATTTTTGGTCGAATTACACTTATCCAATAGAATTAGGATATGTTTTAGGGTAATAATAATATCATTTTTACCCTTAATTACCCTATTTACTTTTAACCGTGGTAAATAAAAGTAAAAAGTTACTATTCACCAAAAATTATTTTCATCTCATTGAACCACATTTTACTTACTGACATCAACCATGTCTCTTGGATTTTTGAAATTCCATTTACAAAAGAGGTAAAATTAAGTTTTATGTAAATTTGCAAATTCTCCTAGGTGGTGGGTAAAAGACGGTCAAAAGTTCAATAAAATTTTTATATATCTAGAATTATTATAAAATGACAACAATGAATTACATTGAAATTATATAAATATTATGTTTCAATTTTGACATAAAATAAACTTAAATAATATAAATAATTATTTAAATAAAAATTCGGTTTTTAAATAGTAACCCAGTTTTTTCACTATTCATCAAAAATTGAAAGTTTCCAGAAAAAAACCAAAATTTCACCCTAGGCTAATTTCGATATTCTGAATCCAAAAATGAAGTCCATTTTGAAATATGAAATTTACAAAATTTAAAAAAGTGGGTATTACTCTTCATAACAGCTAGTTCATAATAATATTATAATAATATCTCGTTTAGTGAAACTCGATATTGCGTACTACACACGCTATCGAGGAAGGTCGCGATTGCGTGTAATGCAAGGCAGGTTAGGGATGCATGTTGTGTAGGCTCCTTTTGGTGTAGTGTACAACACAAGACATTAATGAAATTAAAAAGAATATTTTTCATAAAATCTCAGGGTGTTACATTTTAAACCATAAAAACATTACAATTGCATTAAAAAAATTATAAAATAATTTATATTTAATAAATATTAATTTATTAATAATAATAATAATTTATTAAAATATTATTTAATTAAAAAATCCTATAATTCATCAAAACAGATTTCATAGTTGAATATTAACTAAAAATGCTATTTGGGCTTTAAAATCTATTTACAAAGTAACAATAATAAAAAGAATATCTTTTATCTATACAAGAATAATGTACATAATCATATTACTAGGGTCTTGTCACATAACCCATTAAAACACTTGCATAAGACATTAGGTTAAGGATCAAGATGGTGATAGACTCTTGCGGTGGCTCGAATAACATTGCTCTAGTAGTAATCTCTATCAACTTCCACTTACCTCGTAGATATTTCAAATCATGATTAATGTATTTAAGTTCAGGTTGGGCTTGGTAAAGAGTGATGACCAATGAAACCACCTCCTTTCTAAGCTCTGAAAAATGGGATTTGTATGGGGCAAGTCTTCTAAATGAGTCCATCTCTTCCTTTCTCTGAGTAAATTGGATTTTATAAAGCCCTATATTTATACTAATCATGTGATCACTGTTCAAAAAATATATTAGAAATATTCACAATTCATAACATTATTTAGAAATTGAAAACATATAACCAATTAATTGTATCTGTTTTACATAACCAAAAGAAGACATTTAAATTAACCAAGAAAAATTTTCATTGACGAATTTTTGGGTCGTTACACAAATGACGTGAATGAAACATTTGAGAATTCGGAATGGGTTCTAGATATAAATGAAGAAATTGATTAGATAGAAAAAATGATACTTGGTAAATCATACTCTATCTATATAGAAAAAATTTCATTCATACATAACGAGTTTTCCGGAACAAGATTAATGAAGAAGGAAAAGTGATAAGGAACCAGGAAAGATTAGTGTGAAAATGTTACTCACAAATTGAAGGTGTCTATTATGAGGAGAAATTTGATCATATGGAAAGTTTTGTAACAATAATAACATTTATTGTTATTTCTGAAAAATTAAGATACAATGTATTTCAAATTGATGTGAAATCAGTTTTTTAAATGGTGCTCTTGGTGAGACTGTTTATATTGAACAACCATATGGTTTTGTTGTTTGGAATAATTAATGATATGTGTGAAAGATAATGAAATACTTGTATGGGATAAAACAATCTCCAAGACAATTTTAATACAAATTGGATACTTTCTTGAGAAAGATGAATTTTAATAAAGAGTTGATATAAATATTTATATCAAGTAATGTCCGCAGTTTTTCCGTGCCATTATTTTTTATGTTGATGACATTATCATTGTTTGGAATAATGAATGTTCTCATGAAATATTTTATGAACAAATTTTTTTTTGAGATATCCATGTTTGGGGAAATGAAATAATTTATTTGGTTAAAAATGTTATCAAATAAGAAACACCTTTTCTTTCTCAACAAATCTATGATAAAGAACTTCTAAATAAGTTTTTCATGGAAAATTTGAAACCATTTTTGGCACAAATTTTAGTGACAACCATGAATATTAATTATAGGTATGAGAAAAAAGTTGATTATAAAGAGTTTCAAAAGCTAATTGGATGTTTGATATATTTTACTACCTCAAGATTGAAAATTGATTATGTTGTTTCTTTATGTGAAAGATTTGAGAGTGATCCTAAAGAATCAAATTTACTTGTGGGAAAAATAATTCTCAGATATATAAAAGGAACACAAAATTTTGGAATTAGGTATGATATATCATAAATTAGTGACTTATTTGGGTATTTAGATACTGATTTGGAAAGAAGTATTGATGATATAAGAACCACATATAGTGGAGTTTTTTTATAGAAAAGTTGTGTTAGTTTTAATAAAATGAAAAATAATTTAATAAATATTCTCATGGATAATGATGATTATGTTTCTTCTAGTCATGATGCTACCCAACAATATGGATGAAAACTTAGTTGGAAGACTGACTTGTTGAAGTAAAGTTACCTTCGCTCTTGGGACGTGATAATCAAAGTGACATAAATATTAAAATGAATTAGGTACAACATTCCTGTTCAAAACATATTTATATAAAATATCATTTCTTCAAAGAGAATGTGGAGAGGAATTAATGGATGTTAGAATATATTAGAACATTGGAATAAGTTACTGATATATTCAAAAAACCTTTACCAAAGGAACCATTTTATAAATTGAGGTTGAACATGTTATTCCAACCTTTTTGTCATGAAGGTTGAGGTATGTGTATTTTCCCCTATCTCATCTTACCTTTAGATAGTTTTTGACAGGGGGGTTATTTTATAAATCTATCCTTATAGAATCAATAATAAAGGGGGAGTTATCGGAATGTTATAGATCCAGTATATACGTGTGTGAACTATTCTAACTATTTGTTAGAGTGGTTCTAAGACACAAAAATTTTGTATTCCAAGGAAGTTACAATGTTTATGAAGTGGATGTTGTATTCCAAGGAAGTTGAAGAAGTGGATTATGTGGAGAAAGATAAGGAATACAGATAAAGAAGAAGTCCAAGGAAGAAAGATGAGGAAGTTTTTTATGAGTCACTTCTTTTCGAATCATGGTTTTTTCTATCAATAATTATTATTTTCGACAAATAGTTATCTCATGTAGGAATAGAATTTTTGAAGGATAATCCATTACTTTAGGTTATAATGTTTAGTGATTTATGAATCTCGGATGATAAAAAAATCCAAAGGGGTAGTTTTTTAGGACAAAGATGATAAGGATGATTATTGTACTTAGGTATTATTTTTTATTATCAAGGACATTAGAGAATAAAATAAATAACCTCACATTATAAAAGTGGACGATCGGACTGACCATAATATTCATGATATTAGACTAAAAATTATTACGATAGTCCACTTTAATTGGAAATAAATATTTTTTTAGAATATATGGGAGTTACAATACATTCCTTGGAAAATATAACGAAGGAAAATATGATTGACAAAATGTTAAATATCATGAAAGATAAGGTTTGTGATGAAAATATAAGAGTGGTTTTGGAAGGAAGTGAATCATTTATGAACAAATTAGTGTACTCTTGTTTCTCACACATAGCCTAGATCATGTGGGTTTAGATTATGTGTTGAGTAAATATTTGATAACTGTCTGAATTGTTAGAAGTTAATTTTTGTATTATATGGATGAAGCTATAATGTTGTATTAATTTTTGTTTGTTGACAGAGGAATATTACTATAAATCAGTAAGGTTTATGTTTCTATAACATATTTGTAAGGTGGAATATTTTCCTAGTGTTTTCCAAATTTTTATGCTACAAAATTGGGAGTGTTTTTTTATAGAAATGGAAGTGTTTTGTGAAAAGGAGTTCTCTAAATATAGTTTATGTACCTAAATACATAGTTAAAATACCAAAAATAAGGTATGCAGAATTGTGAATGAAGAATGGAAAAGGAATATTTCTACATAGTAGTGCTATGCAGACTTTGAAGCATGCTATGTAGACCACAGAGGGAAAAATAGTTCATGGGAGGCTTGATGTTCATGGGAGGATAACCATTTATTAGAGTCTCATAATTTTTAGTATAGTGGTGGTGATCATTTGTGTAACACATCATCTGTCATAAAGGGTAAATGTGATATATGGACCACATAACAATCCGAGACAAAGGTTGTAGCACATTAAAGTTTCAAGTAATTTAGATTAACTAGTTTTTCAAATCTATTTTCCAATATAATGACCCCTAATCATATCATTTGTTTGAGAAAAATTCATTATAGGAGATCATCACTACTAGAAGAATTTAGTTATGTCTAAAGTATTTCATGTTGGAGAATTCTATGAAGGGAAGTAGTTCGTGAAGGCCGATTTTGTGAATGAGGAAGTAGTTCATGGGGGATAATTTCTGCAAAGGAGACTATTCTCGAGGATAGTTTTTAGAAGAAATTTGTGGTAATTGGTATCTTGTAAAGGAAAATAGACTTAAAAAACAAGGCATTTTGAAAATCATTGACAGTTTTCAGGGCATCATCAATCTGTGATGAAGAAGTAATCTCTGAAGGGAAGGTTTTCTATGAAGCACTCAAAACAAACGACATAGATAATTTGTAGAGGATATATGACTATTCCCATTGGGTACAAGGTAGTTCACAGAGGTACTAAATTTTTTGGAGAAATCAATTTCATCCAAATGAAATTACACAAAAATGTGGGATTTTTTTTATAACCATGACCGGGAAAATGGACTGAGTGGCCTTATAATGTCAAGAAAGTTCTTACTAGTTTCTGGTTAAGAAATTAATGAAATTCTTTGAAATATCACATTTTTGAAATTTGATAAAGAATAACAATAAAATGTTTGTCACAAACATCTTATTACATAATTTCATGCTATTTGAATCACATGAACTATTGTAATGAACATAGTGTTATATATGTGAAAGGGCATCTCCTACTCATGTGAGTAGTGAACCCTTTAAATTATTATGTCTGTTGTGTGTTTTATTGGTTTTCAAAAGAGTAAAAAAATATTTAACATGATAAGAAGGTTTTCTTTGAAAATATTGAAATTTAATGCAAAAAGATATCACTGATTCACGCCTCCCCCAATCAGTGATAATTGAATCTTATTTGGGAAATCTAAACCAATCAGGTGTTATCCATCCCAAGATATAGGGTGAACCACATTCATGTAATGAGACTCCCAGTTATTCTAAATATCTGGTTATATCACTTTTCATCCTTTACCTTGATGAGATTTCTTATATTAGATGATTTAAAAATGTGGTATGAAACCCTTCCATTAGACATAGGGTTTGTGTCATTATTTGTAGAAATATATGACTTATTCTTCTAGAATTGGATAAGAATGTATGGTTAGATGTCATGGTGCCCTGGTTAGAAAATGATGACCTAACATGCCTATATGTGTTTAGTCAGTTTATTTTATTCATTTCCCTTGTGAATAAACACATATATGATGGTTTATATTAGAGTAAATTGGTGAGTTCTGACTGACATGTATTTCTCAAACCCTACATCATCATACTGGTTTCCATGCATACCTTATGTCTTTTATAGTGGTATGATCATAGGTTATACTACAAATTGGTCTAGAGAATCTTGATAGGGATTGGTTTTGGGATTGAGATAAGGTTTTGGTTGGTAGTAGATCATATATGTGTACTTTATTTCATTTGTTTATTTCTAAGGATGTTTCCATTCTGGTGGGTAAATAGTTAACATCCATGATTATTTGAATAAATATTTATTTTGATATAACATGACGTGTTATTTATTTATATGTACTTTGATTAATATTTATAGATTTTTTGGTTATTTTTTATTTTTGGTTAGTATATTGAGGTCAAAGTCATCAAAATAAATGATTTAGGCTATCACCTCTTTTAAATTTCCACTAAATCATAGAGAGGTGTTAGTAAGGCCTTGTGTCACTCTAATAGGGATACTATTGAGTGATGATATCCAAGTAATTATACCTACTATATTGTATGAAATGAAATATAACAAATCTATTTTTTGAACTACAAAAAAATGAGAGAATATGGTGGAATGAGAAATAGGAGAAAATAAATAATTACCTCTTATTCAAACCCACAAACAACTAATACTCACATTCCATCTTGATTCTAGAAATAAGAAAAAATATATATTCATATTTGGATACACTATACTAGTTCCTCCCCCATAGGCTACCAATGTAGGAATTATCTACCCATATCCATTAATAAAAAGTGCATACATTAGAGGTAACACAAAACCGAATTAAAATGAATAAATAAAAATGAAAATACCCATTTGTGTTTCTATCCTAAAATGATTATTAATTTATACCCCTTCTAAATTTTATAGCTAAAGAATAAAATTTGGGTGCTTCGTATCATAGACACATAGTTTGGGTTCTCTATGTGATATTTATATATGATAATCAAGCACTCTAAATTTTTTCATCCATGATCCAAATTCACCTTCTTGCTTTCAAAATTAAACCATAATAGTTAAAAAAAATTCCATTAATGAATTTATTATGTTTAGAGCTCACCACTATTTCTTAATTTGGAAATATATCAAGGCTGAAAATAGTTATCTTGGTTGGGATTCTCTTACATGGATTCTATATGCATTTTGAATCAATATCAAAGTATCCATTGTTCAATATAGAGTGTTCTTGAGTGTCCTTGATTCTTTATCTAGTATGATAAAACTATTATCATGGATACATGATGTTTGATGGTTTTCTTTATCATGTTGGATGACATGGAATGTGAGATTCCATATTTGACAATTCATACCAAACTATTTCATTTTCTTCCACATCATTTTAGCCTGATTGATTTAATCTTACATGAACTCATATTTTTCAATTTAATATCATGAAATATCAATATATTATTATAAAAACTTCAAGATATATGATTTAATCAAACATAGATCAATCCCTATATAGGTTTAATATGATGTAGCGGCCGCATGACCAGTTTTTTTAAGAAATACCCTAGTAATTCTTCTTCTACCAATGCATTAATGTATTTAATCTCATGTATGTTGTTGGATATTAAGATTGATCATGTGTGGAATATTTTTTCAGATTAATCTTCCATTTTGTCTAATCAGTGCCAGTTAATCATAAAAAGTTTTTTAGGGACCTAAATACTCCTATAAAACAAATTAAAATATAATTTAATCATACACACATCTTGTACTGATTTTTATTTCACCACAATTATTATCCATAAAAAATCAATAAACCATTCAAAAATAAATGTTAAACACATTCTTTTATATCAAAAATTTATTTTATATTAAAACAAAATAATTAATACGACATTAAAAATAATTTTAAATTAATCAAAACAGTCAAAAATGTCATAATTTCACTAAATTAATTAAAATATGGGGTTATATTTGAAATTAAAATATATTAAAAACTACACATTTTCATCTTTTATAATTAAAAATTATAAATATTTAAATTATCTAATTAAAAACTTATCTTAAACTCTATTAATATATGATGTGAATTTAAATTCATTATTATCAATTAATGAAACTCTTCACATATTTATTTATCAACATACCCTTATCCTTTTATATTATTTAAAGAAATTAACTTTTAATTTTGACTAGATTAATGATTAATTTTTTAACCTTCATAATTCTCCAAATCCAATATACTCTCACCATTATCTTAGAAACTATATTATCTTAAATAACACCATTCTAAGAAATAAATACCATTTTGTTTGAATAAATAACAAAAATTACCTTTAGTGAGAATATTTAAAAAATAAACATTTAATATTCATATCTTATATGTTATTCAGTATGGTTAGATCCTTATTATGAAAAGAAGACTTTATTTTTAAAATTATTCTACTAAAAGGGAGTGGAAACTATTTTTATAAGGCCCCAGCCTTGAACCTTACTTAATCTTGAGTTATTACAAGATTACACATTGAGGATATTTTCAGGTTTAGAGTTTTAGAGAATTAGATCATGAAATTTGCATTACATTCTACATTTAAACAAAGTGGTTATATAAAAGACAGTATTCATTCTTCCCATCAACGAAAACATATTTAAAATAAAACATGGATTCTTTCTTGACACATCCTTGACACTATCATCCCATCATGTACCTTTCCCTTGACCTGTGAAAAACATTTCAAAAACTTTGGATGAGCATAAAAAGCTCAGTAAGGGTTATAAAAATATGGAAAGGAAACATGAGTTCATATATACATAAGAATGAAATCATAATTTACCCATAAAACATAGGCACTTTATGTAACACCCCAGGAAAATAAAGAATATGACATTTTCATATTTATCTATATTTGTGAATAAAATATTAATATGACTTTAAAGGGGATGCAATGCTCGATGGCGTACCCAACACGCAACAACGAGTTTCTTGGGAATCTTACGTTGCACTCTAATAATAAAAAATATTATTTTAAATGGCAGTTAACATGTAGCCGTTGTATTGGCGGGAATGGATAGAAATAACTAAAATATGAATATATATGTTTTTTTAAATGTTTTTACATCTATCCAAAGGCATAAAATATGGAAAGAATTCAATTTTAGGCTTTTATAACCTAATTTTCACTAAAGGTTCACTTATCGCCTTCTGATGACGAACTATCATTAAATATAGTTTTGATCACTCTTATACATTCTTTTGGACCAAATAAAACTCTTCTTTAGAATCGGGACATCAAATTTTACTTTGTATAAATTTTTGGTATTTTTCCGATAAAGTTCATTTTTTAATGAATAGTGTAAAATGTTGTATTTTAATTCAAAACCTCTTTTTAATATAATTTATTTATATGATTATATTATCATTTGAATTGTTTTTAAAGTGAAATTAGAAAATATTTTTACCATTAAATCCAATAGTGGTTGTTGGAATTTATTTCACGTTGAAATCGGACATAAACTAGTGTCAATCTTTTGATACTTATTATTTCATAAAAAACGCTATTTGCTCTGACATCGGGAATTAATTATTAAATTAATTAATGTGACTTATATGTTTTGAATTTTGTAAAATATACTTCATTTTTGAATTCGGAATATCAAATATAGCTTAGGGTGAATTTTTGGTAATTTTCTGAAAAACTTCAATTTTTGATGAATAGTGAAACCACTAAGTGGTACTTATAAAGACTAATTTTCCATTTAAATGAAATTTTGCCATCATTGTGTTTTGAATTTAAAAAATCTGACATACATGGTTGTCATTAATAAGTAAAATGTGGTTCAATGAGTTTATAATAATTTTTTGGTGAATAGTAGCTTATTAAGTTCTTAATCGCGATTAGTGGTAATTAGTGTAGTTTAAAGTAAAAATGATATTATAAGGATGTGAAAACACGATGAAACTTGTATTACACCTATTGGGTGAGTCATGGCCGACCAAGACAAGCCATGGGCCAACTTGGGGACCCCATGGAGCCACTTTAGTTGGAAAATGACAATAATAACTTTTTATTTAATGTAAAAGTAAAAATGACACAAACATAATATGTTTTACGAAAACAATTTTTACATGGGGTTATAAAGATCACATTTTTTATTATAAATGGTCATTGGAAAGCTAGAAAGATTTCCTACATCATAGTATTTTTTTATAATTTTTAGACATTAAAAAAATTAAATTAT
This sequence comes from Viscum album, assembly GCA_963277665.1. Lineage (NCBI taxonomy): Eukaryota > Viridiplantae > Streptophyta > Magnoliopsida > Santalales > Viscaceae > Viscum > Viscum album. The sequence continues at coordinate 1,367,568,966 of OY728119.1, forward strand.
TTATGACATAATAATGATGCAGCGATGACATCATTATTTGAAGATTTAAATAAAATGGAATGATAATGTAAAATCTATGAGCTACACATGTCCAAAACCAATTGTATGAGTGGATTTCGAACCCTTATCACCTTATCCACGAATTATATCAATGTGGGACCTTTTAAAAGCGAAACACATTTTCAAATAAAGTAATATATCTTTACTTTCCAAAAGTGCCCCTCCTCTCCTCTTATAAAAGGCCCCCACCTCTACCTCATTTCACACACTCCTCAAGCCTTTGGCTCGGCCAAACCCTACCCATTTACTCTCTACACATCCCTCTCCTCATCCTAGAGGATTCCCTTTGGGCAGAATCCTTTCAAAGGAATCCTTTAGGCTCAAATCAAAAGGAGTTACACTTTTAAAGGTAATTCATTCTCTCATGTTCATTTGTTTTATTTTGCTTCTCCAACCCCCTAAACTCTTTTTATTTATTTCTTTTGTAAAAACACCAGTATCTTCAATATACTAGGATGTTTTTATAAGATTTATTCGAGCTACACTCTCACACAACTACATCAAATGGTTAAAGAACATACGGTTTCCGTGGATGGCGAATTTATGCCTCCCGAAACGATGATTGTTCAATACTCTTTTAACACCTTCAAAGGTGGCCATTATGATGTCACTATTTTTATATATGATATATAATATGTTTATGTATTACTTATTCTTCTTTATTTTTCATTTGTGTCTTACCTTGATGGCTTCCATTATGGGTATACACGATATCTTCATTTTAAGGAAGTGCGGACTACCGCCCCCTCAAAGTGATTTGATTCGTTATATACCATATGTGGGACGTATAAAGAATGGAACTATGATATTATATATGATATTATACTGGAATTATAATATACCTTTATATCAGTATTATTCCATTCTATAAAATATGAAATAGAAATGAAAGTAGCGTTCATGCGTACGTACGGCTTACCGTCTCCATGAACGGTGCATTTCATTTCTTACCTCTAAATGATTATGTAATGTAATAAATGCATGCATGTACTGTATATATATGACATATATGATATATACATCATGAATACAATTCTGGATATAATAAACTTTTGGCCACATGAACAACATGTAATTGTAAGAAGTCCACTTTCGACTTAAGAACCAAATATCGACAAAACAATCATTATTAACTTAATGATTACATAGTGTTTATAACAAGTAAATAAGTGATATAAAAGGAATAATAAGCTTGAAAAAGTTTCTTAATAAAGTATAAATTAACTCAAGTTTATTATTCAGGAGATTAAAGAACGATCGAGTCAAGTCGGACCCGAGGTAAGGGATCCTACTCCTCTCTTTCTTTTTAAGTACACACTTTTATGTCATTCCTTTTAAAGCTCATATTTCTTGTTATTGGGATGATCTTTTATATTACACTTACTGTAATTTTTATGTTCATGTTATGAGAGACCCTATTCTCTCTCATCAATCCATTTTGGAAGTTTTGAGTGGCGCCGTTAGGCTACCAAACATTCGTAAGAGATCTAACCTCTCTCTTTCTTTTTAAGTACTCTCCTTTATGTCACTTCTTTTAAGCTCCTCTTTGTAATGTTGGGGGATGTTATTTTATATTACTATTGCTATAAATTTTATTGTAATGTGATGAGATACCCTATTTGATCTCATCAATCCATATTCGTATGTTTTATGTGGCGCTGTTTGGCTGCCGAGTTTTCGTAAGGGATTTTTCATCTCACTTTTATTCTCGTGAGATTTATGCTACATTTGCCACAAGTTCCATTGATTGGTTTATGTACTACCCATTATTACACTCCTTTTGAAATATAATTCTATTTATGGGTATTTACATATTCATTGTATGACACTTCTTCAATGGGGTGTACTTTTCGAAAGTTACCCAAGTCGGTAAGGGGACCTTTCACCCTCCTCTTTTTTAAAAGACTTCTTTTGTTGGGTCTTTTAATTTACATATTGTTATGTTGGGATATATTCTCATATATCCTTATTGATGTAAATTTTATGTCCAAGTGATTAGATACACTTTTTATCTCTCATCAACTCATTTTGATGTGATGCCGTTAGGCTGTCAAGGGAACTTTTTAACCCAATTTCGATTTCTTTGGGTTCAACATGTAGTCATTGAATATGTCATCCTTTGAATATGTGTGAATGACCTTTTATTGTTTTACACATAATATCCAATTATATTGGGTGTATTTATATTTTTCACACATAATTTTGATATTGATTTATCCTTAATTTAAGGATACCTTCTTTATAAGGAATTTCATCACATCTGACATTTCTATTGAGGGTTCATTGTTGTTATGCACCAATTCACTCTTATATGGTGTATATACTGTACTTTGGAGTATTAAATCATGAATCCATTTATTCTCATGATATTATAAAGTTCTGACTAAATGTTATTCCACAATTATTGTATTCAAGTGTCTCTAATTTTGGTAAAACCCCTTTAACCAAAATATCGTTTTAAATGTTTTAATCATTTGTTCTTATTAATATCCATGTTTTCAAAATGGTTTTAAGGATTTATTTATATGGATATTAATGGTTTAAAATTTTAAACTTCAAGGTGGTATGGGACACTTTGATTCAAAAATCTATTTATTAAATGTTTTAAATGGTTTTGGAAATGGTTTCTTTTTGAATGGATTCATTATTTCAATATACTAAAATGTTATATTGTGATTGAAATGTGGAAATGTTATGTTTCCTTTATGCATGTTTTATGTGATACATTTATGTTATGGTTCTTGGGAATTGTTATCAAAACGGGTAGTTCCGTGATAAACTAAGGGTGGGTGAGCCCGATATAGCTCTCCAATGCATTGGGTAACGCGAAGGAGTGAAATGTTAAGGTTTCTCCGAAGAGATTTAGGGAATATACTGTGATGGGTATTCCAAACGTAACCAAGAGGGTTACTCCCTACGTAAGAATGTTATTAATGCCTCAAGTTAGCTTTATGTCTTATGTTTTCTATGATTTATTCATGATTTGATATGCCTATATTTTATGGGTAAAGTATGATTTCATTCTTATGTATATATGAACTCATCTTTCCTTTCCATATTTTTTATAACCCTTACTGAGCTTTTTATGCTCATCTCAAGTTTTTGAAATGTTTTTCACAGGACAAGGGAAAGGTACATGATGTGATGATAGTGTCGAGGATGTGTCAAGAAAGAATCCATGTTTCATTTTAAATATGTTTCCGTTGATGGGAAGAATGAATACTGTCTTTTATGTAACCACTTTGTTAAAATGTGGAATATAATGCAAGTTTCATGATCTAATTCTCTAAAACTCTAAACCTGAAAATATCCTCAATGTGTAATCTTGTAATAACTCAAGATTTAGTAAGGTTTAAGGCTGGGGCCTTATAGTTGGTTTCAAAGGTCGGTTTAGATAACTTTAGAGGTTAGGGTATTCTTAAAGCATAAGTGACATTACCATAATGGTTAGGATTTCAGAAAGAGTCCTAGTTTTAGATAAAGTGAATGAGTAAGTATATCTTAGTTTTTACCTTCCTCATTAGTACATGATGGTTTTGTTGATATACTCACACTGACCTTTTTGGTTTTATTAAATGGCTGGATCTAGCAGGCACCAAAGTGACAATGGGTTTGAAGGAAACTGTGGTGGTTCTCTGATTAAGATACTGGATGAGATAGGGGATTCAATGAGGAATCTCATAGTTGTTCTAAACCAACTATCAAGGAGTCATGATCAATCACTTCAACCTTGGTGAGTTATCTAATGCATCATGTACGAGATGGCCAACTCGATGTGGAAATTCAGGTAATAATTATTATGGTAACCATTAGGGTTTATATGATCCTTACTTTTGAGGTAATTATGGGTTATTATATGATATGATGGAAAATAAAGGGCATGAGATAAACTTGAGGTTAAAATATGTTATTCTTGAAGATTTTATCTCATTTTGGGGAATGTTTTAAGAATTATATAGTTTTGGAAAAAGGTCAACACGCAGACCGTGTGACATCCCGTCGGGTCGGACAAAGCTGCGGGAATCGAACCCACAACCAAAGTGCGACTGGTATTTACCGCCTACCACTGGACTACGTGAAGTCCCTGGTTATTTTGACCAATTCTTTCTAGTTATATGATTTTATGAATTAAGAGTAAGTTGATTTTGGGTTATTTATGAAAATTATTAACCTATCATGTAAGATATGTGATTAGGATAATTACTTTTCAATGTGAGACTTTAGGAGCGACTAATGTTGTTTGGAGATAAATGTTACGATTTAACTTGGAAGACTATGTGACTAAATCCTTCAAATATTTGGGTTTCAATCTTATATTGGTTTACTTTGAAGAATTTTAGGGACAAATTGTTTATTGGATGGTCCTCGTTGAACTTTGGGTTTTGTTGGACAAATTTTGGAGATTAAGAATAGATTTTCTTTCTAATGGGTTATCCTTTTCTGGGTTATCTGATCTTGTAATAATCTTTTGGGTTTTGGTTTTGGTTAAAGTATAAAGACCTGGGAAGTATGTAGTTCTCTTTTTGGGGTTAGGTTATTCTCTAGAAATTGATTATAGTACTCTTAATGCAAACAAGTCTCCCTAAATACTCGTCTTTTGGGGAACATATGAGTTTGAATCTAATAAAGGTTGAGAGTCAACATGATAAGTGATTATGTTTCCTTATGAATAAATTCCTCAATAAAAAGTAACTTAAAACGGAAATGTTGTCTATTAGCTTTTCCTACTAGGGAATCGAATACCGTTTAACCCATCACAAGTTTGTGATTTTCTCATTGTTAACTTTCTCCTAGATATGTTTACTATCACTCTCCCTCAAGAACATGACCCTTTGCGTTTTCTTCTGTGTCCATGTTTTTTTACAAGGAATCCTAGTATGGGTTAACTCGGGTGACCTCTGTTCTTATCTTCCTTTATTTTAAAGTGATTGTTTTACTGACTCTTGTTCCGATGTGGGACGTTCAAGGATGTTTCCAAGCTCAATTTTAAAAATTGCGAGGATGCAATTCCCAAAAGGGGGGAAGGATGTAACACCCCAGGTAAATAAATAATATGACATTTTCATATTTATCTATATTTGTGAATAAAATCTTAATATGACTTTAAAGGGGATGCTATGCTCGATGGCGTACCCAACACGCAACAACGAGTTTCTTGGGAATCTTACGTTGCACTCTAATAATAATAAATATTATTTTAAATGGCAGTTAACATGTAGCCGTTGTATTGGCGGGAATGGATAGAAATAACTAAAATATGAATATATATGTTTTTTTAAATGTTTTTACATCTATCCAAAGGCTTAAAATACGGAAAGAATTCAATTTTAGGCTTTTATAACCTAATTTTCACTAAAGGTTCACTTATCGCCTTCTGATGATGAACTATCATTAAATATAGTTTTTATCACTCTTATACATTCCTTTGGACCAAATAAAACTCTTCTTTAGAATCGGGACATCAAATTTTACTTTGTGTAAATTTTTGGTAATTTTCCGATAAAGTTCATTTTTTAATGAATAGTGTAAAATGTTGTATTTTAATTCAAAACCTATTTTTAATCTAATTTATTTATATGATTAGATTATCATTTGAATATTTTTTAAAGTTAAATTATAAAATATTTTTACCATTAAATCCAATAGTGGTTGTTGGAATTTATTTCACCTTGAAATCGGACTTAAACTAGTGTCAATCTTTTGATACTTATTATTTCATAAAAACACGCTATTTGCTCTGACATCGGGAATTAATTATTAAATTAATTAATGTGACTTATATGTTTTGAATTTTGTAAAATAGACTTCATTTTTGAATTCGGAATATCAAATATAGCTTAGGGTGAATTTTTGGTAATTTTCTGAAAAACTTCAATTTTTGATGAATAGTGAAACCAATAAGTGGTACTTATAAAGACTGATTTTCCGTTTAAATGAAATTTTGCCATCATTGTGTTTTGAATTTCAAAAATCCGACATACATGGTTGTCATTAAGAAGTAAAATGTGGTTCAATGAGATTATAATAATTTTTTGGTGAATAGTAACTTATTAAGTTCTTAATCGCGATTAGTGGTAATTAGTGTAGTTTAAAGTAAAAAGGTTATTATAAGGATGTGAAAACACCATGAAACTTGTCTTACACCTATTGGGTGAGTCATGGCCGACCAAGACAAGCCATGGGCCAACTTGGGGACCCCATGGAGCCACTTTAGTTGGAAAATGACAATAATAACTTTTTATTTAATGTAAAAGTAAAAACGACACAAACATAATATGTTTTATGAAAACAATTTTTACATGGGGTTATAAAGATCATATTTTTTATTATAAATGGTCATTGGAAAGATAAAAAGATTTAATACATCATAGTATTTTTTTTATAATTTTTGGACATTAAATAAATTAAATTATTTATGATATAATAATGATGCAGCGATGACATCATTATTTGAAGATTTAAATAAAATGGAAAGATAATGTAAAATCTATGAGCTACACATGTACAAAACCAATTAGATGAGTGGATTTCGAACCTTTATCACCTTATCCACGAATTAAATCAATGTGGGAACTTTTAAAACCGAAACACATTTTTAAATAAAGTAATATATCTTTACTCTCCAAAAGTGCCCCTCCTCTCCTCTTATAAAAGGCCCCAACCTCTACCTCATGTCACACAATCCTCAAGCCTTTGGCTCGGCCAACCCCTACCCATTTACTCTCTACACATCCCTCTCCTCATCCTAGAGGATTCCCTTTGGGCAGAATCCTTTCAAAGGAAGCCTTTAGGCTCAAATCAAAAGGAGTTACACTTTTAAAGGTAATTCATTCTCTCATGTTCATTTGTTTTATTTTGCTTCTCCAACCCCCTAAACTCTTTTTATTTATTTCTTTTGTAACAAAACCAGTATCTTCAATATACTAGGATTTTGTTATAATATTTATTCGAGCTACACTCTCACACAACTACATCAAATGGTTAAAGAACATACGGTTTCCGTGGATGGCGAAATTATGCCTCCCGAAACGATGATTGTTCAATACTCTTTTAACACCTTCAAAGGTGGCCATTATGATGTCACTATTTTTATATATGATATATAATATGTTTATTTTTTACTTATTCTTCTTTATTTTTCATTTGTGTCTTACCTTGATGGCTTCCATTATGGGTATACACGATATCTTCATTTTAAGGAAGTGCGGACTACCGCCCCCTCAAAGTGATTTGATTCGTTATATACCATATGTGGGACGTATAAAGAATGGAACTATGATATTATATATGATATTATACTGGAATTATAATATACCATTATATCAGTATTATTCCATTCTATAAAATATGAAATAGAAATGAAAGTAGCGTTCATGCGTACGTACGGCTTACCGTCTCCATGAACGGTGCATTTCATTTCTTACCTCTAAATGATTATGTAATGTAATAAATGCATGCATGTACTGTATATATATGACATATATGATATATAAATCATGAATAAAATTATGGATATAATAAACTTTTGGCCACACGAACAACATGTAATTGTAAGAAGTCCACTTTCGACTTAAGAACCAAATACCGACAAAACAATCATTATTAACTTAATGATTACATAGTGTTTATAACAAGGAAATAAGTGATATAAAATGAATAATAAGCTTGAAAAAGGTTCTTAATCAAGTAGAAATTAACTCAAGTTTATTATTCAGGAGATTAAAGAACGATCGAGTCAAGTCGGACCCGAGGTAAGGGATCCTACTCCTCTCTTTCTTTTTAAGTACACACTTTTATGTCATTCCTTTTAAAGCTCATCTTTCTTGTTATTGGGATGATCTTTTATATTACACTTACTGTAATTTTTATGTTCATGTTATGAGAGACCCTATTCTCTCTCATCAATCCATTTTGGAAGTTTTGAGTGGCGCCGTTAGGCTGCCGAACATTCGTAAGAGATCTAACCTCTCTCTTTCTTTTTAAGTACTCTCCTTTATGTCACTTCTTTTAAGCTCCTCTTTGTAATGTTGGGGGATGTTCTTTTATATTCATATTGCTGTAAATTTTATTTTAATGTGATGAGATACCCTATTTGATCTCATCAATCCATATTCGGATGTTTTATGTGGCGCTGTTAGGCTGCCGAGTTTTCGTAAGGGATTTTTCATCTCACTTTTATTCTCGTGAGATTTATGCTACATTTGCCACAAGTTCCATTGAGTGGTTTATGTACTACCAATTATTACAATCCTTTTGAAATATAATTCTATTTATGGGTATTTACATATTCATTGTATGGCACTTCTTCAATGGGGTGTACTTTTCGAAAGTTACCCAAGTCGGTAAGGGGACCTTTCACCCTCCTCTTTTTTAAAAGACTTCTTTTGTTGGGTCTTTTAATTTACATATTGTTATGTTGGGATATGTTATCATATATCATTATTGATGTAAATTTTATGTCCAAGTGATGAGATACACTTTTTATCTCTCATCAACTCATTTTGATGTGATGCCGTTAGGCTGTCAAGGGAACTTTTTAACCCAATTTCGATTTCTTTGGGTTCAACATGTAGTCATTGAATATGTCATCCTTTGAATATGTGTGAATGACCTTTTATTGTTTTACACATAATATCCAATTATATTGGGTGTATTTATATTTTTCACACATAATTTTGATATTGATTTATCCTTAATTTAAGGATACCTTCTTTATAAGGGATTTCATCACATTTGACATTTCTATTGAGGGTTCATTGTTGTTATGAACCAATTCACTCTTATATGGTGTATATACTGTACTTTGGAGTATTATATCATGAATCCATTTATTCTCATGATATTATAAAGTTCTGACTAAATGTTATTCCTCAATTATTGTATTCAAGTGTCTCTAATTTTGGTAAAACCCCTTTAACCAAAATTTCGTTTTAAATGTTTTAATCATTTGTTCTTATTAATATCCATGTTTTCAAAATGGTTTTAAGGATTTATTTATATGGATATTAATGGTTTAAAATTTTAAACTTCAAGGTGGTATGGGACACTTTGATTCAAAAATCTCTTTATTAAATGTTTTAAATGGTTTTGGAAATGGTGTCTTTTTGAATGGATTCATTATTTCAATATACTAAAATGTTATATTGTGATTGAAATGTGGAAATGTTATGTTTACTTTATGCATGTTTTATGTGATACATTTATGTTATGGTTCTTGGGAATTGTTATGAAAATGGGTAGTTCCGTGATAAACTAAGGGCGGGTGAGCCCGATATAGCTCTCCAATGCATTGGGTAACACGAAGGAGTGAAATGTTAAGGTTTCTTCGAAGAGATTTAGGGAATATACTGTGATGGGTATTCCAAACGTAACCAAGAGGGTTACTCCCTACATAAGAATGTTATGAATGCCTCAAGTTACTTTATGTCTTATGTTTTCTATGATTTATTCATGATTTGATATGCATATGTTTTATGGATAAATTATGATTTCATTCTTATGTATATATGAACTCATCTTTCCTTTCCATATTTTTTATAAACCTTACTGAGATTTTTATACTCATCCCAAGTTTTTGAAATGTTTTTCACAGGACAAGGGAAAGGTACATGATGTGATGATAGTGTCGAGGATGTGTCAAGAAAGAATCCATGTTTCATTTTAAATATGTTTCCGTTGATGGGAAGAATGAATACTGTCTTTTATGTAACCACTTTGTTAAAATGTGGAATATAATGCAAGTTTCATGATCTAATTCTCTAAAACTCTAAACCTGAAAAGATCCTCAATGTGTAATCTTGTAATAACTTAAGATTTCGTAAGGTTTAAGACTGGGGCCTTATACTTTAACATACCTCATCAAATCATGAATAAAACATAGAAATCATAAGACATAAAAGGTAACTTGAGGCATTCATAACTTTCTTACGTAGGGAGTAACCCTCTTGGTTATGTTTGGAATACCCACCACAGTATATTCCCTAAATCTCTTCGGAGAAACCTTAACGTTTCAATCCTTCCTGTTACCCAATGCATTGGAGAGATATATCGGGCTCACCCGCCCTTAGTTTATCACGGAACCACCCGTATTCATAATAATGCCCAAGAACATCAACATAATCGTATCACATAAAACATGCATAAAGGAAACATAACATTTCCACCTTTAAATCACAAGATATCAATACAACACATTGATATAAAAACATTCTGAAAACCATTTTCAATACCAAAATAAAATAAAAGTAAAACATTGTATTTATTGTTCTTTTAAAAAAGAAGGTATGGCTTGTAGAGGAAGCCGAAACTCAAATAATGGTCACGACAACAGAGAAGTTGTGGTCGACGCATACGTACGACAAAAACATTCTCTTTTGTCGTTTAATAAACACTTCATATAAAAAAGATTCCTTTTGAATAAACGTTAAAGTCAAAGGGGTTTATACACAATATAAAAGAAGGTTGTGTATAAAACAGAATATGCCTCAATGAAAGGAGATTGAGACGAAGTCTCTTACAAAGACGGTATCCTTGCTTTAAGGATAAATCAATTACATAATTATGTGTGACAAACGAATACACCAAATTTAAGTGGATATTAAGTGTAAAATAATCAAAGGTCATTCACACATATTCAAAGGATGACATATTCAATAACTACATGTTGAACCCAAAGAAATCGAAATTGGGTTAAGAAGTTCCCTGGATAGCCTAATGTCGTCACATCAAAATGAGTCGATGAGAGATAAAAAAAGGGGTTCTCATCACTTGGACATAAAATTTACATCAATAAGGATATACGAGAACACATCCCAACATAACAATATGTAAATTAAAAGACCCAACAAAAGAAGTCTTTTAAAAAGAGGAGGGTGAAAGGTTCCTTTACCGACATTGGTATCTTTTGAAACATACACCTCGTGAAAGAAGGACAATACAACATTGATGTAAATACTCATAAAAGAATGTATATTACACAATGAGTAAAATAATGGGCAGTACATACACCAGTCAAAGGAAATTATGGCAAATGTAGCATAAATCTCATGGGAATAAAAGTGAGATGAAAAATCCCTTACGAAAAGATGGCAGCCTAACGACGCCACATAAAACTTACAAAAATGGATTGATGAGATCAAATAGGGTAACTCATCATATTAACATAAAGTTTAAAGAAAGAGGAATATAAAAGAACATCCCCCAACATAAGAAAGAAGTTCTTAAAAGAAGTGACATAAAGGAGAGTACTTAAAAAGAAAGATAGAGGTTAAATCTCTTACGAAAATTCGGCAGCCTAACAGCGCCACTCAAAACTTCCAAAATGGATTGATGAGAGAGACTAGGGTCTCTCACCATATGGACATAAAAATTGCAGTAAGAGTAATATAAAATAACATCCCAATAACAAGAAATATGAGCTTTAAAAGGAATTTCATAAAAGAGTGTACTTAAAAAGAAAGAGAGGAGTAGGATCCCTTACCTCAAGTCCAACTTGTCTTGTTCATTTCTTAATATTCATGAATAATAAACTTTGGTCAATTAATAATTTCCTAAGTACCTCCTTTAGAGATTGTTATTCAGTTCATATAACATATTATAATGTTATAATAATTGTTTAATAATGTTAATTCATATCGACGTTTTTTCCGGTGTTTGGTACATGAGTCAAAAATGAACTTGTTTGAAAAAAGATTTCCCATGTAGTTATAAGTAAATAATTTACCAGAATAGTATTAATGATTAAAATATCATATATATCCAGTAAATATTAATTTTATACTATTCCATATCATTTGGAGATAAAAAACTAAAAGCACCGTTCATGGAGACGGTAGGCCGTACGTACGCATGAACGCTACTTTCATTTTTTGTCATATTAATGAAATTAAAACAAAATGAGAGAGATATATATATGTTATAATTCCAGAATGATATCCATAATTTAGATGTAATATATTACATATATATCCATTATATATATGTACTTATAATATTAAATAACATTTTGAGATAAGAAATGAAATGTGCCGTTCATGGAGACGGTAAGTTGTACGTACACATGAACGTTACTTCCATTTATATTTCATATTTAATGGAATTAAAACATGATGATAAATAATAGTATTTTAATTCCAGTATGGTATCATATATAATATCATTAAATATATCCTTTATATGTACCACATATGGTCTTAACAAATCAAATCACTTTGAGGGGGCGGTAGTCCGCACTTCATTAAATGAAGATATCATGTTTACCCATAATGGAAACCATAATCATACGCCATAAATGAAAAATAAAGAAGCTTAAGTAAAAAATAAAAATATTAGATATCATATATAAATATAGTGTCATCTTAATGTCCACCTTTTAAGGTGTTAGAAGAATGTTGAACAATCATCGTTTCAGGAGGCAGAAATTCTCCATCCACGGAAACAGTATGTTCTTTAACCATTAGATGTAGGTGTGTGTAAGTGTAGCTCGAATCCTTCTTATAACAACATCCTAGTATATTTAAGATACTGGATTTGTTACAAAATAAATTAATAAAAAGAGTTTAGGGGGTTGGAGAAGCAAAATAAAACAAAAGGACACAAGTGAAGACATTATCTTAAAATCGGGTAACTCCCTTTGGTTTGAGCTCAAGGGCTTCCTTGGGAAGACTTCTGCCCAAAGTGAGGCTTCAAGGAGTAATATAGGGAAGTGGAGAGACAAAATGGGAAGGGTTTGGCCGATCCAAAGGCTTTGGGAGTGTGGGTTAGGAGGTAGAGGTGGGGGCCATTTATAAGAGAAGAGGAGGGGCACTCTTGTAAAGTTACAAAATGTTACTTTATTTTCAAAAGAGTTTTGGATGTTAAAGGTCCCACATTAATGTATTTCGAGGATAAGGCGATAAGGGTTCTAAATCCACTCATCCAATAGGTTTTGAACATGTGTAGGTCTTAGATATTACATTATCATTCCATTTTATTTAAATCGTTAAATAATGAGGTCATCGCTGCATCATCATGATGTCATAAATAATTTAATTTATTTAATGTCTAAAAATTATAAAAAAATACGATGATGTAGGAAATCATTTTAGATTTCAAATTACTATTTATAGTCAAAAATATGACTTGTATAACCCCATGTAAAATTTTTTTTAGTAAAACATCTCATGTTTGTGTCATTTTTTACTTTAACATTAAATAAAAAGATATTTATGTCATTTCCCAACCAAAGTGGCTCCATGGGGTCCCCAAGTTGACCCATGGATTGTCTCGGTCGGCCATGACACATCCAATGATGGTAGGAAGTGTGTCTAGGTCATTTCATTTTATTAAAACATTATTCTTACCATAAACTACACTAATTACCTTTAATCGCGATTAAAAACTTAATAAGTTACTATTCACCAAAAAATTATTTTTATCCCATTGAACCACATTTTACTTCATAATGACAACCATTAATGTCAGATTTTTGAAATTCAAAACACAAAGATGGAAAAATTTCATTTAAACAGAAAAATCAGTTTTTATAAGTACCACTTAGTGGTTTAACTATTCATCAAAAATTGATGTTTTTTCCGAAAAATCCCAAAAATTCACCCTAAGCTATATTTGATATTCTGAATTAAAAAATGATGTCTATTTTACAAAATTTAAAACATATAAGTCACATTAATTAATTTAATAATTAATTCCCACTGTCAGAGCAAATAGCGTGTTTTTATGAAACAATTAGTATCAAAAGATTGACATTAGTTTAAGTCTGATTTCAAAGTGAAATTAATTCCAACGACCACTATTGGATTTAATGGTAAAAATATATTCTAATTTCACTTTAAAACCAATTAAAAAGATAATCTAATAATATAAATAAATTAGATTAAAAAGAGGGTTTGAATTAAAATACAACATTTAACACTATTCATTAAAAAATGAACTTTATCGGAAAGATACCATGAATTTACACAAAGTAAATTTTGATGTCCCAATTCTTATGAAGAGTTTTATTTGGTCCAATATAATTTATAAGAGTGGACAAAACTATATTTAAGGAGGGTTCGCAATCAAATGGCGATAAGTGAACCTTTAGTGAAAACTTGGGCATATACGCTTAAAATTGAATTCTTTATGTATTTTAAGCATTTATCTTTTATTGGATAAATGTAAAAACATTTAAAAATATATATAATCATATTTTAGTTATTTCTGTCCATTCAATCCAATACAACGGCTACATGTTAACTACCATTTAAGATAATATTATTTTATTATTAGAGTGCAACGTAAGATTCCCAAGAAACTCGTTGTTGCGTGTTGGGTACGCCATCGAGCATAACGTCCCCTTTAAAGTCATATTAATATTTTATTCAAAAATATGGATAAATATGAAAATGTCATATTCTTTATTTACCTGGGGTGTTACATCATTCCCCCCTTTTGAGAATTGCGTCTTCGCAATTTTTAAAATTTATCTTGGAAACATCCTTGAAAGTCCCACATCGGAACAAGAGTCGGTAAAACAATCACTTTAAAATAAACGAAGATAAGTACAGAGGTTACCCGAGTTAACCCATACTAGGATTCCATGTAGAAAAACATGGACATGGAAGAAAAAGCAAAGGGTCATGTTCTTGAGGGAGAGTGATAGTAAACATGTCTAGGAGAAAGTTAACCAAAAGAAAATCACTAACTTGTGATGGGTTAAACGATATTCGATTCCCCAGTAGGAAAAGTTAATAGACAACATTTTTGTTTTAAGTTAATTTTTATTGAGGAATTTATTCATAGGGAAACATAATCACTTATCATGTTGACTTTCAAATTTTACTAGATTCCTTAATCAAACTCATATTTTTTTTCCAAAAGACGAGTATTTAGGGAGAATTGTTCGCATTTAGAGCACTATAATCAACTTCAAGAGAATCACCTAATACACCAAAGAGAACTATATACTTCCCATGTCTTTAGGATTTAACCAAAATCAAAACCAAAAAGGTTAGTACAAGGTCAGATAATTCCGAAAAGGATAACCCTTTAAAAAGAAAATCTATGCTTAATCTCCAAAATTTGTCCAACAAAACCCAAAGTTCAATGAGGACCATCCGATAAACAATTTGTCCTTAGAATTCTTCAAAGTAAACCAATCTAATATTGAAACCCAAATATTTGAAGGATTTAGTCACATAGTCCTCCAAGTTAAATCGTAACATTTATCTCCAAACAACATCAGTTGCTCCTAAAGTCTCGTATTGAAAAGTAATTAACCTAATCAAATATCCTCTATGATAGGTTAATAATTTTCATAAATAACCCAAAATCAAATTACTATTAATTTATAAAATCATATAACTAAAAATAATCAGTCAAAATAACTAGGGACTTCATGTAGTCCAGTGGTAGGCGATAAATACCAGTCACACTTTGGTTGTGGGTTCGATTCCCGCAGCTTTGTCCGACGCGATGGGTAGTCACACTGTCTACGTGTTGTCCTTATTCCAGAACTATATAATTCTCAAATCATTCCCCAAAAGGGATAAAATCATCAAAAATAACCATAACATAATTTAACCTCAATTTTATCTCATGCCTTTCACTTCAATCATAACATATAGTAACCCATAATTACCTCAAAAGTGAGGATCATATAAACAGAAATGGTTATTTGTAACTATGTCCACAAAAGAAAAGATAACTATTCCTTGAATAAAATTAGAATATATTAAACATCAGGGTTACAAATAATATAAAAAGTCTTCTAATGTAACCCCATCATCAAAAGAGACTTAATACTCTTAAGAATTTCACCATAACTCTTGAAGCCCTTATATGTTGACATCTTACTCATTCAACATTCTTCATGATCCATTAACCATTTCATTCCATCTTATTCCGAAATACCTCTTTCCTACAAACAAAATCATGAATCATATCCTAAGATTCCAAAATAGGAAAACAATAGTCATGAAATAATACATACCTTTGATTTGTCATTGTCAGTTTCTTCATCCTCAATCGGAATGGCATTAGATATTGGTAAACGAACATTTTTATGATCTTGGTGATCCCATTCACGAAACTTCTTCATAGGACATGTGTTTGCATAATGACCATGCACACCACATTTAAAACATTCAATTGATCCCTCAGAAAGAACTTCTTTCCCTTTCCTCGAGTCAACTAGATTATTCCTTTTTCCATGGCAGGTCTTGCTTTATGACCATCATTTCCATATCTATTGCATATTTCTGTCCCTTTGAAACATTTTCCTAGGTGTTTCTTTACACATCTTTGACACATAGGTTTTTGAACACACTTACCTTTATGATTATTACCTGTACTTCTGTAGGGATTTGTTTCTCACATATATGATGCCTTAGATAAATCACCAAGGTTTAGGTGGTCAATCATGACTCCAGATAGTTGGTTAAGGATAATCACAAGAGTTCTCATTGCAGCTCCCATATCATTCAGTTGCTTTCTCAAAAAAACTATCATAGTTTCCTTCACATCCACTATTACTTTGGTGCCTGCTAGATCCAGCCATTTACTAAAACCAAAAATGTCAGTGTGAGTATATAAAAAAACCATCATGTACTAATGAGGAAGATAAACACTAAGATATACTTACTCATTCACTTTATCTAAAACTAGGGCAATTTCTGAAATCCTAACAATTATGGTAATTCCACTGATGCTTAAAGAATATCCTAACCTCTAAAGTTATCTAAACCTCCCTTTGATACCAACTATAAGGCCCCAGCCTTAAACCTTACTTAATCTTGAGTTATTACAAGAATACACATTGAGGAACTTTTCAGGTTTAGAGTTTTAGAGAATTAGATCATGAAACTTGCATTACATTCCACATTTAAACAAAGTGGTTACATAGAAGACAATATTCATTTTCCCATCAACAAAAACATATTTAAAAAAACATGGATTCTTTCTTGACACATCCTTGACACTATCATCCCATCATGCACCTTTCCCTTTACCTGTGAAAAACATTTCAAAAACTTGGGATGAGCATAAAAATCTCAGTAAGGGTTATAAAAATATGGAAAGGAAACATGAGTTCATATATACATAAGAATGAAATCATACTTTACCCATAAAACATAGGTACTTTAACATACCTCATCAAATCATGAATATATCAAAGAAATCATAAGACATAAAAGGTAACTTGAGCCATTCATAACATTCTTACGTAGGGAGTAACCCTCTTGGTTATGTTTGGAATACCCACCATAGTATATTCCCTAAATCTCTTCGGAGAAACGTTTCACTCCTTCGCGTTACCCAATGCATTGGAGAGCTATATCGGGCTCACCCACCCTTAGTTTATCACGGAACCACCCGTATTCATAATAATTCCCAAGAACCTCAACATAATCGTCTCACATAAAACATGTATAAAGGAAACATAACATTTCCACCTTTCAATCACAAGATATCAATACAAAACATTGATATAAAAACATTATGAAAACCATTTTCAATACCAAAACAAAAGAGAAGTAAAACATGGTATTTATTTTTCCTAAAAAAAGTATGGCTTGTAGAGGAAGCCGGAACTCAAATAATGGTCACGGCGGTGGAGAAGTCGTTGTCGCCGCATACGTACGAAAAAAGACATTCCCTTTTTTCATTTAGTAAAACGCTTCATATAAAAAAGATTCCTTTTGGATAAACGTAAATGTCAAAGGGGTTTATACACCGTATAGAATAAGGTTGTGTATAAAACAGAATATGCCTCAATGAAAGGAGATTGAGACGAAGTTCCTTACAAAGATGGTATCCTTGGTTTAAGGATAAATCAATTACATAATTATGTGTGAAAAACGAATACACCAAATATAAGTGGATATTAAGTGTAAAATAATCAAAGGTCATTCACAGATATTCGAAGGATGACATATTCAATAACTAAATTTTGAACCCAAAGAAATCGAAATTGGGTTAAGAAGTTCCCTTGACAGCCTAACAATGTCACATCAAAACGAGCTGATGAGAGATAAAAAAGGGTATCTCATCATTTGGGCATAAAATTTACATCAATAAGGATATATGACAACATATCCCAACATAACAATATGTAAATTAAAATACCCAACAAAAGAAGTCTTTTAAAAAGAGGAGGGTGAAAGGTTCCCTTACCGACATGGGTATATTTCGAAACATACACCTTGTGAAAGAAGGACAATACAACATTGATGTAAATACTCATAAAAGAAAGTATATTACACAATGAGTAAAATAATGGTCAGTACATACACCAATCAAAGGAAATTATGGAAAATGTAGCATAAATCTCAGGGGAATAAAAGTGAGATGAAGAATCCCTTACGAAAACTCTGCAGCCTAACGACGCCACATAAAACTTACAAAAATGGATTGATGAGATAAAATAGGGTATCTCATCATATTAACTTAAAGTTTAAAGAAAGTGGAATATAAAAGAACTTCCCCCAACATAACAAAGAAGTTCTTAAAGGAAGTGACATAAATGATAGTACTTAAAAAGAAAGAGAGAGGTTAGATCTCTTACGAAAATTCGACAGCCTAAAGGCGCCACTCAAAACTTCCAAAATGGATTGATGAGAGAGACTAGGGTCTCTCACCATATGAACATATAAATTTCAGTAAGTGTAATATAAAAGAACATCCCAATAACAAGAAATATGATCTTTAAAAGGAATGTCATAAAAGAGTGTACTTAAAAAGAAAGAGAGGAGTAGTATCTCTTACCTCAAGTCCAGCTTGTCTTGTTCGTTTCTTTATATTCCTGAATAATAAACTTTGGTCAATTAATAATTGCCTAAGTACATCCTTTAGAGATTATTATTCAGTTCATATGACATATTATAATGTTATATTAATTGTTTAATAATGTTAGTTTATATCAGACGTTTTTGCCGATGTTTGGTACGTGAGTCAAAAATGAACATGTTTGAAAAAAGATTGCCCATGTAGTTATAAGTAAATAATTACCAGAATAGTATTAATGATTAAAATATCATATATATCCAGTAAATATTCATTTTATACAATTCTGTATAATTTGGAGATAAAAAATGAAAAGCACCGTTCATGGAGACGGCAGGCCGTACGTACGCATGAACACTACATTCATTTTTTGTCATATTAATGGAATTAAAACAAAATGAGAGAGATATATATATGTTATAATTCCAGAATGATATACATAATTTAGATGTAATATATTACATATATATCCATTATATATATGTACTTATAATATTACATAACATTTTGAGATAAGAAATGAAATGTATCGTTCATGTAGACGGTAAGCCGTACGTAGGCATGAACGCTACTTCCATTTCTATTTCATATTTAATGGAATTAAAACATAATGATCCATAATAGTATTTTAATTCCAGTATTTTATCATATATAATATCATTAAATATATCCTTTTTACGTACCACATATGGTATTAACGAATAAAATCACTTTGAGGGGGCGGTAGTCCGCACTTCCTTAAATGAAGATATCACATTTACCAATAATGGAAACCATAAAGGTACACCATAAATGAAAAATACATAAGCTTAAGTAAAACATAAACATATTAGATATCATATATAAATATAGTGTCATCTTAATGGCCACCTTTGAAGGTGTTAGAAGAATGTTGAACAATCATCGTTTCGGGAGGCAGAAATTCTCCATCCACAGAAACAGTATGTTCTTTAACCATTAGATGTAGGTGTGTGTAAGTGTAGCTCGAATACTTCTTATAACAACAACCTAGTATATTTAAGATACTGTATTTGTTACAAAATAAATGAATAAAAAGCGTTTAGGGGGTTGGAGAAGCAAAATAATACAAAAGGACACAAGTGAAGACATTACCTTAAAATCGGGTAACTCCCTTTGGTTTGAGCTCAAAGGCTCCCTTGGGAAGACTTATGCCCAAATTAAGGCTTCAAGGAGTATGAGAGGGAAGTGGAGAGACAAAATGGGAAGGTTTTGGCCGAGCCAAAGTCATTGGGTTTGTGGGTAAGGAGGTAGAGGTGGGGGCCTTTTATAAGAGGAGAGGAGGGGCACTCTTGTAAAGTTACAAAATGTTAATTTATTTTCAAAAGAGTTTAGGATTTTAAAGGTCCCACATTGATGTATTTCTAGGATAAGGCGATAAGGGTTCGAAATAAACTCACCCAACAGGTTTTGGACATGTGTAGAGCTTAGATATTACATTATCTTTCCATTTTATTTAAATCGTTAAATAATGAGGTCATCGCTGCATCATCATGATGTCATAAATAATTTAATTTATTTAATGTTTAAAAATTATAAAAAAATACTATGATGTAGGAAATAGTTTTAGCTTTCCAATTAATATTTATAGTCAAAAATAGGACTTGTATAACCCCATGTAAAAATTGTTTTAGTAAAACATCTCATGTTTGTGTCATTTTTACTTTTAAATTAAATAAAAAGATATTTATGTCATTTCCCCACCAAAATGGCTCCATGGGGTCCCCAAGTTGACCCATGGATTGTTTTGGTCGGCCATGACACATCCAATGAGGGTAGGACATGTTTCTAGGTCATTTAATTTTATTAAAACATTATTCTTACCATAAACTACACTAATTACCTCTAATCGCGATTAAAAACTTAATAAGTTACTATTCACAAAAAATTATTTTTATCCCATTGAACCACATTTTACTTATTAATGAAAACCATGTATGTCAGATTTTTGAAATTCAAAACACAAATATGGAAAAATTTCATTTAAACGGAAAAATCAGTTTTTATAAGTACCACTTAGTGGTTTCACTATTCATCCAAAATTGAAGTTTTTCAGAAAAATACCAAAAATTCATACTAAGCTATATTTGATATTCCGAATTCAAATATGAAGTCTATTTTACAAAATTCAAAACATATATGTAAAATTAATTAATTTAATAATTAATTCCCACCGTCAGAGAAAATAGCTTGTTTTTATGAAACAATAAGTATCAAAAGATTGACAATAGTTTAAGTCAGATTTCAAAGTGAAATTAATTTCGACGACCACTATTGGATTTAATAGTAAAAATATATTTTAATTTCACTTTAAAACCAATTCAAAAGATAATCTAATCACATAAATAAATTAGATTAAAAAGAGGTTTTGAATTAAAATACAACATTTTACACTATTCATTAAAAAAATGAACTTTATCGGAAAGATACCATGAATTTACACAAAGTAAATTTTGATGTCCCAATTCTTAAGAAGAGTTTTATTTGGTCCAATAGAATGTATAAGAGTGAACAAAACTATATTTAATGACGGTTCGCCATCAAAAGGTGATAAGTGAAACTTTAGTGAAAACTAGGGCATATACGCCTAAAATTGAATTCTTTCCATATTTTAAGCCTTTATCTTTTATTGGATAAATGTAAAAACATTTAAAAACATATATAATCATATTTTAGTTATTTCTATCCATTCCCTCCAATACAACGGCTACATGTTAACTACCATTTAAGATAATATTATTTTATTATTAGAGTGCAACATAAGATTCCCAAGAAACTCGTTGTTGTGTGTTGGGTACGCCTTTAAGCATAACGTACCCTTTAAAGTCATATTAATATTTTATTCACAAATATGGATAAATATGAAAATGTCATATTTTTTATTTACCTGGGGTGTTACAATTTTATTCATATTTTAACAAATATATTGGATAAACTCTTTTTTTATGATAAAAAGTCATTTGTACTTATTATGTTCTCAAGTATGTTATATAATTCATTATTATAAACCATGTGTGTTGAATATATCATATCATATTCCTAATAACAACACATTGTTGATAAATACGATCCCTTATTATATAAGATAAATAATATTGAAATTGACCTATTTTATATAGATCCATATTAGCCCGTTATCTTCTTTTTCATTTTACTCCATGATTTTTCGACCATTTCCTTAATTAAATGAATGAATACAAAAATATTAATAAATTTTTTCTTTTATTTTTTACACCTTTATATTTAAAATATTTTTAAAATATACATTTGGTATCATATTCACTTGAAAATTGAAGAATTAATTTCTATAACATAGATTCCGGATGTTGACT
The DNA here is from genome assembly GCA_963277665.1 of Viscum album. Taxonomy (NCBI): domain Eukaryota; kingdom Viridiplantae; phylum Streptophyta; class Magnoliopsida; order Santalales; family Viscaceae; genus Viscum; species Viscum album. The sequence continues at coordinate 1,367,591,138 of OY728119.1, forward strand.
CTCCATGGAGCTTCTCAATACCACTTTATGTATCCCATATAAATATATCCATTGAAACCACTTATCCACATTCATAATACTTTGTATAGGTTTCATTGACCGTGTTTTACTCTTAGCATAATCGAATATTATCTTGGGATAAATATTTATCTTTTTTACTATCAGAATAACACAAGAGCCTATACCTTATATGTTACACTCACCTATCATGAACACTTTTAGGAAAATGTTGTAAAAATTAATTTCATTTATATGAATTTTATAATAATGATTCTATAATATATTATATAAATATCAAAATAGTGTTCTCTAAAATAGTTAAAGGTTAACCACAACACTCTTCTATTCATTGATGAAAAAACCCAAGGGGGAAATGATGGGTGGGAAATGACCCATCCCCCATATCAAGAGGCTGATATGACCCACTAGTACCCTTTTGAATAAGAAATTTGGTTTCCCCTTTAACTAACCCTTAATATGTCCCATATTTTCCCTTTTTATATATCAGCTCGAAAGCCCCAACACTTCATTTTGGGGCTCTAAATATTCCATTTTTTCTCTAGGAATTAACCATGTTGTTAGAAATGAATGAACTCCCCTTGGTTACACATTTTAGATGAAGATGAATTCCAATTTACTCAATTTTAATATTCATCAATAGTTCATGGAAAATGAATACTTATGCTATAATCAGGTTGTTAGACCGTCATCACATAGTATTTTTTTTGAAAGAATATTATATTTTTTTCTCCCATTAAAAATCCTAGAGTTTGGTTTATAGTGAATAATTTTATTTTTTAATATATTTTTATGAATTTCTTATAAATCATGATCCCCTAACCATGATGATATTTGTCTATTTCTCAAGGTTTTCTATACCTTTTGAAATCCCAACCATACTCTTTAAGAAAGTTAATTTAGTGGGTAGATTCATATTCATAGATTATATATCTAAATCATAGTGTCACCCAATACCCCATAATATTTTTGTTAATGTGTATATGTCCAAGACCCTTATTGATTCTATATGCATTGAGGTTGATAAATATTTTCTCTATAATGGGATATTTTATTTTGAATCCTTGTGTGATTATTTCCATTTGTGTAATTGATTAAGAAATCATCTATAGGCACACCATCAAGGTTCATCTAAGAAGAAGGTATTTATTTGAGTTGGATTGGGCACTATCATACAAATTAATAGGATTATAAAGGTTCCTCATAGTTCTCATCTGACTGGAAACTATAAAGACGGTGAGGTTGGGTGGAGAAGGCCAAAACATTTTGATGAAATGAAAAAGATGTAGGGTAGAACCCATTAAATAATTTACTAAGCCTATCTATTAGTAATAATATTAAGAAATCAATACATTTGGATGGGTGGGATATTCCATAGTTTCTGATTGTGGGAGAGTTTGGATAATATTTTTATTTTAGGAAATATGTACCCACGTCAAATCTTTTGGAATAGGCAATAGTGATGAAGTAAAGGGAAAAACACCCTCTAGTAAAAATGTTCATGTAAAGGAGAAGGATGTTGAGGCCAGGGTGAAAATAAAATTCAATATATTAGGTTAATATTTCATGGGAAGTAAATATTATGGGGTATGGAAAGCACTGAAGTAATAATTGAAAATAAATATAGCCATTGAAAAATATATACAAGAATATAAATTATATTAGTTTATTATAGAGATACCCACAAATTCTTATAAAGAGTCATAATGTGACGAAAAAAACCTATAGGTTTACTCATACTAAGATTTATAATATCTTAATAAAAAAACCATAGAATAGGCTCTAATTTTTTAAAAAATAGATTATTTGATCTATGATGTTATCAAATTAATAAATATTTGAAAACTATATATTGAAAGGACAACATTGAGGTTCCCAAGATGATGATTACCATATTTATGATGGAAGATTAAGTTCATGAGGCACTCAATAAATCTCCCATTAATTGTAAATTATTTTCAAAAAGGTACCCAATAATATTCGTCCTATCACTGTTGAAATAAATATCATACTGACATTAGTCCTATTACATCAATATAAGGAAGATATGTTGAAAGAGGAATTGACTATTAAGTAATCACTAGTGTACATAAATAAAATCTTATAAATATAAATTTAGGTTGACATAAATACAAAACAAAAGTCATGGATTAACAATCAATAATTTATTCTACCCTGAATATTAATTATAGGGGATATTAGATTAGAGGAACAAATAATTTCATTGGAAAATATACCCTATTAATTAGACATATTCTTAAAATATGATCCAAATAAGGGGGAAATTCAAATTTAATTTATTTTTCATAGATTTTGCAGCTCCAACATCCAAAAATTATCCCTGAATGGTCTAGTTATGACATGAATTACATAATATATTTTATGGAAAGGCAACTATTCCTAGGTTACAAAAAAACATAAAAAAATATTTTTCATTGAAAAAATAATAATTAAATAGTAAGTAATTTCATAGCTAGATCAATTCATAAAGTTAACCTATGATGTAATAAATTTGTTTGAACACTCAATCACATTGAGTATATAAGTTAAGAATAATGTCCCTTTGGACATCATCCATCTAATTCCATTAAAACATACAGTGATACATTATTTCATTATCATAAGAAAATATATTTAAAGATTGAATAATGTCAATCTTATATTACATACGAATGAATTAGTTTATAACATATAATATTTATTCCCTAGTAAAGAAATATTTTTACATTTTCCTTTACCCAAGGAATTTACATTCTTTAATATCCTCATTTAGCTAAGTCTGATATCAAAGTAATGTTCAATGTTAATTAATCAATTGTATCAATAGTAACAAAATTATAATATGGGTATCATGTTTTACATATATTAAATAAGACCTTTGATTAAGTGTTATATTGCTTAAATGATAATACATTTTAACTTAACCATATCCATTTATGGTCTAGGATTCAAATTTTACTAGGGAATAACCAAATATTGAATAAATCTCCTCACTTAATCGATTTAAGTTGTGAATCATGTCTATCATACCAGGTATGACTATTTTATGGTTTAGAAAATTACTCATTGTCTGCTCCTTTTTTTTGATAAACTAAACCCCATTCATCCTGTGTCCTAACTATTCAGTTTCTAAGCTATTTGGAAACTAGAGAAAATAGGAAAAATGAACCAAACTCTTAGGGTCACCTAATTACTTTCTTTTTATACACATTATATTTTGGTGGATCCCTAGATCATAATAAAACTACTAAGTGAAATTATATAGGTCTTGACAAACATTAAGTTTATAATGAATATGACACTTTATATTTTTAAAAATGATTTTAATCTCACCATATTATATAATTTTTTCTCTTTATAGGTATGAATTATTTTAATGAATTATTTTTGAATCCTATTTCAAACAGTAATTTAATTTTTTCAAACAACATTTATGTGATACTCTTTATAGAACTCAATGCTCATGTTAATAAGAAAAATTAAAATCCAACTCTATTCACACATATCTAAATGAATTATATGCATAAGGTATGTGAAACCCTTGCATGTAATGTCCTAGAATCACATGAAATCAAAAATCCCAATAATAGTAGTCAAGGTGAAATTGCTATAAAACACTATTTTTCTATATAAGACATAATACCTTTGCCTAGTGAGTAGTTTAACACAAATTCCCTTTACTCAATGTTAATTTACTCAAAATTGAACAAAATTCCATAACAATTCCAACACAAAATATGTTTTAACAAGAATTGAATTATTTATTAAATTTAATATCCTAATACAAGACAAATTCAATAAAGAAGAGAACTAAATCAATTATCATACCTTGAATGTAAATCCTTATATACATTCATTAAATACATAAATTAAATCATACATCCATTCTAGAAATAAACAATTATCTCTATGAGTAAAATGTGGAAAAAATTAAATAAATTAAATATTCATATATTTAAACATATAATAAACAATTTACGAAAAATTAATATATAAATATAATTATAGATATTTTATAAATTATCCATGATTTATGGACATTATAAAATATAAAAAATAATATAAATTTATTTTTATTTCTAATATAAAATACTCCATATTATTTTTTCCTTTGAAATTTAATTTAAATTTGTGATAGCTGAAATATAAACATTACAAATTTTAAATATTCATTTATTTTAAAAGAATTAATAGGATCACATATTTAATATTATTGAAATCTTGATCATATAAAATATAAAATCTACCTTTTGACAAGGTCTAAATAAATTTTCAAATAAATCCCCTTTAATTCAAACATTTAATATTAAATATTATGAAATATTAATAATATTAGATATAAAATCCATTATATTTAGCCTTATTTTTTAGTTTATAAACACTTTATAAATTAACCACAATATTTTCTTGTAAACACATAATATTGAAATTATATGTTATGTCACATAATTCTGACGTAATTTAATATTAATAATTATTACTATGAAATATTTATTTATTAAATATTTTATAAAAAATAATAAATATTTAATTAAAAACAATCTAAAATCGATTAATTTATAAATAATTTATAAATTAGATAAATATATTAAAAAAACCATGTTTATAAATTAGAAACATTCTACAAACAATATAAATCAATTTAAAATTTAAAAATAAGAAAAATTAAATTTTCTATGTCAGTCATATTTTATGATATATAAACCATATAAAAACACATGAATTGGTTCAAAACCTAAATATTTTTCTTACAATAGGAATGTTTTCTTCTTAGGCTGATAGTCTAGCATTATCAATCATACTTGATATTTTATATAAAATTCTATGACATTCCTATCATAGTTTATGTCTTCCCTATACTACTTAAACTAATGTTCCACATAACATTATCCTCTGGCATTTGGTGAAATGTGTAATAGTAACCATTTAGTTCTTAATAGTCATTTCTTATGAAACATCCAAAATCATAAGGATGATACAATGCTCTGCTTTTAAAACAGAGTCATTCACTATGAACCATAATGATTGACCATGTTGTACGTCAAAATTATAGGATTTTTATTGGATCATACATTATGATATCACATATTTCACAAAACAAACCTATTAGTCTTATGATGTCAAATATCATGGGACATGAAATAATTAAAAAATTATATCATCTTTAATGATTTCGAATATGATATTATTTTTAATAAAAAAATATATACCATAGCCTGTGATATCTAATAAAAAAATGATTTCTTCATTATAAATGTGACTTTGGGAATCGAGAATCATGGTAAATTTTTAATACAACTAATTAGGGGGAATAGATTCTCTCAAATGAACAGTAAAAATAAATTTTTTTTTAAATAAAAAATATTTTATGTGTTTCATAAAATAACATTAAAATTGTTTCCCTAAAAATATTAAATTAATTTGATAACACAATCCTTAAATTTGATAATATAATATTTATATTATTTAATATATAAAATTTCATTATTGGGTTTGAAATTTAGATTGTTAGGAATAATCATAATTACCACAACAATGGTGGAACAATTATTTTTTCAAATTATTGTTTTATTAATATCAAGGAATTTATTCCAAGAAAATTAAATTCAAATAATTTAAATAAATAATATAATTTTATTTATTAACATATTAATGTATCTATTAACACAAATTTAATTGGTAATCAATACTAAGTATGATTAAGGATATGTAATGGTCAAAATGTTATTTTTCTTCCAAAAAGGATTTTCCCAAAAATTTAATTTTTAATTTTAAAGATATATTTATAATATTTTAAAATCTAATTAGATTAAATATATGTTTAATTTAGTTCCATCATACAAAAAAATCATTATATGGATTACTTTATATTCTTAATAAACCATAAAATCACAATGTTAAAACCCTGTCAACTTGTTTAAAATAAAAAGAGTAGAATATCAAAATGTTATGGTAAAAACTCTATAAAATGTTAAAAAACATATAAAAAATTGTGTTTGTTGATTTAAAAACTCATACAATTCCCACAATAAATAATATTGAACCATTGGAGACATTTACAATAGAACAATTTCATGGAATTATTAAAATATAATAGCTGTTTCGAAAAGGTCCCTTTTCTTCTCTTATAAAAGGTGGTCACTAAAACCATTTAAGAAAGAAAACATCCATTAAAAATTTCCACAAAAAATTTCCAAATATAATCTTCTTGATTCAATTTAAACTTTTTTATTATTCAGGCCACCTAAAATTATAATAAGTCCCAAAAATCTAAGGCATTTACCGAGAGTATGTTCAAGGTCTCCATGTAGGTAGCACTTAGTTCTTAACATATATTTATTTTTATTTCAGCTATAAAAAAATCCATACTATAAAATTTAAATAATCATAATTAGTCTTTTATATATTATGATATTATTGTTATAACCATTGTTTATTCTCTTTCATCTACAATGTAAAACAAGAATCATCATAGTGTGTGTGCATGGATTACTGCCTCCATGAAGAGACACGTACAATTATTCATCACCACTACTTCTGGCTGGTCATAATAACAGTATTTATGAATAATTATGATATATACAAAGAATTAATTATTCTAAAAATTTCATTTACCATCTACCTTCAACCCTATAATTCCTTAAGTAATAGAAACACTAATCAAATGTTCTGCATACTACTGCCACTATGTATAAATGAGTTTAATTTTACTTCAATTTCAAAATATATGATTTTATATAATAATTTAGGTGTAAATATGATATATATATAATTAATAAATATATCATTATATTTTTTATTTTTTAATAAATTACATTTATAAAGTTATCCATCTATATCACTAAATAACCCAAACCCAATTTATTACCATTTTTGTTTTCTTAAAAGGTGGATAAATCTACCATGTAATGGTATTATAACATAGTAATTATTTATAAAAAAACAATTATAGTACCTTTAATGTGTTATAAATGATTATATTTTAGTGAAAATTTAATATCAATGTCACTTTTTTAAACCTACTTCAAAGGAGTCAAAATTAGTAACACCCAATATTTAAAAGAGATTACAAGAATATAATACGTGTTGAGAATTTTCATTGAATAAGTGTATAAATAAAAATTAATTTTAGTAATTTTATGAAATATTTAATTAAAATGTTAATATTTATGATATATGGGGTGAAATAACTTCAATGGAAGTCATTGGTAAATGTATGTGATCTGGAAACTAAATCTTCTTTATTGGATTTATACAATTTATTATTTAAACTTCATTTTTACATGGATTAAAATTTTAAATTATGTTTCCATTCTTATTTATAAGAAAATTATTGTGTATCACCCCAATATTTTAAGATATTTTCCATTTAGAAAAAAGTTTATTTCGTTGATAGTCTTGTAAATACACACGACACCCGATTTAAAGAAATCACTTTTTAGTTATGTTTAGAAAAATAAATCAAATAATGGAAAATTTATGGAGTATATATAGTAAATTCATATTTTATATATCCTCTTAAAATGTTTTACACTCATATAATATATTTTATTGGTCTAAGATATGACAAAACCCAATAAAACACATAAAATACTATATTTTTTACATGGTGTTTTATCACTCTTTGTTAGAGAACCATTTTTAAATATAATTTATGACCATTTTATAAATTTATTATTTCAGAATAAAATAATAATTTTGATGAGAATCATAAAAATTAGATTAGGGTGAATTTTTGGTGTTTTTCTATAATGTTTCATTTTTAATGAAAAGTGAAAAATATTGAGTTTTAGTTAAAAACTTATTTTACATCTAATATATTTATAAGTATAAATTATATATTTGTTTTATTTTAAAGATTAATTAGATTATATTTTTATCAATTTATCTAATTTAGTTCAGTGGAATAAATTTCACTCATAATATAATTTAAACACTCTTGAAGCTCCATTATGTGAGAGAGATAAACTAATGGAAAAGGGGAATACCTTAAGCACAATGTGGGTCAACCTTTGAAAAAAATCAAAATATTGACAAAGGAATTGACGAACAACCCATTTGGAGGGAGTCGAGCAAGTTTCTTGAGTGGCTTGCAAGTTAGTTGCACTGACACTATGGGTCACGCAAGTCACTTGCGAACCCGATTCTTTTTTGCCCAAGGTGTCCAGTGGCCTATAAATAGCCCCTGTGGGCCCCCCATTTCGAGGACGAATTTTCCAATACTCAGATTCAAGCTCTGGTCAACAAAGTCTTTTTCTGATGTCTTCTGAACATTTCTAATGTAATTATTTAACTAGAATAGAAGCTCTAAAGAGGAAGAATAAGTGCTAAATGTTAGAACTCATAAACCCTTGTGCGCCTAAGTGTCCATTGCTTAAGGGAAATGAAGCCACTTGCGTGCTGCCTTACCCTCTAAAGGGAACTTGCACGCCACCCTTCTAGAAGCCTCTAGGGATGATTCTAAGGGCTTGAGTTCCTCTTCTCACAAGTATTACCCTATAAATTATTCATTGCCCAAGGTGACTCATGTCGCATAAGTCAACTTGCATGACTAGGACTTGCACACCAGAATGATACTTGCGTGCATCCTTCCTAGTCACCTCCTTTCCTCAAATACACCTCCCCTCTTCAAGACATAGCCTTAAAAACCCTCTTCAAAGCCATTTATGGTATGCTTGCTTTGTTGGATTCTTTATCTAAAAGGAATTCTGTGGGAACCTCTCCCAGAACCTCATGAATTACAAGCATTATGTCACCACGGTTAGGGGTTTCTTATATAACCTCATCCTTGGAGATGAGAAGATCTTTTGATTTGAGCCGCATTCTTATGTGTAAGGCCCAAGTTACAAGTCCCCTTAATATGGGCTTCCTTTTTAGGGGTAAGCCCCAATCATAGTTTCCTTAAACATTGGGAATCCTCCTGGAAGTAATCCCTAATCTTAATTTCTTTTTATTTGGGATTCCTTCTCTGGAATAACCCACATCATTTCTCATAACTACATCTTCCATGTCACCATCGTCAAGTTTATTGATACCTCTTGTTTCTCACACTGAGCATTACTCATGTGAGATTAGAGTGTAAATGCAATCACAACATCTATTTTTGGGCCATTAACCATGCACAAATCCCATATTTCATTGCCCGAACTACATGGACTTTGATCTCTTCCTTAAAAGTAGAGTACATAGGAAGCCTTTATAAGGTTCAAGCCAATTGCTCTTTAATTCTATTCCGTCCCAAATGAAGTTAAACTATATCCTTATTATCCAACTACGTGGGTTCTGATTCCTTTTTTAACATGGATACATAGGTAGCCCATCTGCGGGTATGATCCCAACTTTGAAATAATCCCTATATTTCTGAATGACAATAAACTTCAGGTGCCCCACTGAGTGGCTTTAAAACTAGTATGGTCATCATAATGACCGTGTAAAAGATTCTCTTAACACCCATACATATCAATTATCGATTTCCTAATTTAAGGAAAAATAATTTTCATGCTTTGTGAGTAAATAAGGATTTGTGAACATAACTTAAATCTATAAGAGAGTCCTGGGTTTGGATATAATTCCCCCCCAAAAAGGTGTGATGAACCAGACCTCCCATCCTCTCGACCAATGAAAATTCTTATGCCTCATCGGTCCACAACTAATGAGAAACTACCTTTGGAAAGTAGGTCCAAATGTGTATAGAATCATTGGATGTTGCTTGTTCTATGAATAAACCCATTAGAAACTGATTGGAATGTTTTATCATCAAATCGACAAGGTCATCCCTATTTCCAGAAGAAACCAAAAATGGTGAACCCGACGTGAATCCTTAACCAAGTTAAATGATGTTTTAATTATTTGTTAGGCCCCTAATAAACTCAATATGAGGGCCATGAAAGCAATGAATAACTTATGTTCTCATCCAAAAGTTGAATTCTGGAAAAATTTATATTGATTATGTATTCTATATAAAACATGCACTATTTTACAAGATCTCTCTACAACAAAGAATGGCTTCTTTAAAGTTCACACCTGTGAATGCCTCGACCCCTACTCTTGTTGGATCTTCATCCTCTCAGAGGACGATATCACATACTCAATATCTTCAATGCTGGGTTTCGAATGCATTGGTGAGGTAATACCATCAACATAGTACCATCCCGACTCTAGAGGCCGCTTAACAATCCCTCCAAGTTAAAAACTCACCCTGTTTGTTTGGACAGTGATAACTAATGGTTAAAAATCAAGTGGTGCCAACAACCGTTTCCAACTGTTTCAGGTCGTTATCCCCAGAATGAAACAACCAGTCCCTCCCATATTATGGGGAGGTGAATGAAGAGGTCACTCAAGGCCTCAATTCAAGATGACAAGAGTCCTTCAGGAGGATTCCCACAAACAATCACCGCCACACTCGTGTGGTAGTGCACCCTCAACAAGATGAGGGTATCACCTCTAGGTGCTCAGATCAGGTTCCTCAAACCTGACCATACAAGACGAACCGTCAGAGGATAAATTTGGCCAAAAGGGAGTAGGTTATTACCTTTTCCCCCTCTGGAGAAGTCCATAAATCTAACTTGATGGGAAACAACGAGTAGGCATATACACCCGTTCGTCCTAATTTCACCGCCCAGCATACTCGTCTGGCAGTAAGACACCAATCCCACCAGGAAAATCCAATAGATTACTATAGGTAGGCACATACACCTGTTTATAATTAACCATCCCGTCACCAAGCTCATATGACTGTATCGAAAGAAACTCTTCAATCAAATGTGGTGACCACCAGTAAATAGGCACATACACCTGCTTACACTCATCAATTCTGCCAGCAGTCACGCCTTCTAGTATTGAAGGATGTACATAAATCATATTTGGTAGAGAAGAATCAGTAGGCACATACACCTTTGATTCATCAATATAATCAACAATCTCGTTTGGTAGCAACCGAAGATGTCAATTGGAAAGCTCCAATGACAAACACGAGGCAGACACAACTTTCTGCCCCACACATGATTTCTATTAGAATTCACAGAAAAGAAAAGGAGGACTGGAGTAGGAACAAACACCTAATCCAAGCACGGAATGGACGTATATTCCCATTCCAGTAGCTGATGTCACCAAGAACAGTCTGAAAATGGTGAAAGTGCATATGAAAATCCCTGCCAATATTCTAGATACCTGTCAGAATATTATAAAAACTTCAACGACATCATAGGGAAAGAAGCATAAATCTATTCTTATCAGTGGAGTGACTCATCAACATGCCACTCTAGAGCAGATACACACCTCTATTCCAGTACAGGAGGTTCGTGAGGCATACTCCCCCATGTCATATGGACAATCAAGTCAGGCACATACATCCAATTTAAATGTAGATAATCAGCCTAACCTGACCATTTCTCAAGAGCAGGCACATACACCTGCTCATAATAACCACATTCATCAACATGTGGTTTCCAAAGTGAGTATGAAAGCACCCAAGAAGAACACCCATCTAGCACAGTTGAAAAATCAGGAGCTAATCTACAACATAACCTTGCTCTATGATGGAGTTCTTGAAGCCCTCAGACAATTTTCTACTATAACTCAATATTCTACTCTCTAATTTCCAAATTCAAGAAGTAACAATAATTATGATGTTCTTCATCATACACTTCCTCATGAAGGCTTGATTAATGACAATTCAGTCAATCTCGAAGTATTATCTTTACTTGAGAGCCATGATAACCCTCTGTGTAGCTAGAAGACCAAGGAGAAGGAGGTTTCATCTTTTTATGTAACCCACCATGGTGGTCCTCCCCATGATGATGAATTTAGATATGAAAGTCCTCTCTGTAGTGGTAATTCACATTTTCTGGAAAATTCTTCAATGGAAAATGCAGTAACAAGAAATCCCTCTTATCTTGAGGCACCTATAAATGCAAAGCCTGTCATGTCTGATTCCTTACCACTAGCAGATGAAATACTTTCTCAATCAGAAGATAGCCCAGGGTGTAGGTCATTCTCTGAACCACTCCTGGGTCATTCATCTTCTAATTTGACAAATGATTTCTCTACCAATCTTGTTGAATCTAATGAAGCAAAAAATAAGCACCAGCTTTGGTCCAATTAGGTAGAAGAATCTTCATCAAATGACAAAGAGGAAGTGATGAATATGTGAAATCAACTAGCTAAAGGTGAAATACCTATCATGTTTTGGCCTTTGGATGACTCGTAATTTGATATTCCAGAAACATTGACAGAAGATTGTATTAATGATATTTGTCTCAATATATGGAAAACACGTTGTCACTTAAAATAGAAAATATTATCTTATGATGAATATCAAAACCATTTTAAGGTAATAGAAGGGTTGAAATGCCAAACTGAATTGGCATATCTCTCAGTTTCTCGACATCCAATGGTTGAAAAGCAGTAGAGAGCCTTTCAGCATACATGCCTTAGTGTATTAAAAGGCTGCGCTAGTTAACTACCAATGCCCCATCTGGTATTCATATCAGGGGATGGGGTGTTCATGGAGAATTTCATTTCACTGTGATCTCCAGTTAACAAAGCCCACCAAAAGTGGTCTCATGCAATGTTATTTCCCACGGTTGGACACATCTAACTGGTGTTGTGCGTAATCAAAGGCTTTCTCAAGAACATGCCTCAACTAGTTCTTCCCAAAGTCAGGAATATAAAGAACAAGTTGTCAAATTTCTCTTTCATCAAGAAAATGATAATATCGAACAAGCATCTCATTTAGAGCATGAGCATCATCAAGTGATAGAGGTGTCAGAAATAATCCAATGGTCATCTAAGCCAATTGATTTGAGTGGATGTAGGATGATGCATCCGACCAATTTCCGAAACAAAATCCGCAAAGTCAGGAGAGATTTTAAGAAAGTCTCAGATGTAGCAGCTGAAGAGCCACCTCAACTTTCCAGACTAGGGACACTTTTAATACAACCCTCAGGATCAACAGATAGGATTTGAGGAGTTGAGCAGGAAAATCAGGAACAACCCCAGTCCACCGGACTCGAGACTTTTTCAAATTCTCAATCTATTCCTCAGAAAAAGTCAGTCTTATATCAATTAGGGAAGAATCCACAAGAGGAATGCGGAGCCAAATTATCAGGAGATTCCCTCCAAATTACATTTCATTAAGAAGTTCTCGAGGGGTCAACCAAACAAAAGGCAATGTATTCTAAAGGACATGGAAGAAGATAGTATTGTAGAAGCACTGAAAGAAAGGCTGCAATGCGTTATCCATTGGTAAATGTCATCAATACCATTTTCACTAATACCCCAGAACATGAGGATCATTCTGAGGGATCAGATGAAGATGTTCCTATTCAAGAAGCTATACACACAGAAACTAATGATGGTGGTGTGTGTACGAGAAGACAGAGGGTTGCCCATGGGTAAGACATTATTTTGGGTAATTCCCTTTCATACTACAGAAAGGAACATGCCAAGGAAAAGGGTAAAAATAAGGTTACATTCAACCATACCTATTGGGAAGGACAATCACTCTCATTAGAGGAAAGGTTCACAGAGCAAGAAGACGAAATGAAGGAATTAAGGAGGTTAAATGCAGATCTACTTCAAGGTAGTCTTCCTATTAAGAATGATGGAGTTAATCAATCAAGGGAATTTGTTGCAGATACTAGGATGGATCAAAAATACCCCCTTTACATGTACATCCTCATAGTTCCAATCCTATGGGTCATACGTGACAGTAACTGGCAATACTACCATCAGTGGCAGTACCAGTCGCCACACCAATCCAGACTCCAGTTATTACACCTGCTCAGGTCCAAGCTCAACCAGATGTTTCTCAAATATTAATGACTACCATTGAGTCATTAACAGCTTGGTTGGAAGCTATGGAAGGAAAACATGCACATGTTCAACCAAAAAATAGATCTTACCATGAATGGGTGGATGCAATCCCCCCCATCAAAATTTGTGAATACCATATTCCCAATTTTTAATGGTTCGAGAGATCCTGAAAAAAACTTAACACATTTTGTTTCACGTTGTGATCCTATGATGGGAACTCCTAAACCACAAGAATTAGTTAAGCTCAGTTGTTTTGTGTAGTCATTAGATGGACCTTATTTGTTTGGTATACAATTTTGCAATCTCGATCAATTACTGGGTGGGAAGATCTCCATCAAAGATTTATTCTTCAATTTAGATAAACATTGCCAAAGACAATAGTTTTTGATCTTACCAATTATAAGAAAATGGAGAATCAAAGTGTTTATGATTTCATTGCTCACTGGAAGGGATTAACATATTCCTTATGTTTAGCACTCCCTCAAGACGAGTTTCTGCCAATCTGTGTGGCAGATCTGCATGACAAATTACGCACACCGTTGATCCCTATGAAATACACAGGAGGGTTTTGAGACCTTACTCCAATCGCACAATAGATAAAAGTCTCTCTTACAAATACTAAGGATAAAACTCATGTAATTACATCAGTTCTGGGAAGGAGAATAGGGAAAGTAGAGACTGCTATAGTTACGCTTAAACAAGCATCTGTACTAGCATATAATTCAAAACCTTCATCATATCGAAGGGATCCACATCCTGAGCATCAACAAAAATGACCGTCTTGTCAAGATGATCAAAAATATCAACGACAGAAATAGTATCAATATTTTAAGAATATATTTTATTCTTTCTGGAATGAAGAAGTTCCTGGCTACTTCATCTCGGCTCTGCAAAACAATCTGGTTCAGTTTCCAAGGTCCAAAAGGATGAACAAGAATGAAGATAAATACCTCCCCAACTATTTCCTGTTTCATTTGATATTGGGGCATCCAATTCAGGAGTTTTTTTCTTCAAAGACATCCTGAAAAAGATGGTGGACTCTGGAAAAGTAAAACTGAAATGTTCTTTATCCCATTTAGCATGTGTTTCGACTATTAATCCAGAGTAAGAAGGAAAATGACACGAAGTCAAAATTAGAAGTACACAAAAATATGATGATTTTATGGTAAGGAAAATGATCGACCAAAGTCATTACATTTAAAAAAAAAATTGAATCAACCAATTGTGTCTTCTACTATGTCTGCCACAGCAAAACCCCCTTCATCAGAAAGAAAATCCTCAAAGAAGTGGCGTAATTTGAAGAAAGAAGACCAGTTAGAAGAAGAAGTTCTCATGTAAAAGCCTATGTTTTCTTTGACTTTGGAAGATTTTATGCCATCTGATTCAAAATCAAGGGCACCACCCCACCAAATGGAACAACCTGAACTTGTTAATCAGGAAGGATCTTCATCAGATGAAGAATTTATCTTCAGTTATATTAACATGATTCATTTAACAGATCCTTATGCCAATGAAAATTTCAATTATGATTAGCATAAGTTACCTATATCTAATAGAGGAATTAGAGAAATAGATAGAGGTCTAAGATACCGAGGAATATGTAGATTTTAAAGAAGCCACTATTTCAATCCTACACTTTCTAGAACTGTATATGCAGTGGAAACTCATGGGAAAGACCTTTAGCGTGATCAACAGGAATAAGAATGTTCTTCCACACATGGCGGATTCAGTCTTGACATAGTTATTTTGGAAGACCATTTAGAGGTCAAACCTTATTCCTCTCAGCAAATAGATAGACCTAGTTGGTCTAATCTACTGAAGCCAGGTGTATTTCCAATTCCTACCCCGATATGGGATGCATCTACTAACAAATCATAAATATACAAGGCACATTGAAAACCACATTTTCATGATGGGAAACGTAGTCCTTTGGACCAAAAGTATGATGTCTTGAAACATTTGGCCCAATTACCGACCAAGATTTAAATTCTGGATTCCTTAAATCTATCACAAGATCTTCAAGAGGTTCTTATTGAGGCTTTTTCAAGTCCTCAAGAATTCAAAACTGAAATTGTTGCGGCTGAGGTCTACCATATAGAGAATAGTCCTGTAGAATGCCCTTTAATGATATGTTTTATAGATGAAGATGAAGATGATGTTGTACATGGTCATATTAGACCTCTATATCTATCAGAAAAAGTCAATGATATGGACATATGAAGATATTTCATTGATAATGGATCAGGATTCAATCTCATTCCTATTCGTACACTTTGTCGATTAGGCCTCACTAAATCTGATTTATCTCTTTCTACTGATGTTTCAAGGATATGATAAGAATTAAAAACAACCTTAGGGTGAAATTACACACAGAATTTCATTTAGAGACATTTTATCAAATTCAGATTTCATGGTTGTTCATCAGGACACAACCTTCAACATTTTCCTTGGAATACTTTGGCTACATCAACATGCGGTCATACCTTCGTCAGACCATCAATGTCTTAAATATTATTTCAATGGTAAAATTAGGACATTGTATGGTGATAAGGCCACATTCAAAACTTGTGAATCACAATACATTGAGGTAGAATTTTATCACATAGAGGGAAAGGAAAAATCCACTGCAAATAAGGTCACCAAAATTTATGCTCCCAATGGTTTGGAAAAGATTCCAGTAAACCCATTCATACATGTGAGTATAAATTATGTGTTACCTATTGGTCAAATTGACAGGATAGACCTAAATCCAAAAACTCTTATGGAAACTTCCATAATGTCAATTACGACAATCAAGCCAGACAACATGGGAGAAATTGTTTATTCACCAAGAAATGATGAAATAACAGATGGTGATGTCTTCATTTCATCTGTTGAGATATAGAAATTCTATACATCATCCACCAGGTCAGATGAAGTTATTTTAATGTCAGAGGAAAACAATGATGTCGATTCCCAATCCATCATATATTCTTTACCACCCAAAGAAGACCCTTCATTATCAATAGGGTCAGAAATGGAAGCATCTTCTTCAAGATGTTCAAATTTTTACTTCTCCCCTGACCATGAAAATTCCGCTTCATCATCTACTATGTAAGTAGAAATAGAAGAAGTAACACATATTGAAGAAGAGGAGGAATATCCCAGGGATTCTCCTCTATCATTTGAAGAGGGCATCTCTACCACTGTTGATGAAATCAAAGAAATAAATCTGGGTACAAAATAAGATCCACACCCCCCTTTAATTAGTGTGTCCATGAATCTTGAAGAGCATGAAATGTATACTTCATCTCTAAAGAAAATTTGAGTTGTATTTGCTTGTAATTATAAAAAAATGCTAGGACTTGATCCCGATGTTTCCACTCATCATTTGGGTTTTCCAGAAGATCATCGAGGATTCAAGCAAGAAGAAAAAAGAACACATCCAACTTATGTCACCAAAATTGAAGCTGAAGTTGATAATCTTATTAAGGCTGACTTTTTCAAAGAAGATCAGTATCCCAAATGGCTATCTAATATTGTCCCTGTGAAAAATATTAATGGACAAATTTTAGTTTTCATTGACTTTAGAGATCTTAATTGGCATTGTCCCAAGGATGATTTTCTATTTCTGAACACAGAACTCATAATTAATGAAACAACTAGCTATGAAGCACTTTTCTTTCTTATATGGATATTCATGGTATAATCAAATCCGAATAGCTCCAGAATATGAAGAATCTACAGCCATTAGAGACCCTCAAGGTTAGTTTTTCTATTGGGTAATGCCCTTTGGCTTGAAGAATGTAGGTGCAACGTATCAACGTGCCAAGCACCATATCTTCAAACCCTTTTAGGTAAATTTTTTGAATGTTATGTGGATGATTTGGTGGTTAAATCCAGACAACATCGTGATCACTTGGCCGATCTGGAAGTCATATTCAACAAACATCGACAACAAAATTTTAAGATTAACCCCTTGAAATGTGATTTTGGGGTAACCTCATAAAAATTTATCGGCTTTGTTGTATGCCATTGTGGTATCGAAGTTGATCCTGAAAAGAAAAAATAAATCCCTGACATGTCACCTCCTAGAAATTTGATATAATTAAGAGTAATTCAAGGACAATTGTTCTATATTTGGTGTTTCATTGCCCATTTGGCAGGGAAGTGTTATCCCTTCACCAGATTAATGAAGAAGGGAGTCACTTACCAGTGGACTAATGAATGTCCAGAAGCATTCAATATCATCAAGAAATATCTCTTGAGTACACTAGTATTAATACCACCAGTTTATGGAAGACCACTTATTCTCTATGTAATAGCTCTAGAGCGATAACTGGGTTCCTTCCTTGACCAAAAGAATGATGCTAGGAATGAAAACATCCTTTATTATCTCAGTCGGACTATGCTTGAGGAAGAAACCCGATATTCAAGTATTGAAAAATACATCCTAGAATTAATCTTTCTAGTTCAGAAATTAAGACACTACCTAAAACATCATGAGGTCCAATTGGTATCTCGTAATGAACCGCTCAAATTTATCTTTAGTTTTCCAATGCTTACAGGAAATCTGGGAAGGTGGGCAATTATTTTGCAGAAGTTTGATATATAGTATGTGTCTCAAAAGACAATAAAGGGCCATGCTCTGGCCAATTTCGTTGCTGAACACCCATCTATAGAAGACACATCTTTAAATATTGAACTTCTTGATGAGGAAGTCTTCTCTATTCAAGATAATTCCCAGGTATGGGAAAAGTACTTCGATGGTGCCTCCAGAAGTCTAACAGGGAAGAAAATGGAAGATCCTCAATTAAACAAAGTTGGGTTAGGAAATGTTCTTATTTCCCAAGAAAAGGTAGTGCTACCCTATTCCTTATTATTGTTGGAATGCAATACAAAGAATGAAGCAAAATATTAAGCTCTCATCACATGCTTGGAATTGGCGCTTCAGGCACATGTGAGTCAGTTGAAGGTAAAAGGTTATTCAGATCTGGTAATCAAACAAGTCAATGGGGATTATGTTATCAGAAAAGAAGAATTAATCCCTTTGTGTGATTAATTCAGAGAGTTAATGGTGGAATTTATTTCAGAACCAACATTTTCTTATGTCCTGCAATCACAAAATGCCCAAGCTGCTGCATTGGCTAAAGTAGCCATATCCCTAGTAGATCCAAACCGGGAGGAAACAATCATCAGTAATGCCCACCATCTTATAGTTTCACCTTACGTTCAGATAAAAATAGAGGAAATCAATGAAATTAGTCCCATTTATGAACCATATGGTCATACTATAGGATAGATGAAACCTATCAGGGAATACCTTCAAAATAGAACACTCCTACCTGATAGAGCAGGGAATGAACAGGTCTAGCGACGTGTGGTCAATTTTACTCTTTATGATATCCCATATCATAAAAAATTTCTACAAGAGTGGTTTTAAAGAATGTTTCTTCAGATGTATTGATGGTAATGAGACAATGGCTATCATGAGTGAATTTCATGCTGGAGTTTGTGGTGCCCACCATTCTGGACATAGAATTTCTGGTCAAATTCGAAGGCTTGGATACTTATGGCCTTCAATGATGCAAGATTGTGTTGATTTCACTATGTAGTGTCATTCCTTCCAAGTATGTGCCAACTTCATTCATCAACCCACATAGTTACTTTATATATCTAAATAATCATGGCCATTTTCCACATGGGGAATGGATGTAGTAGGACCTTATCCTCCGGCTACATCGAAGCAGTTTAAGTATATTCTTACTGCTACTGACTTCTTTTCCAAATAGACAGAGGAAATACCTCTCAAAGATGTTAGTTCTAAAAGAATTGTTAGCTTTTTCAAATCTAACATCATTACCAGATTTGGTGTCCCTCATACCATATTGACAGACAATGGCACCAACTTCTATCCAACCATTAATCTCGGTATCATGCAGCGGCCAATAGCCAAATATAGGCCTTAAATAAGACTTTTTAAAACATACTGCAAAAGATGGTGGATAAAGATAAGAAATCATAGCCTGATAAACTTTTTCATGCTTTATGGGATTGTAGGACCACCACCCACACTGCTATGTGGTCAACTCCATATTCATTGGTTTGTGGAACATGACTAGTCTTTCCCATTGAGGTTCAATTACCTTCGCTCAGAGTATCCATTTGTGATCAGTTATCCACATATGAAAAATATCAAAATCGATTTCATGAATTGGAATAATTAGATGAAAAATGATTATGCACACTGCACCACTCAGAAGTCTATCATAATCGAATTGCACGGTCTATCAATAAAAAAGTTCATCTTCATCCATTCATTCAAGGATAATTGGTATTGTTCCTCAAAACACCAATGATACCAGGAAAGAAACCTCCAAGGAATGAGCCAAAGTGGGAAGGACCTTATTCAATACTAACGGTGTACTCCAGTGGAGCTTATTATTTAATCTAAATGAATGGAGAACTCATCACGACTCCAACTAATGCATGATTCTTGAAGAAGTATTTTGCGTAACACAAATAAAGCTTTTCTGTCCTTGCTACTAGACATTAAATTGCACAGCCACTTCCATCATCCACAATGGCGTTAAACTGTGTCCCCCTTATACGTTCTACATGACGTTAAACTGTACATGTTCGTACTACATGACGTTAAACTATAAAAAGTCCCTTATACTTCCTATCAACATGACGCTAAACTATACAACACCCTTTGTCCCACATGACATTAAAAAATCCATCGTTAGGGTGGTTTCTACCTCTTGTGTCTCACACCGAGCATGAATCATGTGAGATTTGAGTAAGCTTCAACCATAACACCCTCTGTCGGCCGCTAACCACATGTAAGTCCCAACACCATCTTCAAGTTGTTGTCCTCTAGTAAAACTCAATTACCAATTAATTATCAATTAAACTACGCGGGATTTGATCCTAGCCTTCTAGGCTGGGTACGTAGGAAACCTCTTGAGGTTCATGCCTAAAACCAATATCTTCACATCGGTTCACCTTCATCTCAAATGATTATAATCAGTGAAGCCCGCCCCCGAATCCAATATATTCCCATTGGTTCACCACCACCATTTCTATATGACGTTAAACTATACAGTCCCCCATTTTCCTCACTATAGGACATTAAACTGTGTAGCAATACATCCTAGATACATGATGCTAAACTGTGCAGCACCGGTCCATGCATATGACATTAAACTATTTGGACCTTTGTCTTATATGACAATAAAATAAAATAGTCTTTGACACCCTCACCTAGGAGGGAATCATTGTTGAAATTTATCTCCAATCATGTCGTATTCCAGGAACTACGTGCAGACATGTCAATGCCTGAACCTTAAAACTTGGGTCCAACTATCATTACACTAATTTCCCCATTCACACTTCACATGTATGAACCAAATCTCTATAGAGGATCTTTCAAAAACTATGTATGACTTGATTACCATCCCTATGGGATACGTAGGAATGTTCGAGCATCCTTCGGATCCAGCCCCATGTCTTTGGGCCCATCCCCAAACTCCACTTTTAGTCCCGTGGCTGAAAATCCCCCCTGCGAGCATATGAATGTGGTATGAAAATGCTGCTTTTTATTCACATCAGGTTTATAACAAAAACACAATGTGTCTTCCTCATTATTGTCTGAGCTCTATGACCTTAAACTAAGATCTCTTATTCTCTCATCCCACATGACATTAAACTGTATTTCAAGAACAATGTATGACTTGATTCTCATCCTAATGAGATATGTAGTGAAGTCTAGTATCTCCATTCAGGACCCAACCACAACATGATTAATATCAGCATTGGTCTATTTATATCCTTCATGGATTGGACAATACCCATTTTTTGGGTCATACTCCAGCCTTATATACTTCCAGATCTCCATAACCCTTTTCTTGACTTTTGGTCACAAAATTTATGATACCTAGGAATTATTTTTCCTGACCATGCAGCACATGCCCTTAGGCTGCCTTGCATAAATACTCTACACAACAAACCTGTTATCCAAACGATGCTATTATTTGTCTATGTATCCAATTCCCTTAGGTGGACCTGCATAATTCAACCCCCCTAATGAGTTTTTCAAACAGTGGTAACTACATTCTTAGGGGGAAAACCACTTTGTCCTTATTTGTCTTTAATGACAATGTGTAGGGATATGAAAAAACCGCCTTCCTTAACTTATTTGTCCCATACTCTTGTCCATGATCTTTTAGTATTCAAGTGTATGGTTTATATTTCCCTTCCCTATGTTTGGGTCAGAACTTCGTAGGAGTGACATTCATCCAATTATTTGACAATATTTATTGGGAATATCCTCTCCATATTCAAGTACCTCTCTCCATATAAAAGACTCTATGCTTTGGTAAATTTGAATCTCCATAAACATTCACTGGATTTTAGCAATAGAAATGTAAAATATCTGAGAGTTATTTTTCCTGACTATGCAGCACGTACCCTTAGGTGTCCTTGCATAAGTAATCTACATAATGGACCTATCAACCAAGAGATGCTATTATTTGACTATATAGCCAATTCCCTTAAGTGGCCCTTTACAATTCAACCCCCTAAGAGGTTTGTCAAATAGTGGTAAATTCACTCTTACCAAATACTTTCTTTAATGCCTTTTAGCCCGTTTTTCATATCATCCCTCACATTTAAAATTCATTAAGTCATATTTTACATGTTTTCACCTATAATTGAATGTGGAAATATGTTTTCAAACAAATTATTATGGAATTTGGTCAATTTTAATCCATTCGGTCAAAGATTTTGAACCTTAAACATTAGCCTTTTTATGTCTGACATGCATGACTTTAAACTTCCAACAAGAGATAGGGTACTCATTAAATTGGGAACCTGTAAAAGGAACTCTGAACAAAAGTTGAGTCCCAGCTTTCTAAATGTACATTTTGTATGATTTAGGTAATATTGAGAAAAAAAATATGCAATGTTTGTGGTGTTGTTTGTATAATCCTATCAAAAATCAAACTATTCTTACTAGGACCATTGGCTTAGGTAAAAAAAATTAAGTAGTTAGAAAGAGAATGCAGGTACAAATGAATGAAGATGAAATGTCTTTTTAATTGATGCACAAGACAAGAAAAACCTCCACAGATTGGAGTTTCTTCTCTTTTTTAAGAATTACAAGTGACTTTAAACATATATTTTCATTTGGTTTACGACATCCCATTCTTCATCAGTAGCAACATGATGTTCATTCACTTGACCAACTTCATTCATTTCAGCTTGATGGAGTGATTTCATGGCATCTACGATGGCTTTCATAGCATCCGTTTGGATTCCATCAAATGAATTGTTGAGCTGGTCAAGTTCCCTAGTGAAAGAATCTAGCTATTACTGAAGGTACATCTGTTGCACAGTATTATCCTTGGTCTTATGCTTCAGCTCCTTCAGCTTTGCAGCATGATCAGCCGTATCTCGGGACACCGTAGCCTCAAATTTGTAGATATTGGTCAGCAACCTCGCTCTGTTCAGATCTTGACAACACTTTTTCTCCTACTCCCTCCTTAATATGGCTTGTTTCACCACGGTATGGATCTATTGATATCCAAAACTTCCAATTACCAGCATGAAAAACAAGGATGACAGTAACAGGATATTCGAAGACATCTCTTCAAGAGGAACTTCAGATATGATTTTCCATAAATTTTATCATGCCTTGCAGCATGAGAATTGGAGTGCCTTTTGCACATCTGGGTCTGATTCAGCATCACTATCATAGGGGGGAGTATAGTTCGGGATTAATTCACTTAAGGAAGTTCCCTATCCGACTCCTCCCCCCTGAACCTTAGTACTTCACTTTCTACTCCGGTTGGGATTAAGCCTGAGGCTTCACCTCTAGACCTAGCCACTGAAGTTGACAACCCTGTATAGTAAATTGAAATCTTTTGTTAGTTTCAAAGGATAACAAAAGTTGATTATTTTTCTTTCAAATTAAGTATAGCCACAAATATTATAATCTTTTACCCAGCGGTAGATCAGTAGCTTGAGAAGGCTCCTACCCATCTTTCCTAGCTTCAACAGGATTTTCAGGATGGGTTTCAGGAAGCTCTTCCGGGTTAAGCTCAACTTGAGATAGTGTCTCTACAATAATAGGGTTGTATCTACCCCCTTCAGGCATCGGTGGATCATCAAATTGCTTAGATATAACCTCACATTTCAACCAATCATGGTCAGAGATGTAATAAAAAAAATTAACAGGATGATGGATAACACTCATGTCCAAAATAATATAAATCACATGGTAATTTATCTTGATCTAAAATTTCTTCAAAATACGTGCCAAATTTCATCATTTCATCCAGTTATATCCCAGAATTCCGGCTAGTCTCACCAGTTGGTGCATTTGACATGTCTTCTTGGCGACCCTCCTCCTACGACCTCTGACCCCAGATAGCTTCCTTAGAGAAAATTGCATAGTAAGATTCAGTGGTCGCCAAATGATCTGGTGCAGGTGTGGAACCTGAAGCATCATAGAATGGAATTCAGTTGATGTTTTCATTCAATGTTATATGATGTATTGTTAATTTACCGGAAGCAGACTCTTCTCTCCTTGTAGCAGCAATAGGAGCAGTACTGGGAATAGACGCTGACTCTTTTTCTCTCATTGTTTCTTCAAGAGCAGCCTGGTCGGCAAGAATTTGAGAATATTCACCAGCACCCTCCTTTTTCCTTAGAGGAGGGTCAGTCCTCTCCCTCAATGGGGAAATCTAATAAGCCCCTGAAATCTAAAGAA
Source organism: Viscum album (assembly GCA_963277665.1). Taxonomy (NCBI): domain Eukaryota; kingdom Viridiplantae; phylum Streptophyta; class Magnoliopsida; order Santalales; family Viscaceae; genus Viscum; species Viscum album. Next base: position 1,367,615,724 of record OY728119.1, read on the forward strand.
ATCTGGGCAACCTTTTCATTAGTTAGGATTCATGACTATCCGAAAGACTTACCGCTACTGATGAAGTGTTTAGCTATGTAAATCTTCCTTCAATGCCTTTTCTTATTTGTATTTTTGGGTGTGTTGACATTGTCACCTTCAAATACAAGTATCAGAGAGTGAAAATCCCTGTTTAACTCATCATCCATGACTTGTTGGCCTGGAGATACAATGACTAGATCACGAAAAGATTCAGGGACTCCAAGAGTGGTGCAACCAGGGATGTACCATGGTGATGGGAACTCATTAGTTCCTTCATTAACAAGCTGTAGGATGAAGAAAGTAATTTCCTTGAGTAACAAAGCATTAACAGAAATCAAGTTGCAAAGAAAATAAGGGAAGAAATTTACATCTTCAGTAGACATGTAATCATTCCAATCCTCATCTAATGAAGCACCAATCTTATAAGTGGTGCCACAATCCATCATTTACATCACCCACTTGGTTATAGGAATGGAAAAATAAGTTTCATATATAAGTATTTCCAGCTCTCTGTTGCAATCCCACACTTCATTGGCATTATCCTCGAAGTGAATATCAGCAGAGGCCCAAGGATCCCCCACTCTGGGGATATGTAGCACTTCGCATAATTCCATCCAGGCGGTTTCATCATCACAATATAAACTCCGCCATATATGGACAACCAATGGTCATAATTATTTAGAATGTGCACCATAAGGCTGTGAGGAGGGTCCTACAATCTAGGACATCAACTTCTTCGCAGCTCCTGCAATCACAGATCAAGGATAAGAAAATGAAACTTTTTTCTCTATAAAATAATAGTGACTAAATTGACTCAATGATATAACTTACCATGAGTCGATGGAGTAGATATCTTGACTCTGTCATGAGGATTATATCTGGCACACGGCCACTTTGATGCATTTCATGCCTCATCGTCCCCATCTTGGGAAACCGGCGAACCAACCCACAGTGAGGAACCCAGTGAAACAGCTCAAGGTGAGGAAGAGTCACCTTCCAGATGAAAGGTTTATTTCCTAACACTTCTCTTTTTACTCCCCACCAGATAGACATGAAGATTTAATACCCTTGTTGGGTATGATGCTACCCAGTTCTCGGCGTACCATGTAGTCAATTGACTCGCCACTCCAGCAACTGGTAGATAAAACACTACCCCGGTCTTCTCTATAGCAGTCAGCAACCATAGTTGTCGACAAACCATTGGATGATACTCTGACCTAACATGCATAGGAGGGTATTCAACAATCTATTCCAAACACTTGAATTGGCATTCAAATCTATATGGAGCATAGGCCTCCCATAAAATCTCTTTGTAAATTATGGTGGCAAATACTCAATCTCTACAAGATAGCATATATGACCTCAATTACAGGCTAGATGTTCCATCGTCAACAAATCACCTGGTTGGTGGGTTTCCATAAGGAAAGAAATGAAATTCCTTGAACATGCTAAGCCTCACCTTCAGACCATAGGAATTGAGGGACAACAGATAAATTATAGAAAATCCCTACACCGATGGCTTAAAAGAACTTCCAGGAACCTTTAATCTGATCTGTACAACATATGTCCTAATGTGAGTGGTGATCCATTCCCACAAAACATAGAATGGTCCAACTATTCTGAAATGATACTTTCCCATACAGACATGGAGTAAGCTCATGTGAATCTTCTTCAAAACCAGGGTGGCCAACCCAACCATTTTTCTCTGAGCCAACTTGGATGCAACAACGAAAGTCCCTGGCCTGACGCCTCCCTTCAATTCCCTAACTGGCAGAAGATAAACACTGAGCCCCAAGGCTAAGAAGCCCACCATATGAGTCTTATCTGGGATTATTTGATTCAATTCACGATCCCACTTTTCAAACTCTCCCGCTTCCAAAGATGGCCAGAAAGTGCCAAGAGCACCCCTCTTCTCTGCTCTGGGGCAACTGGTAGGATGAGTACAATTAGGGAAAAATAGGTATAAGTTTTTTACATACTTTTGAACCACTATACATCAGGATAAATGAACCACAACAAATGGGAAATAAAATATTAGACTTATGTTATATTATGTGCTGATTCACTTTTATTTGGTGTATATACATCCTTTTAACATGTTATATCTTGAATATCCTTACTATCGAGATATTTTAAGTTTTATTTAAATATTATTCCTTCATGTGGATAATGATTTAAAAGTTTCAAAGTGGTATGAGGAACTCTAGAATGTCCAAAGATTGTTATCATAAAGATTTTTGTTAATGACTATCATTGCAATCTCACTTCCTTTTTTGATTATTAATTTTATCTTGAAACAATATCTTTATTATAATAATTTTTCATAGGAAATTTACTTTAATATCAATATTAATATTATCATAAAACGGAGAATATTATTGCCTAAACCGTATACCATTTTACCTATTGTGTCTACTAATATATATAATCGAATATTTTGGGAAATATTGATAATTCCGTATAATTTATTCAATACATATATTTGATAAGTAATATTATTCATTTTGGTTATTCAATATGAAGAATTATTTGGAAAGGTAATGATAGGTGGATCCTAGAGTTTATGTCGCTCCTCGATGCATTAAATTGTTCTCATGAGACAAATAAGTTTGCCCAATTGAACGGTTTTCTATCCATAGTATAAAACATCTTGTGAATGGTATTAACAATATATGTTTTCATGTTCCTTAGAGACGACTCCCATTAAGAAATAATTTCCATAATATAATTTTTGTTGTTATTTATCCATGAGATTTTTCATCGACAAATCTATGGATGTAATTCATTCTCAATTTATTGATTTGTGACATCTTTTTCAATTTCCCACCTTACCATTTTAATTATGCCTTGTCTAGTTATGTAAATGGAAAGTGTGCTTAGTAAATTACCATTCCATATAGAAAAATTAATTGTTTCTTCAATTATATTTATCCTTACCAAGAATCTTTCACTCACCCTCATTATGTTTCTCTCCCTAGGTTATCACTATGGGAAAAAGTGACTATTTGTGACGGGTTAAGGGCCCATCACAAATAACCCATCGAAGGGGTTCTTTGTGACTAGTGGATTGCCTCGTCGCATATAATGATTATTTGTGATGATGAACTTACCCCCTCTAGCAAATGGTTTGTTGTGAAATACACGTCAAACCTCGAGTAATGTTATTTGCAACAGATTCATATTCCCGTCGCAAATAACCGGCAGTAGTTTTTTGTATTTGTGATGGGGAAAGTATCCCTTCACAAATACTTTGTCGGCAAGTATGATTTGTGACGGGCCCCGTCGGAAATGAATTTTTGACAACTGACTTTAATTAATGCGGGTAGAGTCTTTTGCGACAGGGCATGTCGCAAGTAGTACCTTTTGAGATGGGGCTCATCGCAAATTGTACCTTTTCAACGGGTAACCCATTGCAAATACCTTTGTCGCAAATAAAATCACCTATATATACCTCTATATATTTTTCCTCCTATTTCACTATTTACTCAACTTCTCCCTCTATCTCTACTGAAAACTTTTCTTCTAAAATTTTTCTGTTTACAGTGCTAAATCAAAGCATTATTTGTGAACTTAATACTCAGAAAGCTTCAATTTAAAGGTATTTCTCATTTTTTTATTGTTTAGTAAATTTATTTTCTTTTAAATTATTTATAATTTATGTTAATTAAATCTAAATTAATTTATTTAGGATTAGTTATTTTTCAGTTTTTTTTATGAATAGGTGTATCTAAGTGTTAATTTGCATTAAATTGTAATGATTAATTACAATTTTAAACAATCTGTAAAAATTATTAAAAACTAGTGTTAATTAGTAATAATTAGTAATAATTCGTAGTAACTAGTAATAAATAGTGACAATTAGTAATAAATTGTAATAATTAGTAATAAATTGTAATAATTAGTAATAAATTGTAATAATTAGTAATAAATTGTAATAATTAGGATTAATTTGTAATAATGAGGATTATTTAGTAATAATTAGGATAAATTAGTAATAATTAGTAATAAATTTAAATAATTAAAAATAAATTGTAATAATTAGTAATAATAAGTAATAATTAGTAATAATTAGAAATGATTAGTTATAATTAGTAATAAATTGTCATAATTAGTAATAAATAGTCACAATTAGTAATAAACAGTCAGAATTAGTAATAAATAGTCACAATTAGTATGAATTAGTAATAATTAGTAACAATTAGTTGTAATTAGTAAAAATTAGTAAAAATTATTAAAAATTAGTAATAGTTACTAAAAATTAGTAATAATTAGTAATAATTACTAATAATTAGTAATAATTAGAAATAATTAAGAATAATTAAGAATAATTAGCAATAAGTTGCAATAAGTAGCTATAATTATGAATAATTAACAATAATTAGTAATAAATAGAAATAAATAGAAATAAGTAGCAATAAATCGCTTGAATTAGCAACAATTTGCAATAATTAGCAAAAAATTGAAAAAAATTGCAAAAAATAGAAATAAATAGAAATAAATAGAAATAATTAAGAATAATTAGTAATAATAAGTGATAATTAGTAATAATTTGTAATAATTCATATTAATTAGAAAAAATTAATATCAAATAGTTCTAAATAGTAATAATTAATCATAATTAGAAAAAATTAGTAATTATTATCCATTATTAGGAATAATTAGGAATAATTAGAAATAATTAGCAATAAAGAATAATAAATAGAAATAAATAGAAATAAATAACAATAAATTGAAATAAATGGAAATAATTAGCAGAAATTAGCACTAATTAGCTATAATTATTAATAATTATTAATAATTAGTAATAATAAGTAATAATTTAGAATAATTAGCTATAATTATTAATATTTTGCTTTAACTAGAAATAATTAGGAATAAATACAACTAATTCGCATTAATTAGCAATAATTAATTATAACTAGCAATAATTAGTTATGATTAGCAATAATTAAGAATAATTAGTAATAATTAGTAATAACTAGTAATAATTAGTAATAATTAGGAATAATATGCAATAATTATCAATAATTAGAAATAATTACAAATAATTAGCAATAATTAGGAATAATTAGCAATAAATTTCAAAAATTAGCAATAAATAGCAATATGTAGAAATAATTAGCAATAATTTCCAGTAATTAGCAATAAATAGTAATAATTATTAATAATTAGCAATAATTAGCAATAATTAGCAATAATTAGCAATAATTAGTATTTAATAGTATTATATAGTATTAAATAGTATTAATTAGTAATAGATATTAATAATTAGTAATAATTAGTAATAGTTAGTAATAATTAGAAGTAATTAGAAAATAGTAGGAACAATTAGAAATAAATAGCACTAAATAGCTATAAATAGAAATAAATAGCAATAAATATAAATAAATAGCAATAAATAAAAATAGATATAAATAAATAGAAAAAATAATTTATAATTAGAAATAATTTGTCATAATTTGTTACAATTAGTAAAAATTAGTAAAAATTAGTAATAATTAGTAATAATTATTAATAATTAGTAATAATTAGTAATAATTTGGAATAATTAGTAATAATTTGCAATAATTAATAGTAATTAGCAATAAAGAGATATAAATAGTAATAAATAGGAATAATTAGAAATAATTTGTAATAATTATCAATAATTACTAATAATCAGATATATTTAGCAATAATTAGAAAAAATAACTAATAATTAGTAATAATTTGTATTAATTTGTAATAATTGGTAATAATTAGTAATAATTAGTAATAATTATTAATAGTTTGTTATAATTAGTGATAATTAGAAATAATTAGAAAAATTAAAAATAATTAGAAATAATTAGTAATAGTTAGCAATAAATGAAAATAGTTTATTTTATATTCATATAGGAAGTCACACAACCTGATATTAAGGAGTGTGATGTTTATTAGAGGATGTACAATGATCCATCCACTAGGGAGACTAGAGGTGCTCACCATCATCATATTATGGTTAATATAAGTTCTTTTTGGAGTATTAAATTTAAATACAAATAATATTTCAACTATTTTAATTTTAAATTGCAATTGAAGGAGTCATATGTGGCCGCGACATCTCAGACTGATGTTGAGAGTCAGGCTGAGATCGATGGTCAGAATAATGCCCCCAATCTAATAAGCTATCATAGATGTAGGCGACCTAATATGGCTTTAAGAAAGGATAAGTTGTGGGTATCAAATCTTGAGTGACCCCTGTGGGGTTTTATGGGGACTCTAAGATATTGGAGTCGAACACGAGAGGATCTCGCAGAGAGTCATCATAATCCCATGCATAGTATCAGGAGCAGTTGCGATCTCAGAGTTAGCTTATAAAGACTATGCATAGGGAGTAGGAGGAGATTCATCATTAGTAGTTGTAGCCGCACAAAGAGTTCCTACGACAACATCAATAGTAACAATAGATGAATGATGAGATGCATCGATGATGGCAGGAGCAGGAGCGGGAGAAGATGGAGTACATGCGACATCTGACTCACAGTTTTGGGACGAAGTTCCCCCCAACATCTCCTCCAGCTCCCCCAGACGACCCTCCCTTAGATTAGTGATTTAATTTTATTTTATGACGAAACATTTCAATGTATGTTTTTCTAATATTAATTATTTAATGTTTTAAATTGTGTGTGTTTAATATTGTATAGAAAATTACAATTATTATTATTAATTATTATTATATTTATTATTTTATTAAAAAAATATTTTTATATTTTTTTGGAATACTCAAGTTTTTCTTATACTACAAATATTATTATTTCATTAATAATAATAATAATATTATTATATAAATTAATCATTTTATAATTAATTTTATTTGACGAATATTAAAATTATAATTTTATTTATATTTATATTTATATTATATTTATTATTTTATAAACAATTTTATTCTATTTATTTTAATATTAATATTATTATTTATATTAATATTATATTATTAGTAATATTATTTTATTTTTTAATTAAATTTGTTTTAATTTTTTAACTATTTTTTATGGTCCATCGCAAATGGGTTTATTTTTTTATATTTCAATAGGTAATTGTGACAGTTCTTTTCCAATAATAATTTCGATGGACAATCAGAAATACTAATTGCAACGGACTGTCGAAAATTGGTTCTTAGAAAAAACACTGAATGTTTCTTGTGACGGGTCTACTACCTATCATAAATAATAATTTTTTGCAAAGGTCAGTCACACTAACTAATATTTGTGACACTATTTTTTGCAACGATTCATTTTAAATGGGATCCTGTCATAAATGACCTATCACAATAATCCATTTTTTCAGTAGTCTGTGATAAAGAGAACATTATTTAAGATTCCAAGGATGCAATTTATTTAATTTTAATGTGTAGAATTTTTTTCTCGAAATGTATTATTGGTATCTTGAATGTAATACAGATTTCCAAGACTACTAAATGGACTAGTTCTTTGAGATTTTATTCCTTGTAATCATGCCAATGTAATAAAATAATGCACCGACTTCGGGCTTTTAGTGTCAGGTTGTTAAAGTTGGTATCAAAGGAGGATTATCAGTAACCTTGGAAGCTAGATATAGAAGAATTAGATTAGGGAGTACAACCCTAATATAGAATTTGGGGACATGTATAGAAGAAAATCTTATAATTTTGGAAAGGTATAGATTATGTGGGTATTCCTAGTAATATATCCCCTTCTTGATACAACAAGTGGACGTGGTTCTGGCATAGATGTACCTAGGAGTAATAAATCCTACAAGGCATTCCATGCGTGACTCGGGGTAATCTGGGACCTGATAATAGGCCTTACCACAGATCTGGTTTGACAATCATGGGGGATATTATTAGGATAATTCAAATTTTATTTACCTTCTATTATGAAGGACATAAAAGTAGAGAGTCCCCAAAGAAACCTATGTTTATGATTTTAAGTTTTATGATTAATAAATTTATGTTATAAGCTATACTATATTTGGAATTATATATTACGAGTTAATCCAGTGCATGCTATTTTTTTAGGAATGGTTCCTGGAAGGATGAACGATGCTAATACTAATGGAAAAAAGAAAATATTTCCCTCCCGATGAATCCAACACAGCTGGTATTGGAATGGATAAAATCATGTAAATATTAGGTAAACTTAATCACATTATGAAAGATAACCCTTCCTGAATGGAGAAAACTATTCCACAAGGAGAATCACCCATGCATGATCGCTTTATATGACAAGAGCCCCATATTTTTGTGGACTACTAATTCAATTGTAAATGATCAATGGATTAAGTTTTCAGAGAATATATTTATAGCCTTGGAATGAAATTTAAAGGATAAGGATTCCCTTGTAGTCTATTGTATCCAAAGTGATGTAGATTGGCGGTGGTCTCTGAACCAGAATATAAGTGAGGAAGAAGAAATTGAACTCATGGAATGGAGAACTTTTAAGGAAATGGTATTCGATAAATAATTCCCTCATGATCATCAAATTGAGATGAAGAGGAAGTCCATTAGCTTAATGAATAAGGAACAAGAGGGTGTTACAGAATATGAAGCTACTTTTATAAAGCTAGCCTTGTATGCTTTAGAATATATGCGCAACCTGAAGTACAAGATTGATCCATTATTTGAAGGTCTCAAACCTAATATTTGATGGGCGCTGATTTTTCAAAATTTTACTTCATATGATGAAATAGTTTATGTTCTATTAAGATGGAGAAAGAATTTTTTAGAATCAATAGATTCAAAGGAATTTAAGAAAATAAGAGGCTGTATGAGAACCATGAAAAAGGGAATTCATCCAAGTGGAACAATAAATCTCAACCATTTCTATCTTGTAAAAAATGTTGGGAAAATAACATTGGGAAATGTTTAAAGGGATTATGGGTTTTCAATAAATGCAAATATAGAGGTCACTAGGCTCATGAGTATGTTAGATTTTGGGTCTTAGTACCAACTGGTTTTACTTTGATTACATGGATATTTAATGTATTATTAATATTTTTCATTGGTCTGCATGATTATGATGTAATAGTGTCCTAAAGTTTTTGTTTCATTGATAAGGTCATGGTAGTTCCCCTCTATGATGAGATCATTGAAATGCTATAAACAAATTCTTAAATATAGTTTTGTGGTTGGATGAAATGCTATGATGGGACACATAGGATGCATATTGTCAGATGTGAGTACTCATAAGCCGATGAGACTTCATCTCACGAGGTTTGCAAGTGGTATTCTCTAAGATAGAAGATTATGATAACAAACCCGCTAGTAAAAATTCTGCATGTTTTGGTGTCAACAAATATTTCTATCCGTGATCATATGTAATTATCCTTATTCTTTATAATTATCATTAATACATGTCATGACTTACACACTTTTATTTAATTACGAAAACCTTCACATAGAGAGTTTGTGGAAAGTAGGGTACATTAGGTGCATCACAAGTGGCATGTTATTAATGGATAAGTCAAGGAAGGATTTGTCCCATACATTTATAGAAGTTGATATCTCAGCACTTTGATTGAAATAGAATCTTCATGAAAAATTACTTGGCCAGAGGGTAACCACAAGTTTATTTCAGGTAGTCAAAGAACAACGTATCAAGCACAAAGGTTGATGATACAATAAAAAAACATACTTGATGAGATATTGCTGTAACGAACTAATGTTTTTCAATGAAAATTACATTCTCATAATTATGTCATAAAATCACATGAAAACATATAATAATGATCTAATAAGTGCTAAGTGACCACTAAACAGAAGTTTGACCCTTCTGTGTTTGGAATTTCGAAAATACGGCATACACAGTTGTAATCAGTAAGTTATTTGGAGTTTGATATGGAAAACATAATTTTTGGTGAATAGTAACCTACCATAATTAATAGAAACATATCCTTGTGAATAGTGATATTCCCTAATGAATAGTAACATCACCTATGATAATATAAAAATAATATTCATGTTGGATGTACAATATAACTATATTTTAGAATAAGTTATTAAATGTTTTAAAACTGGTTTTCATACTAAATTGTTATTTTAATTAAATATTAAAATAACATATTTAGAGAATTATTTTTTAAAAATGGACTTATTTTTTGGATTTTACTCATCGAAAAAATTTTAGCGCGAATTTTTGAGATTTTTCTGAAATACATGATTTTTTGATGAATAGTAAAATATGGTAATTTACTGTATATATACATTATAAGCTAAATAGACTCTTCCTAGCATCATGGATGATGTAACCACCCATGTTTCAAATTTAAAGAACTCATTTACTATTCTTGGTCATGGAATACTTACTATTCCTTATCTTGTAATGAAATAATAAATTAATGATTATAATATTATGAAATCCCTCCTCTCCTCCACTATAAAACCCCCCTTCACTCCCTCTTATCTCCACTCCTCTCAAGGCTTTTTCCGTGCCATTATTCTACCCAAATCTCTCCCCAAGGTCCTCTCCCACGTCCTAATTCTCTCAGCCTCATCAAAATACCAAAATCTCTCCCCTTAAGAGGTTCTCAAAGGAGAAAGTCTCAAGAGGTAAAATTCCTCTTCCCAATTTCTTCTTTTCTTTTATGTTCTTTTCTTTTTTATTTCTTTCCTCACCTCCATTTACCATAATAGTATGATAAAATCCAGTAACATACATGTAATGGAATGTATCCATTCTATTTGTATATTTCATTATCTTCTCTCCATTCCCCACACTTTTATTTGAATGAAATGAAAGCACCATTTGAGATGTGCTAATTTAGCACATTCAAGGACAACCGTTTATCAATTTCAATTATTATCTTCAATTATGGTCATGAAAGAATTTGTGTTATGGTTGAACGAGATTATTATATATTTAATATATCTTTTTTTGGTTATGTAATCATTTGGTACAAATTTAATTAAGTTATAATAAAAAACACATTCTTTGTAATCAAATCCACCCTTTAGCAAAACCGGTTATCACTATGGTTATATATATATAATAATTCGACTTCATTCTAAGTAACATTATCAAAATTAAAACCATGTAATCTCCTAGATATTAACTAAAGAATATTACTTTAATTATGGACAACCACATTAATCATTCATATAATCCAAACACGAATATAAGTGAACCGATCTTTTAAAGCCAAGTAAGAAAACGAGCCCGAACAATGAAATTGAACCTTGTAACTAATCAAAAAGGATTTGAATGAACTAAAAATGGTTATAAAAAATAAATTAAATATAGAAGAGGTTCATGAATTATTAATTAATAAGCCTAATTTTTTTATTCAGGTCATTAATAACAAGTGGAGAACACAAATAGATTTAAGGTAAGGTATCCACCACATTTTACTCTTAATCAAGATTGGTATTTATGCAATGCCTTTTTGTGTAATACCAAGTGATGGGGTACGTTTATAAACCTTCCCAATACTTACCTAATGTTTTATAAGTGATGATAAAACCTTTATATCTCTCATCAATCCCTCATAGTTTCAACTGATACCATGCCAATAAACCATGACGGATTCTACCCGAACATCCTTTATTCCTTCGGGTTACTCTATATTTATTTTTACCGAAAATTTATTGTCTTTTTTTTATGTTGAACTAAATAATTATATTTATATGCTCCATAATCATGTTCCAGGATCCATATCTCATTCTCTTTCAGGGATATACACGCTTTTAAGAGAATCTCTCTTCAATGCCTCCCAATAAGCACACTCGTTTTAAAGAAACTTCCTGAACTTTTACCCAATTTCAAGTTCACTCTATCTTCTATGTTAAGTCACCATTATATTTGTATACTTAGTATTTTTATTATGAATAACTTCTTGATTTAATTTTAATTTTATATAAAAGATTTTTTTTACAATTTTAAAATCTCTATAGTATTTTCCTTAAAACCGCACAAAAGTGTTTTAATGCTAATGTCTCTCAAATACTTTTGTTATGTGATGTCACTTCCAATCGTTACCACATACCATGTTTTATTCCTAAATTACCTTATGAATTTCTAGGTAAGTTCTAATCCCTTTCTTTCATGGACACTTTCATGATACACTCATTGTTTATGCTTTATGTCATGATTGTGGTACCCAATTCTCTCCATGGGTAACCTTATGTTTAATAAAAACTGATTATATATGATTACTCAAGTGGAAATAAGATTTATGTGGTAAGAATATTTATGTGGCAAGAATATTCATGAATATTTTGAGATGGGTGCACCCAGATAGCTCTCCAATGCATTGGGTAAGGATAGGTCACATGAGATGCAATGTGAAATGGGATTGGTGGTTAGCCTTGACCGATACTGAAATGGGAAACGGGATTGGCAGTTAGCCCTGACCCGTACTAAAAAAATGTTTTATGATTCTGTAACATTTATATGATTCCATGCTTATATTAAACGATTTTAAAGTTTCATCCCTTGGATATCATTATGTCATTCCTTCTAACTCATGTGCTTGAGATGTATCCTTATTTTCATTCCCTTACTGGGATTTTTAACGCATCCCTTTGTTAATGTGTTCCCCAGGGTACCCTATGAAGATGTATGGGCTCAAAGGAAGTTAGAATCTCTTTGTGGAGATTAAAGAAAGAAGGTTTTTAGCCCCATGTTTTATGTACCTAGTCTTCCTAGACACTAGACTTAACGCTCCTTGCATTGTACTTTAATGATTAATTATGCTTAAAATAATGAAATGTTTTATGTAAAATGCTTGGGTCGCTATAATTGTCATAATGGGATTATATTACACAGTGAGCATATGTATGTGGATGATGTTTTTTCAACTTTACATTCTTTCTCTTTGGTTCCTTGACCCGTAGCTAGACAGTACTCTTGGACTTTAGGTAATCCCACCTAATGCTAATGAGAAAAAATCCTAGAGGGTCACACACTAAGTGTTTTTAGTGGTCTCAGTTAAATTCTATTTGAATTTAATTAATGAAATAAACATTATTCTCAAGACTGTGGAATAATTATATTCAAGTTAAGATGATATCATAAATTAAATTAAATAAATTTATTTATGTTAATGAATGTTTAATAAATATTTATTTACTATTTTGAAAATAAAATATATATTTAAGATAATAAATTATTTATTTATTTATTTAGTTGTTCAGTAAATCGAAGGGGAGTTTGAGTGGACCAAGGTTGGTCATGTAGTAAAATATTTATTTGAAAGATGCTAAATAATTATTTAACTAGTTGGAACGAATTAAAAAAACGCTGCTATTATTTTGTGACATGGAATTTTATTTATAATTCCGTTTTATGCAAGTCACTGCACTATACATTATGACATGTTGTTATAATTAATTGCAAGGGTTTTCTCTATGTTCGTGAATGTATATGGTTGTTGCTATGAAATTAAATATAGTAACATAAATTCCATGTATATAAATAAGAAATTTCCCCTGTTGTTCCATATACCACATCCCAATCCCGGTGAATTGAGAATTGTTGAGCCAAACAATTTCTCCCTTGAATCCTCTTCTCTCCCCTCTCAAGAACGAGAGACATTCTTCAAGGCTGAAGAACAAGAGATCAAGAACGACCGACACAAGACACTCACTTCGCCGTGCTAGAACATGGAGAATGAGCGGTGTCGATCGGAGTCCATCAGAGCATGTGTGGATCACTTCTAGAGGGATTCTAGTTTTGATCCTTAGAACCACAATGAGATAATTTAGAAGGGTCAATCCATATGTTCAACATCATCAACGAAGAAAAATACCGAAGTCACAGGTATTTTTTATATGAGATTAATTAAATTAATTATAAACAGGATGCGTAAGATCTTCTCTAAAGGTTTCAAGCATATTTTACTTTATCTATATCTTTGATTATATTCTGTGGAGACTGGCATTCATTTTCATATTGATCTCAGAATAATCATTGATAATGGTAAAAATTAATGTTGTGTCCTGTCCCAAACCGCACTTCCACTACATATAGAACCTTAAAGTTGTATCAGGAAGGTTACATAATAGGTTATAATTATTTAAATATTTCATTAATGAATCATGCATTTAATAATTTAGTTATTTCAATTAAAGTTAATCATTCTACAAATCTGAATCTCGAGATCTATTCCTCCTATTTTGTCTCTCATTCCCCTGACATAAGAAAATTTCCTTTTAATCTTGATTAAAATAAAATAGAGGATCTCATCCGGAGGTTCCAAACATTCATGTCTATACAACACCAGAATACACGACGTGTAATCAGAAGTACACGCCATGTTGTCTAGGTTCAATGTATTGGACTGTTCTGCCAAATCAGACCATGTAAATGGATCTATCTAAGTCCTAAAGACTTAGTGTGTTGACCAGTACTAGGTGGCCCACATTTTCTAGATTACACAACATATGGACCACGGAACACGACGTGTAGTCCCTTCGGGTTAGGGTTGGACCGTGTACCCCATACATGGCTTGCCCGACTAAAACATTGTAATGCAGATACTACACAACATGTGCCCCATTGAACATGTCATGTACTAAGAAAATTTACAGAGTACATCTACACACTATGTCCCTGGGCATGTACTTCGGATGGATGGTGAACAAAAATACACACCATTTAGTCGGAACTACACGCCGTCTACACATCCAAATTACATTGAATTATTAAAATTTAATATTTTATTATACAATCAATTGAGAAATGTACCATAGTGAAGGCGCAAAGGTGTGGCACAATACGTGATAGTTGTTTTTTATATATGTTTAATTTAACATATGCATAATGTTCATTTCTACTCATTGGGCAGTTATGAATGAGAATTCACCGGGTTGCCTCCAATGTAAAAGTTATGTAAAAATATAATTTTAAATAAATTTATTTGTTAAAAATTATGATGGATGAGAATCTCAAGGAAATTTTGAATGTGGTTTAAGATAAAGGGATTAATTAATTAAAGATAATTAATTGATTCATGTGTGATTCATCTTAAACAAGAACAATTAAAGAATTGAATCAATGTTTTATTTATAAATAAATATCATTCCAGGTATGGATGATCATGAGTTATACCAAGACCTTTGTGTGTGGATGGTTTCTTTTAATTTATTTATTTGAATTAAATTTGTTGGCCTACGAGCCTTCTCCTCATTAATATGTAGGGTCTGCATGGCCATGGTTTCTTTTATATAAAATACCTTTTTCCCCACACCTACACGTGAGTTAAAAAAGGAATATGTAATGGATGGAACTCCTATGCTAGTGGAGGAGGTTTATAATGGAGCTGAGGCGAAACCAATCCCAGGAGATTTAGAGGTAGATAAGTGGAAGCTCTAAACATGAACTCAAGAGGTTCAAGGTGCTTCTCCCCTAGGTCAGGATTAGTTTATCAATCGCTAGACAAACTAACCATTAGAAAATCCCAGGATCATGCCATTTACATTATTTTATTTTTGTCAGTTCCATGGTTTATCATTATGGATGTGTCTCCACGATCACATAATTAATGAATAAACAAGCATGTAAGATTGAACTAAAATAAACCAAACTTATGCGTAAATATTTTAAAGATATGGTTAATTACTTAAGTAAGATCCACATAATATTAACAATAGTGTGATAATGATAATAAGCAATTCATGCATAAGAGATAAAAATCCCTCAAATAAAATATTAATTAAGAAAAATCCTTCGGTTACACGATTAAGGGAAAAACTCAATAAAAATATGTTTTTGAACAACCCTTGTTGGGAAACTTACTTTTATATATGAATCCCTTATGAAAGGTTTCGGGTTGACCTAACCATATTACATCAATAGGAGTTTCCCTTTCTGGACTTGGTGTAATATTAGAGGCAAGAGTTGAGGAAATCCAAAGTCATGATTTAAGGATTGAGGAGTCCACTCAACATATCATGGAGATGCAAGCCCATAGTTGGCGAAGACATGCCTACCTAAATACCTTTTAAATAGCTTGACCAACCCTTGTTGCGGTTATGCGAAGGGGAATATGGATCCATGTAACTAGAATGTCATGGAAACTGAACATTCTGAGTTCAATGGCGAGGGCTATTATGACTTGATAAAATAGTGGGAGACTTAATAAAATTTAGTATTTCTCATTAATTATAATCATGAAAGTACTAATTATATTCTCTTTTAATCGTAGAATAAAAATGAAATACTCATCAAACAAACTATCCCTATGATCCACTATGGAAAAAGACAACATCCTCACTGGATGTAACTTCTAAGAATGGTTTAGACACCTTAGGGTTATCCTATGCCATGAATAGAAGTCGTACATGCTGGAGTCAACATTACCAAATATGCCTACCAAAGAGGTGAGTGTTGAGGATTTCCAAGTCTGTGAGGAAAATATGAATGACGTAGTTAACTTTAAATGTTTGATGCTATCATCATTGTCTAGGGAGATTGTAAAGTCTCATGAAAACATGAATGCTTATATCATGCTCGAGCACCTCTATGGGCTTTACCAAGAGAGAGAAAGACATGAAAGGTTTGAGATCTCTAAGACACTCTTTCAGAGTATTCTTGGATTAGGTGCCCCAGCTGGGCCTCATGTAGTCAAGGTCATTTGATAAATTATACACCTGGAGGTTCTAGGGTTTAAACTCCACAATGAACTGCACACCAATCTCATTCCCGCATCACTCCCTAAGAGATTATCTAACTTTGTTTTCAATTTCAATATGAACAACATTGAGAAGTCTCTATCTGATCTTCTTTTCCTAATTCGCAATGTGGACAAAGATTTGATGCGTGAAATGCCTTATGTCCTTATGGTGAACTAGAGGAAAGGGAAGTTGAAGAGATTTAATCCCACGGCATGTTCATGACCTTCTAATAAAAGGAAGATCAAATTGGAGGCAATAGTACCTGAGGATGTTTGTTTCGCATGTGGTAAGAAGGGCCACTGGAAGAGGAACTACACCGAGCCTAAGAAGCAATGAGAAGCTTCAAGTGTGTTTGTTATCGAATGAAATCTATTTGTTTCTATAAATTGGGTGTTAGATACATCTTGTGGTTCTCACATATGTATCCCAATATAGGAAACATGCAGATTTAGAAAGATTGATCGAGGGGAGGTAGATCTATAAGAAGCCGACGGAGCCAGGCTTGCTGCTGTAGCTGTCAGGGACTACCACCTTACATTGCCAACTAGGATGATCTCAGTGTTAAAGGGTTGTTATTATGTGCCTCCTATTACTAAAAACATTATTTATGTATCAATATTAGATATAGATGGATTTGTTTTCATGTTTGGAAATGAATGTTTCTTCATTTATAAAGATAGAATTTGTTATGGTTGGGAAAATTTATACAATGGAATTTATGTGTTGGATTACACAAACCAAGTAATGGTAATCGATAACAAAGATACTTCACATGACTCATACCAAAATCAAATTTGGCATCACCGACTAGGTCATGTAAATGAGAAACACTTGAAAATGTTACATCAAGATGGATATTTAGATTCTTTAGAACTAAAACCACTTGGAGTATGTCATGAATGATTACAAAGCAAAATGACAAAATCCCCATTTAGTGGGAAATGTGAAAGGGATAAAGAACTTCTTGAATTTGTTCATACCAATGTGTGTGGACCATTTATAGTGGAATCAAGGGGAGCATACCCATAAATCATAACTTTTACTTATTATTTTAGTAGAAATTGATATATCTACTTAATGAGGTATAAGTTGGATTCTTTTGATAAGTTCAAAGAATACAAGAATCAAGTTGAGAACTATCCTGGTATAAAGATTATGAAAATCTACTTAGACTAAGGTAGAGAATATCTTAATCATGACTTTATTGATTACTTATGAGAGTTTGGGATCCTATCCCAACTCACTCCTCCAAACACGCCCCAGTGAATGGTGTGAGTGAAAAGAGAAACCACACCCTATTGGACATGGTGAGATAAATGATGAGTCATACGGTTCTTCCATGATCCTTTTGGGGATATTCATTTCAAACAGTGTCACACATACTAAACCAAGTACCAACTAAATCGATAAATGGTATTTCATATGAGTTATGGAGTGGAAGAAAATCAATGTTTTTGAATTTACATGTGTGGGGTAACGAATCATTTGTTAAGGACCCTTTAGGTAAAAAAACTCACACCCCGCGGCACAAAGTGTACCTTTATAGGATACCCCAAGAAAACAAGTGGATATTACCTATAAAAACCCTTAGACTAAAATGATATAGTGGCAAGACATGGCATATTTTTTGAGAGGGAGTACATCTTCAAAAGAGATAGTGGGAGGAAGATAGACTTTGACAAAGTAGAGGCTCAAGGTGAACAAGAGTTGGTACATGAACAAATTCAACAAATCCCCATGAAAAAAGAAATTGTTTTAGAGACACAAGTACTACGTAAGAGTACAAGAGTGGATTGAGAACCAGAACGGTATAATTTTCTAGTTATCAAGGATGGTGACTCATTATTAGTTGATAATAATGATCCTCTAACCTACAATGAAGTAGTAAGTGTCACAGACATTTCTATGTGTCATGAAGCCATGAATTCTAAAATAAAATCCATGTACCAAAACCATGTAGGAAATTTGGTATATCCTCTAGTTTATGTAAAGCCTATTGGTTTAATATTGGTATTCAAGAACAAACTTGACATTGAAGGACAAGTTAGTACCTATAAGGAATGAATGGTTGCAAAAGGTTTTAAACAACGTCATGGAATTGACTACGATGAAACCCTCTCACCAGTTGTAGTGCTGAAATACATCATAATTCTACTTTCAATTGTGGCTTACCATGACTTTGGGATTTGGAAAATGGATGTCAAAACAACATTACTTAACGAGAACCTTTAGGAAGATGTCTAGATGACACAACCTAAAGGGTTTGTGACTCCAAAGGATGCCAATAAGATATGAAAGTTGCAGAAATCCATTTATGGTTTAAAGCAAGCATCCAGGTCATGGAACATTCATTTTGTTGAAGCCATAAAAGAATTTAGTTTTATCAAAAAATGAATGTGAGCCTTGTGTGTACAAACAGTTTAGTGGTAGTGCATTCGTTTTCCTAATAGTATATGTTGATGACATATTACTCATTGGAAATGAGAAACCAATCATTCATTCTATTAAGTAATGGTTGAATCAATGCTTCTCCATAATAGACTTGGGCGAGGAAACATATATTCTTGGGATCAAGATACATCGTGATAGATCCAAGAGATTTCTGGGCCTAAGTCAAAGTACAAACATTGATAAGATACTAAAGAGATTCAGTATGGAACAATCCAAGAGGGGATTATTTCCAGCATCAAATGACATTCATCATTCCAAGAAAATGTGTCCTCAGACATAGGAGGAAAGAATGATAATGGAAAGGACACCATACACATCAATGATTGGGTCAGTCAGGTATGTTATGCTTTGTACTAGGCTAGATGTCGCCAACGAATTGAGTGCAGTAGGAAAATATCAAGCTAACCCAGGTGACAACTATTGGATGGAAGTCAAGAATATCTTAAACTATCTGAGGGGTACAAAGGATATATTCCTAGTTTATAGAGGATATGAAGAACTAGTCATCAGAGGATATGAAAATTCTAGTTTCTAGATTGATCAAGAAGACATGAAATCACTAACGGGAAACAAACTCACTTTGAATGGAGGTACAATGAGTTTGAAGAGCTCAAAGAAGAGTGTGGTTGCAGATTCTACAGTAGAGTTAGAGTATATCACAGCTTATGTGGTAGCTAAAGAAGTAGTTTGGATACAAATCTTCCTCCATGGGATTGATGTGATACCTAGAAGTAAAGATCCCATCACACAATACTATGATAATAATACAATGGTGGCTCTCACAAAAGAGCCAAGGTCACATCAATGGATGAAGCACATACTTCAGAAGAAACATATATTGAGGGATTTTTCTCAGAGAGGTGAAGATTCTGTGAGCATTATTTCTAGCGAAGACAACATGGCTGACCCCTTGACTAAAGCCATGACTTAGTAGAAACATGATCATCATGTGTGGTCTAGTAGACTAAAATTCACATGCAATTTTCTCTAGTCGGAGTGGGAGTTTTTAAGAGTTGGTGACCTAGAAACAACAAGTTTTACTTTGATTAATGGATATTTAATGTATTATTACATATTGTTCATTGTTCTTCAGGATTATGATGTAATAATATCCTAGAGTATTTTTTTCATTGATAAGGTCTTGGTAGTTGCACGCAATGATGAGAACATTGAAATTATATAACAATATTCTTAAATATAGTTCTACGGTTGGATGACATGCTATGATGTGACACATTGCATGGAGATCATTAGATGTGAGTACACATAAGTAGATGAGACTTCCTCTCATGAAGTTTTCACTTGGTAATCTCCAAGATAAGAGATTATGAGAACAGACCCGCTAGTATAAATTCCACCTGTTTTGGTGTTATCAGATATTTCTATTTGAGAGGGTGTGTAATGATCCTTAGACTTTATGATTATCATTAATACGTTTCATGACTTATGCAATTTTATTTACCGACAAAAACCGTCACACAAATAGTTGGTGGGATGTAGGGTACGTTGGGTGCGTCACGAGTGGCATGTTATTAATGGATAAGTCAAGGAAGGACTTGTCACTTCCATTTATGGAATTTGATATCTCAACCCTTTGTTTGAAATAGAACCATCGTATGAAATTCCATAGCCATGGTGTAATGATGAGTTTATTATAGGTAGTCAAAGAATGAAGTATCAAGCATAAAAGTTGATGACACAATCATGAAATCTTCTTGATGATATATTGTGAAAAAGGTATTATATTACATAGTGAGCATTCATAGGTGGATTTCATTGTTGTAACTTTATATTTTTTTTCTTGGGTGCCTTGACCCGTTGCTAGACAGTACTATTGGACTTTAAGTAAGCCCATATAATGCCAACGAGAATAGATCCTAGATGGTCACACACTATGTGTTTTTTTGGTGATCCTAGTTAAATTCTATTTGAATTTAATTAATGAAATAAATATTATTCTCAAGACTATGGAATAATTTTATTCAAGTTAAGATGATCGCATAAATTAAATTAAATATATTTATTTATTTTAGTAAACATTTAAATAAAAATTTATTTACTAGTTTGTAAATGAAGTATTTATTTAAGATAATAATTTATTTATTTATTTATTCAGGTGTTCAATAAATGGAAGTTCCGTTCGAGTGGACCAAGGTCATTCTGGTAGTAAAATAATTATTCGAAAGATGGAAAATAATTATTTAACTTGTTGGAACAAATTAAAATAACGCTGCTATTATTTTGTGACACCTGATTTTATTTATAATTCCATTTTTTTCAAGTTGGCACACTATAAATAAGAACGTGATATTATTGTTTAATTCATGGGTTTTATCTGAGTTCATGAATGTATATAATTGTTTCTATGCAATTAAATATTGTAACTGAAATTACATATATATAAATTGTAAGTACCCTTATTGTGACATACACCTCACCACCTGCTTGGTGAATTGAGAATTGTTGAGCCAAACAATTTCTCTCTCAAATCCTCTTCTCTCCCTTCCAAAGAATGAGAGATGTTCTTCAAGTCCAAAGAACAAGAGATCAAGAACGACTGACACAAGATGCTTGCTTCGCCATGCTAGCACCTATAGAATGAGCAGTGTTGATTGGAGGCCATTGGAGCACATCCAAATCACCACTAGAGGGATTCTAGTTTGGATCCTTACTACCGCAATGAGATAATCCAGAAAGGGTCAATCCAGATGATCAACATCCTCAATGAAGAAAAATACCAAAGACACATGTATTATTTTTCATTTTGAAATTAATTAAATTTATTATAAAAATGATGTGCAAGATCACCTCTATAGGGTTTAGTCCAATTTTTCTTTATCTATTTCTTTGATTATATTCCATGGAGACTGGCGTTCATCGTCTTATAGCACCCGGAATAATCATTGATCATGGTAAAAATCAAAGCTGGGTCCCTTCCAAAACTGTGCTTTCGTTGTGCTCTAAACCTTCAGCATGAAAGGGGAAGAATCAAATCAATGATTTATAGTGATATAATTGTAAGGATATGGTACATTATGAAAATTTTCCCCCAACATCACGGGATTATACAATAGAAGACTCCAAGGAGAAATGTCCAAGAATATGTGATCACTATCGCGATGGTAGAAGTACCAAACGATATGGTTTCATGTACATTGATACTATCTTTAAATTTATCCAATGGATTATTTGATTCTATATCATTTCACTCTTTTATATCTACCCAATTATCCAATAAAATTAAACAATTCCCTTTTCATTAATTAGGAGATTTTTTTTGTCAAAACTCCTTAGGGGTGAATCATTACAAAAATTATATGACAGTAATTCCCCATTATGAAAGATAAATATGCGTCATGTAATGAATTTGTTATCATACCTATGGTCAAATTTGATATTATCATCATTATGGTATGGATTTGAAAATATGATGCAAAAATTTATTACAAGAGGATAAAAATTGCAATTTGTAAGGAAGATATAAAATCCATTATCTTCAGAGAAGAGGCTTACACACCTGATTATTATTTAGATCCACCTTCAGTAGCTCTATTAAATGAAATTATTAGAGTATAAGAGAAAGAAATGTCTAGTGATGAAGGAGGTAATATTAAAATTCAAGACGTACCTATTGTGTGGGAATACATTGATGTATTTCCTATGGAATTACCTAGACATCCCCCAGAGGGTGATGTAGAATTTTCAATTAATATAATTCCCAACGTAAGGATAATATCGAAGACTCCAAATATAATGACCCTAATGGAAATAGTTGAGTTTAATGAATAACTAGAGGATTTGAGTAATACAGGATTGATCTGCCCTAGTGTTTCACCAAGGGGAGCCCCTATCCTTTTTCTTTTGATGAAAGATAGATCCATGAGGCTGTGCAATGATTATAGTGAAATAAATGTTATTATATTAAATAAAAAATATCCACTACCTTAGATTGATGAGTAGTTTGATCAACTTCAAAGATCCCAATATTTATCAAAGATTGATCTTTGTTTTGGGTACCACCAATTACAAGTGAAGAAGGAGGATATTTTGAAGATGGCTTTGTAGAACTGGTATGTACATTACATGTTTATAGTAATTCTATTTGTATTGATTAATACACTATCTATTTTTATAGAATAAATGAATAGAGTATTCAGGGAATATCATGGAGTTTTTTTTAGTATTCATTGATGATATTTTGGTGTATTCTAAAACATATAAGGACCATGAGAATCACTTGTGGATAATCCAAAAAACACTTCGAAGGGAAGAGTTATATTGGAAATTAATTAAATGTGATCCTTGGCATCAATAAGTCTCTTTTTTGGTCACATTGTCTCCAAAGATGGAATATTTTTTGACCCTAAAAAGACAAAGTTAGAGAATGGCTTATTCCAACAAACATAATTGATGTATGTTGTTTTATTGGTTTGGAAGGATACTATTGGCCGTTCATTCAGAATTTTACCATATTTTCTAACCTATTAACCCTGCTTACATGTAAAGGGGTTATGTTTGTATGTACAAAGGAATGGGAAGAATTCATTGATAAACTAAAGAGAATATTTTTCATTGCTCTGATTTTGACTCTACAATCTGGGAGTGATGGATTTTTTATATATAGTGATGCATTAAAAAAGGTACTTGGTTGTGTCTTCAAAAAAAATGATAATGTCATTTTATAAACATCCATGAAATTATAGAATCATTAAAAGAACTACCCAACACATGATCTGAATTTAGCAGTTGTAATATTCACTTTCTAAATATGGAGACATTATCTCTATGGAGAAAGATGTGAGATATACACAGATCCTCAAATCTTGAAAGAAATATTCTCACTGAAAGAGTTGAACATGAGACAAAGGTGATGGATCGAACTACACAAGGATTATGATTCCTCAATATAGTACCACCCAGGGAAAGAAAATAAGGTGGAAGATGCATTGAGTAGGAAGGATCATGAATTTCTAACCCAAATGAATATTGAGAAGGATCCTATGATCATCGATCTAGTAAAGGAATATTTTTGAATTTATAAGGAAGGGGATATATTAAAAATTTATCAAATGATTGAAAACCCATCTTTATTAGAGATGATAGAAAATTCTCAATGTGATTAAGAGGACTTTAAGAATAAAATTAAAACAATAAATGATAAAAAAATTAACAGACATTGTTCGTGAAGATGTTGTTCTATATTTTGGAAAGTGGATATGCATTGAATCAATACCTGAGATAAAAATGGAATTTTTGGATACCTCTCATAGCTCAAATTTCTCTACACACCCAAGAAGCATAAATATGTATAGGTACTTGAAGAAATTTGTTTTGTGGGATTAATTTAAGTGTGGAATTGTAGATTATGTATCCAGATGTTTGGTTTTCCAATAAGTGAATGTTATTAGATAGTATCCTAAATAATTCCAACAACCTATTTCTATTTCTGAATGGAAATAGGATGAAATTACTGTGGAATTTTTCATAAGAATACCAAAGACTCCTAGAAATAATAATGAAATATGAGTTATTATTGATCGCCTCACAAAATATAAACATTTAATTTCCATAAGAGAAGACGTACCTCTCGATAACCTCAAAAGGATATACATTAATGATTTTTAAGACTTGATCATGAACCTCTATAAATATTTTCTGATCTAGGTCCTAAATTCACCTAAGAATTATGGAAGAGTATTTAAAAGGATATTTATACTAAGCTTCATTGGAGAAATACATACAATCCTCAAAATTATGGATAGTATGAAAAAATAATTACAACAATGGAAAATATGTTTAAGTCATTATCAATTGACTTTCAAGGTATGTGGGATAAGTACTTGCCTTTGGTGAGTTTTTGTATAATAATAGCTTTCATTCAAGTATTCAAATGGTACTATATGAAACATTATATAGAAAGAGATATCATACTCCAAAATGTTGGGATTAATTTAGAGAAAAGAAACTCATCAGCCCAAAACATGTTGAAGAGACAATGAAAAAGATAAATGCTATTGAAGATAATATTTCATTATTAAAAAAGTAGGAAAAAGAGTTATTCCAATAATTTGAGAAATGATTTGGAATTCCAAGTAAGATATCTGGTTTTAAGGAAGGTATCCCCAAGGAAATGTGCTAAGAAGGTGAAACTGAGTCCCATGTACATAAAACCCTTTAGAGATTCATGAAAGAGTTAAAGCTGTTGCTTATTTATTGGCAATGCCGCCAAATCTCTCAAAGGTACACGATGTGTTCAATATATCTATACTAATGAAATACATTCCTGACCAAAAACATGTGATCCCCTCTAATGAGATAGAGTTGGATCCTAAATATCAATACAATGATGAACCCATCAATATTCTTGATACTAGAGTGAAAATATTGAGAAATTAGACTACTTTTGTTGGTAAAGGTAGTATAGAGAAATCACAAAATAGAGGAAGCAACATGCGAACTCAAGGATTTTGTAAAGGAGAACTACCTACCACTTTTTAAAGGTAATAACCTTGAAATTTTAAGGATGAAATTTTAGTAGGAGGGAATAATTTAAGAAACCAAGACATTAACATATTTTTCTTTAAGAATAAATATAATTTTGTTGATAGTCTTTCAAATACACACAACACCCGATTTAAATAACACTATTTAGTTACATTTTGCACAATCAATCAAATACTAAAAGTTTTAGAGAGTATATATAGTTAATTTAAATATGATATATTCAATAAAGTATTTTGAAAATAATAAAATATATTTTATAGGCCTACAATAAGAGAAAACCCAATAAAACATATAAAATACACTATTTTTTTATACATATAGTTTTGATGCCTTTTAATAGAGAACCCTTTTTAAATAAAAATTTTGACCATTTAATAAATTTAATATACAAATATAAACATGATATTTATTGTTTAAACATAAAAATTTATTTAGTGTCATGTTTTTCTATTATTTTGAAGTATCAATTTTTCAATGAAATGTGAAAAATATTGAATTTTTGTTCAAAATTGCGTTTTTGTTTAATTTATTTATAAGGGAAAATTATATTTTTGATTTGTTTTTTTGTTTAATTTTATCATATTATTAAAAATTGATCCAATTTAGGTCATTAGAAAAAATTCCACTTTGAAATTAGCTATAAACACAAAGAAATGTTTTGGACATTTTTAGTTTAAAAACCCGCATTGTTGTCCTGTATGCAGGATTACAATTAAATTAATTTATTCAACTTATGTGATTGAAAATTGGAAAAATTACTTCAATATTTGAAATAAGTATAATTTATAATGTCCAATAAGTTACAATTTGTTTTTGACATAAAATATTTGTGAAAGTAAGTAAAATTAATTATAACTATTAAGGTTAAATTATGCCTAATAAAGAACTAAACCACAACCTTAAAGCCTAAAAAGACCTATAAACTTTTCCAAAATATATTTTGTGAATATATTTAGAACCTATCCTAACTTTTATCAACTTTTAATCACTATTTATCAACTTACAATAAACAAACAAGGGTGGAGTTATTTTCTTTTAAAATATAACAAGATTGCCACTCCTCCTCCATTATAAAAGGACTTCTTTTCTCCAACTTACCCACACCTATAAAGACACTTAATATTGAAAAAATGCTATAAAAATAGAAGAAAAATCCCTCTATTCCTCCTTGAATCCTCCCTTTTATAAGAAATCAATCCAAGGAAGTCATTTGGGGCAAACCAAAAGGAGTTACCCAATTATGTGGTAACAACTTTCAGGAAGCTATTTAATCTTATTTCAAATATAAACTCCCTTAATTATAATTATTACATAATAATATAATAGCAACAGTATTTTAAATATACAATTATGTTTTTATTTTAAGCTTAAAACCCTCACTTACACACACTTCATCACTCATAATATTTATTATTTATTATAGAATCCATAATTATTTTACAACACATATCATTATACTGTCCATTTTTTATAAACATGATGACATCCATGGTGGGAGTGTGGAATACTTCCCCCTCAAGCAATGTGATCCATTCATGTTATTCATGGAATGTATTAAAGATAAATTTGATAGAAATATGTAAATATATGTCATATTATTTATATTAGATTTATTATACGAACATTGATCATTTTTTCTTCATTTTTTTAATATGAAAAATAAATGAAAGTTGTGTTCATGAATACATACGACCTACCATCTATATGAGTGATGAATTTTATTTCTTATGTACAAACAATATAGATTATTATAAATATCTATGTATATGTTTAAATCCTGATCTAGGTAATAGGAAAAATAGGTAATAAGTCCAAACATATTTGAGGAAACTAGGAAATTAATATCAAAATAATGAAAATAATGAAATATTATTAACAAATGGGTAATAAGATATTATAAGAATATTATATATGATGTGTATGGTTATTTTATATGTTATTAACATATTTTTGAATCGATATACAGGATGTTACATACCACATACAAAAATTAGAGTTAAGGTAAGAGAATTTCATCTCAATTTACTTTCAATTGAGTCAAATTTATTATTATGTTCCGATTCACTTTTATTTGGTGTATATAATAAATTTTTACAATTAATATAATAAATATAATTACTCTTATGATATTATAAGTTTTATTTAAATACTATTCCTTCATGGGGATTATGATTTAAATGTTTCAATGTGGTATGAGACACTTGGCAATGTTTAAATATTATATCCTCAAGAATGTTCTTAATGATTATCTATGGGATTTCACATCATTTTTTGATTGTAAAATTTATCTTGAACCATTAATTTTATTGTAGTAATTTTTCAATGTAAATTTACATGAAAATACATATTCTCTTACAATTAATATTACTATTTCCTAAGATGTATACCATTTTACATATGGTGTATAGATTGAGTGTTATTGATTATTTGGGGAAATATTGATAATCCATAATATTTATTCAACACAAATATTTTATAAGGAATATTTTTTATTTTTATTATTTGATATGAGGAATTATTTGTAACTGAAAATAAGGGTTGATACAAGACTTTATACAGATCCTCAATGCATTTTTAGGTCTTCATAAGAGAAATAAGTTGAACAAATTAAATTGGTTTCTATATGTTGTATTGACCATATTATTAAATTTCATGAAGGTATAGGTTTTCATGTGCCTTAAACATGATGTCCATTAAGAAATCATTTCCCTAATTTTTTATTATTTATCCATGAGATTTTGAATCAACATATATATGAATGTAATTCATTCTCAGTTTATTGATCAATGGAATTCATTTCAGTTTCCTACCTTTATATATTAATTATATCATATCTAGTTATGTAAATGGAAATTGTTCTCATTTATTTACCTTTCCATATAGGTTGATTCATTATTTATTCCATTTTATTTACCCCCATTGAGCATTTGATCTCACCCTTATTATATTCTTTTCCCAGGGTTATGAAGAAGATAACTTTGAATAAGATTTCAAGGATGCAATTTATTTTAGTTTATTATGTATCATGTTTTAGTTTGTTTTCAGAATATATTATGGGTATTATTCATATATTATGAATTTCCTAGACTGTTAAAGAAATCTATCCTTTTAGATTTGATTCATTCTAACCATTCCAATGTAATAAAATAATTCACCACATCTAGGCTTATGGGGTTTGGGTGTTACATATATTTTGAACCAACTACACTTCCATGAAATGATTTGTTTTAGTTTTTTTGAAAAGAAAGGATTTTTTTGAAATGGGTCTCATAAACATGAATTTTACAATGGTGAATACAATGTTTTTTCCAAAATATCTTTTTGTAATTTATTTTCATTATCTTCAAATGATCTATCTATTGTGGAGTTATGTTTCATGATTCAACGAATATTATTATTTTATTATGTGGATATTTTGGGTTATTAGGTCATTGATTTCATGGAATTTAATTTGTGATGATACTTTGATGTTTTTTGAAACCCATTTTATTCCATGGTATCTTTAAAAAAATTGAATGATTTAAATTTTTATATTCTATAAAAATATATTTATTTTCATTGTTATATATGTGATTATTTTAAAAGTTCATGAAAACCATTTTCATTATATGGGTTATTTTATGATGTTATGATTGTTCTCAGGTGGCATATAAATGTATAGATTATGAGATGATTGTGAAATATAAATCCAACCTATGAATTGTGTAAAATGTTATATCTCATGAGATAAAAATGTTATGTGAATGGGTAAGAAAGTATCTAGGTCGTCAATGGGTGACTGTGATTGAATTTAATTACAATAAAAATTTTATGAGTGAACAGGTTGAAAATTCTCCATGTCTATAATGTTAAGAAATCCTATGTTTATGAATATTCCACTTTCTTTCCCATGTTCACAGTTTTTATTATATATTTAATGTTTTAATTTTGTATTCAATGGTAAAAGTGTTATCATTTGAGATGTTATTTCCATCAAACATGTTTATAACTGACGCTTATTATTTTTTGTTCATTTAAATTTTATTTTTTTCTTTATTCATGACTTTATATATGCTATTGGTTTAACCATTATATATATTTCTGGTTTCATTAGTTGGTATCTGAGGTGGGTTTAATTATTTTGGAGATTATTATGATGAAAAATTAGTGGAAAACCTAAAGAATGGTTTAAGTTAACAAATAAATGTTTTTGTAAATTAAGGATTATTTGGTTTCCCTAGAAATAAATCCACGTATGGATACTATAAGTGGATGTGGTTATGGAACAAATGAAAATTTGGATAATAACCCTAAAAAATATTGATCTATTATATGTTAACTATCATTTTTTTATGGTGAACGATCCCTTACTATGAACATAGTCTAACACTCCTGGGGGATATATTTAAGTCAATTAATATTTTATTTATCAGTCATTATATAGTGTTTGGTTCCCATGTTAACTAGCATGGTTAAGGAAAATATATCAGGGAAATTATCATGGATAACATGGATTGAAATAAAATAGTTTTTATGGAATAATATAGTTGTTATTTTGGGGATATTTCATATATGATCATAGTTTTCTTCCTTATACATTATATAATTTCAGTATTATCACGATCAACCATTCTCTTTCAAGGATATCATGGGAACAAGAAGGAACCAAGTTAATTCTTGATATAATGGAAAGTGTGGTGATTTTACAATTGAGATGTTAAAAAAAATTCAAAATCAATTGGAAATTGTCACTAAACTCTCTCTATTATGAATAATATCATGGATAAAATGGAACTCCTAAACACACCAATAGGTTAGTATCATTATTCTGAATCCATTATGCATCAATTTCTACTATACTTCAATTAGCCTTCAAACCCATTGATTTTTGATAAATCGATTAATTTGATGGAAAAGATATTTTATATCCATCAATGATAAAAGTATGAAATAATTATTTTTGTCTATCTATTATATAGAAGGTGAGGGAGTCCATTGGTGTAATCTCATTATGAATACAAAAAATAGTTAAGAATTTGATTCTATAAAGTGGGAGTATTTGAAGGAATTATTATTCACTAATTGTTTACATAAAATTTATTTCACCATAATATAATGAGAATTACTTGAACAGAAATGAAATGAATGTGGGCTGATTGAATTATATGAGGAAAACATGAATAGAATCCCAAATTAGACCTCATAATCTATCTCTAGATCAAAAATAAATATTGATCGATTCTTTGATGGATAAAAATTAGTTTTTCAAAATACATTAGCTATAAGGGAATTTTTAATATATGAAGAAATTTTTTGGTGAATACTTAATGATTAAAATGAAAGATAGATACCCACAAGATTATATAGAGTGGAAAAAATAGGGAGTATCATGAAAACCCTAATGAACAACCTCAAGGGTTTAAGAATTTGTTAAAACCCATATATAGAACATCTGGGAGGAAGAAACCCGGTAATTACCTTAAAGGTCATAGGAAATGTTATAAGTGTGATAATTTGTGGAATATATATCATGATTTCCAATGAAATAGAAATAGGCCAGATAACACCACTTATTGAAAGAGGTCCCGTGATAGTGCTCCACCAACTCTTTAATACATAAAATTCTAGATGTATAGTAATTGGGATAATAAATTCACTAACCTTAGAGTTATTAAATAGAATTTTCCTAATTAGAATTTTAAACCAATATACCAAGAAATATTATATAAAATCACTACTATATAGGTGGACCATAATAATAAAGTGCTAAAAGGTATACTCATTATCCACTCCAAAACAATGAATTATTTATTTAATTCTAGTTTACCACATTTTTTTATATCATATATGTTTGAAAATAATATGGATTCACCACCTAAAAATTTGAATATCTGGATATCCATGAGAATAAGCTCAATCATTATAAATGACAATAACGTGTAAAAATCTCATAAAATTGATATTTTTATAAGAGAAACTTCAAAAAAATATGTTTCTTCTCCTTGTAGTTGAGTTCGACATATTTTTGTGTATAGAATATATTTAATTATATAAATATCATATCACTGATTGATAAAAGAAAATATACTTTCATATCCCTAAGCATTTGGATATCAATTATCAACTCAAGGATGATCCTACACCATTTTCAGAATAATATTCTATAATGGGTCTTGGTACCCAATAACAAGGGGTTCCTAGATCACATTATTGGGATAGAAGTCAACAATGAGAATATTCCCATTAAACAAGAATATGATGATGAATTTATTGATGAATTTCTTGGTCATACCCCTAGAAGGAGAGGTTATGCTACTAATCAAAATCGTCCATGTATCCTTGAATATATAAAATAATACCTATAGAATGAAATCCATTGAATTAGTGGAATTGTAGATGAAATTACCAGAGAATCTAGAAAAGGGTTTTATACAACCTAGTGGTTGACCCTAGGGTGCACCAATACTATTTATAAAAAGAAAGGATAAATCAATGTGTCTTTTTATCAATTAATATGAGATTAACAAAAACACAATTTGAATCAATCCTTCTCTACTATGTACTAATGACTTGTTCTATAAAATCACTGGTGCTCAACTATTATCAATAGTTGACCTCTGTGTTGGATACCATATACTGTGGGTAAAAGGGGAGGATATCTCAAATAAATAATTCTATAAATGGTTTGTATACTATAAGGTTATAGTGATACAATTTGGACTTGTAAATATTCCCTCCATATTTATGGATATTATGAATAGAGTCTTTAAAGATCACCTGGATCAATTATTTCTAGTCTTTATAGATGATATTATTATATAATAAAAAAGAATGTATAACCATAAATATTACTTCAGGACTCTTTTGAGGAACTAATGTAGAATATTTTTTTTATAATCGTAGAAAATTTTAATTAAAACTACAAAAAGTATCATTCATGGGTAACTTAATCACAATAAAGATAATATATATAGATCCATAAAAGACTGAGGTTATTGAGAAATGGGCCAAAACAACCATTATGACTGAAATAATTTTTTTGGGTTTGCTGGATATTATTTTGAACTTGTGAGAAATATTTTATGAATATAAATTTCATTCAGAAAGTTAGCATGTAAAAGATTCAAATTCCTCTATGAAGAAGAATGTAAGGAATCCTTCAATAAGCTGATAAAGTATGTGGTCAAAACAACCATTATTAGATTACCTAATAGTGGTGATGGTTTTTTAATATATAGTGAATAATCATTGAAATTATTTGGATGTGTCCTCAAAAAAATGAAAAGGTTATTACTTATGCATGATTCCAATTACTGACTAATGAAAAAAATTAACAAACACAAGATTTGGGATTGGTGATGGTAATCACTACATTAAAATTTTGGTGACAATACCTTTATAATGAGAATTGTGATATATATACTAACAGAAATATCTTGAAATATATATTCACAGAATATCTAAACATGCACCCAATAAGATGGTTTTATGAAATCAAATATTTTGTTTTCTCGATACATTAACACCATTTCAATAAAAATATTGTATCCAATACTCTGAGTAGAATAGATCATCCAACATTTTTTGAGATGAGGATTGAAAAATTACAAATACTCATGGATCAATAAGGGTTCTATAGAGACCCTAGCCTTTTACATAACATTATATTATTTTAAGAATAAATTAATATCAATGTAGAATCCAAGGATCGTAAAGTCTAGTTCCTTTGAAGACTAGATACATAAAACATAAAACATGGGACTAAAAAACAAATTATTTAATATTATAATGAGATCCAAACTTCCTTTGAGCCCTTACATTTTTATAGGGTACCCTAGGGATCACATGAACAATGGGATGAGCTAAAATAACAGTAAGGGATTAAACATAAGAATAAGGATTTAGCACAAGGGTTTTATATCATGTAATAATGATATAAAATTGCATATATAAACAAAACATAAAAACATGGGATCATATAAACATGAATTCAATGCAATGTGGAAGAATCATAAAATATGAATTAAGCCCAATTCATGGCTAACATCTAAAACCATTTCACATGGTATTACAATCCAAGGTTATCCGCCCAGATCGACACACATGGTAGCACAAGCCAAGGCTACCCCCCATGACCATCGCACAAAACACCTCATGAGAATCAAATTTACCCAATGCATTGAAGTGTTATCTAGGGTCACCCCTTATAATATGTTCTTGAATATTCTTTCTATATAAATAATCATACATGATCAATCATACATAAACATAAGGGAACCCATGGAGAGAAAATGGTATCACATTCATGTCCTAAAGCATAATGAATAGGCATATCATAAAAGTGTCTGTGAGACAAAGGAATCAAAACATACATCAAAATTAAAAAGGTAAAATAGACATATATTATGTTAAGTGATGCAAAATAACAATGACAACATGTAATATGAGTATTTAGTAAATTCGTATCATTAAAACATTTTAGTTCAGTTTTAAGAAAAATACTAATGAGAAATTGAAATTGAAAAGGGAATAATAATTTATATAAAACAAGAAGTGAAATAATAAGGTTTTCATAATAAAATAATGATTTTATAAAAAAATTCTTAAAAAAATGGAATGGGGAACTTGAAATTGGGTTAAAATTTTGGAAGTTCCCTTAAAACGGGTTTTCTTAATCGGAAATATAGAGGAGGGAATCACTTAAAGAATCTATATCCCCAAAACAGAATGATGAAGGGTCTTGATAAATGAATTTGTTAAATATTCATAGAATTTAAAAGATGTATATAAAAAGATTACATAACATCATTTTGTTAATAAGAGAGATGAAGCAACCTAAAGGAATAAAAGTGGTTTAGGTAGAATCCCTTACGGATTAACAGCATGATATCAGGTGTACTTAAGACAGATTAAAGAGAGATAATGGGGTTTCTCACCACTTATAAATCATGAGGGAAGTATGGAGGATGGTTTAAATGATATCCCATCATTATGAATTACACCTAAAATGGAATAACATAGAGAACATTCTTGAATAAAAGTGAAATCGAGAGGACCCCTTACATTACATCTGATTGTGTTCTCCATTTGATATTAATAACCTGAATAGTCAAATTAGATTTAATAATTAATAATTACATAAGCTATTATTTATATAAAATATTTATTATAACCTTTAAATGTTCATTCATTACCTTTTTGTTGTGTTATGTGGTTCAATTTTATTGTTTGGGTCTCTTTACTTCCTTAGTTTTAATGATCAATTCACTTATATTCTTGTTCGGATTCACATTTATGATGAAAGAGGTTTTATAGAATTGATGTTATATAAAATTAGTGAATATATAGAAGATTAAATGGTTATAAAATTTATTTAGTTATTTAGGGTGAATTTTAATCATTATATAAAACATTAATGATAAACTATTGGATTAACATGTCAATTTTGCTCACAATTAACTTTTTATGTATTACTATTTTGTATCAAGAATTTATAAGGATTATAGAACATTAAATAATATAAAAAAAATTATTTACTAGTTCAACTATTAAAATGGTTTCATGACCAGTCTAGAAGATGGTAATGAAAATTGAAAACCTATTGTCCCTGAATGTGATAAATCAACACATCTCAAATTGTGTTTTCATTAATTGTATAAAAGGAGGGGGTGGGAGAGATTTTAATAAAATATACCATCAAAATAATATAATTTCAGTACATATATGTTACTTGAGTTATCATACCGTTTTGGTGAAGGGAAGTGAGGAAATAAAAAAGAAAAGAAAAGAACATGACAGAAAATAAAAGAACGAGAGAGAGGAATTTACCTCTTGAGTTAATATCCTTTGAGAGCCTCATTAGGGAAGAGGTTTTGGTTTTTTGAAGATTATAAGGGATATTGGAAATAGAGGAGGAGCTTGGAGAGAAATTTTTTAGAATCTTGACAAGAACCAAGGCTTGAGATGAGTGAGTAGAAGAGGTAAGGAGGGGTGGTATTTATAGTGGCGGAGAGGAAGATTTTCATTATATTTATTTCTTTAGATTATTAATTTCTCACAAGACTAGAAATAGTGTTGATTCCATGATAGAAAACAGTAATTAGTGTTTGTGTGTTCAAAACAATTGGGCTTCAATCAACATAAAATCATTCATGACCCTATAAATCATGTATTTAGCTAAATTTTAAAGTTATTGTATTTTACTATTCATAAAATTAATGTATTATATAAAAATCCCAAAAATTCACCCAAACCATTTTTTGACGTGTAGAATGCATAAATGAAATCCATTTTTCGAAAATAATTTTTAAAAAATGATTAATTTATTTTTTAATTAAAATCCTATTTTTTTTGAAAAATATATATATTTTTAAACTACAACAGATTTTATAATGAATTCAAAAATTACATAAGGTCTTATTAAATTATATTAAAACTATAATATACAAAATAATGTATTTATGAACAACTTTTTGGAATATATATTTTCTTTCAAATTAATTAATTAATTCTAAATAATTATTTAACACTTATAAAAATACCAATACTTTTACTATGGTAATATTATCTCTTATAAGATGCTTAAATTTTATTTATGCACTCAAGGGTGAGGTTACTATTATTTTTGATGATTTAATATTCACAAGCGTCGTATTACTATTCATATGGGTAGGTTACTATTCACCAAAAAATTATGTTTTCCTTATCAAAATCCAAATATCATACTTATCACAACAATAGATGTTAGATTTTTTAAATTCAAACCACAGAAGTGAGAAAATTATGTTTAAAGGTCAAAGAGTATTTAGTAGTTTATTGTGTTGTGATTTCACGAGATTATATGAAATAATTTTTAGAAGAAAATTTCCATCGATAAAACATTGGGTCGCTACATTATTCCCCCCATATGAAATTTTTCCCTCAAAATTTTGTTTTACATTTTAGGCCACAAACAGGTGAATGTAATTTTCCTTCATTTCCTCCTCTAGTTCCCTTATTTACACTTTATACTTTTGGTTCTACCATAGTACTTTGACCAGGTGAGTAGTTTTGTTATGTAGAACTTTATGACCGCAATCCAAGTTCTTCCCTGGATGCTTCTCATAAAGAAGTTCATCCATGATCTATTCCACCTCTGAAGAGAGTACATGCGAAGGATTTGGTATGTACTTCTTTAAGAGAGATACATTAAAGATGTTTTTCACTTTGGACATGGTAGGTGGAAGTGCCAGTTTATAGGCCACAACCCTAACACGATTAAGAATTTTGAAAGGACCGATGTACCTGGGTCTTAGCTATCCTTTCTTCCCAAATCTCCAAAAATTATTCTATAGAGACATGCATAGAAATACCATGTATCCAACATTGATCTCAAGGTCTCGTGGACGATTGTTAGCATAACACTTTTGTCAACTTTGAGATTCCTTGATGTGTTGCTGAATGGTTTTCACCTTCTTAACCATTTCATCGGCCATTATAGTTCCTAGAAACATACACTCACCAACATCCCGTAACACCCAAAGAATTTACAACTAGATTTATTATAGAATTAATGGACCACATGGTATCTAAAAACACCACTTTTTATAACAAATACATGTAAACATAAGTTTGTCACTTTTATGATGTGAATTTTGAAAATCTGACATACGCATTTGCGATGAGTATGTTATTAGGAGTCTGATATGAAAATATAATTTTTGATGAATAGTAACATACCCTTATAAATAGTAACACACCTTAACGAATAGTGATATACCCGAATGAATAGTAACCTTACCTATGATAGTATATAAATAATATTCAAGTTGGAGTACGATATACCTATGTTTTGGAATAATTAAATAAATGTTTTAAAACTATTTTTTAGAATAAATTACGATTTTAATGAAATATTATATTAATCATATTTAGAAAATTATTTTTGAAAAATGGACATCATTTTCGGATTATAAACGTCAAAAATTGGTTAGGGTGAATTTTTTGGATTTTTTTGAAATACTTGAATTTTTGATGAATAGTGAAATTCAGTAAAATACTGTATATAAATATTATAAGTTAAATACACTATTTATGATATCAAAAGTGATGCAATCTCACTTGGTTCAAACATACATTAATTTTTAACAATTCTTGTTTAGGGAATCATTATTATTTCTTGTCTTGAGGGAAATTAATAAACTAATGATTCAAAAATTATGAAAACTCTCTTCTCCCCCACTATAAAACCTCCCTCTCACTCCCTATTATATTCACTCCTCTAAATCCTTTTTTCCTTCTACAAATTCTATCCAAATATACTCACAACATCCTCTCCCATGTCCAGAAAGTCTTTTTCTAATAAAAAGACCAAAACCTATCCCTTAAAGAGGCTCTCAAGGAAGTTTGGTTCAAGATGTAAATTCTTCTTTTCAATTCTTTGTCGTTCATTTCAAGTTCATTTGTTTTCTTTTTCTATTATTTCATCTCTATATACAAATGTTGTGATGAATCTAGTACCTTACATGTACTGTAATGTTGTAATGATAGTGGAATACGTTATCATCATTTCTTCCCTTTACATTCTTTTATAACAATAGCAAGAACACTATCCAAGATGTGTCAATTTAGCACATTCAAGGACGATGGGATGTGAATTTCTCTATTCATTCTCAATTATGGTCATGAAACCAGTCTTGTAATGGTTTAACCAGATTATTATATATGTAATATAGCATTTTTAAGGTTCTGTAATCCCTTTGTACAAATGGTATTATGTTATAAAGAAAACTGAGTCCGTTGTAATCAAAACCCAAAATTTAACAGAAACTATTATCATTAAAGATATATATAATAATTAATCATCATTACATGTAACCAAATTATATAAATGACAACTAAAACCTATGTATGAATATAAATAAAATGCAAATTCAATTCTGGATATTTACATGAACTCCATTACTTAAGAACAAGTCAACCGATTATGAAAATAAAGAAAACGAACATTGCAGAACGACGAAATTCAATACAATAACTTATCAATGAGAGAATAAATGAACTAATTTTTTTTCCAAACTAAATAAATGTATAATTGGTTATTAAATAAGATATTAATAAGTATAATTACATATTCCAGGATCCTAATTTCAAGAGCAGAACACATTCAGAGATAAGGTCATGGGTTTTCCACTAAAACATCCATTTTCATTCGGGTTACTTTAATTGCCTATTAACATAATTAAAATCTTGTGTATTATTATGTGATAATTAATAATTATGTGTGTGGGTAATATATATATTTACCAAACATAATATTTACTTATTTTATGGATGGTTACACATTTTAAAATGAAATTTCAAAATTGTTTCTGAATTACAAACCTGATCCAAGGGAATTTCTCTAATTTTTACCATTTTCATGGGAACTGTATAATCAATATTAGGAAACCATTATCTTTATAAAATCACTAATTTTATTAAGAAAATACTATCTTACTTCACTTCAGGTTTTATGCAAATATTTTTCAAAAAGAACTCTTCTTTTCCAAGTAAAAGAGTATTTATCTCAATATTTACTCTAAGATTTTATAAGAGTATCTTCATATATTTCAAAAAACATATTGATTATTATGCATTATTAGGATTAGTATGCCATTATATAGTCTACCATGTTTAATTTACTGGTTTATGATTACTTTGGATGTGGATGTGCTATCTTAAATTAATTCCACAATTTACTCCAAATGGTTAGTGTTTATTCTTAATGTTTGGGGAAAATTATTTGCATTTTATATGTTAATTTCAATATGAATTTTTATTTTGTTTATGTTTATCCTCATTCATATGCGGAATGATTCGGAAATAGTAATTATCGAGTGGGTCCCACTTTAGCCCCTCGGTGCATCTGTAGGTCTCATGAGGCAAGCTACGGTCTTGGTGCAAGCCCTTGACAAAATGACTATATATGGTCTTAGGACGAGGCCTTGACGGTATGCTTATATTGTCCTATATAATTCATTACCTCATTATGAAAATAGAATTTATGGTTCATGTCGTTATTCTACTAGAAGAATACCAGTGATTATGTTTATTTAGGGCATTACTCACTCAGATCTTACTCCTACTATAATGTGTTCATGTTTTTGTTAAAGGGACATGTTTTTATGTATTGAACATGCCTAATGTTTATGTTACAATATCTTACACTGTATTTATTACCCTTAAAGAGATTTAAGCTCATCCCTTTAATTTTTTTCCATCCCCAGGTTAAGAAGAAGATATCAATTATTAAGATTTCATAGATGGAGTTTATTTGGTTATGTTATGTATCATATTTTGTTTCATTTCAAAATGTAAATTGGGTTCCATGTATGTATCTAGTTTCATGAAGACTACTAAGTCGATCGGTCCTTCTGGAATCTTATTCCTTGTTTATATACCAAGGTAATAAAATAAGTCACCAACTTCGGGAAACTAGGGCCAGGTCATTACACTTCATCCCAACATGTTAGTGTTCTACACCTCTTCCCATAAAGGGATTCTTAGGGTGCCATTCAGATGCTAGATTAGAAATTGTTATTGTTGGTGAATTCAACAAGTGAAAGTTGTTAGTCCCATCCTCCTTTTAAGTCCATAGAACTCTCTCTCAACATGTATTCTAGTGTTTGAATAGTGCACTCAGATTGGCCATATGTTTGGGGATGATAGGCTGTATTG
This sequence comes from Viscum album, assembly GCA_963277665.1. Classification (NCBI taxonomy): domain Eukaryota; kingdom Viridiplantae; phylum Streptophyta; class Magnoliopsida; order Santalales; family Viscaceae; genus Viscum; species Viscum album. The sequence continues at coordinate 1,367,655,988 of OY728119.1, forward strand.
ATGTTTAGTTTAGTGATTAAAGCATGTTGAAGACTTTTCCAGAACTATGAGGTGAATCTAGGATCTCTATAGAATACACTAGATAGTGGTAATACATTAATCCTTACCACCTATTTGATATATATCCATGAAAATTGATATAATGAGAAGTCCTCTCAAATTTTAATAAAGTGAGATTTCTTTGTAGAATGATACACAATTACCCATATATCATTGTTTCCTCTGGATGTCCTTGGACGTCCAGTGACAAAGTATAGGGTAATTTTCTCACACATCCATGTTGGTATGTGTAGTGTTTGCATCATCCCCTTAATCTATTATTTTCACGACCCGACCCTACCTGTCTTGAGCTGTAACTACCCCAAGCCGTCCTCCATAGGCTAGGGGCTGGCAACAAGCACCGAAGGTGTAACGATCTCAAGGTAGACTCCGCCTAAGTACCTAGACACACACACACACACACACACACACACACACAGCCCACTCGATGCATAAGTGCAGAGTAAAAAAGAAAACCAAGAGACAAACAACTATAAACCAACCACAATCATGAATTCACTTCTAAATAGAACAAGTAAAGTGATGAAAAGTTTTGACAAAGAAACTGAACAAAAAAAGGGAAAACACGTGCCCAACCCGAAAGGTTCCACAAAAAAGTAACAGGTGAACCAATGTAAACAGCTGAAGAGTCCCACACCATAAAACTCTACTGCAACCTTGGTATGTGGCCCAAGATCATGTTCCCTATATTCTGATTTGTAGTCTCGATTGACCTGTCCGTCATCTGCAAGGACACACGAGGTGCAGGAAAAGCCCAAGTAGGGGTGCGTATAAATATACTCAATAGGATTCCCCGAAATCTAGAGGGAGCAACAAAGGAGGCACAAAAGAGGTGATTAGTATATAGAATGAATAATAGTGAAATAGTACCGTAAATAGAGTGCAACCAACCTAGTAAGAGAATGGAATCAGACTCTTCCAAATGCAAGGATCTAGAAATGGAATGCACCTGGCATACCCCACGCATCTTCGCTCCTCCTAGAATGAGAGTAACTGAACCTAAGGAGTGGGAACAAAATTAGGGTTTATATATATAAATGCTCAACAAGAAACCTAAATGAGTGTATGAGGGGATATCCATCTCCATGATCAGTGTAGGGAAGGTTTCCAACAATTCTTAGGATATCCATAACTGATGCCCAAATGTCCCACAAGCCAAAGGTGTCTCATCGTTGAACTGCAAAACCGAGGTTCCCTCCCTGTTAATCATGGAGAAAAATCACTGAATTGCTTCATGGAAAGAGATGAGTCTATAATAAGTCATTGGGTAACCCACTACCTAGAATTACTGGTGGGAAAACCCTAAGAAGTTGTTGGGTAATCCATTGCTCAACCCAGATGGAGGGTAAACCCTAAGGTCAATGGGTAACCCACTGCCCAGCCCTACTAGAGGGTAAACCCTAAGGTCAATGGGTAACCCACTACCCAGCCCAACTGGAGGGTAAACCCGAAGGTGAAAGGGTAACCCACTTCCTAGCCCCGCTGTAGGGTAAACCCTGATACGCTGGTGGGTAACCCACTTCCTAGCCCCACTGGAAGGTAAACCTGGAACTGGTCCGATAACTCTGCACTGCCCGTTCCCACCCTGGGTGTCACTAGCATCGCTACCGTGCATTGGTTCAGAGTGCATCAAAGGAACCTATGACCAATTCCCTTTCATGTTTCAACATTTAATGAGATCTTGAATAAGTCATCCCATGCCCAAACATATTACATCGTTGCAATCCTCATGGAAAAACACACTAGATAGACTATTTTCTATCTTGAAACAGACTCCTGATGAAATAGTTACTCAACGCCACTTTATGCCGATACGACATCATGTGGGTCCCGCACCTTGGTCTCAAAAATTATCATGCGAACTGCGCCATTGTGATGATCTCAAAAAGACATTCCAAATCGAATATTCATTCCCCCGAATGAACATCTGATGAAAAAGTCACAAATGCTGTATGCGGCTGGAATGATGGCCCATGGGCTGATGCCTAAACTCTGGATTCAATGCCCGAAACCATGCTAGATGACATCATATTGACGCTATGTTCATAATTCCACTGACGGTTCCTAAAACGGACTCTGTAAGTGATCTCTCCATTCGAAACAATAATCTTAGCGAGGCGCTAAATAACACTTAACGGGCGTGTCGCGCCACCGAGCCCCTGTCTCGAGAATTAAAAATCCCGGAGACCATCTCAAAACCTCTATCTTAATATGAGGATCGTGTTGCTGCATATGGCATGAAAATCTGATACTCGGTTTGAGAGTTAGAGTCATATTAATGCCAATTGATAGAGACGGGGTGGGCAGGACCGGTTCGGCCGGTCCACCCCTTTAGTTTGGCGGTCCGCAACTCGGCTGCCCGGACCGCCCGATCTCCCGCAGCGTGCTGTTCACTACGTGAGCCACACTTCTACACACATAACATCTTAATCCGGTCCATCTCTTTTCCACGGGACCCGCATTTCATGGGTCCTTGTCCGCTTCAGGGGTCATGACGACCCTGGTCTCCCACTGCACGTCGACCGGCAAAGCCGGCCGACCGACACCCCTGGCCTCCTGCATTTGTTGTTGGCACAGCCTGCAGCTACTACTCGCCTATAGCTGCTCTCCCATAGCCAGTTGGGCCACCTTTTGAGGACCCGCATTGTCGCCGCCGTCCCTGACCACCTCAGGAGCCGCCACTACTGGGACTCGCCGAGCCGCCGCACAAAGCCGCCAGACTGCCTTGGAACCACCGGAATACATGGGTTTTGGCCGAAAAATATCCTAGGGTCACCCCAGACACCTCAGGACTCATAATTTTGATCAGAAAGAATATTTTGAAAGATCGGATCAAGCCCTACTTTAATATGTCCTTCTATAGATTATTAAAAGCATTTCGATGCTATAAATTTAGTTCCAAGAAGTTGTGGGAATTTAAAATGAAAATTCAATGATCCTACCTCGCAGGGCTTAGCCTGTCGCTTCAAAAATAATCCTCTGGAGCCGCAACCACCTTAGAAAGGTGGGGAGAGGATCTTGAAGAATGTGGAGTTTCTTTTTTGGGAGAGCTTCTGCCAGATAAATTCCAAGGGGGAAGAGGGGGGTGGATGTGATTAAGTAGTGAAAACATAATTAAAATTTAATTAATTTTCAACACCCACCAGTTAGCCCGTACCTGGAATCTCAATGGGGTCGAGGTTAAGACAATCCTAGGGTAAAATACACATTCTTGAGTGCAAAAATGGTCTTGGATTTTTACCCTAGCCTCTGGTCAGAGGTTATAATGTTCACGACCAAGGACGTTAAATTATTAAAATGCCCCTGTTTGGGTTTTTCCACAAAAGGGTCATGCCCGCGAAACTTACACACATCCTAGGGTAAACGACACATTCCATACCGAACTGTTCCAACAGTTTTCCCCTATGAGCTATCGTTTAGGAGTTATTCTATTTATTTGGCATGTCTAGTGTGAACACACATAAAATCTAATTCCGGTCACATTAGGGCACAGAATCAGACACCACTTGAACGCCCTGCTCTGGAATAACATCAAGAAAATTTCAAAGTCCCACAGTCTAAAAACTGGGTTTCTTACATCATTCTCTCCTTCATGTTTTTTAGCCCTAAAAAACAAAACTATATAAACAAATTGGGATACTAAGCCCGCATTTGGCTCTCGCATTCCCAGGTACTCTCCTACACCCTCCAGTGATACCACAACACTTGAACCAAAGGAATGGTATGTCCACGTAGAGCCTGCTTCTGCCGGTACTCAATCGCCACTGGGTGCTCTGAAAAGGTAGTTCCATCCTCAATTTCTATCTCACCTTAGTCAATGATGTGTGTGGGGTGTTGCACGTATTTCCTCAACTGCGAAACATGGAAGACATCAGGAACTCTCTCAAGGTGTGGGGGTAGATAAAGACAGTAGGCAACCTCACCAACCCTGTGAGAAATCTCAAAAAGCCCAATGAACCTCAGAGATAGCTTTACTCCCCAGCTGAACCTATATATTCCATGCCATAAGGAGAATCTAAAAAGGAAATAGTCCCCCAGATCGAACTCCAAAGGCCTACGACGATAGTTTACGTAAGATTTCTGTCTGCTCTCAGCTATCCTCATTTGCTCACGAATGACCTGCACCTTCTTCGTCGTCGTCCAAACCAACTCTGGGCCCATGAGGGAGGTCTCCCCAACCCCTTTCTAGTACAACAGTGACCTACATGCTCTCCTGCAGAGGGATTAAAAAGGTTCCATGCTAATAGTAGTGTGGTAAATGTTGTTATATGCAAAATCCACCAAGGGAAGGTGATCCTCCCAGCTTATGCCAAGGTCTTACATGCACGCCCAGAGCATATACTACAACACCTAGATAGTGCGCTCAGTCCGATCGTCCGTCTGGGGGTGAAAATATATACTCATCCGCAGTTACGTCTCGAATGCCTCCTGTAGGCCTCACCACAATCGTGACATAAATCGTGTGTCACGGTCAAAGATGATCGTCAAGGGTACTCTTTGAAGGCGGATGATCTCCTGAATATATAGTGTCCCTAGACACTCCACCGATCTTTACTCCTTGATGGTAAGGATGTGCGCTGACTTCGTGAGTCAGTCCACTATCACACCAATAGAATCATGGCCCTTCACTGTGTTCAGATGGCTTGTGATGAAGTCCATATATATGCCATCCCACTTCCACTCCGGGATATCAAGGGGCTGCAACAACCTTACTGGAACCTGATGACCTACATTCACCTTCTGACATGTAAGACACTGATAAACGAACTCAGATAGTCTCCGCTTCATGCCAAAACACCGAAACTGCAGCTGAAGGTCTTTGTACATCTTTCACACACAGGGATGTAAAACCAAGGGAGAAGTGTATAATTCCCACATTACCTCAACCCGCATCTCCACTGGTACTATAGCTCGCCTCTAGAATAGGATGTCATGATTACATCCTTTAGAATATCCATCAAGTGTGTCATCCATGGATATTTGTTCACAGAGTACCTCGTTGTCGACATCCCCCAGCAGCGACTCTCTCAAACGCTCAAGGAGCGAAGGAGTCAACATCATCGACTATAGAAAAGTTGTACCCTCCTACTCCACCAAGGTCAGCTATAGAGAAGCCAACTGCTCTGAAGCATCGTACACTAGATGAGCCTGGGACTTCCTTCTAAGATCATCTGCATTACATAGCCCTTCCCTAGAGTGAAGACTATCTCGAAATCATAGTCCTGCAGAAACTCCATCCAGTGCCATTTCCTCAGATTTAGATCCCTCTGAGTGAAGATGTACTTGAGGATCTGGTGGTCTGAGTAGACCCCAAAAACACTCACCCAGAAGGTAGTGTCTCCATAACCTCAAGTCGAAGACCACCCCTACCAGATCCAAATTGTGAGTCACATAATTATGCTCATGGGGCCCCAACTACCTCGACCCATATGCAATCACTTCCTACTGCTGCATCAGCACTCACCCGAGCCCAAATCCTGAAGTGTCACAGTATACCACGAACTCAACGCCCTCCTCTAGCAACCTCAGCAATGGAGCACTAGTCAGCCTCTGCCTCAACTCTTCAAAGGCCTTCTGTCACTAATCAGTCTAGGGGAACTGTCATCCCTTCCACGTCAATGTGGTCAAAGGGGAAGCAATCTTGGAGAAGTCTTCCATGAAACGCTTATAGTACCCTACCCAACCATGTATGCTCCTCACCTCAGACGCATTCTTGGGTGGATCCCAAGAAAGAACTTCCTCTATATTTACAGGATCTATGGCTAACCCCTATTCCGAAATGACATTCCCTAGAATGTGAACCTCATGAATCAAGAACTGAAACTTTGAGAGAATACTATATAGCTGGTGCTCCCAGAGTAAGTCTAGGACCATCCTCAAATGCTCAGTGTGCTCCTCCTCCGTTGTAGAGTAGATGAGTTTATTGTCAATAAAGACAAGCAAAAACTGGTACAAGTACGTTAGGAAGATCTGGTTCATCAAAGCCATGAAGACAGCAGGGGCATTCATCAAGCCAAAGGGCATCACCAGAAACTCGTAATGCCCATAATGACAACAGAAAGCCAACTTTGGGATGTCAGCCTCATAAACCGGAAACTGGTGGTAGCTGGATTGAAGATCAATCTTGGAGAACCACTTCACCCCTCTCAACTGGTCGAAGAGGTCTTCAAGTTCAGAAAAGGGTACTTGTTCTTTATCATGGCCTGATTCATGCGACTGTAATCCACAAAAGCCATAGGCTCCTATCTGCCTTCTTCACAAAAAAAAATCAAAGCTACCCAGGGGGACACACTGGGCCTGATGAATCCCTTCTCACGAAGGTCATCCAACTAAAGTCGTAGCTCCTGAAGCTCTGTGGGTTCCATCCGATAATCCGCACATGATATTCGGGCAGTACTCTGCTACAAGTCAATGCATAAATCCATCTCTTGCCTCATAGTTATTCCCGAGACATCCTTTGGAAAGACGTCAATGTAGTCCTCTACAATGGTAGGGATCCAAGTGCTTGCATCATTTGCTGCTCTGAGAGCCATGCTCTCCAACAGATGAGAAAATGGTCATGGTCTCTTTCTCAGAGCACCTGTCTACTCTCCCACGAGGTCTCACTCACCGAGGATGGTGAACCTCGTCCCATCAGAATGCACACATATGACTCATCTGTGATGATAGTCGATCTGGGCGTGAACCATAAAAATCCAATCCATGCTCAGGATGACATCGTAAGGTTCCATCATGCTGACCAGTAGGTCCCACGTGAAACTCTCTCCTCCGAATGAAAATTCGCACTGTTTGAAAACAGAAGTCACCAATGATGTAGTTCATATATGAACCTTGAGGCTATACGCAGGTGTCAACACCTCTACTGGGAGCTCCAACGTCATCCCCCACCTCTTGGTCCTCCCACTCTACATGTGCTGCCTCCCTGAGGATCACCCTGTCCATACCTGGGAGATCCCTGGTCACGACACTACCTCTACCGCTTCAGTTTTCCCACTGCCTACCACAGATGCTCGATATGCCTGGTCGGGTAGTCCCATGCCAGGTGACCCCGTCCGTCACAAGCATAGCACCAAGTCTAGACCGACTGTCCCAATGCTCTACGGCACCACTACGGTGTACGGATCTGCACATGAGTCTACTCACAGATGGGTCTCCTCGACTGAGGCCCTACTCTCTGCCACCTGCCTGCTACCGAAGACTATTCACTAACGTGGACACTACCAGGCCCTGCCTGCAAGCATCCCTCATCCAAGAATCTCTCTGTCACAAGCAACCACTCTAGAACCTTGACATAAGTAGGGTTGAACATGGGAACTACACTAGCATGGATCTCCCAACGAAGACCCTACTCAATATTCCGCACCCGGATGTAACTACCGTGGATCATATCTTGCGAGTATCATGTTAGATCGATAAACTAGGATGAGTAATGAACCATGATCATGCTCCCTGATTCAACTCTAGAAGCTCCTAAATCCAAATGGAGTTTAAACAAGAGGGAGATTACTCCTCTCGGATGAGTTGCTAGAAGCTAACACACATGAGAGACGACTCGCCATGGGTCTGCGTAACAAACCCCCACCAAAACCTGACCGTCTTGAGGAAAAGGCCGGTAGCTAGGGCTACCATCTAGTCCGTTGGTGACTATGCCAACCTGAAAAGTCAGTCCACAGAATCTAGCTAGTCTTCTACTACCTGGGGATCTGGGACCCTGTGGAACTTCTGCAGCCACTAATGCTAGAAGTCTCGGAGCGCACTCAGCCTACGCTCAACCTCTGCCTGTGCTGCTGGTACTAACTACTGCTCTCCATATAGAGGGTTTACTACTGAACCAATGGGTGGAATTTGGTCACGTGAGTTTCCCTGAACTGACGCCTTGTCGCTCTCCAGGTCGTCGTCATGAACTAGAGAGGGTAACCTGGCTAGCTGCTTTCATGGGGGTATCCCAGAAATTATCAAGGATTACCGCAATCAGATAAACATATATATATAATAGTAATAACAAAAGGGAGATGACTCAAAAAGGACAGTAAAAGACTCAATCCTACCAGATGCATGATGAAAAGTTCCTTGCAATAAGTGTCTCAGCATGCCAATTCGACAATCGGGATATCAGGGTCCTGGTGAATTGATACGTTGGTCCCCCATACCATCACTAGACTCGCTGGCCTGAGAGCCGCTCTCGAGACATGTCAACACTATTTCCCTAAATCCCAACCAATTCCTTTTTAAGGAAATCCAAAAAATGCCCCAACGAATAAACCATCCTTTGATACCACTTTTTCATGACCCAAACCGACCGGTCTCGAGCCGCAACTACCCTAATCCCGCCTTCGTAGGCCAGGGGCTGGCGACAAGCACCGAAGACATAATGATCTCGGGGAGGCTTTCGCCTAAGTACCTGTACACACACACAACCCACTCGATGTAGAAGTGTAGAGTAAAAAATAAAACCAAAGGAAAAACTACTATAACCCAACCACAGTCATGCATCAACTTCAAAATAAAACAAGTAAAGTTCTGAAAAGTACTGACAGTGAAACTGAATAGAAAAAGGAAAAACACGCGCCCATCCCAAAAGGTGCCACAACCCAGCAAAAAGTAAACAAAAGAAAATAGTTGGAGAGTCCCACACCAGAAAACTCAACTACTACCCAGGTACGTGGCCCAAGATCTTGTTCCCTCTACACTCCTCCATTGTCATGATCGACATGTCTGTCATCTGCAAGGGCACACCAGGTGCAGGCAAAGCCCAAGAAGGGGTGAGTACAAAGATACTCAGTAGGATGCCCTGAAAGCTCGAAGGAGCAACAAAGGAGGCACTAAAGAGGTGAGAATTAGAAAAAACAAAGAATAGTGAATGATTAAAATAAATATTGTTCATCTCAACCCAGTAAGAGAAAGTAAGAAGACTCGACCAAACACAAGGATCTATAAACAGAAAGCACGTGGCATTCCCCACACATCTTCGCTCCTCCTAGAAGGTGAGTTACTGAACCCAAGGAGTGGGGACAATAGTAGGGTGTGTATAAATATATATGCACAATAAGAAACCTGAACGAGTGCGTAAGGGGATCTCCATCTCCAAGCTCAGCCCAGGAAAGGTCTTCAACAGTTCTAAGGATATCCATCACCGATGCCCAAATTTCCAGCACGCCAAAGCTATCTCATCACTGAACCATAAAACCATGGGTCCCACTCTGGAAATCATAGAGAAAAGTCACTAAATAGTGTCATAGAAAAGGATGAGTTTGAATGAAGTCATCGGGTAACCCACTGCCCAACCTAGCTGGAGGGTAAACCCTACGTTGTCATTGGGTAACCCACTTCCCAGCCCAGCAAGAGGGTGAACCCTAAGGTCAACGGGTAACCCACTGCAAAGCCCTGCTGGAGGGTAAACCATAAGGTTAACATGTATCCCAATTCCCAGCCCAGTTGGAGTTTAAGCCCAAAGGTCAACGGGCAACCCACTGCCTAGCCCCGCTTGAGAGTAAACATGGAACTAGTATGATAACTCTGCACTTCCCATACCATCAATGGTGTCACTAACATCGCTACCGTGCATTGGTTCAGAGTGAGTCAAAGGATCCCCTAACCAATTCCCTTTCATGTTTCCACATTTAATGAGATCTCTAATGAGGCACAATATGCCCAAATAGATTACACCATTGCAATCCTCATGAAAAAACACGTTAGATAGACTATTTAATCGCTTGAAACAGACTCCTGACAAAAAAGCTAGTCAACTCCGCTTTATTCCCATATGGTGTCTCGTGGGGCCCACACCTCGGCCCTGAAAAAGATCTGGTGAACTATGCCACCACGATGCACTTGAAAAAACACCCCAAATACACTATTAATTCACCATGAACGGACATCTGATGAAAAAGTGCCAAATACTGCACGCAGCTTGAAGGATGGCCCATGGGCCCATGCTTCAAGTCTGGCTTCAACGACTAAAACCACCATGGGTGACTTCATTTCGACGCTAGGGTCACAACGCCACTGACGATGCTTAAAATGGATTCCGGATGTGCTCGCGCCATCAGAAACAAGAATCTCGGCGAGGTGCTAAATAACACTTAACAGATGTGTCGTGCAACCGAGCCCCTATCTCTAGAATTAAAAATCCCCTAGACCTTCTCAAAGACTATATCTAGATATAAGGATCACATTACCATAGACAGCATGCAAATACGATACTCGTTTTTAGAGTTAGAGGCATTTTAACACCACAGATAGAGACGAGGTGGGCCAGACCGGTTTGGCTGGTCCCCCCTTTAGGCTGGTGGTCTGCGGCTCGGCCGCCCACACTGCTCGGTCCACCACGGCCCGCATTTCACCACGCTGGCCACACCTCTTAACATGGACCAGCTTAAGCTGGTTCAGATCTTTTCCACAGGATGCATGAAACCTGAGTCTCGGTTCACTCATGGGGTTGCAAAGACCCCGGTCTCCCACTTCACGCCATCTGGAAAAGCCGGTGGACCCATGACTCTGGCCTTCCGTGTGAGCCGCCGATGCCGCCTCCCACTTCCGCTCACCCGTAGCCGCTCACCCGCATCGACTCGCCTGTTGCCAGCCGCATCACATCCTGAGGTCCCACTGCGCTGCTGCCGTCTCAGACCACTTGAGGAGCCATCGCCGCTGGGACTCACCAAACATCCGTGTGGAGCCACAAGACCGCCCTGGAACCACCGGAAAATAGGGGTTTTGGACGGAAAAATTGCAGGGGTCACCCTGGACACCGCGGGACATGAAATTTTGATCCTAAAGAAATGTTGGAATGCTCGAATCGAGACATACTAAAATACATCTTTCACTCAACAATTAAACAACATTTAAATTATATTAATTGAGTTCAATGAAGATGCGGGAATTTAAAAAAATGCAATGATCCTACCTCATAGGGCGTAGCCCGTCGCTTCACAAATGATTCACCAGAGCTACAACCACCTTGGAGAGGTGGTGAGTGGAACTTGAAGAAGGTCGAGGATATTTGATTGGAGAGTTTCCACCAGAAAATTCCAAGGGGGGAAGAGGGGGGGGGGGTGGATGTGTTTAAGTAGAGAAAACGTAATTAAAATTTAATTAATTTTAAACACCCACCAGTCGTCCTATACCCAAACTCTCGACGGGGTCGAGGTTATTCCATGACTAGGGTAAAATCCCTATTCTGAGCATAACCGTAGTCTTGGAATTTTAATCTGAGCCTCTGTTCAAAAGTTATAATGTTCACACCTCAGGCCACTAAATTACAAAAACACCCCTATTGGTGTTTTCCACAAAAGGGCCATGCCTATGAAAGTGACACCCCTCCTAGGGTAAACATCACACTCTGGACTCAACTGATCCCTTGGTTTTCCACTCCAAGAAGCCGTTTAGGAGTTATTCTATTTATTCGGCATGTCTAGTGTGAACAAACATAAAATTTTATTTCAGCCACACCGGGGCTTGAAATCACATGCAATCTAAACGCCCTGCTCTAGAATAATATCAAGAAGAAAATTCAAATTCTCACAGTCTCAAAACCCAGGTTCTTACATCCATCTTACTGCCTTCAAATTTTTACATACTAGAAACCTTGTTTTATAGTTAGCAATATCTTAATTCATATTGGCCCACCAAAAGTTATTTTGGAGATCTAGATACTTCTTTTTGCTCCCTAGGTGGACAGAGAATGTTGAGATCTGTCTGTCATTCAGAATATCTTTCTTTATATGTGGATCAGATGGTACACATAATAATTACCCAAATCTTTCAACTCATTACTTATCAATCATAAACACTGAGGACATCCCATTTTTAAGGGCTTCCACCCTTCTTTGAATTTCCACATCCTTTCTTTGAGCTTACATTATTTTCTCTATGAGGGATGGTTGCACAAACACTTGAGAAATGGATAAAAATGTTCCTACATTAATGATTTCCATTTCCATCCTCTGAAAATATACGAAGATCAAATCCATTTTAAATATCATCAGTGATAAAGTCACAAAATCATTTCTACTAAGAGCATCTTCCACCTTACTTGCCTTATAAGGATGGTAGTGGATTGAGTTTTTATAATCCTTGATGAGCTATATCAATATTCACATACACATATTAAGCTCTTTATGTGTGAATATATATTTGAGACTTTTGTTATCAATATATATCTCAGACTTCTCCCCATAGAGACAATGCTTCCAGATTCTTAATACAAAGATCACTGCTGCTAACTCCCGATCATGCATATGATTGTTTTGATCAGGGATTTTCATATTGCACGAGGCATAGGTTATCAGATTATCATTTTAAATTATCACACAACCTAATCCCTTATTTAAAGCATCACTCTACACTAGAAACAATTTTCCACTTGTTGGGAGTGTGAGTACTGGCGCAGTGATTAGCCTCTTTTTCAACTCCTAAAAATAGTCTACCCATTATTGAGTCTAGACAAACTTTAATCCCTTCAATTTATAAATGATCATTGGGTTTAAAAATCATGATAATTTATTTACAAATTGTTGATAACACCTGGATAGACCTAGAAAGTTGCATATCTCCATCACAGATATTGGCCTAGGCCACTATTTAATCACCATTGCCATTGAAGGGTCCACTGATATTCCTTTTCAGGTGATAACAATCTAAAATAATGATACATTCTCTATCTAGAACTAACATTTACTATACTTTTCATACAACTTATCCCTTTGTAAAGTAATTAACACAGTATTCAAATGTTGTTCGTGTTCCTCCCTGCTCTTAGATTATATGATAATATCATCAACAAAGACTGCCAAAATTTTTTCAAGTTAATCTATAAAGAATGTATTCATTAAATCCATGAAAATTTATACAACGTTAGTGAGTCTGAAGGTCATAACTATAAACTAAAAGTGTCCATACCTCATTCTAATGGTATTCTTGGGAATATCTTCCTTCCTAACCTTTAATCGGTGATATCCTGACTGAAGGTCCACCTTAGAGAAATAGCTGGCCCCACAAAGTTGATCAAACAAGTCACCAATATTAGTTAGGGGATACTTGTTCTTCATCATGAATTTATTGTACTCATGATAGTCAATTCATATGTGGATTGAATCATCTTTCTTCTTGATGAAGTGGACTAGCGCTCCCCATACTGAAGCACTCAGGCATATAAAACCCTTCTCTAGATTCTCCTATAACTATTTATTTAGCTCTTCCAACTCTATGGTGGACATTATATAAGGTGTATTGGATATATGCTAAGATCCAAGAATATTTTTAATTGATAAATCAACCTATTAGTCATGAGGAAGACTAGAAAACTCTTCTGAAAATACATTAGTGCAATCCCTCACGATGGGCATATCTTCAAGAATGATTCTCTCCCTTTTCTCAATCATTTGAGATATATATTATTTCTCATAAGGAATCAATATCCACACTTGATAAGATGACTATAAAAGAGATTAATTATCCTCATTACACTTTTAATGAATTGGAGGATGATTCGTGATGTGAATAGTGATCTCCCTTTACCGATAGTTGGTGATGGATTTGTATAATGATATCCAATCCATGCCCAAGATAGGATCAAACTAAACTAAAGGAAGTATGATGAGGATTTCTAGGTGTTTTAGTCCATAAACATTAACTAATGAGATTTTATAAACCATGGTTGAAATGATTTCCCTATTTACTATTCTCATAGATAACATATCCTCCAAATTTTGAGGTGGTGTTTGAATAGTTCTACTAAAATTGCAAGATATGAAAGAATGTGTAGAAGTATAATCAAATTGTATGTTTTCTATTCATGAATGAATAACTAAAATACCTATCACCACATCATTTTCTGGCTTGTCCTTAGTAGTACTGATAACATAATCCCTTGTTGCCTTGGAGGTTGTTGTTTATTTCTTCTGAAAACTCTCAGATTAGAGTAATTGTTTGCATATTGCCCATGCTATTATAGTTGTAACATTTCACTATCGATTGAGTATTGATCTAAACCTTCCTTTATTGTTCCACATTAGTGATAATCTTCATATCCCATTGGTATTTGTTATCCATATGTCCCAAATTTCCACATTTTAAGCAATTGTTGGTCCCCTTTAGATAATTCCCAGGATTCTTATTCAACCAATTTTTATACATTGAATGATTAAGCTTATTTCCATCATGGATTTATTTTGTGGGTCTACCCACATTAGATTCCATTTTCCTCTTCTTGTCGCCGAGACCATCATGCCACTGAGTGCGTCCGATCATTATTTCATCTTTAAGGGAACAACAAACAATATCCTCATAACTGTCAATGTATTGAATCGCTACTGATTTTCATAGAATCATTTTTAGTCTTCTAAAGAAGTTATCTTACATTCTTTTTGTGTTAATGAAAAATATAGAGGAATAACTTTCATTCCATATCAATTTTGCTTCATACACCCTGATTGACTCATCTTCCTTCTACTTGAGTCTGAGGGAATTTCTTTCCATCTTGAGACGGAGGGTTCATGGAAAATATTTATTGAATTTTTTTTTTCTGGAATTCATCCAAATACATAAAATCCATTTCCTCATGGGACTTCATATTCTTGATTAGTGTCCAACACTGACCAAATTCCCCATCAAAACAATAGACCGCCAGTATGACTTTCTCTTCTTCTGATTACAGGAGGATAGATAATATCATTTAATTGGAGTTAATCCACTATTCTACAAGGAGGGGATTAGAAGATACAATAAACATGGGAGGCCTTTTAAAAATTAAGTATTTAATGCCAACTTACTCTTTCCTAGGAGGAGAAGTGTGTTCCACTTTATTCAAGTTATTATTCATAACATGAGCCAGCTAAGAAAGTAGTGTCCTGATGTTTTGAGCACCTATTCTTATCATATCAGAAATATCGTTAAGGAAATCATCACATTTCCTATGACATTGATTGTTGGAACATGTTCTTATATTTCCCACCATTGAATAATAAAACCAACAAACAATTGGAGGTCTTGAATACTTAGCTATTGAGCATAGAAAATGGAAACGTTGAAAATAAGAGGATAACTTATAAAGGAGAAGTGTATCCTAATTTGTGAATATCTATGTTTCAATATAGGTTATCCTTTATATATTTATTAGATTATATTATTATTGGTTCTATTTTATTCCCTTAATAATGGTTGGTACTAAACTCATGAAATTAACAAAGCATGTCTATCAGAGTGTCAAACCAAGAGTACAACAAGGCTCGTTTTCATGCACTAGTTCACATTTGAGTTTAGCTCAAAGCGGATATTTTGGGTTTTACCCCTAGATATATCAATGAAAGATCCCCCTCTACCTATTTCTATCCATACATGGATTAATTTTCTTTATAAACCACTTACTCTATTCTTACCAAAATTTAGGGAAGTTATCTTATATATAGTTTCATCTATAAGGTTCTTACTAAAGTGCTCTCTATTCATACTCTCCAAAAACAACTAGACCATCCTCTGATACCAACTATAGTGACCCTAACCGTTTACATAACATTAAATGATTTGAAGAATAATTAAACATCAGATTACAATCCATGGATTGTGAAGTCCAGTGCCTTTGAAGACTAAATACATAAATCATAAAACATGGGACTAAAAAAACATATTAATTAATATTTATAAAGAGATTCTAACTTCCTTTGAGCCCTTACAAATATATAGGGTAACCTGGGGATCACATGAACAAAGGGATGAGCTAATATCCCAGTAAGGTATTAAACATAAGAATAAGGCTATAGCAAAAGGGTTAGAGATCCAGACATAATGATAAAAAATAACATATAAAATCATAATATATAAAAATGGGACCACGTAAACATGAATTAATAGTAATGTGGACACAACATAAAACCTGAATTTAACATGATTAAAGGTTAACAACCAAGAATGGTGCACATGGTAGCACAATCCAAGCCTAACCTCCAAGACCGTCACACATGGTAGTACAATCCAAGGATAACTGCGAAGACCGTCACACACAACGTCTGATGAGACTCAACCTTACCCAATGCATTAGAGAAATATCTAGGAATACCTGTATTAACAGGTTAATGAATATATTTTCACATAATTAATCATACAAAATCAATCATACATAAACATAAGGGAACCCATGGAGAGAAATGGATATCATATTCCTGTCACAAACCATGATGAATGGGCATATCATAAAAGGGACCATGATAGAAAGAAATTAAAACATAAATGGAAATTGATAAGGTAAAAAATGAATATATCATGGTAAGTGATGTCAAATAGAAATGAGAACATGTTATAAGGGTATTTATGATATTATTAGCATTAAAAACCTTTAGTGTAGTTTTATGGAAAATAAAAAAGAACATTTAAAATCGAAAAGTGAATAATCATATATATAAAAACTTAAGTTAAATAATAAGGTTTCAATAATAAAAATAATTATTTTATAAAAACAATGGGTTTGTAAAACAAATGGTCAGGTGTACTTGAAATTGGGTAAAAATTGGGGATTGTCCCTCAAAACAGGTTTTCTTATTTAGAAGTATCGAGGAGGGAATCACTAAAAAAATATATATTAAAAAAATAGAATGATAATGGGAATTGATAAATGATTTTTTTAAATGTATAAGAAATTTATAATATTAACATAAAAATATAATATAAAATCATTTTGGTAATGATAGAGATGTATCAACCTAAATGAATAAAAGATATTCAGGTAGAATATATTATAGATTATCGACATGGTATTAGGTGTAATTAAGAGGGATTAATGAGAGAGAATGAGATTTATCATCACATTAAATATTGTTGGAAGTATAGGGAAGGTGTGAAATGATATCCCATTATTTAGTATTTGACATAAAAGGTCATACCTTAGTGAATATTCTTGAATAAAAGTGAAATAGAGAGGATCCCATACCTTAAGTCTCATTGTATTCTTCACTTAATATTAGTTTCCTAAATAGTAAATTTTGGATCATTTATTAATAATTAAATAACCTATTATATACTTAAAATATTTATTATAACCTTTTTTTTCATTCAATAACTTTTTGATCGGTTAAGTTGTTCAATTTAACTGTTTGGGTACATTTGCTTCGTTGGTTTTAATGATTGATCCACTTATATTCGTGTTCAGATACACATGGATGATGAAGGTGGTTGTCCAAAACTGAAATTATATTAAATTATTGAATATAAAAATGTTTAATTGGTTATAAAATTTATTAAGTTATTTGGAGTGATGTTGAATCATTATTTAAAACATTAATGATAAATGCTTATATTAACTTGGCGATTTTGCTCACAATTATCTTGTTTTGGATTATTATTTTATGTCAGTAATTTATAAGGATTTCAAAACATTAAATAAGATAACATGAATATATTAGGATCTGGATCAACCATTAAAATGGTTTCATGACTAGTCTATAAGATTGTAATGAAAATTGAACACTCGTCGTCCTTGAATGTGGTAAATCAACACATATCGGATGGTGTTTTAATTTATATTTTAAATAGAGGGGGAGGGAGAGATTATGATAAACTATGCAATTATAATAATATAATTCCAGTACATGTATGTTAATTGAGTAATCATACCATTTGGTTGAAGGGAGGTGAAGAAAGAAAAAAGAAAATAAATGAACTTGAATAGAAATAAAAGAATAGGAGAGAGGAATTTATCTATTGAGTTTAAGTCCTTTGAGAGCCTCTTTAAGGAAGATTTTTGGGTATTTTTTAGCAACTAATGGATTTTGGAAGTTGGGGAAGATCTTGGAGATATATTTGGGCATAATTTAGGCAATTGACAAGGCTTGAGAGGAGTGAAGAGAAATGGTTAGGTGGGGTGGTATTTATAGTGGATTAGAGGAGGGTTTTCATAATATTTAATAACATAGTTTATTAATTTCATTCAAGGACAGAAATAGTGATTATTCCATGACCAATAATAGTAATAAGTGCATTTGAGTTATAACCAATTGGTCTTACTTCATCATAAAATCACCCATGACCCTATAAATCTTGTATTTATATTAATTTGCAAATTATTGTATTTTACTATTAATAAAATTCAAGTATCTTAGAAAGAACACAAAAATGCACCCTAAACATTTTTTACATGTATAATCCAAAAAAGATATCCATTTTTAAAAAATAGTTTTTTAAATATGAATAATTGATTTTTTTATTAGAATCATAATTTATTTGAAAAATATAGATTTTAAAACTACAACAGATTTTGTAGTGCTTTCAAAAATTAGATAAGGTCTTATAAAATTATCATAAAACCAGAAGAAATAAATTATTAATTTTTAAAAGTCAATTAGGAATATATATTTTCTTTTAAATTAATTAATTAATTTTAATTAATTATTTATTACTTATAGAAATACCAATACTTTTACATTGGTCATATTATCACTTATAAGATGCCTACATTTTATTTATACACTTAAGGGTAAGGTTACTATTATTTTGGACGATTTACTATTCTTAGGGGTTATATTACTATTAATAATGGTATGTTACTACTCTTAAGGATAGGTTAGTATTCACCAAAAAATTATGCTTGTCTTGTTGGACTCCAAACATCTTAATGATTGCAATAGTGTATGCCAGATTTTGGAAATTCAAGTCACAGAAGTGAAAAAATTATGTTTAAAGGACACCTTGTACATAATATATCATTGTGCTGTGATTTAATGTGATTATATGACATAATTATAATAATAATATTTCCATCAATAAGACAATGACTCATTATAATATGAATCTAGAATTTAAAAGGGGAGGGGAGGAATATCAAATTACCCAAGTGTTTTTTAACCTACTATTCATGTAAGGATCAAAGAAGTTGATAAGGATGATATGGAGATATTAAATAAGGTTGAGAATATTATAGATTAAAAAATTGGTATAGTGGGTTTTATAATGTTTTGAAATCATATATGAATATTGTTTGTACTAGTACCGAAGATGGAGCTTTTGGATGATGCACATGACTCATCCTCTTCTATCCATCCTGAAGGCCCAAAGATATTTAGAGATATAAAGAAAAAATTATGGTTTGACAGCATGGAGATGGATATTTAGGTATATATATATATATATTGATCCTTAGTACTACAATAAGTTAAGGTAGATAAAAAAAATCCTAAAGGGATGATGTAACCATTACCCTTGCCTATATGGAAATAGGAAAACATCACCATGGATTTCATCATAGGACTCCCAAAACCACTAAAGATAAAAATTCGAAATATCTTATAGTTGATATTGTTACAAATTCATCACATTTTATTTCTATAAAATAGGATTTATCACTAGATAATATTTAAAAGGTATACCTTAAAGAGATGGATTTTCTTTATGGAGTACCCCTCTCTACTATATTTTATCAGGATCTAAGATTTACAACAAGGTTATAAAGAATTCATCAAAAGGATATGGAGATTGAACTAGGATTTAACACTGCATATCCTGCTTAGATAGAATGTTTGTCTGAGATAACCATTGAAACTATAGAAGATATTAAAACACCATGAGATTTAATGAAATTTTGTTTTTCAAATAAAATTTATCTGTTCGATAGCTTATGTCACATGTAATAGTGAGTTTAGTCGAACCACACTATAAAATTATAATATTATTATCACATGGACTTTGGATTGGTGGTTATGAATAGGAAAAACTAAACTATTAAATTGTGTGGATCACACATGTATAAAATATAATAATTAGTTATCAATTAATTATAATTGAAAATTAAAAAATCAATTTTATATAAAGGTTAATTTTTTTCTGAAAGTTTGTTTTAATGTGCGTAACATATTTTCATCCTAATAAATTAAAATCATCATTATTGGTAAATTATTTGAAATAAATATATATTTCATATATATTCAATATAAATTTTAACATTTATGTAATATTTTTTATTATTATTAGGATAATAATAAATGTTGATTTATGTTTAAAAAGGTCTTTATCAAAAAATCCATTTTCGTCACATTTTCCACACAGTAAAATCAATTTATTCTAATTATAAGTATTTAATTAGGTAAAAGTAATTAAATAATTGTAACTTGGATGTTAAAATTTGGTATATTTTATTCTTTTGTTTTTGGTTAATATAAATAATAACAGTGGTAAAAGTTTTCACCCCAATAAAGTATAAATTGAGTTAATCTTTGTGTAAAATAAGTGTAAATGCCATAATATTTCATATTAATTATTATTGTATGTATATAATTCTACTATTATCAACTTAGTATTGAAATTGAACAGTTTAATTGAAAAATTTCTTAGAAAATATCCTAGATAATGTTAAAATCAAAAAATGTTACGACATATCACTCTCTTTATATTAAATATTTCTTATGTGTCCACACAGGGAAAAAATATTTTAATGAACAAATAAAAGTATCTATTTTGAGAGTAATAAAATTATTTTCTTGATATAAATTTATTTTTAACTTTTATAATTTATATAATGACTTTAATTCTATTTGCAACACAGATAATGTTTTTCTCCATTTAATAAACGAATTTTAACAAATGATATTAACAATATTAAAATCTATAAAATTTTAATGAGTTAATGTTTCCCATTATTTTTTATTTATATTACATATTATGGAGGTGTGAAATTATTAGATTATAATTAACCCTTTATTATTGATGTATTCAAAACTAAATTAAATTAATAATGTCAAAAATGATATTAATGATATTTTATAACAAATAATATTACATCAAATGTTAAAAAAATTAATTAAATTTGAAAAAATGAATAGGATATATTTTTAAACATTTAATAATTTCCATTTAAATATTTTTATTGATTATATAGTAACATTATAAACTCTTAAGGTGTACAAAACCATAATATTACGGTAATAGTCAAAAGGGTGGAGGGGGGGGAGTTAAAACAAAAGATAAGGAGAAAATTTTAATCCAAACTTGTCTAAAATTTTTTGGATGACATTATTTTGAATCATTATCATATTATATTTTAATACTATATATATCGATCCATTTTGAAATAAATAATATTTTATATTAATTTATTATTTTAAGAAAATTCAAGAGTGCCCCTCCCATTAATTATAGAAAGAAATAACTCCTTTATCTTATTGACACCACTTTGATCCATATAACTTGAAAAAAATCTAAAAATTTATCTTATCCAATTTACTTCCCAAATTATAGTGGTTCTTGTCTTCCAAAAATACTAACATTAGATTCTTTTACAGGAGGTTTAAATGAGTCCTTTAAAAGAAGAGGTAATTGCCTTAACCAATCATTTCCTTTTAATTTTTTATTTTACCTCATCTAATATGATTATATTATTCATAAAATAATAACTTAAGTATATTAATATTATGAAAATAATATTATTATTACTAAAAGACTAGTATAAACCCACTTTCCCATTAAACAAGATGTGAATGTATCGCTCTTGCATACGTCTGGCTTACCATATTAATGTAGAAATACAATTCATTTCTCATCACTATATTTTATTAATGGGTATTATGATGAGTTTAATATTTATATATTAAATTGATGATACAAGTATACTTATGTATTTATAATATTATGTATATATTCTTACCATTGAATCCTTTGGGAGAAGAAAACATTTCTCGTGCGTATGTGTGGACTACCACCTCCATGAAGTGATGTGATTAATTTTTCTTTTATTGTTTACACATATGGTATTAATGAATAATATTATGAATATATATGTTATATATGAGATATTAATTACCTTTAAAGGTTAATTAATAATTAACTTTCTTTCATTCCTTCAATTGAAAAATGAAAGAAATGTCCATGAGTATGTACAACTTAGTATCTCCATGAACTATCTAATTCATTTTTATATCCCTAAATTTTTAGGATGAATATATATATAAATATAAATATATATATATATATTATAAAATGATTAAAATTATATAGATGGTGTAAATATGATAAATTTAAAAGGACTCACACTACCAAATAGAAACTTACATGAAAAAGAAAGAAATTCTCACTAGAAATAGTTATTTTAATAAAGAAATGAAAACAGACATGTGATAAAAGGTTAAAAGTTAATCATATATTATCATATCTACATTATAATGTTTTAAATAATATTTATAATAAACTGATATATATTATGTTGGATATACAAAAATATAAAATGAAATACAGACATGAGGTAAGGGGTTTTATGTTAGAATATCATTGTTTATCAAGATTATCTATTATTACGTTTTTATGATTAAATAATATAATAAACATTTAAAGACATTGATTAATTTTATTATCCTCATGTTTATTTTGAAAATACATGTTTTCATTTCACTAACCTCACCTAATGTACTTAAGAGACCAAAAATACAATTTTAGGTAAAATCTAATTAATTTCTCTCTTCATTCCGAAAACCTTTTTCCTCCATATCCATGTTTTTAGAAATTATTTAACACATGGTTTTAACTATTATATTTTGATTTTTAATTCCAATATTACAAATTTTTAAATCTTAAAAATGGATTGAAAGTAATCTTCTTGTCATTTTCAAAATGAGGAAAACTATGACTTCTCTAACAAAAGGAAGTATTTTTTTAACTTATACGACTTTAAAACATTTCCTGCCATCATGACCACTAAATGATTTGTAGATTCCATTATAGTTTCCACTTAATATTTCCAGTGAAATTTTTTTCAATAATAATTTTTAATTTTTTAAAATTTATTGATGTGATTTGAAAATTGAAAGTATATTTTTCTAAAGAATGTTTTAATGATATTTTGTTTCATCAATGACAAAAACCTTAAATATTTATTATGATTTACTAGAAATATGGTCTAATTATAACATCCTTATTATTTATTTAGATGGTATATGTTTGCGATGGAATTATGTTTATGAAACACATTCCATTTTCATGGGTTAAGGTATGATTAAATGTTCTAGAAGAGGATTTCTTTTCAAGGGTGCTGATATGATGAATGGTTTTGGATTTTGTGTCACATTTATGTATTATTTTCATTATGTGATAGGTGGGTACTATATATATCTCCAATTATATGGGTAAAGATACATATTTGATGAGATAAAGATGACTAAAATGGGGAGAGAACCTAGTTCCTAATGGGCTTCTTCCACTATGATTGTATTGTTAGTGAATCATTATTACTATAAAGGTTTGGAGAGTGAACCCATTTTACTATGATAGTATTGGAAACGATCCCTTAATACTCTATAAATAACATTCTATTATTATTTGTATCAAAAACTTTTATGCCTAATGCGTATAATATTCTCTTATGGATCATGTTACTTGATTATTTTATGATTCATGACTTATACACAACCATGATTTATTCCATGTCTCAATATTATGAAAAATGATATATGGGGTATGGTTTTCAAATGTTAATATCATTTTCTCATATGTTTTTTTAATTTTATGATTATATGATCATTGATAGCTCTATTTTTTACCCATACTGAACATCATTTCTCACCCTTTATATTGTTTTATTCCATAGTTTATGTAGAATTGTTTTACATATGATATGTCTAAGAAGGGTGGTAGTTATAAATATCTTACTGGGAGATAATGTAGAACAATTATGAACAAGGTTTTTCTGTTTTCTTGCTTCTAAAGATAGTATAATTATATGATTTTTGAATCCATCATCTTGTTATGTAAATAATATTCATATACTTAGATTAAATATCTATGTATGAAAAGATCTGGTCATTGTAGTTGGTATGATATAGTGGTTTAGTTATCATTTAGAAACTAAGATGAGAAAACATTAGTGAGAAACCTTAGGATATGTCTAAATAGATGATAAAATACTAATGTTTCGGTAATGATCTTGGATAACCTAGATTAAACCTAAGCTTTCATAAAAGAAGGTGTCACGATTTAGACATCATATAAATGATTTTTTTGGATTTTCTGGCTTCCCACTACGATTATTGTTTCTCACACTAAGATTTTGGTTTTTTCGAATGGATGGAACCTGAACAAATCATGTTATAGCTAAATGTGATGGGAAATGTAATGATTCCTTCCCAAGTAACTGAATTTTATGGGAGTTAGAATGAAAAATATTATGAATTTGCTAACATAACTATTTTTAGATACAAATAATCATGATAATATTATTGAGAAAAGAAAGAAACAATGGTCTATTGAGAACTTCATGAGGAAACATCCACCTAATTTTAGTTTCACCAATGATACACTAGTCATTGAGCAATAGATCAATGACACTGCAATGATATTTCTTATTTTTCGATGCTTAGAGCAGAAGAATGTTTTTCACAATGGTTATCATTTGGAAGGAAAAAAAGATCAATGATAGACTCTTTTCAAGAACATGATGAGATAAGATGAAATTGTCTTTATGGAGTGGGATTAGTTTTAGATCTTATTTATAAATAAATATTTTCATTATATAATTCTTATGAAAATTGAGAAGGAATTATTTGAGTTGAATCAATAGGTCGAGGAATCTATTGATGCCTATATTGAAAATGTTACAAGATATTCAGGGTATGATTTGGTATTATCATACAACCTTAATATTTGGTTAGTTGATTTTTTAATAGCATTAAACTAATTCTATGAAATAATTTATCGATAAGGGAATTTAGAAGATATGATAAAATCATTTGATGTGCTATGAAGGTGGAGTTATAGATTAGATTTACCCATAAATATCATTGTTTATAAAACAAAATAAAAAAAAATCAAATTAAATCCTAATAATGCATTGAGATTAGAATATGGAATTTAATTTATGCTAAAAATATGGAAGGAAACATTGGGGGAAATATTCATAAGAGAAACAAGAAATGTTTCAAGTGTGGAGTGGAAGGTAATAGGGAAATAAAATTTAGATGTGATGGGAAGAAGAATTTTAATGATTTTAACAGAGATAAATCACAACAAAATTAAATAAACACACTCCATTGTTCCAAATGAAAGGATTTAAAAAATTTCTATTATCATTTCCCAAATAAAAAGGGTAATAATGATGATAAATATCAATAACCTCTAATTCTTAGAGACTAAGGGAAATCTCTTACTATCAGTATTTCTAATGAAGGGTACAATTCTGATGTGGTGAAAGGTAAACTAACCATCCACTATAAAAATGATAATATACTATTTAATAATGTATCTACCCACTATTATATATCTAATGAAATTTATAATCGTATCATAATACAACATAAAAAATTAGATATTAATTGATTAGTAAAAAACTCAAACAGACTATGATTCTTCTCTAGTTGATTTTTGTGGTAATGCGTTTCTTGATAATATTATCATTAATCATATAGTTTAATATGATGTTATATTATGAATATATTTAATTTACTTACATAAATCCCACATAATTATTTTAGGAAGGTAAGTTATGTTTGATTTCTGAAACAATCTATGATCATCTATTAGTGTGAAGAAAAAAATATTTTTTTCGATGGAAATTATATCAATCATATGGGTCATAATTTCTATTCAAAAGGGGTGTTTATCTCATATGATTGAGGAGAAACCCAAATATTGATAATATACCTAATTTTTTGCAGTTTTTGGGATGTTTTTTTATAATAGTTTAATATTCATACACCAAATATTGATGTTTTATTTTCAATTGAACTCATAATTGGTTTTATACATATTTCTAAGAGTCTATAAAAAATTCACCTGATTGAGTTGTTAGAATTTATAGGTGTGTAATGTTGGGGTTCACATGTTTTATTTGTTAGGATGAAAGATATATCAATAAGAATTTATATTGATTATGAATAACATAACAAGATCTTTGTAACATCCTTCCCCCACCAATTGTCTTGGGAAGAAAAGGGTGTATGTTACTTTCCCTAGGTGACATTCCAAAGACACGAATGATGAGAAATAAATGCTAATGGATTTGTGAAAAATTTTGGGACTATATTCCAATTAATAATAAAACTTCCAATTTAATTTAATCAAAAAAAAATAAACATAAACAACAACATCTATATGATGCATGAGTTCAAAATTCCACTCATAGAAAAATAAACCAAACCAACAATAATACTAGAGTATAAAGAGGAAACCAAAGAAAAAATCAAACACATGGAAGACATAAAATTAGAAACTACCAACCTAGTCCATGTTCTAAATACACATTCTACGATCATGGTAACACAATGAAACACTAAATAAAGGATATAACTTACATTTAATTGTGTCTCGATATACAATATCAGCAAATGCACAATAGTTCCCAAAATGGGGGTGAGTATAAAACTCATTAGGATTTTTTGAATGACTTACCTACTCACACCACTAGAATAAAACATGTTATCAAATTTATAAAAAATAATTTAATTATTTTAAAGATTTTTAAATCAAATAATAAAAAAAATTATCCAAACCAAAACCATTTCCTTGGAATGAAAACAAAAGATTATATAAAACCTTTCACAATTATATTTTTCATAGCCATTCCATTTCCACACATCCTCACAACCACACATGTATTCCCAGGTGATAGTTCCATATTCATGAGTTATCACTCATTGATATTCAATTTCATTATAAGGTAACTATATACCATGTTCCCTAGTAGAACACACCACTTCTACAGTTTCACACCAATGAAAATGAACTCATTCCAAAATGTTATGCCAAATCCCCTTGACAAATCATGAAAATATATTCCAATAAAACATTTAGTTTATTGAAAAAAATTTCAGAATACATTTTACCTATATAAAATCCAAAACATAATTTCAAAATCCTCATTTCAAAATCATTATCCTAATCAATTTCCACAAAACAAAAAAAATATCCAATGTTTCCAAAAATTATCAGTAATGAGGTTTTCCATAAAAATACAAATCAATTTAAAAATTCAATTCAAGCAATGAAATAAATTTGAAATAAATTTTTCATGTTCTAATAAAGAAGATTGCAGATTGAAGGCACCTATATCTCAAATAAGGGTGAAAATGTAGGAGGAAAATAATTCCCAAAAATCAGCTTGAAAATCCATGAAGTGTCATTAGATCTTAAATACATTAATCAAAAGAACGACATCTCATCAATATCGACATCAAAAAATATGAATTTATAACCAAAAGTCTAGATCCATGAGTATAAGATTTCGGAGAAGAATAAAACTAAGGAAAATGTCAAATAACAATCACTTACCACCAAATATGACATACAAAGAACATAAATTCATATAGGAATCACCCCTATATTGAAAGGAATGTTCTCCACAACCTAAGGATGAATAGGAATCAATGTTAAGATTTAATAATGAAAAAATGAGATGTTTCTGTGTTTATTCATATTAGATGCATAATTTTTAGATATATATTTTCACAGTTCATGGTTAGGGAGCACGATTAGGAAAACCATGCACTAACCATTCACTATCCATTACCTTCAAAACAACCTCACATGGTCTGCTTGCTTTGATAAAAAAACCATGACCTAGCCATTTTTTTCTTATGTATATAATTTTACATTTTCACCTTCAAATCTACATGGTTTGGGTAAACCATGTGCCTCACTATGTTCCTAACTAGTCCCACTGTTTCAGTGACACAGATTTCTTGGAGGTGTTTTATAGTTTCTACTAAGTGTTCTCAAACTAAACACATCTAAAAAGTCCAAAACACATTCCAAAACACATCCAAACCTTCCAAAACATAACAAAATATCATAATATACATAAAATATTTATATATAGGGCTATGTATATAAAACTTTTTTTCCTACACCACTATCAAGAATAGGTATCCTATACCCCATATTGATGAAATGTTTGATCAAATTTGTGAAGATAATTAATTTTTTTAAAATGTATTCTAATTATAGTTATTAATATAGTTATAAGAATGAGTATATATTCAATAAAATATTCCTTACAAGTTATAGAGACTATAAATTTACAGTGATACCATTTAGTCTTATTAATACCTATTCTATATTCATGGATTTAATGTATAGTATATTTATAAAATTCCTTGATCATCTTGGGGTAGTATTTATAGATGGAAATTTTATATATTCCTAGGGAAAGGAAAGCCATGAATATCTCTTATGAACTATGATGAAGAACCGAAGGAATGATAATATTTATTCAAAACAAGTGTGTATCTTAGATTTGGAAAATTTCATTATGGGTTCATATAATCTAATGTAATGGTATATCAGTAGACCCGTCAAATAGATAAGTTATTGAACATTGGTCCTGAACAACCACAATGAAATACTATCACCATTTTCTTGGTTGTTGGGATATTATCTGAAAATTTTAAAGAATTTTGCAGGGTTATTGAATCCTCTCATCATGTTAACTCACAATAGATCGAGGTTCCTTTGGATGAATGAAAGTGATAAATGTTTTAAGGAATTGAAGAGAAGGTTTTTCAGTTCACATGTTATTACACAACCCTGAATTGGAGAATGGTTTGTAATCTATAGTGATGTATCAATAAAGGTACTGGGATGTGTCCTCATATAGAATGATTTGGTTATAATTTATGCCCTATGAAAACTGATAGTCCATGAGAAACATTACCAAACTCATGATTTATAGTATGTTGTTGTAGTTTTTTACATTGAATACATAGAAACATTATACATATAGGAAGAGATGTGACATATATATTGATTAAAAATTTTAAAATATACTGTCAATCAAAAATAGAAGAACATGTGCCAAAGAAGATGGTTGGTTTTGATTAACCATTTTGGTTGCCCAATACATTACCACACTGATAAATAATTAAATGTGGATGATGATCTAAGATGAAAGGATTATTATAGATTATATATGATGAGGATCACCAAATACATAATATTTATGAACTTTAAAAGGTTGGATTATGAAATATTTTTGTAATTGGGGAAATATTATCTTTCTCGAATGAGTGTTCAACCGTCAATCCATATGAAGATTAATGAGGAAGTAAAGGAAGATATAGATTTTTAAAAGAAGGGAGATGTGTTATAGAGTTCATCCTTGATTATGATGGAAGAATATAGTTTGGGAACCATATATGTGGCCCATCTGTACATGATTTAAATAAGGATCTATTAGATTAAGTTCATAATTTTTCATTATCTATACATTCTAGATGTATAAAGAGTTGTAGATATTTGAAAGAGTGTTTGTAGTGGTATTACTTGATGAGTGATATTGAAGAGTATATTTCATGATGTTTGGTATTTCATAAAGTTATGTCTAAGAGAAAAATGATTAATGGAATGTTAGAAACATTACCTATAGAAGAATGGAAATGGGAATCATCACTAAGAATTTATTCATCAGAATTCCTAATACATATAAAGGGAATAACTATATATTGGTTGTATTTGATCACCATGAAAAGTAAACACAATTTATTACCATTAGAGAAGATTTAAAACTAAATAAACGTACTTAGTTATACATGAAAGAAGTGGAAGACTGCATGGTGTAACATTATCAATTGTATCTGATCGGGAAAAAATCATTACCTCAATGTTTTGTCAAAGTATTTAGTAGTAATTGGAAATAGAGTTAAGATTCCTCATTTATTGTAATCCTTATATATTTGGTCAGTATGAGATAACTATAATAACTCTAGAAGTAAATTCAATAGTTTTCTCTATAAATTTCATATTTGGTTTGGATTAAAATATTCCTTTGGTGGAATTTTCTTACAATAATAGATTTCAATCCAGCATTGAGATGAATCCTAATATGGACCTCTTTGATAGGAAGTGAAAAACTCTAATTTGATGGATTGAATTTATTGAAAGGAATATATTGAGACCTAAAAGATATTTGTAAATAAAATATTAGGTTATATCCATTCACCCTCACATAACCACATTTTAGAGTTGATTTTTTTTTGAAAATCGTTAGAAAGATCTTGATTTTGAATTTAGTGACTAGGTATTTTAGTGAATATATCCTTATAAGAGGGTGATGATATTTGATAAGAATGTAAAGTTAAGAACTCAGTATATCGGTACATCTGAAATTATTTATTTCATCAAGATGAAAGGATATTGAGTGGGGGTCCCACCAAATATCACTGAAGTTCATGAAGCATTCCATGTATCTCTCCTGAGTAAGTAAATACTGATCCATAACATCTGTTAGACTAATAGTTCATACCATTGGAGAAAGATAATTGTTATGAGGAGCAACTGGTGGAGATTCTATATCATTTAGATAATGTTTTCAAAAAATACCACTTATCTAGTCAAGGTTTTGTGGTGAAACCACTAACTTGAGTAAGCTATACTGATCCTAAGGATATGATGAGGGAGAAGTAACCTCAGTAGTTCATGTTAGAGTGATGAAACTTTAAGGATGAAATTATTTTAATTGGGTATAATTTAACACCCTGATAAATAAGGGCCATTTATTTTTTGGCAATATGAAAAGTAACCATGGTAATATTTAACATATCGTTAATGGATAAATTAGGATAATCTAGGTTAAATATAAGTGGTAAGGCCATAATTTTCCATCATAACTATTATTTTAAGATTTTAACTCGAAAATTATAGCTTTATGCTCCAAATTTATTATTTTAATATACACTTTTTCATGAAAATAACCTCGATAATATTTAAATCAAATAGAGTCACCAAATATCACTCTCTTTGTTTTTAATATCTCTTATGTGTCCACATAAGAAAAAAACCATGTTATGAATGAATCTAAGTCTCAATTTTGAGATTAATGATGTAAATTTCTTGATATATATTTATTTTAATGATTTATTAATTATATTGTAACTGTAATTACTTATGCAACACAATTTAAATATTTCACCATTTAATAATAAATATAATAAATGAATTTAAAAATATTTAAAGTGATATAATTTGAATGAATTAATTTGTACCAGGAATTATATATATATATATATATGAAATATTGGTGATTTTATAAATAATTATATTTTAATCCCCCGTTTTCTTGTTGTTTTTGATGTTAAAATAAATGAATAATGTAAAAAATAAAATTAATGATATTTTGTAATAAATAAAATTTTATTAAATTATTTAATTGTTTTAAAAATAATATATTAAAAAAAATTAATGAAATATAGTTTTCTACAACATATATGGTCCCTTTAAAATCATTTTTTAATTTTATTGTAGAACTATTAACCCTTAAAGTGTTGAAAACCTTAATATTATGGTAGTTTTGAAAAGGGTTTACTATGGCTTAAAACAAATAGATAAGGGTAAAAATGTGATCCAAAATTGTAATTTTTTATTATATTATATTATTTAGACTCATTGTTATCATATATTCTAATATTATCATGGTTTTTCCATTTATGCATATAAGTTAATCTATATTAATTTAATATTTTAGGAAATTTCATGAGTTCCCATCCCCTTAATTGTAAATGGTAACCCATCCTTTCTCATATTAAACCACATTGAGTATTCTAGACTAGATTCAATTTACCCATTTACCTTATAAATTTACCAAAAAAATTTATATAGGTTTTTTTGGTTCAAAAAATACAAACCCTAGATAAATTTAGAGAATATATAAAAGATTTGTTTCGAAGAATAGGCAATCACCTTAACCAATCACTTTCTTTTTAAATTTTCATTTTACATCATATAAATATGTTATATTTTTTCTAAAATGATAAATTAATTATCTAAAATTTTCTAAATTATAATTATGATTACGAAATCAATATTTTAAAACTTATTTTAAATAAAATGATATTTGAAAGTATTGCTCAAGCGTACCTATGGATTACCATATCCAAATAGTGATACAATTCAATTTTATCAACATATTTTATAGATGAGTGTTATGAAGGGTTTAATATTTATATATGATACTTTTATACCATTATACTTCTTTAATGATAATTTCATTTATACCTTCTTACCATCCAATCCTCTGAGAAATGGTAACACCACTCTTATGTATGTGTGGACTTCCACCTCCACGAAGCGATGCGATTAATTTTTCATTTATATATCTATAATTAATATATATGATTATTATACCAAGATTAAAATTATATATGTGATGAAAATAAGATCAAAGAAAAAGAGAAAAACTATAAAACAAAAACATCCATAAAAAATGATGAAATTATCACAAAAAATAGTGATTTTAATAAAGGAATGTAATAAATGGGTCATAAATGGTTGAAATTAAATAATATATTCTTTGATATATATTAGTATGGTTTTCGAATAAAAATAATAATAATCCAATATTTATTGTACAGTGTGTTCAAAAACATATGAATAAAGATAGACCTGAGGTAAGGGGTTTTATATTACAATCCCATTGTTTATCAGGATTGTTTTTGATTAAGTTATGATAATGAAATATCCTGATCAACATATCAAGATAAAAATTAATTTTCTTATACAATGGTTATTTTTTGACAATTAATGTTTTCATTTCATATTACTCCCCTTTTGTACTCGTGAGACAAAAATATGTGTCTTATGAAAAATCCACTTCGTTTCTCTCTTAATTAAAAAACCATTTTTCTTCCATAAATATATTTTCCAAATTTTTTTAAAGAATGTTTTTACTTTTCTCATATTATTTATTAAATTTATTTTTACTAAAGTTTGACTTTTTAAAAAATTGTTTGAAATGAATATTCTATTATTTTACAAATAAGGTACTTTGTGACTATTCAAAAAAATGTATAGTAGGAAAGATTTTTAACTTATACCATATGAACATAATATCCCAAAAAAAATGAAGACTCAATTTTTTGAATATTGAATTAAATATTTCCAATTATATTTTGAATGAATATTTTTTTCCATAAAATTTTGGTTTTTTTTATTTTATAGAAGGGATTTTAAAATGGAAAGGTTATTTTCCCCCAAAATGATTTAATGATATTTTTATTCATAAGTGACCAAAACTTTCAATGTTTATTATTATTTACAAGAAATATTATTCAAGGATACCATCCTAATTCATTCTATAGATGGTTTATGTTTGTGATTTCATGATGTTTTTGAAACAAGATTCTTTTCTATGGTATATTCTGCAATGAAATGTTTCTAAAATGCCATTATATTTATGAATTGTGATATGATGAATTTTTTATGATATTTTGGAACACATATTTTTTATATTCATTATGTTATATGTGGGACCTATATCTACCTTCCATTCAATGTGTAAATTTTGATATCTCATGATATAAAAATGGCTGAAATTGGGAGTAATCCAATTTTAGAGACGAGTTTTCAACTATGATAGTCTTGGGAGAGAAAATTGACTACTAAGATGGTAAGGAAAGTTAATGCGTTAAAAAATGATAGTCTTTTTAAATTATTCTTTACAACTAGAGAAATAATTTTATATTTTTATGTGTATAGAGTTTTTTTTGTCTTATGCCTATAGTATATTGTCATGGATTATATTCTTTGGTTACTTTATTTATTATATATTACCATGATTTATGACATGAATGAATATTATGATATATAATATGTAGGTTATGGTTTTAGAATGTTAATATTTTGTTCTCGTACCGTTTATTTCATGATATTCATACATGATCACTGCAATGTTGATTTTTTACCCTTATTGAGCATCAAATATCACCATTATTTTTTTACATACTCAAGATATGAAGAATGGTTTTATGCATGATATGTCTAAGAAGGGTGATAGTTATTAATATCTAAGTGGGATATAAATTAGATTCATTTGGAACTATTTTTTTCTATGTATCCAATAATAACATACTTTTATCATTCTAGTTTCGATGATTATATTTTGTAATAAATATCCATACACTTAGATGTAATATATATGTTTGAAACATCAAGGTCACTAGAGATATGATAAGATATATTTAATTAATCTTCAATGATGTTGGGATAAATATCTACCTCTCAAAGGGTTATCATATAAAAATAGTTTCTATTCTATCATCCAAATGACACAATATGAGGCTCTCTATGGGAAGAGACACAATAATCCCATATTCTGGGTGAATTTTTGGAAATAATGAAAATAGGGACACACCTTGTAAATTAAAATGATAGAGAATTTATAACCAATTCAGAATCTTATTAAAATATCCACAAGTTGATCAAATAGATTTTCTGAAAATTGTAAAATATATATAGAATATGATGATTGTGATACTGTATTTCGCTGAATATATCCCTTGTAAAGGGTTATGATAATTGGGAAGAAAGGTAAGATGATCTCTAGGTACATCGGTCCCTTCAAGATCCTTGACCATGTTGAGGTCGAACCATATCACATAGAACTCCCTACTCACCTCTCCTTAGTACAAAATGTCTTCTATGTATCACCATTGAGAATGTATATACAAGAACCCTCACATTTACTAATATTAGATTCTATGAAACTAGATCATGATCTCTCACATATGTAACAACTGGTGGAAATTTTAGATTGAATAAATAAGGTGATATATAATAGAAACTCTAATCTGGTCAATGTTCTATGGTGAAATCACAAGTTTGAGGAGGCTACATTGAACCAATGGGGGCGATGAAAGAAAATTACCCCAATTTTTTTATTCATTTGAATGATATTTTGATGATGAAATTATTTTAAGGGGGAATAATGTAAAATCACACATTTGTCTTCCATTATTAAGCACTGTGTTCGATGGATTTCTCCACACACAACTCCAAAACCAAAGGATTGAAAGATAATATAAGGTAACCTTAAAATTAGAATATATACATATTAGTAATAGAATAATGAAATATATATAAATGAGTAAATATTCTCTAAATTATAATAGATAATAAACTAATAATATAATTACTTATGATCCAAATATAAAAAATATATTTTTTTCAAGATTGATATATTAATTATGAACAGTGATTTTAAAAGAAGAGTTAATATAAATGAAAATTATTATTAATTGCTATTTTAATTATATTTTATGATTTTTTATAATGTAAAATTGTAGGATGTAAATATGAAAATAATAATAATAATTTTTTACTTACCATAGTTATATTAGAAAAAGATAATTTGTAAATATTTTTTGGAAACAAATAATTTTTATTTAATTGTAAAAATATTGATTTTATTAATGCCATTATTTTTTTTGAAATTATATAAAAAAATTAAAATAGTTTTATAAATTTTTATGTAAAAGTAATATTATATAATGTGTAATAAATAATTTTAAAATACTATATTCATTTTATGAAGCTACGGTCAGCATTTTGAAAATTTATGTTGTGAATTAATGAAAACTATTTTTTGACCATTTAATCTATTTAATTACAACCTGGTTAAATGATTTTTTTATATATTATATTTTTAAATGATTACTATTCTAATGTTAATAATTTATTTAAATTCATTGGATGAAAATTCAATAATAATTCTCTCCTAATCCAGAATATTTTTGTTTAAAACAAACCATTAAAAAAGGTATTTTGTGCATTTCATCCTCAACATGACGATTATTTTCCCTATAGAAATATTGTTAATTTAATAAAATTATTATTACATTTGATATAATAATATTAATATAATTTAACTAGTAAATATTAATTTTTGGCTATAAAATTTATATTGTTATTATTAATGATAATTACTAAGATAATTGTGAAATAATTATTTTTTACAATTGTTATTTTATTAATATCAATGAATTTTTATCAAGTTAATTAAATGTAAATAATTTAAATAATTAATATTATGTGATTTATTAGAAAATTAATAAATATATTAACATAAATTAATTTTTAATCAATAGAAAATATAATTAAGAATTCATAATGGTCAAAATGTAATTTTTATGCTAAATTTGTTTTTCAACACATGATCCATTTTAATTTAAAAGTAAATTTTATAAAATTATGAA
This sequence comes from Viscum album, assembly GCA_963277665.1. NCBI lineage: Eukaryota > Viridiplantae > Streptophyta > Magnoliopsida > Santalales > Viscaceae > Viscum > Viscum album. The sequence goes on from OY728119.1 coordinate 1,367,691,963, forward strand.
ATTGAATTGGATTAAATATATTGTTAAGTTAGATCCATCAGACTGAAATTTTTTTATATGTGTTACCTTATATGTTTAATAGAACATGACATCACATATTTAAAAACAAGTTACAAAGTTTAAAATTTAAAAAGTAACATTAAAAAAAAATGGTAAAAATGTTTTATGCTCTTTTAAACATATGTGAAAACACATTTTTGTTCATTTATTGACCTACATAAACACCAAGATTGAAGATATAGATCCATTTTACTTTTAATAATGTAATGGATTTATTAAAAAATAACAGATGTTTCAAGAAGTGAATATTTTCCACTCTTATTTAAGTGGGTAATTTAAAACCATTTAAACACACATCTCCCATTTAGAATTACCCTAAAAACCTAAAACAATTTCCTCTCTTTGAAGTCATTTAAATTGAATTATCCCCCGGGTCTAGTCAAATTATCCTAAGCCCCTCAAAAATAAGGCCTTCACTAAGAGGATGTTCTATGTCTCAATATAGATATCACATATTTCTTAACATTTATTTTTTGTCATTTACTTTTTAAACCAAGAATAACATTGTATAATAATAAAATCAGAATAATTAGTTCAATGATATGTTATTATCATAATGGTAAAATGATTATTTATTATATTCCACATATTAAGAAAAAAATTGTCACTAGTTCATGTTTATGGATTACCAATCCCAGGATGATATGTTTTCACCTTTTAATCATATTCACTCTTGGTGAGTATTAATGATAGTATAGGTGAATTATATATATATATATATAAGATCATTTACTATCCACCTTCAACCCTATCATTTATTGAGTAATAAAAAACAATAATATTTTTTTATATGAACTACCACCTCCATTAATAAATGTGTTTCAATATCCCCCAATTTCAATAATTTATAGTTTTTGTTGTTAATGAATTCGTATATATGATATATATAAGTAATAAATATATCGTTATAGTGGTTTTATTTTGGGTGTAAGGATCATTATGAGTTTATTTATCGATATAGGTAAATAACCTAAAACTAGGGAATATATATTATCATTTTCTCCAAATGTGATAAAAAATACCATGTAATGGTATTATAATATTATATGTAATTATAAAATATCAATTACATTACCTACTAGTGCAATGGAATTTTCATTTTATTTAAACATGAAATAAAATCCTATGAAATGGTATTAAAACATTATAAATATTAATAAAACATCAATTATAGTACCTATAATGGGTCTTGAAGGATTATATATTTGAGAAAAAGTAAAAAAAACACTTTTTATGAACCAATATAAAAAAAGGTCATGATTATTAAAAACTGATGTTGAAAAGATATTACAAAAATCTAATGAATGAAGAAAATTTTCATTAATTAATAGTATAAATGGGAATTTATATGAGTAAGTTTATGAAATATGAAATTAATGTTTTTATTTTTATGATACTCGTGGCTAAAGAACTACTATGGAAGTCATGGGTAAATGGTAGTGATATGGTAACTCAAACTTCTTTTATTGAGTAATATAACTTCTTTTTTAAACATCATTTTTCTATGACATTCCATTTTAGATGATTTTCCTTTTTTTACTCATGGTGATAATATTTTTTAAACCAATTATAATATTATTAACCTTTTTCATTTCATATTTTTAATACAAATGGTAATTTCCTTAATAGATACTCATAATTTTATATTTTAAAATGTTGAATAGATTTTTTTAAATGATATTTTTATGTTTTTTCATTATATACAATTGATATACCTCTAGTAGATTTATATTTATTGATTCTCTCTATAATATATGGTTATTATATGATTTTTTAGGATAGTTTGTTTTCAGTTTTATGTGATTTAATTTATGAGGATATTTGGATGTTTTATGAAACCCATTTTATTACATGTGTTTTTTATGAAATTGGAATGATTTAAATTTTTATATTCTATGAAACTAATTTTATTTTCATGGGTTACTAATTTGATTATTTGGAAATATCAAGTAACACATTTTTTATATGGGTTATTTTAGGACATAATGACTGATTTCATGCATCCCATAAATAAATTGATTATGGGATTAGTGAGACCTGTATAACCATTCAATTTATTGGGAGAATTATTAAATATAATTATAAATAAATAATATGTGAATTGGTTTACAATTAGTTAGGTTCAAAAGGGTTTTGGTGATCGATTTTAGCTTCATATAGAATTTTTTACTGATTGGTATGACAAGTATCTAAGTTAAAAAAGTTAAGAAAACCCTTGTTTATATTTGTGAAACATTATTTCATACATTCATGGATCATGTTTTATTGATCAAGATTTATTTTATCCCAACATAGTAAAAGTGTTACAATTTTAGAATTTATGTCCATCGTTTGTTCTTATTTTAAACTTTTAATGATTTATTATCTTTTCAATTATATATTTTCCCTAATTCTTGTTTTTACTAATGTTTATTATATAAATACCATTGACAGTGTTATGTATATCTACCTTAGGTCTCTTAATACAGCAAGACAAAGAACAAGTAAATGAATCTAGAACTATGTTGGAACTGATCAAGACTAAGGCTTGACCTAACCTAAATATCTATCTCCAACTACTATTATATAAATATATTTATATCAAGAAGCCCCATGGGATAACTAAGAGACCAACTTCTTTACTATATCATATAAAATAGCATTTTCATATGCACCTATGATATATTTAATGTGATGAGTAATCATAACCATTATAAAAATCCCAGATGTTTTTGCCACATTCAACTTATACTAGAAACGAGTTAGCTCATAGGATTTCAAAATAGGTAGGAAGAGTATTAAGTATATAAAGAAATTTACCTGAAATTAAATAAGCTAATGAATAGGTTTTCCAAAAAGAAGCATAGCCGAATATGTGTTTTCCATTCAAGTAAAAGAAGAAAATCACTAATTTTTATTTGACATATCATACAAATATTTCCAAAGCCACATGGACACATGTATACACATAACATGGACCTCCCTATACTCATGAGTAGTGAGTCATCCATTCACTGAACCATCACTTGATGACCAAATTAGATGGTGGTACTTCCAAACCAGATCCATCCCACATTTTTCTATCTGATGGGGAACTTCCAACTATTCCCCATCCCATGTTTCCTTATTTTATGGTTGTAATATTGACAATATCCTATCCCATGTTTCCCTATTTGAGAATGGCGCCTCTGACCATGCTTTGTCTAACATGAACAGGAACACATGAAACATAGCTATGCCATGAAATCTTTTCAAATACATATTTCATTGAAATCATATTTAATTAATTTTTTAAACACATTGTGGAGAAACCTAAATACTATATTTTTAGAACGAACTACAATGGGAACATCTAGTAATTTTAATATAGTGTAAAATTACATTAAATCAAAAGAGTCTTATTTAATGAAACTAACAGGCCTTTACATTCCAATAAAATAGGAAAAAGGAAAAAACTGCGTACCTCAAATACAATTTACATGAATAATTTCATTAACTAACATGTTATAACTGGGTTTCTCATTCCTATTGTTTAATCCATTATAGATAATGTATTTCAGAACAAGTCATAAACCTTTTATATGGATATAGAAGTCCGAATATATGGTTCTCCCCAAGGAAAAACTAGTGATGAAAGAAGGAGAAGAAGAAAAAAAAGGATTACCTTAAATTTATATGTCTGATACACAATATTCCAATGAAATCAAATATTGGATTGAACAAAACTATAAAAATTTACAAAATAAGAGTTAGAGTTTGAGAGAAAGGTGAGTGAAACTAATTAAAATCGAATGAAAAATGAGTTAGAAAAAACTCCTAAAAAACTCTATTCATGATGCGAATTAGGGTTTCATGTTGTCAATATTAATGTTTTCATATATGAAAAAACCATCTTATGATTCCGAAAATAGATGATTTTATAAATTTAATCTCATGAAATAAACATATTTTACTTAGAAACCCATTCATTACTTGACGTAAGGTCATAGAATCCCCCCGGAACCATTTACATTATAAAAACCCATTCATGGAGTGAATTAGTTCATGTATCCTAATTACAAGATACCTTCCATTTTTTCTATAAGAACACCTAGAATAATATAACCCAATACCAGAAAAGTTAAAATAAACATCTGAAAAAATTTATGAACCTCAATCCATGGTTACTACATTCTACCAATATCGAGATTTATGTCATCGAGATATTGGAGGTCTTTTGCAAATTTGGAAATCTCAAACCATTGGTCCAATATAAAATTATCAGTTTCCAAATTTTCTCCTTGAACCTAGCCATAGTTTTACAATAATTATAAAAAGATAGATACCCATTACCTGTTTTTTTATTGTCTATCTAGTATCAGAACATGATCATAGATAAACATCACATCAAGATAAAGAGTTACATAATGCCAACTGATCACATGATTGGGATGAAAGTGATGTATCTTTAGTTGATATAAATGGAATAATTTATGCGAAAAACAGAATATTGATGACAATTCCAATTGTTAAACATTATTTCTAATTTACAATAACAATTTGGACAGTCCAACCTACCATATACCCAATTTCATTTTCATTCCTTATTTTTATTAACATATTATTTTCAAACATTCTAGAATACATTGTCACTCAAATTGAAAGACAATGGTGGGAAATTATTATCTAAATATATCTTATATCATTTATGAACCATGGAAATAAACTTTGGGATCATCTAGATCTTATCTGTAGTCTCATGGACAAGACTTGGTCCAATTATTTATGTTTTCAAATTTCCACGCAACACAGTAGAGAAAAAAATGATGACTATATTCTAAAATGAATTGGGATATAAGTATCATAAATTGGTAGATTTTATTATAATATAATTCCACCATAGGTATATGATCTTCTCATGATCCCCTAATGTATATTCCATAGTCTTTAAGAATATCTTCCAACATATTAATTGTGTGTTATGACTGCCAAATGTATGAGGATGACATGCTGTGATCATGGTCAATTGAGTTCCAAAATTATATTATAATGATTTATAAAATCAAGATGATAGTCAAGGATCTATATCCTAGAATATAGAAAATATAACCCCATGAAACATAACCTCTTCTCAAATATAGGTCTTTTCGACCTACTCTATCCTACGGGATACTCTGATTGGAAAGGAGTGACCTATTTTCATGAGTGGATCCACAGTCACCCAAATAATATTGTGATTTGGAATCATTCTCAATATAATTATGATGATTTATATATAATCTACTCTCACTTATATATAAGTATATAAATAGATTTAATCATACCAGTCGAGTGATGATGCTCATCCTTTTCTGACCTACATGTTATAAATTTCATAATATAATCTAAAATAGTGTTCTTTATACCTAACTACCAAAAATGATCATTCGTCTATATTTACATTTTCTGAACAATAGAATGAATAGACGATTTTGAATGGTGATACACTGAAAGAACCAATTCCGTGAATGACTGAGGGATCATAATTCAATATAAAAGTGTAAAAATGAGTTTTTATTCTTTGACTATCCATTAAAAATATCCCCACAATTTAGGTTTTACATAATGGTGGTGAAACCAGGATATGATATTTGGTCCCCTTCGATAAGGACAATAAATCTAGGAACAAGATTAACTGAGTCAAAAATTACATCCTCATTCTATTTGGAATAGTAACGAACTATGTCAATAATGATATTTATCTACAACCATTGTTCATAATAATCCATAATAACATCATTATATGACATTTGAATAAACACAACATCCATGAAATATTATTTCCTTAGTGAGTGCACCATGTTTCAGCCAAACATCTTGAGATACTCCATCTATTATCATTTCCTCATGTTTAAGTCCCACAAAGAGAATATATATTTTAATTTATTATGATAAGTGAATACTATAAATCATTCTCAAGAGAGATAATGATATCATGTATTTAAAATATTAACCACCATAGATAATTCCCTATAATATTTTAGATAGTTCTTGTCATGTCTTCAAAACTACCTCTAACTATAGGTCACAACTTGATCTCCCGACATGATAAAAAAACCGAACATGATCTAGATGCATTAAAACATTCTATATAACAGTGATAATATTTTTTAATGATTTTTATGGGTTTTTGAGGTGAGATATGTTTTGATATCTATAACAAAATATGACAATCATCATTCTAGGTGAATGACATACCCTTTCTCAATAAATTAGCCAGAGGTGAATCAATCTTTAGGATATTCCAAAATAAGTGAATAAAATAAACTAATAATTCAAGAAAGATTCATATCTAAAATACATAATTTGGTTATTTCAAATAGATTAATACTATAATATTCTATTTGAAAACTAATAAACCCACTTTTTAAATGAATCATCTGAGAAAAAATAATTCTTGTATCTATAAGTCACAATTAGAAAAATATCATGTAATTGGAGATCAAAGAATGTGTGAGTATGATTTCCAAGTGCTCCTCATAGTCATTCTTTCATCAAGAGTAAACCGAAATATCATAAAATACTATTAAATAACAATACATGTACCTATGGTGGATATGAATCATCATGGTCATTAAGGCTATATGTGCATTCATTAGACCAAATTTTATGATAACATTTTTGTAATGGACTTATAAACTATTGAATGATGTCTTTTGAATAACCTCTTTTCTACCTATAAGATAATGATATGCTGATTATATATCATTATTTGAGAACTAATTATCTCCCTTTAGTTAATAAATTATATCATCACTTTAAGGAAGAGGGTACCAATTTTGACTATAACATAATTCAATTTATTATCTTCACCACATAACTGTAGGAAAAAATATTCCTTCTTTACGAATGAAACTGGTGCATCCCAAGGTGATGTTCTAGGTCTAATGAAGACTTTAATCCACCAAAAACATTCTAGAGTCTTTCTATATGACATGTGAGGAATAGGGATTTCACTAAAGAGTAGATTGATATAAAATTGTAATTCCCACTTATGTGGTAACCAAGAGAAACCATTTTTAAATATATCAGGGTATCATCAACCATGGTAGGAAGACCCAAATATCCCTTATCATCTATAGCACCCATGGTAATTATTACTAAATCACTATTTATAGTTCCACCTAGAAATAGAAATGTTATTAATCTTCCTGAATTTATATATCAATTCTCCTTGAAAACATACAGAGTTTCATATGGAGATGTGAATGTTTCTTATTGAGCATAGTAGTCAATATGTGGTTTGAACTCCACCAACTTGTCCATTCCAAAGATATAAAAAAAAATATCCATATCTATAAATGTAAACTCATAGAGAAACTATAATGGGTCAATTGTAGTATAACATTATTTGAAAGTGAATCCTTTGTACGCTGTATATTCTAGGGGTCCCTAATACTCATAATAAGAGGAATAATTTCCACATGTCATACAAATTTTGTAACTAAATTACAAAAAAAAGAAAATAATATGATATACTAGTACACAACAAGAGATGTATAAGAGTCAAGTTCATAAGGATGGTACCTCACATTATAGAGAGACCCAATTTCTCAGTCTAGATATATTAACTACTCTGTATAAATTTCAATCAACTGCCATAAGTTTGTTCTTGCTTCCCTATTTAGTTTTTGACTATATATTTTAAGTATTTAAACATGTATCCAAGATAAAATAGATTTGGGAAAAAGAACTATTCTATATTGAATTCTTTGTTAATGAATATGGAGTTTGCGGAAAATTCGATCTAGATGCACCTGTTGATTCCGTATGTTTATGAAATTAATTCATGAGATAACCTCTCTTAAAATTGTGGTATAAATTCAACAGTGGTGTAGTAAATTCATTATTTATGGTCTTAAATGAACTGAAATGAAAAAATGTCCATGTTTGTGACATGGTGGATAAGAAGTTGGTGCAGGGGGTTGATTCTCTGAAGTGTTGCTACACATAAAGTAATTCCCCCTTTTGCGTTTATTCCCTGTCCTAACATTCTAAATAGAACATACATAAACAATGGTATCCCTTATACTAGGATTTATTATAATATTCTATTTTCCAAATAGTTCCTTTTTACCATTCATATATTTAATAATAGAGAAAATTACAATCTTTGAGAGAACCTTAGGTCATAGACCTTCCATAAAGATCCAATCTTCTACCCTCTCACTAGCTACTACCTCTAAGGAAAAGTGAAAAATGTGAGTGAATTTTGAATCATATTACATCACTGATATAACTTATATTAGAAAGATATATACCACCATCCTAGAACTTAGTCCTTAGGAATTTAAATTAGATGATTGACCATAATTTCATCTGGAGTCCCCAAGAAGTTAATGATTTTGGTTATCCTACCCTTTGATATTTTTCTTACTTAGGATAATAGTAACTATAATTTTTTTTGGGTTTTGCTTTATAAATTCTGCAGAGTGATTCACCTGATAAGGTCCCATAATCCAAGGACAATTTTCATTTGAAAAAATGGACAAAAATACTATAAAACAAATTTTTCTTCACTTTTGGTTCAAATGTAACATTATTCTTGTTTTCTCCCTTTCACTGTGCTCTCATGCACCATTCTAGTGGCATTTTCATTAAATAATCCATTAATAAGGTTAATAGGTAAGATATTTTATTTTTCAAATATTTATGGTTGTTTTATATATATTACAAATAATCAAAATATCATAGTACCAAAATAAAGTAATCATTTGGATAATGATATCTGAGTTGGTAATCTCCTTACTAATACATGATATCGAACACTCATGGGCTAAACCCATGATGATTAGTTAGAAACACACCTAAGAGTTTATAACAAAACTTTTTGAACAAATACAACCTTGGTAACTTTATTTTCACAATAAAAAAGAAAAAATATGTATTTATGCTATAAATATCTTGGACCAAGGAAACATTTCTACTTTCTGCCTTCTAAAATAATAGAATAACAAATTGATTCAATTTGTAACATGACTTCCTAACCCATTAACTTGGACTCGATCATATTTTCTTCAAACTATAGTCGACATTCCCTAAACATGAAAAGATGATTAAATTACAAGGGTTTAAACAAAAAGATACAATGGTGAATGGTTTTCTATATTTAAGGCACACACTTAACCATTACATGGTAAATATGATAATAGGGAAACTAAGGATGCCTCTATAAAATATGCATTCAACAAACCCACAATAATAAATATATTAAATATTGAATTTAGAGGAAAATTGGAATACTGTAAAAGAAAAACACAAGACTTTGAAGATGTAAATAACTCTGGCACTAAGGTGGAACTACTCCAAAGCTAGACAAAAACTAATCAAAATACATATCTCTAAAAACTATGGTCGTGGTATAAATAATCCCTGCTAGAGAAGTAAGAGACCCCCCCTTTCCTATTTATAGGCATTTGTTTTCCATATACACTGAAGTAGATATATAGGGGTGATTAATCATACCTAGTAGGATTACCAAAAGTGGCTTTTCCCAGATGCCAATAATAAGATAAAGAGGTTATATCATATAATTATAAAAAAATAAGAATAATATCATGTAGGTAAAGTTGTTTCTATAATATTAAAAAATAGATTATTTTTTCAGAAATTAGTTTAACCAAATATGTTTTTTCCATTCATGTAGCTCAAGTAATTAATTAATTTCTTATTGGAATAACCCACCCATGCTTTTGCACCCTACACACACATGTAAAGGCTAACACAGATCTCCCTATATTGATGAGTGGTGAGTCATCCTTTTACCAAGCCTTCTATTAGTAACCAAATTTGACAGTGGTTCTTTTAACCATGATCTATCCCATGTTTACCTATTTTATAATTGTATTTATAAATATAATTCATCCCATTTACCCTTATTTGATGGTGGTACCTCTAACCACGATTCTCCTCACGTACACATGAACACATGAACCCCAACTATTTTAAAAACTTATTTAAAAAAAATATTTCTTTAAAAACCCATTTATTCAATTTTTCGAACATGTTATGGGTGACACACATATGAATAATTTATGCACCAACCTTTAATAGAAAATACAGAGATGTTTCAGCATCAAAAATCATTTGAATGAAGAAGAGAGTTATTTAATGAAACTAATGATCCTTTTCACTATAAGAAATTTTGAAAGAGGTAAAAACCACCTAACTGAAATATATTCTACCCAAATAATTTATATATTGACCAAGCTATAACATGGTTACTCCTTTCCAACCTACAATTAATTCCAAATAAACTCTTTTACCATAATTTATCAAACCAAAATCCTAGTATGGATGTCTCAATCTAGGGTTCTCACCAAAGGAAACAAGTTAATCAAGAAGAAGAAAAAGAACCCAGAGTCTTAAATTCATTTAATTAGTTCGTTATGCCATGATATATTAAAATACGCATTTGGATCAAATAGACCTCAAAAAATATCCAAAGGAAGGTTTAGAGTAACACAGTAAAGTGAGATAAGGTTATATGAAGTAAATATAGCTGCTAGATAAAAACTCATTCTGGAATTAAATTATGGATTCATTAATTGAGTATTTGGGTTTTCATGTATGTTTAAATACATGTTTCCTTGTTTTAAAATACTAAAAATAGTCTACTTCATGAATTAAAACTCACGATGTGAACTGATTCTCCCAAAAAACCATTTACACTAAGAATGAAATTCATAGTGTCCACCTAAGAATATAAACTCCATTCATAAAAATTAATTATGTGAATTAGTTATAGTAGATATATTTTATCTTCCTCTATATTTTTCATCTAAAAACACCAAACAATTAACTAAAACTGAAAAAACATAAAATATAGATCAATAAACATAGACCTACCTTAAACTAGGGGTACAACAGAATTCACCTCAGAGTGTGTCTTGTAAAAAATATCTTGAAACATATCGATATTCCATTATATAATTTTCAAATAATATCTATTGTTTTGAAAGGATAAATCATATATAGAAACATAAATTATTATAGATTCTTCTGAAATAGGGTAGTGACACTCTTGGACATGAACTTTTGGATGAAGATTTTTTATGATTATGACTATGTAATTTTTTAGGGCATATGAAATGAACATGTAAATATTAAAAGTTTCAATGATTTTTGTATTATTAATTATATATATGATAGAAAATCAAGAAAAATGAAAATATGGGAATCAATATCTGTTTTTTTATAATGATTTTGGTTTATTGAACAAGATACTCATGGTAAAATTCATGAATTAATTATATATGATATGTTTTGAATTATTTTAATGATATATAATGGTTATTCTCATGATAATTATGATGATATAAAAAAATAAATCATTTAAATTCATGTTGAAATAATGATTATATCAAAATTCCTTGATATAAGAACTATATAGAAAAAGTGTGTTAAAAATATAGAAGTTATCATTTTATTATGAAGAAAATTATATTTAATTACAAATGATTTCAATTTTTACGTTATTAAATTGAGTATTGAATAATATTTAATTTATTTAATTGATTGAGAAGTTATTTTCATAGGTAAACCAATAAAATATGCTGATATTGGAAGTAGGCGTTAATACCATAGAAAAAGTGTATTACTTTGTTATATGGCCTTGAAAATTTACCTAAACGAAACCAAAAGTGATTGAAGAATTTTAAAAATAGAATCCTAATTTAGTGTTTAGGAGGTAATGTCCTATGGTTGTATTATAAAATAGTGTTCATAAAAATTTTAGGGGTGTGTCAGGATTATTAAAACTCTATGGGTTTTATTTTATTCATAGTTCATTAACGATCTAACGGTATGAATATGTCCTTGGCCTGGTAAAGAGAAAAATAACCACAGTGAAAACCAATGGTCATGACATCCCATATTACATTATCATTTTAAGTTAAAATAACTTAAAAACCTTAGGCGCAACAATGAAAATGTTTAAAATTGAGAGATTATAGGCACAACAAAACCCAACATAAATTATAAAATTAAAATAAATTAAATAAAAATAATTATGTTATGCACACATCATCCATAAAATATAAACCACTAATAAAATAAGAAAACATCCAAACACTTAAAAGGGGTCAGTAGTAGAAATTGTTTCATGAACAATTGGTGATTTAAACAACCACCTAAGAGTAAAATATCGGTTATTAAAACCACAGTGTATTTCACAGTCTCTAGCCAGTTAACGCCAATTTTTTTAATATAGTGTCAATTAGGATAAGTGTCATTTTTTGAGCATTTATCTATGGTTAATTGTTTATTTGGTTTCATTTTTTTGAAAAAATATCCCAGGAAAATATAAATAATATAAAAGAAACCACCGTGGAACATGTTAGTGGAAGTTTCTTTTATTAGTTGATAAGCATAGTTGTCAGTAACCCTAATATGTAAAATGTTTTTAGAAGAGTTTACTTAAAACAACCACTAATAAATATTTTTTAAAAAAAAATTAAAAAAACATTTAATAAAAAAAATGATATATAATAAAAAAAAGAATATTATAAACCCATCATACATATATCATACAACCATAGTTATATACAAACATCCAGTAATCATAACTATAATCTATGTCAACCCATAAATCATTCAATATACATATAAAATATGTCGAATAATAACCCACTCCCAATATATATACATGTCACAACCTCCACTGCTTCTATCGACCTCCACATCAAGCAATCAACTGAAACTGACCATGTCATATCACCAAATATGACAAAAAAGAAGAAAAATTTAAAACTATAATAATAAATCATAATTATTATAGAATAATTGATAAAATTGTAACATAAATAGGTTACTAAGTACCATAAATAATTCCTTATGAAGAATGTCATAGATCAGAACTGTCAACCTCTGACCTATATTTGACATCTCTCAACTACAATGAATACCAAGAAATTTAAGAAATGAAATGTGAAAGAGAAAAGACACATAATATATTGATAATTCTACAAATATTTTTTTGTTTATAAAATAGAATAAATTTTGACCTAAAACAAATAATATACATGTAAAAACACATTAAAAACATAAAAATACCTCTTTATGATAAAATTTAATAGTTGAAACTAAAAAGGGTTGAGTAAATAATATAATTTACTTTAAAAGTGGTGTGCAGTGTTTTTGAAATTTACATAATAAAAAATATTACAGATTTTTATATCAAAACATGTTCAATATTTTAAAAGTAACTCAATGCAAGATTTCCCATGATTTCAAATCAATCTTAGTTTTTTTCTATTGTTTTTATTATTCCACATGCATTTTAGTGTTTGAAAACACTAAAAATGCCGTTACATCCATAGTGAAAAAACACTAATTTGGAATGGCATGATGTTAGTTTCTAAATGTCATAATTAACTAATTGTGTTTTTCTTGTGATTTCAGGTAATCCAACGTCGTTTTCCTGGTTTTGACCCATAATACTTGTCTCTAAGGATTTTTGTACCTTTTAGAAGTGTATTCAGAGTAATTCCGACCTCACCGCAAGTATGATTGATCTGTCATCTATGTATACACATAAAAAATCACTGGTGGTTGTTCCAGGATTTTACATCAACCAGAGGTTGTTTTCTATGGATTTGACAATTGCACACACATATTTGTGTTTTAAACATGAAAACTAAATTTATATTCATAACAAAAAAAACAATTTGAAATGCTGTTATGTCCATCCTTGCATTTCATAATTAAATCTATAATAGGTGTCTTATAATTTTAGGGGAATCTAAAATTGTTTTCTTAGTTTTGACCCCACGAAAGCTTGTTTTTAAAGCCTTTTGTACTGTTTCAAAGTGTATAACGAGTAATTTTGAAAAAATCACATTTAATATTGATGTGTTATACATGTGTACAACTGGAAAACAAATCATTGGCGGGGTTTCAATGATTTTACATCAATATGAGGCCATATCTTTGTTTTTGATCATTCCACACACCTTTTAGTGTTTTAAAACACTAAAAATGTGGTTATAGAAAAAGCAGGAAAATTGAAATTTAGAATGACATGCCATCAGTTCCTACATTTAAAAATTATATCTATCGTTGTTGACTTTAAGGCAATCTGATGTCAGTTTCCTAGTTATAACCACGAACATTTGTTTTTAAAGGATTTTTAACATTTCCAAATTTTATACCAAGTAATTCCGACCACAGCACACATCAAATAGATGTATTGTATATTCATACACAATAGAAACAAATCAATAATGGTTAACCCATTTTTCACATCAATATTAGGTCATTTTCTTCGGTTTTGATCATTCCATGCACATTTTAGTGGTTTAAAACACTAAAAACACATTTGCAACCTTAACCTTTATAATTTAATTTGGAATGATATATCATCAGTTCCTACATTCCAAGAGAAAATCTATGACCATATTCCCACGATTTTAGGGAAATACCACATTTTGACTAGTTTTGACACACAAACACATGATTTAAAAAGCATTTGTACCTTTCAGAAGTGTGTACCGAAAATTCAAACCACACCTCACATTGGATTAATGTGTAGTATGCCTATAGATGTCTTAAAAAATTCTAAATTAGTTTTTCAAGGATTTTACATAAATATAAAAAAGTTTTCTATGGTTTTGACAGTTCCATGCACGTTTTCTTGTTTGGAACACTACCAATGCTTTTATAGAAAAATAGAAAAACCATAATTTGGAATGATGTTCCATAAATTCCTATATTTAATATTTAAATATAAGTTTTTACCATGATTTTAGTGTAATATAATGTTGTTTTCTTAGTCTTACAGTAATACTTGTTTTTAAAGTCTTTTTTACCTTTCAGAATTGTATACTGAGTAATTCTGACCACACTGCATGTTGGATTAACATGTATTTTAAACTTAATTAGCACAAACAAAACATTAGTGGTCGTCCCCTGATTTCTCATCAATAAGTGGTAATTTTATATGTTTTTGATCATTCCACAAATGATTTATTGTTTTAAAATACTAAAAACACATTTAATGTCATAATGGGAAAACCACAATTTAAAATTATGTCACGTAAATTCCTATATTTTATAATAAAATATATAGTAATCCTCTCATGATTTCAGGTTAATCCGGAAATGTTTTACTAGTTTTGACACCAATAGTTGTTTTTAAAGGATTTTGTGCCTTTCAAAAGTGTATACTAATTAATTCAAACAACAATGCATGTAATATTGACATGTATTATATGAATTAACCTCTAAAACAATGCAATGGTCGTTTTTATATGATTTGAAACAATATGAGGTCTTTTTCTATAGATTTTACCATTCCACACATGTTTTAGTATTTTAATATGCTAATAACAGGTTTATGGCCATAACGAGAATACTGTATTTTGGAATGAAGTGATTTTGGTTTCTATATTTGAAAATTAAATCTATGGCAATTTTTGAATGATTTCAGTGTAATCTAGTATCATTTCTCTAGTTTTTATCCCCTAACACTTGTTTTAAGTGTTTTTTGTACCTTTTAAAAGAATATACCAAGTAATTTCTACCACACCAAACATCATATAGATGTTTGGTCTATGTGTACACATAGAAAAACTCAACGATGGTTTCTCGTGATTTAAAATCAATATGAGGTCATTTTCTTTGGTTTTGACAATTCCATGCATGTTTTAGTTTCTCAAAACACTAAAATCATGTTTATATCAATAATAGGAATATAATAATTCAAAATGATATGTCATTTATTTCTATATTTCACATTTAAGTATATGGTTATTTTTCCTTGATTTCATGGAAATCCATCATCGGTTCCCTATTTTTGACCCCCTAATTTTTTTAAGGATTTTGTACCATTCCAAAGTGTTTATGGAGTAAATAATGAAAAAACAAGCTCAAATTGTGTTCAAACTTACGGATAATGATCTATAATTAATTTTTTTCATGTTGCAATCAACCACATATCAATCAGGTATAATATCTGGTCGGTATGATTCAAAATGTAGGGTTTCTATATAAAAGTGTCATTTTTGTTTTATTTAATGATGTCTTAGGTGTTCTTTAAAAATCTGTGAATGATATATTGAATTTAGAATTTATACCGAAGGGATGAGCTATAGGGATAGAAATTTTCTCGTGGATCATGTTGATCATCTGCTGAAATACAATAACAAAATCATTTTTCATTTTTTTCCACCACCGATCCCATGTTTTCCTAGAAGAGTATTATTCTTGAACCCTTTCTTTGAATCATGAAATTTTACTTAGTGATTCCTACAAATTGAACCCCCACTTGGTGTAGATGTAAGGGATGATGTTTCCCAACCAAATACAATTGTTGCAGTAGGACCAAAACCCATCCACCATACATGTTCAAGATGCCCTTTCCTTATATCCATTTCAGTTACGTCATTCTAGAAAAATGATGCAAACAGTGAAGGGTTCACATCCCAAACTTCTTGATTTTAACAAGTTAATATTTTTTTTTCAATTTTCATTTTATAACATCAGAAATTAATAGTGTTATTTTATTATGAAAAATTTTATTGGTATTTATTGTTATTACAAAAATATAGAAAATTTATATTGAAAGTAATATTATAAGAATAAATAATTGTTAAATCCAATTAAATAGGGCGGGATAAATGTATTTAATAATGCCAAATTGGCATCATTGGAGACATTTAGTGGGACCCATTTAGTTCGGTTTAAGTATTGTTAGTTGTTATAATATATTTTTCATTATAATGTTTTTATTGTAATGAAGTAATATGAAATTGTAATGAAAAGTAATTACTCCAACATCTTTGGTATTGTCATTAAAAAAATACCATGGGGTTTCATATGCACTTTAAACCACATATCTATTTAGAAAATATAATAACCTAATTAATTAGCCTTTTTAAAAAATCTAATGATGTTATAAATAACCTTGACTTATAATATAATGATACAGATAATAATGAATAAAATACAATCTCAAATATCAATTTTCCTTGAAAAACTAGGATACATTACAACGTGAAGAATGAATTGCTTCTCATGATTCACATAATTATTTAGGTGATTATTATAAACAATACAAACAATAATAAAATTTATAATTTTATTATGTTTATGTTTTTAATATACTGTAAAATATGAAATTATTTCCGGAGATGCATCTTTTTTGATAATGACAAAGAGCTCCCATTACTCATTAGAAATTCCTTCAAGTACTTTCTCATGCATTTTTCATGAGCTTAGATAATTTTCATTAATCTAATTCCATATTATTCATTTAAAATCTCTCTATTTTTTATGTAAAATTTTCAAAGTCCATGGGAATGAAACATAGTCAAGGACATAAAAATGAAAAAAATAAATAAACAACAAAACACTTTATTATTAGATTACAAAATTTTACTCATGAATTTTAAATTAGTTTCCAGTGAATATTAAATTTTTATTACCTTTGATTGAGTATCAAATACCCCAACTTTACATGCTATATGAATATTCCTCCAATATTTATAATAAATGGTAAATCTTACTATCTCACAATTAGATAACCATATATTTTGATAAATTCACCAGTAGGCACTATAAAATCATAAAATTGAATGATAATCTTAAAGTATTTGATGTCCCAAACATTTTTCATGTTCAATTTTTTATCCCTTCTACGGTTATATTTATCTTCATGAACAATGCATTAAAAACCAGATAAAGTATAATTTTTTAAAAATTACTTACATACTGGTAATGGTAACTTTCCAATATCCCCTAGATGGATGGGGTCACAAATAGATCAATCACTAGAGGTGAACCTGGAAGTGTGCTACAAACAACATCTGGGTAAATGGATGGCTCACTATAA
Source organism: Viscum album (assembly GCA_963277665.1). NCBI lineage: Eukaryota > Viridiplantae > Streptophyta > Magnoliopsida > Santalales > Viscaceae > Viscum > Viscum album. Next base: position 1,367,709,850 of record OY728119.1, read on the forward strand.
TTATCATGTATAATAATATCTCTAGGATCCACAGAAGATCATGGTAGTGGTGGCATGCTCCGAGATACAGATTGACTAATATTTTGATTTTTTCATTCGATATTGCTAAATTTCAAATGGTTAAGGAATATTAAATTTATAAAAATGAAAAAATAAAATCTTTTTGAAAAAAAAAGAAAAACTAGAATAATGTATATATGAATGAAACGCTTATCCATGTTAAATTGTAAAATATTTTCATTACCTATTCATATATTCAATTATATTCATCTTTATTGCCTTCATTGTTATTAAACTTAATTGCGATGAGACTTCCTTTTTCCCCATCTCTTGCAAGTTTTACTTTTTTTTATATTGTTAGAAAAAAATAGTTTAATGTTTTTTGGTTGATGAGGTTCACTATCAAAAAGTACCAATTGATATTCCTTGACCATATAATATAGGTATCTCTACTTTTAGTGTAAAACAACACTCCAAACATAATATATTTCATCATACACATAAAAAAAATCTTCACTTGTAAATAGAATATAAATGGATCATGTTCTGCATGATCACCGACATCCATCATGTAAGAGAAGTTGATAGAAGTAAAATGTAATGAATCTTTCATTATACCTCTATCAATGTTGACCAACATGAATTTGAAAAAGTGAACTAAAAATTATACCTGATATTTTAATTCAATTATATCATTTAGCTTCCCATAATATCCCTCTTATGCAAACATAAATACACCACTATTCTGTGTTTCCAGGTCTTATTCATGATAAACTGTATGATACCTAAAGACAGGAATATTGTAGGTATATAATCTCTTATCCTTCCTTAGGGGACCTCGAGCTATAAAATTAAAATCATTTGATATTTCATCATGACAGTCATCATTTATTACGTTGAAATATATATATATATATAAGCTATTCCTTTTAACCCAAAAATATAACTACACTTAAATAATATGAATATTATTATATGCTTACATGATAGTAAAACCACTGGACAAGAACCTTCTTAACAGCTTCGGTTAATTCCAACTCATTTGGTGATCAACCCATTAGTTGAATCGTTGTTTGAAATATAAATTATTTAAAAAATGGATCTGAAAAAACACTATTTTGTAACACATATGTATGTGCATATAGAAACTTCAATTAATCAAGTGTAAAATTAAACCCCATTTCTATTGGTTGTATCATATTTGGAGGAAACAATGACTGATTTTTAGAATGAGAATTAGTGGAGATGTCTTCAACAAATCACATATGATTGAATCTAGTCTCAATCCCATCCAAATATCTAGAACTAAAGTACAAGATCTCTTCAACAATGTACGCTTTAGAAATAGAGTCTTCTGGTTGAGCTTTATTCCTTACGTATGATTTCAAATGATCGAAGAACCTGATGGTAAAAAATATTAAACAAGTTATAAAATTTTATTCAATAATTTGATTAAATCAAATTCACTGATGAAAAAAAATATAAAAATAAATCCCAATTGGATACAACCATTGATAGTGTACCTATCCACCATGTTTAGCTTCTTTAACCAAATTAATAGTCCATTGAATCCCTACTATGAATAATTAAGGGGGAAATAAAATCTGCAAATGAAATAATATCAAAACAATTATTTCTTGAAGTTTTTCATGTCGGAAATTGTTTTGAGTTTTTGAACAACGTTCTCTGAAAATTGTAAAAAACTCAAATAGAACCATAGTTACTTTTTGGTAAATTATTACACAAGGACAATGTAAAAAACTATTCCATAATAATATACGAGTTATGAATTTCTAATCCACATAACATTCATTGTTTTAAGTCAATTCACAATGATTTGTTACATTAATTTTCATATCGAACTTTTCTATTCATTAAATTCGAAAAAAAATATTTATCATCATTTTATATTGTAAAAATAACTGAAGTATACTTATCATTATCATTTCCCCAATAACCATTATTTCTATTCATTGACTTGGAATCCTTAGGAGCATTAAGGTGATATTTCAATTTACCCATCTCATTAGGCCTTATAAAAATAACAGTATCATACAAATTCTTCTCAACATTCATTACACAATGGTTATGAAATATCAAATTAAAACCCCAATAAAGAATTTCGAAAAATATATTTGTTTTCTTATATATATTTTTGATTTATTATCTTCAGATACTGTACCTTGTACGCTCTCTCCCAGTTCATTAAATTGATGAAATTTCTAAAATTCATCAATGAAAACTATTAACTGTCTGATGATTTTTGAACCAGATAACACCTTCAATTACTTTCTCATTTAAATATATCTATTTAACCATGTATTTTTAAATATTAATTTATGATAATCATTAATAAATTGATGATTATAAATAAAAAAACATTTTCTTCTATGAGGGAATCATTGAGGATAAAAATAAAAATTACAAACCAGACAAGACAAACTAGTCTGAGTATTCATAATAGATATATTTCTTAGTCATGTAAATTCACTAATTTTTCTCATTAAAGAAACATTTATTTTGAATAGTTTCCTCATTGAAGAATCATATGATTCCATTCTATAATCCCATAATTCTCACAATTCTTTTATTATATTTTGAATTTATAAATAAATGACATTTCTATGAATTTGATTTATAGGAATAATCATAGAAATAATGAAATAAATATTTTTTATACACAACCTTGGAGGTAGATTATAAAGGATCAAAAATAATTGGACCAATTATATTATTAGTACATAATGTACAAAATGGGTTAAAAACCTCAGAATCTAATCCAAAACATAAATTCCTATGACCAGAAGAAAAATATAGATTAGATTCAAACATCATCAATGATACGGATTCCATTTGATGTCTCATCAATCCATTCTTACTATCCTGATCATAATTTTTTTTTCATATGTAGTCTAAGACAACATGATTAACATTTGCATGTGTGTTTTCAGTGGAAAGTAATGAAATAGGTTTGTGTGAGTTTTATTGTTCTATTTATTCCTACAATTTCATTGATTTATACTATCATGGTTCCTCATTGACATCAATAAACTTGTAGATATATTTTTTATTATTCTTTATAAGTCTCTTCTCATTATTGAAGCATTCATTCATTAGGTAATGCGTGTATCTTTATATTAGAAAGTTCATGTTTTTTGATGACTTTCTTCATCTAATACAGTTTTTTAGGGATATAACCTTTATAAAATTCATCATGAAGTGACTCTAAAATCATGGAAATTTCGTTATTAGTAATTACACAAAGACACTTGATATGATTCAACTTAAGTAGAAAAAGGAAAATTTTAATACTTTGAACAACCATAATACATTTCTTAATATCTTTCTTTAAATAATTAATAAATATTATTATTTTGGTAACTGAAGTTATGATCTTGATTAACCAGCTCATGATTAATCGATGATTGTGATGATTTATTAAAATTTTGAACACTGTATTCTAAAAAAACAAATTTGTCAATTAACAAATTTTCAAATGAACTCTCTTATATTGGGTCACATTGTATTTCATTGAAAATATTTTCATTGTTTTTACTTTCAATAAAATATTATTCACTTTCCTATTCCAACATACATATCATGTAAGAATATTTTTGAATATAAAATTATCATATAATTTGTTTCTATTAAAAAATCTCTTTAATTTAAAACTAGGACACATAAATTTTATTCTACCATCCACTGATTATTTTGGAATTACATAAAATAAAAATTCATCCAATTCCTTAGAATATTTATGACTGTTTTGAGGTAACTTAATAATATTTTATCCATATGTATTGGGTTCTATTCTCACTATACATTCATATATAATGATATAAATGTTTAATCAAATAGATGGAATCAAAACTAAATATCACCTAACATCCCCATTAACTATTTCATAAAAAAATATAAATGAAAATGGTATGAATCAAATGATAAAATTTTTATTACAAAATTTCGAATAATAAAATGAATCATATAAATTAATATTTCTGAATAACATAGATGAATAGTGAAATAAATGACATGAGAACCACATTTTAGCACAAAGGAAACCCATGAACGTTTTAATAGATATTGAATACATATTCCTAAATTGAGAGTTGGAATATGTAGTGTCTTTATAGATAAAGATTAAATTATTATTTTTATGTTAAAGAAGGATCTATACAGGTTAGGATAAGACTCAATATTATGGTTTTTTAAGTAAGATACATTCTTGAAATAATTTATATTTAATGGTGGATGTGTGGAAAGAAACCTCTACATTATATATAATAAATATATATCAATTTTTGATATTTTTTATGTAGATGATATTATTTTCATGGGAGAAAAATATAATGGTATAATATGCCCTAGTTTTTTAACTAATGAGGGTTCATTACATTAAAAAAATAGCTACATTGAGTAGTTACCAAACCATTTACCATGATCTAACTAAGAATAAGTACACCCCATTAATAATATGAATGCAAGGTATACATTATTTGTATATAATGATATGCCATGCATACCCAAAATATTCAACTCTATATGTATATATTCATTTAAACTTGTTTAGTGTAAATTCATGTTATTCCATGAATGATATAAATCAACTTTTTTCACATAAATTTGAAGAATATATTATTTAAATTTTAGATAAAGATAAAAAATTGATGTTAACATAAATTTGAATAATGTGAATTTTAATTTTCAAATAAAATGATACGAAATTAGTAATTTGACTCAAAAAACTACACACTATAATTAGTTCTCTTAAAAATAATATTAGTTTAAATAAAATCAATGAAACTATGTTGGCTGTTCTAATTACTATAACCAATAATTGATTATCATGCATGTAAAACTTAACACTGACTACTCTGTCATTAGTCGATATATTTTACTATACTAAATGATTCCTCACATGTGCATAAAACAAGGAGCATTATGATAAAATTAAAAAGGGTCTAATATCTCATTTTCAAGGAAATTTTTCTTATAGGTCCTTCCATGGTTGGCGATGAAACCATGAGTGACCCCAAACCCTAAAAAATCTGGTCATGAGTTGGGAAGTAGTCTTAATTATGTATTTGTCCAAACATAGAGGCATTAAGATATATAGAAAAAGTGGTATTCACCAATATCAAATATAAACCATCAAATTATGAAAAATCTAAATTCCATAACTGACTTATATGATAAATGAAGTTATTTTTTAATTTAATACAACATAACAAAATTAATGATTGTTATAGCTCCAAAAGATAATTAAAAATAAAAATAACACTTTATAAACCAAAATTACATATATAAATTATGGTTTAATGAATGAAAAAATATATACTATTTTTTCACACATGATTATATATCTAATGAAACTCAATAATATATTTAGGGTGATGATGATGAACCATTTAAGGGGTGGGGGTATGTGTTGACACCAAAGAGGTTATATGAGATGTTGATATCGAGGTCCAAATGGGGGTGGGTGGGTGGGCCTGTGTCGTTGTTGAGAAGGGGAACCAAGTCGGGTAGAGGGATGTTGGAGGGGGTGGGGGAGTTTCCAAAAAAGAGGGGAACCGTGAGATGTGATAGGGAGGGTGGAGGGGGGGGGGGGCATGAGGTTTGAAGTCTAAGGGGGTGTCAAAGGGGTCATCCTCTCATGTGAGAATGGAGGAGATATGTTGGAGGGGTGGGGGGAATGAGGGTCGTGGGGTTAGGGTTTCCATCGATAAAGGGAGACGATGATGTTTGGGGGGGGGGGGTGGGAGTGGAAAGGTGTGAGGGTCATGTATTGGGAGTAATGAGGGAGATGAATTAGGGTTTTTGAAAAAGTTCAGTGATAGTTAAAATTAAACCATTGGTAATTTTGAAAATAATAAAAATATTGATGGTAGTTTGATCAAACCATCGCTATATTATAAATTTTTAAACAGATTTAATTTTCAATGGTTACTCAAACTGATTCTAAGAAATAATTTTTTATTTTGAAAAAATATATATCTAGATATTTTATGGACAATACAAAAAAGTATGGAATAAAACCAAATTAATAAATTATATCATTTAACATTCCTTGGTTCAAGTTTATCTTCACATAAATGATACTTTAATCCACCTGAAAAACATCTCTTAGATGATACCCATAGATTAATTTTGAGTTATTAATCTCCTATGAACTTACATTATTACATTTTTAGTCCCCAATGAGTTATAATTAAAATCAAACCTCTCAAAATGTGTCAAACATTGGGGGAAATTATGATTTGGGGGGGGGGGGGTCGATTGCAGCATACGTGGTTCAATATATTTTGAAATTAAGACTTTCTAATAACTACATGTTGAAATTCGATACTGGCCAAATATAACTAAATTAATTATTTAAGGAAAATTAGGTAAACATTATATATTATTTAAATCATTAATAATTGAAAAATGAATAATTTGTTTAAAAAATGTATTTTATTAAACTCACATATACATAAAATTTGTAACACTCAAGAAGAACATGGAAATATTTTCTAAAAGACCACAAATTAAAGATGTTCAAACAAAAAAATAACTTAAATTAAATTATTATGATATTGAATAAATAATATTTAAATTTCATACACATTCCGTATATAACTCCTGAATTCATAAAGCTAGAATGAATAGTCGAATCAATATCAATTTATAAATTGCAATACTAAAAAAATTTCTTTTTGAATATTAAATCTCCATAATTAATTTAAAATAAAGGACCCATATCCATAGCCATCTTCTCATATATCTGAGTAAAGTAAAAAATTATTTCATTAAAAATATAAGGAGGGTTTCCACTATTATTAATTAAAAAATATCAATGACTTTTCACATTAAATTATATAGAGTCATCATCATTTTGAGTATTATTTATGAAATCTCAATTTTTTCATTGATGCAAGATTATAAAATGATATTTTTACAAAATTTATTTCAAATGACTCACCTTGAAGAATAAATGAAAAAATATAATATTTAATTCAGATATTATTATAACCAATTACCTAAAATTAGTAAATTTAAAGAATCACTTCCCCATAATATATACACAAAAGTCCAATATCAAGAGTTTTCTTAATTTAAAAATTTCCATGGAAATTATATATATATATATATGTGTGTATAAGTGCTTATGATTATAATTAAAAATATTTCACAAGAATTTTCACAATACAACTAACCGAAAATAGTATTGTATCAATCGTAGAATTTATAAAACATCAATACAATTCAACCTAGATCAATATCTTTTAACTATTATACATGAACGGTAATTATAATAAGGCCTTAAAAAATTTCTAAGAAAAACATTGATCATTGGTTATGAGAGACACATTATTCAAGTGTGGTATATATGATGATCTACCCCCACACTTAAAAACAAAAGAGTATTTCTAATTCCAATGTTCATGGTGTGTATGAATATAAAAATTGATATATTATTATATTAAAATTCCACAAAAAATGAATGAATTAAATAATATTGAAAATGATACATTCCACATAGATGCTTGTGTCACTTTTCAAAGCCAATATGAAAGACAATTCATAACTACCTCACATCAGAATATGTGTCATGAAAAATCAGAAAAAAAATAAACACATAACACTATTCTTTATTGATTTTAAATATGATGAAAATATAATTGTGATTCGCAATAAATGAACATGATATCCACTAGTTCAATAACAAATATATGATCCCTGGGGTGAAATGTGAGTTCAAATGTCAAATATTTTATTTTTTGATAAAAAAAAACAAATAGCCATTTTTTAGGATATCTACTAATGAACTCCATTTATTTTGGTTATTAATTTTACTATAATTCTAATACATTAACCATAATAACTTTAAAGATAATTATTTTTCTCTTTGAACCACTAAATGTGTAGAGTACCTCTCCCTTGAATAAAAAATTGAATCATTTTTATGTGGATTAGTTGAAAGGTAATAATAGCCTTACAATCTGAAAAAATGAATCAAAGGTTGTTCGATTTTTCAACCATATTCCTCTAATCACACACAACCATTTCAAAATACGGTGTTAATAAAAATTTATTCAAGTAGTTGAGTCTAAATTATATGGTTACTCCATGTTTTTATTGATATTCATTTTTATGAATATAAGAATTCATATAAATCCCTTACCAAGCAAGTAAACTTATAAATTAGTTTTCTGATGTATATATATATTGAATTTATTAATTATCAATTCATGGAATATATCCATTGTTAATTTAAACATAATAAAAATCATAATCATGGTTAAATTGATTCATGAAATATATTTTTACTTGATTCATTAGTTTACAAAACAACTGGAGGTCTCCCATTTCCTCACTTTTTGGGCATCGAGGTGATCCCATGAAGTCGGTCCTCATCAGAAGCTCGTCTTGAAGATGCCTCTATTGGGGAACCATAGGCCAAAAAACATCATGGGGATCATATCTCATTGTATGAGGTTCTTGATAAGTGGAAGATAACAAAATTTTTTTTGGACCAGATTATCATTTCTTCCAGAGAGACAGACTTAACGAAGAAAGAGGAAGGAAAAATTCATATAATTTTTCAATATTTTCAGGATACCGATATAAAATATATTAAAAAATGAGAAACTTTTTGAGTGATTTAAAGGAAGGATGCAATTTCATTGGGGTTGGTAAGGTGTCTATACTCAATCATTTAGCGATTTTTTCATTAGAATGTTCTCATACTATGGATGATGAAAGATTTTTTAAAAAAGTTATCATTGATCAAGGGTCTCTCTAGCAAGAAATTTACTTTAGTAGGGTGTGTATACATTGATATTATATTCTTGAGTTCATAATTGAAGAAGAAGGAATGAGGCTTCGGATCAATCTCTCCCATGTAACGAACTTTTTGAATCCAGGAATGGAATTCCTTTATAACCCATATAAGGAAAGACATACCTAGATTAGTGTTTATGTTAGGTAATTTGGATTGATATATTTATTTTGAAATTTTGAAATTTTTTTTTGGAATTGCTTCGGAAGTAGGAGTTCCTTTCAAAATGGACCAAAAGTTGAGGAGGCTAGATTTGGATTTTTTTATAGGGTGCTTAATGACATTAATTTGAGTTCAATTTTAACAAAGAGTGTGGTGTTATTTATACTATCTGAGTATGTTATCATTAGAGTTAAATTAGAATAGATTCCACTATATTTATTTTATTTTAAAATAATATTACATGAAATGAAAACTGTAGGAAGTCTATTACATTCTCAATTTGATCCATTATGGTACATGATTCCTTTATTTTAAGAAGTATATGGAATATGATGAATAATGGTGTTGATATTATGGGTCTTTATAAATTAAATTGGGGTGGAATTATATATTTTGATAAAATAACTCTACTTAGATCACCCCCTCTAGATTAAATAATACTCTTGGTCCTTTATGGAATTTTAATTTTTATTTATACCACCGACAAGCCGTTATTATGACAAATTCTGTTTGCATGAATGCTATTTCCTCAACTCCAAGTGGAAAACCATGAGGTGTGGTCTCTGCACAAAATTATAGAGCTTATTGTCTACATGGTACTATTGATAATGTGGTTTTATCTATCTAGGTATATGATCCTTGTATACATGGTATTGTTATGGATTACAATATTTTGTCTGAATATGCTAATTTATTGAGAGATAATTTTGATTCCTATCCATGTTCATGTATGAATTACATAAAATATATAGTCTCCCAAATAGAAGATAATATACAACATCATACCTTTATTATAGAATATTATTCAATGAATTATGATTATAAAATTGGTGAAATAAAACATGGTACAAATGATCATTCTATAAAGGTAAAACTCTTTGATGTGCATGTGAAAAAATATTTATTTTCTTTAGTCTATCAAGGACGCATGAAATATTTTTTAATCCATCAGTAAATAGGGACCCACTTCAGTCGTTGAAGAGGATGATAACATAAAAAGGATTATAAAAACATACATTGATAAATATATTCATAGAAAGTTGACAGATGAAAAGGGACTTTCGCTCCCTATGATGAAAAAATTCCGAGAAAGGACTACTCAAATATTAGATCCCCAATGAGAACAAGGTACACTTCTATGGTTCCTATATTTTTGAAGCACTGCAACATGTTCAAATATTTTAGTGAAGACTCTGATTGGGGTGATAAATGTAATTCTTATTATTATGAGTATGATTTTTATATTTTACGTTTTGTTATGTCTCTTTTTTCAGTCATTGGATTCTGATTGAGGTAAGTTATTCATTTTTTGATGCATCTACTTTTGTTTCACTTCTTTATTTTCCATTAAATAATAAGTGATTTTACCCAGGGCCATTATAAGAACATAAATACTATTTTATAATCAATTTAATAATTAAAACCATTCTCACAACCAATTTTATGATTATTTTTATAAAATTAAATTCTATGTGTAGTGGAATATTACGAAACCAAATTTTATACACATTATGTTGGTGTCAAAATTTATACCTCATTAACACACTCATCCAAACCATTATTTTTATCAAATATGGTTCTTCAATGTTATTTAATATCTTTTATTCTCTACAACAAAAAAAATTTCAAACTCATTTGATTATAACAATTGGAATTCAATGAAATCATCAATTATTGATAATAAAATTTATAAAAAAAATTATTACCCAAATTAGGTTGAGGTCCCATTTGAGTTAGTGTGGAAATAGGTTCATTTCATTATTTGAATTCCAAGAAAATTTATCACACCATTATTTTGAAAAAATTTTCTAACTGAAAATATAATACATTTATTCTTTTAATAGACGAGTATCAATAAAATTTCCCAAGGGAATACTCCTCCAAAAAATAATGATTTTATGAATAATAAATTTTGAATTTTTTAATAAAGGAAGGTATTTATCCACCTTCATACCTCCAAAAAAAATATTTATTTCAATAAATACATTATAAACTATTTATTAAAAAAATAGATAACCATTTTAAATTGTTTTCAAAAAAAAAAGAAAGAAGATTCTAAATTTATTATCAATAGTGATTATAAAGTCTACACCATCATTCCAAAATAATGGTTTGAAAAAATTGATAGATTTATTATGAAAACTGATCAATTTTGAATATATTGTGTACCATAATACAACTAATTATATTGAAAGTGCATATAAGGTTTGATTACATAGAAAACAAGGGTAGTTCCTGGAGATATATCATTCACCAATTACATAGGAGGTATAAAAAGAGTTTGTAAAATAGAAAATAAGAAACATATATACAATAATTGTTTTATTAAAGATTTACCAAAATATAGTTTTAACAAAACCACATTAACAAAATGATTATATGTGTTTTATTAAAAACTATGTACAATAATGTTGATTTTTTTTAATTTAGACAATTTTTTTAACAACATACATATTTTATCCATCTTGATTAATTTATTTTTATGTCAATTAACAACATGCATTATATGTAAATTATTATGTATAATAAATGAAGCCATAAAAAATTTATTTTTAAATTTTTATATTATTAACCAAAATATAATGTAATTTGTTATATAATTTATTATTTTTTAAGTAACAAAAACAATGAATCAAAATTAAATATTACTAAATTAATTGTTTCAAAAATATTTTTAATGCTACAATATGAAATGATCAATAAATAATGTATTAAATTGTACCATATTATTATTTATAGGAGGATGATTAATTAATATTATCATATTGTAATGTATTTTAATAATATAAAAAGACATTAAAAACGAATGAGAAAATAAAAACCCAATTCACTTATAGATGCAATGAGAGGCACGTTGAACCACACCTAAATCACTTGAAAAAATTTATAAGCTCATCAATTCATGGAAATATACTCTTATAAGAGGGTATTTCCTCTACCATTTTTTATGTTGTACATCTATAATAATTTTTATTACTCTTTTTTTACAATTAATTTTTTAACCTTAGGACTCAACTAAGAACCCTTGAAGGTGCTTCTCAAGGTTCCTTGAAATTAAACACTAATGATACATTCATTATTTTAATGGATAAGATGTAACATGTACTGACTAATCATGATGACTTTTATATCAATATTAAGCTAATAATTCCACCCTATGATAACCTCAAAGAGGCCAAAATCATTTGAATAAAACAGAGTTGGAATACCACACATGATGGGAGATCTTAGCCTAATTCACCTAAACATAGTCACATACTTATACATAGGATTTCAAAAATGAAATGAAAGATTAATAACCAATTATAATGTATATGAATTTATATGATATGAAAATAAAAATTATTGATTAATTTATTAATAAACCTAGAAGAAATGGATAAATATAAACAAATAAAAATAAAAAGAAAACCAACTAAAAACAACTTGGATGAAGGGATATATATCATTAACTTTCTATAGATATGAATCATATCCAGTATTGTTACCTCTTTCTCTGACTAATATCCCACTCTAATATATCTAGTTGCAAATGAGATTTCAAAAAAAATATCCATCATCTTCATAATAAATGACATATATCGGTGAAGCAACCATTAAAGGGTGAATATATATATTCCCAGATAGACAATGAGAGAAAACTAAAGGATAGAAAATCAGAATGGTCATATTGAAACTAACATGATAAGAATGAAACCAAGATATTTTTATAAGTATAGAAAATAATACATAGATGAAATTACCTGTCAACACAATCATATTATAGTGGAATTATCACCAGATATAAAAGAATCATCCCAAATTATAGAATACTTTACCCTAGGCATAAAAGAACAAGCCCCATATCGCTACCCATGATTCAAAACTACATTACTTCACAAACCATGTCTTCTCCTAGAAAATTTATCAGGGGACCCAAAACACTTAAGGTTGCATATTGGCCATGGGTGTAACCTACCCCGATGGATGAACCACACTTCTTTATGAAGAAATCATCACATATGGGAGTACCTGAATTAGTAGATAGAGGACCCATCCAGTAGGAATATGGGTGAGTACCAAAATGTAATAAGAATAATGGATACCTATAACATATCTCTATCGTAGAACCTTAGTATTTTATAAGATCATGTTCGCTCATAATGTCTCTCTTTAGCATAATTTATGGCCCTATGGATATAAGGAAATCAATATACCACTTCACTTGGAATATCGAATCTATTTATAATGAGTAATTTATTATTGTTTCCTACCTAAAAATAACTTTGGATAGAAACATATTATTTATAAATTTCATCCCTTGGTGAGAAAATATAAATTTCTCCATGTCTAGGAAAACTAAACTGTATATACATTGGTTACATTGTATGTATCTACTTAGAAAAATCATGGTCATGTATTGTTATCCACATATTTTTAGGTTATAAATAAAAATGTGTATAATTCTTCACACAATATATGGGACTATAAAGGAATATTTATTGGTATAGTCACATCTCGGGTCATGCATATTCAAGTTATATGATGTGCGAGATAACTCACATGGAAATTGAGGATTAAAAAAATATTGCCATTAATTTATTCTTATAAAGTACAATTTCACACACCTAATAGGAACTCCATGCCAATATTACTCCCACAACATAATGTGTAACTTATATTCACATGACATGAGAAACTTATGAATAGAGACAAACCCTAGCACCTTAACTAGGATAATGCATGACATCTTGTTCTACATCACACACCATGTGATCATGTCATTAAACACTAGATTCTAAGACCCCTAAAAAATTTCGATTCCACTCTTGTTCATAGATAATTCATTATCATGATTCTTTTTTCTAGTTTTCATACCATCAATGGTCATTTTTTGGTTATCCTGTATTCAAAATATTTTCGCTAAATACTTCACCCATAATGATACTATACATCAAAAATATGTGAAGTCACATATCACAATGATTCTTCTTAATGACCATATTTTATTTTTGCCAAAATCATTACTACCACACCTTATTTTTTCACCAATAGGCCTATATTCTAGTTATTTATAAATTTGGACCAATTTTTTTAAACCATCAATCGTGATAATGGAAAGTGGTGAATATATAATGAAAAAAAGGAATAATAAAGAAAATAATATTATACCTAAATTTATAGAAGCAGATTTAATGGTTAAGCCCCTGATCATTAGGCAAGGATTGGGAAACAATGATACATTCAATGAGAAGTAAAATTCAATAGTGTAATTACTTTTAAAATTCATATGGGGACATGATTATTTTTAGAAAAATGAAGTACAATACTCTATTCGATTTTTTTGGGAAAATGAATTGAAATAATTTTTATTTCCACTTTATCAGATTTTTCATTTGTGTTTATTTTATCTATAATAGATTCATTAGTGATATTTATCTAAAAATGTTATTTTCAGATTTGTAGATTTTCCACAACATCAATGTCCCTTTTAAACTATCATGAAAGGGTTTATTAATGACATCATATCAAGGGAGGATAAGGGTGAATATAAAAGGAAAACTATGGTTCTTTTAAACAAATTAGATATTCAATTAATTAATGAATAAAATTATCTATTTTTAGTTGTGAGAACCTGAATAGGAAATCAAATTTGAATAATGTTTACAATTTACCGAGGGTGAAATCAAAATTATAGAAAGAACTGTGGAATCAATATTTAAATCAAAGGCTCTATTTAGATTGAACATTAATTTTCACATGATCTCATGAGCACTGACTAAAAATAATAAATTATATTTAATATATTATATTTGAGTATCAGCAACCCTAATCCAATAATAATTGATCAATGACCCATCCATAAAATATTAACTAAGATATTCTAAAGGTTTGAATTAAATAAATTCAAATTTCTATAAGTATGCCCTGGATAACATTGGGGAAACAATTTCTACTGATTAAATAAATAGTCATTCAATCAGTAACCAAGGATTATTATACATTACTAACTGATTCCTATTATATACTACATATCCTCTAACCTCTATCAAATTTCCTATTCTCATGTTAGATATAATGCTATAAGAAGACTACAAAATAAAGATAATGCTTCTTTTTAAGTAATGCATTTCCCTATTCATAGAAATTTGGGTGTTTAGACTCAATTAAACTTAATCGATCTTTTAATCAAGATCAATCATTAACCAAACCTCAAAAAATATTACCGAAGGTTGAAAAAGTGAATAAACCCATAAAAAATAAAAGATAAACTAAATATTTAAAAATTATATTATTTTTATTTAATGTCCATATAAAAATTTTCACAGTTGGTTATTCCTTGATTAGTAGGTTAGGGTTCTCTAAGATTGTATTTTAACTTTCAAATGATTTTTTAGTTCCTATAGATTGATTTATATGAAGTTATTCTTGGTTATTTATTAAAAAAATGAATCCTCTTTATAAATAGTATTTTTTCTTGGGCTATTAGGTATGAATTTTAGTTCTAGGTCATAAGGTCTAGAAGTGACCTCACTAATTCTTAATACATTTATAAAGTTGAGTTATTGATTTAGTGTACATGGTTGTTGTTCTCATGTATCTTATAGTTAAGGTTATAGAGTTGGCGGGAAATTCATCATATAGAAAAAATAATATAACTGAAATTTAAAGGCATGAAAATGGATGTTATGAATGACGAGGGGAAAGGGAATTTTCTACCAATGAATGTTTAAATTGATTGAAAGGATCTAAAGACTCCCAAGTCTACCATGAATATGATCACCAACTCCCTCAAAAATTATTCCCAATTATATAGTTTTATATTAGTTTTTCCACGTTTAAATTAAATTTCATATAATACTATTGAGGTTGTACATCTATAATAAGAATAGTTTATTATGTGATATGGGACCTAGGAATAATCTTATTTTCTTGGTCTAAATTCCTTTATTTATTGTTACATTTATATTTTAAAGTTTTTATTTATCAATATGAACATTAGAGAACCATTATTTCGTGATATATTGATATAAAAAGGCTTTGATGGGTTTAAATGATATTTTTATAATTAAAAATGTAATTTCAGGTACTCATACACCTATTATGACTTATCTAGTGTAAGGTTAATTCAATTAAATGACTGGGATAAATTACAAATAATTCCTAAAATAATTCAGACATTCATTTTTATATTGGATCCGCTATTATACTGGTATCCTATAATTTTTCATAATTAGAAAACTATGTAACCATTTATATAATTTTTTTAAAAAAATTGAACTGGTTTTATTCAATTAATATTTATTTCTACTTATTATAAAATCTTAACTCAGATAACATGTTCAATGTTTTAACTGTGATTATGTTTTTTTATTTATTTTTGGTGATTTTGAAGGGATATATTTATGAATAATGTAATGAAAAATACTTAAAATGACTTCATTATATCTAATATATAATTTTATAATGAAAAAAAGAAAGGTGTGTGATATATGTAATTCTCAGACTAAAATCCACCGAACTTGTACTCTGAGATGTTGAACCTCAAGGGCATGAGATTGAATCCTTGTATACCAATGGTTTCAGACTATCAGTACAGGTATAATGTAGTACGTGGGGGTGGGGGGTTGAAACATTACTTTCACATCATAGTAATTCACAAAAAATGGATATGAAATAAATAACAAAGATAAATAAGTAGTGAAATTACATATAAGAATGTGTTCAAAAAAGAATTCAAATATATAAATTATCCTACAATAATAAGAACCATGTAAAATGTTAGGAATTACTAATATAGAATATCATATATAATATATTGAAATACCAAAATAAAAACATGGAAGTACACTAAAAAATACATATACACTTATCTTTTTCCCAAATCCCATCCTCCATCATAGAATCCAAACTAAAAACTACGCATCAAGCCTTACCCATAATTTAAAACATTAATGAAATAGTTATATTTGTTGTGGTACCCATGTTCCATGGCAGTTTGAGAAGTGTGTGAGTGAAACTCAATAGGCCACCACTAACAGAATACCTAAAATAAGTAGTCTATAATAAAGTGCATCCCTAGCCTTATAGAAAAATAGTTATATAGTCATTAATTTGTATATTTTAATAATAATGTTTTAACAATTAAATAATATTATAGAACTATAAAAAACCAATGATGCCCAATCTCGGAGGGGAAACCATATGTTGGCATATAACTACAGAGATAATTCCCCAAAAGTCTCCAATCTATGTAAAAATATTGTAAAAACTTGTTACAAGGTATGCTACGATGAAAACAATAACGATAGTAATCTAGGAAATCCACATGAATCAACCATGAAATAATCCAATAAAATCTCTTATAGAATCCACACGGGTGAACCTTGGTATTCCAATGATGTATTGTATTAGTATGAACTAATGAAACCATATATTCCATTTAAAATCATGGCATGATTATAATCATTTGGTATTTAACCCAAAGAGATACAGAAAAATCTAGGGATCTCATCCCTTGATACTTAATAAGGGAACCTTGTAAAAAGTGTTGAAATTAATATTTGGCATTCAAAAAGTAAGATGTTACTTGAATCCCAGGGGAATCCATCCTAATGAATTCATGTTAATTATTTTAATAAGAGTTTAATCAATATATCAAGGAAATTTATACCATCAAAACTTAATTAATTCAAGGTTTCTTTATGCCCCAAAACACATTTAAGTCCCCTACTAGAATCTAGTTCTCTCTCTTATAATTCCTCTCCAATCAAATCCATAAAAAATACAGGAAATATCTCCAACTGTCTCTTTGAAAATTACCATGAAACAAAACAAAATCCATCCACTCAAAGATTTAATCCAATATTTATTAATCATGTAATCCCTAATTTAAATCAAAACATTTGTATTTAAAACATTTGATACATTTGGAAACCAAGTACCATTGTTAATTTTTAAAATTCAATAAAAATTTCTCCTCATTTCATCCTTATTCATTTATAAATGGATAAATAAATCCCATAGAATGCACATAACATCAATAGGTTACCATGATATCACCTCTTTCAATTAATCTTTTACTCTATTCAAAGACAACACCTAGTGTACTTTTAATGGGCCATTCTACAGATTATTTATTCTATGTCAACATCAATTTTCAAATTCAACATTTCATATCTTGATCCATGTCAAACATAAAATCCAAATCAAGGTTGTTGATTTTTGTGACATTTTATTTGATAATCATTGATACAACAAATTATTTCTTTTAAACCATTGAAATAGTGATTACCAATTTTAATATAACATGACAAGGAATTCTATATTCCCACCAATACATTTTAGATAATTAAATTTTCTTTAGTGTAAAATAAATTAAATTTAAATTTTGGAATCCCATTGGGACATCCCAATATCATAGTTCTAACACAACCAAATAAGAATTCAACTACAAAAAATACATAATTGAAGAAGTTAAATAATTTTCATGTTCATCATCTGGAAAACTAATATGACCTCATAACAAATGAACTTTAAAATTTTGCATGATTATGGATTTATTTGAAGGACCAAATACCTCATTTTATGTCTTTTCACATTAATTATCATTATATAAACCTTCTTCTCCATATTGTCTATGATAATCAACCAATACTCAATCCACCCATGATCCTAACTCACAACCAAAAATCCAAAATTAAATAATTAGAATATATTTTTAATTAATACAAAACTTTCAACCAACTTAGCAAAAATAATTAACTAAGAATAAATGAGTATTTACTCACTGAGTGCTTCCCTCACACCAAAACCCATACCGACCATCTTCTTGAGACCCCCTCCATGCTCAATATTCTAACCAATTCCCAAGGTCTACCAATTAGAACCAAGAATATTAGAAAAAATATTAAAATTAAGTCATACCAATGAAAAAATCATGTGGTGACTTTCCTCCATCAAAATGAATGGAGGTATCATGAAGACACTGTCTTAGGATATCCCCTAACTTGGAAGCATGAAATCCCCATCACCCTATAATGATTCCACCATGATCTAGTGGAATCTCCCCTATAAATCTTATTAAGAAGATCAAAATATGAGATAAATAAGGCGAGATAGATAACGAAGGTTTCTAGTGGGAGATCCCCACTAAGAATCTATAATTAAGGGTTTATAAACAACCCAAAAAAGGAGATATAATGGGAGAAGAGGAGAGACGTCCCTAGTCCGCATATGACAATTAGAGGGGTGGAAGAGGGGATTATCCAAGAAACATATTGAGGTATAATTTTTATTATTACAACAAAAAACAATACTAGACAGTTAGTGTCTATAGGTAGTGGAGCAGTCCACTATCACGCTTTGTCTTCTAGTCAGTAGAGGATCACTAGAAAACTAGTGGACCACTTCAAGATACAATGCCAAACTATGATGGACACCAGCTAAAAAATGGATTCACATTGTTTCTTCGACCAATCATACATCCTCTCATTCTTAATCGATACTCTTGAACAATTTATAACCCCAATTCATCATAAAAACACCCTATTGAGGGGGTTCAGACATTCTAATACTATCCGGAATCCTAGTTCTTAAAATGAACCATTCTATAAATAAATGTTCAAATTTCCCATAGGATATTAAAACCCAATGATACATAGGAAATGCTACAAACTACAAATAATAACACTGATAATCATTTAGAATCCTTGGTGGATTTACATTTAGATATCCATTCTATGTTAGTCATTGATTTCTATTTGATGGCCTCATTCCATCCATGAATGTTGTATGTATTTTTATCAAGTTACCTTATATTCAAAGAACATAAACCAATGAATTGGAAGAAAACACTCAAATTATTCATTAGAACAGTAAAAAAACTATTACACAGGCCCATATAACCCAATAAACTATTGTTTCTTCAACCAATCAATATACCAGCTTATGGTTCTACCAACCTTATGGATTTTCCTACAACAGTCTATTCCATGACATGGTGCATCCTATATTTTTAATTCTAAAATAAAGTCAATTTCCATGTTCCAATGATATTTTTGGTGTGAAATATATATCAACTCAATAAACAATTCAAAAAAAAACTATTTAGATTCCAACTGAACTAATAATTTGTAATGTTTTTACCAAAATCGACCAATCTCAGTCATTCAAGAGATAAACCTAAGTGTTAGTGTTTATCTGCACAATACTGATCTATTAAAAACACACTAATTGTTTCTAATATGACACACTCCATCATCTCTTCCCATATATATTTACTAAAAAATAAATATAAGACCTTCGTCGACCGACCTGACTAAAAACTTATCAAATAACCCATGTTGATGAGTTACGTACACACCCAATCATGATGCATCAAACCATATAGGGAATCTATAATTATATATGTTTCACAAAAAATACATATCCTGAATCCATTTTTCATTTGTTGATTGAAATATCAGCAGACCAAAACCAACGTAGTGTTGAACCATGAGCACTAACAATCAAGCATTTCAGCTCGCGTTCTAATTACCAGATTCCACCGTAACAATGACACCAACATTCCAACTCTCACCAATGCATCAACAAAAACCTAAACCTATATTCAGAAAAAAATTTCCAGAATGACATGATTTATAATTTTTTTTCGTCCCATAGTTTATTCAACTATCCATGACTAGTCTCAAAACATCAATGGTCTGATCTATATTGAGCCTCACACTCTCCATTGATCTGATACTCTCAATATTAAGAGTACCACCATCGATGTTCCTCTAAAGAAAATACCTAACATCTATGGTCCAAACTTTTTCAATAATCATATAAAATGAATAATGTGACATCCTCAATCATACATAAGTGAAATCATGAAACACTGTCCATGTAGTGAGCAATAATTTTTGAATGAAAATTATTTTCATCAAAATGTGTTTTATATTATATTATACAAAAAAAAAACAAGTTTCCTTAATAATTAAGTACATATAAATGGAATGTGACTGTATGGATTCGACTGTTATATTATCATTGTTCAAATATGACCATTGGTCAATATAAATATTTGAAACTATACTCTGGATAAAAATTTCAAATTTATAATTAGTTTTTTAAATAAAATATGACAAAGGATAATTCATAAAAAATAAAGCGTCAATGGCCTTAACCATTAAATTCATGTTATTTAAAGCCTATCTATTAGAACAAAGAGGGAGGTATCTTCACTAGGGTTATCACTTGACTTACACGATTCCATTTTTCAATAAGTGAAGCTTGAATGAAATTTCAAAAGGGAGAAGTTCATGTTTGTGAAGATTACCACCCGATCGATGTTTTCCGTTGCACCCCACAAAACTACCACTATCTCACACCATTATCACAGTGTGCATGTGGGAGTAATATAGTGTTTTATGTCTAGGCCTCTGTTAATTGAATTCAAATTCATTTCTATAAATAAAATTTATATTCCATCAATTCCATTTTAAGAATAGTTTTGATAAATTGGTTTTTCAAACACAAATTGTACTTTTCCGAAAGAATGAAAATATTTTATAACAAAATAAGGTACTATGAATAAAATTTATTTTCTTGAAATAGTATGATAAAAACTATTATTTTAAAATAAATTAAAATATTATTTTATTATGAAAATGAAAATTTTTAAGTGTCTGAAATTTTACTATGCATTTTCAACCCCCTATTATTTTTAATAAATAATATTGTTATTGATAAAAGTTAAAATTCTTGTGTTTATAAAAATATAAAGTTCAAATAAGAAATATTTGAAAATAATAAAATCAAAATTTTTTTGGGTCAATTTATGATAAAATTTTATACTATGTTTTTCCATGAATAGGAAAATTTTAGTTTGAGTTTTCGGTATGTTTAGTGAATTAATAATTATTCCATAATGATGTAATAATAAGATAAGAACAATACCAGACCCAAAATATGTTATTTTATTAATATAAATTATTATTATATATTTTAATCAATTCCTAAACCTATAATTTACTTTCCAAAGTCAAAAATGTAAACTATAACATTAATTTTTTTTGTGAAAACATTATTTTTCCTTGAAAAAGAAATAATATAACATGTTGTTAGGTCCTTTTTGGTTAAAATGACATAATATATGTCTAAAATGTAACAATATATGGATAAAACCATGGGAAATCCCCTAGTTCTTGGATTTTATAAAACCTATATTTCTGGGGTGTATATTTGGTTATTAATAAACATATACTCCAATTTTACAATAAATACACACCAATTGCGCCGTTTTCATTCACTCAAAATCTATAATCCATGATATATGGTAGTTTTACCTACCATGGAGTCATCCCAACATGTTCTGAATCCCAAATGGTCCCAATCATCATGTTTTAGGAGTTAGTATTCATTGTAAGGGAATTGTGTTTTTTTTCAATTCAAGAACATATTTTCATATATAACTTATAAATGTTATGATTACACTCATCTATTACTATTTTAATCATACCATTACTTCCAAATTATTTTTTATCAATGTGATACCCCTTTCCCTCTTATTTTACCATTTTTCAAAACTACATTTTATACCTATTATGTTACTGAATATACTTTTCAAAATTACCCTCTTCTCCTCAATAAATTCCTTTTCATTTGATTTTTTTGAATAAAAAATTTTATTTATATTACAAGGGTATTAAAATAGATGTAAAAATGATTTATTTAATTTTGGGATTAAAATCAATTAATTATGCATTCCATTTCCAAGGGATAAATATGACATAATGATCCAATTTTTAAGCACTTTCAAAAGGAAATGTTTTGGATATGAAACCTATTTTTTAATTATCCATGGGTTATTTATTTATATTTTTATTTTGATCTGTGCGGATCATATTAATTAAAACATAATAAGGGTGAACAATGATAGAATTTCAATGCATTGAGTAATCAATTTAATCTCTAGATATGGCATGATTTGTGATACCTTGGTGAATAACCTTTGTAATGTTTCATTTATGATAACTTGGTGATTAACCCTGGGGATATGAATATGAATATATAAAATAAATTTTTAGGCACACATTTATGTTAGGATTCATGTTATTATTATTATTATATTCATCATGGTCTATTTTTAATTGAATAATGATATTCCTCATGTTCTTATTGATATTCTATAAGATAAAATGTAAACTATTTCCCTTTCTTATTCACTTAATGGGCCTTTTGATCACCTTTTCCTTTGATGTATGTCCCTAGGTTATAATATGTAGTAAATGTACATTGTATGAACCAATGAATAAGAATTTATAGTGTATTAAAATATTATTTTATGTTTTCAAGTATTATATACATTATTTCCAAGAAAGTAAACTTTAAAATATCCTTTGTTTGTAATGTAATGAAAATTTATATAATAAAAAGGTACTATAAAATAGTAATTATCAAAGGATTGTACATTTATTTGTGGAAATTGATATTTCAAAACATTAGGAAGAAGGCTAGATTAAAGATTAAATAAAGGAAAGCATCCTTGTATTTTGGTGAATTATTAGGTATGTGGTTATTGAGAAAAGAAATCCCTATTTGGGTATAAAAAAGTGGATGTGGATCTGGCACAAATATATCTAAGGGAAACACCCAGAAAAACAAATCTGATATAGATTAAACGGGAACTGGTTTAAAATAATGCTCCATTCCCCACTCCCTTTTTAAAACTCTCACAGGATATGTTTGATAAATCACATGATTTTGATGAACAATTATGATGAATTTATTAAAAATTTATCTTCTATTAAGAATTAATTTTTTATGAATTATTTTTTAAGACATAAAATTCCTTATGAATTATAAGATTCTTAGAAGATACATGTTTCTATCTAACTTTTTATTATTTTATATAGTGGCTGTAAATAGAAGCAACCACAAAACATTGGGCACAATGGACCACGCACTAATGGCCCTTCGATAGAAGCATGAAAGGAGAAATTTATGATAATGATGAATCAAATAAATCATGTTAGGAAAAATAACGTGAATCAATATGAGGGAAAAGATTCACCTTGAAGGATGCAACATTTCAATGAGTCCATTATGAATCAAAACCACCATTTATTAGTGTATATTATATTAAATTGACTGATGAAAAAGGGATAATCACTTTAGATAATATATTTTCTACACTCCATCATTTAAAATAACATAACGTCACCCTAGCTATGTACCTCTTATAGGACAAATATTATCACTAGTGGAAAATAATTGAAAATGTGAATCTAAGAAGGAAGATTGATTATATGGAGTGGGAAGAGTTTATGCGATCATTTTTCAATAAATATTTCCCCCATTTAATTCGAATGAAAATGGAGAAGGAATTAAAAGGATGAAGAAGAAAGAAAATTAAATAGAGTGAATATATGAGATGAAATTTAAAATATGTTGCCCTTATATGCCTATCTTTGTTATGAATCCTAATGGAAATGTAGATTGATTTTTCATTAGATAATAACCCGATATTAATAGGAATATATCCAATAGAAACTATTAAAACTATGAGGAAATATTTTGGAGTGATATAATGTATGAACTATAGTTTCAAGTGATATAGTGTTCAAATAAATTTAATCAAAAGAAGATAACATAGGAGACAATGTTTTGAAGAAAAATTGAACATGGAAGAAGAGAAAAGTAATTAAAATATATTACATGAAACAATGTGGGAAGAAACATTTGAGGAACAACTTTATAAGGAGAGAAAAATGTTACAAGTGTAGAAGAGATGACCATATTGTTCCAAACACTCATAATGAGGAGAATCCTCAACTTATCAACACTAAAAAAGGAAAGATGGTGCAGTTCTAGCCAGAAGTACAATGATTCAAGTATGGAAAACATGGTAAGTTCTCTGATCACTGTTAAAATTAGAAGGTATTGGAGGGAAATCACTATTAACCTCACTATTGATCATGGGAGAAAGGTCAAGAGTTTCCTATCATGATTGTTGAAGTAGAATCCCAAAATGATATGGTGTAAGGTACAATCATAATTATACCAAGCTAGAAATTACATTGTTTAATTATGGTTATACACATTCTTTTATTTCCTAGAATATTGTAAGTAATATATAATCAACCACTTAACTTATAAAAGTGGATTTTTCATTCAAGACTTCTTGAGGTATTATCAAAGATCAATAGTCTATAGGAAATCTAGTATTGACATTTGAGAGAATAATCTCATCACAAATCATTTAGTCAGTTCCTTTGTGGAATTCAACATTATACTATGGTTGAACTAGATCTCAACGTATAATTATAAAATCAATAATATAACAAAGGAAATATTAACAGTAGTTACTGAAAAACCAACATTTATTTTCAAAGGAGTTATATCGTGACATGAGATTTGTCTAAAAGAACCTCTCATTGCATTCTTTTTAGAGGTGATTAGTGAGGTGGTAGATGGAAATGAAAGTATAAGAATAGAAAATGGTCCCATAATTCATGATTAAAATAATTTATTTCATAAAGAGCTACCTAGTGATCCTCTAGAAAGAGAGTTAGAGATATCCATTGAACTAAAACCTCTATCCAACACCATATCAAAGACCCCATATAAAAAGGAAAATGTGGAGCTGGAGGAATTAAGAAACAACTTCATGATATTTTGGAGAAGGGGTTTGTCTAAGGAGGTGTATCTCCTTCTGGATCCCATTTTCACTTTTTGTAGAATAAGTATGGATCAATATAGATATTAATTGAATATAGATAACTTAAGAGGATCACATTGAATAATTAGTACACTCTCCCAAGGATTGAATATTTATTTGACCAGATTTAGGGGGCTCAACTCCTCTGCAAGAATGATCTTTGATCTGGTTATCATAAATTAAGGGTAATGAAATATGTTATTCCAAAGACCACCTTCTAATCAATATATTGGATTTTAGAGTTTGTTGTTATGAAATTCATCTTGACTAAATCTCCTACTATATTTATAGTTTTGACGAATAAAGTTATTATGGACTTTGTTGATAATTTTTTTGTAGTTTTTATTGATGAAAATATGATATATTAAAAAATTTGAAAAGAAAATGAGGATCATATAAGGGTTAATTTTAAAACTATAAGGAAATATAGTATATTTTTAACGTTTATAAAATTTAAATTTTGGTTACAAAAAGTTTATTTCTTAGAGAATATTATAAAAATTGAAGAAAGATCAGTTGACCCTGCCAAGAGAATGTTTATGAAGGATTGGGCTATCCAAAAATAGAAATTGATATTCATGGTTTCAATGGATTTGTAAGATATTTTTGGATTATTGTGAAAAAAATTTCATGACTTTGTTATCCACTAAATAAGTTAACATAAAATTGGCCAAATTTCATCTAAAAGAACTATGACAAAAGTTTTTAAGAGATGAGAAATAAAATATTTACTACACATATGTTAACTTTACCCTATATCAAAGAAGGATTGATTATTTCAAGAGATGAATCTATGAAATTTATTAGGTGTATCCTCGATAAGAAATAAAAGGGTATTACTTATATATCATTTTTGTTAAGACGCATGAGATGAATTTCCATACACATGACCTGGAGCTAGGTGAAGTTTTTTTTAGAATGAAGATATGGAGGCACTATATTTATGGGGATAAATGTAATATATACAAAGACCACCAATGTTTGAAGTATATATTCACCCCAAAAGTATTTTAACATGAGAAACAAATATGGTTGCAACTTCTTAATGACTACAACAGTTCAATTAATTATCAACATGGAAGAGAAAATAAATGCCCTAATGAATTATGTAGGAAAATCTATATTATGATTGAAATGATGAGGAGTCAAGAAGATTCTTTGATCAAAGGGATAATAAAATTGGACATGGTAATCATAAGGGAATTGACGACATTAACCATATCCCAAAATATTTCTCAGGCATATTTACTAGATATGCTCATGAAATCACAAAGATTAGATCCATTTTTACAAAATAAGATAGAGGATGTGAAGAATGAGAAGTTTCTTATGTTCAATATTGATAAATAATGTGTACTAAAATTTTATACAAGATTTATGTTCCATATATTATGGACATAATGAAATAACTTATGGATGGATCTCATAAATCTACATTCTATAAACATCTCAAAAGTACTAAAATGTGTAGGGACCTTCATGATCATGTTTTGTGGGAGAATATGAAATGGGTGATTGTCAACTACACTAAAAAGTGCTTGGTGTGTCAACAATTGAAGTCATAGTGATAAATTATTAAAAGGGTATTACAACCAATACCAATACCAATATGGAAGAGGAAAAATATCACTAAGGACTTTTTCACTGGTCTCTTTAGAACATCCATAGGAAACAACGCGATGTGGCTTATACTGGACAGATTCACCATGTTTTCCCATTTAATCACTATTCATGAAGATTTATCTTGACCTAATTTCCATGATTTACATAAAGGATGTTGTGAGGTTTCATGGAGTTCTACTTTCTATCATTTCTAATAATTATCCAAGGTTTATATCTAATATTATAAAAAATTATTCAATACTCTCTTATTATCAAATTTTATTTCAATATAGCCTTTCACCACCAAACTAATAACCAATCCTAAATAACTATTCCAATACACCAAGACATACTGAGAACATGGTCAATGGAATTTAATGTTGGATGGGATCAAAATATCCCATTAGTTTTGTTCTCATAGAACAATAACTTTCCTTTAATTATCCAAATGAAACCATATGAAGATATGTATGAGAAGTGACGTAGATCTCTTACTTTTTTGCTTAAGATTTATGCCAACAAATATGTAAGAGATGTGGAGTTTGATATCGGAAAAAGTGTTCCTTCAATTATCACCATCGAAGGGAGTTATGATGTTTGATAATAAAGGGAATCTTATCCCCAGGTACATTTGAACCAATTAAATCCTTAATTTCATTGGGGAAGTGGCCTATCAACTTTCACATCACCCAAATATTGCACATTTTCATGATTAATTACATTTATCTTTCTTGGGAAATTACATTACTGATCCTTCATATGTACTAAATCCAGAGGTGGCACCGTTTTAACATAACCTCTCTTATGAGGAGAAATCGAGAGAGATCATGGGCCATAGAGACAAGGTTTTAAACAACAAGATTACCCACATCGTCAAATTGTTATTGAGGCACCATTAATACTAAGAAGAGACACGGGGACCATATGGGACTATGATACAAAAGGACCCCTAAATTTTCTAAAATGACAAAACGAGTTAAATTATGTTGGAAGCAATTTCTCAATGCGGGAGAATGTAACGAATGATACTTTTTTATTGATAATTTTTTTTAAAAAAAATGCGTGTAATATTATATTAAAAAAAATTTCTATTTAGTATTGAAGTAAATATAATGGGAAATGTGACCATATGGATTTGACCATTTTATGATTTTTTGTAAATTATAACCTTTGGTCAATATGTCCCTTTGGAATTATCCTCTTAATAATATATTTAAATTTATAATTTGTGTTTATATGTAAAATTTGACAAAGGATATTTGATACATAAAGAAGAGTCGATGAACTAAAATGGTAATGTCATTCCATTTGAATAAAATTTGTCAGAACTTGGTATGGAGTTATCATCACATGGGTTCTCCCTTATCCAAGCCCAAGCCAAGCTTTATCAAGTGAATATTTAACAAAATCACCTTCATGAGAAGCTCAAGTTAATAGAGATTACCACTCAGTCAATGTTAGCCGAGAAACCCAATGAAACCAACACAATCACATACCTTACTCTTAGAGAGTAAACAT
Source organism: Viscum album (assembly GCA_963277665.1). NCBI lineage: Eukaryota > Viridiplantae > Streptophyta > Magnoliopsida > Santalales > Viscaceae > Viscum > Viscum album. Next base: position 1,367,738,640 of record OY728119.1, read on the forward strand.
GTTTAATAATGGGTTTCATTTTCCTGACTTAGTTACATAATGTGTAATTCCATTGAAAAAATAATATTTTTATTCCATCAATTCTGTTGTAAGAATAAATATGATTAATTGATTTTTGAGAAACAAATTATATTTTTTAGAAAGGATGTAGATATTTGAAAATAAATTATGTTATTCTGAATAATTTTTATTTTAATGAAATAGTATTATAGAAATAATTTTATTTAAATATAAATCATAAGATAATTTATTTGTGAAATTTAAAATCTTTAAATGTTAGAAAGATTACTATGAATTTTCAACTCTCTATTTTTTTAATGAATAAGGTTTTTTGTATTTAGAAGATAAAATTGTCATATTTATAGAATTATTTTGATAAAATAAACATCATTTTTAAGTCAAAACATTGAAATTTAGTTTGGTTGAATTTATGAGAATTTGGTAAAAATATTTGTTTTCCATGAATAGTAAAAATAAAAATTTGAGTTTTCGATATGTTTAATGAAATCATAATTATGGAATAATAATTTAATAACTAGGTTACCACAATAAAATACTCAAAACATGATTATTTATAAATAAAAAATATTTTAATATATTTTAATTAATTTAAAAACCTATAATTCAATTTCCAAAGTCTAAAATGGAAATGTTAACATTAAAAAAATTATTTTCTGAAAACTTTACATTTCCTTGCCAAAAGAAGTAATATAATATGGTGTTTGGTCCTTGTTCGTTAAAATGTTATAAAATATTTCTAAAATGAAAAAAACCATGAAAAAACCATGTTAAAGCAAATGGTTTTGTATTTTCTACAACCTATATTTCCATGGCCTGTATTTGTAAATTAATAACAAATAATCCAATTGTTCTATAAAAACCCACCCATTTATCCTTTTACAGTCACTCAAAATCCTTCTTCCATGAAGCTCTGGTAGTTTTAACTCCCAAGGATTCCTCCCAAGTAGTCCTCCCAAGGTATCCTCAAGACCCCAAGTTCTGAATCCTAATGTTTTAGGAGTTAATTTTCAAGGTAATGGAATTATCCTTCTTTTCTTTTTAATTCATGAACATATTTTCGAATATGTCTTATAAATGTTTTTTTACTATCTTATATTATCCTTTTTATCAGAACCATACTGAAAATTTATTTTTTATCAATGGGAGACCCCTATCCCCTCCCATTTTACCGTTTTTAAAACCACATTTTATATCCATTATATGGTCGAATAATTTCCCAAAATTCCATTATTATCCTCAATAAATTCTCTTTAATTTTATTTTTTGCAAATAAAAAAGACTTCTAAGTTTACAAGGGTATTAAACTAGTAATAAAAACGATTTATATGATTCTATGAATTAAATACATGAAACCCATATTACCTTTCGATGGGTTAAATATAAAACAATGACCCTGTATTTAATAACCTTTGAAACACAATGATTTTTATATAAAACATACTTTTTTATTGTGCAAAGGCAATTTATGAAATATTGGAATATGATATATCTGGCTCAAATAATTTAATACACATGAAAGGTGAACCCTGATATCCCTCTAATATGTTGAGTAAATAATTTAATCTCTATAGATGACATGTTTTACGATACCTTGGTGAATAACCTTGGTAATATTTCATTTACGACACCTTAGTGATATGCTTATGAATGTTTAAAAAAATGTTATCGCCAAATTTACATGTTATTATTCATGTTTTTTTTGTATTCCTCATGTTCTCTTGATCCTTCCATAATGTTATTTCTCATGTTCTTATTGATAATCTCCAAGATCACATGTATTATATTTTCCTTGCTTTTCCCTCACTGGGTCTTATTCTCACCATTTCATTTGATATATGTCCCCAGGTTATGGGAAGAAGTAAATGTATATTGGATGAACAAGTGAAGAAGAATTTGAAGTGGAATAAAAGAATGTTTCTGTTTTCATATATTATGATCCTTTTATATAAGAAACTAAACAATAAAATATACCTTATTTGTATAATTAAAAAGAATGTTTTCTAATAAAAGGGGGGATGCCATTAACCACATCCATCTTCTGAATTGTCGAGGTAATTCTCCAAGGAATCAACACACCATTATTGAAATTTAGGCCCTCAGACTTATTCATATAATTGTTATTTCCATTCCACATGGATATAGTTATTTCCTCTCAGGGAATTCCTTAATAAGTCTAATCCTTACGAAATGTTTTTCATACATTATGATCCACGTCAATCCACCACATTTACTGATAAAAAATTTCAAGAAATTATTAATAATTTTACTATTTATTGACCAATCCAGGATTCCACTCTTTATGTGGGGACACAGAAATCCTTACCCAAATTTCTAAGGCCACCATTCCCACAAGTATCACAATGAGAAAATATTAACCCTAGATTACACACACGATTTCTAGTTTACTTAAGAACCATGGAGTATGATCTTATACCACATAATCCATAGGCCAAATAGAATAATGTATTTACAATTGATGATTTCTTTGAAGATAAAAAGTTTCACACTCTTATATAGTCTGATCAGAAAATAAAAACTCAAGCTCTAACCATCAAAATTTCATTAAAACCAAGCCCGCCCAATCTATCCACTGGCCATGTATCTTTAACATTTCAGTATCACAATGTAAAGATAACACTAATTGTTTTTATTACTAGTGGTACCTGACTCATATGAAACCATACATATGATGATACATAACCTTAGTCATATAGACCATGACATTATAGAGTATATTTTTATCTTAAAACCGATAGTGCTCAAGGTCCTGATGGTTTCACTAATGTTTTTTTTCAACACTATTGAGAAATTTCCCAACATGATGTTTGTAAACTGATTTTTTTTGTAATGGAAGGATTCCTTATGTGATTAATTCTCAATTCCTCTCACTTATTTATAATGTTGATAATGCTTCAAAAATTCACCTCTTCAGACCCATTTTCCTCATCAACACAATTAATAAAATCATCTCTAAATTATTAGCTAATATAATATCTCCTATTGTGAGAAAAATTGATTATTGGAATCAATTTGGATTCTTTAAATGATGGAACATTGAAGAATATATCTTCCATGCCTTCTAAAGTACTAAATTGTTAAATAAGACTACTATAGTAGGAATCATTTTCACTAAAATTTAAATAGGAATTTTTTTGGACACCATGTACTTCTGTTTTCTTTTCAGGGTCCATAAAAAATTGAGATTTCATTACAATTTTTTAATCTAAATCAAAACACATTTTGGGTCATCCCAAATTTATATCTTGATTAATGGAGCTCCAAATGGATATTTTAGTTACATAAAGGTATTGATGAAAGGAGACCCTTTATCTTCCAATCTCCTTATTATTTTTAAGGACTACCTTAGAAGGCTCAACCCCAATCTCATTAACCATGATAATATTAACCCATCTCTCCCTATATAATTGTAATTGTCTCATATGAACACTTGTATGCAGATGATATAATTCATTTCCTTCAAGGGGAAAAATTTTTACCCAAAATCTCAAAGATACCCTCTCTCAATATGAAGATGTTTCTAGTCAATCCATAAACTAGATAAAATCATCTGTTTTCTTTGGACAATGATTCTCCATTAACAGAATGACCAATATAATAAATGAACATTGTATAAAAGATATTTCCCTCCCCTTCATGAAACTTGGAGTTCCTATATTTTTGGTAAATTGCAAAAAGGCATACTTTTCTAATATTTTTAATGAAATTTATAATAAACTCTCTACTTGGATAGGAAAATATTTTTCTATGGAAGGATAAATTTTCCTTGTCAAATACACCATTATTTCTAAAATGGTTTACTCTATAATGGTTTGAAAATGATCTAAAAAATTAAAAAAATATATTAACAGTAAAATAAAAAAAATGTTATATGGAATGTAAGCATTCTAGAGAGGAAACTTGTAACTCTTCCTTGAAAAAATTACTATAAACCCCTTAATAATGGTGGACTCTATATTTAGAAACCCTGCCTCTTTAATGAATCCCTTCAATCCAAACTCACGTGGAACCTTCTTCACAATAATTACATAGAATTGAATTTCCTGTGAGGTAGATCTTATAAGAATCTTAGACAAGATAAAAATTACACATGGTCACTTCTATCTAGTCTTCCAAAAAGAACACTTTTTCAAAAATAATGTCTTACTCTATTTGAATTGGTAATAAGGGATTTTATTTGATGTTTTGGTTAAATAACTAGAATTGTTACCCTATTTCCTCCATGACTAATTCACTGAATTTATATATTGAAATTAATATCTTTATAAATGATTGATTACACTCCTCAGATAAGGGTTTACCTAATGATATTAAAAAAAATTATTGCCAACTACCCTTTTGTCAACACTCTTGATATTTCGTTTTGGGTACCATAATGTAAGGGTATCCTAAAGAACAAAATTTATTACAAAAAAAACTTTGAAAATGAAAACCAAGATTTATCTTGGTTAATAAATTTAAATAGACAATGGGTTAAACCCTCCAGGTTCACTCTGTTCTGGAGTATATTCCACCACAGAATTTCCATAGACTATTGTCTTCAAACTTTTTGTATTCAATTTTGTTGAAAATTTCCTATGTTTAATCAACAAAGAGTGGATGATTATCACCAATTATTATCTTATTTTATTTCTTCTATGAAATGGAAATACATATGTGACATTTTCTATATCATATGGACATATTTTTACACCATTCAGTTTCATCTCAAAAGATGCACTAATATGGATGTCTCCACTCAGATTGATCTATTATTTTTTTTCAATGAAAGAACTAATTCCCATCATCTGTTATGAATGAAATTCTATCATCCACATCAATAATACTTTTAATCCTTTTTTATCTCAAGTGAAAATCATTATTGAAATCAAAGAAGACGGAATGATGAAAACATGTACCTTCAACAATGACATCAAAGATTTTATTATTATTTGTTGGATTGTAATAAAAGTACGATTTAGTCAAATGAAGGGTTTTCTGTAATTCTTATAGTAGTCCCCTCTCTTGGGTTAGATCAAAATAAATATGGATGGTGCCTCAAAAAGGAAATCCTGGCCCTACATGGTATAATGTTGTTTATAGAAATCAAAATGGTCAGGTTTTGTGATGCTGTGACAGTTTGTGGGAAGTCTCTCTCTCCTTAGAAGAAGATATGTTAAATGTCATTATTTTCTTTGATCTCATAAAAAAAGGTATGAATAACATATAGATCTAAAGTTACTCCACTACTATCCTCCAAGAAGATGACAAGTGGTTATTCACCTTGCGTGGCCCCTCAGAGTAAGATAGATGACAGGCCTACAACATTTGATGGAGCTCAATAATATTTCCACTCATACTTACCGTGAGGAAAACAATGTGGCGGATAGCCATGCCAATAAAGGAGTTGATAGTGTTATTACATGGATGGATGATCTCCACGATGTTCTCACACCACTTTAGGAATATGAATTAAATAAAATTCTCTATTTCAAACTTTTGAAATATTGCGTCACATAATTATATATATTTGGGATTTGGTCTTTTGACAAAAGAATTATCATCTTAAAAAACTACCATGGAATCCTTCTAGCCCATACCATACACTAACATCACATCCCATGCATCAATTTCAACATGATAATTTTCCTATTCCCCTTGATCAAAAGGGAAATATGATCACATGCCATATACTATCATAGGTTATCCTTGACCATAAACAAAACACTAAATCAATAAAATTGGTTCACATCTCAATGGCCTTTAGGTTCTCACACATAATCCCACAATACAAGACTTACAGAAGGCTCAAATCACAGCAATACCTAGGATAAAAACCTAATTTAGTTCCCCACACGCCAGTTTGTGTTGAGACTTCTCTAGACACTCTTAGGTTATGCACTAGTACTGGGGTAAAAAATAGTCATATCACACAAAAAAAGGGTATATCATAAAAAACCTCATAACCCAATCTCTCTATCCAGCCCTATGTTTTTCCATTCTCAGGATTTTGTCACGAACACCATTACGTACATCAAAATTAATTTCAATTTTAATGTATCAACATATATAGATATCACATAACATCAGATCTCTCAACTGCCCCAACTTCCCACAAACAGGTTCCTGATACTTTCACATTAGTTCTGTGTCAGATAAATAAGATTATTATTTTTACCCTTTTACATATAGTATAAAGGATTTTATATTAAAAGGAATAGTGAAATGAAATTTCATGTTAAGGTTATAGGGAAAAATTATTTATCATTTTTACATTGAATTTTATTTAGTTGGTTACATGTAGAGAGTAAGACATATTTTACCAGAATTTACATTTTTATCATTCAAGTTGAACATGATTTTTCCAAAAATAATGAATAGTAAAATAATATTTCAAATACAAGTTATAGGGGAATTCACTCTATAAGTTGTAATTAGAATTATATTTTACTAAAAAACTCATAATAATAAATTGAAGAAGTTAATTGTTTTATTTTTTATGTATTTAATAGATCAAATAATCAGGATTATACCCACAATTATAATATAAAACTTTTCAAAAAATGGATACTGATGTAAGATCCCTTGTTTTTAACTTGTTGAAAATTCCAAGTGAATTTTGATTTTCATTTGGTGGATGATCAAAATTGTGGAATTATCATTACAATAGAATTAGAAGAGTTTTAACTCTTTAAATTGTTGGTTTTATGCATATATTAATGTTTGAGTGTTTTCTTGGAATCCCAAAGAAATTTTGTATGTGTCAAGATTCCCATTATCAACCTTAAGAGAGATATCCTAGTGTTCTTAGTTGGTGAATGGTTAGTACTAATCACGACACTCAACCATGTGGGTTGTTTTGTGTGAGGCACTATTTTTTTACCATGTGTATGAGTCTAGTTAACTATGTGATAAATCTATAATAAATTGTAGATCTACTTTCATGCTTATCTCGTAGTCTTATTAGTAGTGTTCCAAACTATGCAGCTGTGAGGTGTATGGGGATTTTATCTCTGAATAGTTGGGTCATGGTTTGTAAATCATGGATGGAAAGCACAACGGTTTGTGACTACTAGGTATGTGGAACCACATGGTTTTTTGGAGTTTTATTAACTTTATTGACAAAAAATGAACCTTTTAAAAGGAAAAAATTAACCCTTTCTCCCTCCAACCATAAAATATATTTAAGGATATTTATTCCCCCATTTTACTAGGTTCTCCCCCATATATTCCTCCTCTATCTCCTGTTATGTAGGATGATTCTACCTCATTTCATGTTTGAATCAAATTTCGTCAGGTGAATGTGAATCATAAGAATGAGTCTACAACTCATATTTATTCTTTTACATGCAATATTCATACGTAGATTTTTTATCATTGTGAAAGATAATATGCATAATATTTAGGGTTTTTATTGGCTATTCAATTTGGATTTTTTTGTTAAAATCAATGGATGTTAATGGATAAGTAATGCTTCCATTGAATAAGGTATGTGGTCAAAATATTTTTTTTTAAAAATAAGTATTTTATATTATTTACCATTATTACATTTGAAAACCATTACATGATATAGATTTTAAATGTAAAATTAATATTAATAACTTCTATGACCCATGAATAAGTTATTTAATAACCTAATTAGAATCATAATAGGTTTTCTACCTTAATGTGAATAACCCCTTATACTGCATTACATGAAACTTCTATGAATATTATGAATTTATATTTAATTAAACCACCCATGTGGTGTGACATTTTGGCCTATAAAAATAAATGTGTTAACTGAATAAAATGATTATGTGAATTAAGTGGGAATTGAATAGTAAGCTTATGTCACTTAGAAAATGATAAGTGTGGATTGTTACCATAACTAAATGGGATTAAATGAAATGTGAAATGGTATAAATGTTTAACGCGGTACTTGATATACAATGGGCATGATTGGATCTCATTATGGCCATTGAATACTATTACATGATATCCTTCCTTGGTTATGTTTTTTATCCCCTACCTTTATCTTCCTTGACTACCTAGAGGACTCCATCTAATTCAAGGATGTGTTTTCCCAAATTTAGAAAACCACTTTGACTTTGAACTTGTATTACATTGGTGACTTCCCATATGTGGTTATATGTTCTCATTCATTGTTATATATTTGAGAATATTAGAATTACTTGGATTGTCTTCTTGGGTTCAAAATGAAATCTCATTGCCCGAATTACCTTGTATTATCCCTTTAGGATCCAATCATGTCTCACATGAGTCCACCTAAATGTGTTTCAAGGAATTGTCTACATTATTATTATTAGATATAAATTCTGAGTTTACACCCCTATATTTCACTCATCTTATTATTCTAAAATCACTATTAATTTCATTGGCTTAGTCTGACCTATCAATGTCATGTTTTCCAATTATGATTCATTAAACAGAAGCATTGGGTGATTATTTTTGGATTCAACATGATATTATGAAACACCATGGATTATTATTTGGTATCTTTTCATGTCCAAAAATTAGGCTACAATTGACACAATCCTAGGGCTTGGGTATCACTTTCACCTTAGGGTAAATTTCCAAGGGTACACCCATGTGAATTTTAAACCGCTTATAAAATTACAAAATACATGGAATTATGAAATATTATATTATTATAACTATATATGGATAAATTTTTGTAATAATTGTCACATAGAATTATAATAATAAATGAACATGTAAAATTATCATAGAAATATCCCACTTAAGATGAAGTAGTTAGTATCAGATGACTGTTCAATGTGGAACCTGGGATGACATGGAATATTTATTTTCCACCTTAATTTATTTTACCTACACCATGATCATGTAATATTAATAGAAAAAATTGTGCTAGAAACCATTGGTGGGAGCCTGTTGAGTTTTATTCACACCCTATTTGGACCGTCGATTGGTTCTAGGATAGATATCATGGATTCTGGTTAAAAAATGGAAGTTCCCATCTATCATATCTGGTTTTTATATAGTAGGATAGAGTATAGGAATAGAGTACTGATATGGAGATCATGATGGTATTTAAGATATATTGTTGGAATTTTTTTTATTTTCTCATCCATATACTATATTGATTATTTATTTCATGGTTGAATGTTTCTAATTTTTTATAGCATCATATACATGGGAAAATTATCTTGTACATGACCTTGGATATGGTCCTGTTATTATACACCTATCAAATATTTATCTAGATGTTTATTATTTAAACTACTTACTCTTTTATTATACTACTATGCTTCTATCTGATCATGAGCGTTTAGTCTCCCAACTATACTACTATAGACCCCATCTACAAGTTAGTATCCAATATAGTTCACGGAGGCACACATGAGGCCATGTGGCCACTGAGTTTGGTTAATTATCTTTGAACTGAGTCCATGATGTCACAAGGTGGTATGATAGGTTTATTATGTTTTTGATAGTATTTGGGGATGATATAAATATTAATAAGACGTGTTGTAATTTGGGAATGAGACTATTCCGAGGATTATCATATATAAATACATGGAGATGACCATGTTTCCTAGGATGTGACTTACAGTTAAGGTTTTTTCCTATTATAGTAGTATCAATTTCACTATTGTGTGCACACATGATTTTAGTTTTTTACAATTATGTGTTTTCTTTTATCACTATCTCTATTTAAAAAATGATTATTGTTCTTGAATCATTATAGGAATATTGATATTTACATTCCAGGCCTATGCAATTCCATGTTTAGTTGTCCTGTACATTTCCGGAAGCATGTTTTAGTTTCTAGAATACTATAACTATGATTTGAATATTGTTTTTAGAGTATGAATGAGAAATATAAGTGGTTAATTAATGTGTAAGCATCAATCTAAATGATGTTTTTTTATATTTCTTGATAGTGGCACCTTTACCAACCAATTATGATATGTTTGATCACTGAACCATTGGTTTCATGGGTTGAAACGGTAGTTGTTGAAACAAAATAGACGCCAATTGAAATTTATAAATTGTACAAGCCTTTATAAATTAAAAATGGTGGTCCATATAATTAAACCATCATAAAAGGATGGATGTAGTTATATGAAGTGACACTTGAAACTTATAATGTGCAGTACGTTATAACATGGGATTGGTAAATGCATCTAATTTATCCTTGAAATATATGTATTTAGTGCTAGATTAATTTTTATCCATATGAGAAATGGTTTCCATTAAATAATGATTCCAAAGTGAAAATTAATGTTATTTTTTCTCCATAACTTAGTATTGAAACTCCATATAAAATAATCATATTATTAAAGAGATAATTTATACCCTTTCAAAGACTTAGTAGTGGGTAGTTGGGTTAGATATTCTTGGTTAGTGTGTCCTTATAAATATATTTCTATTAAAAGTGAATCTATTCATTCTATAAACATTTATAGATACTTTGGGTGATGTTGTTTCATATAAATAATCTACAGTTGTTGATTTTTTCTTGAAAAATGAAATGGTTTTAAAGGGTCATTGAGTTAATGTGAATGAAATATAATTTTTTTGGGTAATTCGATATTTAGTTACAAAGATTCAAGTCATTAATTATGGATTTTAGTTAAATGGTGTACCAATTGAAACTTATAAAGGCCTGTACCTCTATATCATGGGAATGATGACCCATATAACTGTGTCATTTTATGCTTGAATCGACCTACGTTGGCTAGTCTTAGAATGATATGATATAGGGATAAACTAAACTTGACCCATGGCAGCCAGTCTTATCATTATATGCCTTTGAGATAAACTCCATAGGGTTGTGATTAATCTATAATGAATCAATTATTTTTTTGTTTTAGTTAAATGGGAGGCCAATTGAAATTTTAGATCATTGACTCTGTAAATTGAGAATGGATATGTGTATAACTAGACCTAGGTTGGCATGATGGTACCCACATTGGTTACCTATACCTATTCTTATGACTTAGTACATAACATTATGAGGGTATATTCATTTTAAATGGGATAGTTAATTAAAGATTCCATAACCTATTATATGTGGTTACATATATTTGTGTGGCCACAACTTACTTAACATATCATCCTTTAATGATGAAAGAACATTTTTCTTCTTTTGAGATTTATTATTATGAGGATTTAGTTAATTAAAATTCCAATTATAACCTATAAAGTATTTTCCTCTATATATTGTGAGTGACAATTTCATTAACTATTCCCAATTGTGAGAACTTATGTATAATATTTGGTTAGATGGAAATTATGATATAAATTTCCTAAAATTCTATAATGTTTCAGATATTAATGTTCAAATAATAGTTTAAAAATATTTTTATTTACTAATTGAACAATAATTTTCAAATATTAGGGACAATTTATTATTTTAATATATGTGAATTTGTAAAATATATTAAATAAACCACATTATTTGTGTTTATAGAGAGAACCATTTAGTAATGGTTATATTTTGAATTACCTTGAGAGTTTCCTTGGATGTTAATAGGACTATTTTCCATTTTTTATGGGAATTTTTCTGTTTCATTGTACCTAAAGGATAGGGGTAGATACTATTTACCTTTATTCATTAATTTAGTTTAGAAGTTGATGTATTATGTATAAATGTGTGTTTGTCCCATTGTGATAGAGCCCTTAGTTATAGAAAACTAGTATACTTATGAGATGAGTTTATATGCACAATAAGTGCTATCAGCTTGACCACATTATCTGGGTATGACTCTTATTTGATAAAATAACAACCCTATTTAAGAATTACGTTGTTTGGTATGTTGAATATCAAGAGGGTCATTACCGTTTGCAGATAACTGATGAGTATCATTTTTCAATCAATTTATGCCCGAATTGTGACCCTATAGGGAGTGCACAATTATGATCATTCATAGAAATTATCACAGATTGGTTGGCCGATGCAAGGAATGTTATACCTTTTTTCCTATGTTGTTAGATTTTTCCCTTGTAGGTTGAAAATTTACTTTACAGCCTTCAGTTTTACCTCCTTAGATAGATTTTACAAGAATGTTAAATTTCATTTAATATATTCAATTATTTTGGATATTGTAATCACATGAGAGATATAATGATTTTTGGATGGACCTAGAGGCGCTTAGTCATGAATCACAACTTCATGATTTTACTGTGTTTAGTATGGTTGTGGGAGACCTTGGAGAGTAGTTTTATTAGTGGATTAATTTTCTTTCAAGGAATTCAACTTGGTTTTATGATCTTTATGATACTAACTATGTAAAATTACTCATGTTTTAAAAAATAGGTATGAATATGCCTTTAGTTTTTAGAAGATTTACAAAGAGATCATGGGAATCATCCCTAGATTCAATGGGAATGACTAGTTGGGTACTTGGATCTATGGACTGTTGGTTGTATGTCTAAAATATTAATTTCTAAAATGATGCAATGAGGTGGGTGGTTGTTTGATAAATTTTGAAAGAGGTAGGTTCTCGATTAATGATAAGTGTTCCAATGGAACCCTTTGGATGTTAAATACTCACATGTAGTGATAAGAATATATCTTGTATTCTTTTTGATAGAAAAACAATAGGATCATATGTGAGGTTTCAAGATGGGTTGTATGGGATGTACACATACAATGTATAAGATGTTTAATTTAGGTCGTTTGTGAGTGTGAACTATTTATAAATGAACATTGTTGAGAATCATGGTTTTATCCATGAATTGACAGTTAAAATATATCATTTTCAAGCTGGGATACCTAAAATTTTTTGTAAAATAAAGTGATTGAACCTCTAATGATTGTTAATGTGAATATAAACCTAGTTCCCTGAAATGGTTGTCCTGTGAGTGGCCCTTGATATGAATTTTTAGGATATGAGGTGAAAAAAGTTGGATAGGGAAACTATAGCGTAGTTTGATGTGATCATCGATATAGAATTGTTATATAATAATATTATTTGAATCTTAGTGTACTTCTAGCCTAGATATTATCATGTTTAAAATCTTAACAGAATCATGAGTATATTGGGAGAGAATCATCTATACACCAAATTACCTAATAATAATTTTCTAGTTTGATCAAAGGGCACTTTGAAAGTTTCACTTGAGGAACTATTTAAAACAAGACATATTGTGGGGAGCATACCATTCACCTCCTAAGTGTGGAAATCCTCATTTTTATTAATTTGATTAATGGAAAAGAGACCATTATCAAGAAAAGGAAAACATTGATTGGTTATGTTTGTTTTTGGGATTAGAATGAGTTGGTTCTTATCCATGGCTATTGTTATGTCTAGGGATGGATGATGAATTAGATGTTCTAATTGGGAATTTTTTTTGTTCATACAATGACATAGAGGATCCTATGGTGGGGATTTGGATATATATTTCTAGCTAGAGACCCAATTGTGAGAGGGGTTATAGGTTACAGAGACCAGTTGTGTGATAGTCATGTCGGATCTCATATGATGTTGAATAAATGGATCATAGTATTATGAAATTCAAAGAAAATACCAATTACAATATCAGATACGGACTTGGGTTGATTTTGAGTTTGATTTTCATACATGGGTTGGATTGTGATGATCCAATGGTGTTCAATCGATTTTTGGGTTAATTTTATATGGAAATATAATTCATTTTGATAAAGGATGGTTTGACCAGGTGAGATAACCAGAAATCATGAATTGGATTCAGTGAGCGTGCTCATAATGATCTCATCTTTCCTTGGGAAAAAGGATTTTGGAATTAGGTTTTGGTGATTAATTTATTGTGAAGAATATAATTTTTAAAACTATCCAACTGGAGATAATAAGACACGGGCCTTTTCGAAAAGTTGGATGTGGTCAGCGAGGAACCACAACAGGCATGTTGTTACAATGAAAAATGTGCAATGTTATGATCAGTCATGGATTTTCAAGGAAGAGGCAACACAACCAGGAAAACATGGTTTGATTGAAATTTAACCATTCGATGAAATTTATAATCTTCCAAGAGAATCATTAGGATGTAATGAACAAAAAATCTATCAATGATATTTCCATTACTATGATAATTTCATATAGTATAGATCATATATAAAACACAATATAAACTATACAAATGTAGAATGACTTAAATAATTGGTATTTCTAAAAGTTAAGAAACCCATACCAATGAAATTGTAATGAAACCTTATGAATAGTAATATGAACTTTATGAACAGTAAATCAGCATAATGAATAATAATATCATCCACTAAATTAAAAATAAAATTTAGGTACCTTATAAATGATTTTTTGAAAAAATTATATCATACTGTAAGTAAATGAATATTTTAAAAATTATTAATTAAGTGTTGGTATTTTTGTGAGTCATAAATATTTAATTACAATTTTATTATTAATAAAATGATTTAAAAGAAAATTATTTTTTAGAAAATTTATTCATAAATCAATATATTTTTGTCTTATTATTTCTAGATAATTTTAAGAGACCTTAGTTTATGTATGAATGTTTTATAAAATCAGTTATAGATTTAAAATCTATATACGATGTATTTAATTTGAAACAAAATTTCTAATATTTAGAAAACTATTTTCATAAAATAGAGTTCATTTTTAATTCTAAATATCAATAAGCTTTTAGGGTGATTTTTTGGGATATTTCTAAAATACATGGTTTTTTGGTGAATTGTGAAATTTGATAATTTCTAATTAACAATAAATATATGATTTTTTGAGTCATAGGGGATGTTTAGATAATATAAGATCCATTAGTCTAGACTAACATGAACTTATTATAGTATTTTTCACAATAATCCGGACTATTTTTTGTCTTCTGATGAAATAATAAAATAATGAATAAAATAATGAGAAGTCACCCCTCTCCAACAATATAGAAGCCACCCCTTCTCCTCACATCTTCAAATCAAAGAGCCTTATCAAATTTCTGACTAATATTCTTCCCAAGACTCTCCCCCACGTCCATGAGATCTTGGTCTCATCAAAAAACCAAATCCAATTCCCTTAAGGAGGTTCTCAAGGAAGAGTATTAAAGTGGTAAAATCCCCCTCCTTTTCCTTTTAATGTCTTGTCATGTTCTTCTCTTTTATTATTCTCTCATCAAATCCACATTCCAAATGATTATTATAAATCAGTCATAATATATATAATAGAACGATATCATATTAATGGAATATCCTACATCAAAATACATTCTATCTCTTATATTTTAAAAATGAAATCATCGTCTGTGAGGTTCTGATATACAATCTTTTTGGAAAACATATTTTTGTCCTTAAATATGTCCTTCATGGATGGTAATTAAATGATTTTTTAGGTAAAACGAAAGAATATAATAAAAATATTACAACCTTCATTATTTTTTAAATTAATCATATTTAAATATTAGTAATCAATAAAACAAAATGGGATTATTATGATACCTAACTACGGTAATAATGTTAATGATTACAACTAAATGACATTATCTGTTGATTCATCCTAATAACATATAAAGAATGATATATATATATATATAACCATTAAATATTCTTTATATTCATCAATATCAAGTAAATTTAATTATTTATAATTGTACCCACTCCAGATGATCTTCAATTCTCATATATTAGTATACCAATCACAAAAACCAAGGAAACGAACGCCCCTAAGCAATAAAATTTATCCTATAACTCATATAAAAATAAATAAATTAACATCACAAAATTATATAAAATACAGTAATTGTAGACAACGTAATTAATAAATTAATTAATGGATTTAATTTGATTTTCCAGGATGTTAAGGTTATGTGAAGAACACATTCAGACATAATGTAAGGAGTTTCTTCTCGAAACATAATTTTCATTTTGGTTATGCTTACTTCCTATATAAACTTTTGAAATTATTAATTACCTTTATAAACATATTAAAAATTATTTTAAAAAATTTCAAACTTATGTTTCTAGTTTAGTTCGTCTTTCATTTATAATAAATACATGTTTTATGAAGGTTTTTTTAAATAATTCTCAATTCACAAGCTTAATTAAACAGAATGACTTCATTTATAACACATTTTAAAGTACAATACATAATTTATTTTAAGTCCCCATACTCTCTATAAAATCACTAATTTTTTTTATAAAAATATATATGTTTTAATTACAAGTTTTATACAAATAATTATGAAAAATTAAAAGGTTTTTCTAACGAAACAATTCTTTGAAAATTATATGGTGTATTTATTTACAGAATTTCTTTTTGATTTTATTAGAGTATTTTCATCTATTTCAACACCGATGTGGAATTTTATGATTTATTAAAATTTTATCTTATGATTTTTATCTACCTTATGTTATTAAGTTATTTATGATTGTTTTGATTTTGGATGTTCTATCTTGATACTATTCACCATGCTACTCAGATTGGTTAGTGATTATGATTACAGATTGGGGAATGTTGTTTACATTTATTATATTCATGATTTTTATGTTTATGAAATTTCTCATGAGGAATTAATTGGACAAAACATGTGATATTTGGGGTCCAATATAGGCCCTTTATGCATCGGTAGGTCTCATGAGACAAAATAAAATTGGGTTTTGGTCGAGGCCTTACACTATTATTTTCAGAATACTTAGTAGAGACCTTGAAGATTTGTTTTAGATGTCTAAAATTATGAATTCTTATATTATGAAATATGTAATTGAGAAAACATGTGATATTTTACTAATATAATATCACTGATTTAGGTTCATTTTCTAATGATCAGTTATATAGATTTATTTTCTCAGCTTTCATTCCTGCGATCTAATGCTCAAGTTAATTTTTAAAGACATGTTCTTTTAGTTATTCACCATGAAAAATGTTTATGTTTATGATAACATCCAAAATATAACCTAACCTTAGTGAGAAAATTATTTCACCCATTTCTTATGTTTTATTTTTCCCCTAAGATGTAATGATGAATATTATTGTGAATTACATGTATGAATAATTGAAGAGTTTATAGGTGTTTCCAATAGAGATGCACTATTTTATTTACATTCATGTTGTAATATAAATATTAAGTTAGTTTCATGTTTTTTTTAAATACATAAATATTCAGTCCTTCAGGATGTAGAGTCTTGGTAAACATACCATTATATTAATACAAGGCACCAGCTCTGGGAAACTGGGGTCAGGGTATTTATAGTTTGTATTAGATGAAGGATAATAGAAACCATGGAAACTAGATTTAGAAAATATGGATTATGGAACATATCTCCAAGATGGACTTTGATGAGAAGCATATAATAATCATCCTAGAATTTGGTAAGGTAGTGATTATATTGATCTTTCAAGAAATGTAACCCTATTTGGATACTACATGTGGACATGGTTTTGGAGTAGATGTGCCTGGGAGTAACAACTTCAACATGGTGTCTCGAGCCTGACTCGGGGTAACTTGGTACATGATAATGAGCCTTAATACACATCTGGACTAAAAAACCCAGGGGATATATGATAATTCACATTTTCTTTTCAAACCACTATGAAGGATTTAAAAGTAATTTGTTCCCCTATGAAACTATTTTTTTGATTATAATATTATATACGAATAATATTTCAATTTTGGTGCTGTTTAGTTTAGTTTGAGATTATCCATTATGATTCATAACCTAATATAGTGTATTACGTTATTTCGAAATGGATCCTAATTGAAGGAATGTAAATTGTATCAGCACATGTATCCCATGTATGAATTTTCATCCTATTCATGATAATGATGTTTACTTGAAGCTGTGACTAGTGAGAATAAAATTATAACTATGTTGGGATAACTGACTCTAGTTATGATCAATACCCTTTCCCATACAGAGAATACTGATCAATAAAATTTGGAAATAATGTTAGATAACTTTATGTGATAATAACCTCTATCATTAAATGGAACTACAAACCCATTTGTAGATGAGTAGTGGATAAGTTCTTTATAGAATATATTTTTCACTTTACGATGTAATGAAATAGAGAAGGACTTCATGGGAGTTTATCATCTATTGAGGGAATAAGATAAATGTTGGTCACTAATAAAAGACACATACGAGGAGGAATAAATTGAAAATATGGAATGCCGGTATTTTAAGTAAAATTTCCAAGAAAAATATTTTCATCATGAATAAAGAGTGTATATAGAAAGGCGATTCTTGAATCTGAAGAAAAAAGATGTTGGGAATGTTTACAATTATGAATCCAACATTACAAGGATTTAAAGTAATTCCATGGACTACATACATAATAAAAGGAGCAAGAGTGATCAATTAATTGATGGTTGAAAACCATTAATCCTAAAAGAGATAATTTCTAAAACATTCTCATCATATGGTGATATAATCTCATGTTATATCAAGAATAAGAAATAATTTTCTAAGTATTATGATATTAAGGTAACTAAAGATATGATGTGGGTGGTAGAGGAATGAATAGATAATGGGAAGAATAAATAAGAGAGTTTTCCAACATGTGATACATGTAGAAGAAAACACCCCATAACCTCCTTAAAAGGAAAAAGAGTTTGTTACAAGTGTGGAGAAAAAGGAAACCTAGCCTGTGATTGCATGGGATGAAAGAAGCTACCAATTTTCAGTGATATAATTGTAATCATGTAGGACAATATGAAAATGAATTTCCTTTGCATCAAAGAAATATTCCCAATAAAATAAAAAGGGATAAAGAATATGATTTTGAAATAAAGACTGCTATGGTTGATGTTTGTAGCGATGTGGTGACACGTACTTTAATAATTTCTTCAAACATGGAAAATGATTTATTTGATTCTAGACCATCCAATTACTTTATATATTTATACTTTTGTTTAAAATTTAGATATTTAAAACTCTATTTAATAAGATATTTCACAATCAATACCCCTAAGGAATTTTTGATTACAACAAATATGTATCACACAGTTCTTATTATTTAATATAAACATGATTTATCTGTTGATTTTATCATCATAACTATGGTAAATTTTGATACAATAATTTTCATATACTGTCTTTCAGAATATGATTTGAAAATCAATAAGAAGAATAAGGAAATTACGTGTTGTGTGGAAGGTGTCGAATCCCTTAACTTTAGAGAACAAACATCAACATCTGATTCTCATCTAGATCCACCCCCATTAGCTCCACAAAATGAAATTATTGAGGAGGAAGGTAAAACATAATCTATGGATAAGGAAATAAATATTCAAATTTAGTATGTAAATATAGTTAAATAATTAATTGATTTATTTCTAGTAGATTTACCTAGGAATCCTCTAGAGAGGAAATTTGAGTTCTTTATTGATTAAATTCTTTTTTCAATACCAATATCCAAGAATACAAATAGAATAGTTATAGTGGAATTAGTAGAAATGAACAAAAATCTAGAGGAATTGAGTGATAAAGTATTTATCAACCATAGTGTTTGTCTATGGGGAGACCCTGTTCTCATTTTCATGTAGAAAGATGGATCCATGAGACTGTGCATTGACTATTGAGATCCCAATACTATTGCAATAATGAAAAAATATCCACTTCATCGTATTGATGATTTATTCGATCAACTTAATTGAGATAAATATTTTTAAAATATTTATCATTAATCTAGAATTCATTAATTCTTTGTTAATATGGAAGACATTCCAATGAAAACATTACGAACTGGGTATAGGCATTATGAGTTTACTATAAAGCCTTTTGTACTAACTAATGCACTCTCTATTATCATGGATCAAATGAATACTGTTTTCAAGGAAAATATTTATGAGTATGTAGTGGTATTTATTGATGAAATATTGGTATACTCTAAAATCTATAAAGACAAAGATAATTAATTGTATATTTTTTTGAAGTCTCTCAGAAGAAATGAGTTATATGGGATGTTTAGGATGTTTGAATTTTGGATTCAATAAATTTAATTTCCTAGTCATATTGTCTTAAATTAAGGAATATCATTTTTTCCTTCAAATACAACAGTGGTTATGGAATGGCATACACCAATGAACATAATCAAAGTATATAGTTTTATTTGTTTATCATCTTATTATTGATGGTTCATTTAGAACAAAACCTAATTTGAAAACTCGTTAACTAAGATTACCTGAAAATGGATTATGTTCATAAGGAAAAAATAATGTGAATAATGTTTTGAAGAATTGAAGAGGATAAAATTCAATGATTCGATCATAACTCCACCATTGGAAAATTTTGAATTTTTTATTTATAGTAATGTCTCAATGAAAGGTAATATGTGTTTCCTTTTGTAGAATAAGGGATTTATTTAATATGCATCGAGATAGTTAAAAATTAATGAACAAAACTATCCAACGCATGATCATGAGTTAGGGGCCATATTCATTTCTCAAAAAATATGGAGACATAATATCTCTGGAGAAATATGTGAGATATATACAAATCAAAAGAGTTTAAAATATTTCTTCACATAAAATGAAAACTCTAACAAGAGGCAAAGGCAGTGGCTTGAGATAATCATGGAGTATGATTTTTCAATACACTACCTCCAAGGGATGGTGAATAAGGTAGATGATACATTCAGTTAGAAGGATCATGGAGTTATGAAAAAAATTAGTATTGACAAAGTCCCTGTGTACATTGATCTAGAAAATATAGATATGGGAATAATCAAGGAAGGTAAAAAATCAGTACTTTTCAACTAGATTCCAAACCATCTTTATTGGAAATAAATAAAATTTCTCTATGTGATGATGATAATCTTCAAAATAAATTTAAATTTCTGAAGGATGAAATATTTCCAAACTTCATGTGTGAGTATGGAATTATAAAATTTGCGATGAGGATACGTGTTACCTCTATTCTTGAGCTAAAAGGTTTTTATTATATGATTCCAATAATATAAATTTCTCTATAAACCCTTGATCCACTGAGATGTATTAAAATACGATAGAATTTTTTTGGTTGGATAGTTTGAAGATGGAAATTTCAAGATTATATATCAAGATATTTGTTCAATCAATAATTTATGGTGTAAATAAAACATCATAGAGGTTTAATGAAACATATACTTATTACTACATGGAAATATAATTAAATCGCTATATATTTTTTCACTAGAATACCAAATAATCCAAGAATGAATTATGTAATATCGGTGAGTGTTGATTGAATTACCAAATCTACACATTTCCTTTCTTTAAGGGAAGATTTTCCACTAGATATCCTTTCATGAATCTATATTAATAAATTTATAATACTTCATGGGGAACATATTTCAATTGTGTCTAATCATGATTCATAATCTACATCGAAATTATGGAAATTTCATCAGAACGATTTGGATACTGAGCTTTATTTGAGTACTAATTATCACCCTTAAACTGATGAGTTTTCTGAAAGGACCATTCAAAAATTTGAAGTGATGTTGAGATCATGCTTCCTCAACTTTCTAGGTTTGTGGGATCAATATTTACCTTTGGTAGAGTTTCCCTACAATAATATTTATTATTCAAGTATTCAAATAGAACCATATGAAGCATTTTCTTAAAGAGATTTCATACACCAACATGATGGGATGAATCTTTTGAATGGAATCCTATAGGACTGAATCTTATAGAAAAAACAACAATGAAGGTAAAGAATATTAAAATAGATATCAATGTAGCTCAATGTAGAAAAAATATACATGCTGATAAGAGAAAGAAGAATTTTTTATTTCTTGTTGGAGATCATGTTTTCTTAAAAGTATCTCCATGGAAGGGTTTTATATGATTTTGGAAGAAATGAAAACTAAGACCCATGTAAAATTTTACATTTAAAATACTTGAGAAGATTAAAATACTTGATTATCTAATAGAAATTACACCTATCATTTTTATGGTTCACAATTTGTTCTACATCTCCTTTTTAAGTAAGTAAATACCTGACCCAACACATGTCCCCATATCTTAAGGAATATAATTTAAACTAAACATATGTTATGGTGACGATCCTATATAGAATTTGGAAAATAAAGAGTATGTAGTGAGTAATTGAATGACTCAGTAGGTAATGATACATTAGAAAATCATAAAATTGAAGAGGCAACATGGTAGCCTAAGGATGTTATGATGAATAACTACATATATCTTTTTATGGGGTGAAAATCTATAAATTTTGAGGGAGAAATTTTTGTAGGATGAGAGAATGTAATGATCCACAATTCTATAAATGATATTTCCCTCCCAATGTTTATTTCATATAGTATAGATCGCATTTAAAAAACAATAGGAACTTTATAAATGAACAATGAATTAAATAATATGTATTTACAGATGTTGATAAACCACTACCGATGGAATAGTTACTTGATCTTAGGAATAGTAATCTGACCCTCATGAATAGTAATTCAGTTTAATGAATAGTATAATCATCCATGAAAATAAAAATAAAATTTAGGCAGCTTATAAATTAATGTATGATACAATTATATTATAGTTCATATAAATGAATATTTAAAAAGTTATTAATTAAATGTTGATATTTTTGTTAGAAATAAATATTTAATTAAAATTTTATAATTAATAAACTTATTTAAAATAAAATTTATTTTAATAGAATGTATTGATAAATAAATATTTTGTTTTCTTATGAATTTAGGATAATTTTATGAGACCATATTTAATGTTTAAATGTGTAATAAAAGTAGTTATAGATTTAAAATATGTAAAAGACGGTTTTAGTTAATAATTTAATTTCTCATATTTATAAAATTATTTTCATATCATGGAGTTTATTTTTTAATTCTACACATCAAAAATTGAATAGGGTGATATTAGGATTTTTTCTAAAATACAATAATTTTTTGTGAATAGTAAAATTCAATAATTTAGGATAAATGATAATTACATGATTTATTGAGTCATGGGTGTTGTTTAGATGATGTAATAACCCAATGTTAGAATTTATGGACTTATTAAATTATTTTTTCAAGATAATAATCAATATTTATTTTCTTGACAAAAATAATAAAACATTGAATAAAATAATGAGAAATCACCCATCTCCTCCAATAAAATTATAACACCTCACCAACCCTTCTCACCTTCCAAGCTTTGAGCCTTAACAAATATATTCCCAATATTCTACACAATATACTCCCCCATTTATAGGATCTATTTTTCTCATCAAAACACCAATACCAATCCCTTCAATGAGTTTCTAAAGGAGGATTATTCAAGAGATAAAATCTTATTCCTTTTCCTTTTAATTTATTTTCATGTTATTTAATTTTATTATTATACCCCCAAATCCTCTATTAAAATGATCATGATAACAATGGTATCATATATATAATAGAATAATACAGTTCTAAGGAAATATCCTCCATCAAAAAACTTTCCCTCCCTCTTTTATTTAATGAATAAAATCATCATTCGCAGGGTGCTGATTTATACCGATCATGGATGGTGATTTTGTTTTCATTAATTTACCCATCAAGGATCATAAAGAAACCATTTTTATGGTTAAAAAATAATATAATATATTTCTTAATAAATTTATTTCTATTTATAAGTAACATATTTACATAATACTATGTGATAAAACAAAATGAGTTCGTTATGATCAATAAACACCGTAATAATGTAAACCATTATCACCTTATGTTTATCTAATGATTCATCCTAATACAATATAAAAAAATGTATATATAAGAATTTATAGTTTTTTATGTTCATAAATATCATATAAATTAAATTTTTTAGAACTATTCCCATTCCATTTGATCTTCCATACTCATATATAAGTATACCAATCATGAAAACCAAGGAAATGAATGTTCCCAAGAAATAAAATTTTGTATTATAACTCATAATAATAGAAATATATGAAATTAAAAAAAATATAATAAATCAAATAAATTTAGATAAATAGATGAATTAATTAATTAATTGATTTAGTTTTACTATCAAGTATGGTAAGTTCAAGTGAAGAAAACATTTCGACATAAGGTAAGGGTTTCTTTCGTGAACATTAATTTTTTCAAGTTATGCTTCATTCTTATATAAAAATATGTAATTATTAAATAATTTTATATAATTCTTAAAAAGTATCCATATACATTCCAAAAACATATTTCTATATCAGTTTATCTATCTTTTACAAGATATATATATTATTTCAATGTTTCCTTTTCAATTAGTCTCGATACGAAAGCCCGATTAAGGGGAGCATGTCGATTTCTTACCCATTTTCAAGTACCGTACATAATTTCTTTTTGGACACCATTATTTCTATAAAATAAATAATTTCGACATGAGAAAATTTATTTTTTTCATTACTTTGTTTATACAAAAAATTACGACACAAAGAAAATATTTTTCTAAAAGAACTCTTTTTTGCAAAGTAATATGGGTATTTCTATCATAAATTCCTCAATTATTTTATTAGAGTATTTTTATCAATTTGAATACACCAGTAGAGTTTTATTATTTATTGAGATTTATATCTTAGTATCTTCATTAACCATATTTTATCAAATGTTTTATGATCTATTTGAACTTAGATGGACTTTCTTGATTCCATTTACTATGTTACTCAAATTGGATAGTGATTATGATTAGAGATTGAGAAAAGTTATTTAAATTTCATATGTTCACATGGTTTATGTTTAACCCAATTAAAATTATAAAATTATTGTACTTATATTGTGATGGGTGGGGCCTGATATATCCCATCTACGCTTCAATAAGACACATGAGACAAAACAAAATTGTTTTTCGGATGAGGCCTTACCATAGTCTTTTAAGGTGTAATGGTTGGGGCCTAGATGATATATTTCAGATGTAAAAAATTATTAATTACCTCATTATAAAATTATTAATTAATAAAACTTGTGATATATGACTTGAATAATATACATGATTGTGTTTTATTCTTTTATGGTCAGTTATATAGATTTATTTTCTCATCTTTAATTCCTCCCAACACATGACCATATTTATTTTTAAAAGGAATGTGTTTTAGTTATTCACCATGCCTAAGGTTTATGTTTAGGAGAACATCCACTGTATTACTTATCCTTTCTGAGAATTTGTGCTCACCCATTTATTTTGTATTATGTTTCCCAAGTATGAGTAGATGAATATTATTATGAATGGCATGAAAGAATAATCTATGAGATTGTGAGTGTTTCTAATGGAGTTGAAATGTTGTTTTTTCTTTCATGTTGTGATGTAAATATTATGTTTGTATGTTGTATTCTAAAACAAGTAAACTATTAGTCCCTTTTGGATGTGATTTCCTTGTAAATAGACCAATGTATTAATATAAGTCACCAACTCTGGGAAATTGAGGTCGGGCATTTTAAATAGGATGATAAGGATATGTTTTTGTATGAAATTTTGTTGATAGGAGAACCGTTGTTAAGAATTAGTTATTTGAATATTGATCCTATTATGGGAATCTCCATTGGTCGGATGATGATAAATACGATGAATGGATCATTTATATGTTTTAGGGAGGATTGGGTAAGTGGTGAATTTATGTTTAATTGGTATTTATGAGCATTGGATCTTGTTTTGGGTGTCTTAAGTGTCGTATGCATTAGGTGATGCTTGGAGGTCCGTTGGGTGTTTAAAGACATGACATGGCTATGTTTATGGGAAATTAATGAATACAATAGGTTGGGTTATTTTTTAATTCTCTAATATTGATTATCAGGTATGAGGAGTTTTGAGGTTGGTTGATTTTAAGATACTTTATTTTGAAGCAGTTAGAAATTCCATGGGAATTTGGATTTTTGTTTGGTGGATGAACCAAATCTTTGAAAGATCCATAGAATGGGATTTTGATAGTTCGAAATCATTAAAATTTTGTCTATGGACAGATTCTAAGGCTCAATAGGTGTATCAAAATACTATATTAGTATTAAAAGAATTAAGATTGGAATTATTATTTTAGGGGGAAATAACTTGCCACATGGTTGGTTCATAGTTATTACTAACCATGCAGCTCACCTGTGTAGTATTAAGTTTATTGGGAATGGATTTTTTTATCCATTAGAGGGATCATAGTTAACTATGTCATATTTTTTAGTAAATTATTATTCAATGTTCATGGATTATGAAAATATTTTTTGACATGAGGATCAAAGGTTCTTGGGGACAGTAGCTCTGAAGAGTTGGAGCATGGATTGTAAATCACAAAAAGAAACAATGTGACATGTGGGGTTCTTGGATAGTGGAGACTCATATATTGAACATGGTTTACCTAAACATGAGGCCTAAACCTTATACTCTTAAAAAGGGAACAAATTAATATCTCCCCTCTGAAATTAAAATGGTTTTAACCATATTTCATCATTAATTTTTCAAGGAGCTCCCATTGAATGTAACTCCTCCCTCTTCTCTTACATGGGATGATTATCCCTTTCTCTTGGTCCGAATAAAATTCCATTGGGTTAATTAGAAGAATAACGGTTAATCTATATGTCCTATTATTCATTTATTTAGTGACTTTATCAAAATATTTTATATTTTTGTGAAAGGTAAATTTCCATATATTTATGTTTTTTTAGGTACACTGTTTTCTCTCATTTTGGATAGTACCGAAGCCTGATAATATATGAGTAAATATTCATTGGTATAAGGTAGGTTGTTGTGATTTTTTTAGAAATTTTTTGTTTCCAATATTATTCACTATCATTTCATGCGTCCGATATTCCTAGATACCCATTTTAAATTTTAATAAAAATCAATTAATGGTAATAACTATAAATTGGTTGTCTTTAAAACTTAATTCGCATCATAAGAGGTCATTTAACTTGATGAAAATCACCCCCTTGGGGCGTGTTAGGTGAAATAACTTAGAATATTATGTATTGATATGTTATTAAACTACCTTTAGTTGTTTTGTTTTTGAAATTATAATTAAAATTCTTAACTGAATAAAATGGATAAATGAATTAAATGGGATGTGGATGATAATGAAATGTTACATTACCCATAAAAATGTGAATTATACTTATAAATAAATTTTATTTAATGAAATAATTTTTTTATTAATGTATCACATGTTTCCGAAATGTTTTTGAGTTTTCTTGGATCTAATTATAGCCATTATATACTGTTATAGGATTCCATGACTTGGCATTTTTGGGATTACCCCCTTGGGTTTTCCTTGACTACATAGACGACACCATCCGATTATGAGATATTTTCACATTGATTTGACACCCCACATAGAATCGATCCTTGTCTTATATAAGTTACTAGCTGGATGTGGTTATGTGGACTCATCTATTGGTACCTAGTTCTAGATATTATAATTCCTTGTATTATCTCATTGAATTCAACACGATGTATTTGGATGGGGACTTGACTAGATTATCCCATTAGGCTACATTCATTTCTAGCCCCAGGGTACCGAGAAATTATTGCAAGGATTGAAAATAATAATTAATATAAAAGTGAAATTATGTGGGTAAAACCTTGGAATTCATTCATTCCTCTACTCATACATTACCCCAGCTAACTAGGGTTTAGTTTGGATTTCTGAAGTTATGGTTCAACACTTATTAAAGCTTATATAGATTTCTTGGATGATTCTCATTTGATTAAGATTGATATTATAGATGACCATTGATTATTATATTGGATCCTTTCTAATCCCGTACGATGTATACCTATGACATGAACCAAGGACTTGTATTGGGATTTCCCTTTAAAGTAAATTTCCAATGGTACACCCCTATAGATTTTACCCGACTTCTGAAAATGAAATACATGGAATTATTAATTCTTATATGATTACCAATATATATATATATATATATATATATTCCTTGGTTATATTTCTTATGTCCTATATTAGTAAAAATAAATGAACATGAATAATGGTCAAATATATTTCTAGATTAGGCCCAAGAATTTAGTATTGTAAGGATGTACCATGATAAACCTAGAAGGACATGGTTTATTAATTTATTGTATTTATTTGTTATACCTTCACAATTGAAATATAATTTTCCGAAACTATATTATTCTAGAAACTATGGGTGGTGGTATATTGAGTTTTACTCAGACCATATTCCGGCTACATATTTGTACTCATATAGACTTCATGGATATAGGTAAGGAAAAATGGAGGTGCCAAACTATGGTTGTTTTTTTAATTCTAAGTTAAAGTATATGAGAAGAGTATTTACCATATGATTTTGAATCAATTGAATATTTTTATAGGTCATTTATTCTTTTTTATATATTATGGGTTTATGCTATCTAGCTTGGTTCCATGTTTCACATTTTTATAAGTTGTACCATGGACATGATATTATTATTTTCTATATAACATAATATATGGTTCTTCTGTTATTGTACATTTATATTGATTATTTAAATATTTATTATTTTCTATATTATCTCATTTATTATACCATTGTGATGTTATTTAATAATGAGGGTATAGTCTCCCCACTATAGTATTAAAGAACATCGCTACTAGTTGACAACCTCTAGTGTAGGGGGGCCTGTTCTTTAGGCCATGTGACAAATAAGGTAGGTTTTTTATTAGTGAACTAGTATTGGGAAGTTAGAACATACAAATTATATTATGGACTAATGTTATAGTCTAGGTAATCAGGTATTCAAACATAAGGTATCACATAAATAACATGTTAATTCTACATTCCTGTAATGAGGTGTGAACAAACACTATCTTCCAATATATGTTTAAGAGATAAAATCCCAAAAATCAATAGCCTTATAAATAAATTTATTCCCTTGAGGTAAAACAGAATCAACTATCCAAGAAAACGATATGAAAGTAAATTCAATCCCAAGAAACATGGGATTCCCATGAACGTGGAGTGCCTAGTCTTAGGAACAATATTCATTCCATGCTTCATGACATTCTTATTCCATAATAAACATTTACGTAATAATAAAAAGAATTCTCATATATCATTTTTAATTACTCGAACCCAAATCCGTTGAACCAGATCTCTAGGATGACATGACACATGGCCTCAGATGCTCCTCCTTGTATGCCAGAGGCTATTGACTAGTAGCATGGGTCTAATTTTGTAGAGTATAGAGACTGTAATCCCAGAACATATTTTGAAAAAAATTAAAATAATGGAAATCATATAAACCATCCTAATAAATAACAACTGAAATGAAATCCTGAAAAGTTCTATAAAAAACCAAAAATAAATAACTCATTTTATATAAATATAAATCATATATAATGTCAAATAATATTAAAAAATAATGTCATGCATTATATACTAAAAGGAATAAATAAAAATGGAAAAGAGTCCTTAGAGTGGAATTGATTCCAATCTTAGTCCCAACTCACATGATACACCATAGTAGCCCATCCAAACACTAATCTATAGACCATTTCAATAACCATTACTTGTAATACAATAGTAATAGCTTCTTTGGTATCCATGTATCAAGGGCGATGGATCATGAAGTTTTTACAAATTATTATGCCACCACCAATGACATACCTAAAATAATATGTCTTTAATAAATTGAATTAAGAGGTATATAAATAAAAAAATGTATACTTATCAATTAAACTACATGGATGATAAATTATTAATAATGTAATAAAATAAAAGAATAGTAAAATGACCATTGAAACTCAAGCTTCAAGGTGGCGCACAACATCAGTCTATACCTAATTCCACCAGTGGAAATGATTCTTCAATATCAGTATATATCATAGATCAACTAAATCAAATGTATAATACCAAGGAAATTATATTTTCATCAACATAATGGAATCCACATGACTCAACCTAGAATCCCTCCCAAAAAAACATAGAGAGAATCCATAAGGGATGTCCCATGTTATCCCACTAAATCAGTCTACTAGTTTGAACTATTGGATCTACACATAACATTCATAATCTTAGATTTATTGAAATCCATGACATATATTGGGAGCATTACTCTGAAATAGATCAGGCTGAATTGTGATATCTAATCATGCTATATTAATCAAGGTAACCCTGTAAAAATCCTCGATATTAATATATGTCATTCCATAAGTATTACATTCCCAAAAATCTTGGGTGGGCCTCCCAAATGGATTCATGGTAAAAAATATAAGTGTAATTCATTTTCCAACTCAAGGAATTCCATAATATCCCCCCTTAATAAATGAAATTTTTATTTATGCACCCTCATAAATCTAAATACCCTACTAGAATACATGGATCACTCATAGTATTTCTCACTGGTCAAGTCCATACAAAATACTTGGAATTTACTCAAATAATTCCAATAAAATTAACATTATAAAAAATAAACTCACATAACTCAACCATTAAATCCACTCGTTAAAATCCATTTAACCCCTCACGATATTACAATTTACAGAATTTTATTCACAAAGACACCATGTCAAATTGTTACTATTTACAATATTCAATATCAAGGTTATCTAATTATCAATTTATTCATTTATAATGGTAAACATCATTCCCATTCAAATAATATATAATTAATAGTTTACCAAGTTATCACCTCATTCGAAAAAATAATTATCATTTTCAAACACATAATCATGGGTCCTCATCATGGATCATACAATGAATTATTTATGTTAGGACAACATCATATTATAAATTCCAAATTTCATTTCAAGATCTAGGTTGAAGGAAAAAGTACAAATCAAGGTTATTGATGATCGTAAAATTTATTTTCAAAATTATCGATACAAATAAATATTAATTTTTAACTAAAACAAGGCTTACCCATTTTATAAAAACAAAACAAGTAATTCTATATTTTCATACTTCCATTTAAAAGATATAATAGAAAATTTGGCCAAAATAATTTAATATTAAAAACATGGATTCCCAATGGGATATTTTTACATCATAAGTCAATAATGTATCCATATAAGCTTTTAACTATAGTAAATTCATAATAGAAGAACCCGACTAATATTTGTGTTCTTCACCTGAATCCAAAACCATAGAAAAAGCATA
The DNA here is from genome assembly GCA_963277665.1 of Viscum album. Taxonomy (NCBI): domain Eukaryota; kingdom Viridiplantae; phylum Streptophyta; class Magnoliopsida; order Santalales; family Viscaceae; genus Viscum; species Viscum album. Next base: position 1,367,769,614 of record OY728119.1, read on the forward strand.
CAATTTAATACATATCACTTGAAAAACTCCCATGTTGAACCACCTCCATTTAAAATATTGGTGATGAAATGAGAGTATGTTCTCAAGACATTTACTAACTAGGCCCCATGGAACACTATTATCTCATGACGATTCCATTATGTTCTAGTGAGATGTCCATTAAAAATCCTAATTCTAATAACTAATGATTAAAGAAAGAGTACCTTGAGGATAATGGAGGTTATCATATTTGTATCCATATCATGAAATGAAAAATAATATACCAAACAACAAGTAGCTGTAAATCACAAAAACAATGTCATAGAAACTTATAAGCACTAGTGAATCAAGCATTCCCATCAATTTATAAAGCTCAATTGATAATTTTAAAAGACCCAATAAAAACCATCAATCAAATGAAATCTAGATTAGTTTAATTTATATGATTCATATATGTAAAAAATTAATCATTAAATATTCCACCTCGATTGGAAATTTATATCCACTTTGTAAAAAATGGTTTGGAGGAGAAAATCACTGAGCCAAAAATATTCATGTAAATCCAAAACAATATTGAACACATAAACCCCCATCAAATCCACATATGGGATCCATTGAATACAACTCCAATCCATATCCATAGACTAGTGAGATGAATTAAATGTGGAAATAACTAGGAGTAAAAGAATAAGGACTCAACATAGATCACAATATGTTGATACATTGATGCTAAGGGAAAAATCCATTAAGGGGAACTTAAAGAACTCCTAGAATTCATATTTTATTGCCTATGGTTTTATGTAATGTGATGGGAAGTAGATTTATTTGGATATAATTAAATATTTCTTCCACCACTATAATTAAATTCCACATGGAATTATAGTTCATGGTCAAATTGTGATGGGGCTATTTCCACCAAACCTCATAAGACTATGATGTGAATTCCATTATCTAATCCTATGTGTTATTTATTTAAACCATGGTCAATATTGTTATTTAATATGATTTATAAAGAATCACTCTATGACCAAGGAACCATGGTACATTGGATCGTAAGGTAGAACCCTATAATTTTACTTCCTGGCCCTTAAATATGACAGAGATGGCCACACCATGAAATCTATCAGTCAAAACCTAAAAATCAACCCCTAGGATTTTGGACTATGATAAACATTCATATTCCATAATGAAAATTAATATATATATAAAACATCCTACCAAAAATCCTTATAACATTAAAATAGGCCACCATATCTTTGATAACAAATCAGAAAAGAAAAAAAAATTAGAGAAAAGAAAAAAATCATAAGACTTAGCCAACATATATACTATTCATCCAAAAAAACATAAGAATTCTCAGTTTTTAAAAATAACATCAACCCTATCAGCACTAGATAATACATTCACCACTATATTGAGAATCTTCCTCATCAAAATAGAAAAAAATCTAAATCCCCAAAATTGTATTTTAGGTGTATGGATCCTCTCTTGATGAATCCCCAACTGTTGAACCGCCCAATTTTGTAGCCATTCCTTCATGATATGACACTCTTGGGCACCACATGAATAATTCTTCCATGATGAAAAAAATGTTCTAACTCTAAATATCCTCTTACACCTTTCTCCTTACTCCAAAAAAACACCAAATATGAAATGTAAAGGGCCATAATATTTTGTTCCAATACATTAGAAACCTATTAAATGATTCTGAACCATGAAAAATAAAACCAAAACTAGCAAGAAAAAAACAAAAAATGACCCAAAATCATTTAGAGATACATCTAAAAAACACAACTTGACTAGGGTAGAAACAAATACTAGAATAATAAACATAAAAAATCTATGACGTTGTCAAATAATTTAAAATAATCAATATTATTAAGAAAATATAATCATTAAAAGAAAAAATGTTTTTAAAAAATATTATGATACTTATAGGATTTTTGTGACTCACATTCCCTCACACATTAATATAAACCATAATAGATAAATAGAACATAAAAATAATGAATAAAACACTCATTTATAGAATTATACCGATGATTATGAATCTCAATTGGCCACTCTATGAACATTAAATTAACCTTTACATCTAACTCCCCAAAATAGATATCGTTGGATTCATTGAGAATATATTGATTAATATGTGACACATTTAAGAAATCATAGATCAAATACAAACATGGGGTAATTGTCACTTGATATGACACTTAAATAATGTACACTAACACCAAGAAACACTAGAAAATGGTGAGTGATCATACTCACTCGAAAAAATATTTCAATTCCAAAAATTAAGAAAAACTCTAAAAAAACATCTCCTTCAGCATTTAACAATAAGGATCTCTTTCTACGACTAGAAAAAACATATGATTGTACTATTGCTATTTCAACTTCCTCCAAATAACATCAACCATCCCATTCATACTCTTAACCATATCTGGTCTAATGAAAATTGGCTCCCCTACATTGGTCAAATACAACAAAGATCTATAGGTCCACCCATGGAATTTATTTAATGGGGCCATGTTAATATAATAGTTGTTACTATTATTATATGAATACACTAATAATTTATGTTTATACACTCATCACCAACTTAATTCTAGAACATTGTTTCACAATATATCCTCCAATATTTGAATGGTGTAATCTATTTACCAATTTATCTATGGATGAAGTGAAGTATTAAGATAAAACTCGATATCATAATTAAGATAATGACCTCCCCAAACTCATAATGGAAATTTTGGATCCCAATCAAAGATAATGTCCTATTATACCCCATGCATTCTCAATACATCATCTATGTACAACCTCATTATAACATAAACAACACTTGACTAACCAATCAGTAGTAAATGTGATGACACTGTCAAATGATCTATGATCACCCAAACAAAATCACCCTCTTTTGGATTATGGTAATCTAGATATATAATCCAAAAACTTTTCCACCTAATTATTCATATGGAATATATAATGGCACCAAAAAACCACACAGAACAAGGTTCTTTACATTCAATGATTGATAGATCAATCATCATAAAATCGAGTCCTCTATAGACCGATTTATCCCAAGACACCAGACATGACTTCTAATGGTGTCATACGTCATGGATATACATGGATTCATGAACAATGATGTGTTATAAAACTAATGGAGAACCTCCATGTGAATCTTTTATTGAAAAAAAATATCATGAAAAAAATATATGTTATTGACAATACTATAACTAACCCCACAAAGAATCAATATAGAAGACATGATCTCACGTAACATATATAATTAAGTCTCCCTAGTGATATTAATAAGCATTATTAAATAATTATGATTAATCTATTATATAGAACTTGAATCCTCTACCAGTAACCTCCTTCGTAACAATATGATGCACTACAAGCTCCTCCATATCTCTCCAAGAATATCCTGACTCCCAATCAATATCATTTTGTGACTTCCTTCTTAGCGCACATGTTACTACATTATGTTTCCCTATGGTATAAAATATACAAATTTCATTGTATTATAAGAACTACATTAGTTTATAATGATATAGATTCATACTCTACTATTAGAAAATATAGCTCAAGATCATATGATCTACGAATATGACAAAACTATCACTGTTGATATAATGTCTCCACTGTTTCATAGAAATAAAAATTCCACCAACTTGAGATCATGGGATAACTTATTATACACGTGAGAAAATAACTATCTATAAAAATATAAGGGAACTAATACTTACATTATCACGATACATCCCAATTATAATAATCAATGAAAACCACAGTCATCACTCAATCCTATATCATCAAATGAATGGGAGCAGTGATCAAAATATTCACCAAGTAGTCAATGATTCCTAAAACTTTTTAGTCCATAAGAAATCACGGTCCTTCTTGGTTAAGGGTGTCGATAGGGAAATAAAATGGGGGAAAATAGGACAAGACCCATTAATACTATCCCATGAGAGAAAAGAAAAAACACATCTCTATAATAATATTGGTTTTTTATCAATAAAAAAATTGTTATATCATTAAGATATTAACAACTATTCCTTGGAGGGATACTATAGGTTTGTGAAAATGTACCTCATGTGTCCAAAAAATCACCTAGTGAACTTTATATGACATCCTGAGACGTTATATATCTTGTATTCCATGTAAAAAATATTAATATCAACATACGTGGGTTAATACCAATTATAATTACCCAATTTATTATTTTCAAAGTTACAACATTTGTTTTTGATTCACTAACACATGAAATAACTATTTAGGCTTATATTCTTAGAGAATTATAAAAAATAAATTATATAAAATAACCTATGTCTTTATCATAAAATGGGATTTTTATCCATTATACCCCGAACTAATTATTTTATAATAATTCTTCAACATATACCGAAAAATTATCCAAAAATAATACCCTTTTGTAGACATATTATATAATATACTTCTTCATATTTTGAGGAAATTAAAAAATAATATGGGTGAGGATAGTTTCTTATAAATAGAAAACATAAAATTAAAATTATCATGAATATATAAGGCATAAAAATATGGAAGATTGAATAATCAATAAATATACAATTTAATCAATAATGTGAGCCTCAAATTTATCCATTGGTGATAATAGAGTATAAATAACATGGATAACAATAACTATTTTCTCAATTAGGGAATATAGAAGTTAATAATTTTAAATATTTTATACATATTATAAATAAGACACTTTTAAAAACTAAATATGAAATATAAATATTAAAATTGATGGCATGCCATAATGATTATCTCAAACGACATATCAATGCATAGAGGGGTTATAAAATTCTAGGACCTACCTATCATGAAACATGTATAATAAATTTCAAAAATATTGAATGATTAATAAAATAAATGATTAATATTCCTTAACTATCAATAAATATATACATTGAATTAAAAATATATAATTTAATTATTACCAAATTAATAAAAAAAGTTTAGTATATTTCCTTCAGGTAATACCATATCTAGAAATGATATATTATTATGTAAATATTGAAATGATAAATATATCCATGAAAGAATAGAATATTTTTGTAATTTCTAATGAATAATTAAGTGTGATATAAAACATAGCGTTAAATAATAAAAACAGTCCTTTGAACAAAATAAGTTATAAAGAAAAAATAAAATAATTTATAAAATAAGGCAACCAATTCACAATGAATGAATGTTCGAAAGTAAATAAAAGTATTTCGATAATTAAAGAGAAAAATTAAGAAATTGTTTTAATTTATTTCTTTTCATTTTTTCAGCATTATACTAATAAAGTATAAAACTCAACTAAAACAATTTTTTAAAAGGTGTTAAAGGGACTTTGGAAAATTTATGTTTTTAAATAATATAAAAAATATATTTTTGAAAATAAAAATTTTCCTTTGTAATAAAAAATTTTTTGGAATAAGAAAATATACATAAATTACATGAGTCCCATTTTTCAATGATTTTATGAAAATAAAATCCCGTTAATTTTATTAATAAAAAAAAATTTAAAAGTTTCTAGAATAATGGGATAATGATTTTATTTGAAAACCACAAAATGTTTTCCTGGGATATTGATAATGAATATGAATTATGATGTTACGGATTTTTAACCAGGATATAAAATTTAAAAAACTCATTCCTTTCACACTTTTGTATATATAGAGTAAAAAATGACCGAAATGGAAGCTGATGAAAATATTAATTTCATAAATTTTAATATTAAGTCAACTTTAATCCGATTTACCTTAATTAATCATTGGTCTGTATCAAATAACAACATTGAAGATAAATTAAGAATATTAATATAATGGAAAACATTTTCGACCAAAGATGAGAAATATGGTAAAATTTTATTATTATAACCCTTATAATAGATTTGAGAACCAAATACGTGAGGAATTGATAGAATAATAGTGAAATAAAAAATTAATCAAATTAAATGAAAATAAATGGTATTAAAAAATAACTATATTATAATTCCCTTAGTGGAAATTTAAAAATAAGTATTCTTAAAAAAATGAGATTAGAAAATTACCCACTATGATTTTTCTATCTTTCAAATCAAAAGCCGTGGAATGTTAGAAAATGATGTAGTTATATAAATCCCAAAATATATATTGTTAAAATATATTCACATGGAATTTTTGTAACTATATAGAAGAAAACATGGTGCATAATAAGAAAATTTTCTAAAGAAGTTAAAATTAAACAAAAAAACCCTTAAAAATATTATAACACATGTATCAAAACCATTATAATAGTAAATTAGAAAAGGAAAAGAAATTACCATGATTATAGAATATATTATAATTTAATATTTAAAATAGGAATCATATGTTCCATATAATGTAAATAAGTGTTTTATTCAAAACATATCTCAATGAAGGATATTTGATAGGATAACCCTTACCTTGGATTCCCACTTGGTCTGACTCATTCCAAAATACTAAATAATTAATTTATATTTCTTAATAATACATATAATGTCTATATTTATATATATATATATTTACTTATATCATTTATTTAGAACTTATTTTTACCCATATACTGCTAATTATTAGTTATAATGTATTCTTTATTTGTTCATAATTTTTTTCTCATGAATGTTTTGATTTTGTGGTTTTAGCCCTTACACCTTGTTCATAATTTCATTTTTGTATATAAATTTAATAAAATATATATATATATCATATATATATATATTAAATACATTTTTTATTACTATCTATAAAATGAGGTGATGAAAAACTAATTACATTTCTCCACAGAGGTGTTATTATCCACGTATGCATGAGCATCATTTGAATTTTCCAAGGAATGAGAAGGTAATAATGTAGATAATACATTCACATTATGGAAACAAAATTATGTTATAAATTTTATATATATTCAATATCTTTATCTTTATAAATACCCATGAGATCAATTGAAAAAAATAAAATACATCGCTTTAGGGAGACGATAGTCTATACGTCCGCATTAGCGATGTTTTCATTTCCCATTTGAGGGAAAGAATAATGAAAATTATTATAAAATTTAAATTTTTTTATTAGTAAATTAATTTTTTAATTATTTTAGGATGATTATATATTATTTTGATAAGTTTAAAAAAGAAATAAACTTTAAAAATCTTGGTAAGAACATGTAGCTCTTCATTGGATAATATCAATTGAAAAATAATTTAAGTACCATTGGAGGTGTCTTTTGGAAATAAAATACCCTACAAGTCATTGATAAGGGTTTTGGAGAGTGTAATTTTCTAGATAATGGTAGAGATAAAGGAGATTATTTTGTGTGTTCAGGTGAGTTGGGGTAGTTTCCTTTTATAAGTGTCAGGTGTGGCACATTTGAAAACATTATTAGCATTAAAATATAATTAATGTACTTTTCATGGAAGGTTGATTAATTTTTCTCCAATTTAGAGTATTGGATTATTTTTTGTTGAATTAAACTCAAAAAATATCATTTATAAAAATTATAAATGTATTTTAGGCTTTATCATTTTATTACCCTCATATTTAAACCTTTTATATTTTATTGCAGTGATAAAATTTTGACATGGTAACTATTCATAATGGATAAAAATGAAATTTAAATCATTAAAAAAATTGGAATAATTATAAGAAATATGAAGTCATTTTTTTAAAATTCGATGTTCGTAATTGATAAATTATGTTAATATAAATTTTCTGAATGCACCGTGAAACCGTTACTTATAAAAGTGAGTTTTATGTATAATAGTTAATTTATAAAAACTATAATGTATAATATTTATTTGAAAAGACTTAATTGGATTATAATTGTAAAAAATGGATCTTATTTTAATTTAAAACACAAAATATTGAAATTTACTTTTTTAAAACCTGACTATTAAAGAATAACAATTTTTTTATTTTCATGAAAAAAATTAAACTTCTACATGGTCAACAAAATATTTCTAAGTGAAAAAAATATTATAAATGAATTAGGAGATATGTTTAATGGAGACTCCATGAAAGTGGTGTCTGTCAGCCATGAGGTAGTAGAGGAAGTAAGACATGTTAATGGAGCCTCCATGACCCCAGCGGTGACAGAGGGACTGGAAGGCTCAGATCAGTTTGAGAATAATCTGAACATTCAGGCTACTGGTTTGGGCATAGAGATTGCAAGCATAGATTTTCAGTTTATGGGAAGGGGTCTTGAGCAGAAAAAAATCTCTAAAGAACCTAGGGATCCATATCAGAATACACCTATTATCATGGCATAGGTATGTTCTATTGACTTGATAACTTGTTCATCAAATCGTTTTGTAGCTCTGGCGGATGTTCAGATAATGGGAAATAAAGGGCTAGAAGAGGGAAGGACTCTCTACCCTGCAATTCATACACACACCCTCAATACTAGATTAGTGATAGATGTCCATGATGCTGGATAGCAAGGTGTGGTAAGGACGACCAATCCTCTTGTTGGAAGGAATTGTCCAAATGATTGTGATCCATGCAAGGAAAACCAACCAGGAAGTGTGCTGATAAACATGAAGAAAAGTAAATATACCTCTCCCCATATGGTTCAACATATGAAATGGGGAGATGATTCTGATAATGAGAAGGAATGTGGCAACAACAGATCATCCTATAGGGACATTGTGAAGAAGGGGAGTAAAGAGATGATGGGAAAGGAGATGAGCGAGAAAAAAAAGACAGGAGAAGGTTATGAAAGGACTACATAGATCTCCCAAAACCAATGGTGACTAGGTCTGCCTATAAGAAGGGTGGTGGAGGGAAACCTAACTTGGAAAAAAGGTAATACCACAAAGCGGACTTACAAGGAACAACTAACCAAAGAGCTATTTTTCTATAGGAACCAGCACCCTGAACTTTTCAAGAGTTACGAGTCCTCTGAATGGGAATCAACTACACAAGATGGCAAGGGACCTGATTATGGGTATGAAGATGGGAATGGGTTCGATGTGATGTATTAACCTTTTTTTTTATTTTCTTTTCACTTTACTTTTTTCTGATAATAATTTGGGAGATCAGACTTTCATCTCATCTGAACCATCCTAGTATATTTAATTACTCAAAAATTGATTAATTTGTAGATTTTTTTTAAAATATACCTTTTTAATGTTGGATTATTTTAATCATATCATATTAAATAATTATTTTCTAATCATTAAATTTTATCAATCTAAACAAATTTAAAAAATTTAAGTATCATAATTGATAACTATTATTATTTTTAATAAATTTTTATTATAATATATTTTGACTCATTTTAGTTTAGTGTTTCCTGATACATATATTATAAACAACTGTTTTATTTAAATTGGAAATAAATATTAAAATATTAGTGTGTTACGTAATCTCTATCAAACAAATTATATGATCAAAATTTTATTTTTTTACTGAAAACTTTTTGTATCATGAAATAGAAATTTTATTTATATTTATCATTAATATTAATTTCTAAGAGACTACTTGGAATTTTTTTATAATTGATTATTTTTAATACAATATAGGTATCATTATAGGACTTATACTTTGAAATTTGTTTCCGAATTCATACCATTAATGTTATGTGGTATTTTGTAAAAAAATAATTGATAGATTTATCTTTTTATTATTTTATTTGTTGAATTATTTTATCATCATGACAATGAATATCATAAAAAGATAAATACTGGACTTATTTTCATTCCAAAAGCACAATTTTTTCTTGAGGTATTGGCTCGAGAATTTTTCCACCTATGCTTCATCTAAAACTGTAATTGAAAAATAACCCTGATGAGTTTTCATTTCTAAATCACTAAAAATAAAATTTTCTAATATCAAAATATCTACATAAGTAATTAAATGTTATTCCTCATATCTATAGATATTAACTACAAATAAAAATGTTCATTATAAGTAATGATAATACCCAAATAAAATATGAATAAAACATCATTAAAAAAATTAAAAAGTATTATACAATGCCTCAATAATAACCCCTAAATTTTTATTTAATTCATTCAAAAAATACTTAACAGTAAAAATATTTAACCCTAAAAATATTTGAAATGTGTTTTAATAAATTAAAACCCAATGTCAAAAATATTTGATCACATATTCTCCCACAATCAACAATACAATTATCAATAAAAGTTACTATTTACTCATAATCACAAAAAAAACATATATATTCACTAGTCATATAATATCTAAAATAAAATAATAATTTTTCAAAAATCAATATTTCCACGTGGATAATAAACTAAAACACAATTATTTATGCATTAAAATGTTTTCTGAATCAATATTCCCAAGTTGTATCACCCACTTAAACACAATCCAACATATACCATAATCATGAATTTTGGTAATCACCTCCCTGAATTACATTTTCATAAAATTACCTTTCAATAATGAAGGTTATTTATACATTCCCAAAAATATGATAAACATATTTTTCCCTTAATAAATTTAATTACCTTTACTGAAATTCACATACTAACCAAATGGTTACCTACAAAATAAATATTTCTACTAAAATAAAACTCTTCTTGAATTACTACCTCAATAAATTACATAGTTACCATAATTTTTATATCCACCTTAACCATGTCATCCTTGTTAATGCCAAAAAATGTCGCACACTATGATTTTATATGTTTTTTTGAAATAATCATTGTGCATTCAATGTATTATATGAAACTCATTATCGAGTCTAAATGAACCTATAAAGCCCCAACCCCCAAAGCCTAAAGATAGTGAATTATTTTAATACATTATAATAATTACAGGGAATAATGTCTTGAAGGAAATATCAGTTTATCACTCTTGGAAAATATATTAAATACATGAGATTTAAATTAAAACTAAAAACGTAAAAATTCAACATAGATAATTCATTGTGAATTCCATTATTCTCCTTAGTTACCCATGTATATAAATCATTATACACTTCTTAAAATATTGGGAAAATGAAACATAAGAAAGGGGTGACCTCTAATGCCCAGTAAGGGTAAAAAATTTCATAATCAGTCATATATAAGCATAAAATTTTAAGGCAAGGTATATAACTGAAACATAAGAACTTTAAACATAATCTTCAACGTATTATGGAAAGAATAAATCAACTAATTCCAATTAAACATTAATATTGATATTCTACTAGTTTAATAATCAAATTTAATATGAATAAATTATCTCATAATTAGGTAATGAATAATTAGAGACATCATAACCACAACATCAAGGCCTCATACCAAGACCATACATAAATCGGTAAAAACCCAAACAAGTTTGTCTTATGATACCTACGATGCATCGGTGGCCTATAGATAGACCCACCCATCAGTTATGAATTCCAATGCACTACTCATATTAAAAGATTAAAACATAACATAAAAAATCATTTTAAAACTAGAATATGAATAGTTAATACTTTAACCACAATCAATGAATTGTATCAAAATAATACGTACTCTATCAATCATATCATAAAACCTACAATACAATATAAATGATTTTATCATAATATATGAAACTCAGTTAATCATAATACCATATAAATTATATTGACATTTATGAAAATAATCTAATAAAATCATTAAAACTATATGACGGAAATATCATTTTTTTACTTGGAAATATTTTAAAACTCGATCAATTAAAAAAGAAAAAAATTCTTTTCAAAATAACTTTGTAATATTGTAAGGGATGCTTCCGAATGGTACTAAATCATAACAATTTAAAATATCCACCTGTGCTATATAAGTTAAAAAAACATTCATTCTTTAATTTGATGAAAAGATCATAAAGTTCCTCATTTTGGGAAACTAGAGAAATATTCCTTTGAAAATGTTTTATAAAATATAAAACATGGGTAAAAATGACTTTAATATTTTTTGATAATATTTTATAATACATTTTATGAAACACATGCATGGATAATAAGTATTCCATAGTAGATACTTGCATATAAACAACCTCAGACAAAAATTAGATCGTCAAATTAACCCTTAACTTATAATTTCCATTATTTGAAAGAGAATTAACCTCCTGTAAAATGTTTAAGTCAACTTATTAAATTATACCATGAACATTTAATTATTTATGATATCATATATGATCATTTAATTTCATTTTATTAATAATATTTTTGTATTACCATTATTTCAGGTGTTAACTTCTTCTTTTTCCTATGAGTTTTTTGTTGTATAATTCACGTTTCTTATGAATATGATTTATATTATTAATATCAAGATTTATATTCTATTCATAAATTTAATATTTACTCATAATATTAATTTTAAAATTATTATTTAATGGTTAATGTGGAGAAGTAATCTCACTGTATTGTGGATATGGTAGGTCATACATACGCACGAGCAACAATATCATTACTTTAACGGTTAAATGATAAATTATTAGATGGTATATTAATTATACCGAATCATAATAATTTAAAACTATGAATATAAATTTTCCTCATCATTATACCCATACATATAAGGTAGTTTAGAATAACAAATTACACCACGACATGGAGAAAGTAAGTCATACGTACACACGCATGGTGAAATTGTTAATCATAGGATGGATAAATGAAGGAATATGGATTTAACTTAATCCTAATAAAATTTCAACATATACATGATATTGGTGTTCATACTTTATTATTTAAACAACATAGGATGAGTAAGTAGAAATTAAAAGGGACTTTAAAAGAGTTGATAAAACCATTGCATTTTATTCAGGTATATCCTTTTGATTTTCCCAAAACGGCTATTAGGATTGAGTTTTTTCAAATAATTAGAGACTCTTGGATGAAGTGATGTAATATGGGATGATAATTGTGAAGTGTGTTGATCAACTAATGGGTTCATGGTTGGGTGATGAAGTGAGGGAGGAGGTTCCCTTTATATGGGTGTGAAGGGGCACTTTTAGAAACTCTCAAAATATTAAACTCATAAAATACTATTGTAGATCCAATTACATAAAAATAGTTTATTAATAGAAATAATAAGATATTTTAGACCATAAAATATCCCTTTGTGATTATTTATGATTTTTTGTATTTTTAAATAATTTAATAATAAATTTACTCAAGAAGATAACATTATTGGTAAATTTAATACAATTCATATAATTTGACTGTAAATAAATCAATATGCAGTGTCAATTAAAATAAAATTATTTATTACATCTATAATATATCTTACTGATATTATAAATTCTAAATAGACATTAAATAATTTAGAAAATATAAAATTTAATATTAATAAAATCATTTATTCAATTTTTAAGTTAATTAAATAAATATTATTAGAGTGGAAATGCATTTTAAGGTAATTTCATAACTTATAAAAATTGAAAATATGTTTATTTAATAAATATGATTTAATTTTTATCAATATATACATTCATATTCATTTATATCTTCATTTGGGTCCAATGTGGACTCATAAATTATATTAAAATACTAGATAGAGATATTTTGTAACTATCTATGATTTAAATAATATATAATTTATTTCCGGGGAAAAGTGTTCATTAAACAACTCAAAATAGAACCTAATGATATAATTACCTAATTTTCTACATCAAATAATTTCTTTAAATTTTTTGGTTTTAATTTAATTTTTATAATTTTGATTTACCGTTAATTAATATACTTAATTTTAATTGTGGTAATAACATTTAAAAGAGGGAAAGTTTATAAATGCGTAACTATATAGTGTTAATTCTCCATAAATTAAAATTTTATTATACTTTAGACCATATAATAATCATTAATATTTTTTAAACTATTTTTAGGTCTAAAATTATTTAATAATGTTTTATTTTTATAAAATATCAATTGTGTCAATTTTGACACTTCATAACTTTGACTTTATTTAAAATCAAAAATGAAATATAAATTAAAAAAATCTTTTAATATGCTCTTATAATTTCATGGTAACCTATAAAATTCGTGGATCAACATAATTAATTTAAATTATATTTCTTTTAATATATTTAAAACCAATTATTTGATATTTCTGTTAATAAAATAATTTATGCATCACTATTATGTCATAATTAATGGTATTAAAATAATATATAAAAATTATAAATAATTTACTATGATGTAGGTAATTATTTTTTCTTTCATATTGAATTTATAATAGATCTTATTTTCTATTTGTCACCGTATTAAAATTAATATTCTTTTAAAAAATGAGAGTGTGAAATTTTGTCACATTCATTGGTTTTAATAATATTCATGTCATATTCATGTAAAAATGTCAATTAAGTAATCTCATTTCATTCCTTAGTTGAAAAGGTCCGAATTTAGTCACCAAATATGATTTTTTACATATTTTAGGGTAATTTTATATTATTATTTTTACCTTTATTTACCCATGTCTAAATCACGGTAATTTTTTTTACTAAAGTTACTATTCTTAATGTATGAAAATAAAAAGAAACTTATTTACATAATTTAGTCCCATGTAATAAAATGATTGAATCTATTTTTCAATATTCAAAATATTTATGTTACATTAATTAAAATAAAATTAATCCCATTTATGGAATGAGAAAACATGTTTTTTTAAAAAGTAAAAAATTTCAAAAGGTCGACCTGTGTTTATATCCAATTTAAACTTATAAATAATTCCAATTACCCAAATTATATTAAATGATAAAAATAAAATCTAACTATACTATAAAACCAATGTAATTTATAATTTAACATAATAAATTATTTAAATGTAAAAAAGTTGTTTTAATTTAAAATTTAGTAAATTTTACTTTTCATCAAAAAATGAATCTTAATTATAAAAATACAAAAAATGGAACCAAAGTAAATTTTGATATTATACATTCAGAGAAGTAGTTTATTTTTGAAAATTTAATATAATAAAGTGTCATAAAATTATATTAAAACAGGTTCTCCATCAAAAGGCGGAAAAATTGTATTTTTTGAAAACTACTTTTCTTATTCGAAAAAGTGAATTTGTTCTTATATGATGTCTAGAAGAAACATGATATGAATGATTAAATTATTTTTAAAAAGTAAAATTTAAAACTTGGATAATACTATTGATAAGTGAAAATTTAAGGACTAAGTTATATATTTTATTAAATAATAAGATTATATTAATATACTATTGTATAAAAAAACTAGGCACTATGTGTAATGCAGGAAAACTCATAATTGTGTGTAGTCTAATAATAAAAGATGTTACTTAATAATAATGAAATCAAAAATATTATATTTATTTAGAAATGAAAATATTTTAAATTCTCAAGGTATTACTTTCTCCCTTCATCAAAAAATTGCATCGTCACAATTTGAAATTGCACTTAGAAAATAAAAGGTTTATACATAAAAAATACCTTCATGGAAAACTCAAAATAAAAATAAGGTTAGAACATATAATACTAATAAGAGGTAAAGGGAAATGTAAAGATTACCACAAAATTAGAATTTAGAATAGAAGAACATTAATGTATAGTAGAGATACATACTTGGAGGAAAATCATAAATATTAATATAGAGATATTGAGTTCATCAACCACAAACAAGGGAATAATCATTTTAAAATTAAGGGCCCCAAACCCATAAATCTTTGATGATATAAAATACAATCGGTTCAACAAAAATTAAGGCATTAGGGAAACATATTTTTTTAGATCCTCTTTCCTAGAGTTGCGGGATTAGTTTTCTATCCTAAGGAGAACATTAGTAAACTTAATTTATTCCCTTAATGTTATCCGTTGGTTGTGATTCTATCTATGTTCACATTGTTTTGTTGACATGTATTTGGGTAATCTTGATGATTCTTTTTGGATGAATCACTTTTAACAAATCATACTATCCAAGAGTATTTCATTAATCTATTAAATTCTTACTAAAACCAAATATGTTTTCACATGATATCTAATAAATAATACTTAACCCTCAAAAAATAATATCCAATATTCAACATAACCCATTCCAAACTTATTACTAAACAAAATCATTCATTCCAAATTCAGTGTCCAAAAAGGTTTATATATTTCTAAAATACATTAGATTCTCCAAAAAACGTAATGTAGCTATTATTGTCATATACCATTATCACCTAAAAATAATAATGAACTCATTAATCCATCCATATACAAGATGAAGAAGTACTGTAGTACAATCCTTACATATGTCATGATTCTTATAACCAGAGCACCAATGAAGAAATAATTGTTGAATCTAAATACGAAAAAACCATAATCATTCCACTTCACTCTTAAACCCTTAACTATTATTGAAAATAATATTATATAATACTTCTTTATTTCATTTCCCTTTCCCAATATCTTTAGCATCAAACAATATATCCATTTCATGTATGACCTTTCAATTTCTAACCATTGACCAAAACACAATGCCCAAATTGAGAAACACAAATCATAGTGATATTATCAAGAAGAATCATTTATAATATCTATATATTATGAAACCTTCTCCTCGATTTTATTTTCTATTGGATTAACCTAGGTTATCCATTACCAAATATAAATTATGATATACTATACTTGGAATTATCTTCAAATTCATTCAGAGTGTTATTTTTTCTAAATATAATTTCCAAGGTTGTTGATAAACTTCCTATGATACCAACTCTAATACCCTAACCATAGAATCCCAGAGTTGATGAATTATTTAAATATGTTGGCTTGATTATGTAAAATGAAATCTTGAAGGGCCGCTCAGTTTAATAGTCTTGTAAAATATATTACATAGATGAGATTTACATTAAAATTCCAATCATTAAATAAAACATAGATTATTCTTAGAGAATGACATTTTTTCCCTTTATTAACCCAGTATATCAATCATACAACGCTTCTTCGAATCCTGGTAAAACAAAACATAAGAAAGGGGTGATCTCTAATGTTTAGTATGGGTAAAAAGTATAGCAAAAGCCATTATAAATATGCCTGCACTTTTAAGGAAAGGCATTAAACTGATACACAAGCGTTTTAATCCTAATATTGAGCATAATATGGAAATAATAAATAAAATAATTTACTTTAAACATTCATATGGACATTATACTAGTTCAATAAACACATGAAATATAAATATCTAATCTCATAATGACATAATGTATAATGTTGGACATCATAACCACAATGTCAATTTCTCTTGCCAAGGGCACACATAAACGGGTAAATGAACAAACAATATTTTTCACATTAGATATACTTATATTTTTAAGGGCTACAGTGGGCCCCATCTATTGCTTAGTATGTCCAATGCATTTCTCATATGAAAAGGGTGAAGCATAACATAATAATTTATATTAAAACTAGCATACGAAATGATAATACTTTAACCATAAACCATGAATGAAAGAAAATAGAAAATCCAAATTCAAACATACCATATAACATTCAACAAAATATGGAATATTCTATCATAATAAATAAAACTCAATTTAGCATAAAATTAAACCAAATATGTTGACATAGATGAAAATAAACTAATAAAATCATTAAAACACTTTGAGAGAAATATCTCTTTTTTTACATTGAGATAATTTTAAAGCATCTCAACTATAAAAGAAAAAATTTATTTTGAAAATAACATTGTAATCTTTTATTATAATCTTTAAAATGGTAAGGTGTTATAATGGCAGAAATAGCCACTCAAACCATAGAAGTTAAAAATACATTCTTTCCTTAACTTTTCTAAAAGGTCATTGAGTACCTTATTTGGAAAACCATAGAAAGATTAGTTTTAATTTTTTTTATAAATTTTAGATCATCTATAGAAATTGATTTAAACAATTAGTGAAAATATTTTGAAATTCGTTTTAAGAAATATTGACATGGATGATAAATATGTCCCAATAGATACTAACATATAAACAGCCTTGAATAATATTTAGATTGCGAAATCAACCCTTAACATGTAATGTACTTCAGTAAAGAGTGAATTACCTGCTATTATAATGGTTTAATCCTATTTTTAACTAATAGAAAGACCAAATATATATTTTTTATTTCATATATGATCCTCATATATCAATTTTTAATAATATTTCAGTATTAACATAGTTTTGGGTGTTAACTGCTTCTTTTCTTTATGAATGTTTTGTCATATAATCCATTTTTATTATTCATAGTATATATTTTATTCATATAAATAATGATATTTTGTTCCTAAGTATTATATTTATTCATTATATTAATTTTATAATCATTCTTGTATGTTTTATTTAGAGAATGAATCTTATCGTGTCATGGAGATGGTAGGATGTACATACGCATGAGCGACAATATCGTTAACTTTATAGTTAAATGGTATAGAAATAGATAAAATATTAATTATATAGAATCATAATCATGTAATTTTATGTATATAATTTATAGTCATAATTATACCAATAAAAATAAGGTAGTTTTGAAAAACATATTACACCATGTCATGGTGACGGTAAGCCGTACTTACGCACAAATGGTGAAATTGTTAATAATAGGATGGATAAAAGGAGGAATATGGTTATACCATAATTCTAATAACATATCAAAATATAAATTATATGGTATTTATTACTTTATTTGGAAAACACATAGGATGAATAAGTAGAAAAATAGAATAACTTTTAAGGTGTTTATAAAACTGTTACCTCTTCTTCGGGTATCTTGTATTGATTTTCACAAGAGGACTCCTTGGGTTGGATTGTTTTGAATATTATGGAATCTAGGCTGAATTTAGGGAATTATTTAAGAGAATTGTGTAGGGGTTGGCCGAACTAAAGTGTTAATGTTGGTGTGAGGAAGTGAGGGAGGATGTTCCTTTTGTAAGGGAGGGGAGGGACACTTTTGGGAACTCTCAAAATATTAAACAATAATAAGATTATTATAAATCTAAATACATAAAAATGTAACATAAATGAAAATTATAATACGTTTTAGAACGTATCATATCCCCTTGTTATTATTTATCATTCTTTTCATTTTTAGATAATTTAATAATAAATTAATTCAACAAGATATCATTATTTCCAAATTTAATAATATTCAGTTAATTTGAAAAAAAAATACATTAAGGAAAATTGACAATTCTAATATAACGATTTTAAGCTTCTATAATAAATAATATAAATCTAGAGAATTAGTTTTACATATTCAATAATTCAAAATAGTTAAAAATTAATATCTTAATACAACTTATTCAATTTTTATGTTAATTAAATAAATATTTTTTTAGAGTTGAAAAGAATTTTGAGGTAATTATATAAAATATAAGATTTAAAAATAAAATTTCTTCATGAAAATTATTTCATTTGTATCAAAATAGACATTTATATTCATTTATAACTTCTATTTTGACGTTTGTGAACCCATAAAAGATATTAAAATACAAGATAGTGATATTTTAAAACTCTCTAGGATTCAAATAGTATATAATTTATTTTTTAATGAAAATTTTCCATTAAACAAGTCATAATATATCTTAATGTTATAAGGATCGTGTATTCTTAATAAAAAATTATTTTAATGTGTGTTTGTTATATTTTAAACCTTATAATTTTGATTTACCCATAATAAATCTATTTAAATTTAGTTGTGGAAATAAAATTTCCAATATTAAAAGGTTATATATTTTTAATTATATGGTGTCAATTTTCTATAAATAGACATGTTATGACACTATAGGCCATATAAAAATAATTTTTTATTTTTTTGATATTATTTAATAAAGTATTATATTTGTAAAATATCAATTTTGTCAATTTTGTCACTATTCATATCATTGACTTTAATTAAAATCCCAAAAAAATATAACTTCTAAAAAATGATTTAATATACTCCTAACATGTCATATTATATAAAAAAAAATTCATGGATCACCATAATTAATTAAAATTATATTTATTAGTATTTTTAAACTCATTTATTTGATATTTCTATTAATACAATATTTTCAACATCATTATTTTGTCATTGTTAATGATAAATATTAAATCTCGAGGAATTATAAATAATTAACAATGATTTAGGTAATTCTTCTATATTTAAAGATACTATTTATAATTGATGTTATCTTTTGTTTATCCGTATATTAAAATTAATATAATTATATAAAATAAGAGTGTGACATTTTATCACATTAATTGAGTTTAATAAAATTCATATCATATTCAAGAACAAGTGTCCCTTAAATAATAACATTTTGAACCGTAGGATATAATTCTCTAACATAGCCATAAAATACGATTTTAATGGTTTATAATTTTTTCAAATATTATATTTAACTTTAATTACATGATTTACCCTTAACCGTGGTAAATAATAAATTACTAAAGCTAAAATTCATAATATTAAGAAAAGATAATTTGGACCCACTGATTCTAAATATCGAATTAATTTTTAAAAATTCAAAACACAAAAGTTGTAGTAATTAAATTAAAATTAATCACATTGATGGAATAAGAAAACGGGTTAAAAAAAAGTAAAAACCATCAAACGATTGACTTGTGTTTATATCAAATTTTATTGTGAATATAACTCAAATTACATAAATTATATTACATTATAAAAATATAATATAATAATACTTTAAAACCAATCAAATTTATAATTTGACAAGATAAATTATTTTCATGAAAAGAAGTGTTTCCAATTAAAATTTAGTATTTTTCACTATTCATCAAAACATGAAACTTATCAGAGAAGACAAAAAATTGAACCAAAGTAAATTTTTATTTTTAAATTTTAAATAAAACGTTTATTAATTTAAATTATATATATATATTTTTTTTAAAAAAACTAAATTTAAAATGGGTGCACCGTCAAATGGCAGCAAAACTGTATTTTTTGAAATATACTTATTTTATAAAAAAATTGAATTTCATATTATATCATATATAGAAAACACATAATATGAATGTTAAAATTATATGGAATATAAAAAATTTAAAAGGTGGTTAATAATATTCCTAACAGCTAATTTAACTACTAGGTTCTAAATTATATTAAATAATGATATTTTATTAATACAATGTTGTTCAGTAAAATTGGGTTTTTTAACACAGATGAACTCATTGTCATGTGTGGCATTTGATTAACATGGTGTTGTGAAAAATTACGGAAAGAAAAAAAATTAAATTTTCTCAAAAATGCAAATATAGTAAAATCTCAGGGTGTTATAGAACCTGTGATATGGTATACATTTATAACCTAACCATTTGATTAGAAGTTGTTAATATGAAAATCCACATAATAAAATATATATAGATATTTTTTGCAAGATTAAAATTTATTTATTAATGACTATTAAATAATAATTAAATTTTTACGAAAATAATTTAATGATTTAAAAACATTTTTTTTCAATGAAACATATTTTTATTCTTGTTACTGATTATTATCTAATTTTTTCATTTATCACTATTAAAGTGTAATTTTAATGAAATATATTCATAATGTATTAATATGAATACATAAATTAATTATCTAAAGGTTATATGTTAAGATCTGATTATTTTATGGTAAAAATAGATATTTTTCATAAAACAATTTAATATATTAAATAAATTATCCATGATGAATGAATTTAATGAAAATTATAGACTATATATTCACTCAAAAAAATATCACACTTTTATATATTTTAATTTTCATGTATTTTATGTAATTTTTTTTCTTCAAAAATAATTTTTATTAAAAAGTTTTTAATTTACTTTCTTATGCTTATTTTAAAATTAAATTATAAAACCTATATAAATTTTATTTCAAAAATTGCATTCCATGTATTGAATCAAAAGGGACATTTTTTTACTGATCCCACTTTAATTTTTGGTTATAATGAATATTAAAAAATAAAAAATTTATTATGATGGGTAAGGTTAAAATAAGTTAATTGGGTGTGGGGTAAACCAAGAGATTAGGATAATATTAAGTCTTAAAATTTTTTAATGTTTATTTTTTAGAGTGTTTTAAACCCAAAATAATCTTAATTTTTAATACCTATTTTTTTAGTTACACTTTCATAAGAAAGTATCATTATATTATTTAAATCATTTATGTAATTCAAAGTGTTTCTTCTCTTTCAGTAATAAATGGGAACTTTCTCTCCTCTATTAGGGTATCAAACCTAACTTTTTGATTAGTATTTTAATTTACTCATAATTATTTAACAGAGATGTTAATGGTTAATGAAAAAAGAAGAATCGATGGCTTCATCAAGTAGAATCGAACCATATGAATCCCACTTATCAGAGCTTGGGAAGGAGGTGGCATCTTTGGGCTTCGCTTTGGAACAAGCCCAAGCCGAACTCCAGCTTATCAAGCATGAACTGAATCACCTGTGGGAGAAGATCAAGTGAATTTAGATTACTACTAGGGAAATGATATCCGATCCTCCCCAAGATTATCTCACCTTATCACACCTTTCACTTAGGTCTTATGCTGGTGTTATAAGGGGATATGTAACGAGACCGTAACTACTTTGTGTAATCTCTTGAGATAAATAAAATTGTGATTTCTTCCACTAGTGAAGATTGTGAATTTTCAGATGTCCGGATAAAAATAGGATCTATCTTATGGATGAATTTTGAAAAAAAGGATACATTAAAATATTTACCTAAACTGTAAATAATTAATGAAGAGTATGGATTTTCAAAAAATGATCTTATGCAAATGTGTTCAGTAAGAAATTTAGAGTTTAATATGTTCAAAATAATTTTGCTGAATAGTCAATTATGAATAGTAATTTTATGCTTAGGATTAGTAATGTGACCAAATGGATTATTATTATCACTTAAATAAAGTTTTAATATAATTTAGGAACCTTGATTAAGTAATATGATTCAATAAAATAAGTAAATTACTGTTACAGAAATTGTTAGTTAAGTTTTAGTTTTTTCAAGCGAATAGTGATTTTTATTTAAAAACAAAATTAAAAATATTTATAAAATTATTTTTATAAAATGGAGTTAATTTTTGAATTTAGAGCATTGATATTATGTTAAGGTGAATTTTTGGGATTTTTCTGAAAAAGTTGAATTGTCGATAAATAGTGAATTTTCGGTTTAGAGTTTTGGGTGTTTAATGACATAATTAGGGATGTAATAATAATGTAATAATTCTGTTCAACTTATGAATACTATTATAAGGTATGATGTGTCCCACGTGGCCAATACCATGGGAAAATACCATGGGAAAGCCCATGGTTTTTCCAAAACCACCAATGAGGTGTCCCTTGGACATTAATTCCTTGTCCCCTAACTTACCCTATAAATACCGACCCATTATCTCATCATTTATATTCCAAAATCTTCCTCATCGATGTTATGGTCTCCTTACCTCCCAAAGAGTTCTCCCAAGGTTCCCTCAAACCTCTTAAGGTCCCAAACATCATGATTTCGAGGTTACTCTTCAAGGTAAAGGCTCCTACCTCTCTCTTTCTTTTCATGTATTCTCCTTTAGGTCATTTATTTAAAGTTCCATGTTATTATGTTGGGGATATTCTTTTAAATTAATCCTACTTTCCTTTTAATTTTCATATGATGAGATACCCCCTCTGGCTCTCATCAATTTATTTCAACAATGTTTAAGTGGCGCTGCTAGGCTGCCGAATATTTTTTAAGGGATTCTTTCACACTTCCCATTTTCAATGTTCTACTTTCATGTCAAGTATTTTAAGTTCCTTTTTCCAAGTTGGGGTATTATATCTATATCAGTTATACTTTTATATTATATACATATGATGAGAGACCCTATTTGATCTAATGAATTCATTTTCTTAAGTTTTAAGTGACGCCATTAGGCTACCAAATTTTCATAAGAGAAATCTTATTTTTGTCTTCCTTCCATGTTTTTCATTTAATATGTCATGTCTTTAAAATTTAATTACCATGTTCTTATATCCTTTATTTTATGTCCCTCTAATATTTTATGGATCATTTAAGTGTGGGTGCCCTATGTCCCCTCTCTTTTCAAAATTTCAAAAAACCCTGCAACATAGCTGTTATGTTGCCAAATTTTGGTCTCATAATGTCTCTTTTTTTTAAATTCATTTATTTTATTAATTTAATACTAAAAAATCTTTATTTTATAGAGTTATTCACATATATATCAAAATTTTCTATTTTAAATTCTTGGATTTACATACATGAGACCCGCTTCCCTTTTCTGTCGGTTTAAAGTGACATAAAGATCACGTCTTCAAAGTTGTTTTTAAAATGTTATGACTATGAAATGACAATCATTTATTTTATGATATATGGGTTATTTATGAAATTATTGATGATGATATATGTGGTTCACATGATAATAAAGATAAATGAAGGGTGCACCCTGATATCACTCCAATGCATTGAGTAAAGACTTAATCTCTAGAGATGACAATTTTAACTATACCTTGGTAAATAACCATGGTAATTTTTTTAATGACACCTTGTGGATGGACCTTGGTGATAAAAAAATTACTGTATAAAAGAAATTTTATAGCCACATATTGATGTTATGTTCAATGTTATTTTCTTTATGATATGCCTATTCTTCTATTGCTCATGTCTTCATGTTTTTATTCAAGTTCTTGTTGATATCACAAGTACATTGACTCCCTTGTTTAACCTTAATAGGAGTTATGCTCACCCTTTCATTTGAATGTATGTCTCTAGGTTATGAGATGCAGTAATTCTACTTAGGATGAACTTATGAAGAAGCCTTTCAAGTGGTTTAGAAGAATGTTTTATGCTGTTTCAATGTTTTATGTTCCCAATTTCCAAGGCTCTAAACCTTAAAGATCCTAGGTTTTTTTAAATGTAAACAAAAGTTATGTTATAAAAATGAGGGATGCTATAGTAGGTATCAAAGGACAGTTTGGTTATTTATGGAAATTAGGGTATGAAACAATTACGAAGAACCCAATTGAAAAGTTTAAATATAGGAAAAAATTATTGGTATTTTGGGGAGTATTGAGTAAGTGGTTTATCAAACAAATACATCCCTGTCTGGATACGAGCAGGTAGAGGCAGCTCTGGCACAGATGTACATAGCGGTAAAAACAGAAAACACCACTTTGAGCTAGACTCGAATGGGAACCAACGCCTGACAATGGGCCTTGATGCACTCTTGGTTACGACACTCCAAGGGGATATGTTTGTTTAATCGCAAGCTTATTATGAATCATTATAAATGAATTTTAGAGAAATATAATTGCTTAAGCATGAAGTTTTAAGATGTAGAATCATTAATAATTAAATATTCATAAATAAAACAAGTTTCTCACTAAGATTTTATTCTTTTATAAAATGTAGGGAAATAGGAGGAACCATGAAAATGGTGACCGTAATAGACCATGCATTGACGAAACTCCGATGGAAGCCGGAATTGAAACATTCATGGGAATGATGAAGCAACTGACTGTAGTTATGAGTAATAAATTGAATCAAGCTGATAAGATGATATCACCAAGAAGGGTACAATATTTTCTTGAGTCCTTTATGCACCAACAACCACCAACATTTAGTGGATCAACTGACCCATTGGTTGCGGAACAATATATAATCCCCATTGAAAATATATTTTCTGTACTTCATTGTTCGGAACATGAGAAAGTCACCCTTTCTCTTTACTGCCTAAGGGGTTAATCTGATTAGTGGTGGTCACTGATCAAAAAAATGAATCCAAGAGGAGAGATGAAATCTATGGAGTGGGAGGAGTTCATGGGAATATTCATCAATAAGTATTTCCCTCATTCGATGAGAATGATAATGGAGAAAGAATTTCTCAAGATGAAGTAGAAGGAGAACGAATAGGTTGGAATCTACGAGATGAAATTCCCAAAGCTTTCCCATTATACCTCAAGCATTGTCATGGACCCTAATGGGAAGGTTGATAGATTCTTTGGTGGAATATGACCTCATCTGGTGAAGAATCTAGCCAACATGGACTATGATAGCTATGAAGAAATAGTTCAAAGTGCTATGAAAGTAGAATTGGAATATGGTGAGACAAATTGTTCTCACAAGTCTAATGAGAAGAAGAGAGCTCTAGAACCAAGCCTGGGAAGAAGCATTGATCAACAAAGAGGTGGAAAGAAAATTAAACTTTCCACACGCAATAAATGTGGGAAGAAGCATTCAAGGCACTTCTTGATCTAATGTTGCAAGTGCTAAAAGTGAGGAAAAGAAGGCCATATTTCTTGGAATTGTTGTAGTGAGGTGAATCCTCAACTTCCCAACACTAAAGAAAGTGGAAAGATGGTTCTGGCCCTACCCGAAGTCCAATGCTTCATGTGTGGACAGCTTGGGCACTTTGATAATAACTTTCTAAATTCGAGGGAAGTGGAGGGGAATCACCATCAACCTCAGAAAAGGCCAATAGAGCAAGGTCGTGATTTTTCTATAAACAAAACTGATTTTAAATCTACGAATGATGTGGTATCAAGTACCCTCGTTGTCCTCTCAAAACTAGAAAGTACATTGTTTGATTTTGGTTCTACGAATTACTTTAATTCCTCCATGCTTGCAAAGAATATAGAATGAATCCCTGAATTGCTAGAGGTAGAGTTTTTAGTCAAGACTCCATGTGGGATTATCCATGAATCAACAATGTTTAGAGACTCTAGTGTTTACTTTAGTGAGAACAATCTTATCAAAAATCTAGAAGTCATTCCCATGATTGAATTCGACATTATTCTAGGGATGGACTGGCTCTCAAAGAATAATGCTTTGATCAAATGTAGAAGTAAAGAAATATCATTAGTCTTGAATGAACAAACTACAATTATATTCCAAGGGGAGATATCCTGACCTGATCTTTGTCTAGGGGAACCTTCTATATCAATCTTTATGGAGTTAATCATTGAGGATGAAGAAGGAAATGGGAGTAAAGAAATAGAAGATGTTCCAATTGTTCAGGAATACATGGACGTATTTCATGAGGAGTTACCTGGACCTCCCCCAGAAAGAGAGGTAGAGTTATCCATTGAACTCATACCTGGATCTCAACTGATTTCTAAGACCCCATATAGAATGGAAAATATAGAGATATAAGAGTTAAAGAAACAACTCCAAGACATGTTGGAGAAGGGGTTTATCTGACCAAGTGTGACTCCTTGGGGAGAACCAGTTATCTTTGTGAAGAAGGATATATCAATGCCGCGATGCATTGATTATAAAGAACTGAACAGGATCATAGTGAAGAACATATACCATCTTCCAAGAATTGATGATTTATTTGACCAAATTCGTGGGGCTCAATTCTTCTCCATGATTTATCTTCAATCTGGTTATCATCAATTGAGGGTGAAGAAGGAAAATATTACAAATACTACCTTCAGATCAAGATATGGGCATTGTGAGTTTACTGTTATGCCCTTCGGCTTTACTAATGCTCATGCTATCTTCATGGATTTGATGAATAGAGACTTTAAGTACTTACTTGATAACCTTGTGGTAGTTTTTATTGATGATATTTTGATATATTCAAAAAGTCGTGAGGAGCATGATGTTCATCTGAGGGTTATTTTTCAAAATCTTTAGAAGGAGAGGCTCTTTGGAGAGTTCCACATGTGTGAGTTTTGGTTACAATAAGTGGATATCTTGGGGCACATCATAACCAACGAATGAATTATTGTTGACCCGACATAGACAATGGTTGTTGAGGAGTGGCCTCAACCCACAACAGTAACTGAGATTCTTAGTTTCCTTGGTTTAGCAGGATATTATAGAAGGTTTGTGAAAAACTTTTCACAGCTTTCTAATCCAATAACCAAGTTGACTCAAAAGGGGTTCAGTTTATCTGGACAAAGGAATCTGAGGAATGTTTCCAAGAGATGAAGAAGAGATTAGTTACTACATCTGTGTTAACACTACCCTCTATCGAAGAAGGATTCGTTTTTTTAGTGATGCCTCTCTGAACGGGATTGGGTGCATCCGAATGAAAAATGACAAGGTAATTTCTTATGCATCTCATCAGCTAAAGAAACATGACCAGAATTATCATACACATGATCTAGAGCTGGAGGAAATTGTTTTCGCTCTAAATATATAGAGGCACTATATTTATGGGGAGAAATGTGATATATACACCTGCAAAAAATGTTTAAATTATATTTTTACATATAAATAATTGAACATGAGACAAAAAAGATGGTTTGAGCTTATTAATGACTATTATTGTTCAATTAATTATCACTCTAGAAGAGAAAACAAAGTCACAGATGTGTTATGCAGGAAATATGTTGTTGTTCTGTGAATAATGAGGATCCTAGGAGATCCCTTGATTAAGGATCTAGAAAAACTGGACATGGGAATTGTAAGGGAAGGGACATAATCAACCCTATCCCAAATTATTTCTCAAACTTCATTACTAGAGATGATTAGGAAGGCTCAAAAAGAAGATATTTTGTTGCAGGATAAGTTTAAGGATGTGAAGGATGGGAAGTTTCCTAATTTCCATATTGATCAAGAAGGTGTATTGAAATTTTGTATAAGAGTCTATGTTCCATCTATTCCAGATATAAAGAAATAATTGATGGATGAAAATCATAGCTCTAAATTCACTATACATACGAGAAGCACTAAAATGTATATAGACCTTTGTGATCATTATTGGTGGGATAACATGAAGAGGGAGATTGCAGATTACACTACAAGGTGCCTGGTTTGTCAACAAGTAAAGGCATAATGACAACATCGAAAGAGGGTATTACAACTGCTACCCATACCAGCTTGGAAGTGGGATAATATCACTATGGACTTTGTCAATGGTCTCCCAAAAACGTCCAAAGGGAACAATGTGATATGGGTTATAGTGGACCGCCTCACCAATACTGCCCATTTTATCCCTTTTCGGGAAGATTTCTCTCTGAATCAACTTACCAAGATATACGTAAAGGAAGTGGTAAGGATACATGGGGTACCACTATCCATCGTATCTGATCGTGATCCAAGATTCACATCAAAAATCTAAGGAATTCTTCAACATGATCTGAATACTGAATTGAATTTTAGTACGGCCTATCATCCTCAAACTAATGGCCAAACTGAAAAGACAATTAAGACACTTGAGGACATGTTGATATTATGCTCAATGGAATTTAAAGGTGGATGGGATCAACCCCTACCATTAGTTGAGTTCTCATACAACAACAACATCTATTTGAGTATTCACATGGCACTCTAGAAGCTTTGTATGGAAAGTGATGTGTAACTCCTACTTGTTGGGATGAAGCTAGTGAGAGAAAACATCTTGGGCCTGATCTTGTGCAAGAGATGACAGAAAAGGTTCATGCCATCCAACAACACATAAAATCCGCTTAGAGTCGGAAGGAGACCTATGCTGACAACCGTCGAAGGGAATTTGATTTTGGTGTTGGCGACAAAGCCTTCCTTCAAATTTATCCATGGAAGAGTCATGCGGTTTGGGAAGAAAGGGAAACTCAGCCCAAGGTTCATTGGCCCCTATGAAATACTTGACCGCATAAGGGTAGTGTCCTATCATCTAGATATTACACAGAACCTAGCTCAAGTTCACGATGTTTTCCATGTATCTCTCTTGAGGAAGTACATACCCATCCCTTCGCATGTACTGAACCCAGAGGTGGTACAACTGGAACATGAGATCTCTTATGAGAAGCATCCAGTGGAGATCTTAGACCGTAGAGACAAGGTTCTATGCAACAAGAGTACCCCCCATGTGAAAGGGCTGTGGAGGAACAATAAGTATGAAGAAGCGACGTGGGAGCCTGAGGAAACAATGAAACAAAATTACCCTCACCTTTTCGTCTAGGCCTTTGGTTTAAAATTTCTGGGATGAAATTTTTTAAGGGGAGAAGAATGTAATGACCCAAACAATTTGATTATTATTGTAATTTACTTGTAACGATTTAACAGAGATGTTAATCGTTAATTTAGAAATAAGAATCGATGGATTCATCCAGTAGACTCGAACCATATGAAGCCCACTTAACAGTGCTTGGGAAGGAGGTGGCATCTTTGGGCTTTGATTTGGACCAAGCCCAAGCCGAACTCCAGCATGTCAAGCTTGAACGGAATCGCCTACGGGAAATGTTCATGTTAGTGGAGATTACCACTAGGGAAATGTTTTCTGAGCCTCCCCAAGATTCTATCACCTTAGCACACCATACATTTAGGTCTTATGCTGGTGTTATAAGGGGACATGTAATGATATTGTAGCTACTTTTTGTAATCCCTTGAGATAAATAAAATTGTGATTTCTTCCTATGGTGAAGTTTGTGAATTTTCATATGTTCGAATAAAAATAGGATGTATCTTATGGATGAATTTAGAAAAAAGGGATATTTTAAAATATTTATTTAAACCGTAAATAATTAATTATGTGTAAGGGTTTTTAAAAAATGGTCTTCTCCAAACGTGTTGAGTAAGAAATTTAGAGTCTAATCAGATCAACGTAATTTTTGGTGAATAGTAAATTATGAATATTGATTTTATGCTTAGGATTAGTAATGTGACCAAATTGATTAGTAATCTCACTTAAATAATTTTTTAATGTAATTTAGGCACCTTGATTAAGTAATGTTCTTCAATAAAATAGGTAAATATATATTTCATAAAATATTAGTTAAGTATTAGTTTTTCCGAGTGAATAGTGTTTTTTATTTAAAAAAAAATTAAAAAAAATTATAAAATTATTTTTATAAAATGGTGTTCATTTATGAATTCAGTGTATTGATATTATGTTAAGGTGAGTTTTTGGGATTTTTCTGAAAAAGTTGAATTTTCAATGAATAGTGAATTTTCAGTTTAGAGTTTCGGGTGTTTAATGACATCATTAAGGATGTAATAATTATTTAATAATTCTGGTAGACTTATGAATAGTAATATAAGGTATGAGGTGTCTTAAATGGCCAATTTCATTGGAAAATACCATGGGAAAGCCCATGGTTTTTCCAAAACCACCAATGAGCTGTCCCTTGGCCATTAATGCCTTGTCCTTTCACTTCCCCTATAAATGCCAAGCCATTATATCATCCTTTACATTACCAAATCCTACTCAACAATGTTATGGTCTTTTTACCTCCCATGAAGTCCTCCCATGGTGCCCTCAGACCTCCCAAGGTCCCAAACTTCAATATTTCGAGGTTACTCTTCAAGGTAAGGGATCCTACCTCTCTCTTTCTTTTCCTGTATTCTCCTTTAGGTCATTTATTTTAAGATTCATGTTATATTTTGGGGATGTTATTTTATATTCATCCAACTATAATTTTTATTTTCATATAATAATAGACCTCCTCTTGATCTCATCAAATCATTTCATGAATGTTTATGTTGCGTCGTTAGGCTACCCAATTTTCTGTAAGGGATTTTTTCACTCTTCCCATTTTCAAAGTTCTACTTTAATGTCAAGTATTTCAAGTTACTTTTTTTCCATGTTGGAGTATGAAACTCTATATCCACCATAATTTTGTTTTATGTTCATATGATGAGAGACCCTATTTTATCTCACCAATTCATTTTTTGATGTTTTAAGTGACGCCGTTAGACTACCGAATTTTCATAAGAGAAATCTTATTTTTGTCTTCCTTCCATGTTTTCATTTCATATTCTATGTCTTTCAAATTTAATTACAATGTTCTTATATAATTTATATTATTTATCTTTACTATTTTATGGATCATTTAGGATTGGGTGACCCATGTCCCCTCTCTTTATAATATTTTCAAAAACCTTCCAACATAGCCGTTATGCTGGCGAACTTTCATCTCAAAAGGTCTCTCTCTTTTCATCAAATTCTTTTATTTTATTAAGTTAATAATAAAAAATATTTATTATATTGGGGTATTAATATATATATATATCAAAATTTTCTATTTTAAATTCTAGGATTTACATACACGAGACATGATTCCCTTTTCCGTGGGTTTAAAGTGACATAAAGATCACGTCTTTAAAACAGTTTTTAAAATGTTATGACTATGAAATGAAACCCATTTATTTTATGATATATGGGAATTTTATGAAATTAATGATTATGATATATTTGGCTCGCATGATAATAATGAAAAATTAATGGTGCACCCTGATAGCTCTCCAATGCATTGAGTAGATACTTAATCTCTAGAGATGACCATTTTAACGATACCTTGGTGATTAACCATGGTAATTTTTTTTAATTACACCTTGGGGATGGACCATAGTGATAAAGAAATTACATTCTAAATAAAGTGTTGTAGCCACATATTCATGTTATATTCCAGGTTATTTTCTTTATGATATTCCTATTCTTCAATTTCTCATGTCTTCATGTTTTTATTCAGGTTCTTATTGATATCACAAGTACATTAACTCCCTTGTTTACCCTTACTGGGATTTCTGCTCAACCGTTCTTTTGAATTTATGTTTTCATGTTATGTTATGAATTAATTATACATAGAATGAACTTACGATGAATCCTTACAAGTTGTTTAGAAGAATGTTTTATACTATTTTAATGTATTATGTTCTTGATTTACAAGACACTGAACCTTAAAGATCCTCAGCTTTGTAAAATGTAATGAAAAGTTATGTTATAAAAAGGCAGGATTCTATAGTTATTAATTGTTTTGAGCCTTCTAGATATAACAATTAAAACCTAAAATACTCGAAATACTGCTTAAATTAATAATAAATACCTAGTTCTTATCCTAATACCAATATTTGAAGGCTTTAGGTATATGCCGAAGGAGGTCTTTATTGAGGAGCTATAAATCTTAGTTGATATATATCAATTTTATTTATTTTTAAACCTTATTGAAACTTGTTATATCTATAGAAACATGATGAATATAGTATCATAAATATACTGAGATATTATTATTATTATGAAGAACCTTTTCCCAATTTTTTCATCAAATTTGAAATGGAAGTATAAATTGTTCATATATATGTACTACAACATCCACAATGTGAGATAATTTATTCTCCACCACCATATCACATTTATTTTAATAATAATTGATTTAGTAAATATATATTAAATTTATAATATAATTATAATTTTTTAAGGAAGATATATTATTCATCCTTATTTCCTTTTTTCAGTAAAAAAAGAAATCAATATTTATGTGTACATACAGACTACCATCTCTATAAATAGTGTAATTTAATTTTTTATCTATAACTTTTATGGATGGTTATATATATAATGAATATATATTATTTTTATATCGTTATTATCAATTTGGAGCTAATGGAATAATTGTGAATGCATAAACACCATAACTTCTGAACTGATGATTTCACGAAAACGAAATAGTTAGTACCCGATAAAAATGATTTTGATAGATAATTATTAATAAATTGTTATAGAAATATTATATATTAATTATTTATGGTATTATTGTTATTAATAAAGTTATAGTATATAAATATAAAAATTTTTAAATAAATTTATAAGAGGTTAGAGTGCTAAATAACAAGTAGGAATTGAGCCAAGGGTTTTACAATAAAATCTCATTTTTATCAATATAATTTAGGATTTAAATTATAATGATGAAATTTTATGATATATCTATATAAATATTTTCTAATTTTATCATAAATTGGTTATTACTTAATATTACATGTTTTCCTTACATTTTCCTCCCCCGATGCACTAAAAATCCAAAAAGAATATTTTTATGGAAAACCAAATTTGTTTACCAATTTGGGTCGAGAATATTTTTCTTGCATGTTAATATTTATTTTAAAATGTTTTGAGTAATATTTATTTATATTATCTTATCATTTTTTAAATTTATTTTAATCATTTTTGACATTACATATTTTTTTAATGGGAATCTTATTTTCACCTTCAGAATGATGTTCTTTTTACAAAAAATGCTGAATATAATCATTATTTTAAAATAAAACCCATGAGCAGATTTTACCACCATCCTGACTTTTATTTTATTGGAAGTTTACATTATAGGTTTATATGGTTTTTAATTGAAATTTATTTCCATTATATATTTATTTTTTTATTTGATCTAATTTATTTTTAAATGATAATTTTATATTCCAAAAAAAAATGCGGTTATATTTTAAAATAATTTTAGTTTATAATGACATCCATTAATGTTACTTACAATTCACCACAGATTTTATTTTATGATACTAATATTTTTATTTCTATGGATGGTTTATGATTATGGTGATAAAATATTGTTGAATCTTATTTTTTCCATGGGTTAAGGAATGATTCAATAATTTACGTTCTCATGATCTTTTATCATACATATAAATATATATTGATTTTGTAAATAAGGGTCCTTTGTATCCATAAATGAATTGGAAAAATAAAAATGTTTTATGAGAACAAAAAATACGTTAATGGTTATACCATACTCAAAAGAGTGTACAATAGAGGTTATCCTAGACCTAATGCTGGTACACAGGTTGTTATCCAAATCCTATCATGCGTTGAATGTATTATTGGGTATCCTTGACATAATATTTCTATGATCCTGATTGTGCCACAATTTACACAACAAATTTATGAAATGGATTTATAATAATTTTTTTATCTAATAGATCATGCTCTTTGATTCATTTATGATTCATTTCTTATGAAATCTCATGCTTTATACCAAGACTCGTGATTTTGATCTATGAATTACTTGGTATGATTTTCAATTATTAAGACCATGTTCTCCTAACATTAATATAATTTTATTATTAATAATGAATAATGAATGATATTTTAAATTTTGTTACTCTTATATAGAATATGATCCTACCCTTTATTATGTTTTTTCCAAGAATATAAATAATAATTTTATGTATGATATGTTTATTAAGGGTTATATTTGTGAATAATTTAGTGGGAGACGAAGTGTATCTTTTATTTGATAATTTTACTAGTGAATCCTTGTTTCCAAAGATGCTGAAACCTTGGTATTTTAGTTTATATTATAATAATATGAAATGAATATTCATCTAATAATATTAAATACTTATATATGTAATGTATGGGTCACTTATAATGGTATTAAAACATTTTTTGGTTATTTTTTGAAATAGGGATGTGGAAGATTCAATGAGAATCATTAAAATAACACTAGGTAAAATATATTATCCTATGTTATGGTAAATAAAGGATTGTAGTTTTCATTGAAAATATATCCATATCTGGATACTGTAATTTGGATAACACTATAAAACATGTGCTTCTAAGGGAAAAAATTATGAATAGGGTGAATTGGGTATTAACTCAATAATCACTAGTGTACGACAAGTGGGAATATGTATTCACTATAGGATAAAAACTGTCAGGGGATATGATTATGATAATTAAAATGTTCTTATGACCCATTAAAAACTTTTCAATACACGATGACCATGTATGATCAATGTAAAACCAATAGTGATATAGATTAAAAAGAAGGTTTAATGATTTATAAATACTATAATCTATTTTCATGATTATATGATTTCTGACTATGATTATTGATTCTCATTTAATCATATTTGGATTTATTCAATGGTTTGAATAAGAAGGAACCATGTTAATGATAATTGTGAAAAAATTACATTAATATCCTTTTAATAAACAAATTTCATGGGAGTTGGAATAATAAATATTGTTACTAGGGTTTCTTAAATTTCTCAAGATATGAATCATACTGATCTTATAGAATAATAAAAAAATGGTAACAAAATTTATTTGAGAATTTAATGAGGTAACATATGCCATATTATAGTGGGTTACTATTCCCCTAATTTCTTAAAAATAGATTGGAACCAATCATATATTTTATATTCTCTAGTGTTTGAAGCATGAAAATATTATTTTGGATGATTATTATGTAGAAGGACAATCATATAACGGGTGAAATGTTATCATGAAAATAATGTAATTGAATGAAATTTACACTATATATTTGGAAGAGTTTAGAAGGCTATTTTTTAGCAAGTACATTTTTTGTATTCCTTATACAAAATTGAGAAAGAATTTAATGAGATTAATCAAAAGGATAGTTAATAAATTTTTACACGTGAAGAATGTTTTACAATAATTGTGTGGTTTTCATATGTTTTAATCATCTAACATAATATAAAGATTGATCGATTATTTAGTGGTTCAAATAATGATCTTTAAATGGATTTATCCATAAGATAATTATAGATCTATTAAGAAATAATTCAATGTTCTCTCAAGATAGAAATAAGAAAAATCTATCATCCATTAATATCAACATTTTGGTAAAAACAAAAGTTTAAAATCACTATAATTATTAAAAATAAAGAATATGGATGGAAGAATATGAGTCTTTCTTTATTATAGAAGTGTGTAAATATAAATGGGGGGAATTTTCTTAAGGAGACTAGTAAATACCTTATGAGTGGAAAGGAATATCCTTGAGAAATAAAATGTTTAATTGATAATAATAAGTTATCTAATAATATGAATTGATATAAGGATCCCTAAAATATTCATCTGAAATTACAGTGGTTCCAATTCAAGGATTATTGGCGATTTGTTAACAAATTCATGAATCCAACGGTTAATGGTGACTATTAGTGTCTACAATCTTTTAACCCAATTAATAGAAGGAAATATCGCGATACCTCTATTGTAAATGTAGGGTGTCATAAATAAGTGGGGAAATGAAAACTTACCATCCACTATAGAATTACTAATATCCTATTCGATTCTAGATCTACCCACTCTTTAATATCTAAATAATTTTTTAAGAGAATCACAAAACCATCTTAAGGATTAGATATTTAATCAGAAAGGGATAAATTTATTGGAATGATGATAACATATCAAGGATATTGTTCTTCATTTATTGATTATTATAAGTATATTAATTCAAAAAATAAAATTATTATTCATCTAGTTTAATTTATTTAATTTTTAAGAATGAATTTATTAATTTATATAAATCCTATAACAATTCTTAAAGAATGGGAATAACATAAGATATTTGGAACCAACCTATGATCATATATCAATTCGAGGATAAATTTGAAATTACATTATAAATTAAATCCTTTTTGTAAGGGTTGATTGGTATTAAAAAGAGGAAATTATCTAAGATGATTGGGGAGAAAATTAACATCAAATATATAACAATTATATGGGATTTTATTAATGTATTTTTTTGAAGAATTGATGATTCTTATTTTGAAACATGAAGACTAGGATTCCACAGAACTCATACCTACTGATACACCTATTTCAAAGACTGCATATAAACTTCCCTCAATTGAGTTCTAGGAATTGATGATGAAACTCTAGGAATTTTTTATAATGGATACAATTTTTTAGCGTGTCATCATGAAGTGCACAATTTATTTTGGTTGAGCAGAATGATGAATCAAAGGGACTCTATATTGATGATAAAAAACAAAATAATATCACAATCAAGATTAAGTATCCTCTAAAAAACATTGATAATTTTGTTGATCAATTATAAAGAGATTAATATTTTTTCATTATTGATATTCTATAAGGAAGCTATAAACTGATGGTAAAATGTTCAAACATACCCAAGAGAACGTACCATATACGATTTGGACTCAATGAATTTTTATTGATTCCATTTGGTATTAATAATTTTCTCACAATCTTAATGGATTTAATGAATAGAATTTTTAAATATTATCTTGATTAGTTTTCTAACACCTAAAGTTTTATATGAATTTTATTTGAAAAAAATAATGAAGTATTCAATATCATACATTACATGTAATCTGAAGTCTAAATGAACCATGATATTGTAATCTATTATAAACCATAGATTAAATTTATAGGTATCAAAAAAATAAAAAATTTATAAAAATATGTATAAGTGTTTTTATTAATTCAAATTAATTTATTAACTCATAGTAAATATGTACACAATTTGTATTAAAGTAATTTTATAGTTAAAAACATGTTTTTTATAAAATGGGTTTTTTAAAATTTTTGCACAAAAAAAAAATATATTTACCATTGTTTGAAAATTTATTTTTGTAAAGTAATATAATTTTTAATCTCAGAATATTAATATTATACTATGGTAATTTGTTTTGCTTTTTTCTTGAAATGATTTATTTTTTTACTGAAGAGTAATGAATAATGGTTTTTATAAAAATTATCATTTATTTTAAATTTAATGTTCCATTTTTTAAATTTTAACATAATGTAACCTAATTATTTTTTAATTATTTATAATATATGTTATTATATTTTAATCATTACTAATCTTTTTTTCAGTATAAGTTAATTTTTGGGCTTAGAAACACATTTTTCTAAAAAACCATTTTTATGAAAAAAAATTGTTATTATATTATTAAACTAATTTAATCTATTTTGGTATTTTTTAGACATAATTTCTATAATTTATATTTAACTTAATAATTTAATATTTATTTTATAATATGTATATTGCATGGAATGTACGTAAATTTTTTATTATGATAAAAAAATTATTTTCTGAAAATGGATATTAGTTGTTATTTATACACTTAATTAAAATTATATTATAAACAATATGGACAAAATATGGTAAAATGGTTTCCAGAATTGGTATCAAAATATTTAATTTAATTTTATTTGTTTAACTTAATATTTTGTTACAATAAATAGTAAAAAAGTAAAATTTTGTTACCATAGTTAAGGTTAAAACAGGTTCACTTGGGAGTTTAAAACATGAAATAATTGTAGGGATTCCAATAAAACTTTTAAAATTATTAATTTTAAGATATTTAAACCTCAAAATATCCATACTTTAAATTAGTGTCCATTTATAGCCACTCTTCCATGAATGAGACCCCAAATGATTGAAATATTTTATGAATATCAATGTGTGATCCTCACCTCACAAGTAAATAAACACATCTTCCTTTCCCCTATTCACACCATATGATAATTATATCACAAACAATTGATTAAAAAATTAATATAATCCTTACTTTTATATTAGATATCCTGGCCCTTTTAAAATAACAATCCTTAAAGGGCTAATTAGTAAGCCAAATGAGGTCTCTCAATGAAGAGGTATTGATCTTAACCAAGCCCTTTGAATTTTATTTATTATTCAACATATTATAAAATTTTAATGCCTAAATATATGATAAATAAATTATTATAAAAATATTTATAATTTTATTATCATGTAAAACTATTTACCACCTCTTCTCAATCCAGTTGGAGACGAAAGTATTTCTTATGCATATATTATAATTATCACCTCCACATAGCGATACAAATCATTTTCCACCACCATCATTCATGAATGGTTATTAAAAAATATTTAATATTTATATAATATATATATGTTATAATATTTATTTTTGAATGTTAAATTAATAATTAACTTTATTTTTTTCTATCCAGTGAAATATTTAAACGACATTCATGCTAATGTATGGACTACCATCTCTACATAATGATGTAATTAATTTTTCTTCAATGAATTATATGAATGGTTTTAAATTTCTATATAATTATTATATGTAATAAATTTATAATAAATAGCATTTTAAATTATGATTTTCCATTATCAATGTGCAATGAACAAAACTACCGAGTGAAAACATACATGAATAATGAAGCTATTAACACTCAGAATGACAACATTATTAGAGAATTGTTAATTAATGGGTGTTGAAATGATATAAGTTGTAATATATAATATTATATATATTAATATGATCTTTTGTATAATTATAAAAATTATTAATTTATTTTAATGTAGTTTAGAGTTCATATAAATCAATTCATATATAGAGTAAGGGTTTGATTATTTCATTTTAAAATTCACCAGACAATTTTTATATTTCACCCCATCATTTGTGTTTCATGTGATTATAACATCTTGAATATATTTTTAGAAATAAATTAAATTCATGGGGTTTAAATATAAATGTCATTCTTTTTCATTACATGGTAGTATTTTTAAAATATGCCAAAGTTGAAAGGGTTTTCATCTCAATTTATTTTGATTAGGACAAGTTTCAATGTTATACTCCAATTTATTATTTCTATAATGTATATACTACACAATACTATATTAAAATATAATAAAATATTTCATTATTGGTATTTATATATCATAATTATTTTTAGTCATCCAATTACTTTTGATTTAAAATTTTCTAAATCCCTATGGGTTTTATATTATAATCTTATTTTTAAATGGATTATTTACGGTAAAATTAATGAATTTGAAATTATAATATGTCTCTAAAAATAATAATATTTTTCTTTTACATTAGGTATGTATAGTGATTCCATGTTTTCATTTCACAGTACACTCTTTAAGTACTCAAGATATGTAAAATGTTTTTAAGGAAAATTGACTACATTTCTCTCTTAGATCGGGAATATTTTCATTCATTTCCATATTTTCATATTTTTTTAACTTTTTTATTATAACATGATTATTTAAAGTTATTTTAACTATATTTTGCTTTTTTAACAATGTTTAAAAATAATTTTCTTATAAATTTTCCAACATGGTGCTTTTTAATATTTAGAGAAAATCTGAATAGAAATTTTTTAACATATACTACCTGAACTACATTCCCCACCATCAAGAATAATCCTTTATTTAATGATTCATTTAAAATGTTACTTTTAATTTTTTTCAAGAAAATATTTTCCCCCACATTTTTGGATATTTTTATATTCTATATAATAAATTTAAAATGAAAATGATATTTTTCCTAAAAACATTATACTATTATTTTAATGGTTTTTTTCTAAAATAGAATCCTTTATTTTTTATTTGGTTTTAGAAAGGATATGATCCAATTTTACCATATTTATTATTTTTATATATGGTTTATGATTATTATTAAGAAATTTTTATGAAACAAATATCCATTACATATATTATGATATTATGATATTATGGATGTTTATTGATCTTATTTAATACATATATATGGTTTTATTATGCAATGAGTGGTTAAATTATAAATAATGAAAGGTTCTTACATTATAAAAGAAGGTCGGGTGAGTCTATTTTTGGCCTCCAATTCGTTGGGTAAAGAGGTATATCTCATATGATAATAAGGACCAGAATGTGGAGTGATCCCATTTCAGTAATAGACTTTTTTCTAAAAATATTGAATTGGGAACGATCCTTGACTAATGAAATGGTATAATGTAGAGTGAACCTAATCAAATATGATAGTCTTGGAAGTGTTTCTTGTGTAAAGAAATTATTTTCAATGATTATGTGTATGAGAAAAACTTGTGTCTTATTTTTTAGGTTTTTGGCTCATCATTGACTATTTATGACTTCACACTCTTATGTATTATATTTTTATATTAGTTTAACATTATGAAATGTTTTATTATTACCATATACGAGTTTATGGGTATGAGTTTTTAATGTTTATCTAGTGTTCTCATACACTTATTCTTATAATATTGTAACTTATGATAATATATAATACCTTAATATACTGAGAATAGGATCTCACATTTTCTAATGCTTCCCTCTCTAAGTCATATTGAATTATTTTATGTATGTTATGTCTAATAAGGGTTATATTTGTGGAGAACTATATTATAAATGATGTTGGTATTTTTTATACTAGTTATTTATGTATCCATGATTCAAAATACACTAAACATCTACACTCTACACGTGTATATTGTTGTGAAATTTATTTTATAATCATATAAAATGATAATATTTATTTAAGAAAATTACTGGACCCTATAGTTGGTATCAAACAAATGTTTTTTTAAATTTGTAAAACTATGTTAAAAAACTTTAGTGTGAACACCTAGGATAATACTATGTATAAGAGAGAATCCTATGTTTTAATAATTAAATTACTCTGTGTTGACTAATAAAATACATCCTTGTCTAGATACTAAATGGGGAAATGGTTTTGGAAAGGATACATATATGGTTAATAAACATGAAAAGATTTGTTCAAATATATCTTGACCATCATTTTGGGGCACAACGAATGTGACTTTACTGAAAACCATTTTGAATCTCCTTTGTGATATTATTTTGTTAATTTAAATTTTTTAAGATACATTATGAAGTATTTTAATAATATATTACCCATGGATAACCTAGGATACACCAATCTTATTTAATGTTG
This sequence comes from Viscum album, assembly GCA_963277665.1. Taxonomy (NCBI): domain Eukaryota; kingdom Viridiplantae; phylum Streptophyta; class Magnoliopsida; order Santalales; family Viscaceae; genus Viscum; species Viscum album. The sequence goes on from OY728119.1 coordinate 1,367,811,651, forward strand.
AAAATAAAGCGTCAATATTTAAATATTCTATGAATGATTTATAAGGATTAATCACTATGATATTAGATTATAGATGGCCATACTAACAATTTTGGTTTTATTAAGTTATTTAATATATAATAATATAGTTGAGGTGGTGATATGTATTGTCAAATATTGAAGTATCTTATTTGAACTTTGTCATATGAATTCATTTTAATCATGAAAAGTATCAAGGAATGTTTATTGATATCTCGAGTGATTATATATTAAATTAGTTAAAAAATTGATGAAAAGTTAAAATAAATCATTTTAATATCTTATTAATGTTAATTTAATTTAATTTATAGATTAAAATTAATTATAATAATATTATGTATTTTTTTAATGAAAGAGGCTTTATTTCTAACGAAATTTAGTTATCAAGCATTATATCATTTAATTTAAAATATTTATTTCAAAATTATAGAATTACTATTCGAAAAAATGAACTTAATTTTTTTAATTCAAGAGGTAAAAATTTTCTTGGGTCAAATTTTTTATAATTTTATAAAACTATTTAATTTTCAATGAATAATAAAAAATTATGATTTCTATTGAAATCTATAATAATTAATCTAGTATTTAAATTGTAAAATTAAATTTTGAACTTGTTTTAAAATTTCATTAGTTTCTTTGGATTGAATATAATCCAATAAATGTTATTTCAATCAACATAATACTAAAATTTATAATATAAAAGTTGGGATACTTAAAATTTATTTTTTTAAAAATGAGTTTCAATTTTATTGATAACATTTAATTTTAAATTAAATTATGTCACTTATTTGAATTAAGTTTGATAATATGGATCCCATATTTTCAATAAAATAGTTTAAATTTGGTAAATAATTCTTTTTTTTATAAATAGAAATTGTAAATGTAGTAAATATTTTCCCCCTAGGTAAGGATAAATTAGGTAAGTAAGGTTAAAAATATCATTAGAATGACTTAAAATGACCCAAAAACTGACCTTTATTATATTGGCTAAGTTGGGGATAGACCATAATAATCCAAAATTATATGATACATCAATTTTTTGACTTATTTAACTAAAAATTACTTATATATTATTTTAAGAAAAAATACAACATGTGACTCTCTTTCTTTTACATTTCTATTATATATTTACATAAAAATTAAAAAATTTGTGAAATAATATTAACTGTTGTTTAGAGAATAATTAAATTATTTTTCTGATGTTTTTTAATTTTTATTAATTAAATAATTACAAAAAATGATTGAATTATGCAAGAATAGTTATTGTGAAAGAATTAAAAAATTAACATTAATGATAAAAAATAAAAAAGAATTATTTTTTAACAAGTATTATGTCACACAAATTTTATAGTTAATGATAATTTAATATTTATAGTTAAATGGAATCTATTTGAATTTTTCTACTACCGTGTTGTTTTCAATGACAAATTATGTGAATAGTTATTAAAATTATAATAATAGTATTTTAGGTCAAATTAATTTTTATTACATTATTTAAAAACAATAAAAATATTTAATTATTATAAGTAAAATGATAATGGTTCATAAACTTAATATTCTAGATATTTATGAGCCAATTTATAACTTGGAATTAAATTTATAAACCTTTTATATTGAAAATGTTGCTATTAGGGTTAAGGTTAAAAATAGTTAACTAAAGGGTCAATCCAAAATATAATTTTCAAAATGATTTCTAATCATGTAAAATTTATATTATTAGATTATATTGAGACCATATCCAATATATATTATAATCCATACCATTTTATAACTATTTTACGAGAGGTTTACACATATTATATTATAATATTTCATGTATTTCCAAAAGTGCCCCTCCTCTCACTTATAGAAGGACACAAAATATATCATTCTCTTAAAACATTAAGATCCTTTCATTTCGTACAATACCTACCAAAAGACCATAATAATATACACTCACATTATATATATATATATATATATTATTCTAGCAAAAATACCTATATGATTGGGCTTAAAGTGTAATGAAAATGAGGTTTCTTAATGAAATTTTATAAATTCATACTAAATGTTTTAGTTTTATTTATTATTATAAATCCTTAAAATATTATTTATACAAGATTAAATAATAAAAATATTATATAAAATATACATATATTTTATTATTTTATTTATATAACCTATATTAGTCTTGTTATTCTGTTAAATGGGAATTTAAACCATAATTAATTTGTATGGAAGGATTTGAACCTCATGAACTGATGAAATTAATTTTCCATCTCCACCTTTCCAGAATGGTTATAATTATGTATTTAAGGTATAAATATAATATTAATCACATAAATATAATTCTTTGAAGTCAATATATAATTTTTTTACCTTTCTTTCCATTGAAAAATAATAATGACGTTTATGTGTTCTTGTGGATTACTACCACCACAAATTAAAGTGATTTTTTCACCACCACATAACATAGATAGTATATATAAGTTTTTAAATAGTTAAAATTATATTTATGATATAATCATAATTCTACAAATATAAAATCACACTGACCTTTTCCTCATGCCCTTTGATAAAAACATGTCACTCATTTGAACATATGACTTACCATCTCCATGATAATGATGTAAATATTTTCTATAACTATATTTATGGTTTATTATTAAAAAGTATAAATAATCTATAAAAATTAGAATTATTTAATTATTATTATTATTTATATGATGTAACAATTAAGTCTTTTACCATGTTCAATATACCAAAGCCCTTTTGAAATTACAAAATGGACGTCCTCAAAACACCCTATGATGAAATAAAATTTTAAACAGTAAAATATATTATTTCGATGAAAGAAAAATGGTTTAATAATAAAGTAATAAATATTTAAAAGGTTCATAAATAAATAAATAATTTATTTTAATTTATTATAGAATTGTTAAATTAATTAGATAGAAATGATGAACTTGGGGTATAAGGATTCATTTCAATTTTCTATCATTGAGGAATATTTTCGTAGTATACAACTAATTTATTTTTCATTGTGTGTATAATACAAGTCAACATGTAATATAATGAATTATACACAATTCATGGTATTTTATGTTAATTATAAAACTATTTTTATCCAAGCGGTTTTGAATTGAAAGTTACCAAGTGGTAATGGTTTCATAACTCAATCATTATTCAATGGGTAATAACTCATCGTTATTGAATTTCTTATGAAATAATGATGTTCGAATTGAACTAAATTTTTATTATTTATTTTACATTATTCATTATAGATTTAGTTATGTAAACATAATCACATCATGTATTATTTATCATTTCAAATGTTATGATCATTTTATGGGTTTCTTTGTCTCATTTTTATTTACCTGAGATGTGATTCATGTCATACACCATGATTTCCTTACATGGAATACTTACTACCTCTTGATATTTTTGGAATATTTTTTCATTAAATTATGTGGATTAAAAGAGTCATATCACACTCTTGTTCTCAAGGAATTTCATTTCGAATGAATCTAAAGTGATTAAAGATTTATGATAGAATCTACTTTTTTCAAGATTGTTTATATTCAAGGGTCCCTTGGGGAAATCAAATGATATTAATTTCCTAAACCACATATTTGTTTCTTTTCCTATAATTATGAATGTGTTTTACAAGTGTAATTTAAATTTAATTTCTTATTTATTATATAGACATAAAAATGATTTTTTAAGTTATAATAATTTTGTATCATCTTTTAGATCTTAAATTATTCATTATATATCAATATTTTCAATAATTTTTAAAAGAATTTTATTTTATAACTATAAATGATTATAAAATTTTATTTTACTTGATATATGGACATATTTTAAAATATTTTTAAAAGAAATTTCTTATCATTTTCCAAATGGGTCAGTTTGGAATCTCTTTATAAAATATTGAAAAGAATGTTTGTTTTTATCATTTATGACATGATTATATGTTTCCATCACCATGAATATTATTTTATTTGAATATTTAGTTATAATGTTACCTATTTATATTCATAGAAAATTATTTTCATAATATTTTTTTTTAAATGTAATTGTCAATGTGAAATGGGCATTTTCCCCAGGAATATTTTCAATGTTATTTTAATGATAATTCTATTCATCGATGACAATAACCCCTGAATGGGGATTTTCTCTAATAATTCAATCCTTATTATTAATATATATAGATTATGATTGATTAAAAAATATTGAAATGCCGCCCATCTATTTTACCTAGGTAAATCAAGAAATGAAAGAATAATGGTTATAGGTATGTTGAAAAATGTATGCCTTCATTTAGTATGATTACGTTATTATTCATGGAAATTGTTTAAGCTGATTAGTGATCATGATATATATCTATAATAAATTGTGAAGAAGGATAATTCTAAATTGTTAGAGGATTATCTTAAGATATTATTAGAATTTAGTGGGTATGTAATTCCATTTGTAAGAGTGACTGTAAGAGTTACATAATAATTATAATCCAAATAACAAAAAAAATCATTATACATTCATCAAGATCAAATGGATCCTATACATAATGATTTTTTAACTGGTTCATGATTATTTAACTATTTTAATATAATACTAATTTAATTTTAATGCCATGTATCATGCTTTATGATCCACATTTTGATGGTTCTGAATTATATTATGCTATTTTTATTCACATTGATTAAATCATCATACAATTATATTTATATTGTAATCATTGATAAAATTCAACTGTTAATTAATATATTTACCCTTATAAAGTGTTTTATCTCAAAATTAATATGTTTCCTTTTACCACGTTTATACAGAATTATTTTTCGTATGTTATTCCTCAGATGGATACAATAAGTGAATAAAATAGTGATAGATGATGTAAATTTTTATAAATTAGTTATTTATGAATCCTGTATATTATATTGGAGTTTCTCCTAACTATATAAAATTATAATACAAATATGTCATTGTGTTTTTATGTTATCCAATATTTATTTAAAATTTTATAGGTTTTGGATGGATAAAATTTATTCACATTTATCAGAATCAAGCTAGAAATATGTAAATTAGGCATTTAGCCCTAGATCTAAGAGTTCATGTTTGAGCTGTTATAATTTCTATTAAAGTAAGAGTTTAGATATCATTTGAAATTATGATGTTTTCATGTGTGGTTAGTTTAAAAGTTATGGATACCATCATAGGTTTATAAGTTCATAGTTAATCATAATTTAAATTTCATAGATACAAACGTTTTAGGTTTTAGGTGATGTGATTTTAAAGTGATTAATGATAATTTGGGGGAATGTTTTACTACGTTGTTGTACAAGTAACCCTTATGTGTATCTTGTGTTTTAACATAAAATATTATTTAGAAAAATATTATATTAAATATTGGGGATGTAAGATAAAGGGTGAGATACAACCTTTTAAGATTAAACATTCTTTATTGTTAAGGTTATTGAGGTAATTTTGGATATAGGGTTATATTATTATAGAATGATATGTGTTGAAGTTTTGGGTTTATTGGTGAATTTTGGAGATTAATTTATTATTTCTTTGTATTATATTATATACATTTCATATATTATCTTAACATATTCTAAAAATTTTAGTATTGGATAATATCAAAAGACGGTAGGAATGACTTTTTGTCCTTTTGTGGATTATATGATCCGTTAGAAGTTGATTTTAATATTGAGAAGTGAAAAAATAATCTTTAATACTCATAGTTTGAGGAAAAAGATGAGATTTTTGTGTAAATTTATTAAGGCATGAAATTATACATTTCAAGGTATATTTCTTTTTTGTTTTTAGTATAGATAGTAATGTATTTCCTTCACTCCAGTAAAATGATTTTGAATCAATTGTTATCATATTATCTTCATTTCTAATGAATTTATGGTATTTTAAAACATAATTATTTTATGATTTTCCGGTAATTAAATTTATCATGATAAATAAATTTATTATGATAAATGTTTTCTATCACTCTCAGTCATCATCTTGATATTTCAAGTTCCCATCAAGTCTATATTTCCACTTCTCACTAACGTTATCCTATTTGGAAATCTCATTACGTGTTATTCTAGATGACATTCATATTTTAGATTCCTCATTTTCAAAGAATGTTTTCTTATTCACTTTGAGGATATGGTTTTTGAACATATTTTATTTTTAAATATTAAAATTTTTTTCCTTTCATGTCTATATGTTTTATGTTCAACTACTTGGTCTTGAATTTAAAAATGTTTTAAAACTATTCTACTGAGAATGAGGTAAAATTGAAAAGTTGAATTTCTAAAATTGGGGATTATTAAACAACCCGTGTAATTCTAAAATAAAAAATTTTCCTTTCTTATTAATATTAATTAATATAGTTTATATAGTTATGTTAATTATAAGGATATTAAGAAATTCTTTAATTAAATGTAAAATGCATTATTTATGAAAGAATTGATTTTAAATTAATTATATGGTTTTTCTAAAATATTTATGGTAAATTATTGAAAGTAAATTTAAAATAAATTAAATTATTTTTTAAATTCCTAATATCAAAATTATCTCATTGATAATTTTTTACAATATTCTTAAACGAGTTATTTTATAATGAATAATAAAAAAATATAATTTTTATTGAAAACTATCACTTAACTACATGTATTTAAAATTCCACATTATATTTTGTATAATAAGTGAAGTTTAATTGTACATTTTTATTAAGATAATAAAATATATTTTATTAATATAATCAATATTTATGAATATTTTGTAAACACATTTTTATAGTTAAAATTCATTTTTTTGAAAAACTGTTTTACATCGCATTTTACATGATTAATTTTAAATTAAATTTTGTTAAATTTTGAAATTAAATTTGATAAAATAGAGCCCATATTTTTATTTAATAGTTTCAAATTTCATTCACATGTCCCATTTATTATTTGTGATTATGAATAGTAACCATAGTTAATATTTGTCACCTCAATAATGGAAAATTATGTAATTAAGGATAAAAATTAAATGATATGGACTAAAACTAACCTATAACTTTAATTTAATAAATTATTTAGTGGTTTTATATTGTACTCATAAAATATTCCAAATTATTGAAAATTAAAATCAATTTTCATTGAAAATGGAATATATATATTTTTATGTAAAAAAATGGCCACTCTCTTGTTTTAAGATTAATTTTATATGTTAACATATAGATAAAAATAGGTTAGTAATTAATAATAATTTTTTATAGTAATGAAATTATATTTACTATTGTAATTTATTTATAAACTTTATTGATGAAATGTTTACGTTAAATAGTTACACAGCACCTGAATAGTGCGTCCTCAAGTAGTGGAAAAATATAGTAAATGACTTTGAAAACAAAACAATTATTATTTTATTAATGACTAATAGAATTGAAAAATATTTATAGTTAATAATAATATATTAGTTAATTTTTAATGGATTATATGGAAATTAAATTACTATCTTGTGGTTTTATGTTTCAAATTATATGAATAGTTCTTGAAGTGACATTAATATTATTTTATTTTAAATATATTTTCTAAAATTATTTTAAGATCATAAAAATATTTCAATAGAAAAATTAAGATTATAAATATTAATTAATTTCATCCCCTATAAATTTATTTTCAAATTTTTATGTTATAAGTTAATTTATAACACTTTAATATTAAAAATGATGTGACAATAGTTAAGGTTAAAATAGTTAGTTGTAGGGTTAATCCAAAAGATAATGTTTAAAATGATATATAAACCAATAAAAATTATATTTTATGTTTATATTAATACCATATACTAATTATATTTGAATCCTTATCTTTTAAGAGCATAATTTCACAATATAAACACATATTATATTATAATACTCTAGGTATTTCCAAAAGTACCCCTCCCTACACATTAAAAATGACACCCACTATCCTATCAACTACATAGTTAAAGAGCCTTTTTTGGGGCTAAAAAGTACGCAAATACCATAAAAAAATTAATAAACTAGTATTCATGGTATTAGATTTATAATAATACAATATTTAGAGGGATTATAGACTGAATGAAAGGAGGTTTTATAAATAAGAGTTATAACTTTTATATGAATGTTTTAGTTTTATTTATTATAATAGCTACTTATAATATTAATAAAATGTTATAAAAAAATTTAAAAGTTTATAAAATATTATAATATGATTTTAGGTTTATGTAATAACTTATATTAATCTCATTCTTCCATTAAGAATGAAATGAAACAATCGTTTGCGTTATGGCGAACAACTACCCCTCAAAATGATGTAATTTGTTTTCTATCACATCGTTCCATGGATTGTTGTAATGATGGATTTAATGAGTTTATATATATATATATACAAATTCTATTTATTAAATAATAATTATTATAAATATATAATATATAATATATTTTCTTACATTTCTTATAATTTGAAAATTATAAATATGTTCATTCATAAGTGTGGATCACCACCTCCACGAAGCGATGAAACATTTTTTTTAAAATATCTACATTACCTGAATAATATATAAAATATTATTTAAAAATATAACATTATATTTAGTATATATTGATAATTTTATAATGATAAAATGATACTTACCTTCTTTCCCTCATGGTCTTTAAAAAAAGAAAACGCTACTCCTGCGTACTTACGACTTTCTAGTACCATGACTATAATGTAATTCATTATTCATAACAATATTTCATTGTTGGGATAAAAAATCATACTTATTTTATAAAAATAATAATTATTTAATGATTATTAATCATTACATGATCAAATAATTACATTTTTAACATGTTCAACACACCAAATCCATCTTAATCTTTTAAGACGAATATCCTCAAAACACTCGATGTAGACATAACTAGTTATTCAATAAAATATATCATTGTAATAAATAAATTTTATTAGTGAAATATTAAAATACCTATAAAAGTTTATTAAATAAGTAAATAAATCATATATCTTTATTATTTAGGAGTTAAAGGACATAAATTGAAAGCTTGTACTCGTTGTAAGTTATTTCAGCTCAATTTAGCTTTATTGAGAGGAACTTTAATTTTGAATCACTAATTTAATATATATGGGGTGTATAGTACCATATTAAATTATATATAATGAATTATACATAATTCATTAAAATTTTAGTTACAATTAAAATTAATTTCATCCAAGGGTACTTGATTTGAATGTTACTAATTAGTAATGGTTTCTTAACTCAATATTATTTCATTGGTTTCAAACTGTTATTCATTGACATTGTTATGGATGATCATGCATGAATTGATCTATAAATTATTTGAATTTTTATTTACACTTTTTAATTTATTTTTACATATTTGCACATTTTAACTTCATGTATTAATTAAAACATCAAAATTTATGACATTTACAAGGGTTTTTGTTTTCTGATTATCAAATTAATATGATATGATTCATTTCATGTACCATGATATCCTTTTATGGCATACATAATACCTCATTGTCTTATTTTTTTTAATATTATTTCATGAAATTCATTGGACTTATATATTCCGACTATACTCATATTTTCAGTGTCATATTATGTGAATCTTTTAAAGGTGGTAAATGTTTTATGTTATAATCTCATTTCTTTTGGAAACTGTTATGTTAAAGGTTCCTTTGGTGAAATAAAATGACATAAATTTCTTGAACTATATCTCTTTAATTATCCTTTAGTTATGAATGCATTTTGTATTTTTTTATTTATATTTCTTCCATTATTTATTAAGGACACATTAAAATGGATGTTTTTAATTGATACTTATCTTGTATGTTTTTTTGATCAAGAATATTTCTCCTCCATATGTATTTTTCAAATTTTTTTCAAAAATGACCTTTGAAAAAAATAAATGCTTTCCAGTTTTTTTAAAAGATATTGAATCACATTTTAAATTATTTCAAAATGAATTTTATTTATTTTCTGGATATCTTACTTTTGACTCTCTCTACAATCTTTTTAAATCAATTTTTATTTTTAATATATAAGAAATGAATTAATTTTACCACCATAATAAAAATTTATTCCATTGAAGAATAATTATATGTTTCATATGATATTTTTATAAAAACATTTATTTACAATATTTTTTTAATTTTTAGTTTTAAATTTAATTTTCATATGAAGAAGTGTATTCTACTCAAGAGAGTTTTAGTGATATTTTAATAGATTGTCTATTCATAAACTACAAAAAACATTTATTTTAATTATGATCCAAAGTGGATGTACTTTAATGTTAACATTATTATTCTTTCCCTAGATAATTTATGATTATTTAAAAAATATTTACATGGAACCCATTTATTTTCCATTGGTAAATAAATATATGAAAGAACCATAGTTATTGTTATGTTGAAAGCTGAATGTTTTAATATTTTATGATTATATTAGGGTTGTTGTTCATTATTTATGATGATGGGTTAGCCTTATATTTCTCACGGTGAAGGGTGAGCCCGATATAGCACTCTAATTTATTTTTTAATGGGACTAGTCAATTAATTGTGTATTAATGGCTCTACACAATGATATGAATCATTTTATACATGAATAATTAATTTTTATTTATTATTATATATCATATATTTATAATTTATATAAATTTTATATTATTTTTTATAATATTTTAATAATATTTACATTTATTTCATTCCATCCATCAAAATAGAAAATGGTCACTCCGGGGTATGTACAGAGTATCGTCTCCACGCTGTGATGTAATTCATTTTTTCGAACCAATTTATATTAATTTATATAAATATGAATATAATTATAATATATGATAATTATAATAATATTGGAATTATAGATATGTATTAACCATGATCAATGTGAGAATACTATAACTATAGAACTACAACTATCATGAAAAACAAAACAGTTAACACGGACAATGACGACTTTATTTGATAATTGTGAATAAAAAGGAAGTTAAATGTTATTAGTAGAATATACATTTTATTATATGTAATATTATGATAATTTTATAGAATTATAATAACTAAAAATTTATTATATACATGTTTAGAGATCTTATAAATCAATATTGATATAATATATGGGATTCTTTGCCTCATTTTTAAATTCAAGATACATGTTTGATATTGTGCATAATAATTTATTATATATTTTGTAATTACTATATAATGATAGAATTCATAAATATACATGAAATTAATTTGATATTTTTATCCATATCATTATATTTATTTACAAGGCATTTGATTTACAAGTTACAGAAGTTATAAGGGGTTTTCATCTATATTTGTCTTAATTAAGACCCATTTTAATGTTATGCACCAATTTTTATCCCTATGTTGTATATACTACTTAAGAATGTATTTTTGAATACTAAATTACATAATTAATGTTATTTTTTTATCCACAGAACATTAAATAATCCATTGACTTTTGACTGAAAGATTATTAAATCCATAAATGTTTAATGTTACAATGTTATTATTACATTGATTATCTATGCGTATATGACTGATGATGAAATTATGAAATATATCACCAAATAATATTATTTATTTTATTATTATATGGTTATATATATATATTAGAAGTATGTATTTCCTTTTATTCTATATAAATATACAAAATAACAAAAACATTTACTTAATGAGAGATGACTTCATTTATCTCCTTGGTTGAGATTGTATTTCTACATATGCCATTTTCTTTAAACTATTTTCAAGATTGTTTTTAGTAATCTAAAAAGTTTATTTACGTTCATATTTAATGATATTTTTCTTTGATTACCATTGTTTAAAATGAATTTTGAAATCCTTTTTCGAATTTTTTAATTTTAACATTTCACAAAAAATATGAATGAAAATTTTCGTTTAACACACACCACATGAACGACTTTATCTTCCAAAAATTGTACAAATTTATTTATATATTAATGTATATTTTTCCTTTTATATTTCAAAATAATTTTTTTTCTTAATATTTTTGGAACTTCTTATATTATAATTAAGTGATTTAAAATGAGAAGGTTACTTTCCTTAATAAAGGTTCTAGAAAACAATTAAATGTATTTTTATCTACAAAAAATCATTTTATATTTCTTATTATTTACCGATGATATGATCCTATTTTACTATCATTATATATTATTTGTATGGTTTAATATTCTTACTATGAAATTTTTTTGTAACCTATGTGCTTTACCTAAGTTAGTACATGAGGATTTGATAGAATTTTATGATCTTTTGGAAGAAATATGTATGTTTTTAGTTATGTGATGGGTAGTTTTTTTATAAATCATTGAAATATGGTTATGTTATAATCTATGGTCAGGTGGATACAAAATATATCTGAAACTCATTGTGTAATGATGGATACCTCATGTGATAATAAGGATTATAATGATGAGTGAACCGAGTTCAATAAAGGAATTTTTATAATAAGATATTATTCGATGTGAACCTAGAATAACGAAATGGTTGAATGTGGATTCAACCCAATCCAGTATGATATTAATAGAAGATATACTTGAATAAATATATGTTATTTCATTCTTATGTGTGTGAAGAAATTATTTTTCCTATGATTATGATAATTTTTCATGGATTCTGATTGACTATTGATGATATCACATAGTTATGTGTTATTTTTTTCAATTGATAAAAATATATCAGGATTCAATAATATGAAATATAAATTTTTAGGTATCATTTTATAACATTTTGTTGATGTCCTAATTACCATATTATTAATTTTTTCCCACTTATGGATATATATTTTTTACCCTTACATAGAATATGTGTTCACCATTTATTCTATTTATATTCCCCAGATTACAGAGAAAGGATTTAAGAATGTTATGTTTAATAAGGATAATAGTATTGAGGAACTATGTGGGAAATGATGCAGTGCTATTTTGTACCAATTATTTATATAACGACGTTTAAAAAGTCATTTAACTGCTACAAACTTTGGCATGTGTAATTTGGAGCATTATTTAATATTAATCTAAATGTATATAATATTTACATATGAAAAGTATGGGTTACTATAATTTTTTTATAGTCTTTATAGATGATATTTTACTATATAATAATAGAAATAAAATGTTTAAATATCACATAATGACTATGATAAAGAACTTAAATAAATATTAACTGTTTGTAAAATTTACCAAGTGTTAATTTTGGATACAAAAATATTGATTTTGGGTCACATAATCTCATGAAAGGGTATATGAGTGGATCCTCCTAAGATGAAAGTCAGTAAATAATTTCCTCAACTAAAAACTATGAATAAGATTAGTAGTTTTATTGGATTGGATAATATTTTTGACTCTTTGTATTAAATTTTTAACACCTATCTAATCCACTCACCGTGTTTATTTAGAATGGAGTCATGTATCTTTAAGCTACGGAATGTGAGAAACATTTCAAGGAACCATGTATATGGTTGGTCATTACACATATTCTCACACAACATGACATTGTAGAAGGGTTTTTAATTTTTTTGGATTCTTGAAATAATGCCCAGATATGTGTTCTTATATAGAATAATATGGTGATAAATTATGCCTCATTTGAATTTAATGTTTAGGATAATTTCTTCCAACTCATGAGTTGAGTTTTGAAGTAGTAATCATTACATTAATGATATGAAATCATTAACTTCCTTGAGAATGTTGCGACATATATAAAATTCCTAAAGGTTTAAAGTATATATTAAACCAAAATGAGTATAATATTCACCAAATAGGGTAATCATAATTGAATTATGAAAATTAATTCTAAATACATTACAACCCTTGGAAAGTTAACATGATGGTTGATATAAGGACCCGACCTTAAACTATATATAATATTGTAAATTTGTCTAGAACTAATTTTATTACATTCCAATATTTCTAATAGTTTTATAGTTTTATATAATTAGGAAATAATTCATTCATATCATCCCACTGTCATAAAAAGTGGGTTATACTAAAAAATATATCCATTTATTCCATAATATAAGTGTTTTTAATAAAACATGAAACATTTTCATGAGAAATATTCACAATATTGATCTTGGGTTCTAAATTTATCATACCCATACATAAGTACTTTGTAAAATAATTTAAAATATTGGAGGAGAAAATATATATTACTAATGTTCCTAAAAAAATAAACTGTTAGAACATGAATACTTGTAAAAATATGAAATCTTTTTCAAACATGCATATTTCTCACACATAATGTATCATAAACGTAGATTATGAAATCATGGTATTTCCATAAAACATTGATGTCATAAATAAACTATTTAGTAATCCTGGGGAAGTACATACATAAATTGTCACCATAGTGGATTTGATATCATTTATAACCCTCATGGATACCTTACAATGTTAGCCTCTTGATTACTTTGTGATGCAACCCCCATAGTTACCTGATGATGCAACTATCATAGTTATATTTGCAATAACCATAACAGTCATCTTAAAACATTAACATACGAATTGAATTAGAGAGATTTATAGGTCTCATCATTCTGAAAAAATGACTCTTATGAACTAGAACATAATTATAAAAAATGAACACTTTTATAATAGATGAAATTCATTAGGATAGGTATTTATTTTAATTTAATACTATGAAAATACAAACAAAATCAATTTCTATAGAAATAAAAATGAAATATTGTAATTTGATCATCAAAACATAATTTTTTAGGAAAATTTGATAACACGCTCAATCTATATCAGTTAAGAAGAAATTTTTTAAGAGTTTTTTAAAAAGGGATATTAAAAGGAAAGTCCCCCCGCTTTCTTGGAGGCGGCGGCGCGGCTAATTGCCGCGCCCTTTGCAGAAAAAATGGCCCCCACGTGTGGGCCGACTTGGAGAAAAACCGGGGGGCTTTGTCCCCCCCCCCCCCTTCATGGAAACCGCCCCCCTCATAATGAGGGGGGTTTTGTGTGCTAGCCGGTGGATTAATTCCCCCGGTTTAATTACCATCCGGCCCGCCAACTGGCCGGCCGGTTTTTCTCCAATGGGACCGGAAGAATCCGGTCCCCTCTTCGGCTTCCGACACCGGCGGCCCGGCCGCCGGTCTTCTCATCCCGTCGCGGCCTGGAACCGGCCGCGGTGTTCGTCGTCCGGCGCGGTGCGACGGCACCGCGCCCCTCCTCCGCACTTTAATGTCTTTCAACGCGGCGCGACGGCGTTGCGTTCTTGATGTTTCTTCCATGGTGTGCGCGCGACGGCGTTGCGTAAAATTAACATACAATTATCCGTGTGGTGCGACGGCACCACGCCACCTTCCTTCCGCCCGCAGATAAACAACATGAACGATGGAGGGGGTTCAGCCGTGTTCATGCGGTCCGGCCCCCCTCACGTTAAATAATAACACAACATAAAATAATCAAGTGTCTCACGTTAGACATGCTAGATCCACGATCAAGAACAAAATAAATAAATATTGAATCAACAACCCCTACCTCGGGTATAAGATCGAAGATTTGACAAAGTCCCGCGGAAGACAACGTCGCGGTGGTCGGGCGTCGCGGTTGTCGTTCGTCAAATCCGTTGACGAAGAGATACGCCCGAAAAGATACGTCGTTGGAGAATCTTCATATGCCGACGAAGATGGTCCGAGGAGGAAGCGGCGTTCCCTCTCGTTGACACGGAGGACGAAGAAGAGAGGCGTCGTTCTTCGTCGGAGCTTGAGCGTTCTTCGTGTTCTTCGTCAAAGCTTGAAGATGAAGAAGAAGCTCTCAAAAGCTCTCAAGGTGGCCAAAGTGTTCTAACCCAACAAAAAGAGATAAGAGCTTAATTTAATCAAAAAATTAACAAAGAATTTCAAAGGTTTGAAATTCAAAATGGATAACTCCAAAATTAACTCACTTATTTAATATACATGAGTTGTATAATTAAATAGAAGTTAAGTTGTCAAGCCTTTAAGAGGGAGAGAGGGGAGTTATGGAACTTGAAAAGTTTAGGGTTCGTGTGGGCCCCACCACACTTAATCCTCTCAAAGGAGGTTAAGTGGTTGTGGGTCCCACCCCTAACTTCCTTTGGGAGAAGTTAACCCACAAGCTTAAATAAAAATAATTCCACATTTTTTTATTCAACTTTTTATAATTCTCCCAAAAACTAACTTTCGTCCCGTAACAAACGCAACTTCCGAAATGGTCTCTTTAAGCGAATATCGGCGCTGCGAGTTCATCGGTGCCCTCGGATTTCAATTCCGAGCAACGGATCAAAAGTTAGGAATTCCCGCTCGTTCGTTCACTGAACGTACCCGAGCCAAACTTCGGAAATTGATTCCAGGCACTCTGGGCCTCGGAATCAGGTACCGTCAGAAACCGCGCTCTTGTAAAATTCTAAAGAAAATTAAGAAAAAAAATTCCCTTGAATTTTACGGGTCTTTACATTACTCCCACCTCAGGGCTTTACGTCCCCGTAATGATACATCAAAAACTAGGGAAACAAAAGAGGGTACTGTGCACGCATCTGAGCCTCCCGCTCCCAAGTGCTCTCCTGGAGATTCCCGTGCTGCCATCTGATGCGCACTAGAGGGGGTTTTGTGTGCTAGCCGGGGGATTAATTCCCCTGGTTTAATCACCATCCGGCCGGCCAGCTGGCCGGCCGGTTTTTCTCCAACGGGACCGAAAGAATCTGATCCCCTCTTCGGCTTCCGACACCGGCGGCCCGGCCGCCGGTCTTCTCATCCCGCCGCGGCCCGGAACTGGCCGCGGTGTTCGTCGTCTGGCACGGTGCGACGACACCGCGCCCCTCCGCTGCACTTTAATTTCTTTCAACGCGGCGCGACGGCGTCACGTTCTTGATGTTTCTTCCATGGTGTGTGTGCAACGGCGTTGCGAAAAATTAAAATACAATTATCCGCGTGGTGCGACGACACCACGCCACCTTGCTTCCTCCCGCAGATAAACAACATGAACGATGGAGGGGGTTCGGCTGTGTTCATGCGGTCCGGCCCCCCTCACGTTAAATAATAACACAACATAAAATAATCAAGTGTCTCACGTTAGACATGCTAGATCCACGATCAAGAACGAAATAAATAAATATTGAATCAACAACCCCTACCTCGGGTATAAGATCGAAGTTTTGACAACGTCCCACGGAAGACAACGTTGCGGTGGTCGGGCGTCGTGGTCGTCGTTCGTCAAATCCGATGACGAAGAGATACGCCCGAAGAGATACGTCGTTGGCGAATCTTCGTATGCCGATGAAGAAGGTCCGAGGAGGAAGCGGCGTTCCCTCTCGTTGACACGGAGGACGAAGAAGAGATGCGTCGTTCTTCGTCGGAGCTTGAGCATTCTTCGTGTTCTTCGTCAGAGCTTGAAGATGAAGAAGAACCTCTCAAAAGCTCTCAAGGTGGCCAAAGTGTTCTAACCCAACAAAAAGAAAGAAGAGCTTAATTTAATCAAAAACTTTACAAAGAATTTCAATGGTTTGAAATTCAAAATGGATAACTCCAAAATTAACTCAATTATTTAATATACATGAGTTGTATAATTAAATAGAAGTTAAGTTGTCAAGCCTTTAAGAGGGAGAGAGGGGAGTTATGGAACTTGAAAAGTTTAAGGTTCGTGTGGGCCCCACCACACATAATCCTCTCAAAGGAGGTTAAGTGGGTGTGGGTCCCACCCCTAACTTCCTTTGGGAGAAGTTAACCCACAAGCTTAAATAAAAAGAATTCCACATTTTTTTATTCAACTTTTTATAATTCTCCCAAAAACTAACTTTCTTCCCGTAACAAACAAAACTTCCGAAAAGGTCTCTTTAAGCGAATATCGGCGCTGCGAGTTCATCGGTGCCCTCAGATTTCAATTCCGAGCACCGGATCAAAAGTTATGAATTCCCGCTCGTTCGTTCACTGAACGTACCCGAGCCAAACTTCGGAAATTGATTCCGGGCACTCCGGGCCTCGGAATCAGGTGCCGTCAGAAACCACGCTCTTGTAAAATTCTAAAGAAAATTAAGAAAAAAAAATTCCCTTGAATTTTACGGGTCATTACACATTTAGTTTAAGAAATATTTTTTATCCAATGATAAGTAAGAATACATTTTATTACCCACATTTGTAGTTGATATTTTTAGATATTTCTTCCCCATTTATAAATACCCCTCTAACAAATAAATCCTGAAACATCTCAAAAAAAAATTCTGCCATAAAAATTACCCCTTTATAAACTTCTCCCGCGTTAAAAATTTCTCACACTTTGTGATTTACTAAAAAGGCACAAGGGTTGAATTATAATTTCATGAAATGTTTACAATGAAATGAAACATGAAACATTTATATTTAAATAAACTAATCATAAAAGAAATAAAAGAAATAACATATATACAAATTTAGACATGATATATTTGGATTAAAATTCTTTCAGATTCAACATTCATTTAAAATGTTTTAAAAATATTATCGTATGATTTTAAATAAAAAACCATTCTTTCATTAACAAATTGTATTGATCACATTTATTTTCTAACACCATCCTGATCTTTATGAGCTTCTATAGACGATAACTCAAGACTCAAAATCCTTTCTTCCATCACTACATCCTTATAATCTTTTTATTTCATCATTTCAAAATCCTCACTAATTATATTATTTTATTCTTTCATAAGGAATAACTCATTTTCACATGTTCATAGTATATTGTTTTATTGATATAGGTTATGATGCTTTCCATTAAAATCATAAACCTCTTCATTATGATCAACAGTTTTATATTTTCTGTCATATACAAACTTGACACTATCCGAGACAAATGTTGATAACCTGTCAACATATTCCTCCATTTTAATAGAATGTTTATTCACTACTAAAAAATGGTCATCATGGAACTTGAGATCATTTTAAACATGGGTTGTCCACTTTACCATCTGATTATAAGACTTCTTTTATATATTGGTGTTTCCTTTGAAATATTTCATGTGAGCTTCAACAGGAAAAAATGATTCTATCAAATCATTCCATGATTAATATTTTTCATTTAGGATATTATTAATCGTTTAACATATTTACTGAATGTTAAGAAGATATGAAAATTAATCAATTCACATACTCATGGTTTAGAAAATATAATTTTTATCTTTCTGAGATACTATTTCATTAGAGTATAATGATGTTGTTATTTTATCAGGATCTTGTCTTAGAATTGGTCTGATATTTATATTAATTATTTATTCAGTGTTTTCATTTTTTGAAACATTCATAATATCTACATTATTATTATATTCTATCTTATAGGACCCTTATGTGTGATATTTTTTATCTTCAACCTTTGATTTTTATGTGGAATTTTATTTTTCTTTAGATAAATATTTTCTTCACCAGAATCTTGTATATCCAAATCCTTATCTGGATTAGAAAGTAACAGAGTTAAATATGAATGTCTTTTAAATATTTTATTTTTCATTGTATCCTCCCCATGTTTTTTATTATTCATAACATTCCTCCTAGTATTCCTATTATTATTTTTCTTCTTATAAATTTTTATTTTCTTATTCATCTTCTTCAATTTATTTCCCTAAATATCTCGTATTTATAACTACACATTTTCAAACATTTTTACATACATTGAATTTTACTTCTCAAGAAATTTTTGAATTACCAATGTGTCCTATTATTTAGAAAATAATTTCACTATAACCTTATAATCAAATATTGGTTCTTATCAATAAATATTTATTGTTTCAATAAATAATACATGAACATAAAAAATTCTTTCATTACTCCAAATTTTTTTTTGGAATTTTAAAAATCTTGCTTTAGGTTAATTCAGGACATCTCATTTTATAGGAAACCAAAAATCCACCTCCCAAATTACAGATTAAAAAACATGATGCATTAGAAACCGTCATCGCAAATTTGAAATTTCTTGATCAATAAGTCCTTGTTTCCCATCACCATGGTACACTAAATACTGACTGGAACACTTCCTTAAGTCACACCCCCATATTTTACCACTTCTTTAGGGAAAATCAAAATAAATATAAACCCATGACATATAAAGTCAAAAAAATACACATCACAGTCACATCATATTTAAAATCACCATCAACATTGATGTCCGACACCACCCATAAAAAAACAACCTAAAAACCAGAAACTCGAATCAACTTCTACACAAAACAATCATCTAACAAAATCGTCTATTTATATCATTGATAATAAAACAAAACTGAAATATGACAAAGAAGAAACCAAATTCCAAAGAAAATACCTCCTCATGATGCATATGGAGAACCATCATCTCGTGAACCACAAATCCAAAAATGTCATGGATTATACCACACCATTTTTGACATGGAGAGGTATCAAGGAATGAGAGGCTAAATCAAGGATAATAAATAGATGTGTCTAAATGAAAAAAACATAAAATAAACACCCTAGTAGACATAAGATAATCAATTATATTCTGTATGATCCTAGAAACCCATCACCCTCTAGATCACATAACACAAAATATTTTTGAAACGATACTCCAAATATGACCTAAAGTGGGGAAGGGGAAAACGATGCTAGAAACGGTTTATACTAGACAAGAACTTCTATAGAAAATAAAAAAATATGGGATGAATGAGAGAACATATTAGTAAAAACCATGGAATCAATCCATAAAATGAAAAAGCAAAACTGTCATTGTAAAGAAGTGGGAAATGTCAATGGAGAAGAATTCTAAAGAGAAGGAATGTTGAAGATGATAGAGAAGGTGGGGTTATCCATCACTACCAATGATCCACTTCAACCCTAGGAGGAGAAGAGATATCAGGAGGTAGTGTAATGTGGTTCTATTGGTGTCCTCGAGGATTCTTTCATCGATTTGAGGAACTTTTATTGACTGTTGATCTGATTGTGTGACTAATGAAGTTGAAATATAAATTATTGAATTCTGTGATTATTTTTCCATACACTTCATTAAAATTTGAAAAATATTTTTTCCCCTTAATCTCTTCTTATTCTACTTTCTATTTTAATATTATTTCATCAATTTTTATGTATGAATCAATAATTCCAAGTCCACATCATTATCAAGAACAAACCTAGGCTCCCAAGGTTTATTTTGATCTTTTTGAGCTATGATTATCATTAATTCACCATCTGTCATTTTCTATAATTTATTTTTATTTTTTAGAGGGTAATATTCAAACATTATTTTCCTTTTCAAAATTATTCTGCATCTCAATTTACATTTATTTTTTGGGACCAACATAAAACATAGTTCTATTTACACTAATAACAATCATCCTAAAATTTATTTCAAAACTAAATTCATTATTGAAATATTTTATTAACCAATAACGAAATTTTTTTCCATAGAAAACAATTAACTAGAAGAATGTTTATAATGAAATGACAAATCATAATATATGATTTCATTGATTTATTTTTTATTGAATCTTCCCTAAAAACAATCTTTAGAATATTTATTTTAATCAAATTATTCAGAAAATATAAAAAAACATGTTTGATAGGTTTAGTGTATCTAGATCACCATTTATCATTACGGTATAACCCTACATCATTATGATTAGGAACCTTATATCTGATGTGGTATGATAATTTTTTTTAAATTCTTATAATATGTGAAGAAGGATTCTTCATCACTTGACCTCACAAAACATCCAAAACTATTAGGTAATTTATGGGATGGAAGATAAGTTTATCCTTCAAAAGCTACTCCCACAAGCTCTAATACTCGTTGATAATAAATATTATAATCTTAAAAAAAACTGTGAAAAAACTTCTTCTTCATGGTCATTTGAATGAAGTTTAATTGAATCTTAAATGTTTCTAATTTATTTGGGGTTATGTAAGTCAAAAATTTTATATAGAGTATCTATGAAAACATCCCCATATATTTATAAAACAAATAAACTTTCAATAAAATGAATCATGCACGTCATACCATGTTCTCTCGGAAAGTCATTCTATAATGAGTTATCACTTCAATAAATCTTCTGTTATGACCATTATACTAAGATGTTTCCAGAAATATGATGAATGAAAAAATATCAGCGTGATAACTAAAATGGATATAGATATTTGATGATGAAATATAGAAAACAAATGCGGGACATACAGTGACCGACCATTATATATGCATGAGAAGTGATAGATCACATTCCAGAAAACATTCAATGGTTGAAAGTGAAGCTTTTATTATTTCAATGATCGATGTTTATCTGAAAAATGTATTTAAATATATATTATGAGACTTATAGTTTTTCTATGTAAAAATTATATTAGAGTGACTAATAGTATGATTAGAAATCATTTATCTTTAAAAAAATCTCTTAAAATTAAATTAATAAGTATAATAACATTTTAATACTAAATTAATGAATAAGTGAAAAAAAGCAGAATACGTTACTTAGTGAAAAAACATCATCGATTTGAGTAACTTTTTCTTCATGTGTTTTCTAATATAACCTAATTATAATATAATTTATTTATAAATTATTATCCACATGTTTTATAAAAATATTTGAAATTGTTAATTATATATTAAAACAATTATAATAATTTTTTAGAAATATTCTTAGAATCTAATTTTTTATGTAATATTGACATAATTAAATTTTTTAAATAATATTGAGTTTTTAAATTTATTATTATTAGGCTTTTTAAATGCTCAAAAAAAATTCATAAAACAAAATTCTTTTTGTAAAACAGAAATATTTAGAAAACTAAAAACATATGTACTTTTCCATTAAGAAAGAGTTCATTAATATAAAAAGATTGATAATCAAGAAGTAGATATGAATAATATTTTGAAAATTATCCTTCATATCTTCTGCTTAATTTATTTAAATTTATCAAAACTAAAAGGATTAATAAAAATATCAATAAGTTGTTCTAGTGTTATGATGAATTGTTAAATTACATATCCTTTTTGTATTAGATACTAATGGAAATGACATCTTATATAATTGTATTAATCAAATGAGTGATGTGAGGTGTTTTTAATTAGATAAATAGAAATTGGGCTGTCTCAACAAAATTAATGTTTTAGTAAAACACATGCCATAGTTTTTGAATGTGTGTTGCATCCGCACCACTTGTGCACAACAACATCCAACAACAACAGATTTAGTTTCAAAAGTGGAAAGTGCTACTGAGTGTTTTTTCATATATGTCTAAAAAACTAGGGATTATCATAATAAATTACATATTCTGGAAGTTTGTTTTCTATCTATTATATAACCACCAGGGTTTAAATCTGAATAAGTTTTAGATAAAAATAATTTCTAGAAGATTAAAACAAACAAAAACCCATAATTCCCTTAAGGTAACAATGTATTCTTTTGACATCAATAAGATGAGATTATTAGGGATTTTCTTCATATCTAGAATATAAGAATACCGAAAACATTAAAGATAGAGGACTAGCAGTTATGTAAAGCATGATTCCAATCATACCACTAAAATATGTTTGATAAACTATTTTCCTAGACTTATCAAGATCTAAAGTATTTGAGGTTATGATAAGAGTAATAATACTTTTAGGGTTTCCATACCCAAATTTTTCAGGTAAATATATTTTATAACTATGTCACGATATACATGTTTATTATGGTTATTTTTGAATTTTGAAAACCTAGAATGTAATTTACCTCACCCATCATACTCATTTCAAACTATGATTTTATAAGATCAACAATTAATTAATTAAATATATTTGATTTGAAAAAAATATAATTTCATATATATATATATTTACAATCATATTTTTTTATAAAATCATTTTATAAAAAAATTGGTTTCACAACTCTCGTTACAAAATCTTTTTGAAAAAATAGTCATCCTATCATACTATGATTTAGGGGCTTCATTGAGTATATATTGTTACTTGGTATGATTATAAACATGTAAATTACATCTTTTATTTTCAAAAAAATGTTTCTATTCAAAATAATCTTCTTCCTGAACATATATATTAAGGAAATAACACTTTACATACATTTAAACATGTTTTAAATTTTTGAATGATGCATTAGTTAAAAGTATTTGAATAGGATTAAGTATTTCTACTAGAAAATATATTTATTCATTGTCCCTGATATCTAGTTGATTATTACCCTTATAAATAATTCTATAAATATTTATAACTATTATTCCATTTGTTCTCATTTATTTTGAAATACCCATTTAGCTCTAATTAAATAAGTATATTTTGGAAATTCCACAAATGTTTATATTGGGATACTTTAAAACTCATTATGTTCATCTTAAATGGATTGTATCCAATCATCATAAAAAATATCATCATCATGATTATTATATTAGAATTTTGATAAGAAATATTTTTGTTCATTTTGGATTCTTAAAGTACTAATAGTCATAACTTGTTTATCTACATCGTGAATGATATTTTTTACCAGGTTGATTCCAATGAAATAACAGATTTATTATGTTTTCAGAAGTTTTTTTTCAACAATTGGTTGAAAAAATTATTAAGGAAATAAATTTAAAATTTATTAATGAGTATTTTTCTCATGGGAATAAATTTACATCACAGGTTGAAAATAAGCCTTATAAATGACATCAAAAGATGTAGGTTGGGGTTGTTTGAAATCAAAATAACAAGTTTCATCAAAAATAACATTTAATTTTTCCACAACATTTCTTTTTTTTAAACTCTATATGACTTAATAGTTATAATGACCTAGCCTTCAACATCACATAATCTTGAATTAAATGAATAATTCTCATTGAGGATCATTTTAGGTTTAGCATTTTAGAGAATTAGTACATAACTATTACATCTCAAAAGATTACAAAGTAGAAATTTCTACTTAGTTTCCATTTTTTTCCAAAATAAATGCTCTGAAAAAAAGATTCATGTTTATTTCCAAGTTTTAGACAACATGTCTTTTCCTAGATCCCATTATTGACCCTATTCATCTTTATATCCTGTGAAAAACATTTCAAAACATGGTCTGAGCATAAAAACCTCAGTAAAGGTTATAAAACAATGAATGGGAACATCAGTTCATCATTAAATTCATAACATAAGCTCATTAACATAGCTTATGAAATCATACGATTTATGAATAACACATAGAAAACATAATTCATAAAGGTAAATTGTTGAATCCATATTATACTTACATTGTATCTATCATAGCTACACAGGGAGTTACATTTGGAATACCCATCATAGTATATTCCCTAAATCTATTAGGAGAAACATTCAATTTTACATTTTTCATATTACCCAATGAATTGGAGAGCTATCTTGGGCTCACCTACCCTAGGTTTATCTTGGAACCACCTGTATACGTAAACAATGCTCAATAACCATAACATATTCATAAGACATAAAATAAACAAAAAAGGAACATAGAAATTCAACATTTTAATCACAATATTTCATTTAAATATATTTAGATAAAGAATCTTTTATAAAACCATATTCAATACCATAATACATAAAATATTATATGGTATTTATTTTTCTTTTAATTTTTTCTTGTTAAGGAAGCCAAAGATAACATAATAGACATGGCGTCAGAAAAGTTAGTTGTCACACTTAAGTTAAAAATAATTTTTTTTATTAGTAAAATGCCTTGTCAGAAATTATTATATTCGAATGAAATGAAAAGTCAAAGGAATTTATAAACTATATAAAAGAACGTTCAGAATAAAATAAAATATGCCTCAATGAAAAGAGATTGAGACGAAGTCCATTTCAAATATCATTTTATAAATAAAAAAGATTGATTATGTGTATGTAATAGAAGAACACATAAAACATGTATAAATAAAATATAAGATATCAAAATTCATTTCTCACATAATAATAGCATGACATAAACAATAAGTAGAAGATCAACCAAAAGAAAGGAATTTGGGTAAAGATGTCCCCTTACCTCATGTCTGACTTGAATCGATCATTATTTAATCTATTTAATAATAAACTAATGTCAATTTATATAACATCCTGCCTTTTTATCACATAAACTTTCATTACATTTTACAAAACTGAGGATCTTTAAGGTTTAGTGTCTTGGAAACTAGGAATTTAAAACATGAAAACATAAAACATTCTTCTTAAACACTTGAAAGGCTTCTCCTCATGTTAACCCTAGGCTCATTATTGAATCTCATAACCTGGGGACATACATCAAAATAAAGGGTGAGCAGAAGGCCCAGTAAGGGAAACAAGTGAAACATTTTACATATGAACTTGAGATACATCAATAAAGCTATGAAAAGAACTTTAAGGCATGAAAATGAAATCATGAGGCATATCATAATAAAAATAAAACTTTTTCATAACTTGAAGATGTGGCTGCAACATTTAATATTGACAATCGTTTCGTTTCACCAAGGTCCATCCCCAAGGTGTCGTTAAAAATTACCAAGGTTTTTCACCAAGGCGTCGTTAAAATGGTCATCTCTAGAGATTAAGTCTTTACCCAATGCATTGGAGCGCTATCAGGGCCCACCCTTAAATTTTCCTTTATAATCATGTGAGCCACATATATCATCATCAAACATTTCATAAGGAACCCATGTAGCACAAAATAAATGGGTTTCATTTCGTAATCATAACGTTTTAAAAACTGCTTTAAAGACATGATCTTTACATCACTTTAAAACCCACAGAAAAGGAAGGTGGGTCTCATGTATGTAAATCCCATAATTTAAAATAGAAAATTTTCGTATATATTTGAATACCCCTTTAGAAGAAGGATCTTTGAGTATTCACTCAATAATATAAACTAACTTTAGAAAAAGAGAGAGACATTTTGAGACGGAAATTCTGCAGCATAACGGCTATGTTACGAGGTTTTAGAAGACATTAAAAAGAGAGGGAAAATGGGTCAAACATTAATAAATGAACCATAAAACAATATATGGACAGAATAAGAAGGATACATGATCATGGTAATGAAATTTCAAGGAAATACCATTTGAAATGAAAAACATGGAAGGAAGACAGAAATTAGATTTCTCTTATGAAAGTTCGGCAGCCTAACGCCGTTACTTAAACTTCAACAAAAATGATTTGAAAAGATCAATTAGGGTCTCTAATCATGTGAACATAAGAGTTCAGTATGATAGATATTGAGATAATTCCCCAACATAACAAAAAGGAACTTGAAAGAATTGACATGAAAGTAGAACATCAAAAACGAGAAGGGTGAAGAACCACTTAAAAATTCGGCAGCCTAACGGCGCCACTTAAAACTTCAAAATACTGAATTGAAGAGATAAAATGTGGTCTCTCATCATATGAACATAAGAGTCTAGTATGATAGTTATAGAGATCATACCCCAACATAACAATAAAGAACTTGAAAGAATTGACTTGAAAGTAGAACTTCAAAACGAGAAGGGTGAAGACCACTTAAAAATTTGGTAGCCTAACGACGCCAATTAAAACTTCAAAATACTGAATCGAAGAGATAAAATGGGGTCTCTCATCATATGAACATAAGATTCCAGTATTATAGTTATAGAGATAATTCCCCAACATAACAAAATGGAACTTGAAAGAATTGACTTGAAAGTAGAACTTCAAAACGAGAAGGGTGAAGAACCACTTAAAATTTGGCAGCCTAACGGCGCCACTTAAAACATCAAAATACTGAATTGAAGAGATCAAATAGGGTCTCATCATATGAACATAAGAGTCTAGTATGATAGTTATAGAGAACATTCCCCAACATAACAAAAAGGAACTTAAATGAATTGACTTGAATGTAGAACATCAAAACGAGAAGGGTGAAGAACCACTTAAAAATTCGGCAGCCTAACAGCGCCACTTAAAACATCAAAATACTGAATTGAAGAGATAAAATGGGGTCTCTCATCATATGATCATAAATGATCAGTATGATAAATTTAGAGATCATAACCCAACATAATTAAAAGGAACCTGAAAGAATTTACATGAAAATAGATCTTGAAAAATGAGAAGGGAGAAAGAGTCCGTTACAAAAATATCGCCAGCCTAACGGCGCCACTTAAAACTTCATAAAATGAAATAATGAGAGTAAGAGGGGATCTCTCATTATATGAACATAAAAAGGGCAGTAAGAGGAGTATAAAAGAACATCCTCCAACATAAGAACATGTAGCATAAAAGGAATGACATAAAAGAGATTACTTGAAATGAAAGAGAGAGGTCAGATCCCTTACCTTAAAATGTAACTCTTAAAACTCAAAGGTTGGGACCTTGAGGGCTTGGGAGCACCTTGGGAGGACTCCTTGGGAGGTAAGGTGACCAGAACTTCGTTGAGGATGGGTTTTGAGTCGAAAAGATGAGAGGAGGGATTGGTATTTATAGGGAAAGTGAGGGGACAAGGCATTAACGGCCAAGGGACACCACAAAAGTGGTTTTCTCAAAAGCATGGGCCCTCCCATGGTACTTCCCATAAGGTTAGGCCACAAGGGGACCCCCACACAATAATTCATCCTCTTTAGTCGAACATCCTTTAAAATATCTCATGACATCATCATGACACAGTTATGATGTCATTAAACATACCGAAACCCTAAAACTGTATTTTTACTATTCACTGAAAATTCAACTCTCTTAGAAAAATCCCAAAATTTCACCTTAACAAAATATCAATTCTATGATTTCAAAAATGAACTCCATTTTATAAAAATAATTTTCTAAATATTTTTAATTTATTTTTTAAATAAATTCACTATTCACCGAAAATTCATTATTTTTAGAAAAAACCCCAAAAATTACCTTAACATAATATCGATGCTCTGAGTTCAAAAATGAAATCCATTTTATAGAAATAATTTTCTAAATATTTTTAATTTAAATTTTTATTAAAAAACACTATTCACCCGAAAAAAACTAATACTTGAATAATAATTTATGAAACCGTTTTTAACCATTTTATTGAATCATATTACTTAAATCAAGGTGCCTAGATTATATTAATACTTTCTTTAAGTGAGATTACTAATCCATTTGGTCACATTACTAATCCTAAGCATAAAATCACTATTCATAATTTACTATTCATCAAAAATTAAGTTGATCTTATTAGACTCTAAATTTCGTACTGATCATATTTGTAGAAGACCATTTTTTGAAAATCATAACACATTTTTATTTATTTAAGGTTTACATAAACATTTTTAAAATATCCTTTCTCTAAAATTCATCAAAAATATGCATACTATATTTATCTGGTCATTTGAAAATTCATAAACTTCATCATATGAAGAAATTCCAATTTTTATTTAAAACAAAGTATTACACAAGGCAGTTATGGTCTCCTTAAATAGCCCCTTATCACACCAGCATAGGACCTAACTGTAAGGTGTGCTAAGGTTAGAGGATCTAAGGGAGGCTCGACCAACATCGCACGAGTAGTAATTTCTATCAGTTTGAACTTCTCGCGAAGGCGATCCCGTTCTAGCTTCACACGATGAAGTTCAGCTTGGGTTTGGTCCAAAGCAAAGCCCAATGGTGCTACCTCCTTCCCAAGTTCTGTTAGATGGGCTTCGATTGGTCCAAGACTACTGGGTGAGGCCATCAAATCTTCTTTCTATATTAAATAACCAAGATTACTTGTATTTAGAGACAATAATCAAAACGTTTCGTTTCCAGCGGTCATATTGACCAATGAACATGTAACAGTAAAAAAAACCAATGGTATCATTTTAATTATACTCATGTTATCAAATGAAACATTTTTGTTGAGTATAAAAATAAAATAAAAATAACACATAAATTTAGGAAACAAGATTTATTCAAAATTTTGGGTCGTTACATTCTTCCCCCCTTAAGAAATTGCGTCCTCGCAATTTTTAAAATTAGGTTTTGAAATTTCATTGAATGTCCCACATCGGAAAATGATTCAGTAAAACTATTACATTAAAAGAAAGAAAGTGAAGTATGAAGGTAACCCGAGATAGCCCACACTGGGATTCCATGTAGGAAAACATGGACATGGAAGAAAAACAAAGGGTCAAGTTCTAAGGGAGAGTGATAGAGAACATGATTAGGAGAAAGTTAACCATAAAAAAATCCCAAACTTTTGATGTGTGTAAACGGTCATTGATTACCTAGTAGGAAACGTAAACCAACAACGTTTTTGTTTTACGTTCCTTTTCATAATTTTGAGGAATTCATTTACTACATAGAACAAAAACATAAGAAAATATACCTACCTTCATGCAGAGTTTCATCCCTTAATAAGTTTCTACCAAAACTAATCTTTTCTCCCAATGATGAGCATTCAAAACTACTTGGTATCATCAAAACACAAGAATCATCTTCTAGGGAATCACATAATACACAAAAGATTAACTATCTTTTTTTTCTATCCTTAAACATTATCCCAAAACAGAAAGGGTAAGGTAAAACAACTCTTCAAAAATAAAGAATCCCATAGGAAGGGAAACTATTTTTAAATCTTCAAAGTTCAATGGTACTACCCAAAGTTCATCATAGACCATCCCATAAATAACAGTCCTTAAAATTCCTCAAAATAAACCAAACTAAGATTGAAACCCAAATACAAGAGGGATTTGATAACATAGTCTTCCAAAATAAACTTCATTGTTCATCTCCAAACAACATCTAACGCACCTAACATCTTATAACAAATGTAGCTAACCTAAACATATTTTACCCAAGATAGGTTAATCATTCCCATAAGTATCCTAAATTACTATAAGTCCACCTTAAGTTCATTGATTCTTCAAAATATAAGTCAACCTTACTCCTCAATGAAAATACCGTAGTAATATATTTACCTCGATCATATAGGGTCCTCAAAATAGTGAACGTCTTCCAAAATAATAATCATCTTTTAATCCCCTAATCATCTCTGTTGTATTAATACGTCAATCGTAGTATTTCCTATCACATTTGTTGTTTGGACATGTTCTTCCATTTCCTGCCATTAACTAAGAAAAGAAACTATAAATAGGGGCTTAAATACTTAGCCAATAATCCTGAAAAGAAACTTAATGCATATAAGGATAAATTGTAGTTGAAAGGTATAACCAAACTTGTGATCCCCTAGGTTCCCATCTAGGTTATCCATGATCATATATTCTTATGTGAACCTTTATTTTATTTTATCTTTATTCCTTTAACAATGGTTCATACTAAGCTTATGAATTTACCAAAGCATATCCCCCGGGAGTGTCGTAACCAAGAGTGCAGCAAGGCCCGTTGTCGTGTACCAGTTCCCATTCGAGTCTAGCTCAAAGCGGTGTTTTCAGGTTTTACCCCTATGTACATCTGTGCCAGAGCCACCTCTACCTTCTCGTATCCAGACAAGGATTTATTTGCTTGGAAACCCCTTACTCAATACTCTCCAAAATACGAGGAAGATTTCTTATATTTAAACTTTTCTATAGGGTTTTTCCTAGAGTTTTCATATCCTAATTTCCACAAATAACTAAACCATCCTTTGATACCAACTATAACATCCTGCCTCTTTATCACTTAAACTTTCATTACATTTTACAAAACTGAGGATCTTTAAGGTTTAGTGTCTTGGAAACTAGGAACTTAAAACATGAAAACATAAAACATTCTTCTTAAACACTTGAAAGGATTCTCCTCATGTTCACCCTAGGCTCATTACTGCATCTCATAACCTGGGGACATACATCCAAAGAAAGGGTGAGCAGAAGGCCCAACAAGGGAAACAAGAGAAACATTTTACATATGAACTTGAGATAAATCAATAATGTCATGAAAAGAACTTTAAGGCATGAAAATGAAATCATGAGGCATATCATAATAAAAATAAAACTTTTTCATAACTTGAAGATGTGGCTGCAACATTTAATATTGAAAATCGTTTCGTTTCACCATGGTCCATCCCCAAGGTGTCGTTAAAAATTACCAAGGTTATTCACCAAGGAGTCGTTAAAATGGTCATCTATAGAGATTAAGTCTTTACCCAATGCATTGGAGCGCTATCAGGGCGCACCCTTAAATTTGCCTTTATTATCATGTGAGACACATATATCATCATCAAACATTTCATAAAGAACCAATGTAGCACAAAATAAATAGGTTTCATTTCGTAATCATAACGTTTTAAAAACTGCTTTAAAGACATGATCTTTACATCACTTTAAAACCCACATAAAAGGAAGGTGGGTCTCATGTATGTAAATCCCATAATTTAAAATAGAACATTTTGGTATATATGTGAATACCCCTTTAGAAGAAAGAGCTTTGAGTATTCACTCAATAATATAAACGAACTTTAGAAAAAGAGAGAGACATTTTGAGATGGAAATTCTGCAGCATAACGGCTATGTTACGAGGTTTTAGAAGACATTAAAAAGAGAGGGAAAATGGGTAAAACATTAATAAATGACCCATAAAACAGTATATGGACAGAATAAGAAGGATACCTGATTATGGTAATGAAATTTCAAGGAAATACCATTTGAAATGAAAAACATGGAAGGAAGACAAAAATTAGATTTCTCTTATGGAAGTTCGGCAGCCTAACGGTGTTACTTAAACTTCAACAAAAATGATTTGAAAAGATCAATTAGGGTCTCTCATCATGTGAACATAAGATTTCAGTATTATAGATATATAGATAATGCCCCAACATAACAAAAAGTAACTTGAAAGAATTGACATGAAAGTAGAACTTCAAAAACGAGAAGGGTGAAGAACCACTTAAAAATTCGGCAGCCTAACGGCGTCACTGAAAACTTCAAAATACTGAATTGAAGAGATAAAATGGGGTCTCTCATAATATGAACATAAGAGTCCAGTATGATAGTTATAGAGATCATACCCCAACATAACAACAAGGAACTTGAATGAATTGACTTGAAAGTAGAACTTCAAAACGAGAAGGGTGAGGACCACTTAAAAATTCGGCAGCCTAACGACGCCACTTAAAACTTCAAAATACTGAATTGAAGAGATCAAATGGGGTCTCTCATCATATGAACATAAGAGTTCAGTACGATAGTTATAGAGATCATTCCCCAACATAACAAAAAGGAACTTGAAAGAATTGAATTGAAAGTAGTACTTCAAAATGAGAAGGGTGAAGAACCACTTAAAAATTTGGCAGCCTAACGGCGCAACTTAAAACTTCAAAACACTGAATTGAAGAGATAAAATGGGGTATCTCATCATATGAACATAAGAGTCCAGTATGATAGTTATAGAGATCATTCCCCAACATAACAAAAAGAAACTTGAAAGAATTGACTTGAAAGTAGAACTTCAAAACGAGAAGGGTGAAGAACCACTTAAAAATTCGGCAGCCTAACGGTGCCACTTAAAATATCAAAACACTGAATTGAAGAGATAAAATGGGGTCTCTCATCATATGATCAAAAAATATCAGTATGATAAATTTATAGATCATACCGCAACATAATAAAAAGGAACTTGAAAGACTTTACATGAAAATAGATCTTGAAAAATGAGAAGGGAGAAAGAGTCCGTTACAAAAATTTCGGCAGCCTAACGACGCCACTTAAAACTTCATAAAATGAAATAATGAGAGTAAGAGGGGATCTATCATTATATGAAAATAAAAAGGGCAGTAAGAGGAGTATAAAATAACATCCTCCAACATATGAACATGTAGCATAAAAGGAATGACAAAAAAGAGATTACTTGAAATGAAAGAGAGAGGTCAGAGCCCTTACCTTAAAACGTAACTCTTAAAACTCAAAGGTTGGGACCTTGAGGGCTTGGAAGCACCTTGGGAGGACTCCTTGGGTGGAAAGAAGACCGGAACTTCGTTGAGGATGGTTTTGGAGTCGAAAAGATGAGAGGAGGGCTTGGTATTTATAGGGAAAGTGAGGGGACAAGGCATTAATGGCCAAGGGACACCTCAAAAGTGGTTTTCTCAAAAGCATGGGCCCTCCCATGGTACTTCCCATAAAGTTAGGCCACTTGGGGACCCACACACAATAATTCATCCTCTTTAGTCGAACATCCTTTAAAATATCTCATGACATCATCATGACACAGTTATGATGTCATTAAACATACCGAAACCCTAAAACTGTATTTTTACTATTCAATGAAAATTCAACTTTCTCAGAAAAATCCCAAAATTTCACCTTAACCAAATATCAATTCTATGATTTCAAAAATGAACTCCATTTTATAAAAATAATTTTTTAAATATTTTTAATTTATTTTTTAAATAAATTCACTATTTACCGAAAATTCATTATTTTTAGAAAAAACCCCAAAAATTACCTTAACATAATATCGATGCTCTGAGTTCAAAAATGAAATCCATTTTATAAAAATAATTTTCTAAATATTTTTAATTTAAATTTTAATTAAAAAACACTATTCACCCGAAAAAAACTAATACTTGAATAATAATTTATGAAACCGTTTTTTAACCATTTTATTGAATCATATTACTTAAATCAAGGTGCCCAGATTATATTAATACTTTCTTTAAGTGAGATTACTAATCCATTTGGTCACATTACTAATCTTAAGCATAAAATCACTATTCATAATTTACTATTCATCAAAAATTAAGTTGATCTTATTAGACTCTAAATTCCGTACTGAACATATTTGTAGAAGACCATTATTTGAAAATCATTACACATTTTTATTTATTTAAGGTTTACATAAACATTTTTAAAATATCCTTTCTCTAAAATTCATCAAAAATATGCATACTATATTTATCTGGTCATTTGAAAATTCATAAACTTCATCATAAGAAGAAATTCCAATTTTTATTTAAAACAAAGTATTACACAAGGCAGTTATAGTCTCCTTACATAGACCCTTATCACACCAGCATAGGACCTAAGTGTAAGGTGTGCTAAGGTTAGAGAATCTGAGGGAGGCTCTGCCAACATCACACGAGTAGTAATTTCTATCAGTTTGAACTTCTCGCAAAGGCGACCCCGTTCTAGCTTCACACGATGAAGTTCAGCTTGGGTTTGGTCCAAAGCAAAGCCCAGTGGTGCTACCACCTTCCCAAGTTCTGTTAGATGGGCTTCGATTGGTCCAAGACTACTGGGTGAGGCCATCAAATCTTCTTTCTATATTAATTAACCTAGATTACTTGTATTTAGAGACAATAATCAAAACGTTTAGTTTCCAGTGGTCATATTGACCAATGGTCATGTAAAAGTAAAAAAACCAATGGTATCATTTTAATTATACTCATGTTATCAAATGAAACATTTTTGTTGAGTATAAAAATAAAATAAAAATAACACATAAATTTAGGAAACAAGATTTATTCAAAATTTTGGGTCGTTACAATTTATACTTGATTAAGACCCTTTTTCAATTTTATTATTCCTTTTATATCACATATTACCATGTTATAATCTTTATGTAATCATTTATGTTATTAACAGTCGTTTCGTCAATATTTGGTACTTGAGTAAAAATGGGCACCTTTTAATGACAAGTTGTCCATGTCATCAACAATCCATTATCTCCAGAACTATATTAATGATCATGATATCATATACATCATATATATCCAGTATATATATGTATTTATAATAAAACATAACATTTGGAGATATGAAAATAAATTCACCGTTCATAGAGACGGTATGCCGTACACATGCATGAACACTACTTCAATTTCTATTTCTTATTTTAATGGAATTAAAACATAATGATACATTGTTATATTATACATACAGTATAATATCATATATTATTTCATTATCTCCATCCTTTATACATCCAACATATCCAATTAACACGTCATATCACTTTGAGGGGTGGTAGTCCGCAATTCTTGAAATGAAATTATAACGTTTACCCATTATGGAAACCATAATGATATAATATAAATGAAAAATAAAAAAGAATGATAAAAAAATAAACATAATATATATCATATAGAAATACAGTACCATCACAATGGCGACCATGAGAGGTGGTTGGAGATAATTGAACAATCATCGTTTCGTGAGGCGTTAGTTTACCATCCACAGAACCATTATGTTTTTTACCCATTAGATGGAGGTGTGTGTAAGTGAAGTTTGAATAAATATCATAAAAAAAAATCTTAGTATATTGATGATACTGGATTTGTTATAAAATAAAATATTAAAAAGAGTTTAGGGGGTTGGAGAAGTAAAATAAAACAAAACAACTTAAGAGAATACTTTACCATTATATTGGCTAACTCCCTTTGGTTTGAACCAAATGAGTTTTATGAAGTGCGTTATGCTTAAGGTGAGGATTCTAAGATGAATAAGGGGATCTTGGGAGATTATTGGAATAGAGGTTTCACAATAAAATGGGGTTAGAAGTGTGAGAAATGGGTTAGAATTGAGGGCTTTTTATAAGAGAGAGGAGGGGCTCTTTAGGAAAGTTTGAAAAAATTATGTTATTATAACCTCATCTTCGGTTTAGAAAGGAATAAATATTCACTAAAATCATAATTAATATGACTAATTATCTAAATAAAATAATAAAATACAAATTGGACAGGTTTTGGATATTTTTTTAATATTTATCAGCTTATTTATTTAAATAATTGATTAATGAGGTAAATATTGCATCATTATTGTGCCATAAATAATTTAATTTATTTAACTCCAAAAATTATAAAAACATACTACAATGTAGGAAATCATGTTATCTTTATAATGAATATTTATAGTTATAAATAGATCTTATATAACCCCATGTAAAAAGTTATTTACAAAAGATATTTGTTTTTGTCATTTTTGTCTTTACTTTAAATTAATTAATATAAAGTGTCATTATTATTTTCATGTGGCTCCATGGGGTCCCAAACTCGACCCATGGATTCCCATGGTCGAATAAGTATCATTAAATAGTATTTGGATACATGTTAGGGTAATTTAATAATATTATAATATTATATTTTATCCCTATTTATTATATTTACCCTTTAATCATGTCAAATAAAATATTTACTGATTAAAATATTTAAAATGCCTAAAAAAAGTTACATATTTACACAATTTGGACATACTAATTCCAAATATTATATCCATTTTTATAATTTAAAAATATATAAGTATCAGAAATTAATTTAAAATTAATTCCCGTTGTTAAAACAAATAGCGTGTTTTTAAGAAATAAAAACTATCACAAGATTGACAGTTGTTCATGTCCAATTTCAATATAAAATTACTTTCAGTGACCATAATTAGATTATAAGGTAAAAATATATTGTAATTACCCATTAAAACAAATTAATAAGATAATATATCCACATAAATAAAATATATAAATGGAAGATTTGAATTAAAATACACTATTTTTCACTATTCATTAAAAAAAGGATTTTATCAGAAAAATAAAAAAAAAAATTAATCCAAAGTAAATTTTGATATCTCTAATCAATAGAAGAATTATATTTTGTAAAATATAACATATAAGAGTGACTTAAACTAGATTTAACAAGGGTTATCCTTTAAAAGGCCGTAAATCAACTTTTTTAAAAAAATTATGCCTAACATTCGATTCATTCACATTTTAAGCCTCTAACATTTATTGGATAATTGTAAAAACATTTAACTAAAATATATAATTAAATTTTAGTTAGTTATATTCATTACCTCCAATATAATGGCTTGGAATTAACAATCATATAAAATATAAATATTTTATTGTTAGTAAGAAGCATAAGATTTTAAAAAAACCATTGTTGCGTATTGGGTAAGGCATCAAACATAGCGCCCCCTTTAAAGAAAAATTAAAATTTAATTCACAAATTTTAATAAATATTAAAATTTTATTATTGCTTATTTATCTGGGATGTTACATCCTTACCCCATTTTGGAATTGCTTCCTCACAATTTTAAAACTAGGCTTCAAAACTTCATTAAAATTCCCACATAGGAAAAGAGTCAGTAAAACTATCACTTTAAAAGAAATAAAGAGAAGTACAAAGGTTAACCAAGATAAACCATAATAGGATTCCATATAATAAAACATGGATATGGAATAGTGAAAAAATGGTCTAGTTCTGATGGAGAGTGATAGAAAACATGATTAGGAGAAAGTTAACCACTAGAAAATCACAAACATATGATGTGTTAAACGGTCTTTGATTACCTAGTAGAAAATGTAAACCAAAAACATTTTTGTTTTACGTTACATTTCAGAATTTTGATGAATTCATTTACTACATAGAATAAGAACATAAGGAAATATACTTACCTTTAAGTAGAGTTTCATCTTTTAATAAGTTTGAACAAAAAACTAATCATTTCTCCAAGAAATGAGCATTGAGAAAGACTTGGTCACATCAAAAGCACAAGAGTCCCCTTCCATAGAATCACATAATCCAGAAAATAAGAACAATATTTTTCCATTTTATTTAGACATCGACTAAAACAAAAATGTTTAGTGACAGATCATATAATACACAAAAGGACAATCTTTCACAAGAAGAAAAACAAATCTTAATCTCCAAAATTTGTCAAGAAAAACACAAAGTTCAACAAAGACCATTCAATAAACAACTGTCCATAATATTATTCAAAAGTAATCAAAAATATGATTATAACCCAAATCTCATAAGGATTTAATTTCATTGCCTTCCAAGATACATCAAAACATTTATCTCCAAATAACAATAGTTACTCATAAAGTCTCATATTGAAATATAATTAACCAAATCACATATTCTCTATGATATGTTAATCATTTTCATATATAAATCAAATCACCATATTTTCATTAAAAACATAGATTATTCCAAACTAAAATTTCAACCATTATTCTATAGTCGAAATCACATAGTATTCTACCTTTATTTGGTATATAGTGTTTCCTCAAAAGAGAGAACATCATCCACAACAACCTTTATCACTTAATCAGAAAATCATTTTTCTATACTATGTATATCCATTGGATAAAAAATATTTTTACCAAAATATACTTATTCTTATTCCATAAAACCACTTTACTAAATT
The DNA here is from genome assembly GCA_963277665.1 of Viscum album. NCBI lineage: Eukaryota > Viridiplantae > Streptophyta > Magnoliopsida > Santalales > Viscaceae > Viscum > Viscum album. The sequence continues at coordinate 1,367,850,603 of OY728119.1, forward strand.
AATATGTCATACTAACTACGGACTTCACGTAGTCTAGTGGTAGGTGATAAATCCCATACGCACTTTGGTTGTAGGCTCGATTCCCACAGCATTATCCAACGCGATAGGTTGTCACATGGTCTATGTGTTTTCCTTTTTTATAAAACAAAAAAATAACACTAACATGTTTTAACCTCAATGGTATCTGTATACCTCTCATTTTCTTCTGAAAGCATTATGATATCCACATCACAATTATTGAAGTTTTATTTCACCACCATATGATAAAAAACGATCCCTAAAATGAAGAACATCATACCTTGATCATGGTATCGATGTGGTTTCATTGTCATCCATTTTATGTGGGTAGAAGGTCAATGAATTGAAAAAATGATTTAGAGATCCTTCAAAATCATTTTATTCCGTCATCCAAATACACCTTGTACAACACGAGACATATGCGTGTTCACAAAAAACCATTTTTGGAAAAAAAATCGCGCATGACTTATAATTTCAAAACATCTAAAAAACATGATCTCTATAAAATAGTCAGACCAAATAGAAGTGGAAACATTAAATTAATGGTCCTTTTAAAATACCATAAGTATGTGCTAAGATACTATATCTTCGAAGAAAATATAAATAGCTTGTGCAAGGGTATCCTTCTTCAGCACCTTTTTCAAAATCATAATATGCTTCAAAATATTGTGATAAGGTAAAATATTTATAAATGCCATGATAATATTTAACTTTCTTGAAAATATATGAATATTGTGAAAATAGGATTTGTTTAAATACAACCCATGATCCATGATGATAATGATCTATTGGGGAGGTGTTTGATATCTCAAACAACTACTTGCAAATGAGTTGTATGCAAGAGAAAGTTTCACATTCATCCAGACATGACTTTGCAATAATTATTGCAAGAAAGTAATCAGATAGAGATAGGAATGTTGTTTGAGATCCTCTTCCTTCCATTTGTAACTAACATTCCTTGATCTGAAAAAGTTATAAATCAAGGATTTAACTGAAATAATAAACATAGGGACTAACCATGTGTCTAACGAAAACTCCTAATCACTAAATTTATCTATTCTGACATCTGATATGAACTATAAGGACCCGACCATAAACATTACATAATCTTGAATTAAATAAATAATTCACTTTGAGGATCTTTTCAGCATTAGAGTTTTAGAGAATTAGGAATAACTATTACATCTCAAAAGATTACAATGTAGACAATTTTACTCTATTTCTGTTTTTCAAAAATAAAATCTCTTCAAAAAACAGTCTTGTCTAGATCCATGTTTTAGACATCAAGACTTTTCCTTGATCCCATACTTAACCCAAATCATATTTAAGTCATGTGAAAAACATTTCCAAACATGGGATAAGAATAAAAAGCTCAGTAAGGGTAAAAAAACAAAGAATGAGAACATTAGTTCATCATTTAATACATAACATAAGTTATTTATCAAACCTTATGAAATCATATGATTTATGAATAACACATAGAAAACATAATTTGTAAAGTTAACTTATGGCATCCATTTTATATTTACATTATATCAATCATAGCTACGTAGGGAGTTACATTTAGAATACCTACCACAACATATTCCAAAAATATATTAGGTGAATAATTCATGATTACCTTCGTCACATTACTCAATTCATTGGAGAGTTATATCGGGCTTACTCTCCATAGGTTTATCACAGAACCACCCATATATGTAAACAATGCCCAAGAACCATAACAGATTCAAAACACCTAAAATAAACATAAATTAAAGATAAAATTTCCACATTCTAATCAAAATATTCCATTTAAATATATTGAGCCAAAAAATCCGTTATGAAAACCACATTCAATACCAAAATACAAAAAAGAGTATATGGTATTTATTTTCCTTTTAAAAACATTTCGTCTTGTTAAGGAAGCCAAAGATTAAATAATACTCACAGCGGTAGAAATGATCATTGTCACTACTTACGAAAAAAACATTATTTTATTTTTTTTTAGTAAAATTCCTTATAGGAAAATATTCCCTTTGAATGAAATGAAAAGTAAAAGGTATTTATACACCATATAAAATAAATAGAGAATAAAACAAAATATTCCTCAATGAAAGGAGATTGAGATGATGTCCCTTACAAATATCATTTTATAAATGAAATAGATTTATTATGTGTATTTACTAAAAGAACACATAATGTACCTATAAATACAAGATAATATATCAAAATATATTTCTCACATAATCACAACATGACATAAATAATAAGTAGAAGACCAACCTAAATAAAGGAATTTGGGTTTAGAAGTTCCTTTACCTCATGTCTATTTTGACTTGATCATACTTTAATCTCCATAATAATAAACTAATGTTAATTTATACTTGATTAAAATACTTTTTAATGTTTATAATTCCTTTTATATCACTTATTACCTTATAATAAACATTATTTAATCATTTAATTTTTTAACGGTGGTTTCATCGATATTTGGTACTTGAGTAAAAATGAACACCTTATAATTACAAGTTGTCCAGGTCATCAACAATCCATTATCTCCGAAATGATATTCATGATTTTGATGTCATATAAACTATATATATCAGATATATATATATATGTATTTATAAAAGAACAAAACATTTGGAAATAAGAAATGAAATGCACCGTTCATGGAGAAGGGAAGTTGTACGTACGCATGAGCGCTACTTCCATTTCTACTTCATATTTTAATGGAAATAAAACATAATGATACATAAGTATATTATAATTACATTATAATATCATATATAATATCATTAACTCCATCCTTGATATATCCCACATTAGGCATTAACGTGTCATATCACATTGAGGGGGTGGTAGTCTACACTTTCTAAAGTGAAATTATTGCATATTCCCAATATGGAAACCATAAAGGTATGCTATAAATGAAAAATACAGAAGCATAAAGAAAACAAAAAATAATAATATATTTCATATATAAAAACAGTTCAATAATAATGGACACCATGATAGGTGGTAGGAGATAATTGAACAATCATTGTTTCATGATGCGTTAGTTTTCCATCCATAGAAACATTATGTTCTTTACCCATTAGATGAAGGTGTGTGTAAGTGTAGTTAAAATATTTCTCATAAAAACATCCTAGTATATTTTTTATACTGGTTTTTTTATAAAATATGGGACTAAAAAGAGTTACGAGTTAGGAGAAATAAAATAAAACAAAAGAACTTAAGAGAAGATATTACCTTTAAATCGGGTAACTCCATTTGGTTTGAACCAAAAGGATTTCATGAAGTGCTTTAAACATAAGGTATGGATTCTAGGATGAGGAGAGGGATGTTGGGAGATTATTGGAGCAGAGGTTTCATAAGACAATGGCTTGAGAAGTGTGAAAAATGGATTATAATTGAGGTCTTTTTACAAGGGAGAGGAGGGGCTCTTTTAGAATGTTTGAAACAATTATTTTATAATAGCCTCACATTCAGTTTGACAAGGTCAACTATTCATTAAAATAAAACTTAAGATGACTCATGGTCAAAATAAAATCATCCAATAATAATTGGATAGTTTTTGGATACTGTATTAAAATTTATAATCTTATTTATTTAAATCATTTATTAATTATGTAAATATTGCATCATTATTGTGTCATAAATAATTTAATTTATTTGATGTCCAAAAATTATAAAAAACCCATTATGTAAGAAATTGTTTTATATTTCCTATGACTATTTATAGTCTAATATATTACTTATGTAATCCCATGTAAAAGTTATTTAACAAAAGGTATTTGTTAATGCCATTTTTGTCTTTACTTTAAATTAATTAATATAATGTGTCGTTATTACTCCAATGTGGCTTCATGGGGTCCCCAATTCGACCCAAGAATTCCCACTGTTGGGTATTTATCATATAATAGGATTCAGATACATGTTAGGGTAATTTAATATTTTTATAATATTATATTTTACCCTTATTTATTATATTTACCCTTTAATCATGGTAAATATAATATTTACTGAAGTAAATATTTAAAATGTCTAAAAATAAAAGATACTTATTTACACGATTTGGACCTACTGATTCCATATATGGAATCAAATTTTATAAATTTAAAACATAGAAGTTGCAAAAATTAATTTAAAATTAATTTCCGCTATCAAAACAAATTGCGTGTTTTTAGGAAATAATAATTATTAAAAGATTGACACGTGTTTATGTCCAATTTCAAAATGAAATTACTTCCAATGACCATCATTAGATTAAATGGTAAAAATATATTCTAAATACACTTTTAAAAAAATTAAAAAGAAAATCTGGACATATAAATATATTAGATAAAGAGGCAGATTTGAATTACAATATCATATTTTTCGCTATTCATTAAAAAATAAATTTTATCAGAAAAATAACTAAATTTTATCCAATGTAAATTTTGATATCTCAAATATAAATAAGAATTTTATTTTTTCAAATAGAAAATATAAGAGTGACCAAACCTATATTCAAATAGGGATCTGCATTAAAAGGTGGTAAATTGACCTTTTAAAGAGAACTATGCCTAAAATTAGATTCATTCACATTTTAAGCCTCTAACATTTTTTTCATTATTATAAAAACATTTAACAAAAAAATATTATCATATTTTAGTTAGTTCTATTAATTGCCTCCAATACAATGACTAGGCATTAACAACCATCTAGAATAATGATATTATATTATTAGTGTGCAACGTAAGATTTCAAAGAAACTGATTTTTGCATATCAGGTACACCATCGAATATAGCGTCTCCTTAAAGTAAAATTAATATTTAATTCCAAAATATTAATAATTATGAAATGTTTCTTATTTCTTATTTATCTGGGATGTTACACTAGTTATGGAATAACCTAAAAATATATGTTCATTGTATTTTGGAGAAAATTTATGTAAATTATTTATAACATTCAAATTGAATACTATTCAACGAAATAATTTAAATTGAGATTGTTTTTGTTTTATTCCTGTCCACAACCCAAAATGATTTTTATTAATAAAGGGTCTAATTAGTAATCTATTTAAAGTATAGGAGATAGTACTAAGTACTTTAACCCCAAAATGATTAACAACTGAGTATTCAATCATCATGATTCATGTTATCATTTATAGATCCATATTTCTTCTTTCCACTACACTATTTTTATGGATTTCTTCGCACAGAAAAGTTATGAATAATACGTTTTTTAGAACAACAAGTTTAAAAATAAGAAATTTTAAAATATAGATCATGATCACTATAGATTTTTTTTTTCAATGATTGATTTTTTATTCTTATAAATAGCTAAAAATGTATAAAAAACCAAAGGCTTCATATTCATATCTAAAAAATAGAACTATGTATATCTAGTGTATTCATACATTGAAACCTATATATATTATTTTCCATCAATACATATATTTTGGGTAAGACCAAATAATTCAACCTAATCTAACTAAAAATTGTCAGATACTGATAATTAACTAATATATTTAAAACTGTACATATGTTACTTAAAATTTTTACAAGGATCAAAGAGTTTTGAAGTATCAAACCTATGTTCTAGTAAATCTTTTACTAGTGATTTCTTATTCATATTATAAATTTTTTTTAAGGTTACGATTTCCTAACTTTCTATTCCATAAAAAAATGAATCTTTTATTTCACTGTGGAATGGTATGTTTTGGATCATATGGTTTTATATGTATATGGTGTAAACATTCTCTTGTCCATTAGTAGAAAGAATAAATTTATATATTGAACCATGTACAATAAATTTATCATTACCGAATATCACAAGATAAACCTCACCATGAAATTGAATTTTTCTTATAATTGTGTTCTTAAGGACAACAAAAAAACCAACACTTCAAAGATGAAAAATATTTCCTATACCGATAGTCACTCATTAAGAATTATCTCTAAACATGAGTTTTCCACATTTTGTCTTTATGACATTCTTAAAAAAAATGTTTTGGTTAGTCAAATGTATGGATAAAACACTATCTATGTACATGTTTTTTTTGGAAATTTATTTATATTCAACAAAACGAAGACATTACATTTTTAGTACCCAACCCTTCTTGAGTCCAATACTCTTAGAAATTAATATTTCAGGTAACCACATTTGTAAACCATTATTACATTGTGAAAGCTTCATTTATTTTCAAAAGTAATCAATATGAAATCCTAATGATTAAAATTTATTTAGAGTTCATTTAATTTCGCAATTTTCACCTTTTCTATATTTTTTAATAAATGGAGTAGTTTTTGGATGAAGATATTTATTTCAACAAATATGATTATTATTACAGAAATCTATTCTAGAAATATAAGTATATGGTCTAACATGTTAATACATTTTGAAAAAATATCATTATCATTGATAAAGTTGATCAAAAGATTCTACAAATTAGACAATTCATATTTTATTTGAACGAATATGTTCTTATACTAATTATTATAAATAATAGAATTTTTTTACAAGATCCAATTGTAAAATATTTTTATTTGGAATATATATTTCAGAATATTTTAAAATATTACATATATAATAATTATTCTTATCAATATATTTATTAATATAAGTTTTTTAAATAGTAATTTTTTTATTTTAGAATATTTTATCACTTGTTTCTCTTGGAAATTATCATATTTTTTTAAACACTATAATTTCAATTTTATAAATGTTTTCAAAACCAAGGTACTTATTTATAAATAGGTAGTGTAATGTCCAATTCTATTGAGGATGTTTTTTAATCAGAAAATGTAGACGTGTTCTCATAATTACTATCAATATAATTTTAATAGAAAGTAATATTTGTAATGGATTTAATTTTTTATAGCTTTTGCATGAGACAATTATTCATTTTGGGTATTTTTTCATAAAGTATAATGTTCCTCTACCTGAATAATTAATTATCTGAAGAATCATCACATGAAATATCTCCCCCAATTTCACTCCATGGGTAAAAATATTTCATTCCAATAATTCTTTTAGAAATATACCAATTCATGAAATTTAAATAGAAATATTTATCCTTCATAACTTTATTTTTTAACATAGCACAATAAGTTCTTATGATTCTTATTTTTTTTACATTTATAACATATAACTTTAGTAGATTATTTCTTTGGATTCTTATCCTTGTAAATTTTATTATATATATATATTGGAAAAATTTCATTACATTGATTTTATTCATTCTTCTAGAAAGATTTTTCAACTCATTTAAAGCTTGTTATTATGAACTAGAATATGTATCAACAATTATATTCTTATTACTGAATATTTCACAAAATTATTAGCATAATTAAATCTCATATGAACATTTTTTATTGTTCAAAAAGAAATCCCAATCTAATTATTTTTCAACATTTTATTATATATTTGTAATTTCCCTATATATTAAATGGGGGTACCAATAATATCCTCAATGTTAAGATTTGTAATCCCCCTTGTATCATCAACAATATCCTTTTTGATTCCCACTCATTAGGAATATTCTCTATGATCTCCTAAACAAAAATATATTTTGTCATATATTTTTATCCATGAGAATGTATGCTATTAAAAATATTCCCAATCCTTTGGTGCATCTTAGAAAATGACTCTCCCTATATAAAATTAAAGGGTTTATAATTAGAGAGAAATATAGTTCCTCTTATTTCAGTGACTTTAGAAGATCCAAAATGTGTCACTTCTATGTTCTTCTAAATACTATTATAAGAATAATTGAAACAAATATGACATTATATATCAAAAGTCATAGAACATAAAAAAGTATTCCATAATATATAATGTACTTGATATTATTTGTTTTCTCGATTTGTAATGGTAGTAAATTTCTTATCAATAATCTTATAATTATAAGTTAGAAAATGAAATTCACCACCCTAATGTCAATTAAAAAAATCTTCACCAAATCTCTCCAGTATTGGGAATCTGAACCATCAATGGTATGTGGAATTCACCATTTCGTGTTTTCTAGGGTTCCAATTATTAACCCTTTAATCATATCAAGAATAGAAGTTAATTTTCTAAAAACACATTGTTGTATAACAATTTCTAAAAAACATGTATATAAAAATGAAGATAATAAAGAATGTATAGACTTAACAGATAATCATTAGAACCTTATTTGATACCAATTGTTGGATCCTATGATTTTATGATGGATACAAGTGGGTGGGGGTGAATTGTAATTTAAAAAATTTAAACTAAGACAAAATAAAATTATAACTAAGTATGAAAGATTATACTTAGTTATTGATTGACAATTAGTGTATTAAAATTAGAACTAGTTAACATCTGATTGTATATTAGTGGTCTTCTCTGTGTCACAGGCACTCCAATAAATTTTTTTGTTAGAAATATGTATATAAAACTAAGTTTCTAATACACATGATCACCAGAAAATTAATTGTTCATAAAAACCAATATATTAGATTTTTATAGAAAGAATGACTTAAATATTATACTAGAATTTACAATTTAACATTAAGAGTAATGGAATTAAGAAACCATGACATATTTATCCAATGTTTTAAGTTACTACTAAAAATATATCCCTTTCTTTAGCAGGAAATCCACTGAATTTATAATTGGTATATCCCTGTCTTCCAATACACTGGATTCCATAGATAAGATGATCAGTCTCTATCTTTACAGCCCCATTAGCCCTCGATCTAATGGATTAGATTCACTATCATCATATCCCCATAATCCCTTGATAAAAAATGACCATACACAAAGTAAAAAAAATAGTTATAAGGAATTCATAATACTTACTTGGATTACTTATAACATGAACAATCAAAATATCAACATTTTGATTGAGATATTCACATAGAGTGGCCTTTATATTTATTGATTTGTGAATTTTTTTATCTTGAAACTCTTCAATTAACCACATACTTTTTGGAAAATATCATATGGTTATGTTTTAGATTTATTTTCAAGGGACCCAAACAACGTGAAATTTTAAATCCCATAATGATCTAGAAATTCAAATTTATTGCTAATAATTTCACTATGTAACATTGTTTTGTTTATTGACTTTTCAATTCTATGATGGATTTCATATGAGAGAAACATATCTATATACTCATACTATAATATTTTAAAAATATGATATACAAGATTTTTTTTAATCTAATAAACTAAAAAAGGTCAGTCTGATTTATTGGTACCAATGTCAGTCTGATGGTCTTTACTTTTTTAACTGTAATAGAAATGATATAATTATAAACACTAGTCAGAACATGAGTTTTTATAATTAATTAAATGCTCATTTACTTTGATGGATGAGATTCAATAATATAAATTTAATTTTTTTGTACATTTAAACTATTCCTATATTTAGATTAAATAATGTTTTCTATAGAAAACATTCTAAGAAACTTTATAAATTAAAATTTAGTAAAAATAATTTTAATAAAGTGTTTGTGATTTTACAAACTAATGAAAGGAAAATTAGAAATTTCTAATTGGGAATCAGAAAACGCTAGTGTTATAAATATTTAATGATGTTATTATGACTATTAGAAGACCATTTATGACTCCTTTCCCATTACATGAAAATGAATAAAATTAGTCATGCGTATTTATGGCTTACCAACTCTATGTAGTGGTGAATTTTTTTTCATAATCATTTTATATGGATGATTATAAATATGGAGCTATTAAAAATGTATAATAATTATGTAATACATAAGATTTGGGAATTATAATATCGTATATTCCATCTTACCTATAAATATGTTAGAAAACGTTAACGTTGTGCATGAATACGTGTAGAGTACTGCCTCCATGAAGTGACATGATCCAGTTTTAGTTTTTTGTTTATATGGATAGTAATAAATATATATTTAATTAATATATATATAATATAAATCATGATTATAATTTGGAGATGATGGATCCATAATCAATGTATAGGGACTATAACATCCAAGAATAAACATGTATAGAAAATTAAGTAGTTAATAGGTGAAATAATGATAAAAATGAAACATTATTAATGAATGGGTGATAAAATGTTATAATAGGATCATATGTGATATTAAAATATTAATGTGGTTCTGGTATAAATGTAAAACTAGATTTAAACCCCTATATTTGATTTTAATGTTTGTTCAACTATGGTGGAAAATGAGGTAAGGGATTTTCTCTCAATTTAGACCCCATTGAGACATATTGGTCACCATGAACCTATTTTATTTTATGTTTTGTATATGCTACCAATTTGAGGTATTTAACATGATTTTTTTTTCAAAATTGATAAAATTTTCAATTATTCTTTACTCTGTCAAGGGGTTGTAAATTTAATGTTTGAAAAGAGGTAACGGTTTAATTAAATAATCTCTTTCATGGTGTTTTATTTATCTTAATTGATGGTAAATTATAATATATAATTTATAAAAGAAATATATTTTCTTATGATATTGTAATTTAATGATTTTTTAGGTTATATTATACCTTTTTCACTAATTGTTTCTTAAATCAAGAAAAGAAATTATAAAAATAAAAGGTAATATTATTTCTAGTTTGATCACGTATAATTTTCTCCTATGTGTATATTATTAAAAAAATTTCTAACAATATTTTTTTTATGTATTCAAATGATTTATTATGTACATTTCACCTCACATTTCAATTTTCAAGGTTCAAAATAAAAATTTATAATGTTTTTTGAAACGATCATTTTCAACATTAATTATAGAACCTAGAATAATTATTTTTTGGCATATATTGTGTTGAAAATTTTTCCCACTCTCATTACCATTTTAATATATTTAGAATCTTTAACAATTTTATAATTATTTAACTAAGAAAACACTTTATGAAAATTTAATTTAAATGATTCAGTCTCAATTTATTCTATTGTTTAAAAGACATAACTATAATATAAAATCAACTTTTTTATCAAATTGATGGTCATCAATTATGCCTTACTAATTTTTTGGTCATTACCATTATCTGGAAACATTATATTTATTATGATAATTATAGATTACGTTTTTCATGAATATATTTATAATTTTATCCTTTATGTGATTATTTCATTAACTGTAATACAATTTTTAATTTAGTTTTTTGCATCGGAAGATATTTAATTAATTGGGGAATATAGATATTCTGTATTATTTACTCAATAGAAGAATTTATTAATAAGAAATATTTCTCGTGAATTAAATTAATCATTAAATATACGAGGAATATATTTGAAATTTGTAATGAGTGGGGAATGGAATTATATATCCCATCAATGCACTGATAGATCTCATGAGACAAACTTGTTGGTTAGTCTTATTAAATAGAGTTTTGTAGTATGCCCATCTGTAGTTTAAACTATATTAGTACAAGGCCTATCCCCTAAAGATATGATGTTTTCTAAGATCATGATATAATACATTATACATTTACATCATTTCGAATTTAGTTATTATTATTCATTTGTTTTCAATATTTATATCATCCATCAATACACATTTAACTAATGTGTATATTAAATTGAATGTGTATATAGTTATTTACCTTTATATATTGATTATGCCTTATTTAATGTAACACCCCGACCGCAGTTACCCAGAGTTGGTGAATTATTACAATAAATTGGCATGATCACAAAAGATCAAGTCCCGAAGGACCAATTAGTTTAGTAGCCTTGGAAACACTAGATACATTCATAATTTGTACATTACATCATAATGTGAAAACTGAATCAACATTTTGTCTTCACCCTCATATCCCCTTATACTATCCCTGCAGGCCATTCATAAAATACTTCATCACATCCTAGGAAAAATAAAACATAGAATGGGGTGAGATCAAATGCCCTGTATAGGTAACAATATAGTGAAAACTTTCATAACTATGCCTAAACATATAAAGCAATGTATAACTAAAAAAATACTTTTAAAATTGAACTTCAACATAATATGGTAGAAATAAAATTAAATAATTCCATTTAATTATTCACATGGATATTCTACTATTGGAATATTAACTTGCAATATCAATAACCACTTTCATAGTGATGGAATGCATAATTCCAGACTATCATAACCATGTAGCCAAGGCCTCGTCTCAAGAATAGAAATAAGATTTTGTCAAGGCCTCATGCCAAGACACTAGTATGTCTCATGAGAACTACCGATGCATCAAGGAACTATAGCGGGCTACACCCATCACTTACTATGTCCAATGCAAATCTCATATGAAAAGGTTTAAACATAACATAAACATTCATACTAAAACTAACATTTGAAATGTAAATACTTTATCTATAAACCATGAATGGTATAAAAATAACACATCCATAGTAAAACATATCACAAAATCTTCAAAACTATATTGAAGTTTTTATCACAATAAATCAACCTCAATCAAAACTAATATCCAGTAAAGGATGCTAACATAGTTGAAAATGATGAGTAAAACTTTTTGATATAAATAATATTTTTGTAAAATTAATTAAAAGTCACACATTTATAAAGGAATTAATTTAGAAGAGATTTTTGAATCAAATTGTCCCATACCACTTTGAAAATTTTGAAAATAGTTATCATTTCAAAGCATTCATGTCCATATAAATAAATCCTTAGAATAATTTTGAAAACATGGGAATTAATTAAAAATATTTAGGAAGATAAATCCGTAAAACATTTAAAGTTATGAACATGATAAAGGGTACCTTTCACAAATCCTTAAAATGTTCATTTTGAAATCATTTTTATGAAAAATGGACATGGATGATAAAAATGTCTGAGTAAATACTTACCCATAAACAATCTCAGATAATAATGAGATTGAGGAATTAACCCTTACCAATTTGGTAACTTACGAAACATACACCACATGAAAGAGGAATCATACAATGAATAAGTAAATACACATAAATTAAATTTTATTACACAAAGAATAAAATTATGGGCAGTACATACACCACACAAAAGGTAATAGTGGAAATATGCCATGAATCTCACCGGAATAAGGAGTGAGATGAAAAACCCCTTACATTGTACTTTTCTTGGTCGACGGTAGGTTAACCTCTTGTATAGTAGTTAAATCAATGTTATTAAATTATATAAGAATCATATATATAAATATGATATCATATATGATCATTTCATATTGCTTTGTTAATAATATTTTAGTATTATCGCCGTTTCGGGTGTTAATTGATTCATTTTCCTTTATATTATTTGTTATGTAAGTCGTGTTTGTTATTGAAAGGTTGTATATTATTCATATCCAAAATGATATCAAATCCTTAAACATTACTTTTAATCATCAAATGAGAATTATTCTTGAAACTATATGATGGGGAAATAAATCTCATCGCGCTCATGGAGACGGTAATCCGTACGTACGCATGAACGTTACTTCCATTTCATTTTTCATTTTAAAATGAATCAAAACCAAATGATACATAGATTAATTATTATTACAGTATAATAAAATATCTTATATATGTTACTTATGTTAATTAGCACCATCCTTTATACATTCCATGTATGGTATGAACGAGTCATATCACTTTTAGGGGGCGATAGTCCACACTTCCTCATATGAAATTACCGTAAATATATACAAAATGAAAAAAATAATGGTATGCTATAAAATAGAATTAAATAAACTTATATATAAAATAAATATCATTAATACCATATTTAATTACAGTGATATCATAATGGCCACCATGAGAGGTGGTTGAAGATAATTAAACAATCATCGTTTCGCGAGGCGTTTGTTTTCCATCCACAGAAACATTATGTTCTTCATCAATTAGATGGAGGTGTGTGTAAGTGTAGTTCGAATAATTATAATAACAATATCCTAGTCTATTTAGGATACTGTTTTTGTTATAAATGAAACGAATAAGACGATTTTAGGGGTTGGAGATGTAAAATAAAAGAAAAGAAGCTAAGAGAAATCGTTACCTTTAATTTGCGTAACTCCCTTTGGATTGAACCAAAAAGGACTCTTGAAGTGCCTTTCTCCTATGGTAAGGATTCTAAAAGTAGGAGAGGGATCTAGGGAGATCAATTGGGTAGATTTTGGATGATCCAAAAGGCTTGATAGGTGTGAGGAATAGGTTAGAAGTGGTGTCCTTTTATAAGGGGGAGGAGGGGCTCTTTAGGAAAAACATAATGTATTATTTTATGATAAATTTATATTCAGTTTCTAATGTCTCCAAAGAGGATTATTAAAAGTATAAGGTGGGTATGGGTTGAAATAACTTCAACCAATAGATTTTAGACCTGTTTGGGTCAATATATTAACCTTATCCTTTTGTTTTAACTCTTATTTAATTAGTTTGACATTTACTATGTCACTTTGTATTTTTATATTATATAGTTAATAAAGGTACTATATACATCAAAGAGACCCCCAAGTGGTTCCTTAATTATACAACTATCATGATATAAATATTTTTACAAAGCCATAGATTTTTTGGAATATAATATCAATTAATAATATAATATTTTTTTTTAAAAAGTCATTTATGTCATTTTTGAAAGTATTCAATAATTGATTTTTTAAGGTTTTAAAAACTTTATTAATTCGAATAAAATTCATCTAAGAAATCATAACATGTAATATTAAACAATAAAATTCGTGTATGGCATCAAAACATTAGAATTAAATTTATTTTAACTTTTATAATACCAATTATTTGATTCTTTCATTAATATGGAAAATACTGCATCATTATTGTGTCATAAATAAATTTAATTATTAAATTTTTAAAAATTATAAATAAAATACAATTATATAGGAAATAATTTTATATTTATAATGAATTTTTATAGTCGAAAATACAACATATATAACCTTATTTAAAAATTATTTTTCTAAAAGATATATGCTTATGTCATTTTTGTATTTACTTTAACTTAATTAATATAAAGTGTCATTATCATTTACAAGTAGCTCCATGGGGTCCCACAATCGACCAAATGATTCCCATGGTTGGAAATGTATCAAAAAATAGGGTTATAACACGTTCTAGGTTAATTTTTTATTATTATAATATTATTTTGTTACCCTTATTTATCAGATTTACCCTTTAACCATGGTAAATAAAATATTTACCGAAGTAATTATTCAAAATGTCTAAAAATAAAATTTACCTATTTAAAAAATTTAGACCTCCTGATTCTAAATATGGAATAAATTTTTCTAAATTCAAAACGCATAAGTGGAAGAAATTAATTTAAAATTAATTCCCACTGTCAAAACAAAAAGCGTGTTTTTATGAAATAAAAACTATCAAAAGATTGAAACTTGATTATGTCCTGTTTAATTGTGAAATGAAATCCAATAACAAAAATTGTATTAAATTGTAAAACTATTTTGTAAATATACTTTAAAACCACTCAAATTCATAATTTATCAATATTAATTATTTCGATTAAAAAAGTTGTTTTTAATTAAAATTTTGTGATTTTCACAATTTATCAAAAATTGATATTTTTTTAGAAAAGTACCAAAAAAATCACCCTAAGATAATTTCGATATTCTGACTCCAAAAATTAAGTCCATTTTTAAATAAAAAATTTAGAAAATTTCTAAAAGTGTATTTTACTATTCATAACGGCTAGTTTGATTGGTTGTGGTTTGTGTTAGAACTCGAAGTTGCGTACAACACATGCTACTGTATTATTCAAATAGAAGTATACTGTGGAAGCTTGGGGTGTTACATTCTCCCATCATTCAATAAAGTTCATCCTGGAAATTTATTCTTGGTACTAGAAACTTGGGGCAGACATTTCACAATATCTTAGTTGACATCCCATATTGAAAAATGGATTAATGAGGCCTCTATTTAAAATAAAGAGTGGTAAGTATGAAGGTTACCAAAAATAACACATACTAGGGCTCCATGTAGAAAAACTTCGATATGGAAGAAAAATATAACCATCAATATCTGATGGAGAGTGGTAGAGAGCATGGCAATAAAAAATCCAACGATCACAAAGCCATAAATTTGTGATCATCTAAGGTACCATCTAGGACAACATTTTTGTTCTACCTTACTTTTCTTAATGTTGTGGAATTTATTTATGAGTTTGGCTAAATCATAAGGAGATATACTTACTTTATAATTAGAGTTTTTTCCATTAATAAATTTCTACCACAAACTCATCTTTCACTCCAAAACAGAATACAACTCAAAAATACTCTAATTATCCTAATCGTATAGGGTTCCAAATATAATCATATACCATTTAAATGATGAAAACTATGTTGTAAAAACCAAGGACTTCCTGTCAGATAGTGGTAGGTGACACACCCTTGTCTCTCTTCGGTTGCAGGTTCATGTCTCTCGGCCTTTCCAGACGCGATGGGTTGTTGCCCGACCTCCGGGTTGTCCTTTTATGGAAATACAAAAATAATCTCAAACAAGAATTATATAAAATAACTTTTGTCCTACCTCACAATCCAAAGTTTATAAGTAAGGTGAACACAATTAAGATCCTTTTTCCTGCTTTATAACATGTGAACAACTTCATCATGTATTCTTTTAAAACAGTGCAACATCATGAATTACAATAAATCCTTATCAATTACATTCATGATCCCTTATTCCTTATAGAATTCTGGATATACTCCTTCTATCCAAAATTGTTGTAAAACACAACAATGATGGAATATACAAATCATTAATTAGTTTCAAGGTAGTCAAGAATATCCAATATAATTTATCCAAAGCAATCATGTATTATTCCAAAATCACCACCTCAGCATCAGAACCATATTATGGTGTATCTTTCTCTCAACCATATATTTTCCAAAATTTAACCTTCTATTGAGTCCCTTTTCATGGTTCCACACAATCTAAAGTCCTTAATGAAATAGTACTTTAGAACAATAGTTATATACATCATAATTATTATAACCAGTACATTGTTGATACAACACTCAAATGAAATAATTCTCTAATAACAACATAATAACTCTAATCATTCCTCCTCATATGTGGTAGTATCATAAGTTGATTATTATCCAACAGAATCATTTGGGGAATACTTTGATGATTTGGACATTGGTTGGCGTAGTGTCCCAACTCCTTTTAGATAAAGCATTGTACATTTGAAACCTTTTTCTTACCCTTGCAGTTACGTACATGGTGTCCTTTTTCTCTACCCTTATAACAAACTCACATTCCCTTCAAGAAAGTTCCATGGTGTTTCTTTGCATAATTATCACATATTGGAATATTCAACTTTTCCCTCATCCCTTTATCCATATTTCTCTCTTCCATCCCTTTCTTCTCTTGCTTCCCTTCAAAGCCATAGGACTCGGAGAATTCTTTACTTACCTTGTTAACACATGATACTATTTCTTCATATGATGAGAATACAAGTGAAACTATTTCCCTTTTAAATGATGGCTTAATACCATGAATGATATGATACTTCCTACTCTTTGGATCATATGTATTTCTGGAGTTCACATTCCTTCTTATGGGAACCATTTCTATACAATGGAATAAACTAGGCCAGTTTATGAATTGTAATGAATAATTACAAACTTGTAAAATACCTAAATTAAATTGAACGGTTTATGTATATAATACATAATAATAAAGATGATTTATTTTAGGAAGTATACACTCGTAAATAATTCATTATGATTTGTAATGAAAATGAGAAATATCCTAATTATATCCCCCGGGAGTGTCGTAACCAAGAGTGCAACAAGACCCGTTGTCGTGCACCAGTTCCCGTTTGAGTCTAGATCAAAGTCGTGTTTTTCGGTTTTACCCCTAGGTACATCTGTTCCAGATCCGACACTACCTGCTCGTATCCAGACAGGTATGTATTGCTCGAGAAACTCACAAAATCTTTACAATACCAAAATTCTAGGAAGTTATTCTACACTAATCCTCAATGTCCATCTTAGGTCATAGTGCTCTAATCAGTGTTTATCTAAATCTAGATTCCAAGGTTTGTACTAAACATTATATGATACCAACTGTAATGCCCCGAAGCCAGTTACCTAGAGTCGGTGCATTATTACATAACATTAGCATGATCACAAAAGATCAAGTCCTGAAGGACCAATTAGTTTTGTAGCCTTGGAAACACTAGATACATTCATAAATTTTACATTACATCATAATGTGAAAACTACATCAACATTTTTTCTTCACACTCATATACCTTTATACTATCCCTGCCGGTTAATCATATAATACTTCTCCACATCCTGGGAAAAATAAAACATAAGAAAGGGGTGAGCTCAAATGCCCAGTAAGGATAACAATATATCGAAAACATTCATAAATAAGAATAAAAATTTAAGGCAATGTAAAAATAAAACAAAAGCCTTTTAATCTTGAACTTCATAATCATATAGTAGAAATAAAAGGAAATAATGTCATTTAATTATTCACATGGATATTCTACTAGTTGAATAATCACATTCAATATCAATAACCACTTTCATAATGATGGAATGCATAATGCCGGACTATCATAACCACGTAGCCAATGCCTCATGCCAAGAATACAAATAAGATTTGGTCAAGGCCTGGTGCCAACACACTAGTTTGTCTCATGAGACCTACCGATGCATCGATGAGCTATAGTATTCTCCACCCGTCACTTACTATGTCCAATGCATTCTTCAAATGAAAAGGTTTAAACATAACATAATCATTCATATTAAAACTAGCATATGAAATTTCAATACTTTCTGCATAAACCATGAATGGTATAAAAATAACCCATCCACAGTAAAACATATCACAAAACCTTCAATGATATATGGATGTTTTGTATCATAATAAATCAACCTCAATCAAAAATAATATCCATTAAAGG
This sequence comes from Viscum album, assembly GCA_963277665.1. NCBI lineage: Eukaryota > Viridiplantae > Streptophyta > Magnoliopsida > Santalales > Viscaceae > Viscum > Viscum album. The sequence goes on from OY728119.1 coordinate 1,367,869,467, forward strand.
ATGTTGATATAGTTGAAAATGATGAGTAAAACTTTTTGAGAGAAATAATCTTTTTGTAAAATTATTTAAAAGTCACATACTTATAAAGGAAGAAATTTAAAATATATTTTTGAATCAAAGTGTCCCATACCACATTGAAACTTTTGAAAGAATTATAATTTCAAAACATTCGTGTCCATATAAATAAATCCATAAAATCATTTTGAAAACATAGAAATTAATTAAAAATATTTAGAATGATAAGTCATTAAAATATTTAAAAATATGATCTTGATAAAGTTTACCTTTCAATAATCCTTAATATATTAATTTTGAAATCATTTTCATGAAAAATAGTCATGGATGATAAAAATTTCCCAGTAAATACTTACACATAAACAATCTCTGATAATAATGAGATTGAGAATTAACCCTTACCAATTTGGTAACATACGAAACATACACCCCATGAAAGAGGTATCAAACTATGAATAGGTAAATAAACATATATTAAATTGTATTACCTAAAGAATTAAATTATTTGAAGTACATACACCACACAAAAGGTAATAGTGGTAATATGGCATGAATCTCACGGGAAGAAGGAGTGAGATGAAAAACCCCTTACCTTGTACATTTCCTTGGTCAAGGGTAGATTATCATCCTTTATAATAGTTAAATCATTGTTATTAAATTATACAATAATCATATATATATATATATATGATATAACATATGATCTTTTAATATTTCTGTGTTAATAATATTTTAGTATTATCGTCGTTTTGGGTGTTAACTGATTCATTTTCCTTTATATGCTTTGTTACGTAAGCCGTGTTTGTTATGGATAGGTTGTATATTATTCATATCCAGAATGATATCAACTCCTTAAACATTAATTTTAATCATAAAATGAGAATTAGTCTTCAATCAATATGATGGGGAAATGAATCTCATCACGTTCGTGGAGACCGTAATCCGTACGTACGCATAAACACTACTTCCATTTCATTTTTCATTGTAAAATGAATCAAAACAAATTGATACATAGGTATATTATTTTTATTAATGTATAATAAAATATCTTATATATGCTACTTAATTTAATTAACACCATCCTTTATACATTCTATGTATGGTATGAACGAGTCATATCACATTGAGGGGGCAGTAGTCCCCACTTCCTCAAATGAAATTAGCGTATATATATACAACATGAAACGAATAATGGTATGGTATAAAATGGAATTAAAGAAGCTTATAAAAAAAATATTATTAATATCATATTTAATTATAGTTCCATCGTAATGGCCACCATTAGAAGTTGTAGGAGATAATTAAACAATCATCGTTTCGTGAGGCGTTTTGTTTACATCCACAGAAACATTATGTTATTCACCCTTTAGATGGAAGTGTATGTAAGTGTAGTTAGATTAATTCTCATAACAATATACTAGTATATTTAGGACAATGATTTTGTAAAAAAATATAATAATAAGAAGAGTTTAGGGGTTGGATAAGTAAAATAAAAGAAAACAAGCTAAGAGAAATTGTTACCTTTAATTTGGGTAACTCCCTATAGTTTGAACCAAAAAGGACTCTTGAAGTGACTTCTACATAAAGTAAGGATTATAGGAGAATGATAAGTATGTAGCGAGATTAATTGGGTAGAGTTTGGACGATCCAAAAGACATTATAGGTGTGAGGTATTGGTTAGATGTGGTGCCCTGTTATAAGGGAGAGGAGGGGCTCTTTATGAAAAAATCGTAAATTACCATTTTTTAATAAATTCATATTCGTTTTATAATGGATTAAAAGTGGATTATTGAAATAATAAGGTGGGGATGGGTCTAAATCCTTTCAAAAAATATATTTTATACAGGTCTGGGTCATTATATTAACCTTATCTTTAAGTTTTAACTCTTAGTTAATTTGTTTGACATTTACTATGTCACGTTGTATTTTTATATTATATAGTTAATAAAATTACTAAATACATCCAAGTTCCCCCAATGTGTTCCATTAATTATACACCTATCATGATATAAGTCCTTTGGCCGAACATTATATTTTTAGGAATATAATCTCAATTAATAATATAAAATTTATTTTAAAAACTCATTTATGTCAATTTTGACATTATTCAATAATTGATTTTTCTAAAGTATTAACAACATTATTAATTACAATAAAATTCATCTAAGAAATTCTATAATGTAATATTAAATAATTAAATTCTTATATGGAATCAAATCTATCAAATTATATTTATTGTAACTTTTATAATACAAATTATTCGATTCTTTCATTAATATGGAAAATACCGCATCATTATTGTGACATAAATAAATTTTATTATTAAATGTCTAAAAATTATAAATAAAATACCATTATGTATTAAATCTAATTATATTTCTAATTAATATTTTTGTTAAAAATCCAACATGTTCAACCCTATGTAAAAATTGTTTTGCTAAACGATATTTGCTTATTTCATTTTTGTATTTACTTTAACTTAATTAATATAAAATGTCATTATCACTTACAAGTGGATCCATGGGGTCCCAAAATCGACCCAAAGATTCCCATGGTCGGAAATGTATCAACCAATAGGTTTAGGACACGTTTTAGGTTAGTTTAGAATTACTATAATATTATCTTTTGACACTTATTTACCAGATTTACCCTTTAACCCTGGTAAATAAAATATTTACCAAAGTAAATATTCAAAATGTATAAAAATAAAATTTACCTTTTCAAACAATTTGGATTTCATGATTCTAAATATGTAATCTATTTTTCTAAATTCAAAACATAGAATTGGCTGAAATTAATTTTAAATTAATTCCCACTGTCAAAACAAAAAAGCGTTTTTTTAAGAAATAATAACTTTAAAAAGATTGACACATGTTTATGTTCTGTTGAATGGTGAAATCACATCCAATGACCAAAATTGTATTAAATAGTAAAAATATATTCTAGATATACTTCAAAACCACTCAAATATATAATTTATCACTATTAATTATTTAGATTAAAAAAGTTGTTTTTAATTAAAATTTAGTGATATTCACTATTCATCAAAAAATGGAATGTTTTCAGAAAAATACCGAAAAATCACCCTAATATAATTATGATATTATGAATCCAAAAATTTAGTAAATTTTGAATTATAAAATTTATAAAATTTTAAAAAGTGGGTATTACTGTTCATAACGACTAGTTTGATTGGTTGTGGTGTGTGTCAGAACTCGAAGTTGCGTACAACACACACTACTTTACTATTCAAAGAGGAGCGTATAGTGGATACTTGGGGTGTTGCATTTAATCATAATATATTCCATTTTAATTAACTATTAACAATAATTTGATCCCACCCTTATTTTATTTACCTATATCCAGTATATGAAGAAGATATCATTAAATTATTTTCAGGGATGCTAAAAATTGTCATTTTCTAGGTTTTATATTTTATTTATATTGTCAAATTGGAATCATGAATTTATCAACTTATCCAAGACTAATAAATTTAATGGTACTTGGGAATGAGATCAATTTTAAATTAGAACAATATAATAAATAAGTCATTAACTTTGGGTTTTGGAGTAAGGGTTATTAGAATTATGTATAGTGAAATTTTATTATAAACCTATCGAATTATATTTGAATTGACTGTAACTAACATGAGAATTATGATAATCCGTTATATTAATTGATAAATTTTATAATTAGATGATTTTTTATTTTTTTCTTCAATATTCTTGATTATTTTGAAAAAACGCAATGTCTTCTATTATTTAGTGATGACTTATAGAGGAAGAAATGTAATCTATAACTATAGTCAATATTGGGTTTTCTATGTTGAGAAATCAAATACAATTATTTTTTTCAGCAGAGAAGACCATTTCCATATTAGTGATGTTGAACCTAGTTATTATTGACGACCTTGTATATATTAATAAACATGATTTCACATTACATGATTCACATATATTGGATTACTTCATTTGGTATAAGCCTCTATCTTTTCATAGATCTATTAATCCATTTTTTGTTGAGAAATATCTTAAGTCTATTAAAAAGATTTATTTGTCTTCTGATGCAATGAAGGTTGAAGGGTTATAATGGATATGTATTATATTAGAGGTGATGATGATCAAATGAGATCATTAATCTAAAATACTTTGGTGGAAGAATAAATAGAAAATATAGAATGAGGATTATTTAATGTAACATTTTTCACAAATATCTCCCAAATGAGAAACAAGTTAAAATAAAGAGAATGTTTCTAAATGTAAAACAATATTAATAAGAATGTTTTATATATTACGAGGTTACCTTTACATGAATATCTATATATTCAATAAAAAAATGTACAATGTAGATAGAAAGATAAACCATTTCATTGAAGGCCTTATGTTAATCATTAAAAGGGAATTGGTTACTCAAACCTTTACATCATACATTGTAATAGTATTCTGTGACATCAAAATAGATAATGAATTTTTTATATCTAATGTAATAAAGGTAAATAAATAGAACAAGAGGATGTCTAAGAATCACGAAAATGGAATGATTCAAAGAAAAATAAAGGAATTCATTAATTACCAACTTGTGTAAATTATAGAAGGAAATATGCTAGAATTTTTTTTGAAGGGAATGAATGTTTATGAAATGATTAGTAAGAAGTTACACATAGATAATGTATTTAAGGTTAAGAATGAAACCAATTATTTCTAGTTTCTAAACAATAAGGAAATGGTTCATTATTAACAGCATTGTCCCAAGCATCAAGAGAACCCACTATAGAAGTAGAGGATTGGAGAAGTCTAAGATTACATGATTACGCAAATTGTGATTAATGTTATTAAAGATGAAGTGGTGGATATTTTAATCATAGAATCAAATTTAGATTATTATTAATTTCAATCTATATCACCACACTATTTTATATTTTTATAAGAAAATTATAAATGTCTTAATAACCTTAAGAAATGAGTTTTTTTTTCAAAAATACAAGTGTAAATAAAAAAATTTATGAATGTTCCATTTAGTTACCATTATAACTCATCAACATGACATAATTTATTAATTTTTTATTATATATATGTTTTATATGAACTTATCCATTGGTATGGATTTTATTTTACCAAATAATTCAAATTTTTGTTTCATAGAGGAGGGAATTAGGATACACGGTGAAGATTTTGAAATCTATATTCTTAGAGGGGGATTTCATCATATGAGTCATGTGTAGATCCACCCATAGAAGCATTTATAAATGATATTTTTAGTGAAGAAGAGTTGAAATAATCTATGGATGAAATGGTAATATTCAAATTGATGATTTTCTTGTTTTATAGTAATAACTAATGTAATTCATTAGGAATTACCTATGCATCCCATATGATATGAAGTTGAGTTTTCTATTGATTTTATCACTGATGAAAGAATTATATGAAATAACCCCTCTATAATTGATAATATGGAATTAGTGGACATTGGAAAAATTCTACGAGTTATGAGATAATGGATTTATAAACCCTAGTGTTCCACCTTTTAAATCCCACTCTCTTTTATTTAAGAAGAAATATTGAAAAATGAGACTATGTAATTATTATAAAAAAATCAATGTAATTACTATAAATGAACGTATCCATGGGCACAAATTGAAAAATTTTGTAATAAACTTTACTGGGATCAATATTTTTCAAATAATGAACTTTATTTTTTGAACCTTCAATTATGAGTGAAGAAGAAATATATTTCAAATATTACATTTCGTACTTGGCTAGAACATTATATGTTTGTAGAATTAGAATTTTTATTTTATAAAGAACCCAATATTTTTTTTGATCTAATGAAAAAATTATTCATGGAATATATTGATTATTTTTTTGGTATTTTTTGATGATATATTGGTGTACTTTAAAATCACAAATGATCATTAGAATGACTTGAAGATTAATCTTGAGACTCTTATAGAAAAAGTGTCACATGGGAAATTAATTATTTGTGAATTTTGGATTTAGAAATTTTATTTTATAGGATATATTTTATCCAAGTCTGAAATCTATGCTGATCCTACAATGTCAAAGGCATTCAATTAATGTTTTACATGAATAAACATAACTAAGGTATGTAGTTTCATTGGAGTTATATATTTCTAATGGTGATTATTTTAAAAAAATTTGTAAATTGGATATCAAGGTGACCAAGGTAATTTGTAATGGGATATAGTAAACATGGTCAAATTAATTTTAATAATTTTCAAAATTATTGAATAAGATATTTGTGAATTATCCAATTTAAAATCTATAATTCTGAAAGGATGGATTCTTCAAATACAACGATGCATCAGAGAAGAGACTTGGTTGTGTCCTTATTCAAAGGAAAAATTTATTTACAATGTATCAATGTAGTTAAAAACTCATGAAAATAATTATCCAACTCATGATATTGAATTAAGAACCACAATATTTTTTTTAATGATATGGATATATGATTCATATATCCTTGTTAAGGTTTCTTTTGAATTATGTTTTTGGTGATGATTTATCTGCTCGAATCCAATGATGTTTTGGATTTTATATTTTAGTTCATGATGGATGATGTTTTTTAAGTGAGTATAAAAATGGTATAAATTTCATTGGATTCCTAGTGTGTAATAAAGTTTTTGTTTTTGTTGGTTCGTCGGCTAATAGAGGTTACCAACAACATTAGTGGTTTTAATTAGTGTTATAAATGGATTCCGATAGTGTTTGGATCATGTGTGGTTTTCGGGGGAAGTTTTTTGTAGTAATGGATGCACTGGATACAATGATAAGGGGGGGTGAAAGGTCTCCAAAAGGATGTTCTCACAGGTGATATGGATGATAATGGGTGATTTGGTATGTCAGGGTTCGTAGATCGAGAAACCATCATAAGGTTTTCAACCCAAGGGGTTATAATAACACATTTTGATTAAATTTTGAATTTTTTGAATACTTGATAGTTGGCATGTAACCTTTGTTGAAAACTTTGACTGTGTTTATGGGGTTTTGAAAATACTTTGAAATTGGATGGTTCCTAATCAACCATAAAGTTATTTATATAAAATAAAATAATAATAATTTCATAAAGTATATATTATCTATATGGTTAAATAAGTGATATCAAAACATACCATAAGATCCTAAAAACACATTTTCAAATAAAATTCCCCATATGATGAAAATACGATGGATCTAACATCTCAAGGATTATGATATTTCAATACATTACCACCTAGGGAAAGAAAATAATCTCACAGATGCACTGAGCTTGAATGATCATGGAGTATTAAAATAAATGACGATTTATAGGGATATTTTGTTCTTGGATTTTGTAAATATTAATATGGGAATTATTAATGAAGGAAAAATAGAAATATTCAAACCGTGGAAAACCATTTTTATTACAAAAGGTAAAAATTTCTCACCCTAATAAAGATAATTTTATAATAAAATTAAGGATGTGAATGTTTTGAAATTTCAAGACTATTTAATATGTAAACATTCTAAAATTTGGAAAGAGACTATGTTTTTCGTATATAATTGAGATAAAAACTCAGTTACTATATGATACTCACAACTTTTATTTCTCTTTACACCATGGTATAACATATATATATGGATGATTAAAGGTCTAATTTTGGTGGGATAAAATGATGTATAATTTTTTTTCATTAAATGTCAATATGTATGATTTTTTAATAGGTGAATACTAAGACATGAAATCTTAGAGGATTCAAGACACCTATACCTATTCCTATATTGAAATTGAATAATATTACTATGTACTTTTCCACTGGATTACCAATGAATCCTAGAAATTATAATGAAATACATGTTATTATCATTCACATTACCAAATATGTAAATTTATTCTCTATATGAAAATTTTTACCTATTGAATTCTTTAAATAAATCTATATTATTTTTGATTTAGGACATCATAGTGAATATATTTTATTTTTTTATGAACATAATAAATGTTTTTTATAAATATTATCGAAATATATTCACAGGGATCTAAATAATGAGCATTATTTGACAAAATCCAATCACATTCAAATTAATAGATAACCCAAAAGGACAATTAAAACAATAGAATACATTTTGTGGTAATGAATAGATGACTTTTATGGTATGTTGGATTATTCATTACCTTTATCGGAGTTATCCATTGATAATATGTTCTATTAAAGTATCTAAATGGATATGTATGAGACATTATATGTAAAGATATTTCATACTCTAAAATGAAGATATTAAATTGTTTAATTAATTATTTTGTTCCCAACACTATTTGAAGAATATATGATGGTGGTAAAGAGTATTGAAACACATATAAAAGAATCCAATTGAAGGGAAAAGATCTATGTGGATATCCAAAGGAAGGGTTTGGAATTTTAAGTTTGAGATCATGTTTTCTTTAATGTGTCTCTAGGGAAGTGTGTTATAGGGGTCCGTAAGAAATGAAAACACACCCTTGGTACATCAACCCTGTCGAAACTTTTAAAAGCAATGTAGCTGTATCTTATTTTCTAGAAATGAAACTGAACCATTAACAAGTACACAACCTTTTCCAATTCTTATAAATAATTCTTTATTTCTATAGCCAACACATGTTATCAAATTTGATAACATATATTTGGAAATTGTTTTATCATACTATGAGGATCTTCTCTAGATTATGCATAGTAGAGAAAAAGTATTGATTAATCAGAAGGATTGAATTCTAAAGGTACTTAAATAATTGATAACATAAAAGAGTAGATGTGGGAAACTGAATACGTTATGATGAACAACTACCCAAATATGTTCATGAGGTGATGTTTTTAAAAATTCAAAGGTAAAATATTTTTTAAAGATGGAATAATGTTACACTTGATATCCAATTATAGTAGGATGTTATATAAAAAACATTAATCTAATATGAAATATTTTATTCTTGAATGAGATATAAACATAAAATCATAAATCTTATAAATATAATTTTATTAAATTAATTTGACCTTTGAAAAAAAAATATCAAAATTTACAGAAGATTAAATTTATTAATTTATATTCAATGATTGATTATTCAATAAATAGTGAAAATTAGTTATATTTAAATTATTTAAATTATTTTCAATAAATTATGTAATTTAAATATACAATTATATTTTTTATTTTCTCTTAATGTGACTTATGATCTTCATAATTTAGAATAAAATTGTTTATATTTTTTAGGATATATGTTAATTTATATTCTTAAAATCACATTTATATAAATACATGTTTTTATCATGTTTTACACATTTATATTATATTTTTTATAACATTTATAGAAAAATAACAATGAAAATTTGATACCATATTTGTAATTAGGTTGTTCAAAATTTTGAAATAGTTTTTGTTAATTTTTTTCATTATAAATAGTGTCTCTAATAAGATTTGCCATATCATTACGGGTAAAAAGGGTAAAACATCGTTAAAAATTCGGACATGGATTTAAAAATTCAATAAATCCTAACTTTATCCTATTGTTTTAGTGGAGTTTGACCATTTTCATCAAATTACTTAAATTATGACCACCTGGTACCATTTGAATTTTATATTTATCTTTTATATTATTTTTTGACAAGAAAAAATAAAAAATGTAACTCTTTGGACATTAATATATATAATATTATTTTAAAAGTATATAAAGTTGTTATTTTAGTTTTAAATTATCCATTTGAAATAATATTTAATTTTATTTATCATGTTAATTTGATTTTAATTTTTAGTGGTACTGTAATGGGATTTAATATTTATATAACACTAACAAAATTCATTTTCTAGTAGTAAAAAAATGAAGTAAACAATTATAAAAACACAATAATTAATTTCTGTGTGTGAGTTATAGATTCCCTCAAATTTTATTGATAAATATAATATATTAGCGATATGTAAAATTTTTATATTGGAATTAATTTTCAGCTATTTTTATTTGAATGAAAAATTAAATAAATAGTACCAAAAGAGTTTTTAATGATTTTTTATAACAAATTTTTTTTTTCAAGATTTAACCTTAAATAAAATATTATATTTGGAATTGTGAAAGGGTTTTTGTTTTAAATATAAACCATGGTAATTTTCTATTCTAGTTTTCCTTCTTTGTAAATATTCCAAACCCTTATTATATGGAAGTCAATTAAATTATAATAATTAATGAAAAGGAAAATAAGAGGTTAAAACGAATAGATTAGGGAGAAAAATAACCAAAAATTGCCCATATTTTTTAGTATTATATTATTTTTAATCATATTAATTTTATTTTATAATTATGTAAAATTGGAGGATTTTTCCCCTGAATCTTCTGTTTTATTACTTTAATACATTAGGTAATTCTATAAGTGCTACCCATCTCACTTATAAAAGGACACCCCATGTCTCTTTTATTTAAATTATTTTGAGAAATATATAGAAATTAAAATCTATACATTTAAATTATAAACATAATTTTAAAGGTAATATTGGTTTTTGGATTTCAAAATAGAAAAACATAATGTCACTTAAGAGGATATCTAATGGATGTCTACGAAAAATTAAAAATCTTGACTGACACTTTCCAATCTCATTCAACTTATACCTCATATAAATACATTTAAAAAATTATAAAATAGAAATATATAATAATAATAATGATGAGATTTTATTTTCATTTTGGAACAATCATTTTCACTCATTTTCTATCGTATTCATAATGGAAAGTAACTAATTCTTACGCACGAATTACCATCCACACACAATAGTATAATTCATTTTTCATCAACACATTACTTGTATGGTTTTATATATGGTAAAAATGTATAAATATCATATATATAAAATATTTTTTCTGTTTTAATAATATTATCAAATCTATATTGTTACCTTTTAGTCTTTAGAAAAACATTAATGTTGCTCGTGCATACATATGGATTATCAATTCCATGATTTAATGTGATCTATTTTTCTTTTATGCACTACATTGATGTTAATGAGGATAAATTTTATAAATACATATGATATTTATATCATAATTAAAATTTTATATATTATGGGACCATAATAAAAGTATATGTACAATAATTTCCTCGATAATAGACTCATGAGAAAATAGAGAATTTTACTCCAAAAATAATTATAATAATTAAATATTGTTAATAAATGATTGCTATGATTTTAAAAGCATAAAATATATTATATTATAAATATTAATATGATATTGTTATAAATTAATAATATGTTTTAAAATAATATATTCAATCATAAAGTACGTTCAATGAAGGGGAAATAGGAAATAATGTATTTAATCTCAATTTCCACTCAAATGGGGAATATTTCCTAGTATACACCAATTAATTTTTATTTGGTTTATATATTTCCCAAATTAGGAAATTGATATTCATATATATTTTATCATGATTTTTAGAGTCTCAATTTATGGTTATATATTCATGTGGTTATAATATAAATATTACAAATAAGGTAATGATTTATTTTGAACCATCTCATATTTTGGATTACATTTATTTTCATTGAAGAAATATTATAATACATCATTCTTAAAAATTATATAATTTTCATCCAGTAGATATTTAATGTGTTTACATGTTACTTCCATGTTTTCCACTATTAGTAACTTGAATCAAGAAAATAATCATTTAAAATAAAATTCATATTATCTCTTTTTTGATTTAGTATAGTTTTCATCCATGTCTATAATTTTTAAAATTATTTTAAAAATTTCATTTTATTTTCTCCAATTATTTATTAGTGTAATGTTATATAACTTTTGAAATTTAAACAGTTTTAAAGGAAAATTTCTAAATTTTACTAAAAGGTTCATTTTAATTGTTCATTATAATAATTAAAAAGGAATATATATTAAAAATATAGGACATTAACAATTTTTCGTACCAATATTACCATTACATGTTATTTTTATTATTCTAATGTATTTAAGTGATTTTAAAAAGAATAAAATTTAGGAAAATTATTTTAAATATTTTTCTTCAAATTTATGCAATTCATTAAAATACATGATTTATTTTCTCTCGAAATATTCACTATCTTATGATCATTGGAAATTCAATTTTTCTTTAATATATATATATTCGTATCAGGGATATGATTATTTATTAATTCGTACAACCTTTATAAAAATACAACTCTATATTGAATGTAATTTTATTGACTTGTGAAATGTTCATATAACATTTTCTTTATTCAATAAATATATTTATTGATAGGAAATATTATTTATGAAATAGAATGATAAATCAATATATGAGTACTTTGTGGGAAAAATATTGATGGATGGGGCTTAATGTAATAGTGTCCCTTGATGCATATAAAAGTCTAATGAGAAAAACTAGTTGGCTATCCTTACAAAATTTATTTTTGGTGTATCCATACCCATTGTTTAAACTATGTCGCTGAAAGGTGTTGGTGGTAAATATATCATGATGTATCATGTCATGATATCAAACATTATTCATTTCATTCATTGAGAATTCAGTTATTATTATCTATGTGAATTCTATGTTGATTTTAGATAAATATTCTTAATAAACTAATTTGTTGATTAAATGAAATGTGTTTTCAATTATTTACCCTGTTATATTTATTATTCATTATTTACTCCTAATATATTCTATTTTACATAACCATTAGGATCATTTTATCTCAACCTCATTTTTGTTTCTTTTCCATAGGATATAATAATGAAATAATTGAATTAGTATCAAGTGTATAAAAAACTATATTTATTATGTATTATTTTTTTCCAATGTAAAATGGTAACCATACATCTATCTAGATCTCCAAGGTTATTAAATTGATAAATCATTTGGGATAAGTTATCTTATAACTTATGTTTATATAATAAAGTAGAGACTAATTCTGTGTTTTTATATTTGGTTTGTTAAATATATCATTATTATTATGACCAACCTTAGTTATAATAACCATTTACGTTACCCATATCTCTTAAAGTATTCTCAATTTATAAAATTATATCCAATAATTTTTTCTAATTTTTTCTTTGATATTAAAAAATATATCTTAAGAGTTACCCACTCAAATACCACATAAAAAACAAAAATACATAATTAATAGCATTGATACTATCTATCGAGTCTCTATTCTTACAATCCATAATTAAAACATCAAAATAAATTTTTAAGTCACTTACATAATATATAGCATTTTATGTTTTATGTTTAAGAGAATTAAGAAAACACTCTACATAACAAAACTCAAGTCCTTCTAAACAAATGGAAATTTTTCCCATTATACAATGAATTTATTATTGTATTATAAGTCATAAATATTACCCATAAAATTATAGATGCATGATACCCTTAAATATATATTAAACCATATTTCATTCATCATATTTGGAAATAGAAAAATTAATAGGGTGAAATCAGATTCATATTGAGTTAGACAATAAATTATAATTAATCACTAACACAAAAGGATTAAAAAATAAATAAGAAGTAAATTGTTACATGGGTGTCATCCCTAGGGATGTAGAATTCAATGTGTCCATTAAATGACATAATACAAAGACTTCCCTAGGACTAGAGAGTTATCCTAGATCTTTCTTCTTCGATTCATGTGATATGGTTAAAAGAGTTCTCAATACTACAATTCCATAATCCATTAATGTTTCACCTCTTTATATAGTTTTAAAAAAATATACCCTTGTTCACATTACAAAATTACGAAATAAAAATTATTTAAATAGTTATGACCCATTATCATAAGATTTATAAAAAAATATGGATTCTACTATCAATATAAGACTACTAAAGATTTGGGTCTTAATATTTATGAGGAGAAATAAAACTTTCTAAAAGGAAGAAATATTAAAGGTGGATGTGGTATTTCAAATTATATTATCTAGGACCTAGATATATATTTTTGGGTTCAAACGTCCTAATTAAGATTAATATTTGAAATGTATATAGAAAATTTATTAGATAATTATTCTCAAAGTAATGTGTCTGTGTGGGTTTTATGAATGGGTACCTAGCAATTTATTTATATAATTCTCCTAAACATGATTTAGAATTTCCGAAATGGGAATTATATTTAAAATTTTATGCCTTCTAGAGGTCTTCGGTAAGGATATCAACTCCCTCCAATATTTTTTATTTTTTCCAAGATGTTCTTAGTAGGAATATCAATAATTTCATCACGAATGGTCTGCTTCTCCATTATATAAGATGATATTGTTTCAATGTAATATATCATTTATTATTTTGGAATAAACTTATTTTCATTATCAATGAATGTATAAATTTCAGTCAATATTTTTAGGGTAGTTTAAAATTATTATATTACCAAGAGAGTGATGTTCACCAACATTAAAAAAATTGCATATACATTTCCAAATACTTCACTAACATTATTTTTAGGAGTATAGAGGAGAGACATTGTATTTTAGAGATTAATTTTCCTATAAAATATATAAGAAATATATTTTTTATTGGATTTATTTACAATAATCAAATTGAATATATTTTTAATATAATAAATAAAAGTGTATATAATTGAATGAGTTGGTTCCTTTCCTTTTGAGGTCTAATCACTATTATAAAGATTGGTATATGAACTATTGAAACAATCCCCAACAGTTTTATTTGGTATTCAAATAAATCATGGATATTTAACTGAACTATATTTTATAGAATAGAACATCTTATTGGTGATGGTTGAATCCATATTTGATGCATCAACCAGATAATTACCTATATACAAGCCAATGTTTCTTAGGATTCCAAATCTAGGAAACACCTTTGGGATAACTAAAGTTATGAAATTGTTGTAAATATCCAATCAAATTTTATATAAACTTTCAATGATCTCAAATATATAATTAATATATAATTGGTATTTATAAATGGATAAATCATTCAATAGGATTAATTTCCTTTTTAATGATTTTGTGATTTCTTAGGGGGCTTGATATGTTGTGGTAATGGGGTGGGGTGTTTGGGGTGTGTGGACTGATGGTGTGATGCTTTTAAGATGGTTTATTCTTTGATTGTTCCCACTAACCCCTTAAATGTTATTTTAATAAAAATAAAAATATTTTTGTAATTTAAAATTTAATAACCTCTACTAGTTGATAATTTTTATCCCATCACAGATAGTGGTTAAATTCTATTTTGTTACTGAAATTATTATGAATTTTCTAACATTTTCCCAACATTCCCTATGATAGATATAATATTTAGAATAGTTTTTAATATAATTATTTATTATTGGATTTCTATAATGATGATAAAAAATATCTTTATTTGTATTTAGTTGACTAATGTTCTATATTATCTTTATTTTCACATAATCTCCTTCGAGAACCTTCACATTCTCTTCCATTATAAACTATTACATGGCCAAAAAAATATTTGATTCTATTAGAAGTAAATAATCATGATATAAAATTTCAATTAATATCAACATCATTGTTTAGTAAATCTAAGACAAAGTTCTTCACATGGTTGTCTATATTTAATTGATAGGCATTTAACTATTCTCCAAATGAAAAGTTTGTACTAATGCTACTACCAAATCACATCATCTCATATTTCCTGATGGGGATGAGGTGTGTGAAATATTAGTATTAATTATAGAAATAAAACATAATTTTTATTCCATTAGATACTTCATTGAATCTATTTTCATATTTTTATTTAGTTTTGGAGTTTATTTCCCTTGGATGAAGTATACTAAACACAATTGGAATATAAATGTTACAAGACACCAACAACACTATTTGAAACCAAAATTTACTTCCTAAAGTGCATTAATTAAAATATTGAATAATATATCAGATATCCTCCCAAATCTATTTATAGAATATTTTATATACTCCTTATAACTATAGCTCTAAAATTCTTTTTTCACTAAAGTGACCATGATTTTTATAGAGAATATATGATCATCGATGTGATGGTTTTCTATAATACAAGTGATTAAAATAAATTTATATGGGTTATGTCTTCATGGGATTTCTCATATAGGATTATTTTTCTTGCACTATAAATTATTTTTTATCCTTTCATTTTCAACCATCTATGTAGAGGGATTCTCCATCCATGTGGAATTTTATTATATGGTTACTAGTATAAATATTTAAAAATGTCATAGTATCTCATTATCTTTGATGTAAAAATATTTCTCTATATTATTTAAATATTTAAATGTAATATGTCAAGTCATTGGTTCCTTATCATATAATCATGAATTATCATCGAATTATTCAATCTAAAATAGAAATTCTATACACATAGCATGAGTTGAATAAAGAAGTTGATATTAATTATTCAAAAGAAGGTCAACCTGAGACACTTATTACTTATTTTATCATAGGATACCATCATTTGTTCTTTAATAACATCATCATATCTTATTTCCTCCATCTACAATACTATCAGCCTCCTCAATATCTTATATTCCATATTGTCCCCATTTTCCACCCCTCCCTTCATTGCATAATAAAAAAAATTAATCAGTAGTCCATTTAAAAAATAAATTGATAATGATATTCATCTAAGGATGATATAAATTTGGTAATCACATGGTCAGCAATAATAGATTTACCAATGATAGAATTCATAATTCAAGACATTTTATTATTTCATTAAGCCCTCATCCAAGGGACTTTCAATAATTGCATAGGCAATACCCAAAAAATACTCAATTCACTCCTATCTAATTATATCATGAGACCTACTAATGCATCAAGGGGATATTAAATTTTGGATCCCACCCATCACTAAGACATGTACTATTTATTACAAATATATTGAATAACCAATATAATGAAAAATCCACATGAATTAAAGATAAATACATACATGTTTTGAATGAATAATAAATACTGTCAATATTTCTCATTGATTATATAATTTATTTTATTTTATTCATGAAATACCATATTTAAAAATGGCATAGAATTAATAAACTATTGATATAATAATTATATCAATGATAAAAAATAATAAGGATATTATTTTAAAATGGTAATGGAGAGTGATAGAAAACATCACTTTATATAATGGAGAATATTCATTATAGAAAAGGAGTTATTAACCATAATTTAATAATAGATTAAAAGAGAAGATAAATTCACATTAAATTAACGTTTTGAACTAAATACATGTATTATGAAAATTATAGATGGAAATTTAAGTGAAAATTTAATTTTTTTAAAACTTTTATAACATTCCAAAAAAAGATATCTCCTAATTCCAATTAACTTTAAAAAATATGTAAAGGTAAATGTTGAAAATAAATATTTTTGAAACAATATATAATAATTGAATATTAAATGTAAACTATGTCAATGTAATAAAATATATATTGGAGGATTAAAATATATATAAATATTTTAAATTAAATATTCAATTATTATATATTGAATGTAAACTATGTCAAGGTAATAAAATATATAGTGGAGGATTAAAATATACATAAATAAAATAGAGGCACCTTTACAATGATTTTGAGAAAATAATATCCCTTTCTTTTTGAAAACATCAAAAAATAAAAATTTACTGGAATAATGAGATTTATATTATCTTTTAGAAATTATGGTAACATATAATTTAACCATAATTATTAATAACAAATATTATCGAAGGAAATTTCAATCCAGAAAAAAAATTATAAAAGAACATTCATTCCACACTTATATAAATCAATTAAAAATGATCCATATTGGAGATGAATATAACTTTATATTAAAACTACTGAATAGAAATTAAGAGTTAGTATAATTTAAATTTGGAAAATAAATGAATTACATAGAAGAATATGTTTTATTTAAAACAAATGATTTGAATATAGAAGAAAGGACTTCCAACCAAAAACTAAAAATATGGTCATATTTTCTTACAATGTTCTATTTAGCGGATTTAAGTAATAAATACAGGAGAAATTGAAAAAAATATATAAACCATATAATTAATTAAATTCAAATAATTTTTTATGAATAAAATATTATAAAATTAAAATAATATTAATCCAAATATAAGCAATCCCAAATAAAATGACATTGAAAAAATAAATACTTATGAATTCAGTATATTTTGAATCAAATTCCATTTAAAGTTAGAATAACACAGTCTTATGTAAATCCCAAAAAATATTATATAAAAATATCAATTTTTGTATTAATTATACTATATAAAATAAAACATGGTGTCCAATATGAATCATGTCTCATAGAATAGAAATTATGACCCCAAAACCTTTCATGTTTTATAACAATTGAATAAACTAGTCATGAAAGTGAGAAAATTAAATTTAACATTAATTAAATTAAATAAATATTTGGCAGCGAAATAAAATTTCAAATATTCATGAAAAATACCATATAATAGAAAGAAGTGTGTAATTCAAAACATTCCTTAAATAAGGATGTTTTTGATGGGAAACCATTAACATAGATACCCGCTTAGTATGATACATTAACAAATCTTATATATTAAATTTATATTTATTATTCATTTATATAAGATCAATGAATTTTTATAACTTTCTAGATATATTTTATTCATTACTTATTTCTACCAATTTACATAGAATTAATTGTTAGAATCAATTTTTTTGTGTTAACTATTCTTTTTCTCATGAATATATTCATTCGACGGGTATAGTCTATAGAAATTGATCTTAATTTCATTACCTAAATAATGTTAATAAATAAATATATATAATAGTTATAAATTTAATGCATTTCTATAATATTTCATAAAATATAGTAATGAAAAACAATTACATCTCTTTGTGGAGGTGATATTCTCCACGTACAAACATGCGATGTTTCTATTTTACCAACAGATGAGATGGTAAAAGTTAGATAATATATTATCATTCCAAAATAATAATTATTTCATAAATATAATATATATTTATCAATTATATACATATATATATTAATAACATTTGAGTCTTTGATGAAAAAATGAGATAAATCATTTCACGGAGATGATAGTTAATACGTTTTCATGGGAAAAGATTTCATTCTCCATTAGATAAATTGGAGATTGAAAATGGAATTACCAATAAAATAAAAAAAATTGTTACTAAAATAATACTATTGTAATTATGTTAATATTATAATATAATATTTGTAAGAGCTTTAATAAGAATGAAACCTAAAAAATCACAGTAAGAATATACATCTCTTACTTAGAAAATCGCATTTAAAAACACCATAAGGAGTCATGGTTGGGTATTTTGTTTTGATAATAACTTAAAGTTAATTGATACATGTCTTTGGAAGGTATTTTTTAGTTATTGGTCAATCTATGGATTATTGGGTTGCATTAAAGCTATAGATATGGTTTTTCATTATATATGTGTTGGGAGTACAACCTTTGTAAATATTAAGAGCATTAAAATATAATAAATTTATTTCTCATTCATATTTTTCCTAATATGTTACTATTTAATTGATTTTATATTATATTGAAAAAAACACTAAAAAATAGAATCTAGATAAATTTTTAATATTTAGCGTTATTCTTTAGTTAAACCACCTACTTAATGCTTTTGAACTTTTATTTTCGAGAAAATACTTTAATTGGAGAAATGATTTTCTCTAAATAAAAATGAATTTTAAATCCTTAAAAAACAATAAAATTCTTTTAAAATATATGGAATAAAATTTATAAGAATAAATTTCTATAATTTTATTAAAAAAATATTTAACATAAGATCAAAAAATGCAATGGAAGAAATTTTATTGAAAATTTCCATCGTTAAGAATAAATAATAATTTTATAAAAAATCATTTATAATTTTGATTACAGAGGAATTAATTTTATTAGTTATATTAAAATAAAAATAATTTTAATTACAAACAAAATAATAAATGAAAAAACCTTGTATGTTTTTTATTAAATGAGATGAATCAAAAACCATTTTTATTTTCATAAACAAAATAAATCAGTTTCAAATGGGTCATACATGGATTTATAAGTTCAAAATTATATTTTTAAATGAATAATATTAATTATAAGATAAATATTTAAAAGATAAAAATTGTTGTATAAATTTTTAATTCATTTTTAAATCAATATAATGTACCTACACTAATTTATTTATAAAATCAATATTTTGAATTATTCACAAAAAAGTAAAAATTATTAGAAGAGTCATAGAAAATAAATCTATGATAATTATTACATTCAAAATTAAATAAATTTGTTTATTTCAACAAAATATAAATATTAAAAATTTTAATTTATCTTTTTAAATTTAGCAATTTATTAAAATACACAACAGTCGAATTTTTTTAAAATACACAACTATAATATCTAAATTTTTTAATCATACAACATTAATTACTTATTTTTAAATTATTAAATTTTATATGTGAAGAAAAAATAATTCAATTTATGTATCAAAATAATTTTATATCTTTATTTTTAAAAATGTTAAAAAATAATGTTTTATTAATCATTATATTATAGTGTTGTGTGGAGCATAATCATTAAAGAGAAGTAAAATTTATAGTGGAATTATATCTTGAATTTGAGTGGAATTACTCTTCTCAAAGAGCTAGTAGTGTTGAAGGATATGTAAAACACCCATAATATAATAGACATGCTCTTTTTGTGAATTTGAGTATACGATAATTCCACCGATGAACAATTCCATGAATTGATCGAGGAACTCATATAAAATTGTTTTCATGAGTCCCATGTGAATAACCGGGTCATTCATCAAATCAAATGGTATAACCACGAAAAAAAGTGACCATAGAAGAAATTGAATGCGGTATACAAGATATCATTCCATTTTACCCATATCTAATGGTACCAAGATTTTAGATAAACCTTCAAAAACTAGATGGCTCCCTTAGAATTATTAAAAAAATTATTTATCCTCATTAGAAGATAAATTGTCGTGACCATGACATGATTTATCCATCGGTGGTCTACACATAACATTTAACCCCAATCTCTATTCTTATAGAATAACTTAGAAGAACTAAATGATGACACACTAAGCTATATGAAACCATTCTATAATAAATTATTTATCAAAATCATCAGCCCATATATACAATAAGGTTTCATCTGATAAGGATCCATTGAAATCATAGAGGCACTAGGTTATAACTATATATTGATATTGATATTTCTTTAATGGTATAGGGTGGAAACCTTTATTGGAAATAATTTGGAAAATTCCCATTGAGTTTGGAAAATTATTCTACCTGAGTCTCTACTGAATCCCAATAAATCACTCCTCACTAATATGATCACAACATTGAACACCTACAACTCATCCAATAATATTTCTCACCAATGAATATAATAATATATCCCAAATTATCATAAAACAAAACAATCTTCAAAATTATATCAATCAACATTCATACAAAATAAAATCAATAAAAACCAATAATGTCATTTTATTGTTCCATCTACACCATGAAGAAATTCCCATATGATTAATTCTTTTTCCAAAATAACATCACAACCCTGACATGTATCCAACAATCCTGTCTAACCTCTAATTATACAAGTCAATTCTAGGGTATGTGGAAGATCCCACCCCCACCATGAGTCCCATGGAACATACCGATGTTTGTATAATAAAGGAGTGTTTATCCATAAAATCAAATAAAAATACAATATAGAAGATGATAAGAATATTGTATATCTGGAAACCAATATCAAATCTAGAATTAATATATCAATGTCATGAAACTATATACATCCAATCCCATATTCTTATTAATGATGATAACATCAATGAAAACACTAATCCTGATACCCTATGGGTGGGGAACATCACAAGGTGGGATACTGATTGCATTATCTCTCCATTATGTGACTAAGCCAAACTGTGTGTGCTATTAGAATGGTATGTGAGTTGATTTCTATTGATATTGAAACTAATACTAAAAAACTACACCACTATTTCCTCAAATATTTCTTGGGAACTATAACTGAATATACCCATGACATCCACAAGAAAAATACATGCTTACTGAGGAAGTCAACATAATAGTCAAAAACATTTCTCCAAAAATATCTTTGATCCTCCAATAATAGATCCAATCCCCATGGACCACTGACGACTACCATCGTGAGATGATCCTATCTATGCATTAATTTCCTCTTGATCACTAATATCATGTTCTACCCAACTAGATGTAAAAGAAATGTACATGTGGTGATTAAATATTTAATATTCAATGAAACACCTTGTTATCATTATTTGTACTCCTCATTTAGAAAAGGATTAGGGTTGATGAGAATAATTTTCCTAAAGTCAATCCTGAGATCTTTTATGGTTAGGATAAACTAAAATAGGTGGAGAAACTACAGCCTCAATATCTTCACCATAATTTTTGACAGGAACTCAATAAGAAACTATAATTGAAATTACATGAATAAAATATATTCCACTTTATGATCCCTAGGAAATATGATCCACCAAAACAGAGATTATCCCTGTATTTTGATGATAATAAATGATACTTCATACCCTTTCATATTTTAGATAAAACATAATGTGATAAAATATTACTTCAATAAGTAATTAGTATCCAAATTAGATATTGTCACATAGAAATTCGACCTTCTATGATGTATTAACTTACTAAAGAATTCCTCTAATTATAATTCTCCTTATTAGGGTCAAATATTTGATGGTCATATGCATCATCTTGCAACAAAAAAAGAGTCTATAGTACACAAGGATGATGACCAACGAAAATCTATAAAATCAAAATTTAAACTCTTATTCCTAATATAATACAATTCCTTTTTGATTATTTTAATTAGATTATATTAAATTTTACCAAAATAACCCCAATTTTGAAAATTAAAAAATAAATATTATTCATCGACCTCTCCATGGTCTCTTCTCCAAAACCAGTATTATCTATACCAGGGTTTTAATAATGGTTAATTTCACCACATCAAATCATATGGGGCCTTAATATTCTATATTCTATCTATTCCAACTTGACACGTCACACACTAGGTTTGGTCAACATTGATGTCCTATAATTTCTATGAAATCCTTAATAGATCCTGAAAATAATCTCAATCAAAACTCTCATTGACAAAAATGATTCCAAGTTTTCCATACAAACCAAATTAAATACATATCATTGGACAAAAATAAATATGAGAGTCACCCATTCAGATTTCCTTTAATATGTATAGAGTTAGAGATGATAATCAAGGATATAAAAATGAAAATAAGGGGAATTATAACAATAAAAACTATGCATATAATAATATTTACACTAATGAATTACTTAGTGTATAAAATATTCAATATCCCACAATAAAATAGAAATCAATGAAATTTAACATAATTACAAGTCAAAATGATAAATTACGAAAATAAACTCATAGGAAGAGACTCCTACTATAGATCCAATATTTTAGAAGCTTATTTCTATAATAATCACTAAATAACTCTTAGAATCCTAAAAAATGATTTATATATAGGTGTGGGAATAAATTTGTACATTAAAGGATCCTCCTTAATACCTAAAATAAAAATGTCGTAGAATATTATTGATGCTTCTAGGAATGAACAACAGATCCCACCAACACCTACTAGGTTAACTATAATCCAACATCTAAAAGGATTGATCACAAAATACCACATCAATGTACATAAAATAATAATATAATAATATATCAAGAGGTACCCCACAATTGTTTTTAATATTACTCCCAAAAAATAAATCTCTTATTCTAAAATCTGTTCTATATCTTTTCCAAAAAATTATATTTCATATACCAATCATTCCGCATATCATAGACACATCATCATTCTCCCATATCCTCTTCCACATTCCACATTATCATTACAATTTGGTGTTGTGGACATGATACAAATCATCCTCATGCCTCCCATTTCCATGAAAAGATCCTGCCATGTAATATATCCTCTATAACATCATCATAATCATATAAAATATAGTCTATAAATGTCATAATAAAAATAATTCTTAAAAGTTAGAGTGTGGAAGAGGAAGTAGATGTCCACCAATTTCTTCACTAACCTATATGTGGGAAAAAACACTAAGAACCCAAAACATTAGGGAATAAATGAGGTTATTTGACTCAGGTGTAGTGTTTATAAAATAAAAAGAATATATAACATATAATTTATTTACAAACATTATCATCATAATTTGATCAATAAAAAAATAATTCCAAACCATTTCTATAGTGAGAAAAGCCTTCAATAGATATTACTATATGTTTTTTTAAAATAAATATCCATAAATTACAACTGGAATATCATTAGTCCTTGTATATTTAGACGATTATCCTAATAAAACATCATGGAAATGATAAAATAAGTCATCATTATCTTATTATACACAATGAGATCCTAAATCCTTTTGATATTCTAAAACTACATGAGATAACTTGGGGAATACAATGAAAAATGGTGTGAGATAAAAAGCCTAGTAAGGGGAAAACATGACATGGAAACATAACACATAACTCAAATGTATAACATTATATCATTAAAGATAAGGCTAACGAGTAATCATAGGGATGCATAACTTAATAAATTTTTTTCACAAGATCACGGTAACATAGGATATGTGTAAAAAAATATAGCATTTAATAAAAATAATTTGGGGATAACTTCCAAGTTGATATAAACTTTTTGATAAAGTCCCCTAATAGGTAAGGTTTACTCCTTAATCCCAGAAATGATTTATCATGAGAATAAAAACATTTCCCATTTCATTAGAAAACTATTTGGGTTCACTTGTCATAAAATTTTCATTATTTTGAATTCCATAGAAAAGAAATCAATCATAAGGACTAATCATAAGAAATACCTAAGAAATGAAATGGGTTGCATAATCTTTTCTCATATCATAATCAAAATAAATTTCATAATGAAGGAATTTGGGAGATGAACATAAGGATTGAATTACCAAATGAAAATATGGTAGACCAATATATGTATATATGTGTGAGATATATTTACATAATTTATAAGTTATCTATAACATTAATTTATGTTTTTATTTATGAATATTTATTTATAAGATTATATGTAACATTTTAAAAAAAACCATTTTCAATTTGAAACCACTTCTTCAAAATCTGAGAACCACCAAAATCATATAAAAAATTTATCTTTAAAAATATTTTACATACAAATTAATCTATAAAGAGTATAGTGGTCATGAAAGTGGCTAATTCCATACACATAGTACATGTTAAAAGAAATATTCCATTAACACTGTTATTAATATGTTAAGAAACTATCACATATAGAAAATGAGAAATATAGATTTCAAACTATTTTTTAAAAATTTAAACAAGGTAAAAATTTATTTATTAAATCTTTTGGGGAATATTAAAAAAATAAAATTTTTTGTTAGAACATGGATTCAGATGGAAAAAGTTTTTCAACCGCATTGAGAAATAATGGCTTCCAATATTAAAAATTATATCTCAGTCCTATTATGTTCTGAAGATAAGAAAATGTTATTATTACTATAAAATCATGATAATAAATAGAGGAGAATAAATTTAATGGGATTTATGGGAAAAAATAAAATTTTATTATAAAATCAAAATTCATGCATAAAAATCCACAATAGAATGAGACTGAAATAGAAACCCTTACCTATTAGGAAAAATTTAATAATAACATCTAATTAATAAAATAGATGAATTGTGACATAAAATACAATTCACTATGATTATTCATTATATATTATGAAAAGGAGTAGTACATACACCATTAAGGTCAAAATTATTTCCTTAAAATTATATAATTTTTAATGAAAGGAATATTAAGAAGAATCCATTCCCTAGAGTAAATAATATTTCATTTATATATCTTATACCCTTTATAATTAACTAAAAAAAATTTATTTTGTCTTAAATTTTTTTTATACACCTAATTATTTATATTTAATCCATTTACTGCATTTATTTTACTGACTTATTTAATTACATAATTAGTTATGTACATGTCAGGTGTTTTTATGATGATAGTTCTTAATTTGAAAATGGAATTAGTATGTTGACCATGAAAAAAGGGTCATTATTATTTCACATAAAGAATAAAAATCATGAAATAACTTTATTTTATATATTTATAAATTGCTTTTTAAAATGATAGTGAATTCAGTTTATGAAAAATCAATATTGGTACAGCCATAGAGATAGTAGGCCATACTTACACATCTATAACATTCCAATTTTTCAAATATCATAATGTAAAGAAGAAATGTGATATTTTAAACAGAAATGATTATAAAATTACCATAAATAATATATTTTATCATTAAATACTATGAATTTTACGGTCTATGTGATGAGATAATTAAAAAAGGTATCAGAACGATTCATAAGGAAGTAGTCTGATATACACACAAGTGATTTTACCATTTTCCATGAATAGTAAGGTTATATTTTTTATGATATTTTAATATAAAATAATGATTAATATTCCATGGATATAATATATTAACCTTCAATAAAACATCATAAAAATTTGTGCGAGGAAATGATGGAAAACAAATAAAATTGTTCTGTGAGGCGGTAGTCCGCTGTAAACATAAATGATGGATTAGTTTACCCTTTGATGAAATTGGAAGTAAATGTTTTTCATTAGATTAATAGAACAAAACATTATAATATGGGAGATAATTATGTTATTATTTCATCATATTTATGAAATATTTTATGGAGGAATAATAAGAAGAAAAAAAAAGAATGACACTCAACTAAGAATGATAACAATTTTTCAGACCACCACTTTATGATTATACCTAAATAAACACTAGCTTGTATTTATGATCAAAATAGGAAATTAGGACATGATAAGGGAAGTAATTAAATTATTTTGGTATATATTTTCAAATATGTTATTTTAGGTGTTTATAGGATAGTTGAGTGGGATTCAATTTATAAGGGAGGGGGATTGTCTTTCTTGTTAACACCCAAAAGCGTCCATGAATGGAAAGTCACTCTGAAGATAATTTCCTAAAAAATTGAAAAATAAATGAGTGACGGAGAGGTAATGTCAATCCAAAACAATAACTCTCTGTTGAAATATATTTTAAACACTTTATTTTATTTACAACATTAGTTTAACCCGTATTAAACCAGTTTTAATATTAACCATGATAACATATTTTTACTAATTTTATAATTCATTAAGACACCAAAATTAAGGTGAAATTACTAAATAGTTATAATTATTCCGTTTAAAAAACTGGAATCCATTTTATCAAATTAAACTCATAGTGGTGTTAAAATATAATTTTATATAAAACTGACAAATCTGATGAAAATCAATTTATTGAAAAATACATTTTGAATTAAAATTTAATCTTTTATTATCTTTATGAATATAAATAATCATTATAGGAAATTAAATTAGAATATATATATATATATAATATTTGTTTATTTTAAATAATTCATATTATGGTTATTTTTTTTAATTATAATGTAAAAACATTATGCACTTTAAAAAAATCAAAAAAAATTGGTTTATGACTAATAGTAAACTTATACTAAAATGTAGTTTAAAAATTATTTAAATGTAATTAATTAGGATAAATTTAATAAATTATAATTATGTTAATTTTAAATAAAAAAATAACAATGGTAATTTTAAATTAATTAATTAATTTTTAAAAAATTAAGAGTTTCACAATAAATTTTGTTTTCCACCATTCATTGAAAAATCAATATTTCAAAAAAACACAATATTTTATCCTTGTTTAATTTTTATATGATGATATCAAAAATGAAGTTAAATTTATTCAATAAATTTTCTAAAATTTATAAAAATTAATTATATCATTTCCTACCTAAAATAAATAATTTTTTTTCATGAGATTATATATATATTAAACATAATTTAATGATAATTTATTAAAAAAATTAAAAATAAATTTACATTTTAGGCAATATTTATGTATATTTTATAATTTAGTTAGTAAATTTAATACCTTTAAATTTAATGACTATATTATAGCATTCATATTTAAATAATAATATTATAATAATATGTCACGACTCGTTTAATATCACCATTGTGTGTTGTTTAAAATATTGAACACGATATTATTTTATAATTTCATGGTGTTATATTATACCCCATTAAATAAATTGAGTCCTAACAATTTTAATTTTTTCTTTGAATTCAAGAGTTTAACATTTTATAATTACTTATTCAGAAAACCCAAATCATAAGAATAATAAATATAACATCTTATTAAAATAAGGAAAGCTGTATTTGAAAGTCATTTGGAATAACACATAACTAGGTTTCAACTTAGGAGAAAATCAGTGAGAAGTGAAAATATGGACGTGGAATAATTTTGTAAATAATTATAAAGGGTTATATATATTATTTAAAAATAAAATTGAATGAGAAATAAGTAGATAACGACAAAAAAATATATGTTCATGATGAGTTAATATACCATTGATTCATATGATAGGAAGGAAATAAGAAAACATTTTTTAAAGATCCTTTTATTATGTATGATTGATTGTTTTACTATAAAGAAAAAGAACCCAACGAATATAATAACTTAATATAATATTATTTCAAAAACTAAATTTTCTCAATTAATTATGCTTTGAATAATTTTTACAATACCTATTACTCAGAGGAATGAATATATAGTCTTGTTGATTCACTGAAGTACTAAAATTAACTTTTAATCAATAATAAGATCGATAAAAGAGTAAAAATATAATCCACCTAACATATTTAAAACCAAAAAATTTAAAAAAATGTAATATAATACTAAAAATGTATATGAATATATTTATTTCAATAAAATAAATAGTAAAACAAAATGATTTACATATATCATTATTTTAATAAATAACTATATATACAAAATAACCAAAATAACCTCAACATGGGAGAAGGTTTTATCATAAAAGTATATCTCATAACATTATAATTACATATCTAGAAACAGAATATAATTCTTCCAAAATAATCTAATAAATTAAACCTGATAATTTTTTAGATATCTTAACCTAATAAAATGTATCTAAAAATATCATTAATCATATCAAAATTATCACAACCCATCCTCGGGGCCCGTCCCGTGACTACCCCAAGCTCACCTTCTATAGGCCAGGGGCTGGCGACTAGCTCCAATGGCGTAAATCCCGATAACTGGGAAGGCTTGGCCTTTATAAAGTAAACAAAACACCACAAAGTACAACCAGAAGCAAAACAATAAGTACAAAGAGACGTATTGAAAGGTAAATGGGCCAGAATATAAACCCAAATGAAAGTACAACTACAATTGAACAAGGTACAACAACTGGAAGAACGGAAACGCCTCCTGGGTCGTCCTCCTCGGATCCTACCTGAAGGGTAGGTACAGATGGCGCAGCTCCTGGATCATCCACCATGGATCCTACCTGAAGGGTAGGTACATATATCCTCAACAAGGCTCTCACCCGCCAACCTCCTCCGAGTGTCGTCTCACTGTGAAGTCCACCTCTAGGTACGGACTCGTCGTATAGTCCACCTCCGGGTACCGTCCAGTCCTCGAACACTCGGCCTCCATCAGCACTGTCCGTGGTCTGTAACCAACACAACGAGGTGCGAGCATAGCCCGTGCAGGGGTGAGTATAGCGATACTCAGTAGGGACCCCGAGACCCACAAGGTCTCACTAAAACCAACAAGGATAACCACAAAGAAGATCTCCATAGATAACCTCTACTTAGGTATATGCCCATACATATACCTAAGTTATCAAGTAACCCATCTCAATCATGAGGAAACACAAGGATTATGAAATCAACGGATAACCACTACCCAGGTATATGCATATACATATACCTAAGTTATCATGTAACTCATCTCAATCATGAGGAAACACAAAGGTCATAGACTCAGCTCAAACCAGGATTTTCATTATCGAAACCGTAACAGCTGAAGAGCTCCGTCTCTGAAGTGTGCAGTGGTCCTCCCACGACTCCGAGGTACTGCTCACTAACCTATGACTGCTGAGGTACTCCTCCTGTCGAGTACCGCGGGTCTGCGACCAACTATCGGGCGCTCCATCCTCTGTGGGTCTGTCGCCAAATACCGGGCGCTCCCCCTAATAGCCTACAGAGGTACTCCACCTGTCGAGTACCGCGGGTCTGTGGACAACTACCGGGTGCTCTTTCCGCCATGGGTCTATTGCCAAATACCGGGTGCTCCGTCCACTCGGCTAGTCGACTAACCCCAAGTCGAGTCGGTCAAGCAGTCGTCAGGTCTCAACCGGCTACACGGTCTCCATACTCCGTACGCTCATCTCCGGTAGTGTCCGCTGCATGAGCTATAGGTCGATACTCTATTTATCACAAAGTACCACGAAGAATTATCTTAAAGGACCGCCTCGTCATAGGGGTCTCAACGCAACAGACGGCGCGTCAATCGGACGCCCGGTCTGTGAGTTATTAGCCTTTCCGTCCCAGGGGCCCGGTTGGTTTCGAGTGCGAACCAATCCGGTCGTATATCAACTGTACCCCGAACTCACATAGGGTATACACAAAGGGACCATTTCTCCACGCGATCACCAACACCGCTGACGGTTCGTCAAACGGACATCCAGTTTGAAAGATAACAGCTTTTCCACTCTAGGGGCCCGGTTGGTTTCGTGAGCAGACCAACCCGACCGAACTCCGACGGCATCCAAACATCGAGCAGAGTAATCCAAATGATCCGTCTCACTTAGAGGAATCCAAAAAAGTCGATGTCACATCATTCGGACGTTCAGAGCTCAAGATATAAGCGTTTTCGCTCTGAGGGCCCGATTGGTTTCGTATCCGAACCAACCTGGCCGAACCCAAAGTATTCCGAAACCTTGATTGTGATATACCGAAACTACCGTCTAATTCCAAGGATTGCTACGCAACTGAAATTGCGTCGATAGGAGTTCTGTAGCTCAAGATATGGGCGAAAGACCATGAGGGGTCCGAAAACGGGGGTCCGGGCCCGAACCGACCCGGCCCGACCCCCCCCCCCCCGGGTCGGCCCGAACCGGGTCGACCCGACCCGACTGGGCTCGGCCCGGCCCGGACGGCCCGCCGCGGCTCGACCAGCGCGGCCGAGCAGAGGCCGCGAGCGGGGTGCGTGGCTCCCCCACCCTCGCCGCTAATTGAGGCCGGCGGCAACTGCCGCCGCCAGCCCTCCGGTGGCGCGCCGCCTTCCACAGACCACCAGACGCGCTCTGGTGGTTCGTTTCTCCTGCCGTCTTCGCCAACGGTCCTCACAGGACCCGACCTTCACTTCTAAGGGATTCAAATTCCATAGCGTCATGCTTCGTCATTGTCTGTTGATCCGAACATCGATAAACAAGCTGCGGAGGGTTTTCAGGCCGTGTTTGTTCGGCCCGCGTCCTCCGCGTTAGGTGTTTTCAATTAGAAAATAATAAACACATGATTTTAATCATTGACGAGGGTATAATTTATCCAAAATAAATTATACGAACACATTGCAACCAAAAACCCATGCATGATAGTTTAAAACATGAATGCACGACGTGGCGATGTTGCGCATACTTGTCGCTCGATCCCGCGCAGCGTGACGATGTTTCACATCCTTGCCGCTCAATCCCGCGCAGCGTGACGATGTCGCGTCAATTTCTTTCGATCCGCAACAACAAGAAAAACAAAAGGGAGGGGGACAACCATGTTTCTACGGTCTGACCTCCTCCTGTTAACTGATATCATGCGGTCCAAATAGACGCGGATAAAAGATGGAAGAGAATCACGTATAGAAAACACGTAAAACCCCTACCTTGATAAAAGAGATGATGAACGTCGGCACCGTGAAGTGAGTATTTGAAGACATTGATGGAGATTTCGTCGCGGAAAACCATCATGGAAGAGACGTCGCGGAAGAAGAACGTCGTGGAAGAAGACGTCGCGTCGCGGGTCAGTGTCGCGGAAGACGGTCTCCAAAGGCTCGACCCTCCACGTCGGAGATCGTTCGTTCATCGCGTTCTTCGTCAAAGGGAATGAAGAACTCAAGACATTCATTAGCTTTTTCTCCAAAATCTCTCAAACAACTAAACACCAACCCAAGTAAAATACGTTCTCAACTTATTTTATTATCACAACAAGGACTTTGAAATTCAAGAGTTTGAATTTCAAAAACTTACATTTAACTCACCACATTAACTCCATATGTTATTAAACTTAAGTTAACAAAATTTAAAAGGGAGTTGAGGGGATTTGTAGGATATGAAGGGGTGGGCTTCGTGTGGGCCCCTACACCCTCATAACCTCCCAAGGGAGGTTGGGTAGTTACCCAACTTCCATCCAAAGGATTAAACACTTAGAGAAAAATAAAAATTGTAGAATAATTATAAAATAAACTTCCACAATTTTTATCATCAACTCTCGTGAAAACGGAACTCTGGAACAAGTGTTTCTAAGAAATTACCGGCACTGCGGTTTCGTCGGTGCCCTTGGAATTCGATTCCGAGCACCAGTTAAAAAGATAGGAATTCCCGCTCATTCGTTCACTGAACGTACCCAAGCTAATCTTAAGAAAATTATTCTGGGCACACCAAGCCTCAGAATCAGGCGCCGTCAGAAACAGCGTTCTTGTAAAATTCCAAAGAAAATTATGAAAAAAATTTCCTTGAAATTTCAGGGTCTTTACATTACTCCCACCTCAGGGCTTTACGTCCCCGTAAATCTTCAACACAAACTAGGGTTACAAAAGCGGTATTGAGCACGCACCTGAGCCTTCCGCTCCCATGTGCTCACCTGGAGGTTCCCGTACTGCTAGAGAAAGTGCACCCGAGTAATCGAACATCCTCGTAGGATCCAATCCTGTTGATCCTCGATCCCCACTGGAACCTCTGTGAAATACACCCCATCGCCATCGTCCAGCTCCTCATGGTCAATGATATGTGAAGGGTCGAGCACATATATCCTCAGTTGAGATACGTGGAAGTCTTTGTGCACCTGGTGCAACTGCGGTGGATGGGTCAAGCGGTAAACCACCCCGCCTACCCCGGTGAGGACCTAGAATGGTCTATTGAACCTTGGAGATAACTTTCCGCCTTGGCCACATCTCCGTAAACCTCGTCGAGGTGAGACCCGTATAAGGACATGATCATCATCCTCGAACTCTAGAGGCCTCCAAGTCCTATCAACATAAGGCTTATGTCGGCCCTGTGCTGTCCTCATCCGCTCTTGGATTACCTGGACCTTTTATAGTCTCACAAAATTTGCTATGATTTCTTCTTTGCCGATAAGAGAAATCCGGTCTCATCCCTTGGATGAACCACATTCATTGCCTAATACAGTCAATCCTAACATGAATGATGCATTCATGCCATGGATGACGTAGTAAGACCTCGACGTAACTACCAAGAGATCCAAATTTCACTCTCGCCTCCAAGGGTCGAGTTACACTGTCGGTATCAGTGCGAGGTCACTAGGTCTCCCCCAGTAGAAATCTCGAAAGTGAGGGTCAAGTCAACAGTTTTAACCGGGACCACTCAGTATCAACCAAACAAAAGGATAGGAAAGAAGATTTTAAAAAGGTATGTGTCTTTATATTATTTCAGCTCATAGTACAAAGACACAAATGTAACAAAAACATCTTGGAACTAGATATACACCACTAGTTCTGCTCCTATCCACTCGCTTCTAGAGCTCCCTGACCATATGACTCAACTGCCTGAAGTTGAGCTCTCCCATGTCCTCCTGTCCCCTGCGGTATGCCCTAATCGAACCTCTTCCTCTGGCTGGGAGGTTCTGCATTTAACTGCTGGTCATCTGCATGGTGGGTCAGACAGTCACGTGCCATGTGACCAATTCCGCCGCAGGAGTAACACTGTCCACTCTCGGCACGTCTGGCTCTGACTCCACCCCGGTTTCCCCACACAACTGAACCTGTGTCATGCAGTCGGCCACCAGTAGGTCTGGTCCTCTTGGACCTCTGCGTCATATGTCTACTGCCTATTGCAGAAGACTCTACTACAAGCCGGCTAGTGGTGGGTCCTGCTGGTGGAGACTGCTCAGCAAGGAGACTCTCCACTAAGAGGGCTCTCTCCAACACCCATGTCTGCGTCGGAATGCTGTGAGAAACAACAGAAGATCTAATATCTCGCCTGAGCCCTTGCTCGAAGGTTCATGATTTGAATAACGGGCCCCGTACCATATTTGTGGAGTAGCACGAGAGGTCTGTGAACCTCGATGAATACTGTGCCACTGTCATGCTACCCTACCGCAGTAGAAGTAGCTCCTGTATACGCACCGCTCGAAGGGTGGATGGTACAAACTCTTCCCGGAACAGGCCCTCGAAGTCTTCCCAAAGAAGTGTCGCCTCATCATGCATCAGGAGCATCAAGCTCCACCATCTTCCTGTTGTTTCCTGAAGAAGGATGGCAGCAAGGATCACCATGAAGTATGCCGGCGTCCCCACTAGCTTGAAGACTCTCACCACAGCCTCCAGCCAATCCTCAACTACTTCCGGGTCCGTCTCACCCCAGATCCTGGGTGGAATATGGTGATGGAACTCGTGCAGTGTGCTCAAGAGACGTGCACCCTCTGCTGCTGGGGCTGGTGGCATTGGTGGCCCAACGGGTAGTAGTACCGCTGGTGCCTCCGCTGGTGCCTCAACTGGAATAGAGCCCGGTACTGAGGCCACGTCGCTCGAAGGGGTTTCAGTACGAACAACTCTTGGGGCTCTAGCTAGTCATCCGCGGGGAGGCATCCTGAAAGAAACAACGTGACACGGTCAACCGATTATACCTGGTGAGCTGACCTGATTTGAGTTGATATTTAAATAAAACTTCTGGAAACACACATGCAATCAGTGTTTTCGTGCACAATATCGGAACTCAGTTGTCAGGGTCCTGGTGTATGGATACATCGGTCGCCCGCACCAACACTGGACTCCCTGAACTGAAGACCACACTCGGTACCCTTAACAATATTGCTTCACAGAATGAAAATATCAGAGTTATAAGTTCTGCGGTAGAACCGACTCCTCTGATACCAATTTTTCACCACCCGTCCTCAGGGCCCATGCCATGACTACCCCAATCCCACCTTCCATAGGCCAGGGGCTGGCGACTAGCACCAAAGGGGTAAATCCCGATAACTGGGAAGGATTTTCCTTTATAAAAGTAAACAAAACACCACAGAGTACAAGCGGAAGAAAAACACTAAGTACAAAGAGAAGTGCTGAAAGGTAAATTGGCCAGAATACAAACCCAAATGAAAGTACAACTACAAGTAAACAAGGTACAATAGCTGTAAGAACGAATATGGCTCCTGGTTCTTCCTCCTCAGATCCTACCTGAAGGGTAGGTACAGATGGCACAACTCCTGGATCGTCCACCACGGATCCTACCTGAAGGGTAGGTATAGATAGCCTCCACAACGCTCTCGCCCGTCAACCTCCTCCGAGTGTCGTCTCGCTGTGAAGTCCACCTCCAGGTGCTGACTCATCGTGTAGTCCACCTCCGGGTACCGTCCAGTCCTCGAACACTCGGCCTCCGTCAGCACTGTCCGTCGTCTGCAACCAACACAACGAGGTGTGGGCATAGCCCGTGCAGGGGTGAGTATAACGATACTCAGTAGGGACCCATAGACCCTCAAGGTCTCACTAAAACCAACAAGGATAACAAAAAATATGATCTCCACAGATAACCTCTACTTAGGTATATGCCCATACATATACCTAAGTTATCAAGTAACCCTTCTCAATCATGACGAAACACAATGATTATGAAATCAACGGATAACCACTACCCAGATATATGACCATACATACACATAAGTTATCAAGTAACCCATCTCAATCATGAGGAAACACAAAGGTCATAGACTCAGCTCAAACCAGGATTTTCATTATCGAAATCGTAACTGCTGAAGAGCTCCGTCTCTGAAGTGTGCAGTGGTCCTGTCACGACTCCGAGGTACTTCTCACTAACCTAAGACTGCGGAGGTACTCCTCCTGTCGAGTACCGAGGGTCTGCGGCCAACTACCGGGAGCTCCGTCCGCTGTGGGTCTGTCGCCAAATACTGGGTGCTCCCCCTAATAGCCTACAAAGGTACTCCTCCTATTGAGTACCGCGGGTCTACGGCCAACTACTGGGCGCTCCGTCCGCCGTGGGTCTGTCGCCAAATATCGGGCGCTCCATCCACTAGGCCAGTCGACTCACTCCAAGTCGAGTCGGTCAAGTAGTCGTCAGGTCTCAGCCGGCTACACGGGCTCCGTACTCCGTACGCTCATCTCCGGGAGGGTCCGATCCAAGAGCTACAGGTGGATACTCCAAGTATCAGAATGTCCCAAGAAGAAGTATCTCAAAGGGCCGCCTCGTCATAGGGGTCTCAACGCAACAGACGGCACGTCAATCGGACGCCCGGTCTGTGAGTTATAAGCTTTTCCGTCCCAGGGGCCCAGTTGGTTTTGAGTGAGAACCAATCCAGCCGTATCTCAACTGTACCCTGATATCACATAGGGTATAATCAAAGGGACCGTTTCTCTACGTGATCACCAACACCGCTGACGGTTCGTCAAACGGACGTCCAGTTTGAAAGATAACAGCTTTTCCGTTCCAGGGGCCTGGTTGGTTTCGTGAGCGAACCAACCTAACCACACTCCTATGGCATCCAAACCTCGGGAAAAGTAAGCCAAATGTTCCGTCTCACTTAGAGGAATCCAACAAAGTTGATGGCACGTTATTCGGACGTCCGGAGCTCAAGATATAAGCGTTTCCGCTCCGAGGGCCCGGTTGGTTTCGTATCCGAACCAACCCGGCTGAACCCAAACTATTCTGAAATCTTGTGTGCGATATACCGAAAGGAACCTCTTATTCCAAGGATCTCTATGCAACTGACGGTGCGTCGATCGGAGGTCCGTAGCTCAAGATATGGGTGAAAGACCGTGAGGGGTCCGGGCCCGAACCGAACCGGCCCGACCCCCCCTGGGTCGGCCCGAATCGGGTCAACCCGACCCGGCAGGGCCCGATCAGCCAGCCGCGTCTCGGCCAGCGCAGCCGAGCGGAAGCCGTGGGTGGGGTGCATAGCTCCCCCACCCTCGCCGCTAATTGTGGCCGGCGGCAACCGCCGCCGCCAGCCCTTCGGTGGGGCACCACCGTCGCCGGTCGCCGGCGCCACCACGGTGGCGTGGCGCGCCACCATCGCCTTCCGAGGACCACCAGACGTGCTCCGGTGGTCAGTTTCTCCTACCGTCTTTGCAAAGGGTCCTCCCGGGACCCGACCTTCACTGCGAAGGGATTCAAACGCCATAGTGGCCTGCTTCGTCGTCGTCCGTTGATCCGCACATCGATAAACAAGCTGTGGAGGGTTATCGGGCCGTGTTTGTTCAGCCCGCGTCCTCCGTGTTAGGTGTTTTCAATTGGAAAAAAAATAAACACATGATTTTAATCATTTAAGAGGGTATAATTTATCCAAAATAAATTATACGAACACCGTGCAATAAAAAACCCATGCACAAGTGTTTACAACTTGAATGCGCGGAGTGACGATGTCACGCATACTTGCCGCTCGATCCCGCGCGGCGTGACGATGTCGCGCATCCTTGACGCTCGATCCCATGCGGCGTGACGATGTTGTGTCAATTTCTTTCGATCCGCAACAAAAGAAAAACAAAAGGGAGGGGGACGACCGTGTTTGTGCAGTCTGGCCTCCTTCTATTAACTGATATCATGCGGTCCAAATAGACGTGGATAAAAGACGGAAGAGAATCACGTATAGAAAACACGTAAACCCCCTACCTTGATAAAAGAGATGACGAATGTCGTCACCACGAAGTGAGGATTCGAAGATGTTGATGGTGATTTCGTCGCAGCATACCGTCGCGGAGGAGACATCGCGGAAGAAGAACGTCGTGGAAGAAGACGTCGCATCGCGGGTCGGTGTCACGGAAGACGGTTTACGAGGGTTCGACGCTCCACGTCGGAGATCGTTTGTTCTTCGTGTTCTTCGTAAAATGGAATGAAGAACTCAAGACTTCCTTAGCTTTTTCTCCATATTCTCTCAAACAACTAAACACCAACCCATGTAAAATAAGTTCTCAACTTATATTATTAACAAAACAAGTCTTTTGAAATTCAAGAGTTTGAATTTCAAAAACTTACATTTAACTCACCTCATTAACTCCATAAGTTAATAAACTTAAGTTAAAAAAATTTAAAAGGGAGTTGAGGGGGTTTAGAGGATATGAAGGGGTGGGGTTCGTGTAGGCCCCTCCACCCTCATAATCTCCCAAGGGATTTTGGGTAGTTACCCAACTTCCTTCCAAATGATTAAACATTTAGAGTAAAATAAAAATTTTAGAATAATTATAAAATAAACTTCCACAATTTTTATGATCAACTCTCGTAAGAACGCAACTCTGGAACATGTGTTCCTAAGCAATTACAGGCGCTGCAGTTTATCGGTGCCCTCAGAATTCGATTTCGAGCACCGGTTCAAAAGATAGGAATTCCCGCTCGTTGGTTCACTAAACGTACACGAGCTAATCTTCAGAAAATGATTCCGAGCACACCGGGCCTCAGAATCAGGCGCCGTCCGAGACCGCGTTCTTGTAAAATTCCATAGAAAATTATGAAAAACATTTCCTTGAAATTTATGGGTCTTTACAAAAATCCTAAAATATTAATGAAAACAAACAATAATATTTTTCCTAAAGAATACTTTTTTCTTCATTATAATATTATAAGTAAAAAAAATTCATACTAACTCGTATGATACGTGGGATATTTGTAGTGACTACACCTTTATTGGCCTTCTATAATTGGATCAAGCCACATAGCCTTTCTGTATATGATGAGATGTCAACAAATATATATACTTTCTTATTTATAAAATAAATTAATATTATTTCTACAATCTTATTAAAAAAATCAGTAACATGATAAATATAAAACAAGTCATAAAATCAATTTTAATCATTAAAATTCTTCTATAAAAATTAGTTTTTTTCCATAAAATATAATTGTATTAATTGAATATAATTATCTCAACATAATGAACATAAATAAGATTATTTTATCCCTAATTATGTTTTTTTCCATCAATATATCACTTTACTATTAAATACCCTTTTTAGTTAATTTATTACATTCAAAATATTCTGGAAATAAGTTAAATCAAAACAACTATAGAACAATCCATAGATGTTTCATGATCCTTATAACCAACAAACCATTGATAAAAAAATACTTCATCAAAATTATTATCATGTTCAAAAATCTAAACACATCAATAATTACATTTTTATTATTTTAATAACATCAAATATTAGTAATTAACCCTTCTATTTTGGAATTTAATTGAATTATGACTATGTTATCTAGGTCTATGAATTGAACTGTTACTAGTTCCTTATGTTGATCTTTATATCCATACTTCTTATTAATGGTCCCCTTAATTTGTTTTTGTTTTAGATTATTGATAGAATCATTTTCCCCTTATAAATTATATTCTAGTCCCTTTAAGGTACTTTTCATGGAACAAATTGCGACATTTTTTACATGTAACAAAATTTATCATCTTTTCTTTAACTTATGTTACACTAGAATTCCAGTGTGATTCAATCCTTATATTATTTGATGTTTTTTTAAATTCAGATATCTTAAAGTTATTAATAATTAATCAAGATATCTCATTTGGAATTATCACAAGATATGTAACTTATTTTCCCATTATTTTATGAATCTCATAAGAGAAATCATTTCATTTCTCCTCATATTGGTTGTTGGAATACATTCTATTATTTACTAGTATTAATGAAAAATAATTAAAAAGAGAAGATTAGAATGAATTAATATATGAATTAAAAACTTATAAACATAGAAGGAATAAATTTTAAATTATAATTATATCATGACTTCTGAGCCTATATATTTTAATATAGTTTATCAATTTTAACTTTTCCTATCAGGGGTTTTAACCAAAAAAGATGTTCAAGTCCTTGATAATGTAGTATAAATAGTTTTGTGAATTTCTAAAACATATTACATGGGAGATTCAAAATATTTGTGAGGAAATAAATGTTTTAATGCACCAGGTAATGATGGAGTCCATATAAATGCTACCGCTTAGTGCTTATTTCCTATAGGAAAAACTATACTAGAGGAAAATCTACTTAATTAATCGAAACATGAGTGTTTTTTCTTGGAAACCACATAGTCTATCATTCTCCAATATTCAGGGTTATTTACCTATTATTAAATGTATCATTATTATTATCCCAAGGGTCATCACTAAAGTTTTGACTTATCAATTTCCAATGGATAACTTAAACATTTATTTGATATCCCATATTGACTCCTGTTATTTTATTATAAATCATTATTTGATTTTTAACACAAAAATATCTTTATTATGACTCTAAAATTTTACGGCCTAGTGTCATTAGAATACTAGGTGAATAATAAATCAAAGTGAGGATAAGATAGAACTTCTTTATTTTATTATCTATAATAATATACTAAATCCATTCAATCTCGAAAAACTACATGTGATCAATTCAATAATAAATAAAAAAATGGTAGAGATAAAATGTCAAGAAATAGAATAAACATGATAAGTAAAAAAACATATTTGTCAAAGGTGTTACAATATATCATAAAAGAGAAGGTTCATTAGTAACAATATAGAATCATTACACCAAGAAGTGGTATTATAAGATAATTATTGCACAATAAATATGTTATAAATATATAACATAAAATAAATATCAGTAAATGAAAACATCCAAGACAATATCACATGATGGAAAATGTCCCACAAAATAATAATTTTACACCCCAATCTAATACATGACATCTCATGAGATTAAAAAAATTTCCCAATTAATTGAATTGATATCTAGGTGAACCCATCATAACATGTTTAGGATATTGTGTTCCATAAAAATGAAACCAATAATAGGGATTAAACATAATAATTAAACATGGAAATAAAAGATTTTCATAATCTCACCTCAGAGGGTTTTCAAAATAAAATTCGCAATGAAGACATTTGAGAGATAAACACAATGCATGTATTACGACATTAAAATTTGGAATAATAAAATAGGTATATATATGAGAGACATATAAAAAATTTAGAATCAATCCATAAAATCATTGGTTTTTATTATTGATTAAAATTGTTTACAAGGTTCCAAGGAATATTTCATTATAAAATAACATTTCAATTAGAAATAAATTGTTTAAAAAATAAAAATTTCAAAAATATTATAGCACACATTTTCTTTAAAAAACAAAGGAAAACACTATGGTAATATTAAATGATTTTAGTGGTCATAATTTTGGGTAATTATATATATTGGGTATGTTTTAAAATAATGATTTCTTTTAACATGTTTTAAAAAGGGGAAAAAGTACTTCGTTTGAAAACAATGATTCATTTCAGACTATTTTATAAAAATTAAAAAATGGTTAAAAAATAATTAAAAAATAATTTGGTGAATTTTAAATTTATTATCAAAAATATTATATAAAAAATGGAATTTAAATAAAAATTATTTTCAACCGAACATAAAAATGAAGTCATCTTTTCTTAAAAATAATAACATTTATTTTAAGTACATAATAGTAAAAAATTGTAACATTAAGTAATATTTTAATTAAAATCCATTTTATAGTAAATTTAATATGTATTATTTTACAATGATAAAATTATTTCCTATAATTTTAATTCAAGAATAAACATTTTTGATTAAAATGAGATTGAAATATAAACACGTAACACATTGGTTACATTTGATTTATAACTTCCCATGAATGAATTCGATGATTTTAAATGTAATATTTTATGATGTATGAAATATTTGTGAAATATTAGGAAATTAGGTAATATGTACACCATTTTAAATAAATTAAGTGCATTAAAGAACACATGTCTTAATGAAGTGAGTTTTGAGATGTAACCCAAACCTCAAGTCTAGAATTGTTCTTGCATGATTTTTATCTACATCATAATAAACATACAAAAAATATTTTTTAATTAAATTTAATATTAATAATTCCTTATAATTAAACAATTTATTATAATTATTTTAATGGTGTACTAAATTAAAAAATGATTTATGTCCATATCAGGTGCTTTGA
This sequence comes from Viscum album, assembly GCA_963277665.1. Lineage (NCBI taxonomy): Eukaryota > Viridiplantae > Streptophyta > Magnoliopsida > Santalales > Viscaceae > Viscum > Viscum album. The sequence continues at coordinate 1,367,911,615 of OY728119.1, forward strand.
GGGTGCATAGATCATTATTTAAAAAAGACAGCAATGGGTCTATTATAGTCAAAGGGGTCATTATTACATCATTTTTATAATTATAATAGCTATATAATAATCATCTAAATATAAAATATATTTTTAAAAATAAACATGAATTATGGTTTTTAAAATTGAATTATTTTATGATTGTCGATGGTGAGACTTGCGTACACATATGTACTATTTACATTACAGAATATATGTAATTGAATGTTAGAATGTGTTATTTTCTATTTCCATAATTTCCATAATATCATAAATATCATATTTTCTTCATTTATATACACATATATATACAATACATGAGACATAATAATTATACAATGAATCACATTGCTTTTTGAGGTGGTAGTCTACCGTACACGTGAACGACATTATCATTTTTCCATGGATGGTCAAGTAAAAACATATATAATATGTTAATTTTATAGAATGGTTAATATAAAATTAATATCAGATATAAAAAATAAATTAATCATAAAAAATATTTATATGATGTGATGTTACAAAATGAATTATATCAACCTGTGAGGTGGTAGTGCTCCGCACACATGAATTATGGTTTAATTCCTCATTTTATGGAAGTTGATATGGATTTAGAATATTAAATTCAAATAATAAAATAATATTACATGTAATATAATAATTTTAATATATCTTAATTTTTAATATCTATTTTATGGATGTTGGAGAAGTATGAAAACAAATATTCTTGGAAGAGAACAATACCTCTCCTCAAGAGACCCTCAATATGATTATACCTAATGCCCTCATTTATTAAATTTATGATAAAAATATTTCTATAGTACTTGTGAAGGGATGTTGAAAATGTATTTGGGAATTTTTTTGCATAACCAATGTGTTATGGAAGTGTGGAGTGTATAAAAGAAGAGGTAATTTTTTATAAAGGAGGAAGAGTGACATTATTTTAAATACCCAAGACTAGAGAATTTGGGAAAGTCACTCTCAAGAAAAGAGTTTCTAAAATTGAAATATAAACGATTGAATTAGATATAGAGATGGTAAATACATCCTCTGTTCAAAATAGGAATTTATTAATCATGTTACTCTATTTTCCTCATCAGATTAACCCTTAGAAATCCAGTTTTATCATTAATCATGGTAACACATTTTAACTATTTATTATGACTAAAATTTAAATAGATCTTATTAAATAATATAAATTATGTTGATTAAAAATATTTAATCCATTTTATTATATTAAATTAATATATGTGGTACTATGAAAATGCTTTTATACTAGAATCCATGACGAAAAGTAGTTTTCTAGAAAATGCATTTCTTAGGAAAATATGATCTTATATTAAATTTATGAAAAGAAAGAAAAATTGTATGAATTTAAATTAAAAGTATAAATATATAATATATTTATTTATTTAAATAATTTTTATTCAGGTTTTGATTTAAATAAATTAAAATTTTAATTATTATAAACATTATGATAGTTTTTAGAAAAATGGGGTATAAAGCAAAAAAGGTAATCAAATAATAAAATCACGTGTAATGATAAATTAAAAATAATTAATCTATTTAGATTAAAATAAATATTTATTATGTGAAATTTGAGTAATATTAAATAATTAATGGGAATTTTAAATTACATAATTTATTAAAATTAAATGATAGTTTTACAAAAATTGGTATTTTTCCACTATTCAGTAAAAAATCAATATTTTATGACAAATACGAAAATTTAACCAAATGTTAATTTTAAATATATTATTTAAAAAACTGAATTTCATTTTATGAAAAATAATTTTTTTAATATTACATATTGTAAATATAATATTTTTTCAGAAATAAAATTATATTCATCATTTAGGGAAACATATTATTTTGAATAGTGTCTTCTAATTTCTTATGCATTTGTTAGTACATTTATTTCTGTTAGAAGATTTATATATATCTCATAAAATATTGAATCGTTTTTATACCCTCCAATTTACTGGATAGCTTATAATAATCATATTTATATAATAATATTTTAATAACATGTCATGGTTCATTTAATCTGAGTTATGGGTGGTGTATACGCTATCAAACATATTGTTCTTTTGAATTATTGGTGTGTTGAATTCAAAACCACCAAAAAATTTCAAACATATTCTCCCATAATCTACTATATAAATACAAGAAATAGACACACAGCTCCCATAAAACTACCCCAACACGATTCAAAAATTTTAAATAAAACAAAACATTTAATCATTCCAAGATTTAACATTTTCTAGAAATGGTACAATTATTATAAATCTAAATTTAATATTTAATTTATAAGAATTATTTAGCCATTACAATCATTAATTAAAAATTTAACTCATCAAATTCCTTTTTTCAAATTCCATTTGTAACCCATTGTTTCTTCAAATTCATCCCACAATCATTACCATATTCATCATTATTAGTTACATTCCATTGCTACTAAGAAATAGTAATACATCCATAAAACCATAAAACCTTTAAAACCATATAAATCATCCAAAATAATGAAAAACCATATAACAATATTCCCTAAAATCACAAAGAACCACATCTTTGTCAAAAATCTATCTACACCAATGTTCCTTATAAACAATCCCAACCCTCTTTCTATCCATGGTATGGTAGTCATAATACCTAATATAAAATACCATCCGACAGCAGAAGTTAGAAATAATAAATATAAATCATAACAACCCTAGTCACAATAACAATACAAAGCATACCTATAAATCATAATTTTAAATTATATTAATATTAACTAAGAATTTTCCTTTTTAAAAAACATGGATTCATGTTTATTTCAACATCACTTTTATGAGTGATAACAAAACAATTTATGTTTCACCCAATATGAGTTGTACAATCTTTAATTCATTACCATTTTAGAAAAGTTTATTGCATAAATTAAATAATAACAACAAAGTGAATTCATATCGTCAGATTAAAATATTTTTAGAAATAATTTTGGGAAGATAAAAAATACCATGAAAATATAGAAAAATGAAAACACGTTATAATAAAAAATTCCAATATATTTCCATATTTAAATTCAATTTATTCATTATTATAATCTATAAAATTCAAAATAAAAATGGAATAATATGATACTTTCATTGATGCACAAATTAAAAAAAGGATGGAATGAATCACCAAAATCAATTGAATATTTACAACCATTTGGCATGAAAAATGTATGGAATTGATGATCTCTTAAAAAAAACATCACATGTAAATCCTAAAAATGATTGAACACAACATTTGTAGTCAAATACTTGCCTTTAATCCACCAAAATTGATCCAAAACCATTTCTATAACATTCCCAAATTGAGTAAATGGGAATATAAATAAGATGAAAAAAATGTAAATGAATACACATGAGATCATAACTAGTAAATATAATAAATAAATGGTATAAATAAAATCATGGCTTACTTGAATTAACCATAAGAATCACCTGTTATCATATTGGTATGGAAATAAATATATATATAAAAGATGAATTTAGATGGAATACTAAATTTTTACTAGTTATGAAATATGAGGAACCACAACATGACATATAATGGTGATGCCATGTTGGGGATAATTTCACTAAACCTCTAGTAATAGAAGAGCGAATCATATTATCTTTTCTTATATATTCCGTATTTAAAAATAAATTATTACTTATATCTGATATAATCAAGGATGGGTTTCATTATGACTAGTCAACTATGATATAAGGACACCCAAGCTAGGAACCTAAAATGCATTCTTCAGGTCCTCACACCTCAAAAGAGATGGCCATACTATTACCTACATTTAACAACACCAAGGAAATAATCCCCCAATACATAATTCAACCATTTCTTAGGACACATTGCAAAGGTAATTCCTAGAAATAAAAACGTATCTTCCAAAAACCATTAAGATGCATATATGGCCTCCACACCATGACTAGAATTTTGGAAAATGATAAAATTCAATGGGTAAAAAATGCTTTCTAAACATTTATCAGTGTTAAATGTCTCACCCCAAAAACAAATATATGACATTTAACATTTTTAAAATATATTCAAGCCAATTAACACTATAATGAAAATATTCCAAAATATTACCATGATTCCCCTAGAAACATCACATACTCTAAATATGACAGACCTTGCTTTAGGGATGTGAAGCCTCCCTCGTTTAATGACACACTAACAAAATAACCACCCTTTAATATATCCATTACATTACACCATGAAACTATTGGACATTCCCCATATCATTCTACTTATCTAAATAATCATGTCCAATACGAACTCTCCTGGACCATCTTTCTCCTAAATACATTAAAACGTAATAAATTAAATCAAAAATGATATAGGTTTTCAGGATATTACATATTAACACCCATATATGACGAATTTACCCCCCCTTGTCATCTAATCTTTAATGAAACATTCTATTTCCTTGGTAATATCCCGCAGTTCCTACTTGATTGAGGTATATTAACCAATATACTCATGTAATTAAATTGACAAAGTAAACATTAAGAATCCATATACCCATTACTTAAAAAGGATTAGTATGAATTACTAATATGGGTGTATATATGTGGTTCTTTTTTTAGCATTAATATATGTACTGTTAATCAAAGTGTTTTTTATTCTGGATTTATGGGTCTTATTGTATGACTAATAAAGCCTGAAATTCTATTACCACTTGATGCATTGGCCAGTCCCATGAGACAAAATATTTTGTGTCTATTTTGTATGTGTTACTTTTTATGTATGATGTCTTAGCATAAGGACTTGATGAAATGATTTGGATGTTCAATGTTATTTATTATCTAACAATGATATCACTTTTCATCTTTCATTTGATCCATTATTTCTATATTTTTATTATATATGGATACATATTTACTTCCCAAGTTATGAGTTATATGGAACTATTTTATTATTATATAATCATTCCATATTGTTAATGAAAATTTTTATCCAAGATATCATATATTGTAAAATTCACTTTTCTAAGAGTGTGAGGTTACCCTTTATTTTGTTTCCATTTTCCTTAGATAGAAAATTAGAGAACAATGAATAATCTAAGGATATTTGACGAATAATAATACAATTTTAATTAAATTAAAATGATATATTTTAGTATTGAAATGTAATTTAAGGGTTATTTTTTCTCCTGATACTACCAATATGTTTTTTGTTGTGTAAGATGATAACTTTTATTACACCTCAATGCAAAAACATTTCTACCGGCTCAGGGTCAGTAGAGATCAAGTGTTAATGTTTCAAATACAATGTATTATAACCATTTACAATTTACTTTTACAAAATTAATTTCAATGATATATTTTCTATAGTGATCAATTAATATTTAATCTATAATATATATGTTTTTTTAAATGAGAATCATATTTTAAAAATAGTTAGTTAGGGTTTTCTTGAATATACTATGACTAAAATAATGACAATTTTTTAATTATATCTCTTTGTAGTCCAAAAAAAATATTTTACTTTGTTTTAATTGTATATTAATGTTTTACCAATTGGATAACTATATAGATAAATAAACAAATAAATTATATCATTTGAAACCCATAGAAGTGAAAAGATATTACTTAATTCATTTTTTCGATATTGACAACAATAATTCTCTTATTACCTAAAATTTAATAAAATTGTATAACATTTTTGTGGAATTATTCTTTCCATTGATTATAAATAAAAATTATCTATACTTTATTTATAAATAATACTGTAATAGATATTTATCTATATAAGGTATGAATAATGTTAAACAAATTATTCAATTATATTTGAACATTATAATGAAGGTATAAGAAACAACGTATCACATAAAATAGATTATTAATCATCATGGAAGATTATTTTCCTTGAAAATTCAATGAATTAAAATTATAAAATTAAATGAAAATAATAATATCAATATAACAAAGAACTCCCAATTAAAATTTTCACCTCAAAAAATAACCATAATTCTCACAAAACCTATAATCTGAAATAATACCCTTAAAAGAGAAAACATATAGTGATATTGACAATGAAAACATTGTAAATGATAAGTGTGGCTGAAGAAGTGAGAAAATTAATGATTTAATAATACTAAAAATAGAAATTGAATTTGTCCATTAAAAATATAGTAATTGAAAATATGGTAATTTCAATATGGTTATTGCAAATAATTTTATTAGATATACAAGGGTCAAATAGTTATATCAAAGATATGTATTTTTAGTAATAAGTATTAATAATTTAGTTTAACTAATATTAATTAAATAGATATATAGTAACTAATTAAAATATTATATTTTTAATGTGCTAAATTAATATTATTAGAAATAATTTGAAAAATTCAATGAAATATTTTCATAAAAAAATATTTATAAACTTTAATGAATATTACACAAATAAATAATTATAAATATATATGGTTAATATAATTTTTTTCTTGAAATTTTTTTTTCTATAAATTATCTTTTTATGCACTGTGTATGTTTTAAGTGACTGAATATATAATGTTAATATGATTATAATGTGTTTGAATGATATTAATATTGATACAAATTTAATTAGTAATTGATGAGAAATCGGAATGAGAACACATAAATTCTAAAAAACATAATTTTTCTATAAAAATAGATTCCTTTATATTTTGTATATAAATTTTAATAGAAAATAAATATTTTTTTGGTTTCAAACTCGATATTATTTACTTTATTTTGGAAATATTCATATAAAAAAATTCATATGCTATATTTTTTGGATTTTTCAGAAGCAAATGATTTTTAGTTGAATAGTAAAAAATAAGAATTTTAAAAAATCTTCAATATTATGAAATTATAATAATTACAAAATGAATTAAATATATATGAAACATTTTTCATAAAAAATTATATATTTTTTTAGTTTATGATAAATTAGTTAAAAATACTATTTTGTTTTAATAAAACCCATTTTTATTATTTTTGAAACATAAACAACATTTCAATGTTAAATTTTTTTTAATCTACTATTTTTAAAATTAGTATCAATAACTTATTAAAATTATATCTAACAATTCTTATTTTAAATTTTATATCAAAATGTCAATATTTTATGTTTTATCACCATTTTAGGATTGAAATTGTTGTCCCTATGATAAATTTTAGTGTCCCTAAAATTTAGAAATGGTTATTTTCACTAATATTTTTATTAAGGTTACGTAATTTTTATTTGATATATTAAATTTTTTTATTTTATTTAATTACTTTTCTATGATTTTTAGATATATATATATGAATAAATTATCACTAATTTAATATTTTCTTAATTTTAAATAGTTCTATGAATACTTAATGGCCAAAACAACATTTTTCTACAATATATATTTTTGTATATGTTATATGGCTTATTTTAGAAGTAAATTTTATAATATTTATAAATTGAAATGTAATAAATAGACAAAAAAATTTAGTTCATAAAACTCAAATTTGGTATTGGTGTTTACCAAAAAAAATTTATATAAACCTACTAAACAATGTTAAAAAATACATTCCAAGGGAAAAATCAAAATTGTAAAGTGAAAAAGTATTATAGTAAATGACACAAAAAAACATGTTAAAAAATAAAATTTTAAGGAAATATTCACCCAAACCTCTCTCCCAAATGATAAGGACGACCTTTAGAGCCACTAAACCTCTAATAGTGTCATAACATCATTGAGATGTATTGGCTATTTAGAAAAAAATATGTTTTCCTCCACCTATAAAAAGGAAACCAACACCCCATAAATACAACATTGAGTTTTAGTTTCTTATTTAAAATAAACCAAATTCACCTATCCAATAAATATATTTCAAATTCATAATACCCTTGTGTCTATATGTTATCCTAATTTCTTATATCTAATCCTACATTCAATAGATAATTAAATCTATCTATTTGAGTTATTATAACTCCTTATTTTTTTTAATATTCCTATACCCCCTAGAATTGTTTTCTATTCATTAATGTTTTATAAAATCATAAATATTAGAATCACTATTCTTATTATAATGAGGTAATATAAATCTACTACCACCATACAAAAACATTCACAAATGAAGTTTTTATCATTTTTCTTTTAGGATTATAATATCCTTGGATAATGAGTTATTTTTTTCATAAATGCATTTAATTGATGGTTAAAAATAGACAGTTAATGAGTAAAATATAATAATAAATACATGATTAATATTCTAAAGAGAAAATTATTTTATTTTTATAAACATCACCCCATTTTATTGAACATGGATGTGTAATCCGTGTATGAGTGGAGTACCACCTATACGAAATGATGTGTTTGGTTTTCCATTGTCGTATTGCATGGATAAATTTATAGATGTGTCTAATTTATAGAAATTGTATTTATGAAACTATTAATATTATGGAATGATAATATATTACAATATATATGTAATATTATTAATAAATTATTGTAGAAAATTTAATCTCATTACATGATAATATCAGGGACCCTTTCATATTTAATTCCATTTTTGAAACCATTGTAACTATATATATAGTTTAAGTAGAAAATTATATATATGAAATTTTTTAGAATACAAAGTTATTTTGTAACATCATTCTAAATGAGAAACATAACAAAACAGTTATGATGAAATTAAACCGAACAACCTCAAATAGGCGATGTGAATGGAAACTATATTGTAGATTAATAATGTTTTGAAATATAATTGATTTAGAATAGGAAATATATATTTATAATGAATTTTTTATTTTTTAGTAAATTTATTTTGATTATCCATGATTTTTGGTGATTATGAAAGATGAAACATAACCTATAGTAAGAGGTTTTAGATCTCTATTTTTATCATTGAGTTATGATTCATGTTAAACAATTGTTTATTTTTGAGGTGTATTTGTTCAATTGGGATTTACATTATTTCGATAATATTCCATAAATGTATGGTATATTGAAATCTATCTCATTTTATACAAAGTAGGAATTTTTAATTTGAATGATTTTTCAAATGCAAGATTTTTTTATAACTCAAATCCTCATTCTTTGAGTTATAATGCTTCACCTCAAACTTCCTATATCCATGCATGGTGTTATCAAATCTTAGATTATATATATTACATTTTCATTAACTCTGTGTAAAATTACAACACTGATTCCAATAATTCTCCTCAAAAAATTTCATCCCCATAAAATAAGGATTTTGTTAATAGTAATTCACATTCTATTTAAATATGTTTTTTATTTCATGTCTGTAACACCCCAAGCTTCTACGGTACGTTTCCCTTCGAATAATGTGATAGCGTGTGTTGTACGCAACACCAAGTTCTAACACACACCACAACTAATTAAACTAGCCGTTGTAAATAGTAATACCTAATTTTTGAAATCAAATATATTCTATATTTCAAAATGGACTTCATTTTTGGATTAGGAATATCAAAATTAGCCTAGGGTGAAATTTTGGTACATTTCGGATAACTTTCATATTTTGATGAATAGTGAAAATTACTAAATTTTAATTAAAAACAACTTTTTTAATCAAAATAATTAATAGTGATAAATTATGAATTTGAGTGGTTTTAAAGTATATTTAGAATATATTTTTACCATTCAATTTAATGTTTATCATTGGACATAATTTTACAATTAAACCGAACATAAACAAGTGTCAATCTTTTGATAGTTATTATCTCTTAAAAACACGCTTTTTGTTTTGACAGCGGGAATTAATTTTAAATTAATTTCTGCCACTTCTGTGTTTTGAATTTAGAAAAATGGATTCCATATTTGGAATCAGGATGTTCAAATTGTGTAAATAGGTAACTTTTATTTTTACACATTTTGAATAATTACTGCGGTAAATATTTTATTTACCATGGTTAAAGGGTAAATCCGGTAAATAAGGGTTAAAAAAATAATATTATAATAATACAAAATTACCCTAAAACGTGTCTTAACCCTATTGGTTGATACATGGTCGACCATGGGCATCTTTGTGTCAATTTTGGGACCCCATGGATCCACTTGTAAGTGATAATGACACTTTATTTTAATTAAGTTAAAATGAATACAAAAATGACACAAGCATATATCTTTTAGAAGAACAATTTTTACATAGGGTTATACATGTTGGAGTTTCGATTGTAAATATTCATTAGAAAGCTAAAAAGATTTCCTACATAATGATATTTGATTTATAATTTTTAGACATTAAATAATTTATTTTATTTATGACACAATGATGATGCAGTAATTACTATAATAGTGAAAAATTAAAATAATTGATATTATAAATACCCAAATAAATATAATATGAAACTTTTAATGAATTAAACTAATTTTATAGGCTAATATGGTATATTAGGATTGATTTAATGGACTTTGTTCGAAGTAATCAATCTTTTATGAGTTTCACAAAAATCAACTATTGAATAGTGTCAAAATTGACATAAAAGAGTTCTTAAAACAAATATTATATTATTAATTGATATTAAATTCCTAAAATTCTAAGGATCGGCCAAGAGACTTATATTATGATAGGTTAATCATTAATGGACCACTTGGGGGTCGCTTGGATGTATATAGTAAGTTTATTAACCATTATATATAAAAATACAAAGAGACATTGTAAAAGTGAAGCTAATTAACTTAGAGTTAATACTTAAAGATAAGGTTAATATAAGTACCCAAACCTGTCTAAATTCTATTGGAAGAGTTTTTTTCGACCTATCCCCACCTCATCCTTTGAATAGTCAACTTTGGAGCCTTTAGAAACCGAATATGAATTTATTATAAATTAATATTTCTAGCTTTTCCAAAGGTGCCCCTCACCCCTCTTATAAAAGGGCAATCCTCCTTCTCATTTATTCACACCTTCAAAGCCTTTTGGTTCGGCCAAACTCTGCCAAAATACTCTCCCAACATCCCTCACTACAACCTAGAGGCCTTAGTTTGATCAGAAAGCCAACCTAAGGAGCCCTTTTGATCAAATCAAAAGGAAGAACCCGAAGAAGAGGTAATGATTTCACCACCCTTTTCTAAGTTCATTTCTTCTTCCACTTCTTCTTCATTTGTTCTTACCATTCTAAAATAATAACTCCAGTATCTCACATATACTGTGATGTTATTATAAGTATGGTACAACCATCTTCAGTATTCTATCCACCCTTTGAATAACATGTCACCATACGTGCGTACGTACGGCTTACCGTCTCCACGTCGTGGTGTAATTGTTATTCAATATAATATTATTTGGATGGGTATAATAATGATGTGTAACTCATGTAAATAATAAATATAACATGTTAATGATTCTGTATATATGATATACCATTCATTTATATATTATTTTAATATCAAAAGAATGATATTGTCGCTCGTGCGTACGTACGGACTACCGTCTCCACGAACGCGATGAGATTCATTCTCCATCGTATCCATTCAAGTATAATTATCATTTAATGATTTAAAAATGATTTTTTAAGGACTTGATATCATTCTGGATATGAATAAGATACAACAAACATGACTTATGTAATAAAACATATAAAGAAAATGAGTAAGTTAACACCCGAAACGGCGATAATACTAAGATATTATTATCAAATCAATATTAAAAGATCATATATGATATCATATTAATGTATATGATTTTTGTATAATTTAGTATCAATTATTTCACCATTATACAGGAGGTTAACCTACCCCAACCAAGGAAAAGTACAAGGTAAGGGTTATTTCACAATCTCTTCATTATCCGAGGTTGTATTATACGTAATAATATACTGGGATCTCTTTATCATCCACATCCATGTTTCTTCGAAATGTATTTCAAAACATTTTTACTATTTACAAGAATATGGGTTAAAGTCATTTATACCCTTGTTTGACTTTTTATAAGAGGTTTATAATGGAATCTTTCCGTCGTTTTCAAAACAAGGTCCTTTTTAACCTTTTCGACAGAATTGAGGTAAGAATGTTTTTTTTAACTTATACGGCGGGTGCGGTTATTTTCTGCCGTTATAAAATCATCGAAGCTTTCCTTACAAGCTTATAAGAATATTTTCAAAGAAAATGTTTTATTTCATATGGATCTTAAATGATTTCAAAATAAAAGGAGATATTTCTTTAAAAAGAATTTTGATTTCATCTATGTCAACATCCTTTGATGGATTTTAAGAATATTTGAAGTTGATTTATTATGATACAAAACTTCTATATTGTATTGAAGGTTTTGTGATATGTTTGACTGTGGATGTGCTATTTTTATACCATTCATAGTTTATTGTGAAAGTATTGACATTTCGTATGCTAGTTTTAATACGAATGTTTATGTTATGTTTAAACCTTTTCATATGGGAATGCATTGGACTTAATAAGTGACGGGTGGAGCCCGCTATAGCACCTCGATGCATCGGTAGGTCTCATGAGACAAACTAGTGTCTTGGCACAAGGCCTTGACAAAATCATATTTGTAGTCTTGGCACGAGGCCTTGGCTATATGGTTATGATAGTCTGGCATTATGCATTCCAACATTATGAAAGTGGTTATTGATTTTTGCATGTGATTATTCGATTAGTAGAATATCCATGTGAATAAGTAAATGGCATTATTTCATTTTACTTTTGCCATACCATGTTGAAGTTCAATTTTAAAAGGCTTTTGTTTTAGTAATGCATTGCCTTAAATGTTTATTCTTATTTATGAAAGTTTCCGCTATATTGTTATCCTTACTGGGCATTTGAGCTCACCCCTTTTCTATGTTTTATTTTTCCCCAGGATGTGAAGAAGTAAATTATGAATGACCTGCAGGGATATTATGAGGGGATAGTAGTGTGGATTATGGAGACATTATGTTGTTGTAGTAGTTTTTCATTTTATGATGTAATGTAAAACTTATGAATATATATAGTGTTTCCAAGGCTACTAAACCAATCGGTCTTTCGAGATTTGATCTTTCTTGTGATCATGCCAATGTTACGAAGTAATGCACCGACTCTGGGTAGCTGGGGTCGGGGCGTTACAGTTGGTATCAGAGGAAGTTTAGTACAAACCTTGGAAGCTAGATTTAGATAAACTCTGATTAGAGCACGTAGACCTAAGATGAACTTTGAGGATTAGTATAGAAGAACTTCATAGAATTTTGGTATTGTAGAGATTTTGTGAGTTTTCCGAGCAATACATCCCTGTCTGGATACGAGCAGGTAGAGGCGGCTCTGGCACAGATGTACCTAGGGGTAAAACCCGAAAACACCGCTTTGAGCTAGACTCGAACGGGAACTGGTGCACGACAACGGGCCTTGCTGCACTCTTGGTTACGACACTCCCGGGGGATATGCTTAGGATAACTCTCACTATCTTTACAAATCATTATGAAGGGTTTATGAGTATATACTTCTTCAAAGAAAACATTTTTATGATTATGGATTATATCCATAAATAGATCAATTTATGTTAAGTGTTTTATAAGTATGGGATTATGTATTTTGATTCATAAACTGATCTAGTTTATGCCATTGTTTAGAAATGGCGCCTAGTGGAAGAAATGCAAACCGTATCAATGCGCGCACTCCATGTAGGGATTGCCCTCCTGCTCAAGATAATTATAGTGGGGCTAGTGATGCAACTGGTGCTGATCAACTAATCACCGTACTGGGACAACTTACTCAGGTTATGAATAATAACCTTACCCGTATGGAGCACCCTGATCCGCAGCGTGGAGGATCAATGTTAGATCGATTCATGAGACAACAACCACCAACGTTAAATGGGAGTACAAATCCCTTAGTAGCTGAGCAATGGATATTTTCCCTGGAGAAAATATTTCAGGCTTTGGGGAGTAGTGAAAGGGAGAAAGTTATCATGGCTGTTTATCGCCTCACTGGAGATGCTGATCAATGGTGGTCATTGATTCAAAACATGAAGGGAGATGATGAAGTATCAAATATGGAATGGAGGGAGTTCAAAAATCTCTTTTTAGAAAAATACTTTCCTCGCGACCATCGAGCAGATATGGAAAGACAATTTCTGAGTCTGAGACAAAAGGAAGATGATAATGTCACAAAGTATGAGGCTAACTTTACAAGGTTAGCAAGGTACGCTGGTGATTATATTCGCAACCCAAGAAGTAAGATTGATCGTTTCTTTGATGGGTTAAAACCATTTCTCCGTCGAGCATTAGTCTCACAATCCTTTTCGTCGTACGAAGACATTGTCTCATGTGCTATCAAGACTGAAAAAGAATTCTCTAAGTCTTATGACTTTAAAGCGAAGCAAGAGAAGAAGAGACCTGCTGATCAATCTGGGAATGGAAATAAGGGGAAGAAGGGAAAGGTTGAATATCCATCTTGTGGTAACTGCGGGAAGAAACACCCCGGTGCTTGCCTGAAGGGAATGGGAGTCTGTTACAAGTGTGGTGAAAAAGGCCACCAAGCTCATAATTGCAAGGGGAAGAAGGAAGCTACCAATGTTCAGTGCTACAATTGTAGGGAGATGGGGCATTATGCAAATGCATGTCCTAAGCGTCAGGAGAACTTACCTCAGAAAAGGCCAAGGGATCAAGGCCAGGCTTATGCTATCACTACTGCTGAGGTAGAAGCTCCGAAAGACGTGGTGGCAGGTAATTTAATGGTTTCCTCAAGTTTAGCAAATGCATTATTTGATTCTGGATCATCGCATTGTTTCATATCTTCCCAGTTTGCTAAGAAAATTAGATATTTCCAATTTGATTTAATAAGGGAGTTGTCAGTTAAAACTCCTAAGGGAAGTATCGTTGCAACAAAGTTTTGTGAATCAGTCCCCATTAGAGCACATAAATTTTCTTTATCTGCTGATTTCATCGTCATACCTATGATTGAGTTTGATATAATCCTCGGTATGGACTGGCTTTCGGACTATGATGCGAAGATTTATTGTAAGAAGAAAGAGGTTACGATTCTTGATGATAATGATAAGGAGCACCTTATTTTTAGAGCAGAATCGTCACCACCTAATTCTTATTTAGACCCACCCCCAGTAGCTCAACTTAATTCAATTATTGGGGAGGAAGAGAATGAAGTAACTATCGGTGAGGAAAGGAATGTTCAAATAGAGGATGTACCTATTGTGAAAGAATTTGTAGATGTATTTCCGGAAGATTTACCTGGACATCCTCCAGAACGAGAAGTTTAGTTTTCTATTGATTTGATTCCTGGATCAAGGCCTATATCGAAGACCCCTTATAGAATGGCCACTGTAGAGTTAGTCGAACTAAAGAAACAACTAGAGGAACTGAGTAATAAGGGATTTATTCGCCCTAGTGTTTCTCCATGGGGAGCCCCTGTTCTTTTTGTTAAAAAGAAAGATGGATCTATGAGGTTATGTATTGACTACAGGGAGATCAATTCTATAACGATAAAGAACAAGTATCCCCTACCTCGTATTGATGATTTATTTGACCAACTGCATGGAGCTCAATACTTTTCAAAGATTGACCTTCGATCTGGATACCATCAGTTGTGTGTGAAGAAGGAAGACATTCCGAAAACAGCATTTCGAACCAGGTACGGGCATTACGAGTTTACTGTAATGCCGTTTGGACTGACTAATGCACCCTCTGTATTCATGGATCTGATGAATAGAGTTTTCAAGGAGTATCTCGATGAATTTGTGGTGGTATTTATTGATGATATCTTGGTATACTCTAAAACCTACGAAGATCATGAAAATCACTTGCGCATTATCTTGAAGACTCTGAGGAGGCATGAATTATATGGAAAGTTTAGCAAGTGTGAATTCTGGCTTCAGGAGATTTCTTTTCTTGGCCATATTGTCTCTAAAGATGGAATCTCTGTTGATCCTTCTAAGACCAAGGCAATCCAAGAATGGCCAGCACCTACGAGTATAACTGAGGTACGTAGTTTTATTGGTTTGGCAGGTTATTATCGACGTTTCGTCCAGAATTTTGCCCGATTGGCTAACCCATTAACGAAGCTCACACGTAAAGGGGTTAAATTTGTTTGGACAAAAGAGTGCGAAGAATGTTTCGAAGAACTGAAGAGAAGATTAGTCAATGCTCCTATATTAACTCTACCATCGGGGAATCATGGGTTCGTTATTTATAGTGATGCATCAAAGAAAGGACTTGGTTGTGTCCTTATGCAGAATGATAGAGTTATTGCCTATGCATCACGACAGTTGAAAATTCATGAACAAAACTATCCTACTAATGATCTTGAGTTAGCAGCTGTGATCTTTGCTTTGAAGATATGGAGGCACTACCTCTATGGTGAAAAATGTGAGATTTATACTGATCACAAGAGTTTGAAGTATATTTTCTCACAAAAAGAACTCAACATGAGGCAAAGGAGATGGCTTGAATTACTCAAGGATTATGATTGCACGATACACTACCACCCGGGGAAGGCAAACAAGGTGGCAGATGCTTTGAGTAGAAAAGACCATGGAGTTTTGAGCAATATGAGAATTGAAAGGGATCCAATTTTCATGGATCTAGAGAAGATGGACATGGGAATAACCAGGGAAGGTGAAACATCAATGCTTTTTCAAATGGTTGCCAAACCATCTTTACTAGAAAGGATTAAGAGTTCTCAGACCAATGATGAAGAATTCCAAAAGAAGATTAAAGCTGTGAATGATGGGAGATTGAGAGACTTTGTGTATGAAGATGGAATTTTGAAATTCGGGAAGAGACTTTGTGTTCCCGATTTACCTGATCTGAAAAGGGAATTGTTAGATGATGCTCATAGTTCCAATTTCTCTATACACCCTGGGAGCACCAAAATGTATAGAGATTTGAAGGAACATTTTTGGTGGGACAACATGAAGAGGGAGATTGCTGATTTTGTGTCAAGATGTATGGTTTGTCAACAAGTGAAAGCTAGAAGGCAACAGCCTGGAGGAGTCATGCAACCTCTTCCCATACCGGAGTGGAAATGGGACAATATTACGATGGACTTTGTCATGGGGCTACCAAAGACTCCTAGAAGGAACGATGCAATATGGGTTATTGTTGATCGTCTTACCAAGTCAGCACATTTTCTTGCTATAAGAGAAGATCTACCCCTGGAACGTCTAGCAAGGCTATACATTAATGAAGTTGTGAGACTTCATGGTGTACCCCTATCGATTGTTTCTGATCGTGATCCCCGTTTTACTTCAAGATTTTGGAAAAGTCTTCAGAAATCCCTGGATACTGAACTTCATTTGAGCACTGCTTACCACCCTCAGACAGACGGACAATCAGAACGGACTATTCAAACCTTAGAAGACATGTTGAGATCTTGCTCACTTGACTTTCAGGGTATGTGGGATCAATATTTACCACTGGTAGAATTTTCCTATAACAATAGCTTCCATTCGAGTATACAGATGGCACCATATGAAGCGTTATACGGAAAGAGATGTCGTACACCAACCTGTTGGGATGACGTTGGTGAAAGAAAACTTGTAGGCCCAGAGCTGGTGGAGGAAACGGTGGAAAAGGTGAAGGTAATCCAAAATCACATTAAAGCAGCTCAAAGTAGGCAGAAGAGCTATGCCGATAATCGAAGGAAGGATTTGGAATTTCAAGTCGGTGATCATGTTTTCCTAAAGGTATCTCCATGGAAGGGAGTCATACGTTTTGGAAAGAAAGGTAAATTGAGTCCCAGGTACATCGGACCTTTCGAAATTCTAGAACGAATTGGGGTTGTAGCTTACCGATTGGCAATGCCGCCAAGTCTCTCCAAAGTTCACGATGTGTTCCACGTATCTCTATTGAGGAAATACATGCCTGATCCGACGCATGTACTCACCTATGAGGAATTAGAACTGGAACCTGATCTTTCCTATTGTGAAGAGCCCGTCAGGATTCTTGATACAAGAGAACAAGTAATGAGAAACCGGACGACGCGACTGGTAAACGTTTTGTGGAGAAATCATAAGATGGAAGAGGCAACGTGGGAACCCGAGGAACTTATGATGAAGAACCATCCGAGTCTTTTTATGCAGTAATACCCTAGAAATTGCGAGGACGCAATTATTTGAAGGAGGGGAGAATGTAACACCCCAAGCTTCTACGGTACGTTTCCCTTCGAATAATGTGATAGCGTGTGTTGTACGCAACACCGAGTTCTAACACACACCACAACTAATTAAACTAGCCGTTGTAAATAGTAATACCTAATTTTTGAAATCATATATATTCTATATTTCAAAATGGACTTCATTTTTGGATTAGGAATATCAAAATTAGCCTAGGGTGAAATTTTGGTACATTTCGGATAACATTCATATTTTGATGAATAGTGAAAATTACTAAATTTTAATTAAAAACAACTTTTTTAATCAAAATAATTAATAGTGATAAATTATGAATTTGAGTGGTTTTAAAGTATATTTAGAATATATTTTTACCATTCAATTTAATGTTTATCATTGGACATAATTTTACAATTAAACCGAACATAATCAAGTGTCAATCTTTTGATAGTTATTATCTCTTAAAAACACGCTTTTTGTTTTGACAGCGGGAATTAATTTTAAATTAATTTCTGCCACTTCTGTGTTTTGAATTTAGAAAAATTGATTCCATATTTGGAATCAGGATGTTCAAATTGTGTAAATAGGTAACTTTTATTTTTACACATTTTGAATAATTACTGCGGTAAATATTTTATTTACCATGGTTAAAGGGTAAATCCGGTAAATAAGGGTTAAAAAAATAATATTATAATAATACAAAATTACCCTAAAACGTGTCTTAACCCTATTGGTTGATACATGGTCGACCATGGGCATATTTGTGTCAATTTTGGGACCCCATGGATCCACTTGTAAGTGATAATGACACTTTATTTTAATTAAGTTAAAATGAATACAAAAATGACACAAGCATATATCTTTTAGAAGAACAATTTTTACATAGGGTTATACATGTTGGATTTTCGATTGTAAATATTCATTAGAAAGCTAAAAAGATTTCCTACATAATGATATTTGATTTATAATTTTTAGACATTAAATAATTTATTTTATTTATGACACAATGATGATGCAGTAATTACTATAATAGTGAAAAATTAAAATAATTGATATTATAAATACCCAAATAAATATAATATGAAACTTTTAATGAATTAAACTAATTTTCTAGGCTAATATGATATATTAGGATTGATTTAATGGACTTTGTTCGAAGTAATCAATCTGTTATGAGTTTCACAAAAATCAACTATTGAATAGTGTCAAAATTGACATAAAAGAGTTCTTAAAACAAATATTATATTATTAATTGATATTAAATTCCTAAAAATCTAAGGTTCGGCCAAGAGACTTATATTATGATAGGTTAATCATTAATGGACCACTTGGGGGTCGCTTGTATGTATATAGTATGTTTATTAACCATAATATATAAAAATACAAAGAGACATTGTAAAAGTGAAGCTAATTAACTTAGAGTTAATACATAAAGATAAGGTTAATATAAGTACCCAAACCTGTCTAAATTCTATTGGAAGAGTTGTTTTCGACCTATCCCCACCTCATCCTTTGAATAGTCAACTTTGGAGCCTTTAGAAACCGAATATGAATTTATTATAAATTAATATTTCTAGCTTTTCCAAAGGTGCCCCTCACCCCTCTTATAAAAGGGCACTCCTACTTCTCATTTCTTCACACCTTCAAAGCCTTTTGGTTCGGCCAAACTCTGCCCAAATACTCTCCCAACATCCCTCACTACAACCTAGAGGCCTTAGTTTGATCAGAAATCCAACCTAAGGAGCCCTTTTGATCAAATCAAAAGGAAGAACCCGAAGAAGAGGTAATGATTTCACCACCCTTTTCTAAGTTCATTTCTTCTTCCACTTCTTCTTCCTTTGTTCTTACCATTCTAAAATAATAACTCCAGTATCTCACATATACTGTGATGTTATTATAAGTATGGTACAACCATCTTCATTATTCTATCCACCCTTTGAATAACATGTCACCATACGTGCGTACGTACGGCTTACCGTCTCCACGTCGTGGTGTAATTGTTATTCAATATAATATTATTTGGATGGGTATAATAATGATGTGTAACTCATGTAAATAATAAATATAACATGTTAATGATTCTGTATATATGATATACCATTCATTTATATATTATTTTAATATCAAAAGAATGATATTGTCGCTCGTGCGTACGTACGGACTACCGTCTCCACGAACGCGATGAGATTCATTCTCCATCGTATCCATTCAAGTATAATTATCATTTAATGATTTAAAAATGATTTTTTAAGGACTTGATATCATTCTGGATATGAATAAGATACAACAAACATGACTTATGTAATAAAACATATAAAGAAAATGAGTAAGTTAACACCCGAAACGGCGATAATACTAAGATATTATTATCAAATCAATATTAAAAGATCATATATGATATCATATTAATGTATATGATTCTTGTATAATTTAGTAACAATTATTTCACCATTATACAGGAGGTTAACCTACCCCAACCAAGGAAAAGTACAAGGTAAGGGTTATTTCACAATCTCTTCATTATCTGAGGTTGTATTATACGTAATAATCTACTGGGATCTCTTTATCATCCACATCCATGTTTCTTCGAAATGTATTTCAAAACATTTTTACTATTTACAAGAATATGGGTTAAAGTCATTTATAACCTTGTTTGACTTTTTATAAGAGGTTTATAAAGGAATCTTTCCGTCGTTTTCAAAACAAGGTCCTTTTTAACCTTTTCGACAGAATTGAGGTAAGAATGTTTTTTTAACTTATACGGCGGGTGCGGTTATTTTCCGCCGTTATAAAATCATCGAAGCTTTCCTTACAAGCTTATAAGAATATTTTCAAAGAAAATGTTTTATTTCATATGGATCTTAAATGATTTCAAAATAAAAGGAGATATTTCTTTAAAAAGAATTTTGATTTCATCTATGTCAACATCCTTTGATGGATTTTAAGAATATTTGAAGTTGATTTATTATGATACAAAACTTCTATATTGTATTGAAGGTTTTGTGATATGTTTGACTGTGGATGTGCTATTTTTATACCATTCATAGTTTATTGTGAAAGCATTGACATTTCGTATGCTAGTTTTAATACGAATGTTTATGTTATGTTTAAACCTTTTCATATGGGAATTCATTGGACTTAATAAGTGACGGGTGGAGCCCGCTATAGCTCCTCCATGCATCAGTAGGTCTCATGAGACAAACTAGTGTCTTGGCACAAGGCCTTGACAAAATCTTATTTGTAGTCTTGGCACGAGGCCTTGGCTATGTGGTTATGATAGTCTGGCATTATGCATTCCAACATTATGAAAGTGGTTATTGATTTTTGCATGTGATTATTCGATTAGTAGAATATCCATGTGAATAAGTAAATGGAATTATTTCATTTTACTTTTGCCATACCATGTTGAAGTTCAATTTTAAAAGGCTTTTGTTTTAGTAATGCATTGCCTTAAATGTTTATTCTTATTTATGAAAGTTTCCGCTATATTGTTATCCTTACTGGGAATTTGAGCTCACCCCTTTTCTATGTTTTATTTTTCCCCAGGATGTGAAGAAGTAAATTATGAATGACCTGCAGGGATATTATGAGGGGATAGTAGTGTGGATTATGGAGACATTATGTTGTTGTAGTAGTTTTTCATTTTATGATGTAATGTAAAACTTATGAATATATCTAGTGTTTCCAAGGCTACTAAACCAATCGGTCTTTCGAGATTTGATCTTTCTTGTGATCATGCCAATGTTACGAAGTAATGCACCGACTCTGGGTAGCTGGGGTCGGGGCGTTACAATGTCTCTAGGGACCCATAGTTTATAAATAATATATTCTTATTTAAATAATATGTTTAAATTATTATACACATAAAATACATAGTTAATACAATATTAATTTATTCCACTAATGAAATTAATAACATTAGTAAATGACTAAACCAAATAAAATTACAAATATTACATGGTTATAAAAAATAAAAAATAGAGAAGATTAAATGGGAAATAATAGATCACCCTAATATAATGTAATGAAACCTCCAATGAATGAAACGATAAAAAATAAACAAATATTAGTAAAATAATCAATAATTGAGAAAATGTATAATATTGGGAGTAAATGAAGTGAATAATTAATGAAGTAATTAAAATGTATTTACAAGTGGAACTATGACCATTGGAATAGTAATACCTGGCCATTGGGATTAGTAACCAGACCGGTTGGAATAGTAACCTCATCATTAGAATAGTAATTTTACCTCAAAATAAAAAATTGTGATTTAAATAATTTTATCATGAGTAATGTTTTTGAATTTAAATATTATACTGTCAAGAAATTTATATCGTGATTAAAAATCTCAGTGACAACATACGTAAATTTTTAATAAACTGAATTTTAATGTATTTTTAAAAGATAATTATTATATTAATAATTAAATTTTCCTTTTTCAGAAATTTATTTTAAAATATTAAAGTAATATTTTATAGAAATAAATTTAAATTTTTGAAGGTTTATTTTTGATTCTTTTATAAAATATTTCAATTTTCATGTGAACAAAAAATATACTGTTTTCACATAGTCAGTATACCTTATATTACATCATTCATGATGAAATAATGAACTTTCATTTTTATAACATGACTTTCTTCAATGGTATATTTAATTTCCTAAATAACTTAATAAAATAAAAAATAATTATCCTATCCTAAAATGTATTTTCCAAATCCAAAAGAAAAAATGATCCCTTAAAAAACATATTTCATTTCTTTCCAATTTTATTCTTAATAAACAAATTAATTATAATTAGAATGTTATTTAAAGTATTAAAATCTATTTGATTATATTTATATGTGATTTATATAGTAATAATTTCACTATATTAGGTTTTACCTTTGATATAAAAATTTATTAATTATTTTATTCTAAAAATACCCATGTATTCAAGTATAAATATCCTCTCTCAATCCCCTTGAAAAATAACTAATCTTCCATCTAAAAAAACCAATCCACTTCCAAAATAATACTTCTTAAGAATATTAGAATAACTATGGTTGTTTTAGTGTAACACCACATCAATCATCAAAGGAGTATTAGTGCCGCATAGGAGAAGCTACATCAAGGATTAATTATATTCTCAATAACACTTCTCTTTTTTATTTCTTCTTTTAATTATTTTAATTATTTTCCCACCAAACCATTCAGAACCAAACCATATAATATTAATTTGGTATTAATTTATAATTATATTAATTATTATAAACTATTGTAGGTATCATATTTAATATATATATAAACATCAAACATCCTTTTACACTCTCTCGATAATGTGCGGTCAAAGGTGAGTTTTCCACATAACAATACATTGAATTTCCATAACATATAACCATTATAATGGTTTGATATTTTAAATCAAATATAAAATATAAAAATTTAATTACATATACTATAATATTTTCATATTAATTCAACTAATATATAAACTACATTGAACCAAAATAGTGAAATCCAAGATAAAAAAGAAATTTCAATGTAAATCATGATATCTAAATAACCTACCTATAACCCAAATAAATGAAATATAATCAAATAAATATTGTTTATAAAAATTGGTAAAAATTAAAATAAATCACTTCTAGATAAATGTTTTAAAAAATGTATGTTTATAATTTAGGAGTCAGAAATGAAACAAAATAAAGAGGGATTTAAGGTAAGGGTATAATCAACCCCAACTCCTTTTATTTGGGTTATCCCACTTTCATGAAATCGTAGGTATGAACATTAGTTTAATGTCACATAAATATTATTTCATAGTTCTATTATTTTCATTTTCTGATATTCATGTTTCCACCTTTATTTTTTACCAAAATATAATGACTTCCTAAAAAACACTTTTCTATCAAAAACATATCATTGGCTCCTCATGTATTGTTTCTTATACAAAAAAAGATATCTTATTGCAATATAGGATCTTAATTTCACATTTGGGACCTAAAATTTGTAATAATTGAAGTATTATTTTGGAATTTTTTATGAAACCCATTCCAACTATGGGTAATTTCATTACTACGATTGTTATACCAAATGTGTGTCCCGCATGACTACATAAATGTTATGATGGGATGGGTGGGACCTGAATTATATAGTCCTCCTATGAATTGGGAAATGTTATTTATCTCATTATTTATTTTTTATTATTCAATAAAATGATGCTCTATTTTTTCACATCGATTAATTTATGATTATTCACATTTGTTTTGTGCTATAATGATTCTTGATTTCTTCACTATTTTGTGTGGTATTTTTCCACTATGAGATGGTGTATCATTTTTATGCGTCGTCGCATTCTATGACTTTATCTACTATTTCCTTGATGTATATGATGTTAATGCTATCCTTGTTATATGATTATGATTATAATGGTCACCCATGTTACATTGATTCATGTTCATTATTCAAAATCTTAACGGGTTTATAAATCACCCATTTAACAAATTTATATCCTCAAGTTACTATATGTTCTAATAAAAAAGTGATCTTCTATAAATATAAATTAATTTAATATAATAGAATACTATGTATTTAATTTTAAATGGTATGTAAGAACCATATTTTCCAAATATAATAATCATTTTGATCCTTGAATTTATAACAAATACATTTCTTACTTCAAAATTGTCTAATAGTAATGTATGAGAAATAAGGGTCACTATAGTTTGTATGAGAGGTACGATTTAGTTAAAATAGTAATTAGAATTATATACAATAGTGAAAACCATAATTATAAGTATATTTATAGGCTAGAAATTCTAGAAGAATCATTTTAGAAAAAGGTTAACATTAGAATCCCATATAATATGCCTTTATATTTAAATGCATATAATAACAAGTTATTCTTTCATGGATTATTATATTCTATTCAATCCAGTTATATTTTTAAAAATAATTAGAACTAGAAGAATTTTGGACAAAAAACCAAGTGATGGAAAATGAAATGATTTCTCAAATGATATCCCCAATGCCATGTGAGGTTGAAACAACACATATTTTGGACCATGATGTAATTTCAATTGGAATTTATATTTTATCATTTAGTGGAGGTTCAATTATTTTATCTCAGATTTGGAATTAAAATAAAATATTTTTGACACCAAAAAATCTTTTTGTGGACTTGGATTAAGGTTGTATTGGTTCATGATATGTCTCATAGATTTCTTGTAGAATCATGCTATGAAACCTAAAACCCAAAGAAGATGGTAGTGGTGAATGGTTTGTCTAAAACCATGAAGCCCTATAGTAGAAAATTTATAGCCAATCTTCAGGTGATGCGGGAGTCACATGGTTTTTTCTAACCAAGTTTACTATGATGCATTGTCATGCGAGTGTCATAATTATCTTTTCAAATCAATTTCTCATGTCTTTCATATGATTTGTCAAACTATGCACCTAGCTATTATTAGGGGGATCTCTAGAAAGTATCTACAACAATATTGGTGCATGGTTTTGTCAACTATGTGTCCAGACTATGAGAAAAATTAAATGAATGGAAAATTACCATTTTAACACTAAAATGAAGATAATACTTCCCTTTCCTTTCATTCCTCCATTTTCAGATGTGAAAACCTATTTCCCTCTAAGGGATGCTCTTGTTCAATCCAATATTTGGATTTTGATAACTCCCTCTTCCAGATTCTATTTTCCTTATAGTATGGTTTTTTGGATCAACAAATACAATTTCCATAATCCTCTTTTTCCCATTTTCTTTTTATCTTTCCATCCTCGGTGTTATTTTAATGCATGATAATTCACCATATTTCTATAGAAATGTCACACTGTTCATTTTATATCATTCGAAAAAATTAATATGTGATATTGGATATGATATTTATACAAAACATGTCGTAGGAGGTCTATAGATTTTCCATTTAAAATCTAATTTCTATATTTAATATCACCATTGTGATGCAAGAGGTACTACCCATGTGATGTTAATAAATTTTGAAATTCATTAATTACATTTTCAGCCAAACATTTACTTAAATAGAACCTATGAAATGCTTAGAGGGATGACCTCAACCCAAATCCCCTTTTTACCGGATTTCAATTAATTACTTTTTTTTCTGTTATATGTTGTATGTTGAATTCACCCTTTTGGGTGTGAAATTTAAGCGTGTTTTTTGAAATTTTGGCCTACATTATACCACATCATGAGGGGGGTGAGGTTATATGGTTTATGAAAGAAACGAATTAGTTAAAATAATAGATTTGTTTGATTGGAAATATATTATTTTATAATAAAACCCCTTGCTGAGGTTTTCGGTCTTATTAACCAAAATTGAATAGTTTAATGATGATCACAGTGATAATATATTTATATGGTGTCATTCCCATGTCTATTTTAACTATTATTGAAAAAATATATTTATTAATTTATACTATGACTTATGATTTGGAGTGATTACATTCATGGCCCTTATTATTCATTAACTGTAATTGAAATTTGGTGTAC
Organism: Viscum album; assembly: GCA_963277665.1. Classification (NCBI taxonomy): domain Eukaryota; kingdom Viridiplantae; phylum Streptophyta; class Magnoliopsida; order Santalales; family Viscaceae; genus Viscum; species Viscum album. Next base: position 1,367,938,171 of record OY728119.1, read on the forward strand.
CCACTTGAGAATATGTGGTATGTGTCACATCCTGGTTATGGTCGTATCCTTACCTACAGTTAAAAGATAACTTTTTAATGAATAGTTGGGTCAGTAATGACATGATATATACTTGGGATTCTATTTGTGCATCACCTTGGATTGGATCATTATTCTTATAATTAGAATTGTTTTATGAATAGTAAATACAATAGGTGTGATACTTGGTATGCCTTGGACAATCTCACCATCCATTCTATATACATCCTTATGATTAAAAAAATCCCTATGGGAGTCACCATGGATGTGATTGGTGGCTAGATATTTATAAAAGTCCATGAGTGAAACTTGACCCTTATGGGAGATACAAGATACATAGTTAAATCATTGTGTTCACACCATACCGAGAGTGATACTTGGGATTCCCTTTATGGATCACCTTGGATGACCTATTATGGTATTGTATATTTAGATTCCCCGAAGGGAGATACTATGGATTCTATTACACATCTCTTTGGATGAGATGATGGTGTCTTTTTTTAAATTCTAATGACGACTAAAATGTTAAAGACTAAGGTTAGAATTCAGTTTTTGAGGGACACATCTACAAGGTCAAATAACATGTATAGGCTTGGTCCATTTTTTGTAATTATTTTTTGATGATTCTTAGAAAATACTTACATGTTCACCAATTTTTATATGCATTCCGTCTTATGATAAAGCTTGTATGGTCTAATAGGTATCCTTTAGAACCTGAGATGGCTTGAGGCTATAATATATTTACTACTAACCTTTCATAACTACACAATACTATATGTTATATTCCTAAAATGGATTTAGATTTAGACTTTTCTAGTGGTGTCCTACGAAGTATATCTCACAGCATGATTGTGCTACCATTACACATGGATACCTGAGTAGAACTTCATGTTTGAAGGTACATGATTTATTTCTTATTTTGTGCATTGTACCTGGGAGTTTGGAGCATAGGACAGAACCAAAGAATATTATTATTATAAGGATACCCCTCGAGGCATGTCACAACACTACTTTTCCATGATGAGGGAAGGGTAAAAACTGAAAGACCCTTCCTTCTTCATGTTGAGGGAGAGATAATGACCCCCTGATTCTGACGTTCAATAAGACCCGGAGTGGTGACTAGCAACAAGGGTAAATAATCACATGCAACAATGATACAATTACCTTTTTTATAGAAATATATCAGCAGATAAGTTGGTAAATCTCAATCAACATAGAAAAGAAAAAGTAAAAGTAATCCAAAAAACCTTTTTCAACACACATGCTCAAAATATATCGTTATAAAAGCCCAAGAAAACTTTGATTGAAAGTACAAAAAGAAGGTAAAAAGCAATGAAAACTATCTTGACGCAAAATCTAGTTTGGTATAAAATGGTCCCCAAAGTATTTATGGAAACATGAAAGAAATATTATATACGTAGGGTGAGTACACATGTATACACAGTTGGGAAAACCAACAGCTCTCATGCACAAGTGGGGAGGCATTCTAATGCCCTATGGGAAATAGAGATAACCAAAGGTCCTAGAAGGAAACTATCCACCCATCCTCACCATGTAACACTACCCAAATAACTCAAGCAATGTGAATGTAACAATAATAGCAAATAGATATATGGGTACCCTGCACCGGATTCCCACTGGTTATTTGAGACATCCTATGAGTTAGACCTCCCCCTCTATTTTCACTGTAGTCTCCCCGCATCCTCCAAAACAATCTTATGGGCCACCACAACCACGAATCCCACACATAGACATATGGGCCACCACCACCACACATCCCACCTATAGACACCTGGGCCACCACAACCATATGCGACCACTCCCAGAGACACCTGGGCCAAAATAACTACTGCCACGTATGAAGACATATAGGCCTCATCACAATGAACCATGGGAAACAAACCTGCCAACACACACCTAGACAAACCACCTCAACATACCCTTCCTGAAGAGTCATGAGAGATAATGGACCTCAGGCTGTCACAACCACCCCAAAGAGTCTTGGGATACCTAAGAGTGGGAGTAGAAAAATAACTAATAACCAGCCACTTGTAAGAGTGTTGAAAAAAACCCCTCCCAAATAAAATGGGCGTGCTCGGCACAAAGTGCTCAATGTGGGTGGGGTGCATATATGAAATCCAAAAACAAAATATTTACATATTGGAAATGAACCACTCACCCCATCCTAAGGGTTGTGAAACCATCTATTACAGAAACCCCATCATTAGTATTCTTACTTGCACAAATTCACAAAAACCACAATCAGAGAAAACCCACTGAACCCATTTTGGTATTTATGATCATGTCATTTCATTAGAAATAATTCTCCACTACCGGGAATCTAACAGGAACATTTCCTAGTCAGAAAAACTCAGAAGAGAGGAAGAAAAAAACCAAACAACAATTTAAGAATTCACACTCTATTATCATCTTTGGTCACAATAACAAAAGAGATATGTGAGATTCATTGAAGTAGTATAACCAAACCATGCCCCAACATATATCCCCACATAGATTTAGATTCAATAACCAACCTATAATCCACATAGGATACGATCCCCATCCACATCACCATACAATGCGTCAAACAAAACAACCATGCATATTACCAGAGTAGAGCAAGAAGTTTTTTAGATATAGAAACACTATTCATTAAGTTCATTCTTTCCCTTTGTTTGACTAGGGTGATCACACATGGATTCGTGTTCATTGGGCATCCATTTAATCAACTGAGATTAAGTGGATATCCAATTTTCTCTATTTAATACATCCAATCACTAGATTAACATGAAAATAAAATGATCATTATTATGCAAGGAAGGACAACCAATGTCCTCGATTTTAGGGAAAAAATCCCATCCAATTTTCAACATAACAAAAATGGTATAACACAACAACATCATCATCATTCCCACCCCTTCATTCTTTTATGGTTCGTTTATTGTATTCATTAAATTTGGATTCATCTACATCCAAAGAGAACCTCATCAAACCCTCCTTGTAGAATGGAAAGAAAATAGAGATGAAATTAAACCCTACCTAGATGATTAAAGGATCATAATTTTATCATCTTTCTATGAATTTAGGATGAGAAACTTACAAGAAGAAGAAAAATTGGAGGCTTCAAGGCTGAGCGGGAAGTCCTACAGCAGGGTTCCATGATTCATCTCTAGAATAGGGAATCTAAATGTACCACTAAAATGTAAGAGACCAAGGAATCAAGAGGTCTGGGTTTTTTAAAAGGCACAATCCTAGAGTTATAGAATATGAAATCTCAAACTACTAAAAAAGTGGATCATGTCTTCACCACATGGTTGTGTTGTTACAAATGTCATGATTAATTGTTATTTAATAAATATCCATAGAGATGTTGGAGAAAACTAGTGTGATTTTATAGATACTTTCTATGCAAAGAAACCCATGAAAGTGGTGTGGATTTGTAAAGCCCAGGGAATGGTGAGACACCCAAAAAAAGGCATCCCATTTTTGTAAAATAAGGGTCACCAGAATATTTGGGGTTTAAAAAATATTTTATTGGCATTAAAACTTCCTCAAACAAGTATTAAAACATAAAGGTGTCATTATGGGAAAATTGGGTTAAGAAACCCCCACACCCCCCATGTGGAACAAATCAGGTGACCCACCGATCGGTGACACATAGATTGGTGACCCACCGATTAGTGACACACCAATCGGTGAGGTCGATCTGTGACACACAAATTGGTGGCACTGATTGGTGACACACTATCACTAACCCTGATTCCCTCATGAATCACTAGAGGGGTCCAGGACACACCAAAAACAAGAATTTGGAAATATAATGGACCGTGATGGTCCATCGTATTACATCAAATAACCCTCAAACTATTATCTCCATTGAGAATCTGAAACTAGCCCGAAGGAAAGAGGTCTGAAAAACTGTCCTTAAGATACCTCTCAGGAGTAAACATTCTCGATTTCTATGAACACATATCTCCACCATATCTAGAAAAGATCTGTAATTAATGAGAACCCACCAAAAAAACAAAAGTCAAACCATCAAGTTATATAGGTTATGAAGTTCCTTTCTTTCTGTCTAGATATTATCCCCTTTGGTCTGCAATGACCCGCCAGCACGGGTTTAATCGCATCTGTAGTGATGTTTCTTGATAATGAATAAGGTTTTTCTTTACCCACACATTAGAAAATTTCATAAGTACTAACAAGGTAACGGAAACAAATAATTTTATATCCAAAAAAGGTCACCATTAACTCACAGCAAGTCGTAAAAATATGATCATCAAGGAATTCTGAAGACACCGCCACAAAAAAGCTCATGGTACCAGGTACTTATTTGAGATTTTGGCTCCCATGTACTATCCTTGAGGCTGTCAGACCACTAGAAAACATGAAACAAAGGGATGGTCCATCCATGAATCACCTTCTCCTTTCGATCCTCAATCCGCACTGGTTGCTCCACAAACATTGCGTCATCCCCTATATCTAAATTTCCCCTGTCAATGACATGGGAGTCATTGTGTAGATATCAATGAAGCTAGAAGATGCGGAAAACATCATGGATCCTTTACAACATAGGTGTAAACACTAGTGGATATGAAACCTCAACCATTATCCCCAACATTTCAAAAGGCCTGATGAACCAAATGGAAATCTTTCTCCCCTTGTCAAACCTTCACTGCTGATGTTGATGGGAAAACATCAAGAACACATGGTCTCCAAAATCAAACTGCATGGGCCTCCTCCTACATTTGACATATGACTTCTGCCAGTCCTGAGATTCCATCATCCTTGAACGAATAAGTTGAGCCTTCTCCTTTGTGCTCTGCACTACCTATGGGCCAAGAACAGCTTGCACCCCAACCTCGATCAAGCACACAGGCGAAAAACAAAACCTACCATAAACATATTCAAACAGTGCCATTCCAATAGTTGAGTGATGAATATGATTGTAATATAAATATACAAAGGAAAACATTCATATCTATGATCCCCTAAAATCCATAACACATTCCCATAACATGTCCTCTACCATTTGGATGTTCTGTTATATCTTCACATCCTTCTGGTGATAGAAGTTAGTGTTGAGGCATGACTGGGTGCCAAAAGAAGGTTACAATCCTTTATTGACTTGTGAGGTAAACCGTGTATCCCAATCCAAAACTACATAACTCAAAACTCCATGCAACCTCACCACTATTTCCATGTACCTCTGTGATAAGGAATCCACCACACTCAACTATTGGATTGTTAGGAGGTGATCTTATTTCGTCACCTAGTATACCACATTCAAGATTGCATCGAACCCTCCTTGAACACTGGGTAGTCCTATTACAAAATCCATCGAGATGTCATTCCACTTCCACTCAGGGACGTGTAAAGTCTACAAGAGACCACTTAAATCATGGTGCTCATCCTTCACCTACTGGTACATGAGGCACATTTCCGCGAACTCCGCCACATCCCATTTCACCCTAGGCCACCAAAACTATTCCCTCCAACATTTGTACATCTTTTAAACTCTTATGTTGACTGCTAGTTGTGAGTTATGGAACTCACTGAGAACTCACCCATGTATCAGCACAAGGTAAAACAATGTTCCCTAAAACAACAATTGATTTTGATCGTCTTCAGACCATCCTCCCAGATCATTTCTCTATATAATGAAATCAAACATCACATAAACCTATATGTTTCCCCACTAAGACTCCTCCACATACGGTACCATGGAAGACTACACTATCATCTGAAACAGACAAACTCTATTTTCTTCCACTATAATGCTCACGTGTAAATAATCCAACTCCTCAATCACTTTCCAGGTATCCTAAGACTCCCGAACATCTTTCCTCTATGACTTAATAATCAAGTTATTGGCCACAATTTTTTATAAATTTAAGAGGCCTCTTAGTCATAGTCCAAAAAAATCTCCATCCACCTCCACTATCGCTTGTTTAGGTCATGCTGGGATAGGACATGCCTCAAATTCATGTGATCATTGAAGATCAATAATCATTCCTCGATGAGGTAATGCCACCAAAAAATCAGTTCAAACATAAACACTTCAATCCCCATGTTGTGTGAGGAAAAGTTACATTCATGAGGATGTAAATTCCTAGACCCATACAAGATCACTCCCCTCTAATGCATCATCAAACACCTCATACCAAGGCCTAAATCATCATAGAACACTTCAAATGTTACCCCTACCACTAGAAGCCTAGGTACTAGGGAACAGACCTATTTACCATTCATATAACTGAAGAATTCCTAGCACTTTTCATTTCATACAAAATCTGGGTATTTCTTGGTCAAGGTTATCAAACGTGCTGCAAACTGAGAGAAATCGAGCACAAACCTGTAGTAGTAACTTGTAAAAACCAAGAAAAAATGAATCTATTCAACATTATTAGGTTCTTCCAATGAAACAACCCCTTCAAAATTAAACAGGTCCACATCTATTTCCTATTGGGACACCACATGTCAAAGGAAGTGAACCTCCTGTGTCCAGAACTTGTACTTGGAAAACTTCACGTAGAACAGGTGTTATCGGATGAACTATAAATCAATTCTTATATGCTCATCGTGATCATATTATGATATTGAGTGGATCATGATGTTGTCAATAAACATGACAACGAATCGGTCGGGATATGCCTGGAAGACGGAGTTCCTAATCCCCATGAACATGGCTAGGGAATTTGTTATGCTGAACGACATGACTACAAACTCAATGTTCCCTTATCTGAACCTGAATGAAGTATTCAAGATGTCACCCTCTTTTACCCTCAACTGGTGATATCCTAACAATATTCATTTTTTATAGATCCATCATACTCTTTTTAACTAGTCGAAAATGTTTTCGATCTTCCAGAGGGGGTTATGGTTCTTTACCATCTCCTGAATCAGTATTTGGTAGTCTATTCATAGCTTGAGACCACTATATTCCTTCTTTGGAAAAAATACTGGATCAACCCATGGTAACATGCTTGGTCAGCTATATACCTTCTTCATTAGGTCATCAACTTGGTCTTACAACACCTGTAATTGAGAAGGCTCCATCTGACAGTGGGCCATCGAAATCGCATGGGCACAATGTTAACTGTATATTCCAAACACAACATGACGTTGAGGGGGTAGAGTAACAAAATCCTCAGAGAAGACAACCAATAACTCACTGATGATCCTTGGGACTTCCACCATCTCTATATCTACCTACTCCACTAATAGCCCAGCTAACAAAGAAATAAGGGTCTCTACTCACCAGATGCCCTGCTTGTAACCCTGCACACCAATGAAAACAACAAGCCAGCCACCCACATCTGATAACACAAACCCTCTCATGAAGTAGTAGATAATGTAACACATAGAGAACAGCCAGTTGAAACCTAACATGACATCATACGGTTGCATCTGTAGCAATATAAGGTCCCTAATAGACTGATGTCCCCCAACATCAGTCTACATCCCCAAAAAACATAAGACAAGCTCGTATAACCACCGACCGGTGTACTCATCACTAGGCGAATGAAGAGTCTCTCTACATTTCGATATAAGGAATGGGAGAGAATGGGTGCAACAAAGAAGTGCTAAGAACCTTAATCAAACAAGGCACATGGAAGAGAACTAAACAAGATGATCGTACCTCAATCAAACTCAGGACATACTAGAACTACTACTTGTACAATGTGAAAATGACCATGCCCAGCTCAGTTTCCCCACATCTTTCGGCTGCTTACCCGGCCATTCCCTAGTTATGGTCCCTGAAGTGCACCCTAAGGCCTGCCTCCTCATGCAACGTCTGCTCTTAGAGGTGTGGGATCTCACTGTCCCTACTGCTGCTGCTACTGAAAGGGTCTAGATTGAAACTGATGCTGTAGTGGTTGGCGCTGAACCATCCCACCTCCACTGTATTAAACATTATTTGATAACTGATTCCAAAGGTGACCATGGATTCTATAGATGAAGCATCTTGGTCATGGGCCTATAGAGATAGGGCTAGGTCTGAGGGATCGAAATTGGAATAGCTGGGGCCTATTCCCCATCAGTCAAAACCTGGAAGGCCATGAGTCTAGTGGCATACTACTGACAGCCTTACCCATCGATGACCTCAACTAGCTCCCCTCTCGTGGAACACCACCTAGTGCCTGCATCCACTCCACCACTTCAGCCTTCTTATGATCATCTAATGATGTTGGTAGAGTGATTGGTGTAACAACATTCTGTAATGAATGTTGGAGAGCCTTCTCTAAACATCTTTCCTAGGATTCCTCATCAAGAATGAGTTTCTATGAAAAAATATGGAGATCCTTGAAATTGATTCCTAACTCAATTAATAAAATTATACTCTATTTGAGTGATACCAGATCTTGCCTATTCATTGCCTTCATTGTGGAATAATGGAAATCTCCCAAGAAATCCATCTCGAAGTCAGTCCAAGAAAACTATACCTCTCTCTTCTCCCTGAGATAGAGCGTCCACCACTTCCATGCCACTTCCTACATATAGATCACTACCTAAGAAACCTAGTACATAGGCCGAGCTCGGATCAAGCTAAAAGCTATCAACAACTCCTCAAGAATGTTCTTCATCTCCATGTTTGAGTCACTTCCCTCATACTTCCTGAGGGTCTATTGTTGAAAGGAACGTAGTGGATTCATCAACTGGTCATCCCCCTATTATAAATCATCCCTCTTATGATCAGCCAAATTATCCTCCATAGCATCGATTACCTGCAATAATTGTGGTTTTGTCTGGGTACTATACCTGTAATGTCAACAAGGAATGCCTAAGCCCGAGTAGTATAGAAAACATCTTTTAAATTTATCATAATATTTTATATCATTTTAAATTTTTCAAACACACAAAAAACACATGAAAAATGTAATTATTGCACATGTACCTTTCCTAGGTTCTTTGACCTATAATCAGTGTCCCCTAAAATGGTCATTCTCTAGGTCCAAAGTCCTTTCATCAGATCACAGGGGCCCAAAATCCCATGATCTAGCCAGTCTTCCCAAGAATATATCACACACCAATATTTCTTATTGCTATTTATATACAATCCCATGAAATCCTCACTATGCCTATCCCCAAACTGTATCCTATATCTCAATCTCTCTCTAATACCATTATGTCATGACCCACCGTCACCATGACGAGGGAAGGGACAACAAACTACCAGAACCTTCCTTCTTCATATTGATGTATTAATATTGACCCCAAGTCCCCACTTCAATAGGCCCCAGAGTGGTGTCCAGCACTAAGTGTATAGAATACCACGTAACATGGAATGCATTTCCTTTTTTAGAGAAAAAGATCAGAATGTGAGATGGTAAATCTAAAACAACTCGGAAAAAAAAGTAAAATTATGCTACAAATCCTATTTCTACGTATTTGATCAAAATAATGTTTTCCCAGGTGTAAGAAAACTCTATTGAAATGTACCAAAAGAAGAAAAATAGAAATGAAAACTATCCCAACACCCCAGCTAGTATGGTCTAGAATGGTTGTCAATGTCCTCCTAGGAGAAATAATGTAAATTTATATTCGTAGGGTGAGTACACATGTATATTCATTAGGGAAAACCAGAAGATCTCATGAACTAGTAGAGAGGAATTCTAATTCCTTATTAGAAATAGAGATAATTAAAGCACCTAGAAGGAAAATATCCACTCATCTTCACCAAGGTATACTCCCCAAATAACAAAAGTATAGTAAATGTAACTTTAATAGCACATTAATATTTGATTACCCGGTATTGATTTCCCACGTGTTATTTGGGATTACTGACATGTCAAACCTCCCCCTCTAATTTCACTACAGCCCCAATACCTCACCAAAAACAACATTGTGGGCCACCACAACCACACATCCCCCGATGCAAACACCTAGCCCACAAAGACCTTGCATCCTTCGTACAAACACATGGGCCATCACAACCATACATGACCATGCCCGAAGACACATGGTCTAGAATAACTACTGCTATATCCAAGGACCCATGTGACATATCCTGAAGACACATGGAAAACAAACCTTCCCACACACACCTAGTTCAAAAACCACAACATAGCCTTCCCAATGAATTTTTGTCAATAATGGATCTCAATCCATCATTGCCTACTTGGAGAGACTTGGGATAACTGGGAGAGGGGGTATAAAAGGAGATAATAACCATCCACTTGTAAGAGTGTTGGGAAAACACCCTTCCCCATGAAATGGGGGTGGTCGGCATGAAGTTCTCAACATGGGATGGGGTACGTATAAGAAACACAAAAACAAAATATTTACGTGTAGGTAATAAACCACTCAACCCAACCTAAGGGTTCTACAACCATCCCTTACACAAACACCGTCATTAGTATTCATACATGCACAAATTCACAACAGCCATAAGTAGAGAAAAACCATTGATCCCATTCGTGTTTTTATGATCATGTGAATTTGATACAAACAGTTATCCATTACTGGTAAACTCACAAGCACATTCACAGGCCAAATCAACTCTGGACTAAAGAAGAAAACACCCAAACAACTATTTAAACATTCAAACATAGTTATCTTGTAATGTCACAAAAACAAAAGGGATATGTGATATTTCTCATAGTATAAGATCCAAACCATTCCCTAACATATTACTCCACATGGCCTCAGATTAAGAAACCAAACAGTGCTCAGTAAGGGATCTCATCCCTATCCACGTCACCCAATAAGGTGTCAAAAAAATAACCACCATGCATATTACTATAACAGAGCAATGGAGTTTTCAGTTTTATCCACACATTTCTATAAGTTATTTATTACTGTTTGTTTAACCATGGTGATCACAAAAATAATATTGTTCATTGGGAATCCATTTAATCAAAAAAGTTTACATGATTAACCAATTATCCATGATACAACCATTTAATTATAGGATTAACTAGAATAGAAGAGGATCATTATTATGTAAGGAAGGACCACCAACAATAAATATTTTCAGTGGACGAATGCCTATACAATTCTTAGCATAGAAAAAAGGTACAACACAGTAATAACAACATCATTCCCACTTATTCATTCATTAAAGGGTCCTTAATTAATTTCTTTAAATTTGGTTTCAACTATATCATTGGGAATCCTCATCATACCCTCCCCGCATAATACAGAATAAAGAGAGACAAAGGGAAACCCTAGCCCGATTATAAATTATTTTATATTTTCTCCCCACATAAAGAATTGAGGATGCATGACTTGTAGGAAAAAAGAAAACTCAAAGGCTTCAATCTGGAGTGGGATGTTGTCCAGAACGGGCACACAATTCCTCTCCAGATGAGGGCATCCAAATTTACTAAGGAAAAAGAAGATTTCGATGAATAAAGGGGCCTCTGTGTGTTAAAAGTACCAATCCTGTAGTTATGGAATATGAAATCTCAAATTTCCTAAAATGAGGACCATGTATTCACCATTCAGATGGCCGGTTACACACATTGGGAATATCTTTAATTTAATAATTATCCTCATAGATAGTGGAGATATGTTCTATGATTTAATAGATACCTCGTAAAAAATGAAAATTGAGCATGTGGGAAATAGATGGAAAGCATGAGGAATGGATTAACACCCAAAAAAGGGAACACATTTTTGTAAAAGAAGGGTAGTCCAAATAATGTGGGTTTAGAACATCTTTAATTGGATTTAAAATGTCCTGAAACATTTATTAAAACATAAATGAGTAATTACTTGAAAACTGGGGAATAAAACCCCAACATCCTCTGGCACCTTTTAGTGATGCACTGATCTGGTGGCCCTCCTATCATTGACCCACCGATCAATGAAACACCGATCAGTTCAGCTGATCAGTGACATGCTGATTTGTAAGATCAATCTGTGACACACTGATCAGGGGCACCAATGGGTGACACCATGATGAAACCCTTACACTAACCTCAACACCCTCATGACCCACCAAAGGATTCCAGGACACCCAAAACATCATAATTTGGAAAAATAATGGACTAGGAGATTTTAAAACAATATAAGGAATTTTATCTTTTTTTATTTCATGTATTTTATTACACATCATGATATTTTTTCTTTATTATAACTTGAATCATTTTATATACTTTCATGTATCTTTGTATATTATATAGAGTTTCCCATTTCTTCTATGTTTTTTTAGTTATTATATTTATCATCTACTATTCTATCATTCAGTGAAATTACTTCCCATGTTTAGTTATTTATTTATTACATATTATTATTTCTATTATACTATAATTAAAATGGTATAGTCTCCACAAAATACCATCATTAGACCCTCACTGCTAGTCTACATCCTCTGTTGTATGCGAAGGCACGCTTGAGGCCATGTGGTGACAAATCCATATAATGGTTTCATAGTTAGTCTGGACGGTACATTACAATGTTGTATTATAGATTTTGTTTCCAATTTTATTTCTATTATGGGTGGGTATATAGGATATGCTGAATTTGAAAACTCTTTGTAAATATATGTGTATGGGAGTGATCAACACAGACACAAGGAAAATACCATGTGGAAGTAGATGATACTCTTGTTCATGATATTCATTGTTATAATTGATTACGATTTCACCGTGAGTGATTGAAATACATTCCTCTACTTAATGATTTTTATATGTATTATATATTACTCTTAACCAAATATGGAATGGATTTTTCAGTAGAAGCATCATTTTAGAATCATAGAGATTCACATTGCATATATATTGCATTTCTAGGATGTTTGTGTTATATTGAAGTATCTTGTTAGATTATTATAATAAATTTTATATGCTATGTTAAATAATTTTAGTAACATGAATAGTTTTTCACTATCCTAGGTAATTATTTAAAATGAATTTTTTTATAACACGTGGTGTGTTTTATTTAGCATGTTTTCTGGTACAATACGTGTTTATGAATATGGTACCATATTTAACATGATTAACTTCTTAACATGATTGGGTAATTAATTTTAATGCATAATCATTATTTCATATACTTTACATATACTTCATGATTCGGGTCCTTTCCAACATATGTAGTATTTTCCATTGATATTTGTCAATCTTTTGTTTTTATTTGGCATGTTTACCAATACTATCTACTTATGATGGGAAACCTAGAATTATTATTTTTTATAAAAAATTTGTTATTAAAGATAAAAAATAATCATAAATGGTGTTTATATATATATATTAACGATGACATATTAAATAACCAATCATGATATGTTTTGTCTGTGCACCATTGGTTTTGTGGAATGAAGAAAACTGGTCGTAATTAAATGGGAACCAACATGGAATCTATGATGTGGATGAGTGATATATAATGTTGAAAATTTTGACAAATATAATAAAACCATATTTTTGATCATGATATATATAGATATTATTGTATACATATAATTTTTTTTAACAATATCTCTTATATAAATTGGTTTCTTATAGACCATTTACACAAGGCTGCCTTAGTTTCTCAATCTCGAACTGTCATATTTTAGAGATATACCTAACTCGAACCATATAGGTTATCCATAATGATTTGTACATAAGTGATAATACCATTATTAGTGTTTTAAAAGTCGTAATTTTTTTCAAAAAAATGGGGTTTCATTTAGACGAACACAAACTAGTTTAGTGGGGCCATTTTACATAACTTTTGCTTTATCTTTTACGTTTAGCACTTATCACATTAGGTGTATTTTTATGCTAAATGGATATAGTCATTTAAGTGTCTAAAAAAAATTGGTTTCACATATAGAGATATGGTTGAATCTATCCTGATTAGTACCCTAATCATATAATAAAAATCATTTAATCCAGTTTCCATCCATGCTTATGTAAGGAGTTAGTTAATTAAAATGCCAATTTCAACCTAAAGGGTGTATTCCTCTATAGATTAGAGTTTAACTTTTGTAACTATGATCAACCGTGTAAACCATAGTTGTAAATAAAGTGGATAAAATTAATCTATTAGATAAACATCATATTAATGACTTGATATCAGAAAAATAATTAATGTTTTAAAGGATGTTTGATAAAACATTCCACATACCTTATAGAATTCTAAAAATAATGTACCATGTATAATATTTTTTATTGACTGGTACATGATTCCAATTTATGATTTTATAATGAATAAATAATTAAATCTAATTTAAGGTAATGTCATAAAATGGATTCTTATGTAGTAACTTTTGTCTTATCCCTCTTGTAAGAAAAGAATAAATGTTATCTTGAAACTTCTCTAGAAAATAAACGTAATCATTTATTATGGTCATATTCAATTATATCATGAACTTAAATGACCTCTCATTAATCTTAGTGACCATTTAGTTCTAAACCCACATATTGGTTTGACACAAAATGAATCTGTTATAGGCTAGCTTGAGGGTGGTTGAATAATCAGAGCATTAAAACATAGTTAAAATTTGTTAGCCTTGTAACGAAAGGTGATATTCGGTTGCTGATGTCCACAGTAGAAATATTATTTTTCACAAAAATAATTTGATTTTATTGTTGGTCATGAAATGTTGTCACCCTTTTTTACATGTGTGTTAAATATAAAATTCTCAACACCACTAGGTTAGAAATTCCAAGGGCATGACCAACAATTTAGTAGGCTGTGTGACCACTCTTCTTCTTCCTCTTCTATGTTGTATGACATGGAAGGTTATTAGCCCATTTTATAGTCATGTAATAATATTAATAAGGGAAAATAATCTTTACATTACATTAGATACTTGACTCATATGGCTGATAAAACTATGAATTTATCATCGAAGTGAAATTTTACTTGTAAAATCATAAGTAGTATGTGTTGATGCACGTGGGGTCCATCGATATTCAGAAATGGTACAATGAGATAGCTGAGATTAACCAAATCATTAAACCACAAGATGTTACAATATATTCCTTGGTAAAATCTATATTAGTGTTAAATTGGAGGTAAAATAAATATTGTCTTGTCCAAATGTTCAACATGATGTTCGAAATTAGATCAAGTGTTTTGACACAATGGTCAGTTGTTTTGTTCTTTACGCCGAATGCTATGACATGAATGGATTTAACTCTGGAAGTTTAGTACCCCCAGTTTCTGGTATGTAACCCTTTTATATGATTTTTATGTTCTTAAAGTACATGGGATATGTTGAGAGGAATTTTGGGAGACCTTTAAAGTGAAATAAGGAATAATGTGGGGATACCTGGGCTGTGCACAGTTTGCGAAACCATACGAATGACGTGCAGGTGATGGTCACTTAGACGGAGGAGAGCACACTGTGTGCGCACAGTTTGGGAAAACCATGTGATGTGGTCGTGCGTGGAGGATGGTCAAGCCAGAAGCTAACACATGGTTAGCGCACGGTTTGTCAAACCGTGCGGACAAACCGTGCAGTTAGTTAAAGTATGGTCATAAAATTGTACATCTAACTCGTTTTGCATTTAAGTGCCTCGTTTAAACCTCATATGAGGCCCTAACTCAGAATTACCCTCCTTTGAAGGATTGAGGACTTCCTCAAGGCGTTCCGGAGGCGATTCGAAGGGTTCTCTTGACGAATCGAAGCCAGATCCTTAAGGTATGTTATTGTTCATGACAGTTTCTTAGATCTACTTAGATCTACTTCTCCTCTTCTCTCGTTTTCTTAGATATACGCCTAATATGTGTAGATCTAAGGGTGTGGATTCCAAATATGACATGATTTGGTCTTGTTTGTGTTAGGAGGAGAGATCCAAGGAAGATTCTTGGAGTTTTGACACGGTGTTCTTGAGCTTTCTTCGACCGTTGGTTGGTTTCGCCCAAATTTTTGAGGTAGGTGGCTTCACTCTCGATTCCTCTTTCCTAGAACATGAAGGCTTAGTTAAAATTGATTTAACTGCTTGGTTTTGATTGTAAAATTGTGGTGAAAATCATGTTATAAATCTTCTTTAGTGAAGATTTATGTGTTTTCATGGAATTGTGGAAATTGAAAGAATGGTTTGTGAAAAGTGATTGGGTTCCTTGATTTTAAAATGTTGATTTTAAAATATGGATTTTCTAGATTTGGAAAATAGTTGGCGAATAAAAGGTTTTCAATAAAAGGGCTGGTTTATTGAAATGGTTTTGGCCTGTTTGAAATGGTGTGGTTTTTGTGCATACATGGTGTGTGTGTGTTCAAATTGCATTTACGGGGCTTGGTTGAAATATGACTGTGTGCTTGGTGCCAAAAGTGTAATGGCACATGCGGAATATTACCTTGTGACAACATGGTAGATCGACGACAGACCGCTCATGTGTATGGAACTGTCGTAATGATGCATGCATGGGTGATGATGTGATTATGTGGAATGAAATGTTTTCCCCAAGGTGGAAATGTGGTTTTGATTTGGGAACTTGGTTTTGGTTCTTTTTATGGAAGAGATGGATTTTGGTTGGAAGAATGGTTTTGTTGGAAAAATGGATTTGATATGAAACTTGTAATATTGTGAACTGTTTTGGAACTGTTTTATATAAATTGTTTCGTGTGAATGTGCTAACATGTTTTATCCTAGAGGCATGGGTTGGGAATTAATCGGGGAAAACCTACTGAGTTTCATTACTCACCCCCTACTTTGGAACGTTGGTGCTTTTGCAGATGTCTTTTACTGGGATGTTGGCAAGGGAAAGGTGGCAGACGTGTTTAGCACTACTTTTTGATTTCTTGAGCTATTGGTAGAGTTGGAGCATGGAGCTTGTGGAGCCTTGGAGTACTTTTTGTCATTGAGTCTTGCCGGTTCACTTTCCATTGTTTCCTATGTTTTAGTTTTGGTTTCGGCTGTTGCACTTTTTTTGAATTAAAATGGAATAAATTGATGAACTATCTCGTTTTTGAATCATGCATCATATAGTGGTTCATGGGAGATGTTTGTTTAGTTTTCGTTGTTGTTTGTTGTTTTCATTCAAATGGTAAATCGTCCCCCATGTGTTTTGAAACCCTTCAGCATTTATTGCCATCCTTTGGAACCTTGGGGACGTCTCTTAAGGCCATGTAATGACTCGTTGAGCTCTCAATCCAATCAGAATTGGTGGGTCATTACAAATGGTATCACTCTGGACCTTCATTTGAGGTAAAACTGGTACCAGCTTGTTGGGTCCTTGCCCAACAAGTGGCCATTGATGTTCTTGTTCTTGGAGTTGAAATTACTTCTTGTCTATTCCTTGGGTTGGAATATTAGAAAGGAGTAGGATTTTCGGAACTTGAATGGTATAGCATAAAAGGACGTAGCTAACCCTTTTATGTTGAACTTCAAGTTACCAGGGTGTTGTGTACATAAGTGTTTTGGATATAGTTCTAGAATGTTGGATATATCATTGTCATGGGTTTAGCCAATGAAATGAGAATGACATGCATGGTAGAAGAATGACTTCCCATTAAGAATGCATATATCATTTTGATAAATGGATTATGTTTTGATGCAAAAGAGTGATTTCTAAAAATGTCAAGAATGTTTCCAAATTAAAGTTTTTGAGAAGATAATGGTTGATGTATTTTGAAAATAGATTGATTTTCAAAAGAAAGAAAAGATTTGTTTTATAAATGGTTTGAAATAAATGTTGTGATGGTGATGTGATAGAAATTGAAATGCTAATCCTTTAGTTGATAGGAAGTGAGACTAACAGCATGCATTGTTTGAATAGAAAATGGAACCTGTTAGACGTCATAGAAAAAAAACAAAAGAGGCTGCGGAGAATGTGGTCGCACCTGAGCCACAGGTGAACTAGAAGCCAGTCCAAAGCATATTTCAATCATTTCAGGTTGTGAACACTAGGAATCAGATGGATGAGTCAAAGCATGTAGACCATTCCGTCAAGTTCTAGAAGCAGAACCCACCCATCTTTCAGGGTGATTCTAAACCAGAAAAGGCTGTGGTGTGGCTAAGCATGTTGAATCGCATCTTCAATTTCATTATCACACCAGTAGAGCTAAAAGTAATTCTAGAAACATATATTATAGAGGATCTTACAAGACAGTGGTGGGAGATGGTGGAACAGACTAAGGTGGATCAAGGCCTAAGATTGGAGGAATTTGAGGAATTGTTTAATAAACAATTTTGTCCTCACACGTTCAAAATCCAGAGGACAAATGTATTTTTCAGCCTGAAGTAGGAGAATCTCTCTGTCAAGAAGTATGCAGCTAAATTCATGAATTTAGTACGCTTTGCACCAGAGGTTGCTGCATGTGTGTCGCTGAAGGCACACATTTTTGAATTTGGGTTGCAACAAGAGATTCGCTCGAAAATAGCTATGCTCTGTATTATGGATTATACGAAGATGGTAAACAGAGTAACAGTTGCTGAAAGAGGAATCTCAGGAGTTATGGGAGGAGGAAGTATGATGATACCCACAGGAACATATGGGAACTCTAATGCTGGAAACAAGCGGAGAGGGACACCTACATCCAAGGTGGGAGTGCAAATCATAATCAAACAGCTAGATCGGTAAATATTCCTCCATGACCCATGATGAAAGCCGAGTGTTTTCAATGTGGTGAAATTGATCACATGAAACAATAATGTACAACACCACCGAAAGCATGTCACCATTGCAACAAGATGGGACATCTTCAGTGATATTGTCGCAGTGATCCGAGGTCGGGTGTGCGTGACACAACCCAGGTGTCACAAGCATCCTTTGCTTCGACAGGGCGAGGACAGCAAAATAAGTCTCGCCAATAGAAAAGAGCTAGTTATGGTGATTCTAGGAATGCCATGACTCCTCAGGCATGGAAATATCAACAAGACAAGAATGAGCAATGTGAATCAACAAATCAATTGTATGGAGTGGAACATGTGATTCTGGATGATTAGTCTGGACCGTCTACGGTGATAGGTACGATTCTATTGAATTCTACCATCATGAAAGCATTTTTCGATACCGGTGCATCACATTATTTTCATTCTTATCGTATTTCTGATTTTCAAAACTTAAAAGTTGAAATGATTACCTATGTGATAAAACACAAAACAACTCTCGATGAAAGAGAATGTAGTGCCTTCGTGTGTAGAGAATGTTCTATAACTGTTGATCAAGCTAAGCTGAAATGGGATTTCTTTGTGTTGGATATGGATGTCTATGATATAATCCTGGGTATGGATTGGTTGAAAAAGTTCAGGGCTCACATAGACTGTTATAGAAGAACAGTCAGTTTCGCAACTAAGGATGGTGTTGAGCATCTCTTTATAGAAGAAAGAGTGGTGAAGATAGGTTCAACGGGATTGTTGGCACAAACAATGGTAACGATCTCTTACCAGTTGGCTACGTTAAACATGGAATCGATGGACAAGATCGTGAGTAACAATTTTCCAGTAGTTGTGGATCATTTTCCAGATGTTTTTCTTGAAAACTTCTCGGGGTTACCATTAGTAAGAGAAGTAGAGTTTATGATTGATATCTTACCGGGGATTGGTCCTATATCACTTCCATCTTATAGGATGGGACCAAAAAAATTAAAGGAATTGAAAGTGTAGTTAGAGGAGTTGGAAGGAAAAGGATTTATTCGACCATGCATGTCTCTGTGGGAAGCACATGTTTTGACTATATAGAAAGCAGATAGAACCTTGAGGTTATGTGTGGATTATTGTAAACGTAACCAATATATGATAAAGAATAGATATCCACTTCCACACATTGATGACCTGTTTGATCAATTGAGGGGCGCTCAGTGGTTCTATAAGATTAACTTACGATCACGATATCACCAATTGCGAGTTCAGAAGGAGGATATTCCATAGACAGCTTTCAGAAGAAGATATGACCACTACGAATATGTTGTCATGCCTTTTGGTCTAATGAATGCTGTAGTGGTTTTCATGTCTTTGATGAATCAGATATTTCAGCAATATCTGGATTCTTTTGTTGTGATGTTTCTCGACGACATATTGGTGTATTCAAGAATAAGGGCTGAGCATGAGAAACACTTGGAGATAGTTTTGGAAATCTTGAGTGACCATCAGTTGTACAACAAATTATCAAAGTGTGATTTTTGGATACAAGAGGTACGCTTTCTGGGCCATGTTGTTTCTGAGAAAGGTGTTTCAGTGGATCCAGAAAAGATATAAGTTGTTCTTTCTTGGAAACCACCGAGGAATGTATTTGAGATACGTAGTTTTCATGGTCTAGATGGTTATTATCAACTCTTTATGCATGACTACTCAAGACTAGCTTCACCTATGATAGGATTGAAAAAGAAGAACAATGCATTTCAATGGGCTGAGGAATGTCAAAGATCTTTTCAAGAGTTGAAAACGCGTCTTACATCAGCACACATCTTGATCTTTCCAGAATCAGGATTAGGGTATGTGGTGTATTGTGATGCTTTAGGAATAGGGTTGGGTTGTGTTCTCATGCAAGGAGACCATGTTGTTGCTTATGGGTCAAGGAAGTGTAGGGTGCACAAGAAGAATTACCCAACACATGACTTGGAATTGGCTGCAGTCGTCCATGCTTTGAAGACATGGAGACATTACCTCTTTGGTGAGAAATTTACTGTGTTTACGGATCACAAAAGCATGGAACACATTTTATCATAACAAGATTTGAATATGAGGCAGAGGATATGGATGGAGTATCTTCAAATGTTCAACTTCGACTTAATGTATACACAGGGTAAGGGCAATTCGGTGGCCGATGCACTAAGAAGGAATTCGTACACTAAATTAGTAAAAGAAGCTTCAAACAAATGGTAGCTGATGTCAGTCTTAGCCGACATGCATATGGAATATGAAAACCAAGGTGATGTTGCAGTTTTCTTTTCAACCATGCTTGTTCTTGATTTGGTGGAGAGAGTAAAGGAGGCACATACATCCGATATAGACTGTGTCACAATGAGTTCAGAACTCAATGGTGGGGAGACCATTGAGGGATGGAAGCTGGACGAGAGTTTAGTTTTGCGGTTTTGAGATCAGATAGTTGTACCTTTAAATAATCAAGAACAACTCCTTCATCCTCACCACCATTCCCGATGGGATGTACAATCAGATACACATAAGAGGTACAAGGCGTTGAAGACGCAGTTTTGGTGGAGCGGCATGAAAAGGAAGGTGGCCGAGTTCGTCTCATTATACTTAACTTGTTAGTAGGTTAAAGCAGAGCATCTGAGAACAGCTGGTATGTTATAGTCCATACCAATTCCATTTTGGAAATGGGATCATATAGAAATGGATTTGTTATGTGTCTTCCAAGAATTGTTGGGAAACACAATGCCATTTGTGTGATAGTGGATCGTCTAACCAAGTCGGCCCATTTCATCCCTATTCGTGAAACTCATACGGTGGAAGATCATTCAAAAATATATATCTGGGAAGTGTAAAGAGACATGGTGTACCGGTTTCAGTAATTTCAAACAGAGATCCGAGGTTCACATCTCGTTTCTGGAAATCCTTACAATAAGCCCTTGGGACTCAGTTGACTATGAGCACTACGTATCATCCTCAGACGGATGGTCAATCCGAGCGGACGATACAAATGTTGGAAGACACGTTGCGGGCGTGTGTAATGGATTTTGGTGGCTCATGGGAGGAGCATATACGCTTAGTGGAGTTCTCATACAATAATAGTTATCCAGCTTCAATACTCATGGCTATATTTGAAGCATTGTATGGGCGTCCGTGTCATTCTCGACTATGCTGGGTGGAAACAGGTGAACCATCACTATATGGGCCGAGCCTTGTCCAAGAAACAACAAAGAAGATTTAGTTGATACAAAAGAGGATGAACATGACACAGAGTAGATAGAAATCCTATGCAGATCATTGTCAAAGACCCTTGTCGTTTGCGGTGAGTGATCATGTCTTATTGAGGATCTCTCCGAGGCTTGGACATCGTCATTTCGGCAAGCAGGGAAAATTATCTCCCCAGTATATAAGCCCTTTTGAGATTCTGGAACGAGTTGGAAAGGTGGCATATCAGTTGGCATTAGCACCACGGTTCAGTTCAATGCATAATGTGTTCCATGTATCTCAGTTGAAGAAGTATCAACCCGATCCTGACTAAGTGATCAGATGGGATCACGTTGACCTAGAGCCAGATGCTTCATTGGTACATATCCTGGTGTGGATTGTGGATAGGAAGGATAATGTCTTGTGTGGAAAAAGCATCGGTCTGGTGTGGGTTTTATGGAAGCATGTACAGATTCAGGAGGAGACTTGGGAACATGAGAAAGATATGAAAGACCACTGGCTAGAACTCTTTCAAACAAGCGATGGTGTTCTACTTTCTGAGGACGGAAAGGCCAATGGTGGGGAGAATTAGTACCCCCAGTTTCTGGTATGTAACCCTTGTTTTTTGCTTTTTAAGTTCATAAAGTACATCAGATATGTTGAGAGAAATTTTGGGAGACTTTTAACGCAAAAAAGGGAAAAATGTGGGGACACATGGGCTGCACATAGTTTGCCAAACCGTGCTGAAGTCGTGTAGGTGATGGTCTCCTGGACAGAGGAGAGCACACTATGTGCACACGGTTTGGGCAAACCGTGCGATGAGGCTGTGCATGTAGGATGGCCAAGGCTGAAGAAAATGAACAGTTTTTCAAACCCTGCAGACAAACTATGTGGTCACTTAAAGTTAGATCCTAAAATTGTGGATCTAATTCATTTTTCCTTTAAGTTCCTCATTTAAACCTCCTATATATCCCTAACTCAATATTACACCCCCTTAAAGGTTGGAAGACTTCCTAAAGGCATTCCAGATGCGATTCCAAGGGTTCTCTTGACGAATCGAAGTCGGATCCTTAAGGTATGTGATCGTTCTTGATGGTTTCTTAGATCTACTTAGATCTAATTATCCTATTCTCTATTTTTCATAGATCTACGGTCTTTATGAATAGATCTAAGGGAATGTATGCAAAATATGACTTTATCTGGTCTTGGTTGTGTTAGGAGGAGAGATCTAAGGAGGATTCTTAGAGTTTTGACCTAGTGTTCTTGAGCATTCTTCGACCGTTGGTTGGTTTCGCCCAAATTGTTGAGGTAGGTGGCTTCACTCTCGATTCCTATTTCCTTGAACGTGAAGGAATAGTTCAAATTGATTTAGATGGTTAGTTTTGATTGTGAAATTGTGGGGTAAAGCATGTTATAAATATTCTGTAGTGATGATTTATGGGTTTTGATGGAATTGTGTAAATTGAAAGAATGGTTTGTGAAATGTTATTGGGTTCCTTGATTTTAAAATATTGATTTTAAAATATGGATTTGTTGGATTTAGAAAATAGTTGGTGAGTAAAAGTTTTTCAATAAAAGGGTTGTTTTATTGAAATGGTTTTGGCATGGTTGAAATGGTGTGGTTTTTGGGCATACTTGGTGTGTGTTTTCATATTCCATTTATGGGTTTTTGTTGAAATATGACCTTGTTCTCGGTGCCAAAAGTGTATTGGCACATGGGGAATATTACCTTGTGAAAACTTGGTAGATCTACGAGAGACCGCCCATGAGTATGGAACTGTCATGATGATGCATGCATGAGTGATGATGTGTTTATGTGGAATGAATTGTTTTTGCCAAGGTGGAAATGTTGTTTTGATTTGGGAAATTTTTTTGTTCTTTTCATCGAAAATATGGTTTTGGTTGGAAGAATGGTTGTGTTGGAAAAATGGATTTGATATGAAACTTGAAATATTTTGAGATGTTTTGGAACTGTTTTATATAAACTGTTTCGTGTAAATGTGCTAACATGTTTTATCCTAGTGGCATGGGTTGGGAAGTCCTCGGGGAAAACCTACTGAGTTTCATTACTCACCCCCTGCTTTGGAACGTTGGTGATTTTGCGGATGTCATTTACCAGGATGTTGGCAAGGGAAAGGTGGTACACATTTTTAGCACTACTTAGTGATTTCTTGAGCTATTGGTAGAGTTGGAGCATGGAGCCTGTGGAGCCTTGGAGTATTGTTTGTCATTGAGTCTTGCCAGTTGTCTTTCTGCAATTTCCTCTGTTTTAGTTTTGGTTTCCACTATTTCACATTGGCTGGTTTAAAATGGAATAAAAGGATGAACTATCTTGTTTTTAAATCTTGCATCATATAGTGGTTACTGGGAGAGGTTTGTTTAGTTTTTGTTGTTGTTGGATGTTTTCATTCAAAGGGTAAATCGTCTCCCATGTGTTTGGAAACCCTTCGGCATTTATTTCTAGCATTTGGCACCTTGGGGACGTCGCTTAAGGCCATGTAATGACTCGTTGAGCTCTTAAGCCAATCAGAATTTGCGGGTCATTTTAGGAAGAGTGTCACATGTGCATCTCAAGTAAATATGGTATTTCATGCTTTTAATAATCTAATATTTCTCTTATTTGGGATTAACACTTTATGAATGTGTGTTTTCAACATATAGGACCCATAGACAGTGGTTGATGGAGTGTGTTCCATGGGATAATTGACCATTTTTCGTTAAATCTGACAACTAAGACCATCTTAATGTGGGGACATCACCTCAATGGGGATAAAGCGTGTCCTAATCGGTAGAAAAAAATATAATCAATAATGTACATTTAGAATAAGTGAGGTATTGTTTTAAATTCCCATGAGGCTGGTCGGTTAGATATCAAATCAGTGCTTTTGAGGTTTTAGGAAGAAGATATGGTTGATTGGGAAACATATTGACAACTTTCATTATGTAATGATAGTGTCTTAGGTCTTCTCAAAAATTATTTATATCCTATTAGTTCACTCTTTCCATAGTGATGATCGTGAACCCCATATTTTCTTCATCCTAGATATGTTATAGGAGTTCTTGTTATACAGAAACATAAAGATTAAAGTTCCCACAATTTTTTAATAAGTAAACAATATAAGAAGATATTCTTCTATAGTGTGGTGAGTTATGAGTTGTCGTTATAATGAGTGATACTTTGGTTACCATGTATGAATGTATTGGACATACTCAATAACACCGGTGGACCCTTTTTCTTGACTTCCTAGTGGATTTTACTTTGGACTTGGTTAGTGTTCTTGATGTTTGGATGTTCACCTTTGTAGCTATGTCTCAATTGAAATATCAAGAACCAGGTTGGTCCACCATCCAACTTGACACCCAACCTGATTCATGGAATGTTCTGAAGTTTGTTCCTGATCCCCACGGGATGAAAGCATGTTCTAGGGTATCATGAAAGTAATATGGGAACTATTTCCATTTATTACATAAAAAGAAAAAAAATCAATGAATAATAAACCAAAAATGATTAATCCAAAATGAAACAGGCCATAAAAATATTCGTATTCAAGTTAACAATTTTATATAAGAAAACCAAAATGGGTAATCATAAAAATGGGAAAAGACTTTATCTTAAATATTACCATACACTACTAGGATCATCGACCTCGAGCCATCACCATTACACCTGCGTGGGAAGACCACTAACATCCCAAACCACCAAATTCAAAAACCTTTCCATTACTTAGATAAAACATTACCAAGTATAATTATTCCAAAAGGTGTAAGTATGATGTGATCCATAACCCAAAAAGATCCCACCCAAAAAATAGATTCTATGCTATAACCATAATAAGATAAATTACCATGCATGTTATATAAAACAAACTAGATTAATTTATTTAAATAAAATGTTTTTTATAAAAGAAAACTTGTTTTCTTTTCAAAAAACTAAAAATTATACCATATACCGATGGTTTATGCAATATCACAAAAAAGAACTATGTCTTGGGAAAAACATATAGAACTAGCTCGAGTGGGAACCTTGGTATATTGTATCTATGTGAAATGTGGAATAATAGTGATAATGTATAATATACTCATGCATAATCCACTAAAGTGGGGAGGAATCCAAATATTCTAGTGGTTCTAGATATCACACTAATTTATTTAGTGTTTCATCATCAATCCTACTAAAGGAATTCAACAAACACCACATATGATTCAACTAGAGTACTCTTCCTATTCCATCCACATAGATACCCAAGTTTCCACTTTGTGATCAATTTGAATTCAAAATATCACATTGATCACAACAATTCACATAAAGAAATTCCAATCAATGAAAACACACAAGAAAAATCACTATTTTCACAGCCAAAACCACTTCCAAAAACCAACACACATCAAAACCATCCCAAAATGTATTTTGAACCAATTTTATAGTTTATAAAACATCTTGAATATTTTAGAAAACACCTTTTAGAAGAACAACAAGGGTTCACACATGAAACACACCAAATTACCTTTTAAAATCCCATTTTATGCAATAAACATATCCAAAACCCTTAAAAACACATTTCCATGAAAAAATTAAATCAAAAAACAAATTTTAACTCTCAATAATGCATATAAAATTAATCATAAAATGTTAATGCATGGAACCACCTACCCTAAATGAAGAAACATTTGGAAAACAGTTCTAAAAGAAACATCACCATAATAGAACCCTATAATAGAAATATTGAACCATAAATGTTAAGATCATACTTTAAAATTTATAATCTTACTCTAAAAAAACACCCAACCCATTGTTAAAATTAAACTCCAAGAAAGTGTAATAAATAACCAAGAAGAGAAGGAGAAATCAAGAAATGATGGACCTACATGGAGTTTCATGGTGATTCCCAACCAAATACACCTCAAAATGGACGTCTTTGTGAGAAAGAGGTGGGTTGGAGGCTCCTAGGTCTGAAAATCCAAATTGGGGAAATAAGGGTGGATTTGGTGTTAAATAATAGAATGGTAAAAAGGTAAGGAATCAAAATTTAAATGTCCTAGACCAGTCGCATGGTTTTCACACACAATTTTCCAATCCATGAGACAAAAATGTACCCCTCAAATTCCAAGAGGCACCAAGCATATGGTTTTCCTAAATGACATGAATTTCCATGTGAAATCCATAGGGTAGATACTACTTTAAATCAGCCATTGATGGAACATTTACCTGGGTAGGGGCGCAGAATTTCTACTAACTGTATACCAACCGTTCACCTCATGTTATTTTACAAATTTTCTAAATTTTTCTCCAAAAAAAATATGGAAATCAAATAGAAAATGATAGACCCACAAATTAGAAGAATACTTTAATAAAAATCATGGTTGTGACAATTCTTCCCACCATGAATAAATTCATTCCCAATAAATTCATTCCAATGCATGATTAGAGAATTAAATGTTGTATTCAATCTCAACACATGACTTCCACTACCATGTCTCATTCAAATACTTACCTTTCATCCAAAGAACTTGAACCAATGGATTATTCACCCCTCAAAGCACCTTCTCCTGAGAATCCACATTCCATATTGTCTTCTCAAACATAGAAAAATTGGGCTCTATATCCAAATATTTACAATTTATCACATGAGATAGATCTAGATTATTATTTTTCAATTACAAGACATGATAAATATTATGAATTGATGTCAACTACAATGAAAATGCTAACCTGTATGAAACATTTACAACCTATTCAGTGATCTCAAAATTTTCGACATTCACCACTTTTTGATTGCCTTACTATTCCAAAAAAAGTTGACCCAATAGAGGGTGGACTTCTTAGAACACCTGATCACCCATTGAAAACTCAATATCTCAATGTCATTGATTGGAATAAGACTTGGGTAATCTTTGGGCTATTAACAACTATAGTATGATTAGTTTGACGTTCTCTGGCTTCTCTTACACTACGCTTGGTCCCAACAACATGGTCTCACCAACCACCTCTCAACACAATGAAGACTGACATAGATGACCATAGAAAACCACAAAATGAGGAATTTAGATATAGGATCGGTAACTGTTATTATATGAAAACTCAAAGAATCTTAAATGGTTATACCAAGAACCTATGAAATACAAGACACATGCTCAGAGCATGTCTTAAAAAATCTGATTTTTTCTGTTCTATCTTACTATCCATTTGAGGATGGAATTCCATTCACAATTTGGATTTTGAACCCATTTACCGCTAATATCCTTCCCTAAATTGTGATATGAAATAGGGGTCCTTGTCCGAAACGATAGTCGACGGAACACCAAGAATCCTCACAATATCCTAAACATACAAGTGGTCGAACTCATCTACCTTAGCTAAATCTATGATCAAAATTGATGTAGGAAGACTTTGTCAATTGTTATATCACCACTTAAATGTAATTTTCCACCAGGGTGTATGAGTCAAGACATTAATGAAGTCCATGGAAATCTCGGCCCAATTATAGGTAGGAATGGGTAGAGGTTGAAGTAATCTCGATTTCATTTGATGCTCTTCTTTTACCTGCTAACATGTATAACACCTATATATGAAGTCTGTTTTATCTCATATCATATATAGTCACCAGAACTACTAATGCACATCATAATACATATTTGGGGCTCTAGGATGAATACCCACTATGATTGGGAGATATCATGCATCACTACTCAACACTTCACTTTTTCTACACTTTCAGCAGAACTTTTCGACTCCCTACATATTCGCCAACATTCACTTTTCTTATGGTATAAACAAAATAAAAATAAAACCCATAAAGTTAATTGGCCCAATGATGCGGCGTTAGATTTAGATCCTTCATAGAGAAAATATATGACGATCTTTTATGATCTGAATAAAATAAAAACTTCACCCCTTTGAGATAGAGGTGACACATTCTCAAATAATCAATCAGCACTACCAAATCCATTTCATGGGTCAGATATCTCTTCTCATGTGGTCAGTGTTAGGGACTGAAATATTCCACCACATGGTCATCATTTATATGCACACATCTGAGACCCATACCTGATGAATCACATTGAACCATGTGAAAACATCCATATTCTTGAAAGACCAACATATGAGTAGTAGTTACCCACTATTGATCTCATTGAAGGATTCTTGGAATTCAGGAAACCATTCAAATATCATCCCTTTATAGGTTAGAGCATTCATGGGTGATTCCATCTGAGAGAAGTCTTGAAAAACCACCTGTTATATCTATCCAGTCCTAGGAAAATTCTATTCTTAAAACAACTCTTCATTTTCTCCCCTCAAATAACTACAATGATATTCTTTGGGTCCACTAAAACCCCCTGTTCAATGACCCTATGGAAAAAAATTGTTTCCTCTTGATTCCATAAGGTACAATAAAAAAATTTGGCATAAAGACAATGGTCCAAGAGAGTTCACCATAAGATATGCAAATGGCACCCATGATCCTAGTCATAATCGGAATAAAAAAGGATTTCATCCAAGAATAACAAAATTAAAGAATCAATATTCATGTGGATCACCCTGATCATGAGATACATGAACACCAATGATGTATTTATCTATCCAAAAGGCATAAACAAGTACTCAAAATTGTTATACCTACTTCAGAAACCTATTTTCGGGACTCCCACTACTCACACCATGTCTTGCTGATAACACAACCAGATGTCTATCCAATAAAATAACCATTACATTCTTAACATATCAAATGGTGCCCAATTCCAGGAAAATGATACATGTTCATGATGGTTACCATATTTCGTTTCAGGTAATCTGCGCATAACTGGAGAGATCGATGGATCTTCTTGAAAAACATGACTAGGGTTTCCCAAAGAGAAATGTTCAGGGAAATTAATCCTTTGGATTTCATATCATCCATTTGTAAATTTAATTCTCTCAATGAGTGGGGGCCATTTGATAGGAGGGAAGTGATATCAACTATCTTCCTAATGCCATGTCTATAGAGAACTCCACATCTCGGTCTAGAGGCAGGCCTGATAAGTCATCTAGAAATACCTTTGGGAACTTATAAACCACATGAGGTAATCCACCCTTATAATTTCCACTACCAACAACCAATGTGAGAAATGAAACTATAATATGATAACACCTAACTCCATAAGTGGGGATCCTGCACGACCAGATCAAGGATCCCATTCACCAAGAAAAATGTGGGTACTACTATCTGGTGACTTGAAACTCACCCACCTTCTATAGTAATCAATATACCCCTAAAATCACAGCATCCAATCCATTTCAAGGATTACATAAAAAAGATAAAATACAACACAAAGAGATCCCACTCTAGCTCAATCATTGACATTGTGAGTGAAAAAAATGAAAAAATGAAACCATGCTATTTATTCATACCAAGAGGTGTCACCAATTCCATCACATAAGACATGTGCTCGGATGGAGAACCCAAAACACCAATATGAAAAATATAGATAAACAAAATATAATCACCACTATTAAAAAAATAGTATTTGTAGATGATAAAATAAAAATGGTACCATCAAAATTAAAAGGACCTGCATCTAGTTCTGTTGGTGCTAGATCCAAAATATGAAGCTTCCTCATATCAGCCGGAGCCTGAGGAAAACCACTATCCAGCGGTTCTACCTTGGAATTACATTACTCAGAATATAATCAATCCCTTCCACCAAATCCTTTTAATCAAGATCCCACTATACGGGACGTCTCTGTCTATGTTGAAATTCCAAAAGAATTGTCATATTCCACACCACTCTAAGAAGCATGTGTGGCCCAAAAGAACCTATACATGATACCTATAGATTCAAATCGATTATAGGGTCTCAGAGGAGACTTTCCAATATACTTTGTGTGCCCTTCATTCCCACCCATATAGTACACATCTGACTCAGCATTAGAAACCATGGATGGCCCAAGCTACCACCACCCTTCATTCCCTCAGTGTCCTACATCCGCTTCTTCTCTAATGACATGAAATTTCCCATTGTTGACACAGACCCAAAGTAACTAAACCTAAACTTATTATCAATATTCACTATATATTCATGGTAAAACACCTTAGTATAGGTCATCAGGATGAACAAAAAGACATGATAATTGATCTCTGGCTAAAACCCCCACCCCCTTGATCCTTTGAGACTTCATTTTATAAATTTAAATGATCTTATGTTCATAACAAACCAGACCAACAAAGAGATTTGTCTAATCCATCCTAGAAAAGTCCCCCTAAACAAGGTCCATAAATTTTAGGGAAACAAAATATAATAACACCTCAGGATAGTACTAATCATTGAAAAAACCCTGATCTACTTCCAGTTCATCAAATCACAATTTAATGTTTTCACCACCTAGTCCCCACCACCCCCAATTGGGAAATTCTAAAAAGAATAATTCACATTTCATCCAAGATTCCTCATGAGTTTCATGGTATTGAATCATTTATTCTATCTTCTCAATAAACTGCTATAATTCATGAGATTCTGTAATACCTCAGAAGGATGGCTACTTGTTCTTAAGGAAATCATATTCTTTGTCCTTCCAAGGACTAGGTTCAGCTTCTCTAACTCAAGCAGGACTGAAACCGCTCCCAATCACAACACCTAGACATCCCAGTCCACAAATTCTTCTAGTCTATGATCCATTGGTTAGGGAGAACCCCCTCTGACCTCTTCCCATGGATATAAACGATGTCTCAAGGGATCAATTTTTATACAGGAGGCAATAACCACATGAAAACCTTCATCACAACCAATATGAAAATTTTATAGCTATAACAACAAATATCAACATTCTATAAGTCCAATAAAATCAAACTAATCACAAATATAGAACATCCGAACTAGTCCACATCAACCAAGTGTCCCCATAAAGCCGAAGGCTTTCCCATCTCAGCTGGAGGAGAATTCAATAAAAAATCCTCACATCCCATGGAGACTCATGCCTTTTCATGATGTGTGATGGACATTATCCCAATTCGATACTAGAACATGAAGTCCCAAAATTTTCATTAAAGAGATAAACTTATTTCTTACATAATGGTATTTTATTTATAATTTTCTGATTTTAACTAATTTATTTTATGTATGACATAATGATGATGCAATAATTACCTTATTAATGAAATATTAACGTAATTGAGGTTATAAATACCCAAATAAATGTAATTTGAGACTTTTTATAAATTCCACTAATTTTATAGGTTAATATGAAATGTTATTAGTGATTTAATTAACATTTTTCTAACTAATCATGCTGTTATTATTTTCACAAAAATCAATTACAAAATAGTTTCAAAATTGACATAAAATAGTTTTTAAAACAAATAATATATTATTAATTGTAATTATATTCCATAAAATATAAGGATTCTCCAAATGACTTAGATAAGGTTATATATATTAATAATTATCCACTTGGGGTTCTTTTTTCTTGTTATAGAAAGTTTATTAACCATATAGTGTTAGAAAACAATAAGACACGGTAAAAGTTAAATTATTTAACTTAGAGTTAAATCTAAATAATAAGGGTAAAATAGTAACCTAAACTTGTCTAAAACCTATTGGTTGAGAGGAAATCGATCATTCCCAACCTTAACTTCTAAATAAATCAACTTGGAGATATTATAAACCGAATTTGACTCTATTATAAAATAATTTGTTTTCTATGGTGCCCCTCTCCTCCCTTATAAAAAGGAACCTCCTACCTCTCCTCCTCACACAATTTTTAGCGTTAAAGTTCAGCCAAACCCTTCCAATTTCCCTTCTCAACATCCGTAGAAACATAATAGTGGTCCTGGTATTCTTCAAAGACCAATCTTAGTGCCATAAGAGGAGGTTTCAAAGAGGTGTGTCGAATAAGAGGTAATATCTGTTACCGATTCTTTCAAATTTATTTCTTCTTATACATCTTCTTCATTAGTTGTTTCATTATGAAGTAATAACATAAGTATCACTCATATACTGATATGTTATTATAAATATGAAACAACCCTATTTCACATTCTATCCAACCTACGAAAAATTAAATCACTCCGCGTGCGTACATACAGAATACCGTCTCCACGCCGTGGTGTAATCTGTTTTCCACCACCACCATACATGGATTGGTATAATGGTGTAAATAATAACTATATATGATTATTGTAAATTCCTATTGATTCTGAAATAGTATACATACACTTCACTATAATTCCACGATCATGGGAACGATATCATTGCTCGTGCGTACGTACGGCCTACCGTCTCCATAATGTGATGCGACTCGTTCTACATGATCATTATTGAATAATGATTATATAAATGAATTGAATGAATAAATATGATATATATTACACTAATAATATTCTTTAAATGAGTTATCTATAACATAAAAATAATAATAAGAATGTATTCGACAAAAAAGGCATAAGAACAAAAAGCAATAAACACCCGAATAACAAGTAGCAATGAAATATTACTAATAAGTAGCTCAGAATATGACTATATTTGATATCCTACCAATGATTATGATTCTGTAATAAGTCAATTACATTATTTAAATCATTTTAAAGGAGGTTCGGACATGTACAATGAATATCAGACCTAAGGTGAGGGAAAATCTCACAATCTCATTTTTATCCGAGATTGTTTATACTTCAGAATTTACTGGGGAATATTTATCTTCCACATCCATGTTTCGTCAATATGTAATATTATTTCTATACTCCTACAGTTTTTTAAATCCAATTTTACCCATTGGTGAGTTTTTAGTAAAAGATATGAAAGGAATCTTTTGTCATTTTTTAGTACGAGGTACTTTTTTGACCTTTCCGACCAAAGTACGAGAAGAATGTTTTTTAAAATTATATGGAATGAATGGATTTTTATGATTTAATATAACATTATTTCTATGTAGATTCCTTTACAATTTTCCATGTTTATTTTTAATCAAATTCTTTTACTTTAAAATTGAATGACTTTTTAAGAAAGAAAAAAAATTTGAAGTAGAAAGGATATTTTCCTCAAGAATTCATTTCAAGTGTTTTATCAAAATTATTTTTCATATAAGATAATATAGGGTTCTGTTTCTATCCCTAGTTTTAGATTTATTTGATTATGATATGATGGAATAAATTTTATGATGTCATTTTATCTTATATGGATTATTTTATGATGGCATGATGTTTAAGAATCCCATTTTTATTACATGGGTTATGCTATGATGTATGATTAATGATTTTGTGGCACACATAAGAATGGTTCCATTATGAGATTGGTGGGAGATATATCTCCCTCTAATGAATTGGGTAAAGATTTATATCTCATGAGATAGACATGGATAGAATGGCAGGTTAATCTGGTTCAATGTTACATGACTGGAACGAGGAGTGAACTCGGTTCTGTAATGGACTTTGTCCGTTATGATGTTCTTGGAAATGAGTCTTGACTAATATGAAATGATTTTCTATGATTATGTGTGTTTGTCACAAAGTTTTTTGTTTTATGTTATGATTATTGGGATTACATTTCACTACTATTATTTATCCCATGTTATGATATTATGATCTCTTTTGTAGGTTAAGATTTTGAAAATGTTATGTTCTTATGAATATTATATGATTGATATTTCTTTTGTTTAACCTTAATGAGCATTTGAGCTCACCCTTTTGTATGTTTTCTTTTCCCCAGGTCATGAAGAAGGGTATTAAGTAGGATATTTTAAAAGGGACTCTAGATATGTTGAAATAAACGGGAGACAATGTAGATGATTTACGAACCAATTGTTTTTTATTCCCATTTTCTAAAGACACTATACCTTTACGGTCCTACCATGGTTTTGTTATATGTTGTAATAAGTATGATTCAATTCTGAGGTAATAACCATGTATGTAAAGTATGGGTCATTATATTTGGTATCTGAGGAAAGGTATATTCCACCTTTGGAAACTAGGATGTGAAAGCCTTAGTAAGAAACTCAATATTGGTGTTCTAGAAATGGCCATGAACAACCTATGATAAGAACTAAAGTGTGAAATTTTATTCATGATTATGTGGTTTTCCTATTATGTTTAGTATTTATCACATTATTCTTATTGGTTTCAATAAATGGATGGAGCCCGAAGGAACCGTGTTAATGCTGAATGCGATGGGAAATGCAATGATTGTTTCCCTAAGAAGCAAAAGGTTATGGGTGCTGGAATGCAAAATCATGTAGCCATGCTCACACAACTTTCTTAAGATATGAATCATGCAGGACTTCCAAATGATAAAATGAAAGAGCAAAATTTTTTTTGAATCCTTCATGAGGCAGCGGCCACCTTCATTCATCAGGTCTTCTGATCAATTAGTAGCTGAACAATGGATTAGTACCACTGAAAAGTTATTTTTAGTTCTGCAATGTTCTGAACATGATAAAGTCATCTTAGCAGTATATCGTTTGGAAGGTGAAGCTGATCATATAACACCCCGAGATTTTACGAAAAATATTCTTTTTAATTTTATTGATGTCTTGTGTTGTACTCTACAATAAAAGGAGATTTCACTACACGCATCCCTAAATTGGCTCGCATCACACGCAATCACGACCTTCCACGATAACATGTGTTGTACGCAATACTGAGTTTCACTAAACAATGATATGTTATATAAACTAGTAGTTATAAATAGTAATACCCACTTTTTCAAATTATATAAATTTTATCATTTGAGATGGACTTTATTTCTAGATTCGGAAAATCGATATTAGCCTAGGGTGAATTTTTTGTATTTTTCTAAAAATTTTCAATTTTTGATGAATAGTCAAAACACTGGGTTACTATTTAAAAACTGGCTTATTATTAAAATGAATATTTATTTTATTTAAATTTATTTTAGGTAAATATTGACCAATAATACCTATATATGTTCAATTTAAATCATTGGAGTCATTTTATAATAATTATATATATATATATATATGTTATTGAACTATTCACCGTCTTTTACCCAGCTCCTAGGAGAATTATGAAAATTTACGTAAAACTTAATTTTACCACTTCTGTGAGTGGAATTTCAGAAATCCGAGTGATATGGTTAATATCAAGGAGTAAAATTTGGTTCAATAAGATAAAAATAATTTTTATTGAATAGTAACTTTTTACTTTTTTCCCACGGTTAAAAGTAAATAGGGTAATTAAGGGTAAAAATTATATTATTATTACTGTAACACATGTACTAATTATATTGGATAAGTTTAATTAGACCAAAAAAACCTTAGGATTAAAATATTAGCATTTATGTCCACTTGGATTAGATTAGGACATTTATTATTATTTTATTTAGAGAAGAATTAAAATAGCTAAAATCAATGTTTAATAACTGAAACATTTTTAATATAGGGTTATTTATAAGATAAATTCTACTATAAATATTCATTAGAAAGAAATAATGATTTCCTACATAATGGAATTTTATTAATAGTTTTTAGACATTAAATAATTTAATTTATTTATGACACGATTATGATGTAGTAATTACCTTATTAATGAAATATTATCATAATTAATGTTAAAAATACCCAAATAAATATAATTTTAGACTTTTTATGAATTACAATAATTTCTCAGGTTAATATGACATGTTTTTATTGATTCAATTAACTGTTTTTGAAGCAATCATGCTTTTATGATTTTCACAAAAATCAAGTACCAAATAGTGTCAAAATTGACATAAAATAGTTTTTAAAACAAATATTTTATTATTTATTGTTATTTTATTTATAAAATTCTATGGTTTCGCCAAATGACATAGATAATGATATATATATGTATAATGAACCACTTTTGATTTTTTTGGATTTTTATAGTGATTTTATTAACCATATAATGTAAGAATACAAAAAGACACGGTAAAAGTTAAATTATTTAAATTAGAGTTAAATCTAAATGATACGGATAAAATATTAACCTAAACTTGTCTAAAAACTATTGGTTGAGAGTTTTTCAACCCATCCCCACCTTATCTAGGAAATTAATCAATTTGAATCTATTTATATCCTAATATTACATTATTATAAAATAATATTTTAAGTTTTCTAATGTGCCCCTCTCCTCCCTTACAAAAAGGGCACCCCTTCCCTCTTCTCTTCACACTTGTTTGAGCATTGAATTTCGGCCAAACCCTGCCCATTTACCTTCTAAACATCCTTAGAAATATTCTACAGGTCCTGGTCTTCTTCAAAGACTAATTTTAGTGGCCTAAGAGGAGGATTCAAAAAGGCGTGTCGAAGAAGAAGTAATATCCGTTACTGGTTCATTCAAATTTACTTCTTCTTCTACTTACTCTTATTTAGTTGTTTCATTATTAAGTAAAAACATCAGTATCAATAATATACTGATATTTTATTATAAATATGAAACAACCCTATTCCACCTTCTATAAATCCTACAGAAAACGAATTCACCGCACGTGCGTACGTACAGAATACCGTCTCCAGGCCGTGGTATAATCTGTTTTCCACCACCACCTTACTTGGACGGGTATAATGGGGTAAAGAATAACTATATGTGATTATTTTAAAGTGATATTGATTATGAAATAGTATACATACACTTCAATACAATTCCACGATCATGGGAATGATATCATCGCTCATGTGCACGTATAAACTACTGTCTCCACGAACGCGATGAGATTCATTTTCCATGTTATCAATTCAAGAATGATTATAAAGTATATATAATAAGTAATCATGAAATATATGAAATATTAATGCTAATGGATTTATATATGTATGTCACCTACTTAATTCCATTCAATTCAATAAGGAAACGGAAAACAGCGTTCATGACTACGTACGACCTACCGTCTCCATGAATAGTGTATTTCATTCCATTTATCGATCTATCATATATATATATATATGTATATTATGAATATATATTATAAATAAAACATGTTTTAAATTCTTTAATTAACTAAATCCAGATATAAGTAATAATATCAAGATCAACATGTCAAAACACGTAAGATAAATGAAACGATTTTACCCAAAATGCTCTTTTAACAGGGAATTTACAAAATAACGGGTAATATAAAGTCAAAAGTGAACCATATATGATATCATAACAAAGAATATGATTCTATAATAAGAAAATGACATTATTTAAATCATTATACAGGAGTTTCAGATGCATACGAAGCATATCGGACATAAGGTAAGGGATAATTATTCCAATCTCGTTCTTATCCGAGATTGTTTATTCGTAAGTATTTGCTGGGGTTATGTTTATAATCCATGTCCATGTTTCCTAAAAAATGTTTTCGTAAAATGTTTACTATTCTTCCATGTATGTTTAAAGTGATTTTTACCCTTTTTGGACTTTTACCACATGGTATGTAAGGAATCATTCTTTTGTTTACCATATGAGGTAATTTTTGTCTTTTCTGGAAAAAGTACGAGAAGAATTTTTTTTAGCTTATACAGCATGAATGGATTTTTATGATTTCATATGAAATTATTTCCATGACCATTCCTTTACATGTTTTGAAGTTTATTTTTAATCAACTTTTTTTAGTTTAAAATTGTATGACATGTTATGAAAGGAAAAATGTTTTTGAAGTAGAAAGGGTATTTTCTTCAAGAATGAAGTTCAAGTTTTTTATCCAAATTATTCTCCATCTATATTAATATAGGGTTCAGTTTATATCCCTATTTTTACATTGATTTGATTATGTTATGATGAAATTATGTTTGTGATGACCTTTTATCTTATATGGATTGGGTTATAATGGCATGATGTTTAAGAATCCAATTACATGGGTTATGCTATGATATATGATTTATGATCTTGTGGAACACATAATAATGGTATCATTATGAGTTGGATGGGACCTATATATCCCTACAATTCATTGGGTAATGATTTATATCTAATGAGATAGACATGGCTGAAACGAGAAGTTAATCTAGTTCAGTGATACAGGACTTGAACGAGGAGTGAACTCGATTCAGAAAGGGACTTTTTCCACTAAGATGGTCTTGGAAGCAATGCCTTGGCTACTTTGGAAATTATATCATGTGTTTAATGTTATTCCACCATTACAAGTTTTATTTCGAAGTTATTTTATCATG
Organism: Viscum album; assembly: GCA_963277665.1. Classification (NCBI taxonomy): domain Eukaryota; kingdom Viridiplantae; phylum Streptophyta; class Magnoliopsida; order Santalales; family Viscaceae; genus Viscum; species Viscum album. Next base: position 1,367,976,964 of record OY728119.1, read on the forward strand.
ATTGATGTTATATTATGATCTATGCCTTACGTACTGCCATGTTTTATGTCATTGCTCAATATTTCGATGTTTAAACATTATGTTCATGTTTTTATGTTCAAATGTATATGGTTTGTTTTGTTTTCTCCATGCTTACCCTTACTGAGAATTTGAGCTCACACCTTTTATGTTTTATTTTCCCCAGGATATAATGAAAGGGTTTAGGTAAGAAAAAAAGGGGAAGATCATTATGAGATATGTTGAAGATCTTTTACCACGATTAGATGATTATATTATGAGTTCCCAAAGACACTAAAATATTACAGTCTTTGTTTGTCAGTTTTTTTATGTATTTATTATTCCGCAAAAGTAATGTAATGTCCATGTACGTCAAGATTTGGGTCTCTACAGTTGGTATCATAAGAAATATTTAGTCAACCTTTAGAAACTAGGATGTGAACACTTTAGTGATATCCCTATAGATATCTCTACGGTATGTTTAGGGATGCTCCAAGGGTTTATTATAACTATAGTTTATAGTCATAGAGTTATGTTTACGATCATGAATAACCTAGGGTGAACCTAAGGTGTCATGGATTAAAGAATTTGTGATAAGTTAGACATCCCATAAGTGACTTTTAGTGATTATGTGTTTCCTCTTTATTTTAAATATTTCTTACACTATGGTTTATGGTTTTAGTCAATGGAGGGAATGAGAAGGAATTCAGTTAATGTTGATTCCAATGGACAAATTGGTGATTATGATCAACAAAATTTTGTAATGCCTAGATAGAAAGATATTTTGATTATGCCGAATCAGCCATTACGATATATGATTAACAAGGTGAACTTTGGTGGTATTCTTAAGTCATAAAATAAGAGGAAGATGGAATTATATACATGTTCTCATTGGGAGGATCATAGAGAAAGGAAGAATGAGATTTCTAAAAAAGGGAAGAAGAACCTTGATGAATACCTCAAATGGAGGGGAAGATGTTATCTGTGGGGAGAAAAGGGTCATAGAGTGACAGAATGTTATGGAGTTCAATGTCTTATTTGTGGAGAACATGGGCATTACCCAACACAATTCCAGGACCTAAGAGGTTACTTCTAAATCAAGGAAAAACTTATTCCATGGAAATCATTGTAGAGGATGGATTTAAGTGTTTATGTATTGGTATTCAAGAATAATGTTGTTAAGTTACTTTTATGGTATATTGGAATATCTATGTATTGGTCCATTGTGGTTTTCCATAAGAATATGGAATCATTAACCCTGAAAAGTGATTGAAATATTTTTGGAATGTAGATGATATGTGCATAACGAAATGATAATGATAAAATAAAATGTTTGATAGTATTCATGAGCTGATGACTAATATAAGGACAAAGTGATATCATAGTTTGAGTATAAATAATTTTTGATATTTTGGTATGTGGATGGTGTTAAATTTTAACTACATTCATGTTTTCACTAAGGTTCAATGGCTATTGATTTTTCAAGAGAATATATGATTAATGTATTCACATGTTTGGAATGTGACCAACAACAAGATATATCTTGTGATATATGGGGGACAAATAAAGGAATTCACGTGCTCGGTAGATGAAATTTCTAGTAATCAGACAGAAGTATTTTAGATAATCCTAAATATTGGAATGGATTATGTTGGACATAAGTTATTATTGTTTAAGGATAGAACGTTTTTTGATATTATTGATGGGAAATTATAAAAATGTAGTGTTATAAAAAGGACAACCGGTAGGACAGGAGACAACCTGTTGCATCAGACAAGGTTGTGGGAATCAAACACACAACTGAAGTGTGACATGCCTTTATCGTCTACCACTGGCCTACAGGAAGTTCCTGGTTAGTAGAAACTTGTTTTATTATATTATTAATTATGATATATGAAGTATAAATCCATTTTGGGAACCATATATGATTAATCTCACTATTGATGGACTTATGTATATTTGATAACTTTTGCTAACATTTTTTTGAGACATATGGAAGGACCCATCATTCTATCACATGATCTGCTAACACCTCACGAATGAATAATTTAACTTCAATTCTTTAGGAGATGAAGTGGAAATTGTTCAAGGCACGAACAACGGTGAGATTATACCGAAATAAAGTAAGTATTTCTTCTAATTCAAATTTTTTATCATTATGGAAATGATCTTGAAAACAAAAAATGTAGTCCTAGTGCCCTTATATCAGATGAATCAGATGGTACCTTAGATCATCACAAATTTATGGCTTTGTGATTGTTGGCTTTTTCATAGCCATGTTCTCTACCACTCTCCATCAGAACATGATGGTTAGATTTCTCTTCCATATCCATATTTTCACATATGTTCTCCTATGTGGTAACCCAGTGATTAGTTAATTTGGGTTACCGTTACGTGTCATACATTAGTTTTTAAAGATAAGATTTGGTATTCATTTTTACGATGTGGGTTTATATTAAATAAACTTTCATGTTGTAAACCATTTATAACCCCGACGAATTTCGAGGGAGAAATTCATTTTAACGGGAGTAGAATGTAACATCTCGAGATTTTATGAAAAATATTCTTTTTAATTTCCTTGATGTATTGTGTTTTACGCTACACCAAAAGGATCTTGCACTACACGCATCACTAACTTGTCTTGAATTACACGCAATCACGACCTTCCATGATAGCGTGTGTTGTACGCAATACCGAGTTTCACTAAACTACGATATGTTATATAAACTAGATGTTTCGAATATTAATAGACACTTTTTGAAATTTTATAAATTTTATCATTCGAAATGGACTTCAGTTTTAGATTTGGAATATTGAAATTAGCCTAGGGTGAATTTTTGGTATTTTTCTGAATACTTTCATTTTCTGATGAATAGTGAAAACACTGGGTTACTATTAAAAAACAGATTTTTTATTTAAATGATTATTTATTTTATTTAAAATTATTTTAGGTCAAAATTTACCAATAATATCTATATAAGTTAAATTTAATTCATTGGAGTCATTTTATAATAATTTTAAATATATAAAAATTTTATTGAACTTTTCAGCGTCTTTTACCCACCTCTTAGGAGAATTTGAAAATTTACATAAAACATAATTTTACCGCTTCTGTGAGTTGAATTTCAAAAATATGAGAGAAACGGTTAATATCAAGGAGTAAAATGTGGTTCAATATGATAAAAATAATTTTTGGTGGATAGTATCTTTTTACTTTTTTTACCACATTTAGAATAAAATAGGGTAATTAAGGGTAAAAATGATATTATTATTACCCTATCACATGTCCTAATTATATTGGATAAGTTTAATTCGACCAAAACCTACCTTAGGAATAAAATATTTCCCTTTAGGTCCATTTGGATTAGATTAGGACATTTATTATTATTTTATTTAAAGAAGAATTAAAATAGTTAAAATCAAAGTGTAATAACTAAAACATTCTTAATATAGTGTTATACATAAGATAAATTCTACTATAAATCTTCATTAGAAATATAAAAATATTTCCTAAATAATTGTATTTTATTTGTAATTTTTATAAATTAAATAATTTAATTTATTTATGACACGATGATGATGGAGTAATTACCATATTAATGAAATATTAACACAATTGATGTTATAAATACCCAAATAAATTTAATTTTAGACTTTTTATGAATTCCACTAATTTTATTGGTTAATATGACATGTTATTATTGATTTAATAAAAAAAATTAGAACTAATCACGCTGTTATTAGTATCACAAAAATCAAGTACCAATTAGTGTCCAAATTGACATAAAATAGTTTTTAAAACAAATATTATATTATTAATTGTTATTTTATTCCTAAACATATAAGGTTAGTCCAAATGACTTAGATAAGGATATATATATTTATAATTAACCACTTGGGGTTCTTTTGGCTTGTTACAGTATGTTTATTAACCATATAGTGTTAGAAAACCAAAAGACACAGTAAAAGTTAAATTATTTAACTTAGAGTTAAATCTAAATGATAATGATAAAATATTAACCTAAACTTGTCTAAAACCTATTGTTTGAGATTATTTTGACTCATCACCACCTTAGCATAGAAATAAATCAAATTGGAGCTGTTAAAAACCGAATATGATTTTATTATAAATAATATTTTATGTTTTCCTAAGGTGCCCCTCTCCTCCCTTATAAAAATGGCACCCCTTTCCTCTTATATTCACACCCTTTTGAGCCTTGAATCTCGGCCAAACCCTGCCAGTTTCCCTTGTAAACTTCCCTATAAATATTATAGAGGAACCGGTCGTCTTCAAAGTCCAATTTTAGTGCACTAAGAGGAGGATTCAAAGAGGCGTGTCGATGAAGAGGTAATATCTGTTACCAATTCTTTCAAATTTATTTCATCTTCTACTTCCTCTTCTTTAGTTGTTTCATTCTGAAGTAATAACATCAGTATCACTCATATACATATATGTTATTATAAATAATAAGCAACCCTATTCTATCTTCTATGCATCCTACGGAAAACAAAATCAACGCGCGTGCGTACGTACGGAATACCGTCTCCACGCCGTGGTATAATTTGTTTTCCACCAGAACCTTATTTGGATGGGTATAATGGTGTATGTAATAACAATATGTTATTATTGTAAAGTGATATTGATTCTGAAATAGTATACATAGAATTAAATACAATTCCACGATCATGGGAACGATATCACCGCTCGTGCGTGCATAAGGACTACCGTCTCCACTAATGCGATGAGATTCATTTTCCATGTTAACAGTTCAAGAATGATTATAAAGTATATATAATAATTAATCATAAAATATATGAAATAATAAATATAATGGATTTATATATGTATGTCTTGTACTTAATTCTATTCAATTCAATAAGGAAACAAAAAACAGTGTTCATGCGTACGTATGGCCTACCGTCTCCATGAACGGTGTATTTCATTCCATTTATCGAACTATCATATATATATGTATATGCTGAATATATATTATACATAAAACATTTTTTACATTCTATAATTAACTAAATCAGGATATATGTAATAATACCAAGATCAACAAGTCGAAACACGTACGATAAATGAAAGGATTTTACACAAAACGCTCTTTTAACATGGAATTTACAAAAGAACGGGTGATATAAAGTCATAAGTGAACCACATATGATATCATAATAATGAATATTATTCTATAATAATACAATGACATTATTGAAATCATTATACAGGAGTTTCAGATACATATGATGCATATTAGACATAAGGTAAGGGATAATTATTCAAATCTCGTTCTTATCCGAGATTGTTTATTTGTAAGTATTTATTGGGGTTATGTTTATCATCCATGTCCATGTTTTCTATAAAATGTATTCAAAAAATGTTTATTATTCTTCCACGTATGTTCGAATTCATTTTTACCCTTTTTGGACTTCTACCACATGGTATTTGAGGAATCCTTATTTTGTTTACCATAAGTGGTACTTTTTGACTTTTCCGGAAAAAGAATGAGAAGAATGTTTTTGTAACTTATATGGAATGAATGGATTTTTATGATTTCATATAACATTATTTCCATGAAGCGTCCTTCAAAAGTTTTCAAGTTTATTTTTAATAAACTTCTTTAAGTGTAAAATTGTATGACATGTTACGAAATGAAAAAAATTTTGAAGTAGAAAAGATATTTTCCCCAAGAATGAATTTCAAGTGTTTTATCAAAATTATTTTCCATCTATGTTAATATAGGGTTTTTTATATCTATATTTTTACATTGATTTGATTATGTTATGATTAAATTATTTTTATGATGTCATTTTATCTTATATGGATTGTGTTATGATGACATGATGTTTAAGAATACCATCTTTATTACATGGGTTATGCTATGATATATGATTTATGATCTTGTGGAACACATAAGAATGGTATCATTATGAGATGTGTGGGACCTATATCTCCTTCCAATTCATTAGATAAATATTTATATCTCATGAGATAGACATGGCTGAAATGGTAAGTTAATCCGGTTCAGTGATACATGACTGGAATGAGGAGTGAACTCGATTCAGAAAGGGACTTTGTCCACTAAGATGGTCTTGGCAGCAATGCCTTGGCAACTATGGAAATCATATCACGTGCTTAATGTTTTTCCACAATTACAAGTTTTATTTCCAAGCTATTTTATCATTATTGATGTTCTATTATGATCTATGCCTTATGTACTGCCATGTTTTATTTCATTGCTCAATATTTCAATGTTTAAACATTATGTTGGTGTTTTTATGTTCAAATGTATATGGTTTTTTTTATTTTCTCCATGCTTACCCTTACTGAGAATTTGAGCTCACCCTTTTTATGTTTTATTTTCCCCAGGATATAAAGAAAGGTTTTAGATAAGAAAAAAAAGGTGATGATCTTTATGGGAGATGTTGAAGATCTTTCACCACGATTAGAAGATTATATTCCGAGTTTCCAAAGACACTAAACTATTACGGTCCTTGTGTGTCGGTTTTTTTTATGTATTAATTATTCTTCAAAAGTAATATAATGTCCATGTACGTCAAGCATTGGGTCTCTACAGATCAATGGTGGGATCATATTAAGAATACGAGGCAAAGGGATGAAATTGAGTCCATGGAATGGGACGAGTTCAAGAACATATTTTTCAATAAGTAATTTCCTCATATTCTTCGAATAAAGATGGAGAAGAAGTTTCTTGAACTGAAGAAAAAGGATGATAAATCTATTGGTACCTATGAAGAAAATTTTACAAGACTTGAAAGGTATGCTTCTGGAATTATTATCCAACCTGAGAGTTAAATCAATCGAATTTTTAGTGGCATAAAACCAAGTCTTCAAAGGGAATTTGCCATAAGGGCCTCCAATATGTACGAGGAAATTGTTCAATGTGCTCTCAAGGTTGAGATGGAGATTGGAGTAATTCATCAATCATATGGGATTTATAAGAAGATGAAAATGGAATTCAAAGGAAAATCTAAAGACCCCACTGAAAAGAAGATGAGTTTTCCCTTATTCTCAAAGTGTGGAAAGAAACTTGAAGGGAATTGTCTTAAAGGGACCAGTAAATGTTTTACGTGTACAAAACAAGGTCATTGGGCAGTTGAATGTCAAAATAATGGGAAGAAGATGTATAATGATGTAAACAAGGAAATGGATACACATAATGCACCTCCGACAGTTCAATGTTTCAAGTTCAAGGAAATGGGGAATTATGCCAATCAATGCCCTTATCCAAGGGTTGATGATGATGATCGACGTCAACAAACTCTTAAGGCCAAAAACAAAGGAAAGTCACATGAAATAGATAACAGTGATGTGGAGTATGATAATGAAGTGGTGAAGGGTACACATACCATCCACTCTAATGTAGAAAATGTTTTATTTGATTCTGGATCCACCCACTCTTTTATTTCTGAATAATTTTCTAAGGGTATCACCATATTAACTAAAAAATTAGTTGTTGAGTTAGTTGTGACAACTCCTAATGGAACAATGATTGCATCAAAAATTTATAATTCTTCTCCAATTGAAGTTTGTGGGAAAGTGCTTCATCCAAATCTTGTGATCCTTCCAATAGTGGAATTTAATGTGACTCTTGGCATGGATTGGATTTCTTTATACGGAGCACATATCAATTTTCCAAATAAGGGAAATCACATTTAATATTCCCGATCAATCTACTATAATCTATCGATGCAAGGATGAATATAACCTTCCAGTGGAAATTTCATCCATCTTATGGGTCTTGATTCCAATAAATGAAGGTTATTTATCTCAAATGGTTGGAGAAAAACTCATGATTAAGAATATTCCCATTGTACGAGAGTTTGATGATGGATTTCCAGAGGAATTACTTGGTCTTCCAAAAAATCTTGAAGTTGAGTTTTCAATAGAACTCATACCGGGTGCTATGCCTATTTCAAAGACACCATATAGAATGGTCCCAATTGAGTTGTAGGAATTGAGGAAGCAACTCCAAGAGAATCATGATAAGGGATTCATACCCCCTAGTGCATCACCTTGGAGAGCACCTCGTCTGTTTGTTTAGAAGAAAGATGGATCAATGAGACTCTGAATTGATTATCGAGAACATAACAAGATCACTATCAAGAACAAATATCCTCTCCCATGCGTTGATGACTTATTTGACCAACTACGCGGAGCTAAATACATTTCCAAGATTGATCATCATTTAGGGTATCATCAATTAAGGGTTAAAAGGGAGGATATACCAAAGGCGACTTTCCATACAAGGTATGGACACTATGAATTTATAGTGATGCCATTTGGTATTACTAATTCCCCTGCAATCTTCATGGATCTAATGAATAGAGTCTTTAGATAATATCTTGATCAGTTTGTGGTAATCTTTAGAGACGATATTCTTTTCTATTCAAAGAGCATGGAAGAACATGAAGATCACAAGATAATTGTATTAAAGACCCTAGGAATGGAGAATATTTATTCAAAATTTACCAACTGTGAATTTTGGCTTCAAAAATTTTCATTTTTGGGTCACATAATCTCAAAAGAGTGGATATCTATGGATCCAAAAAAACAAAGGTTATCGAAAGATGGTCGAGACCAAAAAAAGTAACTGAGATCCAATGTTTTCTTGGTATAGATGTATATTATCGACGTTTTGTGAATGATTTTTCAAGGATATCTAATCCCCTCACTAGGTTGACTCAAAAATTAGATAAGTTCGTGTGGAAAGAGGAATTTGAAGAGAATTTCAATGAGTTAAAACGAAGGATATCTAGTGCACCTGTGCTCACACTACCGTGTAGTGGAGAAAGGTTTATGATCTATAGTTATGCATCCATGAAGGAAATGGGGTGTGTTCTCATGAAAAATGATATGGTGATAGCTTATGCCTCACGACAGTAGGAAATCCATGAGTAAAATTACCCAACTCATGATTTGGATTTAGCCGTGGTAATCTTTGCATTAAAAATATGGAGGTAATATCATTATAGCAAAAAGTGTGATATTTATACTGATCATAAATTTTTAAAGTATATTTTCACAAAAAAAGGTGATGAATATGCGCCAAAAAGGATAGTTGGAGCTGATTAAGGATTATGACTGCTCAATTCGTTATCACATTGGGAAATCAAATAAGGTGGAAGACACATTAAGTCGACAAGACCATGACAGATTATCCATTATGAGGATCACAAAAGATCAAATATTTATGGATTTTACAAAGGATGGATTGTGGAATTATAATGGAAGAGGAAAATCTTAACTTTATCAACTAAATATTCATCCATCTATACATGTGAATATTAAAGAGGCAAAAAAAGATATATAGTTACAAAAGAAGGTGAGAAATGTTCCTGAATTCAAACTTGATTGTTATGGGATAAAAAGGTTCAGGAATCGGGTTTGTGTTCCTCCCATAACAAAATTAAAGAATGAGCTACTGAATGAGGCTCATAGTTCTTCATTCTATATTCATCCTGGAAGCATGAAGATGTATAGGGACCTGAAAGAGTACTTCTGGTGGGATGGCATGAAAAGAGATGTTGTTGAATATGTCTCTCGATGCATGGTTTGTCAGCAAGTTAAAGGTGAGAGGCATAAGTCAAAAGGGATGTTACAACCATTACCCATACTAGAACGGAAATGGGAAAACATCACTATGGACATTGTCACCGGACTTCCAAAAACATCCAAAGGAAATAATGATATCTGGGTCATAGTTGATAATCTTACAAAGTCATCACACATCATTGCAATTAGAGAAGATTTCTATATAGATGAGATTTCCAGGATATATGTAAAGGAAGTGGTAAGATTTAATGGAGTACCACTTTCCATTATATCTAATTAAGATCCGAGGTTCACCTCGAAGTTTTGGCTAAGTCTTCAGCATAATCTAGATACAGAGTTGAGTTTTATCACTACATTTCATCGTTAGACAGACGATCAGTCTGAGAGAACAATTCAAACTCTAGAAGATATGTTAAGATCTTGCTCTATGGATTTCAAAGGCTATTGTGATAAACACCTACCTTTGTAGGAATTTTCTTATAATAAGAGTTTTCACTCCAGTTTTAAGATGGATCCTTATGAAGATCTATATGGAAATAAATGTAGGACTCTAACTTGCTTGGATGAAGTTGGGGAAAGAAAGCTATTAGGACTTGATCTTGTTGATGAGATGGCATAAAGGGTCAGATCTATTTAATAACACATAAGAGCAGCTACGATGTTTTGCCGAAAACCGAAGTAAACACATAGAGTTTGAACAGGGTGATAATGTTTTGTTATGAATATCTCCTTGGAAAAGTGTAATGAGATTTGGAAGGAATGGAATGTTGAGCCCTAGGTGTATCGGTCCTTTCGAAATACGGGATCCTATTGGGAAGGTAGAATACCGATTGGAACTTCCACAGAATCTCTCTCAATTTCATGATGTTTTCCTTGTATCTCTCCTCCGAAATTACGTACCTGATCCTTCACATGTACTAAGATCATAAGTTGTACCGATAGAGAATGATCTTTCTTATGAAGAACAACCGATAGAGATTCTAGATCGTAACGAAAAAGTTCTACAGAACAAGACCACTCACTTGGTGAAAGTTTTATGGAGGAACCACCAATTAGAAGAAGCTACATGGGAGCTTGGGCATATGATGAGAGAGAGGTATCCTCATCTGTTTGTTAAGAAGTGACGAATTTCGAGGGAAAAATTCATTTTAAGGGCGATAGAATGTAACACCCTAATATTTTATGAGAAGTATATTTTTTTATGTCTTATGTTATATGAAACATCAATGGAATCTTTCATTACACACAACACTATCTTGGATTGAGTTATACATAAGATAAACCTTCCTTGATAGCATGTGTTGTACGCAATATCGAGTTTCCCTAAACAAAGACATGTTATTAAAATATTATATAACCAAGACATTATGAATATTAATACCAACTTTTTGAAATTTTATAAATTTTAACATTCAAAATGGACTTTATTTTTCAATTCGGAATATCGAAATTAGCCTGGGTGGTATTTTGGTATTTTTCTGAAAACATTCAATTTTTGATGAGTAGTGAAAACACTGGGTTTCTATTTAAAAACCGATTTTTTATAAATATTATTTTTTTTAAAATTTATTTTAGGTAACAATTGATACATAATACCTATATAAGTTCAATTTAATTAATTGGAGTCCTTTTATAATAATTTTAGATATATAAAAATTTTATTGAACTTTTCACCGTCTTTTACCCATATCCAAGAAGTATTTGAAAATTTACATAAAAATTAATTTTACCGATTCTGTGAGTGGAATTTTGAAAATATGAGAGACAAGGTTAATATCATGGAGTAAAATGTGCTTCAATAAGATAAAATTCATTTTTGGTTAATAGGAAGTTTTTACTTTTATTTACCTCGGGTAAAAGTAAATAGGGTAATTAAGGGAAAAATGATATTATTTTCACCCAATAACATGTCCTAAACCTATTGGATATGTGTAATTCAACCAAAAACAACCTTAGGAATATAATATTACCCTTTACGTCCACTTAGATTAGATTTGGACACTTATAATTATTCTACTTAAAGAAGAGTTAAAAGATTTAAAATCAAAGTTTAATAACTAAAACATTTTTAAAATAGGGATATACATAAGCTAAATTCGACTATAAATATTAATTATAGAGATAAAAAGATTTAATACATAATGGTATTTTATTTATAATTTTTAGACATTAAATAATTTAATTTATTTATGACATAATGATGATGTAGTAATTACCTTATTAATGAAATACTAACATAATTGATATTATAAATACCCAAATAAAAGTAATTTGAGACATTTTATGAATTAAACTAATTTTCTAGGTCAATATGACATGTTATTATTTATTTAATTAACTTTGTTTGAAGTAATCATGCTGTTACAATTTTCACAAAAATCAATTACCAAATAGTTTCAAAATTGACATAAAATAGTTTCTAAAACAAATATTATCTTATTGATTGTTATTCTATTCATAAAAATATAATGTTCGGTAGAATGACATAGATAAGGTCATATATATTAATAATTAACCACTTGGGGTTTGTTTGGCTTGTTATAGTATGTTTATTAACTATATAGTGTAAGAAAAAAAGAAGACACAGTAAAAGATAAATTATTTATCATAGAAATAAATCTAAATGATAAGGTTAAAATAGTAAAATAAACTTGTCAAAATCCTATTTGATGAGAGTATTTTTACCCATCCCCACTTTAGCTTCGAAATAAATCAATTTTGAGCTATTATAAACCGAATTTGACTTTATTATAAAATAATATTTTATGTTTTTTTCTTGGGTGCCCCTCTCCTCCCTTATAATAGGGCAACTCCTCCCTCTAATACTCACACAATTTTGTGCCTTAAAGCTTGGCCAAACCCTGAATATTTCCCCTCTAAACATCCCTAGAAATATACTAGAGGTCCTGGTCTTATTAAAAGACCAATCTTAGTTCCCAAAGAGGAGGTTTTAAAGAGGCGTGTCGAAGAAGAGGTAATATCTGTTACCAATTCTTTCAAATTTATTTCTTCTTATACTTCTACTTCATTAGTTGTTTCATTTTTAATTAATAACCTCAGTATCACTCATATAATTATATTTTATTATAAAAATGAAACAACCCTATTTCACCTTCTATCCATCCTATAGAAAATGAAATCACCGCGCGTGCGTACGTACGAAATAGCGTCTCCATGTCGTGGTGTAATCTGTTTTCCACCACCACCTTACTTGGATAGGTATAATGGTGTGAAGAATAACTATAAAATATTATTGTAAAGTGATATTTATTCTGAAATAGTATACATACACTTCTCTACAATTCCACGATCATGGGAACGATATCATCGCTCGTGCGTTCGTACGGCCTAACATCTCCACGATGTGATGTGACTCGATATACATGATCTTCATTGAATAATGATTATATAAATGAATTGAATGAATTAATATGATATATATTACACTAATAACCTTATGGGAATGAGTTATCTATTTCCAAAAAATAATAATAAGAATTTATTCGACAAAACACGCATAAAAACATAAAGCAATAAACACCCGAATAACAAGTATCAATGTAATATTACTAATAAGAAGTTAAGAATATGACCATATATGATATCATAACAATTATTATGATTCTATAATAATTCAATAGAATTATATAAATCATTATACAGGAGGTTCAGACACATACAAAGCATATCAGACCTAAGGTAAGGGAAAATCCAACAATCTCATTTTTATTCATGATTGTTTATACTTCATAATTTACTGGGGAATATTTATCATCCCCATCCATGTTTCCCCAATATATAATATTATTTCTATCCTCCTACAATTTTTTAAACCCAAATTTACCCATTGCTGAGTTATTAGTAAAATATATGAAAGGAATCTTTTTTCATTTTTAGTACGAGGTACTTTTTGACTTTTCTGACCAATGTATGAGATGTATGTTTTTTTAACATATATGGAATGAATGGATTTTTATGATTTAATATTACATTATTTCCATTAATATTCCTTTACAACTTTTCATGTTTATTTTTAATCAATTTATTTTACTTTAAAATTGTATGACATTTTAAGAAATGAAAAATGTTTTTGAAGTAGAAAGAATATTTTCCTCAAGAATTAATTTCATGTGTTTTATCAAAATTATTTTACATCTAAAATAATATAGGGTTTTATTTATATCCCAATTTTTACATTTTTTTGATTATGTTATGATGGAATTAATTTTATAATGTACTTTTATCTTATATTGATTATGTTATGATGGCATGATGTTTAAGAATCTCATTTTTATTATATGGGTTATGATAAGATGTATGATTGATTATTTTTTGGCACACATAAGAATGGATTCATTATGAGATGGGTGGGACCAATATCTCCCTCCAATGCATTGGGTAATGATTTATATCTCATGAGATAGACATGGCTAAAATGGACAGATAATCTGGTTCAGTGATACAAGACTGGAACGAGGAGTGAACTCAGTTCAGTAATAGACTTTGTCTGCTATGACGGTTTTCGCAATGAGCATTGACTAATATGAAATGATTTTCTATGATTATGTGTGTGTGCCACAAAGTTTCTTATTTTAAGTTATGATTATTGGGATGACATTTCACTACTATTATTTATCCCATGTTATGATATTATGTTCTCTTTTTCATGTTATGATTTTCAAAATGTTATGTTCTTATGAATATGATATGATTGATATTTCTTTTGTTTACCATTACTAAGAATTTCAGCTCACCCTTTTGTATGTTTTCTTTTCCCTAGGTCAGTAAGAAGGGTATTAAGTAGGATATGCCAAAAGGGACTCTTGATATGATGAAATAAACAGGAGACATTTTCGATTATTTATGAACCAGTTGTTTATGTTTCCCATTTTCTAAAGACATTATCCCTATATGTTCCAACCATGGTTTTGATATGTGTTGTAATAAGAATGCTTCAATTCTGAACTAATAACCATGTATGTAAAGTGTGGGTCATTATACTTTGGATGTAAGATTTCATTCTCTTGCATTATCTTCCATTTTGCAACTTGAAATTTTGTGAAAACTTTATTACTTATGAGAAATATCATCTCAACATATAGTTTGGAAAGGAAAAAAACCGAATCTCCTTCACCACAGTATAGCCCTGGATGCACTGCTTGTGGAGGTATTGGGACACCCCATGAATCCGGAGAAACATCTCAAGGCCAACAGGACATGGAGGAATAAAAAGATAGGGTACTAGAATCTCGGATACTTGTCTTTATTGATTATGATGCAATAACTCTTAAAAAGCGAAGAATAAAAGGAACCAAATAAAGAAGGCCATGATTAAGAACATTCATAGTAGTGGTAAGTCTCCCTGAAAATCATGAATTTTTGTCTTCAATAATGAAAATGTGTTTAAATTTTTTAAGATTATAGGGGCTTCATCTCTTTCATATTTAAAAGAAACTACTGATAAGTTTCAAGGAGCTATAGAAGGTGTTGCTGAGTAGACATGAATTCTTTCAAATCCAGTGGTTCCTAAAGTGGAATTGAATCCAAAGGAACCAACATCTGTTCCCAACACTACTCTGATTCTTGTGATCATAGGAGAGGAAGATTTTGGTAAATCCACAATACATCATAAAGCATCAAATGAACCAATAGCTATCTTTCATTCTATGATACTTTTAGGTTCATCGCATGCACCAGAACATCTGTAAACAACTGATGTTTACCCAAAGATTATTTTTGATGAAGCTACATGGGTTTAATGGTTTCTGGAGGAAGGTTGGGAATCAAACACAACATGTGCACCCATAGGTGAGGCTAACCTAGGATCTAGGATATCATTGGATGAAATGTTGAAACTTGGCATGTATTTTGAATAAATATTAGAACATGTTAATATATCTAATGCTTTAGAAGATTTTGTTGTTCCTTGTGTAGAATCTACTGGACATGTGTTCTCATTATTTGTACTCTTAATTTTCTTATAGTTAACCTGATAACCATGGTTTATTGAACTATACAGTTCCATCTAAAAAAACTGCTACTGCAATGGTACTTGAAGGAAGTGTTGATATAAATGTCACGCCCACCATTGAGAAGAAATTGGACTAGGTGGATCTTGAGATAGCAGGTCTTCATGAGATTCACATTGAAAATACTGATCATATTATAGATAATAGTCCTCCTCTAGAGACATCAAACATGATTTCTTAAATTGGGAACATTGGTGAGGATTCTTCTCAAGTGGCTGACCTTTTGTTAGGAAAGAGGTGCTAATATTGTGATTTCATTTAATTTTTTCGTCTCTTCAATCTAATCATAACCATAATTATCAGTTTACTAAATAGGGATATCAACATCAATGGATAGGTCTGGAGGTAAAACCTCTTATCATCCCAAACAACATTGGAAGCTGGAGAAACCATTGTTCAAGATGGAGTAGAACATAGCACTTCTTTAAGTGTACTAGTCCCAAAATATACCTCTCCATATAACAGTGATTATGAATCTGACCTAGAACTCCAGATTGCTCTTTTTCATGATCATCACAATGCATGGAAAAGTTTCTGAAAGATAATATCTGAGATTCCCCTTGAGGAACTAGCTTTTAGAATTCAATGACTATCATATCTAATTATCACAGATGGATTTGGATGTATTGAATACCATGTAATTCATACAACGGTGAAATAAATTATCTGGAGGAGGGTTCAAGAAAAAATGATTCGAATTAACATGACAAAATCCAAATTGTCTATCAATATTGAAGAGTTCCAAGAAACACTGTACCATGATGAGGCTAATCATATTGAATAGTTGAAGGGACTAAAGAAGATAATTAAAGAAAAGGTTGTTCAGAAACTACGCCTTCAACAAGGGTTAGATATTATTATAGGAGAGCTTGAACAACATCATAGATCATTATGAGAAGTCCAAAGGGACGGTGCAAAAGCCATTACAGATTTGAGAGAATCACTTTATCATGATGAAGATAGGAAGGCTGGTAAAATAGAAAAACTTCAACAAGAAATTGATGTGGATCATGAGGCTGTCAAAAAAATGTGGAATTATGTAGATATCATTTGGTAATTTCTGAGAGAGAGACTCCAATTTTTGGATGCTCCTCTAAGAAAATTTTCTCCATAAATGAAAAGTAAATGGTCTTTAATCATTTATATTTTCACTTTTTATAATTTATTTTATTTTACCTAGGCCGTTGGGACCAGTAAGCATTATTTTTTTTTCTAGGTTTATATAGAAAACAGAAACACATTATATCTCTTGACTTTTGTTTCTCAATATTACCTAAACCATAAAAAATGAACATTTAGTGAGCTGGGACTCGACTTTTGATTAGAGTTACCTTTGAGTGTTCTCAATATAATTAATAATAGATCTTGAGTTGTTGATAGTTTTGAGTCATGCATGTTGGACTATAAAGGGATAGTATTTAATGTTGAATAGCTCTGACCATAAATTTTAAATTAGACCCGAATAAACTTTTGTGGATATGAAATGCTTTAATATTCATTAAATATTTCCAAGGGGAATATTGAGCCATGATTTTTATGGTTACCAAATTTAAAACCACTATCAACATAAGGGGTGTCTTTTCCAAGAATGAAATTACCATTATTTGGATAACCTGTTATAGGGGTTGTGCTATGTATGGAAAACAGAGGCATATGTTACATTGTCAAATAGTGGAATCTTTTGACTGAAAGGCATGTTATGTAGGCAACTTAAGCACAACCACCAAGGGGAATGTAATGTATAATTTTGAAAAAGATACATTTGATGTTTCACATTTTTCTATTGATAAGAAATGGAATATAAGATTTGTCTTGCTGAAGACCACAATATGTGGTTTTTCTCTGGAATGGAATTTTAAGAATGAAAATCCAGCTATTTTATATTCACATAAGTCATGAATAGTTAAACTGTTTCTATAAAAATTATGTGCATGATTAACGGTCAACATTTATCAGAAAGGATAATTTCTGATATCATATTTTGTATATTTATGTCATTAAGTGAGGACATTGTACTATATAGTTGTAAGTCATGTTGTTAGGACATTGTACTCTGCAGTTTTAAGTCAAGAAGTAAGGACATTGGGTGGATTTAATTTATGGTCTTTAGATTTGACCAAAGGTATGAAACTCTCCCAATTTCTCGATAGTTTTATTTGAAATATACTATCATACTCTGGTATGGAAGGAAAAATTGTAAACTGTGATTTTGGAATTTCTAGAACTGAGGAATGATATGGGAAAAGGGATAAATCATTAGAGGAAGTATTTTCCAAGAATGAAGATACAACTATTCGGCAAACCCGTTATGGGGGCTGTATTATGCAGGGCCATATAGCGAATATGCTTCATAGCCAAATAGTGTTATCTTTTGAAAAACAGTTCAATTATGTAGGTAAATTATGCAAGGCCACCTAAGGACACATGCTGAATAGTCCGAAAAAAGTCCACTTAGAAGTTTTTCATTGAATTTCAAAAAGCCGAAGAATTTTTATAGAGATTCATATTTCCCAAAGCATAAAGTTTGGTTTATAGAGAAAGGTTACCAAATATGGAAATTGTATCTCCACCCAAGATTCCCAATGAATCAGATGAATATGAATTTTAAGATGGTCTGAACCAAACATAAGAGGTATGGTGGCTGTTGTTTTTGTCCATACAACTAGGAATATAAATGCAAACAATATATAATTTTTAGCCAAGTGATTTCTAGGTTATTTCATATTTTATTGAACACAAGGTGAGGGAAATGTGTAAACAATTATCCTTAAGACTATAACATTGTGAAAATGATAATGGGACATGTATTCATGAAATAATTTTTTAAAATACATATTCATATTTATTTTCATCAAAGATTAATGGAGAAAAATATATCGTAACCATGAACGATGTTATCATTATTTGACAAACCCATTATGGGGGCTATATTAAGAAGGGCCAACTGGGGAATATGTTTCATATCCAAATAGTGGCTTCTTTTGAGTGATAGGCATATTATGTAGGAAACTCATGGAAATCCACCTAATGGTACATGTTTCATAGTCAGGCAAATGAGCTCTCATGTATTAGAAACTATGTCACCATAAACCCTAAGAAATATTAAGAGGATCTAGAAATATTCAAGATAAATAGCATGGAATATGGAAGGGGGTTTTTCTCAATGCACATGAGAAATGTTTGAATCAATTTGACCATATGTTTGATTTCCTTTACATAGATCAGACTCATATGTAAAATAGAGAATTTCTTTTTTCCTCAAAATGAAAATGTTGATGTATAGTTTTAAGTCTTGTAGTGAGGTCTTTTTCACCAGCATAAGGAATTGAAACACCAGGCTTATATAAAGAATCCATTTACCCAATTCTTTATCCCATGAAAGGTATTCTTAGTGTGAGAAACAAGAATCAGAAAGGGATTCTTTTACAGTGCAAAGGTGACACAAGAGAAGAACATGGATGCAATATTTCCATATTGTTTAACATCATTAAATAAATACAAATATGAGGTGATTTGAAAGGAAATTGCAAACAATAACTGGTTTAAGAGATAATATCAAAGTGTCACTATATGTCTTCTCTAGGGAAAGAATATAGTAATTCGTAGTTATTAAAATATTCTTTATTTAGATTTGATTCTTATACAAGAAATATAGGGATTTTTTATCTCAAATGGGCCTAAGATTGGAGATCTTGGAATCTCAATGTATCTCATTGAATGATGAGAATCAAGGCCTATGTAGTTCTTGAAATAATTCATTCTCATGCCAATTGAGTTTGACAACAAGAATGAAAACTTTTGACACATTATGAGAAAATGGTAAATATTAAGACATAAATGGTTTAAGGACCAAATCATATATCTTAAAGAAACACTCTATATATATTTGATTCATATATTGGAGGAGAAAAGAAAATAAGATGATTATGTGACTGGGGATGAGTCTCAAATTGGAGATTTAGTCATCACTACACATCTCATTGTAAAATGAGAATCAAGCCATACATAGTTCTCATAACAAGGTCTCTATGTGGATATGACTCAGACATAGGAAAAAGAGAGACTCATATACTACTAAGGAGTAGTGATGATGTCAATGATGTTTTATTATGGATGTTTCTAATGTAAAAATAAAAAAACCTTAGTTATACAAATGATGTCAGGTATTTTAACGTCATGCGACCAGGACTAACATGCTACACATTTTACCATCATGAAACATTGACCCTTTTATTTGTAATACAGTGTAATTTCTTGCAACTAGGACATAGTGGATGTGTAGTTTTATGTCTTGCAGTAAGGACATGGTGTTGTGCATTTCACTGTCCTGTAGTAAAGATGTTGTACTATGAAATTTAACGTATTGAAGAGAGGAAAAATATGAAAAAATATATAAATTATTTCTTAAGGAATCTCGTATTGGATTGAGTTGTAATAAGCTCATCATCCATTCAGATTAATGCATATACCCCATTTGAATAGACCTTGTTTATAGAAAAAGACCCTTCTGACATTTGCTCAAGTTTTGATGGGTTATTTCTGGGTATCATTGGATTCATAAGGGAAAATACAAATTCTCCTTGAAGAAATGGATGGAAGAGAACATTATTGTTAAAATCTTATGTTTTTATATTCTAAAAGACATCTAAATGATGAAAATTATGAAATCTATTCCCATCTTATATTTCCAACTCATGGAATAGTTTTTGAGACCTCTCATCTATAGACGAATGACCAAAGATTGAATCTATAAGTGAAGGAAATTTATTTTCAATTGGAAAAACTTCTTCAGTTCCATATACCAATGAATAAATATTTTCTTAGGTATCTATACAAGTAGTTTACTGATTAACCCATAAAGCATTCAAAATTTTATCAGCCCTTGATTTTTTATCTTTATCCACAATATTCTATAGAATATATGATAGGGCCTTGTTGAAGGCATCTATCTATCCATTGGTCATTTCATGATAGTGAGATGAATGATTGGATTTGATATTATGTTTCAGATATAACTTTTTTACCTCGGCAGAACACAAATTGGTTTCATTTTCCATAAAAATAGGATGAGGGACACCAAATCTAGTGATGATATTAGGTTTGAGAAAACAAACAATGCTATTGGATCCAAATTCCTTGAGAGGTATTGCCCTATCCAATTTAGAGAAGATGTAATTAGTAGGGAGAATATAGTTAAACTGCATAGATGAGGCTGGATGATAAATCCCTGCTACATCCATTCCCAAAGTGAAAATGGAAAGAAGTATTTAAATATGTATATCAACTATAGGGGTGGATGAATGAAGTTGGAATGCACTTGGTAGAGATGACATTTTTTAGTGAAATCTATACAATCCTTCTTCATTGAAGGCCACAATTGTCCATGCCTTCAGATCTGATTAGAGAGTCTGTGCCCAGATTGGTGGGCACCACAAGCTCGAGAATATACTTCATTCATGAGAGCTATATTCTCTTCTCCATCAATACATCTAAAGAAGATTCCATCAAAGCCTCACTTGTAGAAGATCTTTTAGTGGTCTTGACTATAATAAAGAGTAATATTGGCGACACACCACAAAATATAATCATTCATAGCCCAATCTGGTGGAAGTACTCCATTTTGTAGATATTCCATGATGTATGTTCTATATCATATGGTAAGGCCATGTGGTTTAGAAATAGGACAAATTTCATTAATTTACTCTATTATATTTTGAACAAAAGGTGAGACCACACAACAATGGGCTATGCTAATGACTGTGTCATCTCGATTAGGAACAGCCAAGGCTATACCTGCATTTTTTAGTGTATATTCTTTAGCATTTTGTGATCGCAGGACATAAGACAATGTCAGATCTGTGGGAAATTCAAGAATTAACCCTCTGAAGTAATCACAGAATGGGATGAAATCTTATTTTTAGATATAATATTGCAATTAATTTATTTGATTACCAATTCATAACCATCTTTCTCCTGTAAATGATCCATTTTCACCAGAAGTTCCAATTCCAAACCTGTGGTGAGTGCTTGATATTTTTCCTCATTTTAGGTACCACTTTCGGATAACAAGAAGGAATAAGGAAATACTGCATTTTCTTGTGAAATAAAGAAAATTCCTAATCCAAATTTTTCACGTTTTGGGTTTTCCATTCTTTTCCATATTGGACTTCTGGAAGCACCATCAAAGTAAATTTCCAATTTTTGGGAATTATCTTGTATAGAGAAGACCTCCTCATCAGGATGTTTAGTATTAAATAATGTATATTCTATAGATGGATGACCCGTAAGGAAATTGGCCAGATCTTGTCTATTTATTTCCTTTTGAGGTAGGAACTAGATGTAAAACTATTGAAAAATAACTTCCCCCTATTCCAAATGCCATGTAAGCATAGGAAAACAAAGGATAAATTTTATTGGATTATTGGGAGATACCAATTGAACCTCATGATGTTGTATGTAATTCCCCAATTTAAAAAAAATTATTGTTAGGAAGCACTTTTCAATACTTCACTATCGAGTTTCCACATCAAACAATGTTCAACTGAGATAGTATAGGAAATTTTCATTCTCAACATCATTCTTTTGGGTGAGGAAGGCACCTAGTGATTGCTCTAAACCTGTCACTTAGAGAATATGATGACTTCCTTCAATAGGTGGCATTAATACTACGTGAATCAAGAGATATTTCCTATGGGAATAAAATTCTTCATGGTAGTATTTAGTCCATTGTTATGTTACCTCCTTATTTATTAATCTTGTGATGGTCAAACACGTGCATGCCAAATTGGTGATAAAGTGCCGAATATAGGCCAAGTGTCCTTGGAGTCGACTTAATTATTTCAAATTTTGAGGAGGTGACATACCAGGGATTGATTTTGTTTTCTCATGATTAACATCAATACCATGTGGCATACTAAAAGGCCATGTAACCATCCTAAGGTTACCCCAAAAGCACAATTCAAGGGGTTCATCTTCAATCTGTGTTGCTTGAGTATATTGAATATAGTCTCCAAATTAGCGTAGTGATTGGAATGTTTTCTGGATTTGACCACCAAGTCATCCACATAACAATAAATAAATTTCCCTCATAGGGGTTTGAAGAGATGGCGAATGACACGTTGATATGTTGCACCTATATTGTTTTAGCCAAAGGGCATTACCTGATAGAAAAAACAACATTGATGGGATCTTATGGGTATATATTCTTTATCATCTAGAGCCACATGGATTTGATTATACCCTAAGTAGTTGTCCATGAACGAAAAAAATTATTATCCAACCATTTTTTCCATTAGAATCAATGTAATCTGAACTTGAAAATAATCATTAGGAAAATGCCTATTAAGATCTCTAAAATCAATGAAGACTCAAATTATCCCATTCATTTATTTCACTAGGAGAATATTTTCCAGCCATTTTAGATACTGAAATTCCCTTATAATGTTATCCTTTATAATCTTATCAACATCAACTTCAATTTTAGAGGCCTGATTTGGGTGTGTTTTTCTTGCTTCCTACTTGAATCCATGATGTTCATCTGGAAAATTCAGATGATGGGTGGACACATCAGGATTAAGACATGAACTTTCTATATAAATCCAAGAAAATATATCTTGATGTTTCTCTTTAAAATATGTGCATACATATTTCTATTCAATGGTCATGGATGCACTGATTAAAATTGGGCATGAATCATCTTCTGTACCTAGAATTATTTCTCTGAGGTCATCTATAGTGGTAGAGACACCTTCCTCTAATGCAGGAGGAGAATCTATGAGATATTCTTCTTCTTCTTCATTATGAGTTACATATTCTATTTCAATTTTCATATTATATGATGAGGAATAACACCCAATGTTAGAGAGGAAATTATTAATTGAACATCTTAAAGAAGAGGCCACCATATCTGACCCTACTGATGACAAAGGGACTTCCTATGGAAATAAAGAGGGATTGATGAATTGAAAATTAATATCTTTGTCATTTTCTAGTATTTCAACAATCACTTCTACACTGATTGAAGAAGTATTGGCTTGTTTTAGTTCAGTGGATGAAATGAAAACATCTCTATTTTGGATTTCCTCATATATTGGTGGATCTACAGTTTCATCCATGTTGTTAGGATCAATGGCAGTAATTGTCATTACGGATGTTACTGTATGGGTTCCCAGATTTGGCTTTACCGTTTCAATTTGATTGATGGGTAACACATAATTTGTACTCAAATGCTTAAATTTATTTTCTTGGATCTTTTCCAATACATTGGAGCATTAACTCTAGTTATTTTCTTTGACTTGGGCATTGTTCCTTTTGTGTGATAATACTCTACCTCAATGTATTAAGATTCACACATTTTTGAATGGATCCTTGTCCTATAAAAAGTCCAAATATAACCATTGAAATTGTACTTAAAACAGTGGTGTTATTATGAAGGTATGGTTGTATGTAGATGTAGTCGAGGCCTTCAAAGAAGAATATTGAAGGCTGTGTCTTGAGGAACAACCATGAAATCCGTTGGAGATAAGTACTATTCAGTCAGGCCCAATCAATGAAGTGTATGAATAAGATTGAGGTCGACTCCAGAGCCATTATCAATAATGGTTTGTTGGATGTCTATGTCATTAACCATGCCAGAAAAATACAAGGGTCTAATATGACCATGAACCACATCATTTTCATCTTCATCTGTAAAATATATAACTGCATGACATTCTGTATAATCATTCCTTATTTTGAAAACCACAACCGCAAGAACATCGGTTTCAATCTCTAGAGGGATTGAAAAATCCACAATGAGTGCTTCTCGAATATCTTTTGACAGATTCAAAGCATCCAATATTGATAACATGAAAGGTACATGGTCCAATTGTTTCAAAAAATTATACATTGGGTACAAAGCTCTACGTTTTCCTACATGGATATGTGGTTTTTATGTGTTTTGGTAGTTTATACTGTTGATGTAAACCTACTCTCTATCGGAGTAGAAGATTGAAATACTCTTATAATTGTACATTAGACTAACTAGGACTATTCATTTTCTATGAAGAAGTCTCTGTGACTTCCAATTAGTCTTCCAAAAAAATTATGTCAGAACATAACCTATATTTCATAGAAGAAACTCTTTATTCTTTTTGAACCCGTAGAAGGGATATTCTGTTAGTTTCTATGGAATATATGGTTTGACCAAAGGTAGAGTTAAAATGGTGGTTTCTAGAATTCCCATGTCTTCCCCGGTATCCCCGACCTTGGCCTCTTCCTATGGTTCCAAAATTTTGAACAAGGAATTATGGTTCATTATAATCAGAATTATCATTGGAATAAGGATTCATTAAATGGGAAACAATAAAAGAACTAATGATTAATTCTTCATCAGATAAAGAATCTGGTTGATAAGATAATTCTGGTTGTTCTGTTTAGTGGGGCAGTGCCAGTGCTTCTGAAACAGATGGCATTAAATCTGCCTACATCAAGGAAAAATTTTTCATTGACATTAGCTCATCTTCTTCGGACTACTCTTTGTCTTTATAATCACATCCCATCTTTTAGGAACAACCTTTCGATGAAGGTGGTTTTTCTATGGTAGGAGTGGAAAAAGGCACAATTAGTTGTTTCAACTATGGCCGTAAAATGGCATGAGTCCAGTTGATCATTTCTCTAATCATCCAATAATCACATTTTTACACATTTTTCCTTTTGGCCACTTTCCATTTTCCTTCTTCATCTGGATTAATAGTAGTAACACATGCTGCATGAGGGGATCGACTTTTTAGTTTTACATGTCTATAATCTACCATGATTTTCTAGAGGTTCTTGAAAACAAAACAATCTTGTATGGGATACCTTACATTCTGGTGTATTAGAAGATAATTTGGAATATCATCATTTCATTATTTATTTGGTTTCATTTGCCTTGGAAACTGAACCAATTTGTTTTCTAAGGAAAAAATGAAGTAACCAAGAACTTGTTTATTCCTGAAAAAATAAACATTATTCTTTAATTCCTCAAACTCTTTATGCCTTTGATCTCTTTGATCATCTTGATGAGGTGGTCATTACTGTTGATGCTCAGGAAGTAGATCACTTCATTATGATATAAGTATTGATGTAGAAGCAAGTACAGGTGCATACATGAGTGTGATTTTAGCAGCTTCTTCCTTTACTATCCTCCTCTAAAGAGAAGATGGAATTACATGAGTTTTCATCTTAGATTCTATAACATAGTCATCTATATATTGAGAGATTGAAGTATGGCCTCGAAACCCTCCTTTGTATTTCATAGGGATCAATTGTGTGTGTAGCTCATCACGTAGATTTGCCACACAAATTGGTAGAAACTATTCTTGAGGGAGTGATGGACTTAAGGAGTATGTTAATCCTTCCCATCGAGAAATGACATCTCAAACTCTTTCATTTTCCCATAAATTACAATTAGTAATATAAAAAATGTCATCTTTTGTAGCATTGAGAAAAATTGAAGGAATTTCTGACAGAAATCTTCCAATCCAATAATTGATATAGATTGTAATCTTGTATAGCTGGAAAAATCTAGTCCTTGTGATGACTGTACAAAACGCCTAAGCATAACTGCTTCTTATTGTCGATAAGTTCCCATCTTGGGATCACAACAAGAAACAAAATGTGTTAAGTGTTTTCCGAATCTCCCAACCCATTACAGATTGGGACTGTGGTATTCACAAAATTTTGTGGGGGAGGAATTACATCCACCCATTCAGGGTAAGCTCTCTTTTTCGGCTGAACTGATGCTCGTCATTCCTCTATAGCTTCTAATCAAGTTGTTAATTCCTAAATTGTGTTCAGAAGAATTTTGGGAACATCCATATGAGTTGGAACACATGCAGATATAGCAATTAGAGCTTGAGATAGTGCAACGACCGACAAAACCACTGATGGTGGTGCTGATATCTTCCTTGGATAACCCATGGGATCATAATGATCATGATGTATATTGTCTTTCATTGATTGTGTACCTAGTGGAACAAATTCAATATATGCATCTGTAGTTACTAAAAATCTTCTTTGCTATGTTGACTATATAGGACGTGCAAGTTGAGGACCCGCCTAGGGAGTACGTCTAGAAAAAAACATTTCGATGTAACTCTATACTATGCCTTTTCAACTCCTTAATATCATATTCTTGAAGTTAAAATATCACTTCAAGTGAAAGATATTGACCAACTATCACTACAAAAAAGTGACCTTACCAACAGGAAATTACCGACAGATAATATATTTGTTGGTAAAAATGATTATTTCCAACAGATATTAAATTCTTTTGATATTAACTATGGGTACCAACATTTATTTTTACCAATATATATATGTTTATATTAGTAGTTCAATACCAACAAATATTTTACCAAAAATTAAATCTGTTGCCTTATTATAATAATACAATCAATTGGTTTACTGATAAATGAATCTGTTGTTATAATTTATTATTACCCACAAATCTTTTACCATCATAAAAATCTATTAAAAATAAATTATTAAATAATATCAAATATTTTACCAATGATTGAATATTAAAATATTTATATCATCCAATACAAACATATGATTTGGATAATAAAAAAATATATATATATATACATATAGAAACATAATAAAAAAATTTAATAATAATTTTTTAATAAATATTAGAATTGAAAAAAAATTATAATGAATCTAAATCAAAAAAAAAATTCTGAAAAAATATTTAAAGAACACCACTAATGATCCCCCGCCACTACCCCCTTCTTCAACGCTACCTCTCTTTTCCCCATCGGCGATCCTCACAGACCTCCTCGCAACAACCCCTCACTGTTCCTGGACGGCGTTCCTTATTAACATCTATGCAAGAACCCCTCCCTATTCCATGATGACTTTCCCCTTTGATATCATCGCATGAACCCCCTCCATATTCCCAGTCGGCATCTTCATGGGAAACCCCTCTTTGGACCTTGCCATTCCAGGTGTTCCAAGTCATCATCCTCACCCGACCTTCATCATCTGCATAGCTTTAGACTAGTGTCCTTGTGTGACCTCTTGGTCCCTAGTGCCCTGGATCAAACCTAGCTGTGCCCATAATCCCTTCAATTCACCCACAGTTATCCCTACAGTACATTCAAAATCTGGATGATGATATCAGTTTATGGTACATTCAAAATCATAAGGATGAAAAATTAATAATAAATTTCATTCCTCTAGATGTAAATTAAATCCTTCGATAACTATGTAGTAGATTTCCATCTATATTATGAATTTCTATTTTTTATTTTTGTTCTTCTAATAGATATTTCTTATATAATCTGTTTTTGCAGACTGTAAAGCAAGTGATTCTATATAGAATCTGGCCCTGAATAGTTAAAATGTTTCCTCTAGTATTGGTGTTTTGCAGGGATTGTTTTTATTAAATATTAAAAGTAAATGAATTTAACTTTTCAGCTTCAATGATCAATATGTTGACACCAATTTAATCAGGCACATGTCCCTATCTAAAGCTATATCCTAAACTAAATCATGATCATGCACTTGATAGTTACATTGTTAATGTATAAAATGGGGGTGATCTCTAAGAATAAGAAATTCATGTATTTGATGTCCATTATTATGAGATGATCATGTTTAGTTTTCTTATAGGTTTTGTTTCAGTTTAGAATTATATCCTATTCTATAACTCCAAAGTTCAGTTTTGGATTATTTTGTTATTTGCATTCAGATTAATTGATGGTTTTAAATGAAGATCATCTCATGGAATCACTAAAGGTTTCATGTAATGGCTTCTTAAAGTTAGTTCAGGGTGTCGATCATAGGGTTCGCTGGAATGTATGTCATTGTTCCCCACTGAATGATAACGTTGAATTTTTTGGAATTGATTTTATATATTGTTGGTTCTTAAACTCATTTTACTATATGATTCACAACTTTGTAGTTCTGGGTATAAGTATATATTAATTCCCTGCACCTTGAATTCTAATACCGAGACTTGAACCATGTGTGGGAATCATCCGTGTTCAACTGTTCTTGGAGTCTTAGTTACGTTTTAGAAACTGTGAAACTGTTATTTACATTTAAAATCAACTATAAATGATTATTAGGAGGGTAATGTGATTTCTTTTTTATTAGGGGAGTGTAAAACTGTCATATTTTTTTTATTTTTTGGATATCAATGATCAACTCAATATCCTAGACCTGTCCCATTTCAACTTGGACCGTTATTTGGGATTAGACTAATCCAGATCATTCCAGGAAAGATCTTATATAAAATATCTTCTACTGACCATTTAATACAGTTTGATCCCCATAAAATAGAGCATGGAATCTCTAGTTAGGATGGAATTGTTCCTTACCAAAGGACCTAATTCTCAGTGGAAAATTGTTAAATTTGAGGGGGTTTATGTCATTGATGAATAAAAATATTTTTGAATATAATATCTATATGTTATTATATTCACTTTTAAATCCTTCATAGGCTCAAATATGAAATAATACAAGAACCCGTTACTTGACCCTAACGATGCAATTATGTGCAAGGACATTTATTTCACTCATGATGGGAAGCAGGTTTGTGTAAAACTTATTTTTGTAAAATCTGGATTGTATATTGTATACATGAATCAAGTCCCTTGCACCCAAGACAAGTTTTATGTATCAAAATTTTCTATCATTGATCATCATTCCCTCAACTTCTCACATGCTTCATAACTTGGGCTGGATATAACAGTTATCACTTGTAATGAGCATGCTAAAAATTAAGTGGTGTAGTTCTATTTATCAAAAGAAAACTAAAATTTATAGAGAATTCCACTTAATTATGTTGCAAAAAATCATGATCTTTGTGTTTAGTAATTTAGAGTGTGTATAACAAAGTTGAGTGTGTGCATTAGAAAACTCTTGTTGTGTTTCAGTAACGGAAATAAGTTTCATCTGGAGAGAGTGCTGAAGAACATTAGAAATCTCCATATGTGTTCTACATGAAACATTATGTGCACTATAACACTTATGTTGTGATAAGAAATGTAACTCTAATGAAATTTTTCACTTGAACACTCATCTTGTGTTTCAGTAAGGGAAATTAGATACATCTATGAGGAGTGTGTGCACTAAGGCAGAGTGTGTGAACTAGAACACTCATGTAGTGTTTCAGTAAGATAAATCAGTTTCATCCATGAATACTATTCTAGTGACATTTCACCTTACTATGTTTTTTATGATTCATCCATGACACAGCTCTGTTACATTAATGAAAATGTCATGTTTCCATGAGTGTGTGCACCAGTACACATGTTGAGTGTGTGTGCAGAAAGGGAGGGAGTGTTCATTATGAACAACACATGGAATGTTCTTGTTCACACACACAACCTTTCCACACACTCTTTATGTGATCTAGAACACTCATTCATGTTACAACACTGCACACACCTTCCCTTAATTAAGTTCAATTTCCCTTACTAAAACTGATTTCTCTTACTGCACACACTCTGCATGAGTGTTCTAGTGCCATTGATTTTTTAATGTTAACCCACAATGTTTATTCTCCCTACCACTATTTAATTATTAATTTTCAAATTTCTTTTTTTCAGAGTTTAATGCGTATTATTTTGTCTTCTCAATTAATAGATCTTCAATCTTATAACGGTATTTTTGGATAGCATTGACGAATAATTTTTTCAAATCTAAGCATGTCCTTGTTATCCAGGTATGTTATCCAGGTATGTTCACTGTTATTTTAGGAAAACCATATTGAAATTTTTTTGTAAAATATTTATATCCATGTATGTTAATAGCTTAATAATGTGTATATTTTTGCCTAATGAAGTTGGTTCTCTTCATCTATGTTGAGGAAGCCACCACAGCTATTACTTTTAGTGGTTTGATGCCAAGATGATGTGTGGAGTTGACATGAGGCCAAATGAGGTATTGGTTCAGTGTTTTCTGGCTAGATTAAATAGATTTTGAGTTATACTAACCATGACTTAGACTGACTTAGTTGGGCAGAAATTGGCTGGTAAATTCTATCAAGGAAATTTCATCTTAACCAAGACTATGA
Source organism: Viscum album (assembly GCA_963277665.1). Lineage (NCBI taxonomy): Eukaryota > Viridiplantae > Streptophyta > Magnoliopsida > Santalales > Viscaceae > Viscum > Viscum album. The sequence goes on from OY728119.1 coordinate 1,368,007,616, forward strand.
GATAAACCATACTGTGAGATCAAACAAGTTTTCTATATAAATTCTATCTTGGAAAATATAGTGTTTCCTCCTAAAATATTATTTTAATTCATTAATGAATTATTCTGTGCTAAGAATAAATATTTTACTTCTTCCTCATTTGAGGGGTTGTTCTATATTAACTAGACTAAAGTATCAATGGATTAAGGCCTAGTTTCATTCATGTTCTTAATTTCAAATCATTTCTGAAATGAATCTATTTTTGGATTAAGAAGTATCAATGTATGAAGATCGAAATCTGTTTATAAGTTTAGAAAACTATTTTACTATTTTTATAATATGATAGATTGTGTATATGAATGAACATATTCATTCTCACCAATCATGTTATAGTACGATTAACATGATGAGGTCTGTGGGATGTCACATTGTTGTTTTCTCTCTTTTCATTTGTACTAAATGATCCCCATTTATTTCTCCAGGTTCTTATATTGCAAGATTTTTAATGGAATGATTTGGTATTGCGTGTGTTTATATATGAGTCTCTCCTCATGGTTTAAATCATAAAGGCAACATGATCTTATGATATGCTGCATATTTATTTTTTTCTTTCATGATTTATACGATTGTCCACTTCTTATTATATTGTTTTTTGGTAGGTTAACATGTTGTGAGAATCATAGGTTAAGCCTTCTATGGATATAATAGAAAATTGATATCCTATGACTCATGGAAAATGGGCAGCTGAATAGTGATTGTGGATTTGTATGTCTTGATTTTGTTTTATTCCATTCATGTTTTGTTTAGGGTGTTGCGGTTTTATTCATGTTTATTCATTTTTTGGTTATGTTATGATATATTTCACATGTAGAACCTTAAGAGGATAAATGAAAAATTCCCATTCTATGAAGATCATTTTTTTATATTTTCATTTATTTGTATTTTGGTTTCAATTCATTTTGTATTTTCATTTATTTGTTGGTGTTCTATTTGATTGTGGTGTAGATCTTGAAGCTGGAGGATTCAGTGTAGCAACAACAAGATATTCCCAACCAGTATCGAAGGTGACTTGATTTTTTGAGATTTCATTCTATGTAGATCATTTTTTATACTTTTATTTTTTTTGTTTTAATTCATGTTGATATTTGGAACAGATTTGTGGATATGAATTTGATTGTGTGGTATAGATCATGGCGCTAAAGGGTGTGCCGTAAAAAAACATGAGGTTCCTCAATGGTATTGGAGTTGAGTTGAATTTTTTCTTCTAGTGGGCTACTTGGGGGTGACGAGAGATCTTCAGCGGAAGTAATTATCCTCCTACCATAATTGGTGTTAAGGATTTCAGTCAAGAGATGATAGTGTTGGATGATTAAAGTCTAGAGATGACATGGGTGGTGGGGATGCGGCGGTGGAAACTATATAGAAGGATCTTGGGTTTTTTTTTGTTTTTATGTTTTTTAGTTATTAATCAACTTAAACTATGTAATGACTCATTTTGTATAAAATTCCATTTTTAATATGATTAATTCTTTTTTATGTTTGAACATGTGTGGAGATCGTTTTCGATTTGATAATTAAAAGAGATGTATTATATATACTAAATTAATCTAATATAAAAATTTGACAATAAATATTGAAATACATAAAACATAATTTCTTATACAAAATATAAATTACAAACATATATTAATTAATTGTATTGGTTATTTGTTATGAATTCCAATAATATTATCAATAGATTAATTTTTTATAGAAATCAGTGGCTAATCATTTTGACCAACATATATATTATCTGGTGGTATTATTATATTGCAATAGAATTATTTTATCTGTCATAATAAGATTTAGTGATAGTGTTTTTACCAAGAGTTTATTGACATGACAATTTTTGTTGGAAAAACGTTTTACCAATAGGAAATTTACTTTTACCAATAGATATACCCATGTTGGAAAAAGATAAATATTTTGTAGTGTATAGTGGAAATGTGATCTAACTTTTTTTCCTTTCCCCTTGTTATATTCTTTTTAGAGAGGGAGGAGTTGGTTATTTGAAGGAATATATAGATTCTGGGTAGGCCTCTAATATCAGGTGCACACACCATCATCATTTTCATCGGTGTGTACCGTATTATGGAAAATGACATCATATTGTGATTCCCATGAACTTGACATATTTTTTGGCGGATCTTATGTATTGGTGTTAATAAAATTTATTAATGCATAATGCATCGATGGAATTCTGTCAGTATGTTTGTTATATCATCTTCCTCAGTTTCCTTCATAATAATTCTATCTTCTATATGTCGAATTCACTAGAACTGTTTGGTAGACAGTAACTTGAAGGAAATCCCCAAATAGTTCAGTTGTATGCTTTCCATGTGTCTTCTTTCCTAATCAAGAGAAAACTAACTTCCATTGAGGAGGAGATTTTAGATGTGAAAAAGACCCCAGCCCTGTTGGCTAGGGATGTTCCTATTTTTCTTCTTCAAATTATCAAACATTGTTCAATGAAATTTAAGATTTAATTAAATGAGCCTCCACCCTTGCAAGCTATCGTGATTCTTAAACTACAATGGCTGAAATTCATGAAAATCCTCGACTGAATTTTCATATTTTGGTTTCGACATTAGTTGGGCGCATTATCCAACAACCACTAAAATCACATATTTCAGAATATCGTTTTTATATTTTAGACATTTTCATTCTCTGATGCTCAACATCCTCTAAGTGGGAAAAATGATCAAGATTATCAAATTCTTGTTGTAACAATAACTCAACTATTTTTTTTCTTTTGGCTAGGTTCTGATTAGAACTCGTTGGAGCTTGTTCTTGAGCGTACATCCAATTACATAAAAAATCGATTGATTGTGTCCAACCATGGAAAATAACATTGCATGAGACCACTTTTGGCGGACTTTTATGATTTTGGAGTGCAGTAAAATGAAATGCTCCATATGAACCCCATCCTCTAATATGAAAACTAGATGTGGAATCAAGAACTTAACTAGCATACACAAATTAGAGAATAGATACATGCACGAGGAAGGGTTATTTGCTATTTTTTCAACCTTTCGATGTTGGTAAACTGAGAGAGATGCCATGTTAATTTAGCATATCAACCCTTATATTACCTTTACAAGATTTAGATATTCATCATATGGTAATACTATTTTTTTCAAATGATGAATATTTTTTATATGCTGAGCCGAATTTTAGGAATGTAATCTTCTATCCTCAATTCTGGAATGTAATACTAAGATTTTTCCAAAGTCTAGAACACGATTGGCATTTATCCTTTAGCTAATTGTTTCCTCATGCTTAACACATCTTTATCATCTTTCACTAGAGGATTCTCTACTTGGTATGACAAAAGTGGATGCACTGTATTAGAAGAAAAATGACCCAAGGGGGGTTCAGTGAATGACCGTTCACTTAAGATGTGTTCATGTTGAGAAAGTGTTTCACCTATAAATGAAAAGGCATTAGAAATGACTAGCCTTGTGTTTTCATGTTCCTCGAGATATGGAGGACATATTATCGCTACATTTTCTATTTTGGAATATTCTTGGCAATGACAAATACTACTGTAGAGAGGACACACAGAATGAATTCCATCATGGGGAGGATCATGATGATAGATTACAATAAGGGATAAATATTCTTCCTCATGGTCTTCTAGACACACTGAGGGTTGTCGTGCCTCTCATTAGAGATAGGCACTCTGGACTGACCAAATTTTAATGAAGAAATCCTTCATGATGAAGTGTCCAATGAGGAACATCAGAATTACAACTACCTCTCCCACAGTATGGTAGTGAGAGGAGAGTATCTTGAGCTCCAACAGATAAATATCGATGGGATTCAATAACTCCAGCATTAAGAGGATCCAAATTGCTGCTTGAATCTTGATTTTCCAATAGTTCTTATTGAGACTTGTTTTTGGATGTTCTCTTGTAGTGAGTTTGGGACAGTTGCTGTGAAAAGTGGTTATCATTGGAATGTTTATGCACCTACCTTGGAGTGGTTACCTGAACAAATTGATTAACCTCAATTTGAAATGGTGTTTGTTCCTGATCTTGTTGTCTGTATGATATGGACGTGTATGCCACATGACCCTTTAAGATAGGAACAGAAGTCTGTATCTAATTTGGGATGACATGTCGATGTGTTATCTCATGTGAGGGGATATATTTATGTGTCTATTCCTCTGATAGTAGTGATGTAGTTGTTAAAATATCCTACTATTATTCTAGAATATGGGTAGGGATTTGCATCTACCCTTTCACCATTGATAAAATTTGTTTGGTGACTTCAGTGGCTAGAACGGGAATATACATCAATTCCGTATCTAAACAAGGTGTATGTTACTTCTCATACCATCCATTTTCTGTTAATGGGTATTGAAAATACTCATGTATGGGGGCAAAGAGTTGGGTCTTCCGCAAATTTGTCATCACAGTTTTCTGACTGACTTCTGCGGGTGCTACCAAACATGACTATTTGCAGACTTGAAGAAAATTGGAAGGTGTATGTAACTGCTAGCAGTTTCCCATCAAGTATAGTTGATGAGCATCCTTCAATACTGGAAGATGAGACTACTGACATAATTTGTGATTGTAAATAGGTGAATGTTCGAATTTACTAGTTGCCAACACATTTGATTGGTAGGCTTCTTTAAATGTAGTCAGACAAGCCTGCTGACTATTTTATAACATTTATGCTCATGTATGTGCCTTTTCATAGTACTCCACTTGGTTTATCAGGTGGGATTAGAGGGGTGCTACTAGACGAGCATGTTGAGTAGCAAAATTAGGACAGACGGGTGTATGTACCCATTCATTATTTACCATCATGTTACGTTGATAGACATCTCCAGAGGAGTTAGAGGTGAGAACGCTCTCCCTGTTTACTGGATGTTGTCCCAGGAAGTTCATCTTGTATGATGAGGTCTGAGAGTCCTAGGCCAAATGTCCAGAGGAAAAAACACCATATTGTTGGCCATAGACTACCGTGGGATTCTGGTGGCGATTGCTCATTGGAGTCCTTCAGAAATACTCTTTATTTTTTAATTGAGGCCTCGAGGGACCTCTTGATCCACCTACCTGTATTATGGGAGGGATTTATTGTAAAATTCTATGGAAAACAACCCAAAATGGTTTGAGATGGCGGTGGGAACCATCTGCTTCATTATAAATGGTCACCATTGGCCAGAAGATCAAATAATGTTATTGTCCTAGAGGGTCTATCAAGAAGCATCCAAAGTTGGGATTGTACCATGCTGGTGATATTTCTATCCTAGAACATTAGGGACCCAACATTGAAGATGATGGGTTGGTGATGATGACCTTCTCACAGATGGGTATACCGCTGGAGTAGGGGTTGGGAATGTTCATAGATTATTTCTTGGACAAATCCATTTTTGGAATAAACGGAATTTTGAGAAGAAAAACATGAAAACATCAACTAAATCCATTAAAGAAACATCTTTTTAGATGGATGCATGCATGATTTATTCCTTTTTCTGGCCTTCCTTTATCAATAGATATGTGCTTAATATATGGGTAACATTAATAACATGGTTAAGGTTTCACGTCGGGTTCACCATTTTTGTTTTGTAGTTCCCTGAAATGTGTGTTCTAGTTTGTAGAATCACCATTTCCAGGCGGTTTCCATTTGATTTATTTATGGAGCTGGAAACTTCCAATATTTCTTTATCCAAAGGGGACCTGGTCTACAAAGGAATTCATTACTTAATCTTGAGCATTATGATACTTAAGAACGTACATTGGTCTAGAGGATGGGAGGTTAGACTTATCACACCCTTTGGGGGGAAATTATTATCTAATCTGGGACACTCTTTATAAATTTACGATATTTTTATGGATCATTTTTAATTAACCATGTATATCATTAGTATCCCTTTGAATTTGCAATCACTTATTAACATGTGGAAAATTTAGAATCATCATTATGCATTCAAGGATCTCCATTAATGAAAATAATCATATGTATATGAGAATTTCCATTAATGGTATCCTATAATATACTAATTATAGATTATTTTAATCATCATTATGATGATACTGGTTTTTAAGCCACTCCGTGGGGCACTCTGGAATATATTATCATCCAGGGAGATGAAGGTTTGTTTTGATCTTGGGATTGTTCCTATAAAATGGGATAGCTATGCATCCTTGTAACGTGTATTAGAACCCACGTTGTTTGGTGCCACATTAAAGGACACATCCAACCTCTTAAGGCCATGTGGTAGGGACCTCTAAGAGAAAGGTGAGTGGTCAAAACATAGTGCGGTTTTTATGCTGGAGTATCCCAAGGAACATGGAATGGATATTCATTTCCATGTAATATCATACCCTGTTGGGAATATCAGCCAAGGAGAAAACTGTTGATTTGATGTATTGGCTTTGGCCCCCAAGGTGGCTTCCTACATATCCCAAATGTATGTGAATCAAAGCCCATGTTGTTCTATGACTATAATAGGAGATAATGGTCCTTTGAGAAAGATGAGTCTAGGACTCCTTATTGAATTGTATTCCATGATGATTTGGGGTTTAATTTGGGGCTTATTCCTAAAAATGATTCCCAGATTAATGGAATTAGGGTTATATTCTTGAAGAGGATGTCCAGCGTGCTTGAGCCTTAAAAAGGCTTCCAACGTATCATAGTTTGAATTGGAATTAGAGTTCTTGTAGTTCATTTAGATTATGAAAATTTCGTGACCACGAAAAATATCTAACCCCAACTTAGTCATGCTCAGTGTGGTAAACAATAGGATGTCAAAGATTCAACAAAGGCATTCACACTTTAAAATTTTCCCTCCTATGTGGGTGGAAGAGGGCGCACCTATGGTGTCGTGGGTCAACGAGGTCAAGGCGACCGTCCAAGAGGGTGTGGGGACGAGCCATCCCTATATTCTATTTACGTTGGAAAAGGTTTCAATGTAATGAGGAAGGGATGAAGGTGAGGGGATTACACCCAGATGGATTCCCATGGGGACAAAGCACAATTACAGAGGGAAAGGCTAACAATAGTCTATGTGCCTATATCCCCTTTGGCCATTGGCACCATAAATGTGAGGAAGAGAAATGATTCCACCTCCTATAAGAAAATTGAGGGGATTAGGCCAAGATGGTTTCCCTAAAATTGATCATGGTTGGGGAAGGGATACTTCTCCTTTATTTTTAAAAAGAAAAGTTGGTATGAACTGTACCTTCCCTACCAATGACCTGAGGTTCTGGTCTATCTCTTCGAGAAGGGAGAGGCCAGGACCCAACCCTCCTCCAAACCAGGACCATACCATCACTATTTCATGGAGAAAAGTCCATTTGTCTATGGATATAAAAACCCACAAATACTCCATGAATCGTAACCCCATTGTGATGAAAATGTGGGAATCCTCTGATTGGGGATATACGAACCCAAATAGGTGACGTGCTGATGTGCCATTCCCAAAGGATCGATAAGTCAGGAGATTTGGATTGAGGTTTCAAAAGAATCCCTTTCAGACAAGGTTCCCATGGAATAAGAAGCCTCCACATGAATGGATTTTAGGAATTCTAGATGGACTATAGACTAAAGAGAGTGAATAAAGTAAGTGAATCAAATAGGGTCTACCAAGTAGAGAAGGGTGTGAAAATAAGGGCACACAAGTAGGTAAGGGCATGCTTGTAATGGCACACAAGTAGGCTTGGACGACCTGATGTTAACATAGTTGAAAAACAACATGTATAATAATACATGGGACAGACCATGCTCAATCCTTGAAGAGTATTGACAAGTGTTCCAAGAAGTGGGGCGCTCACATTCCTGTGATAGGAATTGGTGGCGCACAAGTATTTTTAACTATGGGAGGTTGGGCGCTTTAGGCATGCAAGTGTTATGGTTTTCATACACTAAACATACTTATTTCCAATGATCCTACCTTAAATAATCTTCTCAATGTGTTGAAGAACTACCTAGAAAGATCTGGATGATGGGGGCGATGTACTAGGATGACCAGAGCAGCAATTAGGCTTCACGGAAATTCGTCCATACAAATGGGGGCCACACCGGTCTATTTATAGGCAAATAAATGACCTTTGGAGAAAAAAGATGGCCACACAAGTGACATGCAAGCCAAATTGGAGGGCACAAGTACCTTGTTCACCGGCAATGCTTTGGCTAGAATAGGGCAACACCTTTAGGAATTAGCCAAAAATTTTACCTTCATTCATCTCCAGCAAGGTGGGGCATATGTGGGTTGTGTGACATATAGGGGCACACAAGTAGGATGCACACCAAATGAGTTTGGATAAACTAAGCTTTACAAAAACCCATTCCTTTGAATATCTTTGACTTTTCTTTATGTATTACCTCTTTTCATTCAAGTGGATTCCATTATTTGTGATATTTAGACTCTTTGATGGAAAGGAGTTTCAACAATTAGATATCAAATTATTTAGTTTATCTATCATAGAACCTATCACAATATCATACAAATAATAAATTAATCTTATATGTAATAGATTAACCATGGATTTTGAATCATATGATGTAAATAAAATGATTCATGAGATGTAATATGCTTTTATAATCTGGTTTAACCAAAATAAAACAAAAAATTATATAAAAAATAACATCATAATTCAAGTGCATCATCCAATGGGGGAATCACATCACATATAATAGTAAAAATCTAAATAAAAATAGTTTCCATTTGAGGAAATTTGGCTTTCCCCTCTACATGGGTTTGATAATCTCGGGTTCAACTCATTACCAAATTACAATTCATCATAATCCCCTTTATATTGTATCAAGATAAAAAATAATAAAATGAAAGTCTATGATACCACATTGTAACTTCCCTGGCCCGAATTGTACTATGTGGTTCAATGATCCTGGTTTCCCAGATGGACAGAGGAGCATATCCAAAATTCAAGAGGCTGCTAACAAGAAATGAGAGCCTAGGGTCCCATGTTGGGAGACTATTAGCTTTTGTTTGAGTGTATCATAGTTGTAGGAAACATACGATTCAAATAGTTTATATGATATAATAGTTAGACAATAGAAAAATATATGGAATAGATAATAATGCCAAAAAGGAAACATATATAGAATGATGATCATGTTTTGTGTCTAAAATGCATCCAAAATAGGTATACATGTAATCAGTATGTCACTTGTATCAAAATACCAAAACACAAAAAATCACTATCTCTTGATAACATCACGTGCCTCATCTCGGTTGCCTTCACCACTACTATAAATGGCACAAAATCTATCTTTGAAATTTGATATCTTTATCCTATACCTAACTGCATCCTAATAGTTTTTCTGGGTACCCAACAGTATCCCAAATAGGGTATGGGATACAATACCAATAGGTCTCCACCCAAAGTGTCGATAATAGTCTTGTATGTGCAATATATGCTAATGTAGAGTGATATATATATCACACATAAATTAAAAATAAAACTAAAATTCTCATGGGAAATATACTATAAAATAAGTGATAGTGTATAGCTTAACATGGCTCCCTATAAAATATGGTCCATGATCATATAACTATGAAACAATAAAGTAATCAAAACAAATCACTATGAACTCTTCATATAATAAGTTCACATTTACCATGGATGCACCATAAAAAATGATGTCATTTTTACTATAACTCCATAATACCAATTTCCTAGAACTTTTGCTTTATTTCATTAGAATTTCATGATTTCAAGGAATCAAATCTGAATAGACTGGGTATTTTAGTATTTTTTTCAAATCTAGATACATACATAACTTCAACATTACAATTATAAATGAAAAACATTATATCAATTACAATAGAAACATCCACACCACATAGACTATCCCAACAATTCATTCATAATACACCTATTCACATCATGAGGAAATTTAAAACAAATGAAAGGGGTGAGATTAGATGATCAATAATGGTAAATAAAACAACATCAGTAATAATAAACATAATCACTATGCATGTTAAGAAAATGAATAAAAAATTAATTTTAAAAAAACAATATTATAATATGGAAGGGATAAAAAATTATTAAATAATTCCATAAAACACAACCATAGATATTATACTACTTGAATACTCACATGGACTATCAATATCTAGTTTCATCATGAGTGTATGCATAATGCCAGACATCATAATCATTCAGTCAAGGCACCATGCTAAGACCATACATAAACGAGTAAAAACACAAACTTGATTGACTCAAAAGACCTACTGATGAATCAAGTGGATATAGTGAGCCCAAAACGTCCCTTAGTGTGTTCCATACACTCCTCATATGAAAAGGGGGAAACATAAACAACATAAACATTCATATTTGAAATCTTTCATACAAAAGGTGAATACTTTAACAACAACCCATGAATTGTATAAAATTTGCATATCCACAATAAAACTAATAATAAACCCTTTATGATCAATTGGAAAATGATATCATAACAGATATACATCAATTTATTACAAGATTCAACAAATGATTTGGATATTTTTTATAGTACTTTTAAATGATACCATTGAAATTTCTATGAGGAAATATTCTTTAAACATTCCAAAGTGTCCCATAATGCATTGAAACATTCAAATAATAATAACTTAAAATATTGAGGGAATAAGTAGACTCTTGATATTGTATATTAATTGGTATTTCATAACCCACATGTATGCAATATGTATTTAACAATGCATATAACTCATAAAAGCTAAATTGAGAAATGAAAAGTTCTATTTTTCTTTGCGAAAAAAGTTCTTTTAGAAAATTATTTTTATTTTTCATAAAATAAGATTTTAAAATTGTATATACCAAAAAAGAAAATGGAAGGAAATTGAAATATTTTTTAAGAATAAATAATGTCCCATTGATGTAAAATCATTAAATTTTTTTATGAATCTTTAGAATTAAAACATTTTAGTGTGGTTCAAGGGAAATATTAAACCATAAAGGCATGTTTGATTTCAAAAAACAAAAAATGTAAAAAGTTATTTTTTTCATCATAAAATGATAGATTTTATAAATAGTTTTATGGAATAATATATATTATATAGTTCACCTGAAAATGGGTAAGAATTCGAAAAGTTCCCTAAAATTAGGCTTGTTTATCCTAAAGTACTGAGAAGGGAACCATTTTAGAAAATAAAATTCCAATAAAAGTTAGATGAAATGATCTGAATATATGATTTTGGAAGATTTACATAGAATATATAATAAGTAAGCCAAAATAAATAGCCATTACCTTCTGGTTAGGATAGTGAATGAATAACTGGATGGAAAAAATGAAGGTTCAGGTGGAATCCCAAAAAGGTTTCTTATCAATCGAAACATATTCCCCAAAAATATAATTCATAAAATGACACATGGAATTAAATAAAAATAAATATATTCATGATATGTTATATCAACGGGAAGTATACATACAACATAAAAACGATATAGTGGTTAATAAATAATATCTCACAAAAATGGATGTGAGATGAGAAATCCCTTACTACTTTGTAATTAATTGAATCACATGTAAAAAAATTAATTATCAGCCAATGAATCATTTAGTACAACTAATATAATTATATTCATGATATTATATGTAAAATTTTAGTATACATACACCACATACAACAAATAATTGGTGAATAATGGAAATCTCTAGGAAATAAAAGTTAGATGAGAAATCCCTTACCTTACGTCTAAATGTATTGTAATATAGTCCATAATGTCCTCGATAATAAAATTAAATCCATTAACTAATTTATTAGGGACCTTATTAATATATTTTTTATTCATTAATTTTTTTAAGTTCAGTTATGTCTTTATTGATAAGTTATATGTTGTAATTCCATCATTCCGGAGTGTTTTTTCTTGGTTTTCATAATCAGTTCTCGTGTTTATACGTAATGGACTTCATGTAGAATGGATAAAAATACATAGAATTTATTTTATAAGAAAAAAATAAAATTTTTGGATATTGAAAGGTCATATAATTAATATGGTTATATGGAATGAGGACGAGTTATTAGGTTAAACATTAATGAGAACCATTTTTGCGATACTTTGATTCTAAAAAATAAGTTTTTTCGTATGAATTAATATTATGTATATATGCTGGTTACAAGTTAATAATGAGGTTATAATACATATAATATTGTTTTTTAAAACCATTAAATGGTTTAATGATTGTAACACCACAAAATCATGTACCCCTTTATTTGATAAGCTTATGTCTTCTTTTTTTGGTTTTTTTAGTATCCAAATAATCTTGATTCTCATAAATAGGTGATAATAGTGTTTAATTTTTTTTGAATGAAAAAAAGTAAACCACAAATAGGCACACAGGTTTTTCATTATAAAGAGAACATCATAGTGTTTACAATTTTTCATTATCACAAGGAAACATCCAAACCAATAATGCATTGTAAAATCCCATCAGGACTACAAGAAGGTCCCCCAAAAAAACAAAAAAACAATATAAATAAAGGAGATCATTTTGGTCATTAAAAACGAATAACACCTCCACCGTGATCATATAAATTGTAATAAGAATCAATGGTATGGTAATAAACTTCTTCTTCTTTTTATTCTTCTTTAATGATCTTAAGTTTGAGACATCCTAAGACGGAGTTTAATAGGGAATCGACTGACCATTGCCCTGATGACTGTTGAAAGCTAACGACTATAATAATATACGTTGGACCTTGTTAATATAATTAAAAAATATTTATGCCTTAATCAATTTTCAAATATTTTAGTCATAATTAAAATTATAGAAATAACCACCTTTAATGAACTCTAAATGAATATGGTTTAATACTTCATTTTTATATGCGTAAGTTTGAAAAGTGTTATGAGATTTAATCGATTTTCAAATATTTCAAATACAATTATTTTTATTTATTAATCAGTGTTATAAACAATGTTTATGTTTTTCACATTATATTATATTTTTTGAATTATGTTTTCAAGTATACTTGTATATAAATTATAATATAGGTTTATTAAAGTTTCCTTCTTGTAACTTATTTAAGTTAAAAAAAATAAGTGTTTAGTATTTTAAATTTTAGAAAATTTTCAAACCAAAACAAGTTAATTTTGTATTCATTGATGTTTAAGAATATAAAATTTTATATAGTTTTAATAAATAGATTTTTTACTCTTTTAAAAACTTTTTGAATGTATATTTGACAAAAAAATGTCCCAATAGGGCCAGCCCTTTCTGGCTTGGGACAAGGGAGGTAGCTCACATGAAGTGGTTGAGCCTGACCATCATTCCCAAGTCAAGGCTGGCCTGAGCTCGGGCAGAGGATCCTTGAAGGGTGCTCGAGAGCGAAAAAGAGCACAAATGCGCACCAGTGTGAGTGTGAGACCACGATAGGGTCTGGGTAGGACAAGGCTTGTGGGCGGGAGCCCATGTATAGGCCCCCCTTTGTGGGTGCTGTGTGTTTTTTGACCACTCTATGGGAGGCTCGATGTTCTAAGGGAGGAAAAAACTCCTCTATGTTTCGATGTGGGAAGCATTTTTTTTGGAAAAATGCAATCAGAAACGTTGGATCGTGTCGCGCTCGTTCTGGACCGCTAATTGAGATCTCATTTCATACTTCAGCAACCACGATTTCCCATCTTGATTTCTACGCCGTTCGATCTACAAAGGATTTAATCATGGCTGTCAGTGTGATTTAAAAAGCATCATCAAATCCGGACCATCCGATGGAACTCATATATGATGTGAGATGTATGTTTTCTTTTAAAAGAGTGGATGCAACTCATCCCTTGGATTGATGTTGGGATTGATCAAGACCATCCATTTTCCCCAGCTTTTCCCCTAGCTATGTCATGTTCTTCCTCTGTGCATGGCATACACTAGTAACTCTACCCTATGACACACCCCACATTTTCTTCACCTCTGACCGCCAGGGATCCGCATGTCTGCTCTTTTACATCAAGTACAACATCCCCATTAAATGCAATGCAAGTGGGTATGTTCTTGCATGGAATATAGTGTGTGAGATTTTGTATATAAATAAATGAGACCTCTCAGTTCTTCTTTCCCATTCGATTCACCAATGAGCCTAGACAACCCTCCCTAAATTCCTCCTTTCCCTGGTTTTTAAAGTAATCGTTTTTATTTTTGACTTTTTATTCTACTTTGAGAATATATACACTTATATATTTGTAAAAAAAATATATCTTATAACCTTACGATTCAGTCCAAACGTTCTTAAATGATGAACCTAGGCCTTTGGGTTATCTTTCATTTAAATATATTATAGAATTTAAGGATTATACCTGACCTTGTTTTCTTGTTGTGAAAATACATATATAATTTTGTTTATATATATATAGGTCTGTTATATATAGGAATGGGCATGACCTTTCTACTTCGGTTATATGTCTGAAGTTTGGGTATAATTGTTCATGCCCTGCACATATTCACATAAAATCAATTTCATATTTAAATAATAAAAATATTTGAATGATGTGATATATACGTTCAGGTTTTTAAAAAATTATTTTTAGTAGGTTTTCATAATCAAATTTTTATGACTAAGGGCATGACCAGCCCTATTCAAAATGTTGTCAACGTAATACTCATAGGGGATTGACACACATGGATGTGCCAATATTTCAATTTGAGTTCCGGTATATACATTCATTTTATATGTTTTATGAATCTTCATTTCAGTTTTTAAGGTCCTTACACATTTTGTCTTGAGTTTCGGTGGAGTTCTAAAAACATTAGAAATAGGGTGTTAAGAAAAAATTTTATCCACATTTACAAGTAACTTATTTATCCCCCATGTCTTAATTGATGTTTCTTATGGTGAAGATTCATGCTTTCTATCGTGGATATTATTTAGTATTATGAAAAGGAATAACAATATTGAATGTTTTATCATGTTCTATCTCAAATCCCCACCTGAGATTTTCAGTTCACCTTTTTAATTAATTGGAAGATAAAATTTTAGAAATTCACGAAAAAACTGGTATGTTTCTCACATGAAAGTAATGAAATATTAAGGGTGCACCGTAATAGACCTCCAATGCATTTGGTATGGAATTAATCTCTAGAGATGACAAGATTCACGATACCCTGGTGAATAACCTCTGTAATTTTTCTTTATTGACTCCTTGGGGATGGACTTCAGTGATATGTTCATGAATGTCTAAATGAAAGGTTGAATCAACATATTCAAGTCATGTTACAAGTTCTTTTCAAGATGATATGCCTATTCATTCAGTACTCTTTTCCTTATGTTTTTATCAAGTTCATATTGAGGTCACAAGTAAACGATTGGCGCATGATTCGTTTAAAATAGTAACCACACATAAAATTGAAGTTATTTACTTCATGTAAAACTCTGATTAAGTCTTACTCTTATTGGTTTTATTTGTGATTAAACATTCATAAGTCATACTTGTTCATGATATCCTTTATTACCCATTTTGAAAATGTCCTTATTGGTTCATGTATTCATTGAAAATCATAGTTCAATACTTTTATTTGTATGTTACATGTGTTACAGTTTTCTATAAGAGAATGTTATTTGGATATGTTTTTAAATAATTCATTCACAAGATTCATTGGTTTATTTTAAACCCATTACCGGGCATTATTATTCTCACTCTATGTTTTTCATTTTTAATTTTCAGGTATCAGATTTTATCCGATGAAAAATTTCAGCAGTTACCGGTATCCTAGAGCCCAAACTGAACATGATCCTTTGTATGTGATGTGATGTGTATTTATCGGCACATAATTCTATAATAAAATGACACATCATGTTATGATGGAACCGACTCCTGGTTTTTTGGGGTTAGGTCTTCATAGTTGGTATCAGAGTATTCGGTTTGGAAATCTCTAGAAAGCCAGAACTGAGAAAAAGAAAAATATACTTTAGCCTTAAAGAAAATTAGTTTTCTTAATTTTCAGATGGAAAACTAAGGTAAATATCTTTTTTATCTTAAAAATAATTCCTTAGAAACCATAACTACCATATCCATCAATGTAGATTTTAAAATCTATGACCATAAATGTATGTCCTACAAACATCTCTATGATGTGTAAAACTCTCCATGAGTACTTCAACTCCACCGAAGAGTGGGTCTAGATTACATCTTTATGATGAAATCCTAGTTTCCATCTTACACATGATGGGGGAAGTACTATGAGGGACTTTTTATGTGCTTCACCGCAGCGGAAGGAATCTCATCCCTCATGACATTTCAAGAGGCTGCAACATAGGGAGATATCTGGGTAGCATACATGTGTCAAGTCTTGTCCTATAGCTATTTTGGTCAGATTATGGACATCAACATCCTTGAATACAAAGCCTCTCGTTCCGTGTATAGACAACAAGTACACAGGGATGTCTCACAGTTGTACACCCCAAATGACATACTATGGAGATACCATAATTAATCCCATGGAATCAAACCTGATTGCTTGGGTTTCATATGGTTTAGGGAGATAGAGAGTTTCAATATTGTCTTGGGATTTCGTGTGTTAGGGAACTGGGGAATCCATTATCTCTGTTTTACGTTGTGCACCAGTAATTATATAAAGAACATATTTTGTTATCTCTTATTTCTTATGTCTTTACATTATGTATACTTTTGTATGGATTTCAGGTGACTAACCTCTAATCCCAAACTTTTAGATAGAAGGCCAAACCCACAAGTTATCCAATCTTACTGAGATAATGGAGATTATTTCAATCAAATCCTCTGAAGACGTGTATCATCCCTTTACAAACCTGCGAAGAACGTGCAAGAAATTGTTTGAGGTGACAAATGGTCGTGGGATTCTTCACACCTATCAAGGGAATGCTCTCATCTACTTCCAAAAAGGCTTAACACAATTGGTTGAGCGTAAGAGGAGATGAAAATACCACGAAGGGATCTTCCTGTGTTTCACCCTAGGCCGGAACTACATGACCAGTGTAAAATTTCATGAGGGTTCATTAGAGGGAAACATTTAAGCGACCTACATGTACCAACTCCTAAACGTTACAATGTAAGACAACATCTAAAACTTAGATGATATTGATCAAGATATAATTTAGCATGTTCTTCGTACATTGGTCTATATGGACATTTCCGAACATTGTACCATTCGAGCCTCCCTCTAGAAGACCAAGTGTTCGATGCATGATTTCAACCCCTTCTGCCCGAAGTGTATCTGGATTAGAGAAATATAGGATTTAAGCATCAATTTGGGTGTTATGATGAACACACCTAAGGATCCTCTACAATGGGGGTTATGGTGAGAACATCAAATAACCCTTATGGTTTTATGAAATAAATTACAAGGATGCAATTCTCTAAAGGGAGAATAATGTTGCACCCTAGAATCTTGTACCCCTTCTATTGATAAGATTATGTCTTCTTTTATTAGGATTTCCTTAGTAACCAAATTAACATCATTCTCAGAAAGAGGTGATAATATGGTTTTATATTTTTTAGAATGAATCCATGTAAAACAAAAATAGACACAAGGATTTTTCGTAATAAAAAGAACACCGTAGTGTTTACAATTTTTCAATATCACAAGGAAAAATTGTAACAAACAATTCCTTGTAAAATCCCCATCAGGACTACGGGGAGGCCACCTACAAAGACAAAAAACACTCTAAATAATAAAGATCTTTTGGGTCAGTAAAAATGAAGAACAACACCACCACGATCCTATAAACTATGTTGAGCATCCATGGTATGGAAAGAGTCTTCTTATTCTTCATCTCATTCTTCTTATTCTTCTTTAATCACCTAAAGATTGAGAAACCCTAGGATGAAGTTTTATAGTGAATAAACTGACCGTTTCCCTAATGATCGTGGAAAGAAAATGGCTATAAGTATAGTCATTGGACTATATTTAGATAATTAAAAAATATTTATGCATTAATCGGTTTTCAAATGTTTAAGTCATAATTAAAATTATAGAAATAACTACCATTTATGAACTCTACATGAATATGGTTTAATAATTCATTTTCACATGCGTATGTTTGAAAAGTGTAAAAGGATTCAAATCACCTTTCAAATATTTCAAATAATAATATTTTTATTTCATAATTAGTGCAATAAACTATGTTTATGTTTTTCAAATTAAATTATGTTTTTATTGAACTATGTTATCGAGTGTACGAGTATCTAAATTATAATGTAGGTTTATGATTTTTTTTTCGTAACTTATTTGAGTTAAAAATATATGGGTTTGGTATTCTTTATTTTATAAGTACTTATAACTAAAACAAGTTTAATTTGTATTCATAAATGATTTAGAATATAAAATTCTATTTAGTTTCAATAAATGGATTCTTTCCTCTTCTTAAAACTGTTTCTAGTTTAGCTTTTACAAGAAAATTGGCCCACTAGGGACAACCCATTTTAGATAGGGCCGAGGGAGGAAGATCACACGAAGTGGCTAGGCCTGACCGTCATCCCCATGCCAATGTCAGAACAAGATTAGGAAGAGGTTCCATGAAGGGTGCTCGAGAGAAAGCAGGAGCACACAGGCACACCAGTGCGGGCATGAGGCCACGACGAGGTCTGGGTAGGTTGAGGCCTGCAGGTGGGAGCCCTTGTATAGGTCCCCCTTCGTGGGTGTAGTGTGTTTTCTGAGCACTTGTTGGGAGGCCCGAGGTTATAAGGGGGGAGAAAATTGCTCTCAGTTTCCATGTGGGAAGCATTTTTTCAGGTGGAATGTGATCTGGACCATTGGATCCTGTCACACTAGATCTGGACCACCGATCACGATCTCATTTCAACCTTCAACAACCGTGAGTTACCATATTGTTTTATATTCCGTTTGATCTACAAAGGATTTAATCGCAGCAGTCGGTGTGATTTAACAATCTGCGTCGAATCAGGACCTTTCTATGACACTCAAATCTGATCTGAGTTGCCCGTTTTCTTTTAAAACAATAGACACAATTCATTCCATGGATCGACGTTGGGATCGATCCAGACCATCCCTTTTCCCCTGGATTTTCCCCTAGTCATGTTGTCTGCTTCCTCTGCACATGGGTTACACCAGCAACCCTACCCTATGGCACACCCCTCAATTTCTTCACCTTTGACCGCCGAGGACCCCCATGTCTCTTCTTTTTCTTCAAGCACGACTCCCCTCATTCAATGAAATGCAAGTGGGTAAATTTTTTCTTGGAAGGTGTTTTGAGAGCATTTGTATATAAATAACAGGGACCTCTCGGTTCTTCTCTCCCGTTCATGTCTTCAGTGATCCCGGGCAACCCTCCTTGAAGTCCTCCTTTCCGTAGTTTTTAAAGTAAGGGTTCTTAGTTTTGCTTTTTTGGCTTCTTTGAGAATATATACACTATTATATTCATAAAAATATATATCTTATAACCTTACAGTTCAGTCCAAACATTCATAAATGTTGAACTAAGGCTTTAGGGTTCTCATTCATTCAAATAGCTTAAAGAATCCACATATTATACCTGGCCTCGTTTTGTTGTTTTGAAAATACGTATTTACATTTTGTTATAGGTATATAAGTCGTTTATATGTAGGAATTGTCATGACCTTTATAATTTGGTTATATTTATGAAGTTTATGTACAATTGTTCATGCACTGCACATATTCACATACACTATATTTCATATTTAAATAATAAATAAATTTGGAAGATGTTATATATATGTTCAGGTTTTTATAAAATTATTTTTTAGTATGTTTTCATAAACAAATTTTTATGACAAAGGGCACAACCTGCCCTATTCATAACGTTGTTGAACACTTATTCATAGGGGATTGACACACATGGGTGTGCCAATCTTTCAGTTTGATTTTGGGTACATACATATATTTTACATTTTCCATGAACCTACAATTCAGTTGATAAGGTCCTTATACATTAATTCTAGAGTTTAGGTTGATTTTTAAATACATAAGAAATAGGGTGATAAGGAAAACTTATATCCACATTTAAGAGTAACTGAATTTTTTATCTATGTTTTAAATGATGTTGCTTATGGTGAAGATTCATGCTTTCTATCATGGACATTGTTCAGTATAATGAAAAGGCTTCAAAATGTTGAGTGTTTTAGCTTGTGCAAGCTCAAAACCCTACTTTAGATTTGTAGTTCACATTTGTAATTAATTGGATGATGAAATTTTAAACATTCAAGAACAAAATTGCATGTGATAAATTTTAGTTTTCTATTCATTCAACACCTTAGATGGAAATGCATGTGCCATAATCTTCCTTTCTTCCTTCTTTTTAATAATTATCATATTATTTTTAGCTTGGTTTTTAATAATATAGATGCATGTCTCACTTATAAGATATGTAAATTCAACTACTATGACCAACTATGAATGAATTATTCAAGGTGGTATGGGACATCTTGAATATAAAAACCCATTTAAGTAAAGCATTAATTAATGTGGTTCCACATGAAAGTAATGACATATTAATGTTGTGACCTGATAGTAATCCAATGCATTGGGTAAATAATTAATCTCTAGAGATGACAAGCTTCACAATAACCTTATGAATAACATCGATAATTTATCTTTACCGACACCATGGGGATGGACCTTGGTGATATGATCATGAATATATAAATGAAATGTTGAAGCAACATATTCAAGTCATGTAACAAGTTCTTTTCAATATTATATGCCTATTATTTCACTACTATTTTCCTTATTTTTTTATGATGTTCATATTGATTTCACAGGTAAATGTTTGGGGCATGATTCGGGTAAAATAGTAACCAACACATGAAATTGAATTAATTTCCTTCATGCACTACTCTAATTATTTATTACTCTTGATGATTTAATTTGTTATTAAACGTTAATATTTAATACTAGTTCAGGATATCCATTACTACACCATTGGAAAATGTCATAATTGATTCATGAATTCTTTTAAATTCTTAGTTGATCACTTTTATGTTATGTTAAATGTGTTATAGTTTTCTATAAGAGAATGTTCTTTGGAAAAGTTTTTAAAGAATTCATTCAAAAGTTTCACTAGTTTATTTTAAACCCCTTACTGGGCATTCTAATGCTCACCCTACATTTTAAATTTTAAATTTTATGGTATCAGATTTTATCTGATGAATCATTTCTGAAGTTACCAGTTTACTAGAGCCCGACCCAAACTCGATCCTCTATACTGGACATGATATGTGTTTATCAGCGCATGTTTCTGTTTTAAAATGAAACATCATGTTCATAAGTCACTGAATCTAGTTTTTATAATGTCATGTCTTCACAATGAATATACATTAATGATAAATTGATGAATGATGGTTCATAGTCCATGGAGGTAGTAAATTGAAACCTCCCGGGCGATGATTTCATTTTTAAAATAAGATAGAGTGAGAGTAAAAAGATTGATGATTGATGTTTCATTAAAATTATATAATTGTAGTATATAGATGATAATATAGTTATCATGATAATTTGAAAAGATGAGGTGAGGATATAATAGTAAAATATTGAATATAAAAGAAATTAAAAGGAAAATGGTAGTGGAGTTCGCCTCTTGAATACACCTCCTTGCGAACAATTTATTGGGAAGGGATTTTGGCCTTTAGGAAATCACAATAGCTCCTTGATTTATTAAGGGACTTGTTAATATTATTTTGGGATAACATTGATAATATTTAATGATTAGAGGAGTGAATATAACAGGGAATGATGGGTGGTTTTTGATGTGGATGAGAGGAGTGTTTTCCATTATTTCTATGATTATTTTATTATTCTTGATGAAGACTTTGAATAGTATTGATTATTGTGATAAAAATTGAAAACCATGCTTGTTATTTCAAACAAATTTCCATTTACAACCACCATGACTCAAGCATGGTGCAAAAACACATTAATTAACAATATTTCGAAAATTATCGAATTTCACTATTCACCATAAAATTCAAACATTTCAGAAAAATAAAAAACATTCGCCCTAACAATATTACATTATTTAGAATTAAAATATTTATTCCATTTAATCTAACTAATTTTCTAAATAATATAAATTATATTTTTAAATACAATCAATATTTTTTTGAAAAATTTTGATATTAAATTTAAAAAATATTTTAAATTTCATTCAAAAAATAATTCATGTCTCATTAAATGCTCTTAAAATCATAGGTAAACACTATATTGATTTTGAAATACATTTCATTAAAATTAATTTTATTAATTAATTTATTTGAAATTGTAGATAAATATATATTACTCAATAAATTACCAACACATAATTATTAGTTTTTCAAATATTTACACTCATTTATATAGTTACAAAATTTTATTTTTACTTATGTGGGAGAGGTTATTAATCCTAATGGTACAATAGTATTCAAAAGGGTATGGTACTGATCACAAGAGTTAGTTACTATTCACCAAAAACATATTTTGTTCCTACCATACTCTAAATATCTTACTGATCACAACCATGTATGTCGGTTTTTTGTAATTAACATCATAGAAAATAAAAAAGTATGCACAATGTATAGGTTATAAAAAAGAGTTATTTCATAGAGAATCTATGTTTCATGCATTGAATATTAAATTTATTTTTAAATTCGTGGGGTGCTACATTCTCCCCCCCTTACGAAACATATCTTCCTCAAAATTACCCGAATGATACCTTTTAAAAAGATTTGGGTAGTTCTTCATCACATGTTCCTAAGGATCTTGTTTTTCCTCTTCAATTTAATGATTTTCCAATGTACCATTAATAGCAGAGTCATATAATTCCTCAAAACACATTCTTTAGTGTCCAGAATCTTGATAGGATCCTTATAGTAAGGTAAGTTGTGTTCCAATTCTATAACATCAAATGTGAAGAAATTCATTGGGTCTGGAATGTACTTTCTCTATAATGGGATAGGTAAAATATTTTTTACTTTAGACTGTCTAGGCATCATTTTCTAAATGATAATCCTTAGCTCCAATTGTCTCTAGAATTTCAAAATGTCCAATGTACCTAGGGTTGAGTTTCCCTTTCTTCCTAAGTCTTATAACACCCTTCCATAGAGAAACTTTCAAGAAAATGTGATCTCCCCCTTGAATTTTTAAAAAATTCATTCGATTACTAGAATATCTCGTTTTCATAATTTTAGAATCATTGATATATATTTTAATATTCATTAACATTGTTGTTGTTTTCTCCACAATCTCAAGGCCCACAATCTTCCTTTCACCAAAATCCTCCCAACATGTTGGTGTATTAAATCTCTCTCCTTATAATGCTTCGTATATATCCATATGAATACTAGATTGGAAACTATTATTGCAGGAAAACCTCACTAGATGTAAATAGTAATCCCACATACCCTGAATTTCATGTGAATATGACCTCATCAGGTCTACAAAATTTTGGGTATTCTTTTTTGATTTCCCATCAGTTGGAGGGTAAATAGTTGTACTCAATTGAAGCTTAATATCCAATGATTTTTTAATAATTCACTATTATTTTGATGTAAATAATTAACCATGATTAGAAAAAATTGAGATAGGATCACCATTAATTCTTAAAATTTCCCTAATATAGATCAGAGTAATATGGTCGAGAAAAAAATCTTCCCTTATAGGGAGGAAATGAGCAGATTGGTAAGTCAATTAACAATCATACATGTTGCATCTTTCATCCATTTTGTTTTTGGTAATCTTGTGAAAAAATCCATAGTGATTTCATCACATTTTCATATAGGATTATTTATAGGTTTCATGAATCCTATATAATGCTTTCTTTCATCCTTCACCTATTGATAGACTAAATATCATGATACATTGTCAGATATTTCACATTTATTGTTGTATCACTATAAATTTTTATTGAAATATTTGTACATATTAATTCTACCAGGGTGTATAGTGAGTTTTGTAATATGGGCATCATCCAAGAACTCCATTCAGGGATAACATATACCACATGTTGAAAAGTCATTAATCATTTACAAGGTAGTAATAAATTATCCAAATAAATAATTTTTTAATCATTATATCCTCATCATAAATATATTCAGGGTTTTATTTCCATCAATCATGCATTTTCCAAAAAATTTAACTTTCCCCAAATTTTTTTCTTTGTACAATTCAACTTACGGTCTCAAGTCCTTAATGAAAAATTATTGTGCTATAATACTCATATACCAAATAGTTCTTATAACTAGTACATTGCAAATAAAATATTAAAATGACTTCATTATTGAATAAGAATATTTGTCATTCCACATCATCTACGGTAATATCATAACTTGATTATTATCAAGTACTATCATTTTGGGTATATTACTCTGAATCTTGGGATATTGATTCATATAGTGTCCCATATATTTATAGTTGAATCATTGTACATTGGATACATTTTTGTTTCCCTAGAAATCATGAACATGGTGTCCTTTTTCTCCCCACATATAACAAACTCACAACCCCTTTATTCATTTTCCAGGGTGATTCTTTCCACAGTTATCACATATGGGAGAACACTTATTTCATTTCCTCCCATTATCCATCATTTTCTCTACCAACCTCTTCTTCACTTTCGTTCCTTCAAAGAGATGAGACTTTGATAATTATTTACACATTTTGTTAACACATGATACTATTTCCTCATATGATGAGGTTTCATGGGAGAGTATATTCCTTCAAAATGATGTCTTAAGGCCATGAGAGATATGATCTTTCTTGATCTTTTCATCACATGCATTGGTGAAGTTATCTTTCCTTCTAGCAGGTGTCCTTTCTAATCAATATAGTTTACTAAATTAACTCATAATATTATGAACATTCCATTAATCTAATAATTTTATCGCACATATCAAAAATTATTGCATCATAAATCACAGAAACATATACTTCGTTACATTGGGTGAATAAATACTTCCTAATGGTGGTTTAATTAAGGGTGATTTATCATAAGAATATCCCCTAGGAGTGTCAATCTAGGTGTGCAGTAAGGTATGCTGTCGTGTACCTGGTGTCCCGGAGTCAAGAACAGAACACCTCATTAGAGTTGTGACCCCTACATAAATCTGTTCTAGAACAACATCCACTTGTTGTATCCAAAATGGGAGGTATTTTATAGCCATATAGACAAAATATATTCCTTACCAATATTTTAGGATGCTATTTTTTTATCCACAATTTATTTCTTAGGGTTTTGTTCACTTATCTACATTTTCTAAATCTTGTTTCGAAGGATTCTACTAAACACCCTCCAATACCAATTATAATGTCCATACCCAAGTTTCCCAGATTCAGAGAATTTTTTCATTACATTGGCATGATTACAAGGAATCAAATCCTAAAGAAAAATGCAGTTTAATATTTATGGAAAACCAGATAGATAAACAAGTTCAACGTTAAAACTTTAAATGGAATACATTATATTAATTCCACCAGAAACATCCAAAAATCATAGATTGTCCTAGAAATTAATTCGTAATACACTTTTTGCATCAAGGGTAAATATAAAACATATTAAGGGGGTGATATCAGATACTTAGTAAGGGTAATATAATACATTGGAAGTAATAATAAACATATTCACTCAGAATGATGAATAACTAAAAAAATATTACATAAAAAAATAAACTTGAGCACAATATGGAAGGAGAAAAAACTGATAAAATTATTTCGTAAAACATAACCCTGGATATTATAATTATATGGAAATCACATATAATATCAATATCTAGTTTCAACATTATGGAATGCATAAATCTGAACATCATTATCATTATTTCAAGTCCTTGTACCAGAACCATACATAAATAGTTAAAACCCAAAATTATTTTTCTCATGATACCTACTGATTCATCGAAGATATATAGAGGGCCCCAACCATCACATACTAAGTCCAATAAATTCAAAATATGAAATGTCTTAAATTTAAACAATGTAAACATTTTTATTGGGACACAAGCTTATGAAATGTGAATAATTCAACTATAATCTAAGAATGTTATCAAATTAGAACAACCACTGTAAAACTAATCATAATACCACCAAAAAAATATGGTAAATGACGACATAATAAATAGAAATCAATATAATATAATATAAAACAATGTATATTGTCATAGATGATGTTACATTAGAATTGGACCAATGAAAATTTGATGAGGAAATATTCAATAAACATTACAAAATGTCTCATACCACTTTGAAAAATTAAAATAATAATAACATGGAATATTAATAAAACAAAGAGACTCCTAATATGTTAAATCAGAGGTAATTAAATACACCAAATTCAAGGAATAAGTTTTGAACATGGAATATATATCATAAAGGATATAGTGAGATGAGAAAGATCCTTTTTTACTTTAGAAAAGAGGAGATCTTTGAGAAAATCATTTTTAATTTTCATAAAATCAAATTTTAAAAATGTATGAAGCATAAAATAAAATGGGAGGAAATTCAAATTATATTTTGGGCATAAATTATGTCCCACTAATGTGAAATCATTTCAAAATATTTTTTAAGAATCTTTTGAAATAACACATTTTAGCACAGTTTAAGGGTAATATTAAAGAGGTATTTAAGAGGAAATGCATGCTTGATTTAATTAAACCAGAAAGGAAAACATATTTTTTTCATGATAAAATTATTGATTTTATAAATATTTTTATGGATAAAATATAATATATAGTGCACTTGAAATTGGGAAATAAATTGAGAAGTTCCCTTGAATAGGGATTGTTTATAGATAATAATTTAGAAGGGAACTATTTTAAAACATATGATTCCCATAAAATAAAGATGAAATTAGAAGAATATATAATTTCGGAACATAGAAACCTAATATATAATAATTACACCAAAAATATATATACATAACATTTGGGTAAGGATAGTGAAAGAATAACCCGATGGAATAATTAATGTTTTGGTGGAATCCCTTACTAGTTTGTAATCAATGAAAATACATGCTAAAAAATTATTAATACTAAAATAATAAAATTTAATTCCATGAAAAAAAATATTCATGATATGTTATATCAATGGTATAAATACAAACATTATACACTAAATATATTTTCGAATTAATAATTTCTCACAAAAATGGAAGTCAGATGGGAAAACCCTCACAACTTTGTAATAAATTGAATCATATGTCAAAAAATTAACCATCATCCTATTAAAAATTTAATACCATTAGGATTAATAGATATAATATTTTTTATATCAAATATATATACATACACCACATACACGAAATTAGTGGCGGATGATGGAAATTTAAGAGAAATAAATGTGAGATGAGAAACCCCTTACCTCATATCCAAATGTAATATTCTCATTAGTTTAATGTTCTAGTTAATCAAATAAAATTAATTAAATAATTATTAAAGAACCATATATTCATATATTTTATTTATTATAGTTTTTATGTTCATTAATGTATTTATTTATATGTTTTTAGATTGAATTATTTCGATCTGGAGTGTTTGTTTTCTTGGATTTCCAAATCGATTTTCTAGTTTTTAAGTAACGATGTTTATGTAGAATGGATATAATTATAATGAATTTATTGAATATGCTATCAATTTAAAATTAGGATATTAAATGGCCATATATTATTATGTTTATATGGTATGAGGATGATTTATTAGATGAACCATTAATGAAGTTCGTTTTGGCCATATTTCGATATTTGCGAACTAGTTTTGTCATATAAATTAATATTATGTATATATAATGGTTATAGAATATTTATAAGGTTATAATAAATACATTATAGTTTGTTTCAACCATAAAATTAGTTACATGACTATAATTTAGGGATAAATTTATTAATTAAGTTACATCATCCCTGAAGGTGGTAAATCAGCACCTCCCAAATGATGATATCATTTTTAAAATAAAAGGTAGAGAGCAACAATATTGTTGATGGATGTTACATTAACATGATATAATTATAGTATATATATTATACTAATGTTATAATTTTAATTTTTACATAGTTGGTGAGGATATAAAAATAAAAAAAGGAACTTAAATGAAATTAAAAGGAAAAAACGAAGCAGATTTTACCTCATGAGTACTCATCTTTGAGATATCTTTAAGGGGTGGGGTTTTGGTCATTTGGAAATAACAAGAACTCATATATGTGGGGAGAGACTAGGAAATATTATTTGGGTAGAACTTTCATAATCATTAATACATATTGGAGGGAAGATAAGAAGGAGTGATGGGGAGTTTTCATAGTGGAGTAGAGGATTTTTTTATCAGTTTAATCATTATTTTATTATTTTGGGTCAAGAAAATGAATCATACAGATTGTTATGACTAAAAAAATAAATAATTTCATGTGATTTCAAAAAATGTCCATTTACATCCTTCATGACTCAATCATGATGTGGATATTAATTTATTTTTCATATTTTGTAAATTATCGAATTTCACTATGAACAGAAATTGAAATATTTCAGAAAATTACAAATATTCACCCTAACCATTTTTAAATGATTACAATTAAATTAGGTACTCCATTTGAGGAAAAAATCTCAAAAGTATATAAATATTATAATTATATAAAATCATTATTCCCATAGAAAATACTGATTTTAAATTTAAAACTGATATTATAATACTTTTAAAAACTAACATAGGTATCATAAAATTATCCTAAAATAATAGAAAAACAAAATTTTTATTCAGAAATAAATTTACTAAAAATTTATTTTATAAATTTATTAATTTATAATTTTAATTGATTATTTGATACTCATTGAAATACCAACACTAAATTATTAATTTTTATAACAATCACTCTCATTTATATGGTTTTTAATTTTTATTTGTACTTACATGTGTGAGGTTACTATTCATGAGGGTATATTACGATTCATAAGGGTATGATACTATTCAAGATGGTAAATTATTATTCAACATAAATATAAGTCAATTAGACTCTAAATATCTTACTAATCACAATAGTGTATGTCGGGTTTTTTGAAATAAAATCACAGAAGTGGAAAAATTATGACATGTGGCTAGGTTATAAAAAAGTGTTATTTTCTAGAGAATCAATGTTTCATGTATTTGACATTAAATTTATTTGTATATTCTTGGGGCGATACATTTACCATGATCACAATGTATGTAAAAAGTTTTATACCCCTTCGAAACAAACTTATGGAGTATTGAACCAAGGAATCATCATTGATTCCCAAGTTAATTTTGATCGAATGTCAGTCAGGATTGAATAGGGGTCTAGGGATCATGTCTACAAACTGTGTCCATTTTTATCCCAAACAAACCAGATCTAAGGGGAAACAAGGAACAAGGTATCCAACATATTTAAAATCCAAGGAGGATATATTAAATTATATTCTATACTACTATCATGAGTCATAGTGTATCAAACCCATAGAGTATTATGTTAAAATTACTCATTAAAATCATTTTTCATATAAAAATATCCACAATTAAATATTTTACCCACTCATATAACAATTTACACTCAATTCTATTCGATGAGTTTACACACTCAAATAACAGAACTATATAAAGCATTTAAACAAAATCACCAACATGAACTGGAGGAAATCCAACTATTTTTCAACCAATTCAGTTAATTTCAATTTTTATTAGGCATCATATAACTAGGTAAGCACTATCTCACCCAATGGATGCCTTAAAAAAGGCATAAGAAAATGAAATTCACATAGAACACCCCATGAGGAGCCTTGGTTGGGGAAAAACCTCCAAAATGTCCCATCTTTACAAAAGGGAATCTGTAAAAAGTTTCATTTCATTTATATCAATTATTATATTATTTTTTGGGGCTTCATTTTAATGTATTGTGTGTTGAACAACAACAAAAAGATCTATAATCACCAAACCACTTGAAAAAAATATAGACCCCATATCATAGGTCCATGGTATGGTGGTCATCCGAAATCAGTTACTGATTTGAATCAAATCATGTGAAAATAAAGATGGATAAAACCCCTAAAACCGTGTCAAATCAGATATCAAAAATATAAAATAGTTGAAACCATGAGAAATAAACAATTACACAAAAGGAATTGAGAACTTAGTGACATAGATATAAAAAGCTGACCAACAGTGGAATCTGATCTCAGATGGAGAAGACCTACCAAATCCTAGTTTAAGATTCAAATGATTTATTAAATGGTTTGGATTATAACCATGAGAATAAATTACAATATATTTTAGGTTATTACATCGTGTAAGGGAAAAATGAAAATTTCTCTAAAAATTGTTCTGCCACCCAGTTTTTCTACACTGTTGGACAAACCCTGTGCCAACCATGCAGCCTTCACATAAAATAGTATAACCTCACAAAGTTAGAGAATATTATTTTCAAAAACTTCTAAAAAATCATTTGTTTTTGTTCCACAAAAAATTTCTAGTTCTTTGAACAAGCATGTCCCTCCATTCGCACAGTTTCCTCAAATACCGTGACATATACACCCCACTATACAACCTCACACGGTTAGTAGAAACCATGAGAAATTACTAACTAGTTTATACTAACCTTTTTTCCTATCCTGATTTTCTAAAGGGACATGATCCCAGCTCCTACCAATCCCTGGACACCCCATAATACTCCCATGACCTATACTTTTATTCACATTAGGCAATAAATAATAATTTAAACTGAAAAAATATTCCATACATTTTGTAAAAACCCATGATATAACACGAAAAATGACTTTTTTCTGCTTCTTATAATAAATAGAGATTTTATGGAGTAAACTGACTCAAGACATTAAGGTATTTTTAGTGTCGTACGAGACAATCTTCCCGAAGGATTTAGTTGGTTTCGATCACCTCTTCTCTTTTGTATTTATTATTCTTCTTATTCTTATTTAATTTTATTTTCTATAATTACTTTTAAAACCAAACCATATAATACTAATTAGGAAGTAATTTTTAATTATATTAATTATTCAAAAAAACATTAAATTTCATATTTATGATATATATATTCCCAACTTCCCTTTTCATCTCTCTTAATAATGTCTTGTCAAAGGCCGAATAACTACCTATAGAGACATTTTCATGTCAACAATGATAACCATCATCATGACTGGTTATTATCAATTAAATATAGTATATAAAAGATAATTACTTGTATTAAAATCTTTCAAAAAAAAATAAACAAATGTATAAAATAAATTCAAAAAATAGTTAAATTGAAAAAACAATTGAAAGTAAAAAAATGGGAAATTTATTGGTAAAACATGATATCAAAATGGCAACCCTATAATCATGGAAGTTATGAAATATTATCAAATATAAATAATTTAGATATATTTTTTAAATTTAAAATAACTAAATTCTATAATATTGTTTTAAGAAATCTATTTTCATTATTCATGATGAAAAAAATGACCAAATAAAGCGAGGTTTAGGGTAAGGGGATTCTTGAACTGAAGTAATTTTCTTTATGATATCCATATTTCAGGACATATTTTTTATGGATATTCTTTAAATGTAATTTAATTATTAATATATTTTATTTTAGAGATATATAAGTTTCAAAATTTATTTTAAATCTAAATTCAAATTTTTTTAAAAACATTTCTTTCAATAATAAAACATTGACTCCTCATGTGTTGTTTCTCACACAAATAAAAATGATCACTTACTAAATTCTATGATCTCAATTTTTTATTTGGTAACATCAAAATTTATTCTGGAATATATTATTTATGGAATCCTTATATAAACAACTCATTTCCATGGGTTTTTATTTACTACGATTGTTATATGTAGTATGTGGGATACATGATTATGTAAATTTTTTTTGATGTGATGGGTGTTCCAAAAATTTTATAGCCCTGAAATTCATTATGAATGTGATGTATCACCATAGATAATTTGTATTACTCTTGAACATGTTGATGTATTATTTTCATAATTATGATGTTATGAGTGTTCACATATGATACACATGAACATGATGCTAGATTTGTTCACAACTATGTGTGGTTTTGACAACTACGACATGATATATCAATTTTTATGCATCACCACATTATATGAATTAATCTAATGATTAATTTATGATTATGTTGATAATTCCATTCTTAATTTATGATAATGAAGATTATTATCAACCATATTATATTTTCAAGTTCATTATTCATCATCCTACTGGGATTTTAGATCACCCATTTAATAGATGTATATCCTTAGGTTACTATATGTACTAAAGAAAATGTGATCTTTTACAAGGATGATGTCACAAACAAAGATGAGTCATCATCTAAACTATTGTATGAATCAGTATATGGCATGGACCAAAGGAAATTCTTGATCCCCACAAAATGGAACAAGTGCATCGAAATCAATAATAACAGGAGGGAAATATTTAAATGAATTTACAAACATAAAATAACCCAAAATGTAAGTAAATAGAATTTATAAATCAAAACCAAACATTACTTTAACAATTTCCATATTTCATGTGTCATGCTTTAAACAAAAAATAAAAAGGATAATACAAAATAAAGAATAAAAAAACACAAAAACCACCACATATAAAGAGGGACATCACCCTCAAGTGACATCCACCACACCACTCCAAGAGGGACCACTAGAAACCCGAACCTCCATATCTAAAAGCATTACCCTTACATGCAAGAAACATTACCAAGTATACTTAATCCCAAGGGAGTATGTAAGGTGTGATACTAAGACCAGTAGGATTCCACCCAACAATTATAACATTCTATAATCATTAAATAATAAATATCATGAATGTTTTTTAATTAAAAGTAATGATAGAAAAAATTTAAAGGAAAAATACATAAACTAGAACACCCTTTCTCAATTAATAACTAATAAGTAATATCGTATACTGATTGTATGTGTGATACAACAAAAGAGAACATGTCACTAGAGAGGTCATATTTTCCAAAGTTATCAATGGGACCCCAGAACCTCGTGTATATGTGAAATGTGCCTTAGAAAACATGAATAATAGCATTCTCATGAATGAGACATGAAGAGGGGACCCCCCAATGGGATAATGGTTTCCATTAATGATCAATATTCCGTTAGTGTTTTCATCGTAAATCTACGAAGGTGAAAACGAGTCGAAGAAACTTCTGTATCACAAGAACATCATATTTAGTCTAAAGACTTAGTTACTCAGGCATCCCTTTTTATTCTGAATCATGTTTCAGGTTCACATAAAAACCACTTTCATATATCATAAGAAAAACCATATTATACATATCATAATCGTTAGGAACACTCAAATACCCTTTTAAACAAAAAATCAAAAAAAATTTATTCCCAAATATTACTCACACCACATTCATATTTAAATAAAATAATTATATATTTTAAAAAAAATCCCAGAATTACAAAAAAGGGTTCACATAAGGGAGATGCCTAATTTCGTAAAGAAAAATAAATTTAAAACCAAATGAATATAAAAAAACATTCAAAAAAACCTTTTCACCACACAACTATTTCATAAAATTTTCCCTAATGTAAAATCAAAAATAAAAAATACATAAAATAATGTTTAAGCATGTAATCCCTAACATTGGGTGTAGATTTCCCTCAAAACCGGTGAAAATATCGAACTTCACATGAACCACACCACATGAAAGCAATATCGAACCATAAACATGAAGATCCAACCCATACACACTAGATAGAATCCAAAAAATGGAACCCTAGCCTTTGGAGAAGTAGAACCCATATAAAAAGGAATGAAAACCATAAAATATGGGAAGTGTCAAGGGTAGGAGGATACATACTTAAATAATCATGTAATAAACACCAAAATACAACCCAAAATAGAATCCCTAAGGGAGAAAGATATATAGGGAGGTTCAAATAGGGAGGAGAATCCATAGTGGGGTGAGAAATTAATGGTTTTGAGGGTAACAATCATGAGGATCAAGAAAAATAAAACAAAATTTTAATGATATGGGAGTGTGAATAGTTAGTTTGAACTCTTTAATAAACCATGTGAGAACTTTTATGCTAGCTCTACTGACAAAGGTTTCTACCACATGACTACCTCACTCAGTCCAACTGATCATGTGTTGCCAGTGCAATAGCTATTTCCTTGGATAGTAGTTGTTGCATAGTTTCTTGGGAAGGGGAACTTGGACACCACTAACAATGTTGCATCCATATGGCACATACAGTCCACCAAAAGTTTCACATTTTTCTCCAAAACTCAAATTTAATACAAATGAAAAAATATACACTGAAAATGAATGAAAAATAAATTAAAAAACCAATGATGTGACAATTCTTCCCTCTTTGAAGTGTTTCAGTCTTTAGAAATTCAACTCAATCAATGATCAAAAAATTGGTACAAATACTATTTCTCAACCCTGGAATTACGCGCCCAAGTCTCTTATGTATTCTAACCATGCTCCCAAAGAACACATACCAAAAAATAGACATCGCAAGATGATCCATTTCATGGGATTCGACGATCCGTACTAGCCATTCATACATGGTTAAATTAGGATCTCTCTCTAACTCTTCTTAATTTGACACATGTGACTAGTCTAGATTATACTTCTTCAATTGGAAGACATGAAAATATCAGGAATTTATGTCAACTAAGAAGGAAAATATGATATATTTTCCACATTTCCAATATGCTCTATGATTTCAAAGGGTCTAACATATCATGGTGTTAGCATCCCTTTATTTTCCACACAACAAGGACCTGAACAATGTGCCACCTTCAAGAACACCCAGTCACCCATGAAAATCTCAATATCACATCATCTCATTGGGGAATAAGATTTTTGGAGACTCTAAACTATCCATAACTGCTTCTCGATCAACATGATCTTCTCAGAAATCTCTTTCATAAGGATCATTCCCAACAGTGAGGTCTCACCTAACTCATCCAATCAAAAAAGAGACTATCATGGCCGTATATAGTCTTCCTCAAAAAGATCCATTTGAATAGAGGATTCATATTATTTAGTATAAGAAAACTTTATTAATATCAATTTGATATCCCGTGATCCTCTAAAATCCAAATCACACATGTAAAGCATGCCCTCAAGAATATGATTTCCTCGCTTTGTCTGACCATCCATTTGGGGATGGTATTTCATGATCATCTTTATCTAGGATATCAATTCCTTTTTAAGGCCTTCACAAAACTGAGAGGTAAAATGGGGGTCTCTATTAGAATCCAATTGTTGAATGTACACCAAGAAGGCTAACCACTTCCCAAACATACAACCGGCCTAGGTCATCCACTTTAGTAAATCTATGATCAAAATGAAATTGGATGATTTGGTCAAATGGTTGACTACCCCCCAAATGGAATTACTTCCTTGAGGTGTAAGAGGCAATCCAATAATAAAATCCAAGGTGACTTATTCCCACTTCAAGGTAGGAATGGGAAATAGTTGAAGCAAAACAGAGGGAATTTGATGCTCTACATTCACCCACTGACACATACAACACCTTAATACGAAGTCACCTATGTCCTGCCTCATACCAGGACACCAGAACTACTAATGAAAATCATTGTATATGTTGGTATCTCAAAGATCAACAAACAACTGAGACTAGGGGAAATCCTGCACCCCCAATTTTGCATAGATCAATGGGACATGAAACAATCCTTGAAAAAAATATTCCCTTGGGGAAAACATCTAACTGCATGATGTCTCCCCACCATGATGGAACTACATATACTATTGGAACATTTCATTGCTAGGATGATCATTCTGAATCAACTACCAAAGAAAAAGTGTTAGATGAACACTGCTGAAGAAAGGACTTCCACTATTCTCCTTTGTTTCCAAGTGCACTAGGGAAAACGGACCCATCAAAGTCCACTCACCACTAGAGTACCTCAATGCCATCAATATAAATTTTATACTTAAGTAAACATCAACCACATTACCCATTTCCGAGGTATCGATAATATCAAAGTTGAAACCCTACATATTTTTGATTCACCGACCCTGCCTCAGGATCATATCCTTTTGGGAGAAAATATATGAAAACCTCTAATGATCTAAGTAGACTTAAAACATATCACAAAACACATAATTGTGCCACTTCATTAAGGAGTTCATCTCTACTACAAACTTGAAATATGGGGTAGGGTAGTTTATTTATTTTGGTCGGAGTTTGAGAGATCCATATTCAAGAACATGATCATCTTACATGAGAACACACCCAATACCCATATTTGAAGCATCACCATAAACGATATAGACCATTACCAACTCCTGAATGATCAACATGGGTGTGGTAGAAAATTTTTGCTTCATCTCTTCAATGGATGTATGGTATTCTATGAACCATTTAACATTCTCCCTTTTCTGGCCACACACTGTCAAGGAAGAAGCAAGAAAAGAGAAATCCTGAACAAACTACATGAAATAACCTTCTAGGCCATAGAAACTCAGGATATCCAACACATTCTTTGACTTCCTCCATAAAATCACTACATTGATATTCATTGGTTCCACCAAAATCCTTACTCCAAGATCCCATTTCACAGAAAAATCACATCATTTCTCCCTATAGTTCACATTGAGAACTTTTCATAGAGACAATGTCCCCAACGAGCACCCAACATGACCCTCAAAGAATGATCATGCATTCTTCTGATCTAGAATAGTCCATGACTTCATCCATGAATACCACCAAGAAGGATTCAATATACTAGTGGAACACACTATCCATGAGCCCTATAATGATTATTAGATTATTTTCCAAATCGAAAGGTATTAACAAATACTTGATGTGGTCATACCAACTTTAGAATCAATTTTTGGAATATCCTCATCTCTCACCCTAACTTGATGGAAACCCAAACACATGTATATCATGGAGAACCACTTTTCACCTTACAATTAATCGAATATGTAAACAATTCAGGGAAAATCACACTTTTTTTAATGGTTACCTTATTCATCTTATGGTAATCATTTTATAACCATATAGATCCATCAACCATCTTCACGAAAAAAACATGGGGTGTCCAAGAAAGAGGTGCTTGGGTGAATGAACCCTTTGGATTCTAAATCATCCAATTATATCTTTAAAATACATCATCTTAGTAGGGGACATACAATATTATAGAAGAGATATAGGATATGTCTCTGGTGCCAAATCAATTGAGAACTCTACATACTATTCCAGAGAAAAACCTCCAATGTCATCTAGAAATACCTCATAGAACTCATCCATCATAGTAGGTAATCCTCACTACGGATTTCCACTATCATACTCTATCATTAGAAATCTTAAATGAAGAAAAATATTACCCTAATATGGGGGGTGGTGGTCCAGTTCGACCTGGAAGATGATCCCATTCTCCAAGAAAACATGTGTTCTCCCATGAGGTTCCACAAAGATTATACAATTCATATAAAAATCTATTTGTTCGTGGAATGACACCATACAATAATTTTTGAGGATCACATATAAAATGCCAATATCATTGAATTGAAAATCTCATTCAAACTCGACCCTTGACATAGATAATGCACATGATAGGTACATGAGATCCTATTCTATCTTCATACACATGGGAATCACAAACTCCAATGATTTTTTTTGAAAACATAGCAAATTCACATAGAGGGATGATGAAAAATAAAAAGATGAACCAATATCAAACTAACCAACAACTATAGAAGATGAAATCAGAATGGTACATAAAACTATCAGGGGTACAACATCTGATCCCGCTAGTGCATGATCCACACCATAAAGATATATGGTCCCTACCTATGTCAAAACGAAACCATGGATTTCTGGATCTACACTGAACTGGATCTGACTAGATGATGATATGGTCTTGCCACCCTGACCGCCAAACCAAGATCCCACCATCCTAAAGGGCTCTAATTGCACTAACATTCCCCTAGAAGCTAGAGATCATTCCCCACTATGATATGGTCACATCATCTTTCAAAATGCTTAATGTTACGTATAAACCCACATATATGAAAAGAAATAGGAGGAGGTATACATGCATGTCGGGGGTGCCCTATCTTCCTTCCCTGATGTAACACAATTGAACCGGCATCAGATATCATTGATAAAAACATCTAGGAAGTGAGACATGAACTAACACTTCCCATTTTTCCCTACTCATCTTGATTTATCTTTTTCTCAGATGATCTGCCACTGTCCATAGATGAAAATTCTCTTGTGAATCTAGAATTTCCATTATAATCAATTTCAACCAATTTTGTAGGATCCACAACCTCAACATTTTTCATCAACTTGAATAAAAATACATATGTATAAATCTCTAATCATAGCCCCATTAAAAACGACTAATCCCTCTTCAGCTCATTTTAAATGATCTCGAGTGCACACTACACTATCCCAAAAAATATATTAGTGTAATTCATCACGGATTCATCCCCTTGAACATGATTTGTAAACTATCAGGATATAGAATAACATAATACTTTAGGGAAATGATGGTACTCAAATTCCACATTGAAGTCATTTCATCTCATCTTCTCCTTATTCCTAGCATTAATCAATGAGTTCCACCACATATTAATAGGAACATCTAATAAAAATGAAGAGCATATCACCCTGACCAATTTTATAGTTTCTAAGAACTCCAAAATGAAATCTACCATTTAAATCCACTCCTCCTCTTTTAGAGGCTATATTCTACCTGTAAATTAAGGAGGTTTTTTTCAAGAGACTCTTGGGATTTATACTTCCATGGAATATATTCATATTATATAACTTGAGAAGGTGTAGGAATTTCTCCATTTCAAAAAGCCTGAATAGACCAAACCACAACATCTACAAACCTATGATCATGTAGTGAGGGAAAATTCTCTCCAGATTCTTGTTATGGTTTCATGGGAATTCTTTGAGGAGGAATGTTTTTAGAAAAGAAACAGTCACAATGAAAAATCATTAATACACCCAATATGAATATTTGTAGCAATATTAATGGTTAAAAACAAATAAAACATATCACGGAAACACAACCACCAATCCAATTCACCACCACCAAGTTTCCACATAATGTTTAAAACCTATACGTCCCACCAGTAGGAGATGTCAAATATTAATCCCAACATCCCTTATAAAATTAAGGTTTATCATATTGTATTCTTTCCATAAAACCTACTCACAACCATAACAATGTGTACTGATTGCCCTAGCTCTATTTTATAAAGACTCATCCAAAATAACATGACCAAAATAGAATCCTTCTTTAATAACATTTCATCACAAACCTATCCAGGGATTCATTTGAAATTTTTCCTGACCCGATCCATGGTAAGGCCCAAATAGAAATCTCGATCCCCACAGGCTGGAACAGGTTCTTGGTTATTAATAATAACCTGGGGGATCAATTTACTCGAATTAAAAACATTAAATAACCATCAATGTAAGTTAACAAAAACTAAAAATCATAACCAGAAACACCCTTATAAATTCCCATATTTCATGTTATAGGTTATAAATAAAAACAAAAATGATACTATAAATTAAAGGTCGAGTAACCTAACTCATAAAGCCCCCACATGGGAAGAAGAACATCACCCTCAAGTCACCACCACAACACTGCACCAAGTTGGACCACTTTCATCCTAAACAACTATTTCTTAAAGAATTTACCTTACATATAACAAATATTCCCCTGTATACTTACACCCAAGGGTGTTGGTTTGGTGTGAGCCTAATACAAAAAGGATGAAAACATACAAAGTTCCATGTTATAAAAAATAAATGATAATTAACACGAATGTTTTATATATAATTGAAGTGATAGAAATATTTTGATTGAAAAAATTAACTCAAACCCCCTTTCTTTTTTAATAACCAACTTGTCTAACCATATGCCAGTGGTAAGTGTGATATAACCAAATATCCTAAGTCTTATGATATTACCTCTATAAACTATCTAGAAATGGGACCCGAGAACCAAGCGTCTTGACGAATCATGGAATAGATTCCATGATGTTATCACACATGATCAACTATTAGGGGACACACTTGTGGCCTATTGGTCTCCAATAATCGTTAATATTTAGTTAGTTTTTTCATTATCAATTCTATATGGTGAAATTGGATCGAATCCACTTCTATACCACTAAAACAGTAGTTCTAGTGTACCCACATAGTTTCATGGGATTCCCTTTTTATGCTCATTCAATATCAAAGTTCACATAACACACTAATTTCATATTTCAGGAGATACACAATACAATACACTTCATAATCCCTCAATTTCATGCCTAAAATCCCCTTTAAATATCAAACACTCACCAAAACCCCTACAAAATATTATTAACAACACATTCATAGTTTGATAAATTAATTAAAATATTTATAAAACCATTACAGGAAACAGAAAAAGGTTTCACATAAGGTATACACCTAATTTTATTTAGAAATACTAATTTAGACCAAATTATAACCATGTTCTTTTAAACACCACATTCTTACAACACACCTAATTCATAAACTGTTCCTTAATGTGAAATAGATCATAATAAATTTCTAATACATTTTTTGAGCATAGAATAATCTAACTTGGGTTTAGGAATCCCTTAAAACTAGTAATAACCTCCAACCAAAACTTAACCACACTTCATGAATGTATGATCAATCCCTAAATATGTATACCGGACCAAAAAATCCAGATCAAACCCCAAGAAATGGAATCCCAACTACTAGATAAAAGGATCCCCACGAAATAGGAAAGAAAACCCTAGAATAAGGGTTGGATCAATGGAATGAGGATAATTACATGATTAATTGAGGAATAACCACCAAAACCTTTAATAAAGTAGAATCCCCAAGAGTGGATGACAGATATAGAGGTGACCTAGAAAGGTAATCTTCAGTGTGGTGAGAAAATAAGGGATTATGGGTTAAATATTAGGACGAGAGAGAAAAAACCAAATAGTTAATGATATGTTAGGGCATACAACTGGTCTTCTTGGTTTAATATACTATGTGGAAATTGTGTGAAATTCTCTACCCAAGAAGGTTTCGTCTACATGAATAACTCACATGGTCTAACTAACCGCCCATTGACCATGTAATAGTTACTACCTCTTCCTATTACTTCCGCATAGTAACCTTGGAAGGGGTAAACAAAAACCACTAATCATGTTCCTACCATGTACCTCATATTTTCCACCCAAATTTTCATATTTTCCTCTAAATCACAAAATAAATAAAAAATGGAAAAGGGTAGACTAAAATTAAAAGATAAATACCTCAAAAGAGAATCATGGATGTGGTAGATGAAGATGAAGGATTTTACTAAATGTTTTCGTATTATATAAAATTGATCTATGATCCTAAGTTTCCATTACACTAATCCTTTCGATCCATGAATGTATAACTATTAAATTGATTATTTTAAAAATGATGAAATTGTATGTTAGGTAAAGAAGGGTCTCTATAAAATCCGTATATAATATTATCTAAAATTTTATCATTTCATATTTTGGATCCCAAATATGATTAATATAATCTAATCAAAATATTCCTTCTTACATCGTTTTAAATAGAAGTTTTATTATACTTTTTCATGAAGTACGATTCAATAAGGATATTTTAGGTACTCAAAATGGATCTTGTGAACCACCCTCATTTTTCATCGGTTAAACATTATATTTCTTTATCTCACACTTCATCTATATTAATCTCAGGTAATTAATATATTATATATACATGTTCCTTATATATATATATTTTTTATAATACCTTTATATGTGTGGGATAATAAATTTTTTATGTTGCCTTGCCTTATCACTCTTTTTAGGAATCTCAATTTAATAAAACATTCAAATTTTTTATTTAATTTAATGTACCACACATATGATATGTTTTTAACTAGAAATATTATATAATAACTATTATTATTTTATAAGAAACCATCATTGTTAGATTTTTTTTAATGGAAAATAGTACTTTTTCCCATTTTTAAATTATCCTCTAAATTTATTATAAATTATAACCTAAGAGGTTTTTTATTCTTTATTTTCCTACAATGTTTAGGAATTTTCATACATTGTAACTAAATGTTAAATACATATGTGGATTCATCAAAAAGTAATATCCAAGCTATTATAATTCCTTTTTTTCATGGGAATCCTTATAATATAGCCTTTGGTTATGCCTTGTGACATGATTAAGAAACCCACTTGTTTATCTTTGGTTTTATCTTTATTAAAATATTTAGAAGGATAATTTTACTCTTTTGGAACACACATATATATAAATATACATGTCATTAACATGAACGGTGTCACCAAATAGAACTCCAATTAATTGGGTGATGTTTTCAACTCATGAGATACCTTGTATGTTGGATGAGTAGTTAGCCTACGAACACTATGTCATATTTTTTTTGGTGGTGAACCTTGAACTATGTTTGAGGTGAATGGATGGTTATCCCAAGAACACAATATAATGTTTTCTTATATATGTGCCTTGAATTATTCTCATGATTTCAATTTTTATAAGGTTTTTTCTAATTTAGGATTCCATGATATTATAATATCATTTACTTATACCATGTTTTAATACATATCTCAATCTCATAATCATTGGTGAATGTTTGTAATTTTTAAATTACATGTTCCAATATAAAGTTTCATAAAAAATTATTATTAAATGTTATTTTAATAAGAAATTCTCCCCTTGGGATTGTTTTCCCATATTTTAATGATCTAACTCTTGATGAATTATTGATTATTGTTTCCCTCACTAAGAATTTGAGATCAAACCATCTTAGGTTTCCTTACATTTGGTTATAATGATAAGTATAACTTTTAATATGTCTAGGGTGTCTTGTGTGTCTTGTGTGGATCAATTATAATGGAATTTTTAGGAGTTTTTTAGAAATAAATTCCACTAAAACTGAATATCAAAAACAAAAAACAAAATTGTTCTCAGAGGTTTGTGAAATTATATTTGGATAAAATTATTAATTTAAGATAATAAATTAAAATAAATATATATTCACCAGGTTTCATTGTATTTGGGAAATAAAGAGTTTTTATTTATTATTTATGAATATATAATTTTTTATTGATTAGGATAAGTGAAAAACAGTTAATACGCAATATAGAAGTCTTTGAGGAATGTATCAGTGAAGGATAAATGCATGAAATTTTTCTGACATTTTTAGTATGGGGTTTTTATAATAATTAAATTAATTTCTCTATAATGGATTGTGGATATAGATATGGTGAAAATTCACCCAGGGGTTATAACCTTGGAAATGATTGGTTGATTTTTAACTCAACATTTCCTCACAGTGTGATGATTTTTTTGAATAATACACACTTTAATATCCACAAATAAGGGATATTATTTGGGAATCACATTATATTTATAACGAATTATGACCTATTTATTAAGATAATGTATTATTTCAAAGAGTGTGAGAGTAGCCAACCAAAAGAAACCTATATTAATTTGGGAGTGATTTTGGTTCAATTGAAATCTAGGGTGATGGTTATAAATAGTAATACATTTTAAGGTTGAGTTTTTCATGATATAATATATGATAATTCCCATTTAGTATTAGTTTTTTTAACTCACATTAACATATTTTGGATATTATAATGGTTTAATCTTAATAGAATCATGGTAACAATAAATACCATGGAAAATGATGATATTGGTCAATAGAGAAACATAATGATATAAGATATAGAGTGAATTACTTTGTGATTATGTATAACAAGTTATAGGGAATGATAATTTAAAATTTGTAATCAGTTGAATTTCCAAACAAACTAATGAAGATAAAGATGAAGTCTTTTTTTAGTGTTAATGAATGTTATTAAAAAATTATGATTCAATATAATATAGGTAAAGAATATGGGACATGACACCTAAAATAGTGTAAAAGTAAGGTTATATGTTTGTTATGTGGTAATAGAGGGAATTGAGATAAAATATACATAGTGAAAAGGAAAAGATCAGCTAATATTAATGGGAATATAATGTCCAACATAAGGTTACACTAGAAACTCAATGTTTTTGATGTGAGGAATTTGAGAACATTAAAAAAAGTGCACTAATTCAATTATTTTATATTAAATTGATCATTGAAAAATTTCTATAACATGGGATCATATGAAACCCTATGCAGTGATAACTATTGAAGTGTGCATTAAAATTTAAATGGTTAAAGGTATACGTTTTCAAAACATGATATTTTTGGATTCAAAATGTCATGTAACTGTTCAAAAAGTGTCAGTAATTGAAATAAATAAAC
Source organism: Viscum album (assembly GCA_963277665.1). Lineage (NCBI taxonomy): Eukaryota > Viridiplantae > Streptophyta > Magnoliopsida > Santalales > Viscaceae > Viscum > Viscum album. The sequence goes on from OY728119.1 coordinate 1,368,051,834, forward strand.
ATTTTGATATCATTATTTTATCCTAGGTATATGAATATTTTTCAATGTTAGTGGAAATATGTATCATGCATGTATTATGATACTTCCATTTGATATATTTTATTTTATTTCAGGAGTGGATATTTTCTCTTTAATTAGAGTAAATATTATTATTTTGGAATAATGAGATAAAATTTTATATCAACTAAATATATTGTATCAATTATAGGATGAATGATGAAAAAAATCTTGATAAATTTTTAAGTAAAAAACAATATTAAGGAAAATACAATTCTTAGGTATAACACATGTTCACTAAATGTTTATTGTTGAAATATCAATATATATTATACCTTTAGTTATGGTTAACGTTTAGATACCCATATATATTTATATTTGAATGTGATAATTTAAATCTCAAAGACCAAATTTATTTGGTGTTGGGGGTGATTTAACACGCATGGAGTTCGAAACCCTTAATTTTTTCCTAATAATTATTATTAATGATCATCTATATTTTAAAATGAAATAACAATCTATTAGATATTGGTTCATAAGTGATATAAAACAATACAAAGACACTTTATTAAATTATAATTGAAAATTATAATTAAGGCATACCTTAAAAAATGCATCAAACCCGATGAATTAATACGTATCATAGATGACTATATCTATTAAAATAATAAAAAATCTGAAAATAAATTGAAAAGAATAATATCATTAGAAATAGAAACTTCTCTAGACCACATATCATTCAAGAATCACCATTAGTATTAGAAAATATAAAATAACATTGAATTTTATGAAAGTGGAAATCATATTGTGTTATCTAAAATTAAAATTTTGGAAATAAAAATTGTGACTTACGAAGTGAGAAAAAATAAATAATTTTAGAAATCCAAAATATTGAAAAAAATATGATGTTATTGAATATGGTCATTGATAATAATATCATTTAAAATATGGATATTATTTAAATGTCATAGGATAGACATTAATCAAATAGTTATACCCGAGTTATTTATTTTTAATATTGAGTTGGAATGAAGTATTTAAAAAATATTAATATTAAATCAAAAATGTAATATATATTTAAAATATTTTTTTTGTTATAAATAATTATTATTTAAAAAAATTTGATAAAAATAAATGAAATATTTTATCACTAATTTATTGATAAAATTTCCATTTTAGGATTTAAAAAACTATTTATAATTAAATTTAGGTTAAGATCATTTTATTCATAAAAATGAATTATACAAAAGTGGAATTATATTTCTGTGTAATTTTTTATAAGGATAAATATATTATGGATCAATGATGATAGATTATATTATTGATATATATTACAAATATTTTATTTTTTAATTTCTGTGAAAAAAAATAACATAAAAACTCATTTTTTCAATAAATGTATTTTTGTTTATATATTGAATCATTATTTTAATAAAAATTTAATAATTTTTAATTTTGAATTTGAAAAAATGGAATCCATTTTTAAATTAAAAAATCATAATTATACTCTGATGAATATTTTGGATTTTTGGGATGAAATTTATATTTAAGTCATTTGTAAAAAATTTAGATTTTACTAAAACTGGCAATTTTATGAATTAATCATGATACAAGAATTAATTAATTTTTTTGAGTTATCATATATATATATATATATATTAAAAAAAATCATTAAAATATATTATTTTTTATTTATAGAATCTTTTTTTTCTATTTTGGAATCATATGCAAACAATTTTTCTAATGACATCTTTATTCACTTATGTTAACAATTAGTTTTCATCGCATATATAAACTAAATATAAAAAAATTAATTTCATATTTGAGATACATTTTTTAATTTTGTAATATTAATTTCATTCTTATGTATAAAATAATTATTATCATGTATAAAAATAATTACCATGATAATGGTAAAAGGGATATTTTTACAAAATAGTTTGAATAATTTTGAATAATTTTTATCTAATAAGTAAAATTTATATCTTTTATATAGTGAAATTTATGGGATTGATTCACATATATGTAAACACATTATCAATAATTTCATTATTGAATGATTTTATACAATATTAATAACAGTTAATTGTCACAACATCATTTTTTACACAAATTTGTTTTATTTATATTATATGTTTTAAAATAAATGTTAATTTCTTAATTTATCAAAACTGAATTGGATAAAATATAGGAAATATTTAGGTTGAATGAAACCAAATTTCATAAGAAGTGTTATCTTAGTTTTTTATTAAAACCTAAAATACATAGAAAATAAATATATTATTAATAGAAAAATAAATTTGGAAAAGTGTAAATATATAATGCTAAATGGAAAAAAAAAATATTAAAACATATGTGAAAATTAATAGTTAAGGATTTATTGAATCAAAACCCACTCCACTAGATTATAGGACATTATTTGTGTCACCAACCCTTTAATTGTGTCATGGCATCATCATGTTGTAATATATATTTACAAAAAAACCAATTTTACCCAACATATAAAAGTGACTCTCACCCCCATTCAATAATACAATATGATTCGTTATATTACTGATAATATAAAAAATTCACACTATAAAAAATATATTCCACTTTCATAAGCCATTAGTCTCAATATATTTGCTGAATCCATTCCTTTCTACTAGTACTTTCATGTTAACGTTCAATATCTCAATGTGAGTAATACATAATCATTAGTATGTTCATTATAATATTACAATACCCCACTAATATTCTCACTCCATGAGAGTGTGATAATATCAGTATTATTAGTGTGGTTAATTTTACTATAATAACATACTATCAATCCTCTACATCCCAAAAAACTATTTGAAATATGAGGATGCCATCACGTGTTTTGGTGAAATATCACCTCAATAATAAGTGGGACCTATATTTCATAAAATATTAAAATTAATGTATTGAAATAGAAATGTAATGAAAATAATTAATATTTATAACAAAATTATGATTCTTATATGATACTTTATTGATACCCTCTCTCCCATTATGTAGAAATAAATATTCAATCCATGTACACATGGACTACCACCTCTATAGAATGATATATTTTATTTTCTATTTATTCATGACATGGGTGAATTTAAAAATGTATCTAGTTTATTAAAATTATATTTATATCACTATTAATATAATTTACTATCAATATTTTACAATTTTTTATAAATATTAATATTATATTTTTATTGTAAATTTAATTACATTAACTGAACATATAAAGAAGCATTTTTTAATATGGGTTCATTTTGAAAATATATGTAAATGTGTATTTCTTATTTTAAAAATAAACATATGAAATTATAATGATAATTATTTTATTTTAAATAATCATTTGATAGTGGTCAACATACTAATATATTTACAAGGATATTGACTATATAACATCATGTAACAAAATTGAATGAAAACTAGATAATACATTAAAAACATAACGTATTAGATAATGATTATAATTTGAATAAGGATCATAATAAATTTCTCTAGAAGTAAATTTTTTTATTTAGGAAGTTAGTAACACACACATAATGAAACATGAACTAAGGTAATGTTTTTTGGATCATAATTTTGCTTTATTGAGACATGATTTATATTCCATATTTTTTTATTTTTGTAGTGATGTAATTGAAATAGAATTAATTTCTGTAAATTTTAATAAAAATATAGTGTATTTACAAATCAATTTCATGTTCTATCTTCCATGGTCTTCCAATATGATATATTGTGATAGTTGAAGGAATTGTTTTAACTAAAACCAGACTTTTTTGTTATAATGTTTCATATTAAATTTTCTTTTTTAATAATTAGTTTCTTTAACCCTATTATTTTATAATTTAAATTATATATATTAAAATGGTTACTATTTATTAAAATATTCAACCTGAATTATTTTATTAATTATAAAATTAATACACAGTGGGGAATAATTCACATTATGTTTAACAATGAATTTTATTTTATATAAATGGTTTCCCTCATTTCCAATGTTATTCTACCTAAATTAGGGGGGAAATATGTTTATCCTCACATTATCTATATATTAATTTTTAAAGTTTTTAAGATATTGTTTTGTTATCCTTTTTAATGATACGGGTGTCAAAAAATGTATTATGGAACATAAAAAAGTATCATATATACAACACTTGTTTGTCTTAGGGTTACACATTCAATTTATTTTCCCTTTTTAGAATATTTTCCAATTATTTAATTCATAAATTATGTATAGACATATTTGTATTACTATATATATTCCTAGTTTACATTATCATTATTTTTTTGGATAATACACATTTTATGTTCCAATCATGAATATCAATTTTATGTAAACCCAATTTTATTGAAGTTCCAAATTTCTCCTCTCTTTTCAAGAATCACCCATATCAAGTATATTCAACCCTAAATAGTTAATGTAAAACCTATTTATTTTGTAGAAAAAACTCATGGTTCAATTATGGATTAATGAGAGATAATAGTTCATATCACTCTATAAAATACCATTTACAAATTTCATAAAACATCACTTAAGAGGTTTGTTTTTTTTCCAACCACCATCATGAATTTTTCTACATTGGAACTCACTTTTAAAGAACTATATTTATTCCCCATTAAATATTAACATCCAAAATAATTTAATTGGTTTTTTATTTGGAATCCATATGTTATATCTTCTAGGGTTTCCCTAACATAAGATTAAAAAACCAGCTTCTTTATCAGGGGTTTTATCATTATTATGATTCATGAATCATTTATTTTTTAATAGAAAAAATGTACATATCAATGTTATGGACATGATGGGTACCCCATGATAGAGATCAAATGAATTTGGTAATGTTTTTATCAGATGATATACCTTCTGTAGTTAATGGGATATTAGTTTAAGAACACTATCTTATGTTTTACTGGTAGTTATACTTGACCTTTGCTTATGGTAAATATAAAGGTAGACTAAGGACACATTATTATGTTTTCTTGGTAGGGATCCTTTAGTTATTCAAATTATTTTATGTTTTATACTATTGAAACATAATTATGAATCCATTATTTTAGGATATCCATTAATTTTTATAATTTTATATCTTTATGTATCATTATTATATGGTGGTGCGTGTTTGTTCATTTGAGACTTTATTTTTTTTATATATCTGGAAAGCATTTATTATTACATTTTATTTTAATATGAAATTTCACCCAAACTTATTTTTTATAATATGATTATGATATTATCCTTGAAGAAATATTGATTTGTTTTTTCCTTTCTAATAATTTCAACTCATTCGTTATTTTGTTTATTTTCCCTAATTTATAAGGAAAAGTATAATTTATGTGGAATATATAAGAGAGTGTAGTGTGGCTTAATTTTGGAGAAATTATTACATATTTTATAAAATATGATTCTAATGTGACTAGTCTTCAATGGCTATAAATCAATATGTTCTTTGATATGTGTGAGATTATTGTGAGTTGAAATGCTTTACTTAGGGAATGACGTACAAAATATTATATATATATATATATATATTAGGTTGTTATATTTAAGGCCACCTATCAATGTGTATCCAAAATTTTAAAATATATATTTGAACCTAAAAATTATGTTAACCAATTTTATTCTCAAAATATATTATATAATATTTCGAAATATTACTTTTATAATAATTGATACTAAACAGTAAATGACATGAAGGGAGACCACTAGAAAAAAAACACCTTGGCATTTTGATATGTTTATGTTATATCACTATTTATATATATATATCATAAATAATGATTATCATGATTTTATAATAAATATAAATTATTATAATAGATTTTATTGGCACTGATTTTAATAATATTTAAAATATAATCCTTTATCCATATAAATGTAGAGATCATTATACAAGGAACATTTTTATTATGCATCCATAATATAAATTTAAAATTATATTTCAATATATTTTCATATGTCAATAATAAAAGTAATTAATAGAAATATTTCACAAAAATGAGTAAAATAATTAGAAACATAAATCTTACTCAAGATAATTTATAATTTTATATTCACCCAACATAAAATTTCAAAATAGAACCATATTCACTAGTCTAGGGGAAACAATATCTAAAGAATATAAATAAATAATTAGTTTATTAATATTTACTTAAATTTCAAAGCAATTACAATAACATATATAATGTGGCCCATGATATTGGAAATATATATCCCTAGAATAACATCCTTAATATTATAAAATATTATTATCATGTTTAAATTCTATGAAATATAAATTGATATGGAATGTAACATTCTCGCTAACAATGGGATAAAATAATCACATATCTTATTGAATTATACATTTTAATCACGAATAATCATATCACATTATATTTCCCCACATTATGCATAAAATTGTAATTTATAACTCCAAATTTTAATTTGATATTTTATTTCTAAAGGAATTTATAATGACATATTCCTAGAGTATAAAAAGTAGGCATATTTTAGACATATATAAAAAATACCGTTATTTACTATAAAAATAATCAATGATTACAAAATTTCCACACCAACAACAAGTGTATGTATACCATAAGAACATTAATATTTTTTCTGATATTATTACTGTTTTTCAAAATTTTATAATTTTTATAAAATTCATAAAAATATTATAAAAATCATGTGTATTTATCTAATACTTATAATTTTTTTGGTAGACATACAATATGATAAACTATAAACACCTCAAAAAAAATACCTATTACAAATATTTATTCTATTAGTGGTTCAATTATAAACATACTATAAATAATGAAAATAAAAATTATAAAAATTATTCCCACCAACAAATTTTAAATTAATATCTGTGAATAGTATAGATAATATTAATATATCAACATGTAATAACAAGTCATGTAAATTTTAAATATCCTTTGGAATGATATATTGTAACATTATTGTATATTATTACATTATGATAGATAATAATTTGAGAAGTTATCTTATATGTAAGGAAAATGTACACATAAGAAAATAACCTATATTTATCAAAGATTAATTGTCCTTATATAGTAACCAAAGACAATACAAATATTTAGTAAGTAAATTTCATTTTTAAAATTGTCCAAATTTTATAATTTTTTTAATGTATATATTATTTCTCCTATAAAACATAATATAAATATATAACATTGATTAATTCATTATAAATCATTATTATCAAACACAATAGTATCCTCTGATTCATTTAGAATCTATATTTTATAGCATTGTGGAAGATATTTAATTCTAATGTGAAATATCACTTATCTTATACATACCACTCTAAATAATATGTTTATATTACTATAAATGATATATATCACACAAGTATATTTCTTTAAGATATACTCTATTTTATATTACATAAAAACTATATGTCATATATAGATATAGCCATATCATAAGAATTTATATATATTTAGTGAATTCATATAAATTTCATAACCAAAAATAATTTTAGTGTAATTTTACACTCATGTTCATTATTTAAAATGTTAAAAAATATATTAAATAATCAATTTTATAATGGAAATAAATTGTGATATTTCTAGGTGACCCAACAATCTTGTAGATTATTTTATTTGTTAATAATTATAATAAATTATTTTATTTATAATTGTATTGAAACAATGATATAAAAAACTATTATTACAATATTTATAATTGTTTGATATGATAATAGAAATATAAAATCCTCAATTTTATCATGATATAATAACTGTGACATTTCTAGATATTTTAACGATATTATTTATAGTTTTGTTTTCTAGGTGTCATAATAATCATTTTCATTTAATATTATATGATTACTAAAATATTACTTGGAAATTAAATAACTAGTTGTGGTATATTTTGATACAAAAACATCATTGTATCATGTTCTAGATTATAACGATAGTAATATCGAAATAAAATATATAAAGGTCTTAGAAATGTGGAATCCCAATTATCTGTTAGTAGGATAATGATTACTAATTGATTATGATATCAATTTTGGAATAAAAAATTGAGTGGTATACCTCACATTGATTAAGTTATCATTGTTGGTTACCATTGAAGAAATGGTTACCTGAATTAAATCTGGTTTCCCATATTATATTATATGAGTTAGAGGTTACTAAATATATATTATGTTATCCCTCTTTGATATAAATGTAGATGATGTTTCTAAACTAAATTATTTTTTCCATTATATCTTTTGAAATGTGTATGTTACTCTAGAAATCTAAAAATAATATAAAAAAATACCACATCATTATATATTAATGTACAATACAAAAAATATTATATTCCATAGAAACACAAAGGATTAACATCTTTGAATACATGATACATAAAAATATTTTCTTCATAATGGATCATCAACATTTCCCATGAAGTGCATAAAATTAAAACACATATAGATATATCACACATACAAACTCTTATCAAAACCATGGAAAATAAAAAAATAAACCATAAGAATAGATTATTAGTATAAGCAATCATAAAATATTTTAGTCAACGATAATATTTGTTAATAAGTGTTGATAACATTATCATAACATAAAAATGTTATACCCAATCAATTACATATATTAAAAAATGAGTAATGATATAATGATTTATAAAATTAAAAGAAAAAATTCATAATAGTGTGAATCATAAATAATCAACCATGTTCTATTATAGAATATCATAAACATAGGAATGTGGAAAAACAAAATATTATATAACATTTGGAACGTATATAAATATTAAATGTTTTACTGGTTAGGTCAATGACATGAAAATTGGTAATCATATAAACATAAATCCATGGATCAACATCCAGATATTTACATATGGATATGGAACTAGTTCAAAACATCAACTTATAGACATGATATCCATTCCACACATATTATTTTGATCATCAAATCAGGTTCCCCCATTCCATATTAATATCATGAGTTATCAATCTTTAACCAATTTGTTTGAGGGATATATAATTCTGGATCCAACCATAACATATTCAAAATCTATGATTATGTGTACCATAAAACAATGAAAAAATTCATTATAACCTATCTGAATGAGAAAAAATGAGTTTCATTAACATTACCTCTATATATTTGTAATCCATCAAGAGGAATATTAAGTATTGAATTACTTAATAATATCCCTAGTGAAGGATATATAAGACCAAAGGATGTAATCATTGATGGAATATTCAATTAAAATATCACAATAAATTTTATTATGGAAAATAATTTTTTCATTTTTCAAAAACATATGTAAAATTTTGAAAAATGAAAAAAAATTATGGAATATAATTTATTTGGAAGAAAATATTGATACATTTAATTGAATATTGAAATTATTCATCATTAATGGATGTTGAAAATTCAGTTTATGGTGTCTATGTCGAAACAATGATTCCATTCAAGTTTTTCTGAAAAGTAATGTTACCTCATTAAGAAAAAGAATATTTTTTGTCATTTATTATAGTAACTAAAAAAATAAATTGGAATAATCTTATTGGAATAAAAAAAATCTTGATAAAATATTAAATATACAATAGACATGGATGAAAAGACTCACGATTGTTATGTAAAACAAAGTCATTTTTCCTTAAGAAACATATTTTCCACATACAGAGTACATAAATCGAGGGAAATTAATGGAAAAAATAAAATATCAATAATGAACTAGATTATATAAAAATATATTACATTTCATAGATATATATCCTATAATAACATCATCAAAATTTTAATTATAAACAAACCTAGTAAAAATGAGTGTGTAATGTAAAACCCTTACCAAAATATTTATCTTCCTTCAAGAAATGTAAAATATCTTATATAATAAAGTTATATTTATTATACATATTTCAAAAAACTATAATAATATAAAAGTTTTCTACCTTTAAATTCAATATAATTTCCAATCTACCTTTTATTAATGATTTCATTATAAAATAAATCTTTCCAGTGAAAACTATCCCATTTTCTATAGATGTATCTGTTCAACGGTTTCCAAACATGCACCCTCCTCATGGTTTTGACATAAATAGAATATTAACATTTTAATAATTCTAATATTAATTCATAATATAAAATTTTATAATTATTCATTGAAATTGGTTATATAAAATGAATAACATCACCACATGGTGGTGGTAGTCCAGTCATACGAACGAGCGATGTTACCATTTTCTAATGAATTGAATGGTAATAAGGTATAAAAGTTATTAAAAATAAATAATCTAAATTAATAAAAAAAATATAATACGTAAAAATTAATTCTATTATACTAACCAATGATAAATTATGATGATGGAAAAATAATCATATCACTACCCGGAGCAAGTAGTCCATATATAAACACGAGTAGTACATTTATATTCTATTTGATATAAAAAAGGTGGAAAATTGTTGACACATAATAATAGATAATATATGTATATTTAATATAGTGGACTAATTATTTTATATGAGATATGATATATTTTTATGATTTATAAGAATAAATAATATTGAATTTAATAGTTAAGACTTATAACTCTTCATTGAAAAGCCTCATTTTTCATAAAGCTTATGCCTTAAAAGGATGTTATTATTATTAAAATAGGATCTCTAGGATATGAAGAGGTATGTAAGGAATATATTAGGGTATGTTATTTTATCAATAATTCTTATGATGTTTAGTTATTAGAGAATATGTGGTACCTTCTATATGAGTTTGAGAGGACATAGTTTGATATTTCCAAAAGATTAAAATATAGTAATGTCATTGTAGAGAATTTTCATTCAATAAATAAAATTATAATTGTCTAGAGGGAAACATATTTTTATATAATGGGATTTAGATAAGTTTTTATAAAAATATAACCCTTATTACTCTACTTAACCCCAGATATGTATGTTTTAACCTTAACCAAGGTAACATAATTTTTAACTTATTTTATTATTCATTATGCATAAAAATGAGAGTGGAAACATTAATATTTTTAGAAATTTTGATTTCAAATATGGAATACATTTTATAAAATAAAATTTATATAAGTTTTATAAATTTCCTTTAAACTAAACCATCAAACATTGATGAAAAACTGTTTTCAAGAAAAATGTATTTTTTATGATAAAAATGTTTTTATACTGAAAAATAATTTTAGTGTCAACTACAATGACATTTATTGGATTATGATCATTAAAAATAAGAAACTAATATTTTAAAAACAACTAAAATAAAAATTATACTTTCAAAATACTTTAATGGAAAAGGAAATTTTTAATAAATTATATATTTATTATTATTCATGATCAAATAATTGTTTCATAAAAAATCCCAATTTTCACCCAAATATAATTTTGATATAAGAATTTCAAAAAGGATATAAATTTTATAATATAATATTTTGGAATTTTATATAAATTTAATATAATATATACAACTAAAATTTATTAATATTCTTTGTTTGAAGAACATATATTTTTGAAGCGTAAAATTATTGTACTATGAATTTTGTACTTATTTATTATAAATTAATAAATTTGTTTTGATTATATAAAGACTTTATATTTTTTTAAATAATGTGAATATTATAATTCATACCACTAATTTAAATTATTGGTTATAAAAATATACTATATCAGGATTCTTATAGACTCTGGGTTTCATGTAAAATAATACATTGAATAATTTATATTTATTTAGAGAGAATACACATATATATAACTATACGGTATTACATTTGACCCCTCTTAAGATCATGTTTTCCCATGAAATATATTCACTTAAACACAACAAATGAGGAAATATCCATTTCATCATATGCTGAAATTCCTATGTATCTTCTTCAAATTTATTATTCCTCCAGGGAAATTTTACCAGATGAGTAGTCTTTTTATATAGAACCTTAGTTCAATTTTCCAAGATTAATATAGGTTTTTTTTCATATATATTGTTATTATATAGAGGTATGTCATTTGATTTCTTTGCATGTGAGGGATCAGGTACAAAATTTCTCTAGAAAGATACATGGGACACATCTTGAACTTTAGATATATTTTTTGGATGTTCTATGTGATAAAAAACCATCCAAATACAATCGATAATTTCAAATAAGAAAATATATTAATGTCTCTTATTTCCATTATTTAAAAATCTCATTACCATTATCTGAGGAGGTGTTAAATGGAATACATTATCACTAAAATTAAATTTTGGATCATTATGATTATTGTATGCATAGAATATTTTTCAGCACTTAGTTGAACTAATGTGAGACTAAAAAACTAAAAAAATACCCTCTATTATCCATATAGTCCTACTATACATGGGAATATAACTATATCCCTACACATCATAGTTTTTAACACCCTTTCAATGGTATTTATAATGATCCATCAGTATCCTTGAGTGAAAGGTTAGGTTATAAGAAAATAATATCAAGGGAAGTTATTGATACAAACCAACTTTGAAATCAATAGGGAACTATATGAACATGTATTATGAAGTTGGAATGGTTATATTATATTAACCATATATCTATGGATAATATAAAATATTTAATAAAATCTATTTATTTATATATTTCTAAATACTTCTTTATAACATTGATATAAAACATGGATCCAAAATATATACAATTTAATGTTTTACTACAAGAATCATGAGAAATTATTAATGAATATCCGGTAAAAATGATTCAGGGAGAAATAATATCTGATGGAATTGAAACACACTGATTTTTAAAGGTGATCATCTAAAACCAAGATAACATTGTGCCTTTTAGATGATTTAGGGATTCTGATAATGATATCCATGACAATGTTTTACCATTTCTATTACTGTATGTGTAATTTTTTAACATCCCATTATATTATTTTTTCATAGCATTATCTTAATGTAATGCTGGACATTGGGATACATACCCACTCATATAAAATTTTACCCACTAGTTATAATCTTTCAAATCTATATATATCTGCATACTTCTTGGATTAAAAGAGAATGGTGAAAATGGTCTTCTTTGATTAATTCCCTCTTCATGTATGGTATTGATGGGACATTTACTCAACTAAGGAGACTTATTATTTGATTACAATGATGTTTAAAAATATGATCATTTCTCACCGTATTCTACATGCCCACATACACCTCATTCACTGCTTAATACTCACGTGGATGTATTGGTGAACATTCACCTGATAAATAACTAATATTTCCACTTTAACTATGATTTTAATATTCATTTTATAAAAATATATAAATAATCAAAATATTTAAATCCACACCGTAAAAAAACTTTCACGGTTATTCCATGTCTGAGTATTAATCACCTTGTTATCCTTCACATAGTGGTAGTGTATTGAGTAGTGAAAATCAATGATAAACTCAAACCATTTCCTTTAGTGAATATTAAACAATTTTTTACTGATTATATAGATAAATATTTTATGATCAGTATATATATCAAACTATATGATAAAAAGAAAACACCTCTATATTTTTAGTGCAAAAAATTTAGCATCCATCTTCAAATCATAGGTTGTGGATTTTTTTACATAATATTATTTTGGAATATGTGATGACATATTATCATATCAATATTCACGAGGATAAATCCCTATCCATTAATCGAGGAATTAAAAAACTCACAATCCTATTCCCCACTCATGGTTAGGGTAATAATAGGTTCCTTGGCTAGTGTTATTTTCATCTACTTGAAATTTTATTCACTTTCATCTATCTAATATCACATGGATAACTACTATGACAACATAGTTAATCGATTAGATATCAATGATAAATATTTCAAAAATATATTTTATTATGCTTATATCCCAAAAAACTATGTATAGAAGTTACTATGGTTGGTATGAGACAATATTCAATAGCTATTGTCACTAAAGGATCAAATGATATACAATTCTTGAGATTATATTACACATGAATTTATTTTTCTAAAATAATAACTCACAGATGGTAAAATTTGAATAGACCTTCCCTTTTCTCTAAGTGTTCAACTAAATATTCAAATTAAGTAGATTCTCATTATTTCTCTTAGAATATATATTAAAATAACATATAAACACTACCACATACTGATCGATGTAATATATAAATATTTTATTCATTAGATTCCAAAATATAAAAAAGGAACTAGTATGTCCAAATAGAGTCACGATAGGTTAAAAATTAATATACCTTAAATTAAATACCACCTGTTATATATACTATTTTTTATGAAAAAAATTAAAATTTGGGTAAAATATTATTTTCTATTTAATTGATTGAGAAATTTTTCATTATAAGGAATATGATGGATATTGTTTATTTTGACCCTATCTAGTTCCTGGTAATCAATGTAGAGTCACAATGAACAATCTTCATTCTTAAAAAAAACTTGAACCTTATATTGACACACTTGGATGAATAAATATAATTTTGAGATTCACTAGGAGTTTCTTCTTCAATTTCAAAAACTAAGTAGATGTAATTATATATGGAGATTTTAAAATAGTTGTCTCACCGTAGATGTACCTGTTGATCATTTATTCATATCCTGTAAATTTTCATCATGTATATAGAGGTACATGTAGGGAGTTTTTGGATCTCAATTGCAGTTGGAAGGTTTTGGCTAGCTTATGGTGTCTGTGTATTAGGTATATTGTAGCACTCAGTTGAATCCATTGCTTCTCTCTACTGTTTCTTTTATTTGGAGAGCCTCGAAATGATCTTAATTTCGAGAACAAAATTTTCCCAACTTTAGTTGGAATTCAAGGGCTTCATATTGGTTTTATGGCAGCTACTCGAGCTGTCATTGGTGTTATGCAGAATGATGTTTCTAATATGGTGATCATGAGGTCCCTTGGGATTTTTGGTAGATTTAAACAACCCCAGGTGATAATGTTTATTTGGTGGATACCTTATATTTCTCAGTGTCTGAATGATAACGTTGATGGGGCAGCCTCAGGTGCACCAGGACCATTGGGTTGTGGTGGTGTCTTCCGCACTTACAGAGGGTGTGTTAAACATTGTTTCAATCATTTTATTGGAAATGGTTTGGCAATTTGGGCTGAGTTATGGGCTATGATTAAGGTTTCCTAAAATGATTCTTATTATGGATGGATGGTGTTGTGGCTGGAATCTGACTCTAATTTGGCAGTTAACATCCTTAGAAACCGAGCAAAGAATATTCCATGGAGAATGATTTCAGATTGGGATGACTCTCTCATGCTTGTGGAGTAGTGCTATTTGGTTGCCACTCATGTTTACAGGGAGGTGAATCAGGTTGCTGATTCTCTTTCTAAATGTGCCATTGAGGAGGATAGTTCTATTTGGTCCTTTGTCACACCAATTTTCTGTTGTGATTTGGTGGATGTGGATGCGCATGGGGATGTGTACAAGCGGTTTTTTATCCCTCCTTTTTCTTCACTATTGCTATATTTATTATTTTATACAAATCTTTTTCTAGGAACTATCTTTTCCCCTTTTTTGGTGTTTTTTGGTTCATTAGAAAATAAATCAATATAATCTAGAATAATAGGATTATTTTAGATTCGTAGTTTCCAAAAACTATTTGAGATAAATATCCATAGGGTTAAGTATTATATCCCATATAACATATTTAACAAACACTGGATCTTCATATAATTCCTCAGACCAAAATATGATCATTGGTTGATTGAAAATATCAATTGAATCTTCCTTAATTGAAAAATTATTAGGTTTTCTATATTGATAAATTAATTTCAACCACAAAATAACAACAAATAAAACTAGTGGAAGAATCACTATATTTTTAATAAGAACAATCCTAAACATTTATATCATAGTGGAGATACTCAAATGAGATTAAATCATTTCATTGTCATTTATTTTCAATACTAACTCAATAATAAAATATTAAAGTTGAAAGATAATACCATTATCAAAATCATTTTATATAAAATTGTTGGTAGATATAGAATTAGATCAAACAATAGCTATATAATAGTGGAATATATGTGTACCTTCCAACACATTATTCCTGTAATCCACAACAACAATCATGATCTAATTAGATTTACATTTATCCATTGACTTTAAATATTGTTTATGATTATTATCTATAATAACCATTGGATTATGTAATTTATATTTATTTTTCCCAAAAACCATGTTTCTAAATCCATGATTTTTGGGTGGGGTATTTTGTTGAGTATTATCTCTATTCAATTCATTAACTGGCCTCTTCACATCACATTGAAATTATTTTTCTTCATGGATGTGACTATATAAAGAAGAAATATATTTTGATTCATTTTATGAAATAAACCTTGTTCTCCTTAATACATTTTTAGAATTTGAGAGGTTGAATTTTTTCCCTATATAATTCACAGCACTACAGTTGTAATAAAACTCCATAATCCTTTTCATATCTCCATAACCATGAGAGTTTCTATATTTTATTTCCACATTGAGTGTGAATCAAAAAATTTATTTATATATTCCAAATTCCCTTAGGGATAATGAATTTCAAATAATATTTTTCAAACCACTAAATAATTAATCAATATTTTATCTTAGACACTGATAAAACTGAAGAATAACTCATATTTATTATTATGTTTTCTATATTGGTACTGACAGGATTACCATCATTGTTATTTAACTCAAAAAATACCTATACGTTTTAATATGATGTGTTTGGAGAAATTAATTATTGAGAAATACAATATTAAACTACTCCTATTCCATGAAATATATTTACTCTGATTGCCTCATATTGATTATTAGAGTCAACAATTGATAAAATTTCCATTGTAATCTATAGACTGATATAAAAACGTTTTCATGGTTTGAGTAATAAGGAATAGAAAATACATTTTCCATCACATTGATCTATTTATCAAAAACCACTGGATTAAAAGACATAATGAATGAGGATAGACAATATCACATAAAATATTCAATGGAATGTTTGTACATTTTTGTTGCATATTGAATATTGTCATGATCTTCATTACTTCTCACATGTTTAGATAGGTTAGTGATAATGGTCATTAGATATTTCATCCCATATCCTAATCCAATTAGTTTCTCATAAGTATGACCATTCAATTAGATCTTACATTCATTGATAATATGATTCCTGCTATTTTAAAATATTATGTAAAACCAAAGTAATAGTGTATTAATCATTATTGAAAATTAATATTGATCAATTGTATATTCCAAAAACATATTCCACAGATTCCCTAAAATGTTAAAAATTCAAATCAATTATGAACACAATTTGTTTAACATAGGTCATTCATGGTCATTATATTTTCAAATCATTCATAGAGTTTTATAATGAAAATGTGAATTAACCTATGAATTACCTCATTGAGTTCCTTTCCAGGTGTATAGTGTTTGGACCAATCATTATGACCAAGTGAAAAATGATTTAATACCCAATATACCCATTTATGATTTTTCTTCTAGGTACATTTGTTTCTCAACCACATCTACTCTATAATGTCCAGATATTGATTTTATTTAAATAAAAACCTCACAATACCTATTGAAAATTATTAATGGATGTTATCAAATACAGATAATTTTTCATAGTGTTTTCAACAATGTTCTCTTACCCCAATCTCTAAAAGAACAAAAAGAACATCTGATACCAACTGAGGTGACCCATGGATAACACACAAAAACAAAACATCTTTTTTTATGAATATATAATAATTAATATAATTATTCACACTGAATTTTAAATGATTAGTTTCATTCCATACATGATTCATTAATATATTATTTCTTAATCCATCATCAACATCTCCAAAAGTTTATTTATATTATTACCAAAAAAACATATATTAAGTTATACATCCACCAAAACCAAGTAAAGGAAAACATAATAAAGAGAGATATCAGATGATTAGTAAGGGTGAAAATTGGAGATATAAATCAGTGATCATATGATGGTATAAAGTTATGAAAAATGATCATAAGATAATACAGTCAAACCCAATCAATTAAATATCTCTAATTATGTGTCATAAAGTTATGATTTGTCATAAAAAATAAAATGTAAATATAATATGGAATCATAAATAATAAATCATGAACCATGAGAGCATAAAGTTATCATAGGAATGTGTCAAAAAGATATTCTAGAATTTCAGACATGTATAAATAAGCATAGGTTCACTAGTTATGTTATGGATATAAATTTTGGTCATTGCATAATGTTTTTCACATTAAACCAGGTCCTTGTATTAAATTATGTACATTAAACTAGGTTCACCCATCAACTTGTTGACCTGAAACCATTCCCAAGAATAATATAATGAAAATTAATTTTGATTCATGTATTAGATAATTACCTCAGGAGTTTTCCATCATTACACAACACATTTGAGGGTTTTATAATTTCATCCCCACCTATCTAATTTTCATAATCCATTAATATATATGATGTAAGAAAAATAAAAAATTAATTATAATATTATTTGTGAAAAACAAAACGAGTTTCATTAATAATATATCTTCATAACCATAAATGATCCCTATGAATAATTCCACCATAGATTCATATCTCCAATTAATTATAAGAAACATCAATGGATTTTATCTAATATGAAAGGTTATTTTAAATTACCACAAGAATATTTCTTATGGATGACACCTTTTTTATTTTGAAAAAACATAGTTAAAATATAAAAATATAAAAAATAATATGCTAAATATTTTCAATGAAAATAACTAGATAAAACTAGAAATTTATCTTAAAATGTATTTTTTGTAATGATGTTGGGAAATTCCATTCACATAGTGTAAATTTAAACAAATATTTCATTATTTTTTTGTTATGAAGCCAACTGTATGTTGTTGGGGGAAATAAAAATATTTCACTAAAAATACATAATATAATTTAAAAAATTTTAAAAAATACATTAAAAATCATAGGATTATTTTTTAAAGAAATATTGAATACATTTTAAAGAAAACATCGATTTGGAAATAAAGGATTCATAATTATTTAGTAAAAAAAATTGTTACAACATAAATACATTCATTTGGTCAATTGAGTATATGAATAATGGAATATTAAAGGAAAAACATTCAATTCATAGTAGATGAAAAGACATAATATTTGGTCTAGATCAATATTAAAATTTCATTTTCATAATTTTAAATATAAAAAATTAGTTTAAAAATGAGATCATAACATAATACCCTTACTATATGTTTTATCTTCCATTAAACACAATCCAATATCAATTATAAAAAAATACAAATTTATTATAAATATATTATAGAACCAAAATCAAATATAAAATATAGAATATTATACATTTAAATTTTCAACTATCCTCTAACGAGGATATCATTCATTATAACATAAATTCAAGTGAAAATATATCATTTTTCCATTCATGTTTCAGTTTTATTTTCCCAGTTACATCACCTTGTCAATAGATTCTTCATTAGTAAAATATTAATAATTAAATAATTATCATATTTGTAAATCATATATAAATTTATAATTATTTGTATAATTGTCGGTGTAAAATGAATCACATAATTTTATGGAGGTGGTAGTCTCATATATGGACGTGCATTTTGTTGTTTACTAATGAATGAAATTGTATAGAGGCAGATAAAATATAATAATAATAATCATCATCATCAAGTAATAAATATAAAATATAATAATTAATTACATCGTAATAACTAACAATACATAATGGTGGTGGAATATAAATCATATAATTATGTGGATGACGAAATATACATGTTGTCATGAGTGATACTCTCATTTCCTATTTACTGGAAATTAGGTGGAAATGGATGATACACGATCATAAAAAGTAAATATATTAAATATTATGAAATCATTATTTTATAATGTTTACTATATATTTATAGGTGGCACAGGAATAAATAAAATAAAAAGTACTTAGTTAAGAGTTATACCTATTTAATGAGAAACCTCCTCTAGCATACACATTTAGCTTTGAAAGTTTCATATTTTGATCAATCCAATACCTCTAGATCACTATTATAGTACCTTGAGATGTTTTATTGGTTTTAATTCCCAATATATAGTTATCATTATGTTTTTGTAAAATGGGACATATGATTTACTTTTATTAGGGAGAGAGAGGAAAGACATGAAATTTTTTAAAAGATTAAATATAATAATTTGATACAAAATCCTTGTGATTCAAAATGACTAATATTATTATAAGAAATGAGGAAGGGTTGAAATATTTTGATAAAAGAGGATTTATAATTGTTTATATGAAAATATCACCCTTTTCACTTAGTCTTACTGCCAATAAATATGTTTTAACCTTAATAAAGGTAAAAATTGTTTTACTATTTATTTTATTCCATATGACAAAAATTGAATGTGGGATCATAAAAAATTTGAAAATTATGATTTTGAATTACGAGTCATTTTTATAAAATTAAATTACAATAATCGAATAAATTATATATAAAATAAACCTAGAAAATATGTTGAAAATTGTTTTCCAGAATAAAGAATTTTTATGTGATGAATTTTTTTAAAAAAAAATTAATAATATTGATGATTATAAGTAAATTTATTGGAATTTTCATTATAATTAATTTATTAAATTATAAGATTAATTTTTTGAAAACGTAGGATTTTTAAATATTTGGATGGAAAAGGATGTTATTAGGAAAATCTTAATTATTCATCATTCAATTAAATATTAATGGTTTAAAATTTTTTCTATAATTTCACCATAATATAATTTTGATGTGATGATTTCAAAATAAAAAATATATATATAATTATTATATATTAATTATAATATCAATACACAATTTATAGTAAATATATTTTTTAATGAAAACCTAATTGGGAAGAAAAGAATGATGTTAATGAAAATTGATTACTTATTTATTATTAATTATTAAATAAATTTTGAATTTATAAAACATTAATACATAATTTTTCCTAATTTTTTTTATTTTTTTATATATAATTTAATGGCTTGGGTATCATGCTATACTTTATCACCATTAATTTCAACTTTTTATTTTATGTAATACAAGCCCCCAAATACATCATGTTTTTTTCAAAAGAATATATATGAAATATATTAGTGTTATAGTTACATTAAAAGACATTCTATCCCTCTCATATTATGTTTGATATGGGTTTACCTCATAAATTAGCATTTTCCCTAAGCCCCTGATCATATTAGCCCTTTTATATTAAAAGAAAGATAGAGATATCAAAACATTGATATAATGGCTGTTAGCTCAAGAGTCTATGGAGGATATCTCAAATTTAAAACCATTGGTAAAATGAAATATTCTAGTAATACTTATATATATATATATGTGGGATTATGATGAAGTTGGTCCCCAGTTCCAAAGAGGAACTATAGAATTTTAAGGTTAGAGGCAAGGTGAAGTTGAAAAATTAAAATGTAATTGAATTCTTGGTATGTTATAATTGATTGATTAATAATGTTATATCTTCTAAAATGATTCAATGGGTTTTTTATAATTCTGGCAACATATATTAATTTTATTGGAAATGAAGAGCAGTATAATCACCAATGAGTATCATATAGGATTACAATGAGTACCTAGTGTGGGTGTAATGATTTTTAATTTTTTATTGATATCATCAGTTATATAGTGGAAAGGTAGTGTGTATCTGGTGGGGTGTCCATAGGGGGAATCCTCATAGGGATACCATCTGGTAATTAAAAATGGTGTACTTAGTACAGTTTAGACCAAGTATTTATTTTTTAAAGGATATGAAAATTGATAAATTTTACTTTATTTAAAATAACCAACTTAATATTTATCCTTCTTTCCATTTAAATTAACGGGATTCTTACTACCCTAATTTATCCATTCATCTTAGTTATCCTCTAATTCAAGTTTCATCTGGATTATTATTTTTGGATAAATAAGGTAACATACGCTCCCCTACTTTTTTACATCTCTCATTCATACTAACTTTTAATTTATTTGTATTAGGATTTTTTTAATATTACTATATAGAATTCCATAATCACCATGATCTAATGATGATTTAATTTATTTTTTCTGGAATAGGTGGAGGGAGGAGGGGGGGGGGGGTTAATTACAACCCTTTTTATACTTTTTTTTTGTGAGTAGCAAGTGCAAAAACTATTTAATTTCATGATTCAATGAATTGGGTGGATTTTGATTCATATTTATAATATAGGATTTTTTACTTATAGAGTGCTTGATGATTTTCTAGGGTTATTCTTAATATAATTAATAATATCATGGTATAGTTACATGGTTCAATGCCATTGAAGTTATGACTTACTGGTTTAATTATAAAATAATTATAGATATTACTTTTTTCGTTTAGAATAAATTTACATGATCTCTTGGATTAGATTAGAGATTTAGATAAAGTAGATTGGTCAGTAAAAGTTTGGATGGATGGTTAATATTTATCAAATAAGGTTATATATGTAATTAATTTTTGTTTACCAAATTATTATTGACATAATAGGGGATTTTATTTATTTATTTTTTGTTAACATGGTATATGTTGGTGAGAATAACCCAAGTTAAAATTGATTGTGGGTTCCTTTATTTGATTTCATGACCCCTACCTCCAATGGTGTCCCTCAAAATATGGAAATGAATGAAGAGATTTAATTACCCCTGAGTTCCGCCTCCGTTTAGACCAGGGGTGTCAACCACCACAAAGGGTATACAAATATCACAAAAAGGGAGGCATTTCCCTTTTTTAAGGAAAAAATATCATAAGAAAAGATGGTTTATCCCAAAATAACTCCAAGATATGTATATATATATATATATTAAAAATCCAAATCCATCCCACATGCATGTTTAAAAAATAGAACTATTAATAATTCAATAAAAACACCAATATATCCAATGTAAAACTAACTTGAGACTTATTAGTTTTAAAAAAGTATGATCTAGAAAGGTCCATCAATGCCCATATAATACGATTGGAACCCTAAAATATGTTTATATATGTAGGGTGGGAATACAATTATAATCATATAGAAAACCAATGTCTCTTGTGCACTCATGAGAGAAGCATACAAATGCCCCTATCAGAAAACATAAGAACTGAACAATACCAAAGAAGGAATACTATCCACCCAAACATCACCAAGTAAGACTGTACAAATAACCAAAGTCATGTAAGGTAACATAATTCACTTTGATATTAGGCTAAATTTCCCCACATTTCCATTTATTATCCACTCTCACACCATAATAACGAATGTCCTAGAGCTCCCACCTATATTGAACACACCGCATGAAAACCCACCAGTACCCACCGGGGTCTCAAAACCACACCTCGACCCATCACCAAGGCCATGAGCCACATCACATCATTCCCATAGACACCTGGGCCACATACCACATCACATCCCACCCCCATACATTTAGTCCACATACCACATCAATCCTGAAAGCAGATGGGAAATAAAAACACATCACATCCCAAAGACACCTGAGAAAACACATGACATATCTTCTTGATGACACTTGGAAAAGAAAAACTCACCCACACACACATCATCATGACAAAACAAAACATTCTTGGAAAATAAGGTACTCCCACTACCTGTAAGAAGGATTTGGGAAGAGTGGGTGGCCGTCCGTTCATCCTCCCACCAAGATGTTTGGAAAATACACCCTCCCCCCACAACGATGAGGGTGTTTTCCACATAGTACTAAATTAGTGTGGGTTGTATATTGAAATCACAATGTAAATACATACCTATATATATGTAGATATAATATCAAACACTCCTACCTAATCTATGGGATTTCAAACAAACAACTGGAT
This sequence comes from Viscum album, assembly GCA_963277665.1. NCBI lineage: Eukaryota > Viridiplantae > Streptophyta > Magnoliopsida > Santalales > Viscaceae > Viscum > Viscum album. The sequence goes on from OY728119.1 coordinate 1,368,075,680, forward strand.
CACAATATTAGCAACATCTCTTTTACCTCTAATGAAATCACCACACAACAAGCAAAAAAAATTTCTCTATTTCCCAACCAATTTTGTTAAACCATTACTATTATATATTCACAACTCATTTTTTCATTCCATTATCCAAAAAACAATCTTGTTCCAAGATTTATTAACCAATTATTTTTTCATGAATTTCATTACAATCTAGAAAACTACCAATCACATCACACAATAAGCCACAAAACAAAAGTCAAACGTGGAGAAACATCAGAAGAAGTACCCATTCCATCCTGAACAAGTAACCAACTCGTAAAATAAATCTAGAAGCACTAAAAACGAACAACCTGATTATAGCCCCACTATACAACAGTACTCATCCATTACATAATCAATCAAACTCTCAACCGGAGAATGAAATGCGCCACCAAACCACCCAACATCACTCAACCATGCCGACAACCCAACTAAATAACAAGTCAAAAAAATCCCACACACAACACACCTCTAAAAAAACAATAGACAGGAATATTACAAATTAACAATGCATTCCTCACTCAATTCCAACTTTCTAATTAACCGATTATTATGAAGATAGATTGATCTTGGGGAATCTATTTTTTATCCGACTGTACATGATTAAAAATGACTATATATAGTCATTCAACAAAAAAAAAACATCAGCATTAATTCCATAGACCCTTTCATGAACAATCATATACTTATAACATCAATGATAATATGTGGGGTGTTTAGCCTATATAATTCAAAATAAGAATAAAAAAAATAACAAGTAGATCATACTTCACTTTTACCTACCCATTATATAATGATGTTAAACTGATTCTAATATCCTTATTTAATTTGGATTAAACTATCATCACATTGGAAAAATTATTACAACCACCTCTCATGATAAACAATTAATTGAGACGTGGGAATCCTACATTGATAAAGGAAAAATAATATATTATTATTGTGCCAGAATAGGGGTGCAGACATGCAGTTGTAAAATCAAAGGAAAAAATGAACCAACTACTACAACATAATGGAACTACTCCTATGGGTAGAAAAGTTCTTGGGGGCCTCTTACAAATAGATAACAAGAATGAAAAAAAGAATGTTTTTATGGTCCCTGGAAGATAATAAAATAGGGAATCAATTTAGATAAATCCTTATTTTTCCATTAATGATGGACCACGTCCTGATTACGAACATTGATTAATAGAAATCTCCATACTCTTAATTATTTGAAGATATGACTCATATCTCTTGAAATGTATCCAAAATAACTTAATTATGGTATTAAATAGATTTTATATCAATAAATGTTATACAAAGGAAAAAACTAGAAAAATGAGAGCTATTTAAATGACTCACTATTTGATGAGTCACCATCTTGAGTAACTAGTGTGAGTCATTTTTGGAAGTCACTGGTGTATTCCATCAGTGGGAGTTACCATTGGAAGTCACTAGTGAATGTCCCAAATGATAGTCACCATTATGATTCAATGGTGCAAGTCATCATTGGCGAGCTATTGTGGAAAGTCATTGTTGCGAGTCACCATTGGAAAGTAACCATGGTGAGTCACCTGTACAAGTCACCATTGGATAACTAACATCATGAGTCACCATTAGAGAGATACCATGGAATGTAACCGGAGCATTTCACTATTAGAGAGAAACTATCAGGAGTCACCAGTATGAGTCTCTGATGCGAGTCACCGTTAGTGAGAGACCATCGTGAGTCCCTATTGGAAAGCCAATAGAGAGAGTCATCTATATGAGTCACCATTGGTGAGTGACTATTGAATGTCACTTGTGTAAGTCACCATTGGCGAGAAACTTCTTCAAGTCACCGATGTATGTTACCATTGGGACGACCTACCTTTAGAAATCCGAAAAATCTAGGATATTATGCAATGTGTTGAAATACGCTACCTTGAACTCCCAAAACACTTCAAAAACTAGATTTTAAATAAGTAATGGCCTGGATTGGTCTATTTCAACACATGAACTACCTATATAACATTTACCTCCATTGATAATTTCACACAAAACACAGAAGGGAAAAGTGGTCCGAATAACGAACCTATTGAGATACTAATGAAGACCCTCATCACACCTCGAGCACTACCATGAGTTGAACGCACCAACCAAAACGATCAAAAAACACCCCCACAAGCACAAAAACATAGCATCTCAAACATAGAAATAATGGAATTTGATCCTCCTTGTCAAGACACTATATACTCTAGGTGACAGTAAGTCACCCACGTAGGTTTATTTACATCATAGTTAATGAATATCGATTATGAATCATGTCCTCCCATATTGACATGCCTGAACATTGTTAAAAATCGTACCACACACAGAGCAACCAATGGAAAAAACACATTTCATTAAACAAGGTTCAATAATTTCATCAAAAAATGAAACAAAACTAGGTAAAACTCAAAAAAAAATTGGATATTGGGCATGAATTTGTGTTTATTATTCGTATGTACTATCCTTGATCCCACCAGGAATCCACAACACATGATCCAATGTAATGGTCCATCCACAAAACAACTTCTCTAGAAGACACTAGATCTCTATCAATCATTATAAATATGTTGTGTCATCTTCAATATACAAGTCTACCTAGTCAATTACATGGGAGTCAACATGAAGATACTGATGAATATGATAGATGTGAAAATTTTAATCAATCCTCTCCAACTGTGCTAGAAACCCCAACTAGTATTCCACTTTTCCAACTCGTCCCAACACCTCAAAGTGTCCATTGAAACTAGGGGAATGAATTATCCCTTTACCGAAACTTCTTTTCCCACATCGAGGGTTAAGCATATAAAACATGGACTCTAACTTCAAACTCCATGGGCCTCCTCCTTCGATCAGCATAAAACTTCTTTCGGTCATGTGGCACTTTCATCCTCTAACAAAGAAGCTACAACTTCTTTGTCATGCTCCAAACTACCTCATGGCCATGAACAATTGTATCCACATCCTCTTTCTAGCACAATGGTGTAAGAAACAGACTTCCTTATAATGTTTCGTAAGGAGCCCAGAAAATTGAATTGTGAGAGTTATTATTGTATGAAAACTCTACCAAGGTCATGTATCTCACGAAAGATCTGCCAGAGTCCAAGATGCCTGCTCCCCACATATCCTCCAACATTTTGAATGTTTGTTTCATCTTTCCACATATCTAAGGGTGGAAGGAAGGGATTGGGAATAATAGGGTGCAAAATGAATTCTAGAATACCATCAAGAATCATGAGGTAAAACCTATTTCCCGATCTAATATTATGGTCATCAAAAATCCATGAAACTGTACCACCTCATCCACATACCTCTTGGCTAAAGCATCTACTACGCTGAACTCCTTGCTCACTAATAAGTGAACTAATTTCATCATTTGATCCACCACTACATAGAGAATATAATATCCTTCCTAAAAAATGGGAAATCCTATTATGAATCCCATTGAGATGTCATCCCACTTCAACTCGATGATATCTAAGGTGTGAAAAACCCACTAAGAACATGGTACTCATCCATTACTTGATGGGGGACCAGTCATCAATCTTCCAACTCAGCTACTGTCCATTTAATCCTAATCCAAAAAAAATCTTTATGCCATGGTACATTTTAGAAATACGTTGTTGTATCAATAATGGTGGCTTATGAAACTCACAAAATAACTCATTCACCCATTTCTTTTTGAAAAAAAACCTCTCAAGGAACAAAATTTGATTCTAATTATCCTCTGAACATCCCCCCCTAAACATTATATGGCCATGAGAATTTCATAACACATCTACCATTTTGTCTTCCCACTGAGATTCCTCCCTTAGGTGCATCAGAAAAGACTGCATTGTCATATGGAACCAACATCCTCTAACACCATCCATTCTTTTATCAAGGTGCAAGGCTTCCAGCTCTTTGATCACTTTCCAAGCCTCTACAGATTTCCAAACATCCTACTTCTATGAATTTATACTCAAACAATCATCTACAACATTCCCCTTTCATGAGGTGTAGAATATATAACTATTTTATTCCAATATAAAAATCATATACCTCCTCTATTGAATATTTAGATCATGTTAGGTGAAGATATACCTCAAACATGTGATATGTAAGAACCACAAATTGCACCCCAGTGAGGTAATGGAACCACAAATTCTGCACAAAATAAATAACTCCTAACTCCATATCATGGGTGAAATATTTACAATCAAGGGGGGTTTAACTCCTAGACACCTAAAATATCACTAATAATTTATGAATAATGATGTATCCGAAACCCTGATGGGAAGTGTACCAAAACACCTCAAACATCACCCTTTCCTGAGGAAGCCAGAGCAATGGGGGCACTAAAAAAATTCCCATTAAGGAAACCGAATGATTCATATCATTGATCACCCCACAAAATATCATGGACCATTCTATTAAGATATATCAAAGAATCTGCAACATGAGAGAAAATAGGTACAAACATTTGATAATACGTCACGAGACCTTGAAAAATGAAAAACTCTACGACACTCATGGGTTATTCCCAGGAAACAATGCCTTCTACCTTTTACAGGTCCACCACTACATGATGATAAGACCCCACATGTTCATAGAAATTTACCTCCCATGTCCAAAACATACACTTGGACAATTTTTCATAGAGATGGTGGAATTGATTAACCAGTAGGATTATTCTAAAATGCTCAGAATGATCCTTATCTACCTTATAGTAAATCTAGATTTCATCAATTCATACGATGATGACCTAATCAAGGAACTCATTTAATATAGTTTTTATGTGTCCCATGAATATGAATGGTGTGATCGTACCCCATAAAAATGACTATGAACTTGATGTTCCCATGCCTACATCTGAATGAAGTTTTTGGAATCTCACCCTCATTTACACATAATAGGTGATATCCAGACCCAAAATCTATCACAGAAAACCAAACCTCGCCTCCTAGTTAGAAAAAATATATTCAATATATAGAATAGGTGACAAATTCTAGAATTTCACTTTATTTAACTATCTGTAGTCTATTCACTACCAAAAACCACCACCCAACCTTTTAAAAAAAATACTGGATCACCCCATGGAGACACACTTGGTTAGATAAAACATTTATAAATCATATCATCTACCTAAATCCTAAATGACCAGAAATCAGAAGGAGTCATTCTATAATTTTCCATTATAATCTGAGAAGCACTAGAATACAAGACTATACCGAACTCAACGTCATTTCGAGGGGGTGGATTCACAAACTCCTCATGAAAAAATACAAGAACTCCCTAAAAACCATAGGGACATCCACCATATCACTGTACACTAATTCCACTAACAACTAAGACAAAAAAGAAATAAGATGATCCATATGTTGAATTCCAACCTGAAAATCATGCTAACAAATAAAGCCATAGGATGACCATTCTCATATGAAAACAAAACTCTCATCTAGAAGCAGTAAATGATAGCATACATGAAATAAAACCAATCAATCTAGATAATTACATCGTATGGTTTATTATTTAGCATGAAGAGATCCCCAAAGGACTAATGTGGTCCCATAATCATTCTAAATCCCTAGAAAAAATCAAAAAAGTTGTCCTGGCCTTAGAATCGCGTAATTAACACTAGGGGAATATGAATCCTCTCTACATCTAGTCCCAGATAATGGGATAGAGCGGGTCCGCCAAACGAGGGTAATGCTCCTGAATCAATCAAATCACAATAATGTGTACAAAATAGGATGGTCATACCTCTAATGATATTTGTTGCTACCTGTTCTCCTGCATCTGATGCGTGCAACTTTTAATTCTTTTATCCTCTTCTCCTCTAATGATGGCTACCTCCACGATAACTCTAGGATTGAGGTCCTTGAGGGACATTTTGTGCCTTTCCCATTCCTTATCCATCATCCCTCAGCAGAGCAAAATATTATTGTCCCAACTTCATACACTTAAATAATATAAAATGCTACTTAGGATAGCACTATACTTATCACCCTACAATATCATGAGCTTGATCATCCACTAGGAACTGACTTTGAAGATGGAAATTGCACCCATAAAAGATACACATCATCCCCTTGCCCATAGAAAGGAAATGGGAAGCACTGGAACTAGATGGTCGGAAGGGAAAATGCTGAGGATGAATAACTACTGGTTAAAAACATGAATTTATAGGCACATGGAACTTTACATTAACAATCATAACCCTATAAGTAATCTGTTGTCTCTCTACTGATTATAGACGTCCTAGTGAGTGCATTTACTAGATTACCTCCACATTTTTCTGAACCTCTAGATACATTGGCAATGTAAAAGGTGTAAAAACACACTGGATAGAAGGGTTTAGGGACTCCTCCAAAAGTATCTCATGAGAATCCTCATCCAAAGATAGATATGAGGTGAAATGGAAAATATCCTTGAACTTTATCCAATGTTCCCAAACTGACATACCCCACTGGTAAAGGGAGAGAAACTCTTTCCACTTCACAGCATTCATAGTTGATGAAATGAAATATACCTAGAACTCCTTTAGAAATTCAACCCAGAACACATCTGCATCATTCCTCTCAGATAGATAATGAGTCCACTGTTGATCCGCATCCCAATGTAACTGAATAACTAATAATGTAATTCAATACTCGGTCAAAACCTAGATCAAACTAAAGGTGAACTCAAGATCCCCAAGCTAGCCCTCTGTCTACATGTACAAAAAATGTCCCTCATACATTCCCACGAAATACTATTAGAAATAAAATAATGTACTATTCCACTACTCATGCTCCACCACTAGGCCAATCCTCATCCAATCAACCAGATTAGCCTATTGTGCCTCAACCACCCGAGCCACATGCGGATGATGAATGGGTTCCATAATTTAATGATAAACAAGGAATCCCCAAACCCAAGTAATATGGAATTTTTTATTTCATATTAACTTTTATTCATTCTTTTAATCCTACCAATTTTAACCTTCCCCAAAAAAACCTAGCTCAAATAGGAACATAAGAAATTATGATGCCCAATACATTCTAAGATCTCTAAACTAAAAATTGTGTATCCTCGCTGTGTCATTAAATATGCTTAGTGTCCTTACATTGAATCATGGGGGGGCATAGTATCTCATTTTCAAGCTGGTACTCCCTGGACTATGTCATGCGCCACGATCACCTAACACTGTTTCCGTAACAACCTAGGCAATCCTCACTGTGCCTATCTCCAAAATCCATCTGATATCTCAACCACCAACCGTTGATACCATTCTGTCACAACCCTCTCCCTCTAAATATACCACTTCTGCGGTGGGAATAATGGAAGAGAGATAATGACCCTTGAGTCCTTCCACAAGTAGTCCCCAGGGGGGGGGGGGGCGACCAACACCATGGGTATACAAATCTCTCAAAATCAGTGGCATTAACCTTTTTAACGAAACATGATAAAACAAAAGATGGTTCAAGACATAATAACTCTAATATATATATAATAAATCCAAATCCATCCCACATGCATGTTTAAAAAATTATAACTATTAAGAAGTCAATAAAAACTAAAAAGTAAGTACACAATGTTAAACTACAAAGCGACACAATAGTTTCCCAAACATATGATCTAGAAAGGGATAACATGGTCAGAGTAATCCTTCTAGAAAATTGATATCAATTTGTATATATAGGGTTCAGATACAAGTTAAATAAATAAGAAAACTGATGTCTCTCATTCAAAAGTGAGAGTAGCATAATATTTCCCTTATGAGAAAATAGTTGAACCAACAAAAACTGAAGTAGGTATACAAACCACCCCAACCTCACTAAAGAACCCACTCTAAAAACTACATTTTAAGTAAGGTAATACAATGAAATCTATAATATAGTATCCCAAGGTAATTCCCCACTTATTAGCCACTCTTACACCCTAAAAGAAAACACCCTCACGCTCCCACCACTATCAAACACCCCAAATCACAACCTGCCCGTGGACACCAGAGCCTCATAACCATAAAACATTTTATCATTGGGGCCATAAGCCAAATCCCATATCGACCACAGACACCGTGTCCCCATACCACATCACATACCAACCGTAGACACCTGGGATACAATGAATTTTACATCTCGATATTACTTAGGAATGTACAACACATCTCATCCTGAAGATTCATGGGAAAACAAACAAAAACTCATCCTAAAGACACCTGGGAATGAAATACTCACCAAAACACAAATGGGCCCTAAAAACCCCATCCTACCTTCAGAATCATGGGCTACCATCACTTGTAAGATGGAAGATGGAAGAGCGGGTGGACAAACATCCATCCTCCAATTGTGTTTCATGGGAAATCCACACAACCCGAGGATGATGGGGGAGTTAAGAACATATTACTCAACTCAGGTGGAGTGCATTTGTAAATACTAATGGTAATACATGTATATATCAATATAATACAAAACCATCCATCATATCCTATGGTCTCTTAAACAAAAAAGCATAATCAAAATAATACCAAATGCACTTGTACCTCTAATGCAATCAACCTGCAACAATCCACACATTCATTCCAATTCGTAACCAAATTTGTTAAACCATTACCATTCTTTATTCACAACTCATTTATTCATTCTGTTAACCAAACCCACCCAAGAATGTTTGAAACATTATTAAGAAATTATTTATTCCCTTATTCCTTTACTAGTTGGGATACTAATAAGAACAACATAAAATTAGCCACATAAAAAAAGGTAGACATGGTGAATCTTCGGGAAACATATCCACTCATGGTTAAATAAGACACTAACCATAAACTAATTCTTGAAAAACTATCAAACCAACCTGATTACAACTTTGCTACATAACAATGTTCCTCTATAATATAATATATCAGTATATAAACCTGATATTCTATCGAACTACTGAACCACCCTACATCACAAATCCATTCCCACGACCCTATTACAACACAATTAAAAACTGTCACACACACAACACACCGCCACACAATCCAAGGCAAGGTATATTGAAATTTAACAATTCATTACTCACTCAAATTCCACTTATTAATTCAGGTATTATCAAAGGAAAAAATTGATCCTGATGCATCCATTTATTATCCAAGAGAATGTGATTAACAATTTCCATACATAGACAATCAACAAAAAGAAGCACCAAACTTCATTTTATAGACCATACCATGCTCAAAAAAGACCACAAAAATCCAGGATTTTCAGAGGGGTATTTATCTTCTATAATTCACAATAGAATTACTCCTATGGGGGGAAATTTTCTGTTCACATCATACCATGAGAGAAAAAGTGTTAAATAAAAAAGATAGATGTGTTTTGGCACTTGGTGGATCTTAAAAAAGGGATATGGTTTAGATACAAATTTAATCATCCATTAAAGTCAAATCTAGTAAAGATTATACACATAGAAATGTTAAAATTCCATATACTCTTAAAATTTAATGATATTTCCCACAAAACTTTTAACAGCTCAAAACCCACATAAATATGGTATTAAACTGATTTTACATCAATTAAAGCTGTCAAATGGGGAAAACTAAAAAAAAAAAGAAAAAGTATTGAAATGATTCAACATTTGATGATTCACTATTTTCAGTCACTGGTGTGATTCACCATTGAAAGTCACCACTACAAGTCGTTAGTGTGAGTCACTAGTGAGAGTCACTGTTCTATGTCACTAATGTGATTCACCAGTGTGAGACACTGTTTTAAGTCATCAGTGAGAGTCATCCTTGGAGTGCTATTGTGTCGAGTGACCGATGTGAGTCAATTTTGGTGAACTAATATGGGGATTCACTAGTGCAGGTCATAGTGGTTGTGATACTGTAGGGATTCATCGATGCAATTCACTATTGGCGATCTTCTGTGGAGATTCATCGGTGTTAGTCACCATTGGAAAGATACCGTTTGGAGTCACTAGTGTGAGACACCATTCGTGAATCACCAGTTAGAGTCACCATTGGTTGGATAACATTGCGATTCGCTGGTGGATGTCACCATAGGGTAGATACCATATAGAGTCAGCAGTTTGAGTCCTAGTTGAGAAAAGATACCATTGGAAATATTGAAAACCCGAATTTTTTTGAAAAGTGTTGAAATAAGTCACTTTGACCTCCCAAAAAACTTCAAAAACCATATTTTCCTAATTTAATGGATTAGAGAGGTCCATTCTATTACATGTGAGTTTAGTATAGTGTGTTACGTTAAAATAGAAGCGATACATCATGTATTATGCCTGATCATATAATTCTTAATGTTTATGTTACCCATATGAGTGTATGATATTGAACGAAATAAAAAAAATTAGATTATCTTCCTTAATTTAAGTATCTGGTGACTTATAGTGGTCTAATGTTAAAGGGTATTTATTATGCTAGGATTTTATTAGTAGTTGTGGATGATTTCAATGTAATATTTTAGTTTTATTTTATTTTCTAAGCATTAATTTACCATAGAATTATATTGTTTATTTAATTCTTGATAATTAAAATTTTTTACAACATATTAAAATTTTTTATAATTTTTTATAATGTTTAGTATTAAATATTGAATAGTTATATTTTTCATTTGATGATTATGTCAATATTTTGATGTTTAATTATAATTTTTTATGTTTTTTAGTTTTTTTATAAACTGTTTCCCCTAACAAAAAATAATCTATTACCTTTAAAGTGGTATGGATTAAATTAACAAAGGTCTAGTTAAATAAAACACACATGTGTTTTTTTCATTTATATTGATTTAAATAAGAATTTTATAGAACAAAATTACCCTAAAGTGAATTTAACATTTCATAACCTATACCTTAATTGAGTTATACTAATATGATTGACCCATAAAATTATTTTTCAAAAAAAAATATTTATGTGAAATTTAACCTTATAGATATTTCATGCTTCACCAATTCACTCTCACAAGCAATAAAACTTTTGAAAAATTCTTGCATATAAAATTTCATGCTCATAGAAAATCATTTTTATATAGATTTCCAAAATGAGGCTTACATAGTTTACTCTTCTTAAAAATAATTATTATGACACTCATCTTTCATGTGTTTTCATTTTATTGATTCACTCAAAGCTTATAAGATATACTTTATCTGTTATATTTATTTAAAAAAACATAAAATTGATAATGAATCTGTTAAATGTTTTTTTTAACTATTTATGTAAATAATTAATGAGATTTTTGTTTTTTATTTGATAAATATTTCCGGAAATGAGAAAAAATATTTTTTACTTGTTTATAATATTTATATGTTGTCAGATGTGATGGGTTCTCACAAAACACCTATATGATCATGAAGACCATGTTGGGTATTATGTGGTAATTATCAATTTATGAATTATTATTTAACTTATAATCATGTGAACTTACTATGTAATTGAGTCTGAAAAACAAAATTGTGAAGTGTTATGAATTTTCAACTACAACTACAATGATAATATAAATCCATGTTGGGTTTTACACATTCATTCCATTTCTATTATAACCAATTACATTGATATTTTATCACTAGTTTATTTATAATACTAAATTTTGTATTATATTTATTTATGATTGTATGATATTTCCAGATTTATGATATTCTATGGAATCTAAAAAAATTATTCCTTATAAAAAAATAGTATGTCTATTGGGTTATGGCACATGATAAAAATTTTGGTTCTTGTTTGGGTTATGGTGTTTAAGGATAATCATTTTCTTAGACTCAAGATGATAAAAAAGTCGTATATATAAAAGCATATCATTACTTATCAATAGTGAGGATTCATCATAGTATGTACCATTACTCTCAGTGAGAGGAAGGGAGTGAAGTATATAAATAAGATCATTTTTATTGAACACTACTTTGAAAGATATTTTGATTAATGTTTTTAAATATCCATTATATTTATTCTTCATTTGTTCTATTTCTATTTTTTAAAAATATATTTTATTTTTCATCTTTTGATACAATAATATTCAAATCTTATTTTTATATATTCAATTATTAAAGAACATCTATTAACCCCTGTAAATAATTTTTAGTTATCGCAGTTGGCCATCAATTATTATGGGAACTTATTCCATTTGTATATAAGTAATATTTTATATATTATTATTGTGTTAACATTTTAATAGACATAAAATTGGAAGGAATATATATTTGAGACATGAGGGATGAATGTGAACTATTTATATATTCAACTAAGCTATAATATTTTGATAGTAACGAATATGGCCGTTTAAAATTTAGGATAGATTCATATCTCAACCATTATAGTATTTATCAATAAAAAATAATTATGAAACAATATATTATACAAGATATTGATCCTAAAATTACATAGGTAATGATGTGTTAATGTATTTTTTTAAAAATAATGTAATTCTCATTGTATAATGTGAAAGTATTTTCAATGTTTTTATACATTTATTATCATGTAGAACGACCCCATACACTAAGAGAATACTTCAAGTAACTCACCATGGTTTTAGAAAGAATAAAATTGCTATAATATGAATTATTCCTATAGAATATAAGGATTTTAGAATTTTTAAGATGAATTTGTAAACCAAATGTTCCATAAATTCAAAATTATAATCAATTAGATGATTCTATTAGTGGAGGGATTGGTTAATGAATTATGGTCAAAAAAGCATAATGTGGTCAATATCTAAATAGTTTCATGAAATAAAAGTTGAAATATATGAGAGTATGAACATTAAAGATTATAATTAAGATGAACTTATCATTTTAATACAATAGGATTAGTTAATGTTTAAGAATATTAGAAAGGATAAAAAAATTTAAATTTTTATTCATTAAAATAAAAAATAATTTCTTACAGTAGGTCTTCTAATTTAGAATTTCAGCAATTTGACAAAGATAAAATTACATATTGTAGCAATGAAATATCTAAATGTTTGAATAAAAAGTGTGAATCTATGAAAAAATCTATACGATTTAATTAGAAGGATTAAAAATGTAATTAATAAAGATAATAGTAGATAATATGCTTATTTATTATAACTAATGTTCTACTGGTACAGAAATTATGAATATATCAAGTGAGATTTTCCAAATATTTAAGGGAAAAAAGAAAGATGATAAATTCTAGCAGAAAGAGAAGAGTTCAATTTCAGATGGTTGGAGCTATAAAGAGAAACTAGAATCAAGAAGTGATGTATTTAGAAGTGAGTGACATTCAACCAACCTATGTTAAATGCAATAAATATAAGTGGTGTTAGTACTGACTGTCATTCTATTTTAGTTGAGAATATGATTTTTTAACTGATGTCAAAAAGTTAAAAAGAAAAAATTAAAAGATTTAAAATCATATTATAAGAGTTTATATATATATAGTGTTCTATATATAAAATTAGAATATTGTTAATGACTAAAATAAAAATATAGAATAAAATAAAAATATTAGATTTATAGTTTCTACTGAAAATTATTTCATGGAAAAAATAATAATTTACAAATAGAAAGTGTGAAACTTAATGATGATAATGATATACTCAATGATTTTCATTCTATGGATAATGAATATAATGAAAATAAATTCAATAGGATTTTAGATTATATGTCAGAAATTTTGATATAATGTATGATGTAAAAAATATAATAAAAAATAATACAAAACGCATCATAGTCAAATTATAATGTTTATAATGAATTAAAAGATACTCAAAAAATTGCATAATAACATTATTAATAGAATTTAATGTTTAAAGGAAACTATATATTTTTCTGTACAAAGAAAGAAGATTTTTCAGAAGAAGATTTATTATGAATTTAATTAATAATAGGAAAATCTTTTTTGAATATAATTATCAAATTTATAAGTTTTACATGGCTTTAAATGTTAAAAAACTAAAGGAAATGTTTCAATTTAGATGATTTAGATGAAATTTGAAATGTTATTAGACATGTTAATTTTTATTAATATTTAATAAATATTTAGTTTATATTATGAATTTTATTTATTTTAAATTAATGAATGATTCAACTATAAAATTTGTATTAAATGTGTATTGGTATATATAAATTTTATTACTAACCCGGTTTCACCCAAGATAGAATTTTTATTATACCAAATTTAGTATTAATATATTTTTCAAGAAATTTTCATTAAAATTTTCAGGGGAACATTTTATATGAAAAATGGATGATCAGAACATATGGGTAGGAAGCCATAATTAATTTAAATTTTAAAAAATGTGATAGAGGTTTTTTATACATTAAGAGACAATTTTAAGGACACTGTTATTTGTTTTTGGGAAGTATGTATATTAAATTATTATAATATTTATAAGCTTTTATATATTAAATGTATTATTCATAACATAAATTGTACCTCATATCCTTTTGATGATAGAATGAGTATGAAGTTTTAATATAATAGATGTTAAATTTTTAAATATACTTTTTACCTCTTCAAGAGAAAAATAAAAAATAACATTTCTTCGATTAGTTTTTCGAAGATAACTAAGTACAATGTTTTGGGTAATAATTCTATAAAAATGGAAGATGTTTTTTAGAATAAAAGTCTACGATAGAATAATTATTGTAAACTATACAAACTAGACAAACATGGATAGGTTCTAAATGTACATAAGATTAGTGGTAGTAAGAATTTTGTTTTTTTATTATTGTTTAATATGTAAGAAATATACAGAATCATCTAGAAAAAAATAAAATGTTAATACAATTATTTATTTGGATCTACTTCTCATAGATTGTTTTTGAATGTTGAAAAATGTATGTTTATGAGATAAGAGATTTGTTTTTTTAAGCGTTGCTGATTTTAGAAGGTTTACATGGAATTCATTATTATTCAAAAAATATGAATCTTTATTTATGATTATATCTATTTTTATAATGGTTCATGAAAAAATTAGTTTGATAATATATATTATAATTGATAGAGGATTTGAGTTTTGTAATATAGAATAAGAAAACTTTTATGAATATAATGGATTTTGACTATTATTTTGTTCCTAGAACACACTAATGAATTTTTTTTTATATAAATGAAAAATAGTTTTATTCTAGAAATGTATTGAAAATTTATGAATGAGTTTAATTGAGTAATTTATTTTCTGTTGAAAAGGGTTATTGTTGATTTTTATACCTTAAATAGAGTTTTAATTGTTAATATGTTATAGAAAAACATTATATGACTAGTTTAATGAATTAAAACTAGATGTGGGATATTTTATAGCGCTTGGGTGTAGGGTTATTATTTTGGATACACATGACTATTAAGATAAATAATTTTTTATAGAGGTGAAGTTATTTTTCTAGGAAATTCTAAAAATAGTAAATTTTATATTCTATATAATAAGACAAATATTTTAGTTTATTAATCTGAGTATGTAAAACATAATTGAAATAAAAATAAATCCTATGTACGTTTAATGAATATTGAAGTTTATTTAAAAAAATTTATCATTGGTTAAAAATAATCTTTAAAAAAATTCATGATTAGAGTGATAGGATCGTCTTTCTCAATATGATTATAGAAATTGGGAAACTGATAGAGAATACTCTCTATAAAAAGTTATTGAATAAAATGAATCTCAAATTGAAACAACAAAAAATGTTTTTTAATATTGTGATGATTCATAATTATATTCTGAACTAAACACAATACTATATGTGAATTTTAAAATATGTTAACTATATAGTTTCTTTTCCAGATGACCTTAAACAATTTTCTCAAAATAACACGTGGAATGCTCATGCACCCCTAAGGAAAAACTTTATATTGAGAATAAATGGATTTTCAGATAAAAGGATGATGAATCTGGTAATAGTGTTGTAAATAAAGGTATAATTCAAACCCAAGTAGTTTTTAGGGGGAAATATTAGTGATTGAAGAATATTTTTTCAAATTTCAAGTACTAAAGAAATTAAGATTCTATTATAGTTTTTTTATGTTCAATTTTTTAATTTGTTTAAAATTAATTATAAAATAACATTTTTTCAGTATATTTATTTTTAAAATATTTTTTGTTAATCAAACAATTGAATTTTAATATTAAAATTTTCAAATTCATATTTTTAAATTATCAAAATTTAAATATTGTCTTAATAAATATGGTAAATATTTATATAAAATAATTTCTATATTTTTATTAAATAATTTTCATAATAATTTATATACTTGTCCAATTTTTTTGTGAGGAATGTTTCATGTTGTATTTTAATTATGAAAATATATTATCGGGATAATATATTTGGATCACTAGTTGAATTTTCAGGTAATAAATATTTTTAGATAATGATATATGAAGTTCATATGAGCATAATGGCTAAGCAAGAATTTTTTCTCTGTCTTATAATTTATCAAAATGTAGGCAATGTAGTTAAAAATCAAGCTAATT
This sequence comes from Viscum album, assembly GCA_963277665.1. Lineage (NCBI taxonomy): Eukaryota > Viridiplantae > Streptophyta > Magnoliopsida > Santalales > Viscaceae > Viscum > Viscum album. The sequence continues at coordinate 1,368,092,101 of OY728119.1, forward strand.
AAACTAGATATATTATTAAAATTGTTAAATTTGATTAATGAAAATTTATGAGAACCCATATGCATACTATTTATACATCTGAATTGGTTGATCCAAGAAAACCATTAGATAATAAATTACAATATGGAATGAAAATATTTTTTCTTTATTTGCGTAATCTAGATCTAATATAACAATCATTTTTTGTATGTGTTATAGGTTTCCAATTAATTTAAAATAAATTAATTTAATGTCTGTTGAGAAAAAAATTAAATTACTTGTTTATATTGGATTGTTTTATTCCCCCCAATGTTTTTTTATATGAAATAATTTTATTATTTTTATTTTAATGGACACATGTATGATAGAAAATGTTCCTAAAGAATATGTCATTCACATATAAAAATTTTAATTTAGTAAGGCTTTTAGAATAAATTATCAATTACTTTATGCACAATTTAGGATGTGTTTATAGATTCTACACATCTTTATACTCAATGAATTTCAAAATAAAATACCATATATTTTATTAATATTAATTTTGATAAAATTATTTATTATTTGGATAATAAGTTATCTATATTAACATCAATGATTCATTTACAATATTCAATTAGAAAGAATATTGATATGATCTTTAATTTTTTATGGATTACATTAATAGAGGAGATAATAGTTTGTAATTTATTTCTAACGAAAACCATCTTTGAGGTATTTTTAGTAAACATATAAATGTATGAGGTTTTTGAAAATAAAATTCAATGTTGTAATGAAAGAACATTCTTATTTAATTTATTTAATTTGAAATGTTTATTTGAGTATTTTTCTTATAAATTTACTAATATAATGAATCTATTACATGGAAATGATTTGGAATGCTGCATTTATTTAATTTGAAATATTATTGTACATTTTTTAAGAGGGATCTTACTTAAAAAATATATAAATTTTGTAGGTGTTTTGGGAATGATAATTCCTTTAAAACATGTACACTATATTTCATCATATTATGTAATTTAATTTTTTATTAATAATTAACATTAATTATTCCATGTCTTAATCAAAATTGGGTGTGTAACGATCAAAAATTTTATAATACATATTTTTATATCATTAAATAATTACAAGGAAGGTTCATATCAGACGAAATTCTGATCTCCAAAATTTATTATAAAAAGAAAGTAAAAAATTAAATAAATAATTTTTTGATAACTTGTTTTATATACCACACCACTGTAGAATGAGATATAACCTGTTTGATAAATACTATTAAGACAAATATATGGATAATGAAACCATTATTAAAAAAGAAGATATTATCCAACTAATTATTATTACATTTATATGATAAATAAGTAATGTTATTTACTCATTATTTTCCAAATAATTTCAAAATTTAATTTTCATTATACACATATTATTTAAATTGACCAATTTTTAATGATAATATAAATTATTTAAATATATATAAAAATATATTATAATACTTTAAAATAGAAATTATTATGAAATAATTCTAAAAACACATAATAAAAAATTCATTTTTCCATAAATCATTTTTTATATTTTTTATTTTCATGAAAAAAAAATTAAATTTTTTTAAGTTTAATTAAATAAATAAAGTTCATTTATTAATTTCTAATATTAAAATGTACATAGAGTGAATGCTAGCTATTCTTGTGAGATAATTTATTTTTAGATGAATACTTAAAATAGATTACCAAAATTTAAGAGTTTGATTACAATATACATATATAAGAAAGAGTTGTAATAATTTAGAATCATTAAATTTATCAAGTATATAGATAGGGAAATTTTTTTAATTCTATTTTTTTTATTAAATTTGTAGAACCCTTTTCAAATATGATAAAAAAGTAATATTTATAATTCCAATAAATAACAATTTTTTGAATTCTCTAATAAAATTAAATTATTTTATAAAATATTGTTATGTATTTATTTAAAATAACTAATTTTTTTTATAATAAATCAATTAATTTATGAAAGATGAAAAAACTTGACAATTTTATATTATAAATAACTATTAAGATGAAAAAAAATCATGAAATTGTTCTACACATTATGGGTGGTAATTTTATAAAAAGCATTTCACACTATTATATATTTTATTTGTAAAAATTATTTTCATATATAAAAAAAGAAATTTTATATTAATTTTAATGATAATTTTTTATTTTGGTCATTATAATTAATAAATAATGTAAAATATTAATTTCCCCAAAAAATATAAAAAACAATTGATTTACTAAGATAAAATAAATACGAACACTTTCCATCATTGGTGGGTTATGCATGTATCAACTGAAACACACCTCCACTTCATATTTACCACCCCTTTTGATACTTTTACTATTTAATTATAACATTGAATTGTTGAAATTATAAAGGGTGGATCCAAAAATTACCTCCTCCTTTCAAATAAAAGGGAACACTCTTAGGAATTCTTATCATAAAATTAAAAAACTTTAACAATAAAAATATTATTGGTTTCAAAATTTATCCTTATGCACCTTTATTAATCCATTTTCCTCCATTAGATAGCTTAAAGAATCCATTTATAGATAAATATCATAGAGAAAACTTAAACACTAACCGTAAGAATTATATTTTTCTTAAACATTTTTTATGATTCCTAATGATCAAAACCATTTTAACCACCTTGAAATAAATAAATTTGTATAATTATAAAACCAATATGTTATTATATTAATATAAAAACAGAATATATTTTTTTTCCATCCATTATGATAAACTCTGGAGCTACAAAAGTTTGTCCGTGCAGACTACCACGTCCACGACTCAACACCATCCTTTTTTTGTAACTGCAAATAATTTATTGTTATAAATATGAAATTTATAAATAAATATACTATATAGTATATATTTATTATTATAAAATTTAAATTAAATATTTAATTTGGATATCTCTAATTCATTGAATAATAAAAATGTTTTCTTATGTTTGTCCAAACAGCCACCTCCATGAATTATATTGATTATATTTGTTAACCAACTATCATGGAAGGTCCTAAAAGTTTAATTAACAAAATATTATTATATTAACAGAAATATTAAATTTCTTAAATTATAATTCATTACGTACCTTCCTTTAATTCAATGAAAAAAATAAGAACACTATATATTCGTTTATGCAGACTACCTCCTCTAGGAATGTGATGTGTTTTTTTCATATAATATTACCTTTTTTATAAATATTCAAAAATACGGTTCACCAGCTAAATAAAATATAATTAATTCTAGGATTCTTTTTTGAAAAATATATTATCAATAAATCATCCAATAATTGTAGTTATCCCATAGTTATAGAATTTTTTTGGTCTCTATGAAAATTACGTGAATGATATAATAACCTTTTATGTGGGATGTTAACATAAAAATTATTAATATGGATATTTTATAATAATAACTAAATATTTTTTTATGTTTATATAAATATAATATTATTCATTTTATAATTTATATCAACAATAAACCATCTTCTTAAATTTAACCACCATAAAGGGACACTACAAGTTACCTTTCATACATGGAGTCCATTTTAGTAACCTATAAAACAATATAATTTTTTTAACAAATAAATAATTAATATTATAAAACTCTATAAATCTATATATTTTGAAACAATTTTGAAATAAATTTATCCATTTTCAGTTTATAGAAAGAGTAGTGGAAAAAATTGACCTAACAAACCAAAATATCCGAAATAAGTGAAAAAATATATTATATATTTGACATATAATAATAGATAAACATGCAGTTGGGGCTTATCCGAGTGGTAAAAGCACCCCATAATCATTCATCACACCCGAGATTAAATCTGTGTGGTAGAAAATTTCTAAATGAAGGTGGTGACGTAGGCAAGCGATGATGCAAGCATGTCGCTGCACAAGTCCCTCAATCTAGTAAGAGGGCCATGAGCCTTTGTTATGGGATTAATGTCCAGTGGGATATCATGTTTTTCCCTGAATAAAGAAATCATGACGGGATTGTTATCCCTTGAGAATGGGGGGATATGGTTTTCCCTTTCGGTCTATGAGTGTGGTGTTTGTCTATTTAAAGCAATTGTACCCTAACAAACATATAAATATATATATACTAAAATAGATAAATATTATCATATTTTATATATACGAAAAAATTCATAAATAATGTTTTTAAAAAATTTCGTTTGATTATCCATGATTTTATGCACATGATCAGATTGAATCAGACTCAAGTTATTGGATTATTACCCAAAATTTTAATTTACGACACATATTTCTTATTAAGCTCTATTAAATCATTAATAAGTTATTATTACTATTAAATGTATTTATTTTAACATATTCATGTAAATGTAGGTGTTTTATGATCAATATCATGATCATTCATTAAATAGATTTTGATTCCAAGGATACCAATTCAGTAATGGTTATCTATCTCTATTTTCAATCCCACAAGTCATATTTGATATTGAACACAATAGTTTCATTTATTTAGTATATTCACTACCCTATTGATATATTATTAGATGAATTATTTTTTATTAATGGTATTTTAACTTCAACATCAATCTATTTCATCTTTAAGTGTTTTTATTTAACTTTTACTCAAACTATAAGTGTTTCATTTCCAATAGTTTTAAAAAAAATCATTATTTGAATATTAATCTATATGAAAAAATTTATTCATTCTAAATTACCCCATAATTTTCTTTGGTTATTTGTGTTTTCTTATATATCCCAACAAAATGTCCCTTCATCTTGAATTTTTTTTCCCTAAAGTGTTTTTATAATTGGAACTGACCCATTATCTCTATTTAAGACATGAAACTCTATTTATTTTTGTCCCAAATCATTGGATTCTTTTGATAATGTTCTTATCTATAACAAAATAATTAATTTAGTTAATATTCTAAAAATTAACTTCTATAATAATTTAAAATGAAAATTTTATCATTTTTTTGGTATTATTCATAATAATGTACAAATAATCAATATTTAGTGTACCTATGTGGAGACATATTTCTTTTTTTTATTTTATATAAAACATAAATTATATTATTTAAAGGTTTTATAAGAGAAATTAATATTCAGAATGATTTATAAAATAATTATATCCAAATAATTATTTTTAAATGATCAGTGATAACTTTTACTGCATTAGTGATTTTTATAAATATCTATAACACCATATTAATCGAAACATACATTATTTAACATACATAATTTTTATCAATGATACTATATTTATTTTACCATCTATCATATTTTACAAATATAATATTTTATATCATTACACTTGGGAGTAATGACTCATCAACACATTTTTCTCACCACATGAATTTCAATATATTAATAAGAGTTTTATTCCAAAATTTTCATATATGAAAACTCTATATTTTCATCTTTTGAGGGAATTTTTTTTACCTAAATTCCAAAAATGGAATTATTTTTGGAAATTATTATGGTACCTATATACTCTTTTTCTTTATGATGTATATATTATATATTTTATAGTCTTGTTTGAATTTTATTTACCATGAATTTTAGTTGATTTAATTGCATACCTAGTTATTTTCCATTGGTTTATTATGTTATGATTATTTAATGAATTATGATTGATTTAATTATTTGACTATATTTGAAAAGAATATAAAACCAATTATTATGAATGAGTTTGTGATGAAAAGGGAATAAAGTTTTATATTGAATATGTCAGAATGGATGAATGATGGGTGGGGTCATATATCACCCTAAAAATTAATGATTTAATGTTGTAATCTCTTGAAATATGTATACATGCACACAATATAGTTATTATGAAAAATGATTGAAATCATGTTACTCATGTAGGCGAGGCATACATTGTTAGAAGAAAACTGTCTTGCATGTATGAGTGCATTTGTGTAAATCTTGAATGTAATGTCCCGTAAACAAAATTTTTCGACTTATCTGAATCATTTTATAATTTTATGTTAATTATAATGATTATTTGTTGAACACATTTTCTATGATAATAAAATCATGTTTAACACTATTATGAGTCATGTATTAAAATATCCCAATCATTATGCCAAAATTTATTAATTTTGAATTTTAGTGTCTAGAATGTTTTGGTATCTTGATTATACCCATTTTCTCATCTTATTGAAACTTTTGATCTTTAATTAATATCACTTATTCATGTCCATAATGAGAATATGAAATCACCATATATTATATTAAAATTTTTAATGGTTATGATAAAAATTAATATGTTGGATATGTCATGATTATTATATTTTATTTGAGGAATTGTGGAAGATGTTGAAGTCTTTTAATGTTTTATGTATTTTATTTTATAGTTGGAAATATATATTTTTTATACAGTGAACATTCTTAAAACTAGTTAATTTTTTTTAATAATTCTTTAAATTTTTAATATGAAAAAATTCATTTTGTTTTAAAGGCTTCATCATCTAGTAATTATGTATGTTAATTAATTAAAGTATGTAAAAGTTATGATATTATACCATTGGAACCTAAAGAGTGGCTCTAGGGAAACCCAGTTGATATAAAAAGTAGTTTTAGATAACATTATAAATTAGGATGTAATGGGTTAGTGAGAAATTATGAGTTTTTAATGGTTTTTATGGATTTATAGGTTATGGTTGAGCATAGTATAAAAAGTATAGATAAATATTTATATTTTTTATGTTGATTTGTTTAATTATTGGGGGTTTTTTTATAAATCATTAGATAAAACTCTATGAATATGTATAATTAAAAGATATATTCATTAATTTTTTAAAGCAGATATTGATTGTGTTTCATATATATAAAATCATTGTCAATATAGAATTACTAGATAATGGTTATAATGTTGAAATGAAAGAATCATATGTCAAAAAAATTGTTTTATAGAAGAATATATATTCCATTTTACTTACTATATTCATATTTAAAATATTATACATTTTTTCCACTCATAGAATTTTGTTGAAGCATGATACAAGAAATATAGTTGAGATAGGTTTGTTTCTAGAAACCACTCTTTCTTATAAATTAAATGTGATAATATATAAATGTCTAAGAATACACATATATAATAGATGCGATGGAAAATGTAAATTTCTATGTATTATTTAAGGTGTTGATGTTAATATCATAATAGTAAATAAATATTTACAATCTTGTATATTTTTATCTGTCGATATTATAGTCGTATATTCTAAATGTAATGATGATTATGTGAAATGTCGGGGGAATTTTGTTCACTAGTTTGGTTTTAATGGTTTTAAAATGTTTATTAAATGATAAAAGTGGGCATTAAAAGTGAATTTATGTTAATGTTATATTTTGGGGATAAATATTGACAAAATCATGATTTTAGGATGTTTCGCCCCGACCCTAGAAGCCTAGAGTTGGTTCATTATTAAGTATCATTGGCATGATCACAAAAGATCAAGTCTCAAAAGGCAGATTTGTTTAATAGCCTAATAAGTACTAGAAACATTCATAAGGTTTACATTACATTATAAAATGGAAAACTACAACAATAATTTTTCCATAGACAACACTGAGATACCATTGACTATCCCTGAAGGTCAATCATAACATACTTCTTCGCATACTAGGAAAATTAAAACGTAGAAAGTGGTGAGCTCAGATGCTGAGTAAGGATAAAAATACTGCAAAAACATTCATAAATAAGAATAAACATTTATGGAAATGTTTATGACTTAAACAAAAGCCTTTTAAACTTGTACTTCAGTATAATATGGCAGAGATAAAATCAAATAATTCCCTTTGGATATTCACATGGATATTCTACTAGTCGAATAATCACATGCAATATCAATAGCCACCATCATAATGATGGAATGCATAATGGCATAGTTTCATAACAACATATTCAAGGCCTTCTTCCAAGACTAAAAAAAGATTTTCTCGAGGCCTTATGACAATACAGTAGTTTGTATCATGATACCTACCGATACATCAAAGAGCTATAGCGGGCAACACCCATCACTTATTAATTCCAACACATTCTTCATATCAAATGTTTTAAACATAACATAAACATTTTTATTAAAAATAGCACATGAAATGTCGATACTTAATCTATAAACCATGAATGGTAGAAAAATAACACATCCATAGTAAAAAATATCACAAAACAATCAATAAAAAATGGAATATTGGTATCAAAATAATTCAACATCAAACAGGATTAAAATCCCTTAAAGGATGTTGACATAGATGAAATCAAAACTGTTTGAGAGAAATATATCATTATTTTTTTGAAATAATTTAAAGATACATAATTATAAAAGAAAACATTTATTTTTAAATGATAATTATAAGATTTTAAGGGATGTTTCGATGATGTTATAACGACGGTATATAGCCACACCCACTATATAAGTTAAAAAATCATTCTTACCTTAATTTTAATGCAATGTTCATAAAGTACCTTTTTTGGAAAATGATGGAAAGATTCTTTTCAAAAACATATATAGTAAAATAAGTGTATAAATGACTTTACATAATTTTTTAGTAAAAAGAAAAAATGTTTTGAAATACATTTATAAGAAACATGGATTTGGATGATAAAGAGGTCCCAGTAGACAATTATATAAAAACATCCTCGGATAATGAAGAGATTGCGATATTAACCCTTACATTGAACTTGTCCTTTAGTAAGGGTAGATTTACCTCCTATATAATGGGGAACATAATTTTATTAAATTATAAATGTTTCATATACATTAATATGATATCGTATAAGATCTGTTAATATTGCATTGTTAATAATATTTTAATATTAGCCACATTTCAGGTGTTAACTGATTTGTTTTCCTTTAAATGATTTGATATGTATGTAATGATTGTTATGGATAGGATGTATCTTATTCATATTCAGAATGATATAAAGTATTTAAACATTATTTTTAATCATATAATTAAGATTTGTCTTTAATGGATACGATGGGGAATGAATCTCATCGCATTCATGGAGACAGTAATCCATACCTACGCATGAGGGACAATGTCATTTTTTTGATATAAGAATAATATATAATTGGATGGTATATAATATATACAAAATCATTATCATGCTATATTTATTATTTACATCAATTAAACCCCATGATTATACCCATCAAAATAATAATGTACTGAATAACAATTACACCACGACGTGGAGACGGTAAGACGTACATACGCACGTATGGTGACATGTCATTCAATGGATGGATATAATAATGAATATGATTGTAAAATATTTATAATAACATCACATTATATATAATATACTGGATTTATTATTTAATAATAGAATTAATAAATAAAGAAAAAGTGGAAGAATAAAGGAACTTGAAAGAGGTGATGAAATATTTACCTTTTCTTCAGTTCTTCCTTTTGATTTGATCAAAAGGGTGCCATTGGTTGGATTTATGATGAAAGAAAGGCCTATATGATGAATTTAGGACAGTTTAAAGGCTATTTGGTCAGGATTTCGCTGAGCTAAATGGCTTTGAATTTGTGAATTTGAGAGAAGGGTGAGTTCGCATTTATTAGATGGGTGAGGAGAACCTTAGAAAAAGCTAGAAATATTATTTTATAATAAAATCATTTTAAGTTTATAAGGAATAAAAAATGAACTATTTAAAGTGTAAGGAGTAGGTGGGTGGAAAACCACTCATCCAATAAGTTTTAGACTGGTTTGTTTCACTATATTAACCTTATCATTTATATTTAACTCTTAGTTAAATAGTTTGACATTTACGATGTCTCTTTGTATTTTTTTGTTATATGTTAAATAAACATACTATATACATCCAAGAGAACGTCAAGTGGTTCATTAGTAATACAAATATCATTATATAAGTCTTATGGACGAAAATTATATTTTTAGGAATAGAATATCAATTAAAAATATAATATTTGTTTCAAAAACACTATTAAATCATTTTTTACGCTATTTGGTATTTTGATTTTGCTAAATTCATAACAACATTGTTACTTGGAAACATTTAATATAACCAAACCTAACATTTCATATTTATCTATATGATTACTTTAATTCCTAAAAAGTATCAAATTACATTTATTTGGATATTTATAATATCCAATATTTTAATATTTCATTAATTAATTAATTATTGTATCATCATTGTGTCATAAATAAATTAAATTATTTAAAATCTAAATAACAAAAATAAAATACCATTATGTATGAAATATTTTTATCTTTTTAACGAATATTTATAGTCGAATTTATCTTTTCTGTAACCCTATATTAAAAATGGTTTAGTTATTGACCATTGAAATTTACACTTTAAACACATCTTTGAATTAAATAATAATAAATGTCCTAATCTAATCCATGTAGACCTAAAGAATAATATTATATTCCTAATGTTATTTTTGGTTGGATTGCATTTACCCAATAGAATTAGGATATGTTTTAGGGCAATAATAAAATCATTTTTACCCTTAATTTCCAAATGTACTTTTAACTATGGTAAATAGAAGTAAAAAAGTCATTATTCACCAAAAAATATCTTCATCTTATTGAACCACATTTTACATACTTATATCAACTATGTCTCTAGGATTTTTAAAATTCAACTCACAAAAGTGGTAAAATTATGTTTTATGTAAATTTTCAAATGCTCCTTCGGGGTGGGTAAAAGATGCTAAAAAGTTCAATAACATTTTTATATATCTAAAATTATTATAAACTAAATCCGATGAATTATATTGTATTTATATAGGTATTATGTATCTATTTTGAACTAAAACAAATATAAATAAAATAAGTAATTATTTAAATAAAATTTTTGTTTTAAAATATAACTCATTGTTATTCATTGTTCATCAAAAATTGGAAGCTTTTAGAAAAATACCAAAAATTTACCCTGTGCTAATTTTGATAATTTAATCCAAAAATGAAGTTCATTTTTAAAGATAAAATTTATAAAATTTCAAACAGTGGGTATTACTATTCCTAAAGGCTAGTTTGATTGGTTGTGGTGTGTTAGAATTTGAAATTGCATACAACACATGCTATTGTATTATTCAAAATGAAGCGTACCGTGGATGATTTGGGGATACATTCTCCCACCCATTAAATAATTTCTTCCTCAAAATTTCTAGAATATTACTGCACAAAAAGACTCGGGTGGTTCTTCATCATAAGTTTCTTAGGTTCCCACAATGCCTCGTCCATTTTATGGATTCTCCATTGAACTTTTACCAGTCGAGTCATCTTGTTTCTCTACACATGTTCTCTTGTATCCCGAAAGTTTACATGCTCTTTGCAATAAGAGAGATCGGGTTCCAGTTCTAATTCATCATAGTTGATACATGTGTTGGGTTAGGCATTTATTTTCTGAACATTGATATGTGGAATACATTGTGAACATTGGAGAGGCTTTGCGGCATTGGTAAATGGTAAGCTACAACCCCAATTAGTTCTATAATTTCAAAAGGTCTGATGTACATGGGACTTAATTTTCCCTTCATACAAAAACATATAACACCCTTCCATGGAGATACCTTCTAGAAAACAAGATCTCCAACCTGAAATTCCAAATTCTTCCTTCGTTTATCGGCTTAGCTCTTTTTCCTACTTTGAGCTGCTTTAATGTGGTTTTGGATTACCTTAACATTTTTTCATCGCTTCTTCCAACAGTTCGAGGCCTGCGAGTTTTCTTTCACCAACATCATCCCAACATGTTGGTGTGTGACATATCTTTTCATACAACGCTTCTTATGGTGCCATCTGAATACATGAATTGATGCTATTGTTATAGGAAAATTCAACTAGAGGTAAATATTGATCCCTCATACCTTGAATGTAAAGAGAGCATGATCTCAAGATGGATTCTAAGGTTTGAATAGTCCATTCTGATTTCCACCAGTTCAGGGGTGGTAAGCATTTCTCAAATGATGTTCAGTATCCAAGGCTTTTTGTAAACCTTTCTAGAATCTTGATGTAAAACACTGATCATGATTAGAAACAATTGATAGGGGCACTCCATGAAGTCTTATAGCTTTATTAATATATAGTCCTGCTAGATGTTGAAGTGGTAGATCTTCTCCTATTGGAAGAAAATGTGATGTCTTGATAAGACGATCAACAATGACCCATATTGAATCATTACTTAAAGGAGTCTTTGGTTGTCCCATGATAATATCCATCATAATATTATCCCATTTACACTTAGGTATGGGATGAGGTTGCAAGAAACTTCCAGGTTGTTGACTTCTATTTTCCCTTGCTGAAAAACCATACATATTGACAAAAAATCAGCAATCTCCCACTTTATGTTGTCCCAAAAAAAATGTTCTTTCAAATTTCTATACATTTTGGTGCACCAAGGGTGTATAGATAAATTGAAACTATGAGCATCATCCTACGATTATCTTTTTATATATTGTATATCAGGAACACAATGAATCTTCCCAAATTTAAGAATTCCATATTCATAGATGAAGTCACTCAATCTCCCACCATTCACAGATTTAATCTTCTTTTGAAACACCTCACCATCAACCTATGAACTTTTTATCCTTTCTAGTAAATATTGTTTGACAACCATTTGAAAAAAAATTAATGATTCACCCTCCATGGTTATTCCCATATCCATCTTTACTAGATCTATGAATAAAGGATCTCTGTCATCTCTTATCTTGTTCAAAAATCCATGATTTTTTCTGCTCAAAGCATCTACCCCCTTATTTGCCTTCATTTGGTGGTAGTGTATCGTGAAATCATAATCCTTGTGTAGTTTAAGCCATCGACTTTGCCTCATGTTGAGTTATTTTTGTGAGAAAATATATTTCAAACTCTTTTGATCAGTATAAATCTAAAATTTTTAACCATATATATAATGTATACATATCTCCAAATTAAATATTACAGATTCTAACACTAGATCATGAGTAGGATAGTTTTTCTCATGTAGTTTTAGTTTTCGTGATGCATATGCAACAACACTATCATTCTGCATAAGGACACAACCAAGCCTTTTCATTGAAGCATCACTATAAATAAAAAACCAATCATTCTATTATGGAAGAGTCAGTATAGGAGCATTGAATTATCTTCTCTTAAATTCTTCATAACATTCTTCACATTATTTTTTCCAAAAAAATTTCACCCCATTACGTGTGAGATTGGTTAATGGGCTAGCAAAACAGGAAAAATTTAGGACAAAACACTGATAATAACATGATAAACCAATAAAATTTCATACCTCAGTTATACTTTTCGGTGCATTCCATTCTTGGATTTCTCTTATCTTAGGGGGATCAATGGATATTCCATCCTTAAAGATGATATGGCCAAGAAAATAAATCTCCTAAAGCCGGAATTCATACTTTCTAAACATTCCAAATAATTCATGTCTCTAACTAGTCTTTAGGATAATGCGCATGCAATTTTCCTGATCGTATTAGCTTTTGGATTATACCAAGATATCATCAATAAATACCACTACAAAGTAATCAAGATATTACTTGAAAAATATATTCCTTAGATCAATGAAATCCGAGGGTGCATTAGTTAGCACAGAAGGCATTACTATAAACTCATAATGCCCGTACGTAGTTCAAAATGATATTTTCAGAATGTCTTCAATTTTCACACACAACTGATGATATCTAGATCGAAGGTCAATCTTTGAAAAGGTTTGAGCTCTATGAAGATGGTCATAAAAATAATGAATGCGTGGAAGGGGATACTTATTCTTTATAGCTATAGCATTTATCACCCTGTAGTCAATGCACAACCTCACAGATCCATCATTCTTATTAACAAAAAGAGCAGGGGCTCCCCAGGGAGAAACACAAGTGCGAATAAATTACTTTTTTACTCAATTCCTCTAGTTGTTTCTCTTTTTCCATTAATTCCACAGTGATTATTCAAAAAGGGGTTTTTGATATGGTCATTGATATAGGAATTAAATCAAGGGAATACTAAATTTCTTGTTTTAGAGGATGTACAGGTAAATATTATGGGAAGATATCCACATATTCTTTCATAATAGGCACATCCCCTATTTTAACATTCTGTTCCTCACCAAATTTTATTTAATTCTTTTCCTCCCCAATAATTGAATTTAGTTGAGCTATTGGGGGTGGATCTAGATAAGAAATAGGTGGTGATGATTTTGCTGTAAAGATAAGGTGTTCTTTATCATCATCATCAAAATTCAAAACGTCCTTCTTATTTCAATAAAATTTTTCATCATTGTCCGAACGACTATCCACATCGAGGATTATATCAAATTCAATCATGGGTATAACAATGATATCAGTAGATAAAGAACACTTACATGCCCTAGTAGAGACTGATTCACAAAAAATTATCATAATATTACTTCCCTTAAGAGTTTTTACAGGCAACACCCTTATTAAATCAAATTGGAAATATCTAATTTTCAAAGAAAACATGGACGATATGAAACAATGCATGATCCAGAATCAAATAAATCAATTTCTAAACTTGAGAAAACCATTAAATTACCTTCCACCACGTTATTCGGAGAATCAACCTCAGTAGTAGTTATATCATATGCTTGGAATTTGATCCATTGCACTTTTTAGATGTAAGTTCACATGGGGATTATGAAATTCATTTTCATAATTCCCTTTCTCTCTAAAATTGTATCATTCAATAGTGACAACCACTTTCTTCCCCTTGCAATCATGAGATTGGTGGCCTTTTTCACCACACTTGTAACAGAATCCCATTCCCTTCAGGCAGGTACTGGCGTGTTTCTTCCTACATTTACTGCTGGATCGATATTCAAATTTTCTCTTATTCCCCTTATTTCCATTTCCAGAATGTTTGTCATATCTCTTCTTCTATATCTTTTCCCTAAAGTTGTAAGACATACAATATTATTTTTCTCTATTCATTTCACATGAGACACTACTGGAAATTAGATCTTTCCCAGCGCTTCTGTACCAACAGTTTGCAAAAACCGTTGGTATAGGTCCCCTTTCCCAATGGTTTGGCCAAACCGTTGGTAAAGGCCCCCAAATTGGCCACTTTTCCCAACGGTTTGGCCAAACCATTGGGAAAGGTGGACCTAACCCAATGGTTTGGCCAAACCGTTGGGAAATGCCCTCAAATTGGACACTTTTCCCAACGGTTTGGACAAACAGTTGGGAAAGGTGGACCTATCCCAACGGTTTGGCCAAACCGTTGGGAAAGGTCCTAAAATTGGCCACTTTTCCCAAAGGTTTGGCCAAACCGTTGGGAATAGTGGGCCAAAATTCAACATCCTTGACAGAATGAAAATCACAACCAAAGACCTATACCAACGGTTGTTAAAACCATTGGTATAGGTACTTTCATTTTTTATCAGACCTTCGTACCGAGAACATTATATAAATCAAAATTTAAAATATTTATGAGAATACATATATATATTTATGTAATTATTACCACAAAAGTCATGTTAGGTTAGTTGTTGAGTCTTTCAATTATAAATGAGGGGTCCTGGGATCAAATCCCAGCGGATGTTTTATTTTTGGAATTTATATACCAATGGTTCCATTACCGTTGGTATAGAGTTCATATTACCTATACCAATGGTTTCTAAAACCGTTGTTATAGACCTATCCCAACGGCTTACTTGGCTACGGTTCTCCAAACCATTGGTTTAGGCTATACCAATGGTTTGGAGGCCTATACCAACGGTTCCAAACAGTTGGTAAAGGTTAGTTTTCCAGTAGTGAGACAATATCATCATATGATGAAAAGTATTGTGAGACTAATGTTCGACAGAGAAATCATTTTAACCCACAAAATAAATTATCAAAATTACTTATTGGGTTTTATATATAATCATAAGCATTCCTCACAAACCTTGAAATGTTAGACTCATACTTTTCATTTCTATATCTGCTCAATGCTCATGAGAAAATTATTTATCTAAGAAAATATTTTTAAACACCCTCAATTCCATATTTGATACTTCATCATCTTCCTTTGTGTTTTGAATCAATGACCACCATTGATCGAAATCTCCATTGAGGAAGTGAACTGCCAGGACAACGTGTCCCATTCACTACTCATGATGTTGTGGAATATTTTCTATATGGAATTTATCCATTCCATAGCTATTAATGGAATTTTTCTCCCATTGAATGTTGGTGGTTATTTCCTCATAAAGCGATATAACATTTATCCTCCATGATATGGACTAGGGTGCTCCATACAGGTAGGTTTATTATTCATAACCTGAGTGAGTTGTCCCAGTATGGTGATAAGATGATCAGCAGTAGTTGTATCACCAGCTCCAATATAATTATATTGAGAAGGAGGAAAATCCCTACATAGAGTGCATGCATTTATACAGTTTAAATTCCTTTTACAAGGCGCCATTTATAATCAATGTCATAAACTAGATTAGTTTATGAATAAAAATACATAATTCCAAAATTGTAAAACACTTAACATAGACTGAATAGTTTATGGATATAATCCATAATCATAAAAATGTTTTTTTTTTGAGGATGTATATACTCAAAAACCCTTCATAATGGTTTGTAATGAAAATGAGAAGTCTTGTACGTATATCTGCCAAGAGTATCGTAACCAAGAGTCCATCAAGGCAAGTTATCAGGCCCCGGTTCTCATTCGAGTCTAGCATAAAGAGGTGTTTACTAATTATACCCCTAGGTACATCTGTTCTAGAGCCACCTCTTCCCGATCATATCCAGAAAGGGTTTTATTACTTGGAAAATTCACAAAATCATTACAATACCAAAATTCTAGAATTTTCTTCTATACTAATCCTCAAAGTCAGTCTTAGGACTATGTGCTCTTATCAAGGTTTAACTAAATATAGTATTAAAGGATTGTACTAAATTTTTTTTATAACAACTATAATGCCCCGAACCTAGAATCCTAGAGATTGTGCATTATTAGGTATCATTGGAATTGTCACAAAAGATCATGTCTCGAATGGACAATTAGTTTAGTATAAATAGAAATACTAGACACATTCATAAGGTTTACATTACATTATAAAATGGAAAACTATAAAAACATTGTTTCCATAGAAAAAACTGAGATCCCATAGACTATCCTGAAAGGTTAGTCATAATATAGTTTTTTTCATCCTGGGAATAATAAAATATAGCATGGGGTGAGCTCAAAGGCTCCGTAAGGATAACAATATAGTGGAAACTTTCATAAATAAACATAAACATTTAAGTAATTGTATAATTATAAAAAGATGCCTTTTAAACATGAACTTCATCATAATATGGAAAATTTAAAATCAAATAATGCCATTTACTTATTCATGTAGATATTATACTGGTCGAATAACAATAGGAAATATCAATAGTAACTTTCATAATGATGGAATGCATAATTCCAGACATTCATAACCTCATATTCAAGGCCCTGTGCCAAAAATGCAAATAAGATTTTTTCAAGTCCTTGTGCCAAGACACTATTTTCTATAATGAGACCTATCTATGCATTGAGGAGCTATAACAGGCTCCACCCATCACTTACAAAGTCCAATTCATTCATCATATGAAATGTTTTAAACATAACATTAACATTCGTATTAAAACTAGCACACAAAATGTCAATACATAATCCATAGACCATGAATGGTAAAAAATAACACATCCACAATCAAACAAATCACAAAAACATCAATAGAAAATTGTATATTTTTATCAAAATAAATCATCTTCAAACAAGGTAAAAATCCTTTAAAGGATGTTGACATAGATGAAATAAAAACTGTGAGAGGAAAATATCTCATTCTTTTTTGGAAATCATTTAAAGTTAAAAAATTATAAAAGATAAAATTTATTATCAAAATATTATTATAATATTGTAAGGGTAGCTTCAACGATGTTATAATGGCGGAACACAACCACACCTATTGTATAAGTTAAAAAACATTCTTACCTTATTTTTGACGAAAATGTTATAAAGTAGCTTGTTTTGAAAATGATGGAAAGATTCCATTCAAAAACATATAAGATCAAATAAGGGTATAAATTAATTTACTCTATTGTTTAGTAAATAGTAAAAATGTTTTGAAATATGTTTTTATGAAACATGGATGTGGATGATAAAGAGGTCCTAGAAGATAATTACGTATAAACAACCTCAGATAATTAAAACATTGGGAAAATAACTCTTACATTGTACATTTCCTTGGTCGAGTGATGTTTAACCTCTAGTGTAATAGTGAAATAATTTTTATTAAATTATACAAAAATCACACACATTAATATGATATCATATATTATATTTTAATATGGTTTTGTAAATAATATTTTAGTATTATCATCGTTTCAGTTATTAACTAATTCATTTTCATTTATATGCTTTGTTACGTAAGTATTGTTTGTTATTGATATGATATATATTATTCTTATTATGAATGATATAAAGTCTTTAAAAATTATTTTTAATCATCTATTGAAAATTAGACTTGAATGGATATGATGGGGAATGAATCTCATCGCGTTTGTGTCGACAGAACTCCGTACGTATGCACGAGAGACAATATCATTCTTTTGATATTAAAATAGTATATAATTGGATGGTATATCATATATACAGAATAATTATGTTTTTATATTTATTATTTAAATCAATTATACATGATTATTATACCCATCCAAATAATAATGTATTGAATAACAATTACACCACGACGTGGAGACGGTAAGCCGTACGTACGCACGTATGGTAACATGTCTTTCAAAGAATGGATAGAATAATCAATTTGGTTGTACCATATTCAAAATAATATCATAGTATATAAAAGATAATGGGGTTATTATTTTATCATAGAAACAACAAAGAAATAGGATGTCCAAGATTAATAGAACTTGAAAATGGTGATGAAATATTTACCTCTTCTTCAGGTTCTTCCCATTGATTTGATCAAAAGGGCTCGATACGTTGGTTTTCTGACTAACGTAAGACCTATAGGATGTATGGAGTACATTTTCAAGGGTATTGGGGTAGGTTTTGGTCAAGACAATTGGCTATTATGGTTTTAATTAAGGATAAGGTGGAGGGCCCTTTCATAAGAGGGGTGAGGGGCATCTTAAGAAAAGCTAGAAATATTATTTTATAATAAAATCATATTCGGTTTCAATAGGCTCCAAAATGAATTATTTAAATTATATGGTGGGGATTAGTCGAAAAACACTCAACTAATAGGTTTTAGATAGGTTTGTGTCACTATATTAACTTTATCTTTTAGATTTAACTCTTAGTTAAATAGTTTGACATTTACCATGTCTTTTTTATTTATATATTATATGGTTATTAAAGATACTATATACTTATAAGAGAACCACAAGTGGTTTATTAATGATAAATATATCAATATATAAGTATTTTGGCCAATACTTATATTTTTAAGAATATACTATCAATTAATAATATAATATTTGGTTTAAAAACTCTTTTATTTTAATTTTGACACTATTTGGTATTTTCTTTTTTCTAAATTAATAAAATCATTATAACCACGAAAAAAAATCATATAACCAACCCTAACATGTCATATTAACCTATAAAATTATTTTAGTTCATTAAAAGACTTAAATTATAAATATTTGGATATTTATAATATCAAATATTTTAATATTTCATTAATTAGGTAATTATTGCCTCATCATTATGTCTAAAATAAATTAAATTATTTAATGTATAAAACATTAAAAATAAAATACAAATATTCAGGAAATAGTTTTACCTTTATAAATAATATTTATAGTCCAATTTATCTCATGTGAATCCCAATATTAAAAATGGTAATGTTATTAAACATTGAATAAAACACTTTTAACTCTTCTTTGAATTAAACAATAATAAATGTCCTAATCTAATCCAAGTCGACCTAAAGGATAATATTTTATTCCTAAGGTTGTTTTTGGACGAATTAAACTTATCCAAAACAATTAGTTCAAGTTTTAGGGAAATAATAATATCATTTTTACTGTTAATTACTCTATTTAATTTTAATCGAGGTAAATAAAAGTAAAAATTTACTATTCACCAAAAATTATTTTCATCTTATTGAAGCAAGATTTACATACAGATACCAACTGTGTCTCTTGGACTTCTGAAATTAAAATCACAAAAGAGGTAAAATTTAGTTTTATGTAAATTTGAAAATGCTCCTAGGATGTGGGTAAAAGACGGTAAAAAGTTCAATAAAATTTTTATATATCTAAAATTATTATAAAATGACTCAAATGAATTACATTGAACTGATATATGTATTATGTATCTATTTTTACCTAAAAAAATTTTAAATAAAATAAATAATTATTTATAATAAAATTCTGTTTTAATCTATAACTTAGTGTTTTTCACTATTCATCAAAAATTGAAAGTTATCAGAAAAATACCAAAAATTCACCCTATGCTTATTTGGATACCCCGAATCCAAAAATGATGTCCATTTTGAAAGATTAAATTTATAAAATTTCAAAAAGTGGGTATTAGTATTCATAACAGCTAGTTTTATTGGTTGTGGTGTGTTAGAACCCGAAGTTGTGCACAACACATGCTATTGTATTATTCAAAGAGAAGCATACCGTGGAAGCTTGCGGTGTTACATAAGATGTATAAATATTAGGTTTTTATGGTCCTTTTATTTTGATAATATTATTTTAGATATTATTTGTAATCTTATATTGATTATTGACTTAATGAAATATTGATCTGTAGTTTTTGGTTGATGTTTACCTCATTTTTATTTATTTATATAAACTAATGTGTGATATTTTGAACTACTGGATAAAAAAATTTGAGGATATAATATAGTGTATCTTTTGGGAGAAATATCTAAAATTGAAATGGTTTAATATTATATAAATTATATTGGTTTTGGTTATGTTATTTATTGGGAATATATTATTTAGGTGTATAAATGGGTACAAGATTGTATGAGTGATTAATGTTATTCATGGAAGGATATGTCTCGTTCTATAGACTAAGATTGTAAGAAAGATGTCATAATGATTTTTATATCCCAAATGATGAATGTGTTAAGAATAAACATCCCTAATTTCATTATTTAAGATTAATATAAATTATTATGGTACAATTTATTTACAAGGATGAGAATTTAACTTCACAATATTCAGATATATATTATTTCTTTCAAATAAGTATTTTTATCGATTTTTTTATATGCATCCCCACACTATAATTAGTGGTCACATAAAACATAAATACAATTATGGAAATAATATGGTTATAAAAACAACTTATAAATATGAAGATATTATTCAAATTAAGTGATTTCCTTTAGAGGACAAATTATATATGTGAAATAATTGTTATTTCCCAAATTACATCTTAATGTATTGTATATTTTATAATAATAAATTAAATCAACCAATTGTAAATGATAATTTATCACATTTAATTATATTAACTTTTATATTTTCATCCTAAAATATATAAATTGGTATAAAATAATACTATGGACACATATTGTGTAAAAGTTAATTTTTCAAAAAAAGTGTTTTCCTTTAATTTTGTATTATGTATTAGAAATTATAAATTTGAAAATTTTGTGTTATGAATTTGGTAAAAAATAAATATGTATTGATTATTCTAATCATAATTTACTTATTTTTAATTTTATGGAATCTTCAATGATAAAGAAATGTTTGATAAATAGTTAAAAATACATTAAAAAAAACAATTATTATATTATTTTATCAGTTTATAAATAAACCCATAATTTTATAAATCCATTTAAATGATAAAATTTTTATTTAGAGAAATAATTTAACAATTTTAAAGTAATTATTTTAAATTTATAAATCCTATTTTTATTTTTATAAATAAAATGAAATATTTTCACTTTATATAAAATATTTTTTTGTATATTCGTGTAATTAAATATTTTTTTGTAAAATTATTTTTCAAATTTCATTGGAATCCAAATAAAATTTATTTATTTTATAATAGAGTAATTTATGTCTTGAAAATTTTAGAATTGACATTTTTTTCAAAAAAAAATTAAAGCTAAAAACACCATTTAATTAAAATCCACATTTACACATTATGATTGTTTATATAAAAAACTGTTACAAAATGATAGATGTATTATTTGATAATAATTTTTCTATTTTTATAACCACAATGTAAAAATTACTTTATAATGCCAGTTTTAATTTCGTTCATTGAAATTAATTTTTATGTTTAAAATTAATCAACCCCTTAAATGTAAAAATGGTAAAAATTTATTAACTAATAGCAAATAACATAAAATATGTTTAATATTTTTTTAAAATCTATGGATGATGTGTCTATAGAACAACACTCACCTCCCCTTACAATTTTCCACTTTTTAGAAACATTAATATTTTAATAGTAACATTGCATTATTCAAAATGTAATATGGGTTTTAAAATTTACCACCTCATTAGTAATAAAATGGAGTACATATACTAGTTCACATTAAAAAAATTAATAATATTTCACATTAAAAATAATAATTTTTATTCCTATTACAACCCTCTCCCACTTCATTAAACCTTTGATCAAAATTAGTTAGCTTAATGAATCCATTTATGAAAATATTTGAAATAGAAAATAATTATTCTTTTCATACGTAATACCTCATCATTAATAATTTATTTATAACTATCCTCATAAAATATATAAAAATGAATTTAATATAATTAAATGTATAAATAATATACATAATTTTCATTATATTATGTTAAAAAATATTATTTATCTATTTCTCATTACTATGATGAACAATAGAGAATCAACATTGAGTGGATATAGACTACCACCTACAGAAATTTATGTCCTTAATTATTCATATCCAAATATCATTGATTGTAATAATGGAAAAAATACATTGTTTAATGTATGTTTATAATTCATAAAATAAAAAATTAATAATATTTCACATTAAAAATAATAATTTTTATTCCTATTACAACCCTCTCCCACTTCATTAAACCTTTGATCAAAATTAGTTAGCTTAATGAATCCATTTATGAAAATATTTGAAATAGAAAATAATTGTTCTTTTCATACGTAATACCTCATCATTAATAATTTATTTATAACTATCCTCATAAAATATATAAAAATGAATTTAATATAATTAAATGTATAAATAATATACATAATTTTCATTATATTATGTTAAAAAATATTATTTATCTATTTCTCATTACTATGATGAACAATAGAGAATCAACATTGAGTACATATAGACTACCACCTACAGAAATTTATGTCCTTAATTATTCATATCCAAATATCATTGATTGTAATAATGGAAAAAATACATTGTTTAATGTATGTTTATAATTCATAAAATAAAAAATTAATATTCACCTTTAATCACTCGAAATTGTGGAAAAATAAACAAAAATTCATGTGTACTTGAAGACTACCTCCTTAATGAACAATGTATCTTATTTTTCTAATAATACTAAAATACATGGTCTTAACAATGTATTTAATTATCTATTATAATATTCATAAAATTTTTCTTGTTCTAAAATTTTAAAAACTTCTATACCTTACTCTTTGACTATGAACCAAATGAAAATAGCACATGTGCATACGTCGGAACTACCACCACCCCCAAAGAGATGCATTACGTTTTTTAAAACAAATATTTTGTTATTTTTAAAAAAAATTAATAAATACTATTATTATCTATATAATTAATTAATACTTCTACAATAAATATATTATATATAAATCACACTATAATCAAACATATCTATTAATTATTCTTATTAGTATTTTGGTTGGTTTAACCATTTAGATGAATGATGCTATAAATTTTTATCATGGGTTAAAATTGATACATAATTAACATTGGTACGATATAATAATAAATAAATAACTATTTTATGGTTATGGAAGTAAAATATTGAAAATGTTATAAGAGAACTTAATAATAATCTCTCATGTTAAACTTAACAACAAAAATTGATCATTTTAAGTCACATTTCATATGGTGAGTCAATTTTGGAAACCTATGCACGTATAAGAATTTTTTAATAATATACAAATATTGGAAAAAAATATATACTTATAGAGATTACTTGTTATTTTTATAACACCATTTTCCTTTTTCAATATAAAGATATTTTTATGAAAAAAAATTACCCAAAAAACCAGAGTAACCAATAAAAGAATGAAATATTTTAGAAATAAATGACATATTAGGATACATAAAACATATTATGTTAATTATATATATATATATATATGAATATGTTATTAAGTCATTTTTTAATTGTCATAAATATATTAAATAGGATGTTAAGTGTAAGAAAAAAATTAATTGGGACCATAGTATGGGATTCTTACGTTAAATTTAAATTCCTAAGACACATTTCTTATTGTTCACCATGACATCCTTAATATGGTATGAATAAAATATAATTAATATATTCTTACATATTAATATGATTATTTGGGTTAACATATTCATTTCAAGATCTTTATTTTGATGTATTTCGATTAAAATTATACTAATGTGTTAACAGTCATTTGCATCTATTTTAAATTCCATGAGATATATTTGATTTTGCGCACCCTATTTACTATCATATTCGGTTTTAAATACACTACTGATATATTATGAAATTAATAATCTTTTAATATTTATATTTTATTTTCAATTTCATCAACATTATCCTTTTTGTGTTTTTATTTATATATTACTGAAATAGTATGAGATTCATTGCAAATCAATTTTAAAATGATGATTAATTTTAAAAGGTAATTTAGATAAGGAATATTTATTCTCTATAAAATAAATCAAAATTTTATTTGGATATTAACTAGTTCTTACATTTCTCATAAATATTTCACTTCTCGTTAACTCACATTTTCTCTGATGTGTTTCTTTGAAAGTGAAACAAACCCCGTATAATCTTTTTAGTCAGGAACCTAAATTTCTTCATGTTTGTAGTTAGTGAAATCTTTTAAAAATTCCCATATATATTAATATATAATTTATTATGATTATATTATAATAAATTATCTTATTATATTTGTTTTAAATTTATTTTTACTATTTTTCATATAATTCATTCACATAAATGTTTTTATAGAGTCTATTTTTAAAATTTTATTTTTGAACATGACATTCTCTCATCTTTTTTTATGCGACTTACCTTTCTAGCATTAATGGTTTTCAAAAATAAAATATTTTTATACTTAATTTATAAAATATTTATCTATAAATATGATTTATATAATAGCCTATGGAATTTTGTATTTTCAAATTTAATTTTCTAAAACTCATATAATAATATTTTCCTAAAATTTTATATCATTCGACACAAATTATGATTTCTGGAAGATATTCTTTAATTATAATCATCCATATTCTTTCTCTGTGTAAGAACACGAATTTTTATAATGGTGAAAAATACTTTATATTCTTGTTTTCTTTTCCTATGATATAAATTATAGTTTCAAAGAGAATAAAGAATGTTTTTTTGTTTTATAAGGCTTAATTGAAGCTTAAAGACTCAGTTTGTTGGGAAAAATTTGAGATTCATAGTTATTTACTGGTTAGTGATTACCATTCCCCTCAACCTAAAGTACCTATATGTATTCTCACTATTCGATATCCATTGAACCATAAGATGAATGAATTTTTGTTTTGGGGAAGGTGTGTTGTAGAGAGGCTTGATGGGCTACACATACTTTGTCAAAATTGTTCCCAAGACATCATGGATAGTGTCACATAGGATGTGAGACAACAAAGTGGAGGTGGAAAATTTTGAAATCTGTTCAATCAAACTATTCAACCCTTAAAAAAAGTAAAATTGCAATTTTCCATTTAACCATATAAGTTTCACCCTTCTTTGTATTTCGCCTTTAGGGAAAAAATCACCTTTAATATTGAATCTCCTCCCCAGCCATTAACAACTAATTCATTGTCATAATTAAATTAACTTTATTCATCAATTAATCATGTTTTTATCCAATTGTATGGGCTTTGATCTATTACATTCATTACCAAGTTTTCCATCCAAAATCAATATTTGTACACCCAAAAATATTCCTTACTTTATGTTTTTTTATCTATTATATTATATTCAACACCAAATTAGAATATGATATTGTTTGAGGATTTTTTAACCAACACAAGTTAGTTGGTACATAAATTTAAATTAATTTTTATATCTTGTATTTTCTTTGTTGGCACAAAAAATCAAAATTACCCATGTATCGCCCATAAAATTATTCTTTCTTAAAATATTATCTGAATTTAATACTGAAACACCCTAATAGAACCCCTTCAATCATTAGAGGTCAATGATCTCAATATGTACCATGATTTAGGTGTTCCATGTATATGACTACATGAACATTGGTATATTATTAAACAAAACACCATTTAGTTTGTTTTTATGATTCCACAAGTGGATTCATTTAATTCTAATAAATTAACTATTAAATCATAATTGAGAAAGTATTTTTCACAAGGATTATTTAAAATTAGTGTAATATTTAATATTTTTCCACAAAAATTGAGCATATGTCATTAATAATTGAAAAATAAATGGATTAAATGAAAAAGGTAATGAAATGCTAGCATATATTTCAAAAGGCCTTTGAATATTTTCAAATGTGATGTTAATATTACATGTATGAAATATTTTTTGTTAAATGAGTGGTCATAAATAAGCTATATTTGGATTCACAAGGGAATTCCTTGTCCACTAGGAGGATTCCACCCATATTCATTAGTTCATTTTCTAGAGAAGATACCCCCAATGGAATTCAGTAATTATTTTATAAGTACATAAATAAATCCACATATTAATGATGATTTTATCAATTAATGTACAGAAATTATAATTACATGGATTTTCTCCTTGGATTTAGGTTGACATACTCGAAAATGAGACACCTTGTATTCTCTCCTTGGGTTCCATCCATTCATAGCCTAGGATCTACTATTGAAAATTATGATGGACTCAATATTATAAGTTTTCCAAAAAAAATTATGAGCATTGAACACTTGTATTACCCTTATACCCAAATAGATAGGTTAAATGGCTGGTAGTTGTGAGACGGCTCGACCTTCTATGGTCATGGATTCCTTGGTTTCAACATTATTCCCACCATCCTATTATCACTAATGATAATCCTTAGTTAGACATTGGGTCCAACATAACTATTGACTGTACATTAAATCATTGGATATGTTATTTAGACCATTCCAACTCATAAGTCACCAATTCATAGGAATTCATATAATGTCGAAGTAGGCATTGTTGGCCAAGAATTCAATGAGGATATTAACCCCAATATAGTTATCATTCCATGAATTGTATTACACTACTTATTCTTATAAATTCTCACCTATACATTTATATATATATATTGGAGTTATTATGATCACTATTGGTTGTGGAAAACTATGTATATGTCACACCTATCCATTCAATCGATTGGAACTCGGATAGACTTCATGGATGCAGGACTGTTCAATGGATAAAATCAAATCATAGATGCTTGGTTTGATTATAGAATGGGATCCTTGGCCACCTGATCGAGCATGGGATCACAATTCCATTTGATTTTATTATTCTATTGTCTGTTTGATATACATGTATTATCTGCATTCTTACATCCATTTATTCCCACAGCTTTTTTACATCATTTTTACATTGAAAACATTTTTATGCAACACTTATTATTATATTATATAATTTTTATCTTATCTATATGTAATTATATTATACTACTCTTTTTTCTAAATGTTATCAATTTTTTAATATATTCACTTAGTATACTATTATCATTCATTTTTTAACATGAAGGTATATTCTCTCGATTGTACCCCCATAGAACGTCGTTATTAGTCTATAGCAGATGCCTATGAGGAAGAAAATGTTTGTCCTTGTGGACAATAGGAGTCATTTATTTATGAATGAACTATGTTTGGGATGTCACAAAGGGGATTCATAGATTCTTTTAAATGAAATAAAAATTTTTCTGGTGTATAGAAGTTTAATATGTAACAACCCAAACTTTTGAATAATATTTGTTTCCTAAATTCATGTATTATTTCATTTTATACTCCATAAAACTATATCCATTAATTAATTAATTGATACAATTGGGTTTTGACTATTATATGACCATTGGTCAATATTTCCATTAGAAACTAAAGTCTTAATGCTACAATTATTGTTTATAAATAAAAGTGATATTGGTTAATTTATACAGAAGGAAGAGTCTATGGCCTCATCTAGTAGACTCAGCCCATATGAATCCCATCTTTCAAATCATGAGAGGGAGGTAGAATCTCATGGATTTTATATAGACCATTCCCAAGCTGAGCATCCACATGTGAAGCTTGAACGAAATCACCTAAAAGAGAGGTTCAAATTGATATAAATAACCACTCAGGAAATGTTGTCTGAGCTGCCCAAAGATTTCATCATCATAACAAAAGTTACACTTATGTCATATGTAAGTGTTATAAGGTTCTATTTAATGAGTCCATGGATATTTTTTTAATCCCTTAGTATAAATAAAATTGTTATTTGTTATTATTGTAAAATATGTGATTTTAAAATGTTATTATAAATATAGGATGAATATTATTGATGAATTTCGTAAAAGGGGTACTTTTAAATAAACATGTTAATATAAAATAATTAACAATTTGAAATGATTTTCAGAAAATGGTCTTCTACAGTTGTGATCAGTAAAAAATTTACAGTCTAAAAGATCAACATGATTTTTTATTAAATAGTAAAGTATGAATATCAACACAACCTTATGAATAGTAACGAAATGAATTGAATAGTAAATCATCCAAAAAATAGAAACCTCACCCATGAATGTATAAATAAAATTTGGATATCTTAAATATGAAAAAAACTATCAGAGTATAATTTTTTATTATTTATGTATCTCATAAATACTCGATTTATAATTTCATAAATATTTTATTAATTTAAAATGGAAGTGTATGTTTATAAAATATAATAATAAATTATTACATTATTTTCTTATGGTTATACAATATTTTAATGGGACCATGATTACTTTTTCAAGGTATTAAATAATATGCTATAGTTTTAGAGTAGTTTTTTTGAATAAATAAAGATTTTATTTTAAAATTAAACTAATAATATATAGAAAATTATTTTCATAAAATGGATTTCATTTTTTAATTCAGGTCATCGATATTAGCTTAGATAGAATTTATGTGATTTTTATAAATTGTTTTATTTTCTGAAGAATAGTGAAAATACAGTTTTTAGTTTCGGGTGTTTAATGAAATCATCAATTATGTAATACTGATGTTTACATTATGGTCAACTTCTGAGTAGTAATATATTCTATGAGGTATCCCATTTGGCCAATACCATGGGAAAATACTATGGTAAATCCCATGGTATTTCAAATACCACTGATGAGGTGTCCCTTAGAAATTAATTTAATATTACATAACCTTTTCTATAAATACCACATCATTCCATCATTAATTTCATTCCAAAATCATCCTCAACGAAGTTACAGTCTTTTTACCTCCCAATAAGACCTCCAAAGGTTCTTTCACCCCCCAAGGTCTCTACCTTCAATCTTTCGATGTTACTCTTCACGGTAAGGGAACCTTCCACCGTTCTCTTTTATGTCACGTCTTATTTTTTGTAATGTCTTCTAGTTTCCATATTATTATCTTGGGGGATGTTCTTATATATCCTTATTACTGTCCATTTCATGTTCAATTGATGATATAACCTTTCAATTCTCATCAATCAATTTTCTGAATTTTAAATTGATGATGTTAGGCTACGGAATTATCATAAATGAAATCACATCTTCTCTTTTCTTTCAAGTTTCATTTTCATATGGTATTTCCTAGAAATATCTATAACATTATATTATTTATTTTTATTATATACCAATATTGAACTATGTGGTTTTTATGAGTTTTTGTCTCTTGTCCCCTCTCTTTTCAACATTTTCTAAAACCATGTTATATAGTCGTTATGCTGCAGAATTTTCGTCTCAAACCCTCACTCTCTTTTTCTCAAAACCTATCTAATTTTATTCTTGTGAATACCGAAAGCTATTTTATTTCTAAGTGTATTAATAAGTACATAATATTAAACAATGTTATTTTATAAATAAAATGCATATGAACCTCTCTCTATTTCCATGGGTTATAAATGACATAAGGATGTTATTTTTTAAAAAATTTAAAACATCATGTACTTGAAGTAAAACCCCTTAATAATAATCTATGTGGCTTATTTATGAAATTTATGAATATGATTTATATGGATCACATGACTAATAAGTCCTATTAAGGGTGCACCCTGATAGCGCTTCAATGCATTGGGAAATGAATTTATTCTCTTGAGATGAGAAGTTTCACAATACCTTGGTGAATAACTGTGATAATTTTTATGACACCATGGGGATAAACCTTGTTAATATGTTCATGAATGTCTAAATGAAATTTTGTATCCACATATTAATGTAATCATTCATGTTTTCTGATTTATGATATTCCACATTTTCCATTTCTCATGTATTATGTTACTCATCAAGTTCTTATTGATTTCACATGTAAACTGGTTCCCTTAGTTTCCTTACTGGGACATCTGCTCACCCATTCCTTTGATGTACTCCAAGTTATGATATGTCATTTTTGTTCATAGTATGAAATTTTCATGAGGGTTTTCATGGGGTTTTAAAATGTGGATTTATGTTTTCATGTATTTGGTTTTTCATTTCAATGAAACTAGACATTAAAGGTCATCTATTTGTAATGTTTAATGAAATGTTATGTTAAAAAAAGGATTACATAATTGGTATCAAAGGAAAGATCAAATATTTATGAAATTAGGATATGAAATCTTTTGGAAGAACCCTATAGAAAAGTTTAAATATGAAATAATTCCTGGTTTTTTGGAGAGTATTGAGTAGTTGTTTATCCTAAAAATACATTCCTCCATAGATACGAGATAGTAGAGGTGGATCTGGAACATACTTACCTAGGAGTGAAAACTATGACAAGGAGTTTTGGGCTTGACCTGAGGTATCTTGGTACACGACAGCGTGCATTGCTGCACTCTTGGTAATGAAACTCTTGGGGGTTATATTTGGTTAATCATAATCTTTTTACGAATCAGCACGAATAATTTATAGAGAAATGTAATTCTTTAAAGCATGAAGTTTTAAGACATAAAATCCTTTATAGTTAAAATATTATTAAATAAAATTATCTCCTCACTAAGGTTTTATTATTTTATAAAATTTTGGAAAATAGGAGGAACCATGCAAATGGTTACCAAAATAGACCATGCGTTGACAGCCCTCTGATGGAATCTGCAATAGAAACATTCTTGCGAATGATGAACCAAATGAATAATGTTATGGGAAATAACTTGAATCCAGACAAGAGACCGATATCATCACAAAGGGAACACCATTCTGTTGAGTCATTTATGTGTCAATGACCATCAAAATTTAGTGGATTGATGGACCCATTGATTTATAAACAGTGGATGAACACTATAGAGAATATATTTTCTATGATCTGATGTTCAGAGCAAGAGAATGTCACCCTGGTTATCTATCACATAGACGCAGAAGATGATCAGTGGTGAGAGATAATTAAAACAACAAGGCCTTTAATGGAAGTTTATGCTTTGGAGTGGGAAGTGTTCAGAGGGATTTTCTTCAACATGTATTTCCCTCGATTGATGAGAACATGAAAGGAGAAGTTTCTTGAGCTTAAGTAGTAGAAGAATGAATTTTTGGGAAGCTACGAGATAAATTAACATGGCTTTCACATTACTCCTATATTTTTGTGGTGGATCAAAATGGTAAGGTTGATAGATTCTTCGAAGGACCGAGACCTACTCTACAGATGAATATAGCCTATAGAGATTATGAAAGTAATGGGGATATCATGAGAAGTTCAATGATAGTCAAACAAGAGTTTGTTGAGATGCAATGGTCTCTTAAATCCGATGACATGAAAATATTGACGAAGCCAATAATAGGGAGAAGCTTCGATCATGGAGGAGTAGGGAAGAAAGTAAAACGTCCCTCATGTAATAAATGTGGAAAGATGCATTCTAAGATCTACCATTTTGGGAGTAGTAAGTGATAAAATTATTGGAGATATGGCCACATTGCGTTAAATGTTCACAGTAATATGAATCCATATCTTCCCCACACTAACGACAATGGGAAGATGATGAATTACCTACCCGATGTCCATTTTTATTAGTGTGGACAACTTTGGTAGTTTTCCGATCACTATCTAAATCTTAGGGCAGCGGAGGGGAATCACCATCAACCTAAAAAATGGACAAGGGAACAAGGTCATACTTTTTTAATCACTATAGATGAATTTGAATCACCAGATGATGTGGTGGAAGGTACTCTCATTGATATCTCAAAGCTAGTATTTACATTGTTTGATTTTGGTTCTATGCATTCCTTTATTTCCTCCATGATTGCGAACAATTTAGAATCATACCCCTATTTTCTAAAAGTAATGTTACCAATCAAGAATCCTGGTGGGATTATCCAAGCATCATCCGTGTTTAGAAACTATAGTATTTATTTTAGAGAGTTCAATCTTATCACAAATCTAGTAGTAATTCCCTTGCAATAATTTGACATTTTACTAGGGATGGACTGGGTATCATAGAATAAGTCTAAGATTAATTTCAAAGAAAATCATATTAGTCTTGAATAAAAAACCTACAGTTATCATACAAGGAGATATATCTCAACCTAATCATTTTCTAGAGGAACCTTATATATACATCATTAAAGAG
Source organism: Viscum album (assembly GCA_963277665.1). Classification (NCBI taxonomy): domain Eukaryota; kingdom Viridiplantae; phylum Streptophyta; class Magnoliopsida; order Santalales; family Viscaceae; genus Viscum; species Viscum album. The sequence continues at coordinate 1,368,124,950 of OY728119.1, forward strand.
TTAATTAGTATAGAAGAAGAAGGAAATGAGATTTTGTGGTAAGAGAATGTCCCTGTCACGACCCGTACTCGGGGCCCGTGCCGTGACTACCCCAAGACCGCCTTCCATAGGCCAGGGGCTGGTGACTATCATCAAGGCGTAAATCCCACTAAAAAGATAATGCATTGACTTTGTAAAGTAAACAAACACCACAGAGAAAGCATGCAGAAGAAGTAAACACTAAGCAAAGTTGGGTACAACAGTAAGTGCAGAAAAGTTAATGGGCTACTATACAAACCCAAAACTGAAAGTAAAGTACAACTCGAAAGGGAAAACATCAACTGAAAGTAAAGCCACAACATCGAGTCACCCACTGGAAGTCCCACCTAAAGGGTGAGTACAGATAGCCTCCACATCTCCTCGGGTCCAACCGTTCGCTCTGAGTACATCCGACCCAGTGGTCCACCTCTAGGTATCGTCCTGCTCCGCAAGCCTCAACCACGATCAGCGCTGTCCGTCTTCTGCAACCAACACAATGTGGTGAGGGCATAGCCCGTGCATGGGTGAGTATAAGCTACTTAGTAGGGACCCTGAGACCTCTGAAGGTCTCCCAGAATTCACAAAGGATAATCCACAATGTAAAGATGCAATCATGAAGTAACATTCGACACTGCTTAGGTATATTCCCATACATATACCTAAGTCGTCAATTCCAGTACGCTCCAACCTCCGAGACCAAGTACAACCCCGTCCACACAAGAAAACACAACCAAGTCCAAACATGAAAGCAAAACATAATCCACACAGGACAGCACAAAAAAATCCACAAATTAAAGCAAAAAGGGATTCAGATCACACTAGTATACTTCATCGAATGATGATAGAGATGATCAGATAGAGCCACTGATTCATCTAATTTGTCGGACCCACAAAGGATCGATAGGTACTAACCCCCGCAATGACCCACAAAGGATCGATAGGTAACTAACTCCTGCAAAGACCCACACAGGATCAAACCCACACAGGATATGTAGGCACTGGCTCACACAGAACCGCTGAGCGCAGACCCACATAGGATCGAACCCATATAGGATCGGTAGCACTGATCCACATAGGATCGCTGAGTGATGTAGTCATTGCAATCGAATCCACTGAAGATCTTTGTACAGTCGTCGTCATCACAGTTGCAAATGCAGCCAGCTCTAGGGTTCCCGCACATAGCAAGCTCGTTCGGGAGGGTCTGCTCCACGAGCGGAGAGGCTGATACATCAACTGACACAAAGGCCAGAGTTGATGTATCAAAAAGTTACGCATCGTAAACAGGAACTAACCATCATAGACGGCGCGTCAATCAGATGCCTGGTCTTGAATTTATTGGCCTTTTCGTCCAAGGGGCCTGAATGATTTTTAAGTCAAAACCAACCTGACCATACTCCACCTGCATCCAAACCTCAGGCGGCGTAAGCCAAAATATCCATCTCACTAAGAGGAATCCAACAAAGTCGACGACACATCAATCAGACGTCCGGAGCTCAACTTATGAGTGTTTCCACTCCGAGGGCCCAGTTGGTTCCGTGTATGAACCATCTCGGCCGAACACTAAGTATTCCGAAACCTTGAGTGCGATATACAAAAAACGACCATCTCGATCTAAGGATCGCATCCTATCTGACGGTACATTGATCGGAGGCCTGTAGCTCAGGTTATGGACAACTGACCGGAAGAGGTTCAGTATTAAGGGGTTGGGGCCCGGTCCGACTCGGCCCGATACCCCCAGGGTCGGCCCGAACTGGGTCCTGGTCCAGTTCGCTTAGGCACGGCCCAACCCGGCCTGGGCGCATCGCGCTTGGTGCGTTGGCCAGGAGCTCGACCAAACGACCAAGCCGTTTGAGGGGGGGGGGGGGGATGCCCCCCTGTCTTTTGTAACCGCGACCCCCATAATGGGGGGCCGCTTGAGCTGGTCGCTGGGGGTTTGTAACCCCTGGCTTCTCCTTGACTGGCCGACCCGCTCTGGCCGGCCGGCTTCTGCTGCCACGGGACTGGGGATGGCCGGTCCCCCCTGCTCCGACGCCGGCAGCCCGGAACCGGCCATCGGTCTCCCTGATCCTCCGCAGCCCTAAACCGGCCACAACCTTGGTTCGTCCGGCGCGGCGCGACGACACCGCGCCCCTCCGCCATGTCCCCGCTTCGGCTGTGGTGTCTTCGGGTTTCTCTGACACGACGCGGTGGTGTCGCAACCTTGTTTGATTTCACGGCGTGGCACGACGGTGCCGTGCATTCCTTGCCGCATGATCCAGCGCGGTGCGACGACACCATGCCATTCCTATTCTAATCCACATTAGAAACAACAACATAGATAAGGGAGGAGGGTCGGCCATGTTAGTGTGGTCCGGCCCCCTCTCATTAATCGATAACAAATAGTCATAACTCATGAAAAATGTCAATGTAGTACTCACGAACAAAAAATAAACCCCTACCTCATCGAACAAGTTGGGTGAGGATTCGTCGCAGAGATATCTGTCATGGAGGGCGACATCGCGGAAGGAGTCGTCGTGGAAGGAGATGTCGCGGAAGGAGACGTCGACCTCCGAGGAATCCGGCATTCTTCCCATTCTTCGTGTTCTTCGACGAAGAAGATGAATATCTTTAAGCCTCCCCTAGCTTTTCTCCCAAGCTCTCAAGCAACAAGCCTCCAACCCAAAATAAAAAAAGTACCTCACTTATTTTATTAACACAACTTTAGTTGTAAAATTCAAAAGTTGAATTTTAACCACACAATTAATTAACTCATGTTGTCAAAATAAATGAAGGGTTATTGAAGGTTAGGGAAGGTGAAGAGGTAGGGTTCCTGTGGGCCCCACCACCCTCATAACCTCCAAATGGAAGTTGGGTGATTTCCCCCAACATCCACCCAATTCTTTAAACCACTTAGAGGAAAATAAAATTGATGCTTAAATTTATTATAACTTACACAAAAATTTAACATCTTCTCTCGTGTAAACGCAACTCCGGAAAAGGTGTTCCTAAGAAAATATCGGGGCTACGATTCCATCCGTGCCCTCAAAATTCGATTTCCGAGAACCGGTTCAGGAGTTAGAAATTCCCGCTCGTTCATTCACTGAATGTACCCGAGCTAAAATTAGGATAGAAATTCCGGGTACACCGGGCCTCAGAAACAAGTGCCGTTAGAAACTGCGTTCTTTTAAAATCCAAAGAAAATTAAGAAAAGATTTTCCTAGAATTTTACGGGTCTTTACATTACTCCCACCTCAGGGCTTTACATCCCCGTAAAGATACATAAAAAACTAGGGAAACAAAAGTGGGTACTGAGCATGCATCCTAGCTTCCCGCTCCCAAGTGCTCTCCTGGAGATTTTCGTGCTGCCATCTGATGCGCACTAGAGAAATCGACCGTCCATGTAGGACCCGCTCCTGTCGATCCACGATCTCCACTGGGACCTCTGTCAAAGTCGCCCCATCATCAATGTCCAACTCCCCATGGTCAATGATATGCGTCGGGTCGTGCACGTATCTCCTAAGCTGAGATACGTGGAAGATGTCGTGCACTTGGTGCAACTGAGTTTGTAGAGCCAGGTGATAATCCACCTCGCCAATCCTGCTGAGAACCTGGAACGATCTAATGAAGCGTGGAGAAAACTTGCCGCCTCGACCAAATCACCTTAATCCACGCCGCGGTGAGACTCGCATGAAGACATGGTCTCCATCCTCAAACTCCTGTGGCCTCTTCCTACTATCAGCATAAGACTTATGCCGGCTCTGAGCTGTCCTCATCCGCTCCTAGATGATCTGGACCTTCTCTATCGTAGCCTTGACCATCTCTGGTCCCACAAGTACTGACTCCCCAGGGTCTGTCTAGAACAAAGGAGATCTGCCAGGTCAGTCGTACAAAGCCTCGTATGGTGCCATCCCGATGGTGGAGTGGTGGCTATTGTTGTACGCGAACTCCACCAAGGGTAGGTGGTCCTCCCAGCTGCGACCAAAGTCGAGGACACATACGCGGAGCATGTCCTCGAGAGTCTGAATGGTCCTCTCCGTCTGACCATCTGTCTAAGGGTGAAAGGCGGTGCTCAGACGTAGCTGCGTCCTGAACGCCTCCTGCAACCCCTTCGAAAGCCGCAAAGTAAAGCGAGAATCTTGATCGGATATGATAGATGATTGCACACCTTGAAGCCACACAATCTCCTAAATGTAATGTCGTCCCAAGCTCTCCACTGATCCCTGCTCTCTGATTGGTAAGAAGTGTGCCGAAATGGTTACTCAGTCGACAATCACCCAAATGGAGTGGTGACCTTTGGGAGTGAATGGAAGTCCAGTCACGAAGTCCATAGATATCCTGTTCCACTTCCACTCTAGGACCTCCAAGGGTTGTACCAAACATGCTGGTACCTGGTGCTCTGCCTCTACCTGCTGGTAGGTGAGGCATTGAGAAACAAACTCCGCCACAACCTTCTTCATGCATGGCCACCAGTTCTGTCGTCTGAGATCCCGGTACATCTTCGCCACTCCATGATGTACCGCCAAAGGAGAAGTGTGAAACTCTCTCAGCACCACCTCTCATAAAGCAACGGGTACCATGGTACTTCCTCTGAAAAGGAAGTCGTTCTCTCCTCCTAAGGAGAAACCATCAGCTGCCTATCCTGAGGATATCTGTGCATGCCACGTCTCACAGTCGGTGTCCCCACGTTGTGCCTCTCTGACCCGCTGTAGTAGTGGAGGAGTGACAGTGAGTGACTGAAGGAAAGCAACTCCATATCTATCCACAAAGGATATCCGCAAAGCGGCTAGCTGCTCTGTCGCCTCCCCAAGTAGATGAATGCCCGTCCTCTTGAAGGGAGCATCGGCTACCACGTTCCCCTTCCCAGGAGTATAGACTATCTCAAAGTCATAGTCCTGGAGGAACTCGATCCATCGCCGCTATCTCAGGTTCAGGTCCTTCTGAGAGAAGATGTACCTGAGACTCTTATGGTCAGAATAGATTGTAAATTGCTCTCCCATCACATAGTGTCACCATGTCTTTAGAGCGAAGACCACTGCTGCAAACTATAGGTCATGGGTGGCGTAGTTCTGCTCATGCGTCTTCAACTGACGTGATCCAAAGGCAATCTCTTCGTGCTCCTACATCAGGAAACATCCATGTCTGGTCCCTGATGCATCGCAGTAGACTATGTACCCTATCCCCTCCTCCGACAACCTCATGATTGGCGCACTGGTCAATCTCTGTCTCAGCACCTGGAAGCTCTGCTGACATCTATCTGACCACACAATGGGTTTACCCTTCATTTTCAAATCTAAGAGTGGTGCCGCAACTCTGGAGAAGTCTGGCACAAACCTCCTATATTATCCAGCTAGTCCCATGAAACTCCGCACCTCCGTCACGCTCTTGGGTGGCTCCCAAGATAGCACTATCTCGATCTTCGCAGGATCCACTGCAACTCCCACCTCAGAGATGACGTTTCCCAAGAAGTGGACCTCACGTATCCAGAACTGATACTTCGAGAGCTTACCTTAAATCTGGTTCTCTTGGAGTGTGTCTAGTACAACCCACAAGTGGTAGGAGTGCTCATCCTTAGTGGTCGAGTAAATCAAAATGTTGTCGATGATGACCATGACAAATTGATCGAGGTATGGCTGAAAGATCCTGTTCATGAGGGCCATGAACACTGCTGGAGCATTGTTTATGCTTAATGGCATAACCAAGAACTCATAGTGGCCATACCGACACCAGAAGACCATCTTTTTCACGTCCTCGTCCCGAAATCTGAGCTGATGATAGCCTCGGCTTAGGTCTATCTTTGAGAACCACCGTGCTACCTTGATTTGATCGAAGAGGTCATCAATCCTCGGTAGCGGATACATGTTTCTCACTGTCACCTGGTTCAAGCGACAATAGTCGACACAAATTTGCAAGCTCCCTTCCGCCTTCTTGGCGAAAAAAATCGGGGAAGCCCAGGGTAAAACACTGGGTCGGATGAATCCCTTTCCCTACAAGTCCTCCAACTATACCTGTATCTCTCGAATCTCAGCGGGGGCCATCCGATACGCTGGAGTCGATATCTGGGCTATCCCGGGGTACAGGTCAATATAAAAGTCTACCTCTCTGCGAGGAGGTAGCCCTGGGACGTCGTTGGGGAAAACGCCCGCATACTGATCCACCATTATAGGAAAACCAGGACCCCGCACTTCAACAGCTCCTAGGATGAGGTTATCCAACTGATTAGTGATGGGCTATCCTCTCCTCTCTGAGAGTCCATCCTGTGCTGCGAAGAATCCCTTCTCACTGGTGAAGGTGAACCTGCTCCCGTCGGTGCGTACACATCGCACCTTGCGCCCAATACAGTCGATCTGAGCATGGACTGTAGATAACCAATCCTTGCCCAAGATGACGTCGTAAGGCCTCGACGCCACTACAAGAAGATCCCAGCTGAAGCTCTCTCCTCCTAGAGTAAGCTCACACTACTGGCACCAGTGTGTAATCGTCGAGTCTTCTCCCGTAGGAGTCTCTAGCCGTATGGTTTGAGCCAACGGCTCTGTCGGAATCTTCGAGCTCCGAACAAGGGAAGTAGTTATGATAGAATGACTTGCTATTTTGTCTATAAGAACTGTAGCAAGGGTGTCATAGACACAGATAGTACCTCGAATCATCTCTGGCACGCTATGGTCATAGGCCTCCGCTGCCTAGAGTTGTTCCTGTTTCTGCCTGCCAGCTCCCTGTGGTCGGGGCGGACCTCCTGGTGGTGGTGGTGGTAGAGCCTCAAAGCGTCTCCCACCACCTGCTGCTCGGCCAGCTCCTCTACCTCATCCGCCTACTCCATGCAGACCACCACAGTCGACCCTCTTCCTTTTCTTGGGTGGCCCCTCAACCATCTGCTGCTCCTCCGCTCGGCGGGTCGGGCAGTCACGAGCCATGTGGCCCTGCCCACAGCATGCGTAGCACTGTCTGCCTCTCGAAAGACTAGCTCTGTACTGAGTGCCCAGAACTTCTGAGCCAGTTTCCTGAGGTCGTATGCCCGAGGGTCTGGTCTGCCTAGACGCATGAGTCATCCATCGACTGCCTGCTGCAGAAGACTCTGCTACATGCCGCCCTGCGGTGGGTCACGGTGCTGATGAAGGCCCAGCAAGAAAGTCATCGATCAAAAGGTCTCGCTCCAGTACTCCTTCCTGGGTCAGAATGCTGAGGGAGATCACCGATGCCTTGATCTCATGCTTCAATCCCTTCTTAATGGTCCGAGCCCGGAATAATTGGTCACGTACCATGTCTGTCGAGTAGCGAGAGAGATCGGTAAATCTCACTGAATACTGGGCGACCGTCAAGCTGCCCTGCCACAGCGGAAGAAGCTCCTGGATGCGCACCGCACAGAGGGTGGCTGGGACGAACTCCGAGCGGAAGAGGCTCTCAAATTCCGTCCAGTGGAGAGATGCCTCATCGTGCACCTAGAGCATCAAGCTCCACCAACTGCCTGCTGCTGCGTGTAGTAAGCACTCTGTGAGGATCACTATGAGGTCTGCTGGTGTCCTCACTAACCTGAAAACCCATACAACTGCCTCAAGCTAGTCCTCGCCTGTTTGGGGGTCCGTCTCCCTACGGAACCTCAGTGGTCGCTGGCGCTGAAACTCGTGCAGTGCACTAAGGCGACATGCATCGTCAGTGGTTGGGGCTAGTAGCATCGGTGGCTCTGCGGGTAGTGGTACCGCCGGTGCCTATGGTGTCAAAGGGCCCTGTACCGAGGCATCGTCACTCGGTGGGCTGTCATCACGCACAACTCTCGGAACCCTAGATGGCTGCCATCGTGGGGCCATCCTGAAAAGAAAAAAGTGCACCACGGTAAACATTATACCTGGTGATCTAACAAAATGTAATCACAAAGAAAACTTGAAACACACATGCAATCAATGTTTTCATGCATTATGTCGAAAATCAGAAGTCAGGGTCCTAGTGTATGGATACATCGGCCGCCGCAACAACACTGGAATCCCTGGACTGATAACCACACCCAATACGCTTAACACTATTGCTTCACAAAGAAAAAGATCAGTGTCCAATGTTCGGTGGTAGAACTGAACTCCTCTGATACCAATTTGTCACGACCCATCATCGGGGCCCGTGCCGTGACTACCCCAAGCCCGCCTTCCATAGCCAGGTGCTGGTGACTAGCACGAAGGTGTAAATCCCACTAAAATGTGAAGGCATTGACTTTGTAAAGTAAACAAACACCACAGAGCAAGCAAGTAGAATAAGTAAACACTATGCAAAGCTGGGTACAATAGTATGTGTGGAAAAGTAAATGGGCCAGTATACAAACCCAAAACTAAATGAAAAGTACAACTCGAAAGGAAAAACATCAACTGAAAGTAAAGACGCAACATCGAGCCGCCCAATGGAATTCCCACATGAAGGGTGAGTACAGATAGCCTCCACAGCTCCCCGGGTCCAACCGTTCGCTCTGAGTACATCCGGCCCATTGGTCCACCTCCAGGTGCCATCCTGCACCGCAAGCCTCATCCACGATCAACACTATCCGTCGAATACAACCAACACAATGTGGTGCGGGCATAGCCCATGCAGGGGTGAGTATAAGCTACTCAGTAGGGACCCCGAGACCCCCGAAGTTCTCCCAAAATCCACAATGGAAAATCCATAAAGGAAAGATGCAACCACGAAGTAACATCCAACACTGCTTAGGTATATGCCCATACATATACCTAAGTCATCAATTCCAGTACACACCAACCTCCGAGCCCAAGTACAACCCAGTCCACACAGGAAAACACAACCCAATCCACACAGGAAAGCAAAACGTAATCCACACATGATAGCACAACAGAATCCACAAAGAAAGAAAAACAGGATTCAGCTCACACAGGTATACTTCTTCGTATGATGATAGAGATGATTAGATATAGCCACTGATTCATCTAAGTCATCGGACCCACAAAGGATCGATAGGTACTAACCCACACAATGACCCACAAAGGATCGATAGGTAACTAACCCCAGCAAAGACCCACATTGGATCGAACCCACACATGATCTGTAGGCGCTAGCTCAAATAGAACCGCTGAGTGCTGACCCACATAGGATCAGACCCACAATGGATAGGTAGAACTGATCCACGTAGGATCGCTGAGTGTTGTAGTCGTCACCGTCGAATCCACTGAGGATCTCTGTACAGTCGTCATCGTCACAGTCGCAAACACATCCAACTCTAGGGTCCCCGCACACAGCAAGTTTGTTCGGGAGGGTCCGCTCCACGAGCCGAGAGACTGATACATCAACTGACACAAATTTTGGAGTTGATGATTCAAAGAGTTCTGTATCGTCAACAGGAACTCAGCGTCACAGAAAGCGCATCAATCGGAGGCCCGATTCGGAAGTTATTTGCTTTTTAGTCCCAGGGGCCCGGTTGGTTTTTAAGTCAAAACCAACCCGACCATACTCCACCTGTGTCCAAACCTCGGGCAGGGTAATCCAAAAGATCCATCTCACAAAGAGGAATCCAACATAGTCTATGGAACATCTATCAAACGTCCGGAGCTCAACTTATGAGTGTTTCGGCTCCAAGGGCCCGCTTGGTTTCGTGTATGAACCAACTCGCCCGAACCCAAAGTATTCCAAAACCTTGAGTGCGATATACCGAAACGACCATCTCGATCCAAGGATCTCATTGCAACTAACGGTGCATTGATCATAGGCCCGTAGCTCACGTTATGGGTGACCGACCGGAAGAGGTTCGGTATTAAGGGGTTCGGGCCCAGTCCGACCTGACCCGATACTCCCAGGGTCGGCCCGAACTGGGCAACCCGAACTGGTTCCGGGTCCAGCACGCTTGGGCGCGGCGCGGCCCGGATGGCGCGGCTCGGCCTGGCCTGGGCACGCTGTCTAGGAGCTCGGCCAAATGGCCGAGCCGTTTGAGGGGGGGGGGGGGGGCTTCCCCCTTGTCTTTTGTAACTGCGGCCCCCATAATGGGGGGACGCTTGAGTTGGCCGCCGGGGGTTTGTAACCCCCGGCTTCTCCTTGACCGGTCAGCCCGCTCTGGCCGGCAGGCTTCTGCCGCCACGGGACCGGTGACGACCGGTCCCCTCTTCTCCGACGCCGGTGGCCCGGAACCGGCCGCGGGTCTCCCTACTCCGCCGCAGCCCAGAACCTGTTGCGGCCTTGCATCATCTAGCGTGGTGCGATGGCGTCGTGCCCCTTCGCCGTGGCCCCACTCCGGCCGTGGTGTCTTTAGGTTTCTCCGACATAGCGCGACGACAACGGGACCTTGTTCGATTTCACAGCGCGGTGCGACGGCGCCGCACATTCCTTGCCGCATGATCCCTTATGGTGCGATGAAACTATGCCATTCCTGTTCCAATCCACATTAGAAACAACAACATAGATAAGGGAGGAATGTTGGCCATGTTTGTGCGGCCTGCCCCCCTCTCGTTAATCGATAACAAATGGTCATAATTCATGAAGAATATCAAGGTAGTAATCACGAACAAAAAAGAAACCCCTACCACTTCGAACAAGTTGGGTGAGGATTCATCGCAGAGATAACCATCATGGAGGGAGACGTCACGGAAGGAGACGTCGAGGAAGGAGACGTTGAGGAAGGAGACGTTGACCTCTGAGGAATCTGGAGTTCTTCGCGTTCTTCGCATTCTTCGTGTTGTTCAACGAAGAAGATGAAGATCTTCAAGACTCCATTAGCTTTTCTCCCAAGCTCTCAAGCAACAAGCCTCCAACCCAAAATAAAATAAGTACCTCACTTATTTTATTAACACAACTTAAGTTTGAAAATTCAAAAGTTGAATTTAATCGACACAATTAATTAACTCAAGTTGTCAAATTAAATGAAGGGTTATGGAAGGTTAGGGAAGGTGAAGAGGTATTGTTCGTGTGGACCCAACCACCCTCATAACTTCTAAATGGAAGTTGTGTGGTTTCCCCCAACATCCACCCAAAGCTTTAAACCACATAGAGAAAAATAAAATTGATAGTTAATTTTTTTTTACCTTCCACAAAAATTTAACAACTTCACTCGTGTAAATGCAACTCCGAAAAAGGTGTTCCTAAGAAAATATCGGCACTATAATTCCATCGGTGCCCTCGAAATTAGATTCTGAGCACCGGTTCAAGAGTTAGAAATTCCCGCTCTTTCGTTCACTGAACGTACCCGATCTAAACATCGGATAGATATTCCAGGTACACCGGGACTCAGAAACAAGTGCCGTCAGAAACTGCGTTCTTGTAAAATCCTAAATAAAATTAAGAAAAAAATTTCCTTGAATTTTACAGGTCTTTACAGTCCCTATAATCCATGAATATGTTGACGTATTTGCTGAGGAGTTACCCAGACTGCCCCTATAAAGAGAGGTAGAGTTCTCCTTTGAACTCGTACCTAGATCCCATTTGATATCTAAGACCCCGTATAGGACTGAAAATGTGGAACTAGATGAGTTAATGAAAAAACTCCAATACCTTTTGCATAAGGTTTTAATCCAACTGAGTGTGTATCTATGGGGTTCACCAGTTATCTTAGTGATGAAGAAGGATGGATTGATGTGGTTATGAATTGATTATAGAGAACATAATGGGATAACAGTGAAGAACAAATACCCTCTTCCATGAATTGATGACTTATTTGACCTACATCATGGGGATGAATTCTTATCTTTGATTGATCTTCTGTCTAGTTATCGTCAATAAAAGGTGGAGAAAATATATATTCTAAATCTGCCTTCCGATCAAGATAGGGTCATTATATGTTTGTGGAAATTCCCTTCGGACTGACTAATGCACCTATTATTTTTAACGATTTGATGAATAGAGTCTTTAAATACTTCCCTGATAAATTTTGGTATTTTTTTAATGATATTATGATATATTCCAAAAGTGATGAGGAACAAGATGATCATTTAAAAGTTATTTTATAAACATTAAGGAAGGAGAAGATTTTTGGATTATTTAGCAAATGTGAATTCTGGTTACAACAAGTTTCTTTCTTGGGGAACATTGTCACAAATGAAGGAACAACATTTGACACTACCAAGACAAAAGTTGTATTAGAGTGGCCTCAGCCTACCACCATAACTGAGATTCATAGATCCCATGGACTAGTGGGATTTTATTAGAGGATTTTGAAAAAATTCTCAAGTCTATTTACTCTATTAGCCATGTAAACTCTTAAAGGGGTCATGTTCATCTGGAAAAAGGAGTGTGAGGAATTTTTCCTAGAGCTAATGAAGAGATTTGTTACAACAACCCTATTAACTAGTCCCTCATGTAGAGAAGGATTATTTTTTTAGAGATGAATCTCTGAATGGAATATCATTCAAACTCATGAAAAATGAAAAATTCATTGCTCATGCATCTCAACAGTTGAGGACTAATGAGAAAAACTATCATATGCATGATCTGGAGCTAGCTACTGTTGTTTTTTTATTTGAAGATCTGGATGCACTTTATTTTTGCGGAGAATTGTGATATATACACAGACCATCAATTTTTGAATTATATTTTCACAAAAAAGAAATTTAACATGAGACAAATGAGATGGTTGTATTTCTGAAAGACTATGACTGTTTAATTCAAATCATACCGAAAGTGAAAACAAAGTCACTAATGAATTAAGCAGGAAGGTCCCAGTTTTTTTCACCGTGATGAGGACTCAAAGAGATCCAATGATCAATGTCCTAGTATTGCTAGACATGGGAATTATAAGGGAATGGATATCCTCAACCCTAAACCAAATGATTATCAACCATTATTACCAAATAAAATCAAGAAATATAACAAAGAAGTTCCTTTGTTAGATAATTTGTTTGAGGGTGTGAATGATGGGATGTTTCTTGAGATCAATATTGATCAAGAAGGTGTACTGGAATTTCGTAAAAGTATATGTGTTTCATCGACTCAAGAAATGAAGAATGAGTTGATGGATGAAGCTCATAGATCTACTATTTCTATATATCCTGGAAGAACAATAATGTATATGGACCTTCGTGATCCTTATTGGAGGGATTATATGAAAAGGGAGATTGATGACAACACTTCATGGTTCCTGGTATGTCAGCATGTGAAGGCAGAGTAACAACTTCCTAAAGGCATGTTGCTACCAATACAAATACCAACATGGAAGTGGGGAAATATCACTATGGACTTCATCATGGGTCTCCTAAGAACTTCCAAAGGAAATAAAAAGATATGGGTTATTTTGGAATGTCTCACCAAATTAACCATTTTATATCTATTTGAGATGATTTCTCTCTGGATCAACATGCCAAGATTTATGTAAAGGATGTGGTAAGGCTGCATGGAGTTCCAATTTCTATCATATCAAATCGTGATCCAAGGTTCACATTAAAAATCTGGAGAAGCCTTCAACATGGTTTAAGCACTAAATTGAATTTTAGTAAATCCTATCACCCCCAAAATGAAGGAAAATCTGAAATGTCTATTAAAACACATGATGATATGTTGATAAAATTCTCAATAAAATTTAAATGTTGATAGGATAAATATCTCCCTTTAGTTTAGTTCTCTTACAACAACTGATTCCACACGAGCATTCAAATGGAGCCCTATGAGGCACTATATGGTATGTGGTGTAGAACTCAAAATTTTTGGAATGATGCTAGGGAGAGAAATAATCATGGTCCTGATCATGTAAAAGAGTTGACAGAAAAAGATCATGCTAGCCAATAACAAATTATGGTTTCTCAGAGTTGGTAAAGGATCTATGATGACTACCATCAATGGGACATAGAGTTTGATGTTTGTGATGAAGTATTTCTTCAAATTTTACCTCATAAGTGAATCATGCGGGTTTGGAATAAAGGAAATCTAAACCCTAGGTTCAATGGCCCCTATGAAATCTTTGATCGCATAGGAGAAGTGTCCTATCTTCTTGCACTTCCTCCAAATCTAGAAAATGCTCATGATGTCTTCCTTGTATCCCTATTGAAGAAGTACATACTTGACCCTTCACAAGTACTAAATATAGAGGTGGTATAAATGGAACCTGACATCTATTATGAGGAGTAGCCGATGGAGATATTTTACCGTTGAGGCAATGTTCTACACAACAAGTGTACCCACCTTGTTAAGTCATTATGGAGGAACCACAAATGTGAAGATCCATATGGGAACCAGAGGAGTCTCTGATGTAGAAGAACCCACAAATTTTCTCTTCTTAGGGTACGAGTTAAAATTTTGGGGACGAAATTTCTTATGTGGGGATGAATTTAATTACCGGAACTTTTGAATAATAATTGTTTCCTAAATTTGTGTGTTATATAATTTTATACTCCAAAAACTATATACTTTAATTAATGATTTCATACCTTTGGGTGTTTACTATTACATGTCCATTGGTCAATATGACTATTGTAAACTAAAATCTTAAGGTTACAATTATTGTTTATAAATACATGTGATCATGGATAATTAATACAGAATGAAGAGTTGATGGACTCATTAAATAGACCCGGGCTGTATGAATATCGTCTATCAGAGATTGGGAAAAAAGTTAGTATCTCTATGATTTTATTTACACCAAGCCCAAGCGTAGCTTCAACATGTAAAGCTTGAATGGAATTTCCTACAGGAGAAGTTCAATATGATAGATATCACCACTCATGTAATATTGTCTGAGCCGCCCAAAGATTCTATCACCATTCCAAACCTTACACTTAGGACCTATGCAGGTGTTATAAGGGGCTATGTAATGAATCCTTAGATACTTTTTTTAATCCCTTGGTTTATATAAAATTTTTATTTCTTTTTATGGTAAAATTTTTTATTTTCAAATGTCCGGATTAATATAAGATGTATATTATTAATGAATTTAGTAAAAAGGGTATTTTTAAATATTCATGTAAACATTACATAATTAAATATTTGAAATGTTTTTTAAAAAATGGGCTTCTACGCCTGAGATTAGTATGTAATTTGGAGTCTAATATGATCAACATGATTTTTTAGTAAAGAGTAAAGTATGAATAATAACACACGATTATGAATAGTAATTAATCATAATGAAGAGTAAATCAGAAAAAATAGAATCATTACCCACGAATGTATAAATACAATTTACACATCTAAAAAAATGAAAAAAATGATCATTGTATATGTTTTGTTATTTTTGTATGTCATAAATACTTTATTTAAAATTTTATAAATTATTTAACAATTTAAATTCGAAATTAATTTTATAAAATATAATCATAAACTATTACATTATTTTCTTATGGCTATACAATAATTTAATGGGACATTGAGAACTTTTTCAAAGTATTAAAAAATAATTTTGAATTTTAGAGTTTTTATTGAATAAATAATGATTTTATTTAAATATTAAATTAAAAATATAGAGAATATTATTATCATAAAATTGAGTTCACTTTTGAATTCAGAGCATCAATATTTGGTTAGGGTCAATTTATGAGATTTTTATAAAATCTTTTGTTTTTCGGTGAATAGTGACAATACAGTTTTGAGTTTCCGGTGTTTAATTACATCATTAATGATTTAATAATGATTTAATCATTCTGGTAGACTTCTGAGTTTTAATATATTATTTGAGGTTTCTCAAGTGGCCAATACCATGGGAAAATATAATGGGAAAACCCATGGATTTTGAAATACTTCGGATGAGGTGTCCCTTGGAAATTAATTAAATATTCCCTCAACTTTCCAATAAATACCAAGCCATTCCATCATTAATTTATTTCAAAAATACACCTTAAAGAATTTATAGTCTTTTTACCTCTATATAAGTCCTCCCAGGATGCCCTCATGCCACCCATGGCCCTATCCTTCATGATTTTGATTTTACTCTTCCTGGTAAGGGAACCATCCACCCTCGTCCCTTAGGTCATTACTTCCATTATGTTATGTCTTATAGTTTACAACATATTATATCGTGGAATGTTCTTCTATATCCTTATTACTATCCATTTCATGTCCCATTGATTTGATACCCTTTCGGCTCTCATCAAACAATTTTCTGAATTTTTATTAGACAATATTAGGGAACCAAAATTTTTGTAAAAAAATCGCATATCCTCTTTTCTTTCGAGTTTCATTTTCATATAGTATTTCCTTAAAATTTCCATACCCTGATATTATTTTTTTATTCTGTACCGATACTATATTATGAGTTTTGTATGAATGAGTGACTCGTTTCCCCTCTCTTTTAAATGTTTTCTAAAACCATGTTATAAAGTGGTCATGCTACATGATTTTCTTCTCAAAACTACTCTCTACTTTTCTCATAATTTATCTAATTTAATTTTTTGGAATTACCAAAACTATTTCATTTCCATGATTATTAATAAATTCATAATATTAAATTATTTTTTCTATAATTGTCATACATATTACCCTTTCTCCCTTTCCTTGGGTTATAAATGACATTTAAAACGCCGTGATTTTTAAGTGAAACACATTTTTTTTAATCAATATAGGTTATGTATGAAATTTATCTTTATGATATATGTGGATGACAAGAAAATAAATACTTCTAAATGGTGCACCCCAATAGTTCTCCAATTCATTGGGTAACTAATTTAATCTATAGATATAACAAGTTTCACGATACCTTGGTGAATAAGCATGGTAATTTTCATGAAACCCTAGGGTCAAACCTTGGTGATATGTTCATGAATGGAAAATTGAAATGATGTATCCACATATTCAAGTTATGATTATTGTTCTTTTTATTATGATATTCCACTTTTTTCATTGCTCATGTATTATGTTTTTCATCAAGTTTTAATTGATATCACATGTAAACTGATTCCCTTTCTTTCCCAACTGGGAACTCTGCTCACCTTTTCCTTTGATGTATGTCTCTAGGTTATGAGATACAGTAGTTGTTCATACGGTGAAATTTTGAAGAGTATTTTCAAACGGTTTTAAAAGGAACTTTTAGCTTTTCATGTATTTTGTTCCTGATTTCCAAGACATTAGACTTTACATGTCCCCTATTAGTAAAATATAATGATTAGTTATGTTAAAAAGGAGGGATTCCATATAAGACATGTAATAAGTTTAACATGGTCATAGGATAATCTACCCTATATGTGGGGGAACAGATAAGTTGTCTAGGATGAGATATGATGTTTTGGATTATGCATGCTATAGTTGTACTAATTTCATCAATAAATGGCACACATGAATTGTTCCATTTATTATAATTCGTGATTATATCATTACCATTGGCCGGATATATCCTAGAGGTAGAATCTCATGCATCATTATAAGGACATGAGGAATGATATGTCATTCTTTATTCCATGATATGTATACATAACATTAGCATTTTATAATATAGATATTTTTTGTTTCCAGAATGTTATATTTTATTGGTGAAAACTTTTATTGCAGTGATAAAATAATTGGAATAAATATCAGTCATGTATAAACCTAAATTGTGGATTCATGAATGAAATTATGGAGGGACTGTTATTACCCAATTTTTTTTATATTGATTCTTGTACCATTGGATATATGAGTTGAGAAATTAGTTGGTTAATATTAAAATTATTATAATTTAAATTTAAATAGTATGTGTTCCTCTATATATTAGTCATGGTAATCCCTCTCTTTGAACCATCATAAATATTTAGGTGTGGTAAAATATAGTACTAATTACCAAATATAATATGTAAAACTTTATAATATTGGAATGAAATACACAGTTAAGATGACCTAGAAATATATGTATACATATATACACACTTGGAAAATGGTGTGTTCCCACTTTAAATAGAATTGGTTGTTGTCAATGGGGATTCAAATTATAGCCTATATGTTTTATTCCACTATAAATTGAAACGTCATATGCTATAACCCCTATGATTAAAACATGGATCTTGAACAATACCCTATACTTTTATCATTGGTTTTTTTGTTAGTATATATTTGATAGTGAACCCTTATTATTATATTTCATTATGAGAATATAACTTCACTTATTTCCTAGTAATGAAGAATGTTCTTATAAATTATATGTATATGCCTTCACAAAGTCCTTATTTACAGCACAAGGAATGTGGATTAGAATATGACCATGAGATGATGGGATCTAAACTACCTATAGTGCCACCTAAAACATAACTTATTACTAATATTTTGGGCACTAAAACCCAATTTCATGAAGGTTTTATATAGCATATATAGTCCATATAGTGAACCCACAGGAAAACACAACTATGATATTGATAACATGCTAATTCTTGAATTAGAATACACATACATTCTTCGGGGATCGATGATCCCATGCTACTAAGACATGGTGGGTTTTTATGCGGTCTATCTTCAAGAATCTATATACTCCTTCGAAGAGGATATTCCAGATTGTTACTTTTATACAACATGGATCTACCAATAAATGGTAGGACATTATTTCCAAATAAGGACATCATTGAGATATAGTATGACTGGATATTTACAAAACATTCTATGAATATATCATTCATGAAATAATGTGGTATAATCGATATATGTTATTTATGAACCTAGAGTAAGGATCCCTATGCGATATGTATTATTGAACACCATTTACATAGAATCATTATTGTTTTCATTCACTGGTGAAGATCTTTCTAGCTAGACCTGACTCGAGGATGGTCTCAACTATGACTTCTGATCTCAAGTAAATTTATTCCATTTTATTGAATTTTTCTTGATTATGAAATAGTCCTTGATAACTAATAATAACTTGAGGGAAGATGATTGTTCTTGGAAAGGTGGTTCATCATAGATTAAATTTTATAGTTCATCCAATGGTAGGAAACGCCATTTTGATGGTTATCGATAAACCTATAGAAGCCAGAGTATGAATGATAGTAGTCCCATGACATACCATAATTGTGGATTAATGTTTCATGTAAATAGTTAGTTATAATGATAACCACTTGAGGTTTGATCTTATGGGGGAATGATTCATCATTAGATATTTATTCTAACAGTCCAATCTACTCATATTGGGAATGGATCCCGACCATCTTTTATTTTTAGTGATGGATCAATATCTATGCACCATGATAGAATACATACTTTCAATGGGTATATATGATTAGAAATTGGATGTGTTCATGGAGGTGAAACTCTTGATTCACAATGCATGATTAGTGGAAAAAATCAAGGAAGTCCTAATTATGCTCATGTTTATTGATCATGAATGATATATATAGTACCACATACACCACTGAAATTGGGTCCAGAGCTATCTACCATGAGAGGTATGGTTTTAGTTGCCACTAATTTAGATTATTCACCCTTTAATAGTTGTTAGATATTATATTTTTTTTATGTCCATTATATAATCCATTGTACTTGAAATTCAATGTTTATATAGAGTGATTACACTAGCTACTATGTTCGGAGTATGGTAAAAACGTGTGTGCTATTATATGTAGTAACCCATAGTGATTAGTGTTTATAAATTCTTATAATACCTATTAATACTCAATTAAATAATATATGATATCATTTTGGGAGGTATTTTCTTAGTTCCTGACGATTCTCATATTGATTTTTATCATCTTAGGGTTCCATTCTAAACACCTATGGTTGTAGCATATTGTATAACGGTGAATGTGATGCCCATTATAGTCCAGATAGTCATTAAAGTCATTAGCTGAGAAGTGTGTATAACCATATTTTAAGTCACCTAATCGATAACCAGGGAACACAGTCCCCCCACATCCCTCTAGAGGTGGAGCCGTTTTGGGACATCTTCTATGATGACTTTTTTGAAAAAACTCCTAAGAGAGAGGTGTAGTTTACTGTGGAGTCGGTTTCTTGAGAATATTTTGTATTTATCCAACCATATTGGATGAATCCTACAAATCTTGATGAACTCAATAAGTTGTTAGTGGATTCAGAAACCACCCGGTTTATATGACTCAATGATTCTAATTTGGGTTGTCCCATAATTTTCACTATGAAGGTGTGTGGGAACCTGAAGATTTTCCTGGAATCCCATAAATTGAATCTATTTGTGGTAAATAATAGGTATCAAAAACATCATTTATAATAACTATTCATCTATATCCATAGATACTGGGTTTTACCGAAGTATAATTTGTGGTCAGACTTATATAAAGTATGAGTTATTCCATTAAACATACCTTCTAAAATGTTTTAACGAATATATGGATTTATGTGTATCTTGTTATTCCTTTTATATTGAGGAATGTGCCTTCCATTTTTATGATTCTGATACATCATGTTTTCTACTTGTATGTAGATCAATTTTTTGGTAGTCATAATGGAAGAAATCTTTGTGCACCAACATACATGCCATGATAAAAAAATCATGATATTGTGTTTTGTACAATAAGAGATAACAAGATATTTTATAATATCATTAAATGAAACATTTAGATTGACAAGTTGAAGTTATAGGGCCACCAAATCTTACATATAAGAATTTTTTTACCATACATGGTGATATCCATGTTTTCCTGGGAGCAACCGTAGAACCTTTTTTTATATAGAGATACATGGGGTCAGCTGAATATTATTGGAATTTATATCAAGGATATTCATTCATGGAAGTTCCACTTATGGTATATTCTAAAAATATTGATATGTTTTTTTGAAGCCATTGAAATATC
The DNA here is from genome assembly GCA_963277665.1 of Viscum album. Lineage (NCBI taxonomy): Eukaryota > Viridiplantae > Streptophyta > Magnoliopsida > Santalales > Viscaceae > Viscum > Viscum album. The sequence continues at coordinate 1,368,145,559 of OY728119.1, forward strand.
CTTCCATGAGTTGAATGGATGTCTAAATTTTACACTGATATTGAATCTTCCATAGATGGGAGGAATATATATAGTTAGTTTAATGAACTAGGTATCAAGGTATGATTATTACTAATTTAAAATAGTCGAGTTGTAGAATACGAGCCATATTAGATGATTCCTTATGTGTTTAATTACCCCATATATGACATTGGGATTGTAGTTGTTTTTCATGTATTGAATTTTAGTAGAAATTATCTTCTCGGGGACCGGTCTGTGGTATATACAGACCAAAAAAACATAAAATATATCATAAACAATGTGAATTAATTCACAAATAGAGACAGTGGGTTAAATACCTATAGTCCATCAATTTTTGTATTTCCAATAAACTTGGGCATATATATCTTATGGATGATGAAATATGTCATAGGAATGAAACAAAAGAAGATTAGGAGGCCAGTAGTGTGTGGATATTGGTGGACATATTTTCAATGATTAACATAGAGGTCAAAAAGAATCATGGGATTATAATACTTACAGATTTCTTATTGACCTATTCCCATGAAAATATATTTATATTGAGACATCTTTCTCACCATGAAAAAATGTTTCATGTGGGGACCCAAGGTTGGGTTGGATTGTCGATGTGAAGAAGATATTTAGGATTCATTGAAGTGTTTGAGTTCTAGGAGATATGTGAGAGGATTTTTTGTAAGAATAACATGCTTTTAATTGGGTGGTAGACCTAGTATTACAAATATATACCCAAAATTTCATCTCTAGTAATGGAGGTTAAAGATGAAAAGATAAATAGTTGGCTTTTTTACATGGTCTTCCACCTATCAGTAGGTGATGGTGGAATACTAGAAAAATTAGGGATTTTACAACAATATCTCATTAATGGCAGAAATGGTATTCCATCACTTTGGATTTATAACTACCATACCTATTTCCCCTAGAAATTGTTATGTTGTATGGGTGATCATCGATAGGCTAACAAAGTCTGCTCTAATTTCTAATTAAAAAGGGAAAATTTATGTGAATTATATTAGAAGGATATAAGTTTGGGATATTATACGCCTTCATATAAGTCCATGTGACCTTGTATCATAAATATAACGTCATTATTAATTAATTTTTCAATCAAGGGTTGATGTGGGAGTGGGGTTCACATGTGTTTTTGAGTAATCATTGAACCGTCAGACCAATGGTAGTTTGATGAATATAAGAAATGTGTAAGGGGATATTTCAAGAAAATCATTCCTTAACATTTTTGGTTTTTGGGAAACAAAAAAACTCTATTAATGTTCTATTAAAATATAAATATTTAGGGAAAATACAAATGAATCGTTATGACACCTTATAACATAAAATATACCATTCACCCATATAATGGCTACATGAAGGAATGATAATGCATCGTGGGCCTCATCTCTTTTACATGGAATTTGAGATGTCACAACTTATCAAAAATTAAATAGAATTAGATGAAGCTGTGAATAAGACTTATACCCATTTGTTTCATCAACATCTAGAGATTGAGTTTGGGGATTGAGTCTTTTTTTTGTTTCTCTTGGGATAGGGAAATAGTAGATTTGGAGGTAGGGTATGTAATTTCCTAGATTCGTTCAAACATTTATGTTTTTGGAGAGGGTCTGACAATTGGATTATTAGATAACATGATTTAGGGGATAAAAATATATGCATGATGTGGTTCATGTTTCTTAGTTATGTCATTATTATTCAAAACTGTCTCATGTCATTATACATGATGAGGTTGATTTGAATGTTGAAGATTCATTTGAGGAGAAACCTATTTAGTTATTTTAATGTGAATATTATTCTATTTGAGACAAGATAGTACTTTTTGTATAGGTAAAATGGAAGAACTACTATTTATCGGAAAATAGACGGTATAGGGATTCCAACATGTGTTCTCAATGGCTATCATTATTATGATATGATTCTTTAACACCCATAAAAGGGAAACTCAAGATCATTTTATCTTATATGTCGAATTTGTAGGATGTATGATATTATTATGAGTTTTGGATGCCTTAAAATTTTGTTGAAACATTTTTTCATATCTACATGTATTACCCATGAGAATTATGAAAGGTTTTGGGTATGTTTGGGTCTTGTTCGAAACCTGAAGGCCTAGTTTTTGGGAAAACAAATGAGGTGTGTAGTTAGATCATAGTTAGTGATAACTGTGCACCTCAACCGTGTAGTATACATTGGGTGTCACATTTTCTATTAATCCATTATTTTGATTCCACATAGCCATGCTATTTTGGAATGTGTGGTGTAGTGTGGCCCTATGGGATGGGCATAGTTTGTTCAAACCATTCTCACATCCCGCATGGTTAGTTACACTTAATAAGTGATCCTCCTTGTTTTAGGAGAAAATTTGGACAATTTTTTTTGCCAAACTATGATCTCATTTAATGAATGGTACAATTACACATTTTCCCTTAACACATTATATGTTTCTTTACTGTTTTTATTTATTCTCCATGAAAAACACCTCTACCTTAATGTTAGAGCTCCACTTGACCCTCAATATTGTAATTTAATCATATCTTTAATCAAACTCTAATAGGTCCACCTTTTGTCACGTTGGATAGCCAATTGTTGGTTTTTGATCTGTTAACATACATTATTAATTTAACTCTTCATCTATGGTTTTGTTTCTATTCAAGAAAATACGGTTTATTTTTATGGAATTTTCATTTTACAAAATTTTCTTCCACTCAATCCCCAATATGAGGTTGATATTGGATGATGGTTCGTCAACCACTATAATGTAGGTGGAATAAAATTCACCAATTATCGTCATTTATATTTTTCACCATTTTTTCAAATGATATAATTAAATAATCTACTCCCCCAATTATTATTTATTAAAATGGTTTCAGAATTTAAACTCAGAAACACTAACAAACACCCTCTATCATTGTATGTAAAATTATTTTAATTTTAACCACCCCTTGGGTGCGCCATGTATATTCTTATGTGAACCATCCTATATTATTAACCATGAAAACCTTTTGTTTGTTTTGTTCTACAAACATAAAGTGATTTTACTAATTAAAATAGATGATCTGTGTCATTTTATTTGAGAAAGTATGGTTTACATGGAATATTAAATTGTAATTTAACGATTAATGCTATGAAAAAAGGTGTGAGAATTTTTAATTTATAAATGAAAATTAATTGGATTAAATAAAATGGAAAGGATACATTAGCTTTGTTTTCAAATTGCCTATTGATATTTATAAATTTTATTTGCCTATTACTATCATTTAAATTTTTTTCCTATTAAATGAGTGTTCATACATTACAATGATTGGATTCCCAAAGGAATTCCCTGAAAAATCAGGGGATTCCACCTTGATACATTGTAATAGTTAAAAAGTAGACATTATCATTGAAATACAGTCTTCTTCAGATTAGTACAAAATTTCATCATTGTATTATTGATGATTCACTCACCTAATTATTAGAAATTACAATTCCTTGAATTTTCTCCTAGTATCCTGATTAATGTCTGTTTAAACATGATGTATTGGAATCTCTCCTTGGGATCCAATCATGCGAAGCCTAGTATTTACTATGTAAGTGTTTCATATGAATGATTTGACACATTTAAAGTTGAATGAAAATGGTGTCCCCCTTGGATGACACATACTAACCTATATCCAAGCAACATGGTTTATATATGTGAGTTAGTTCAACAATCTATGTTTAATGAATTCTTGTTTAGAACATTGGTCCTACCACACTATTATTGCCTTTTGAAATCCTTGGCCACACATTAGAACCCACATTACTATTTCTTTTACATTGATTCCATGGAAATGTTCCACAGAACATAAACACATACAGTTCACTTATCAAGAACATATAGATTATGGAAAAGAACATATGTTTAGTTAATAATACCTTGATGACCTCATGGCCGACATGGTTTCTATTTTTTGGAATTTTATTCCACAACTTATTATTATACATTAAATCTACTAAATTTATATACATAGACTCGAATTATTATCAACAAAATTGGTGGTTTACTATATAGTATATCTCACAACTTATTGAGGACTCTGATTTATATCCAGACAAGCTTCATGGATGCCTGTAGGAACATCGGAAAGTATACAGTCATAGATTGTTTATTTTTTTAATAAATGAGTGGTTGGAGAATATAACTGATATTATGATCATGATTAAATTTAAAATAGTTTTAGTCCTTTTTTCATTTCGATATATTTGTATTGTATATAATAACACTTAAAGTATGCTCACTTCATTTGTATAACATATTGAAAATGAAATAATTTTATATGCGATATTGATTATTATAAATTATTATATTTATCTTATCTGCATGATTATATCTTCCACTATTCTTATTGATAATTTTTTCAATTTACAATGTTTATTAATTTAGATTATAGATGATTTTCATTCATATAATAATGTTATAGTCACTATAATATAGAACCTTAGACCCATGATAATAGTTGGTAGCCTCTAGTATACTATGAAGAACATTGGATCCAGGTGTCCAATAGTATTTTTTTTCATTTGAGTGAACTTGGTCCATTTATGCAAACTCTGAACAAAATATTTTACATTATTCTCTTTTTGATGAATGATACATCACATCCATTGTCATTCCAAATCATTTATTGTGTATATACATGGGTTCTCTTAAAAAAATTTCCTCTTTGGACACTTTATATATCATTCCACAAATTTAACTGTGTAAACTAAGAATCCATATAGTGACTCTTTTGGAAAATTATTGACCAAGATGATTACCCTTCAACTAAATTGTATTAATAATATATTCTTTTTTTATTATTATTAAAATGAACATTCTTTTAATTTTACTTGATGTAATTAGACACCAAATTTTCCATGAGATTATTCTATTATGATTATTTATTTTCTTATGAATGATTTTATGTTTAACTCCATTTAGAATGGATATAATAACAATTTTATCCAAGGGTTCTATATGATAAGAAAATTTTTCTTCAAGAGGCACACATAAGAATAGACGAATGAAGAGTGAGGTCATATATCTCCCTTAAATTATTTGGTTAAAATATTGAATCTCATGATATATATATATATGAATATAAAATTTAGTTGTTGTAAGTTGAAGTGAAAGTGTGTGACTCACAAAGATGATGTATACATGGGCCCAATTATCTTTTCTCACAAGAAATTATGAAAGTACGAGAATCATGAAATTCATTATCCCTTTACTAATTTTTGTTCCATGTTTGACTATTTGAATTTTTATTCATATGGCCATGTCCTGATATACTGTTTCATGATTCCACAATATTTTGATTCATGTATTATATTAGGAAGAACCTTATTGTAGGACTTATAATCTATTTTTTGGGTATAAAATTTTTATATATCTTTATTTTAACCATAATTGCATGTTATGGAAAATTGATATCTTTAATTGTTGTCACCTTAGTTTGTCCTTATAGAGAATATGATATCACCCCCCCCTTTTTATGCCACTATTTACTTTGATTATTTATAAATGTAATAAATTATATGTTTCTAGAAGTGAATCATGTATGGAGGATTTATAAGACATCTTTTATTAATATTATTGAATAATTAGTTTATAATATAGTAGAAAACATGCATTCTAATTCAAAAATATGTGTTCTATTAGTTATTTTATTTTCATAAATCTATATAACACTAATCATTAACATGTCATTTGGAATAATATATTGTGTTACCTTGTAATTATGGATGTGTATCAAATATTATATATTCAATTTATTGGTTTTCTTTAACAAATATAAGAGTGTAGGTTTGAGGTGTCTCATAGAATGTGTTCAATAAATTATTTTTATTATGTTTTATAATTTAGTGTAATTTAAAAAGATAATGTTTTTATAAAATCTTTTGGTTTTTTTGTTTCCAAAAATATGGATAATGTTATTTATTGGTTTATTTCAGATGTGGAGATTGTTAGTATTTTTTTTATTATTTTAAAATTATAATACCTCATAAATATCATTCTTATTAATGTAAAAATTTTGTTAACAAAAATGTGTAACTATATTATTTAAATATTATTTAAATTTTAATCAAGTTATTTATTTGTTTTATATTCAATATTTATTATGTGATGTTTAATTCTATAATAATAAATTTAATTCATTTATTTTAAGTTTTTTTTATGATAAACTATTTACCCTTATGAGGAAGTTTGTTTTACTTCTATACACGTCTGGTTCCCCTTTACATTGAAATTAATTTTTCCTTTAAAGATATATATATGACAATAATTTAGAAATGATTTACCCTTACATGAAATCACCATTATTAAAAATCACAAATACATGATTTATGCTTATACATTTAATCTTAAATGAATCAATTTAAAATATATTTACATGAAATTTATTCTTATCGATTTTTCACACTTATGAAATAAAGACTTACATAATTCTTGTTAAGGAAAAATATTCCACCAAAAAATTCATTCTTAAGAAAATATTATGTTTATTGAAAATCATGATTATGGTGATTCACAAAATTATAATTACACAGTTTAAATAGATTAATATAATTCTTATGATACTCCAACATCTTTGGATTTCAATATTATTATTTTGTGAAATTTTTGATGGTTTAATTTTTCATATATATTAATTTTAATAAAATATATACATTATAACAACTATATGGGAAGTGTTTTAATATATTTATGTAATGAATAATTGAAAGAAGTGTTTTTCATAATACTTTTTATATTTTTATTCAAACATGATGATATTATTTCCTTGTTTATATTTTTTAAATTATTGATAGATATGATTGGATTCCTTGAATCACTATTGTGATCATGAAGATTTGACAGTTTATGACAATGGAATTAGTCAATGAATATTTTTTTAACTTTTAATCAATGGAATTCACTATGTACATGAGTTACAAACACATAATTATTATGGGATGTTATTTTTCTACTATGACTATTGTACTGTAATGTTATTAGGAAGAATATTCAATTATAATTTTTTGTTATCATGTGACAATTCCATTATATTCATCATTTAATTCATGGTTCCAATGTTGTATTATTTTTTTTTCATTTTTTTCATTTTAATCAGTTTATGATTCTCATAATTCAAATACATTTGGATTTAGTTATAACAATTAAAAAAATATTTTTATTTGGTTGTAATTATATATAAATGTTCTTGTTCTTGGTTTTTCTTTGGTTACCTCTTAGTCTTGTATTTAAATAAATGAGAAACCCCAAGTATAGGTTAGGATACCACGATGATTGTACTTCAAGAAGAATATATGACTTTTTGGAAAGGAATTGATAGGTAATATGAGATTTTATAGGAAAACAGCTCTAGGGTGGACTAAAGAGTCATCCATGAATATTTGATTCACTATGTGGGTTTGCGTTTGATAAAGACTTATGGATGTACTTTGAACTATGTCACCAAGGGAGGGGTGACTTTTGAGTATGGATTTGGATGATGAAACAATGTAATGAAATAATGGATAATTTAGAGTAAGAAACTAATACAAGTATATTATCATGTAAAAAAATTCTTATGGGTATTTATTAAGATTAGAGTACAATATTTAAGTTGTATATCATTGTTGCCAAATCTATTAGCAATGTGTCTCTATAAGGAATCGATAAACCTTGTTTGGATAATCTATATTGAATATAACATTTTAACTCACTGTTCTAGTTAGATTACTAATATTAGTTAAGGTCAATATGTTTTTATGTTTGGAGAAATTCCCTATATTTTGAAAATGGTTATATAGAATTTCATGAATTTTGATAGAGTTATGATCCTAATTAAGTTTTTTAAACTTTAATCCATTTTTTATTATGATGGGTTGATTGATATGATAGATGGATAGAGGAAGAACATATTATTTGAGAAATAAATAGAGGGTATGGGACATTGATATTATTTCAATTAGGTATAATTAATCAGACTACATGAGGTTATTCCCAATATTATGATTGTTGGGTTATTAACCTATTATAACCCATTCACAATTATCCCTGAAAAACTGAATATGACATACTTACCTATGCATATTGATATGGATGTGGTGAGATATTAATCCCCTAAAGTTTTTTTGTGATATCACATTAATCATTCTGGATTATGTATTGTGGTATGTAATTATCCTTGTTTGATTATGAGGGGTACTGACACATTTAATAATACTTTAGTGTTTTTAGTGATAACACATTCTCATTAGAGGTGTTTGGTGATACCTCACTCTCTTATATTATATATTTTTAGTGATATCACATTAAACTATTTTTTCTATATTTGATGATAGCACATTCACATAAATGTATCACTAGTGGTTTTGTTTCATTCCCTTATACTCATGTGATAGTAGTGATATCCCATTTATATAGAAGAATTCTAGTGACATATTATTCATATATATTTGTTATCTATTGTATTAGCATGTTATTCTTATTTTATTAGAAGTGATCATGAGATTGTAATCCATAATTATGTGATTGTGGTGATAACCCATTTACATAAAAGATGTATGATGAAATATCATTCATAGATTTTATATACAATGAGTTATTTTGACCTGTTGAACAAACAATTTTATTAATAATGATATTCTGATCCCCATGTCTATTATCTTTTGTGGTGATAACCTAATCACCTTCTTTGGTGGTATGATCAAGTGTATATGAATATGATTATAGGACTTGTGGATGAAAGAATGAGATGTCTATTAGAGTGGATTATTACGAAAAAAATAGTTTGATGAGTGTATATATAAATTTATTAAAACAATAATTTCATTTATATTATATAATACCATATTTTTTATTATGGAAGTCATTTGTTGTAGACCACAATGTTTTATTCTCGCACCCTATATGTGAATCAGACTCTACATGTAGATATATTAGTGGGAACATATTTTATAAAACATAAATAGTACCAGTGAGTGGGATATAGGATCTTAGTGTGATTATGTTGATAGTTATCAAGTCAGTATAGGAAATGTGTTTGGGTTAGTAACACCCTGATATTTTTTTAAATTATTTTTTATTCAAATTAAGTTTTTTGGATATTTTTCTTTACATGAAACAATAAATTTAGCTTGAGTTACCTAAAACTACATGTTAATATTGTGTTATTCAAAACACCACATTAATATTTAACTATATACAACACTTTGTTATCTTGTGTTACACATGTCGTTGAGTTTCAAAAAAACCAAGATATATTATTAATATTTTTTACACCAGATCATTTTAATATATCTGTTGAACCTAGATATATGAATGTATATCTATAATTTTTTAAAATTATGTGTAGTGGTTTTAAATAAATAAATCAAATTAATAAATGTTATTTTCATTCTATTAATTCTCTATATATTGTGAAAACTTATTTCCATGAAAACTATTCAATTTATTTAATTTCATGAACCCTAATAAAAATAATTTTTCAAAATTTTAGGAAATAAATTGTTTAAAAATAATTTTTTGGGAATTCATAATGTAAAAATTATCTTAGGGTGTTTTTTGAATTTTTCTGAAAAGATACATTTTTTGACAAATATTGTAAAATATGGAATTTTAATTTGAAATCATATTTTAAAATAAATTTATAAATAGTGAAATTTTATTATAATTTTTTTAAAATGTATAATTATGTTAATTATACATCTTATAATCCAATTCTGGTAATTTATTAAATATCATTTGGAAATAGGATATTAAAACATTGTAAAATTTTGATCAGTTTATCTTTAAAAACATGTTTTCTCATCACGCCTATGAGATCAGTAATAAATTAATTTTTCTAGTTTTGAAAATGGAATGTGGGATATTTTATTTTTTATTTAGAATAAAAATAATTTATATTACCTAATATGTTAAACATAATTTTTTTGAAAATTTATATTTAACACAGAAAAAATATAATTAATATATTTAAGTTAAAAATGGGTGTCCCAAGGGGTTAAACTAGAATGATAATAGTGAAAATGTCAAAGAACATATTTAAATTTGATTGAATTTGATTATTTTTTTCATGAAAAGTAATTTCTCTAAAATATGTAAACTAGATGAACATTACATTGAATATGACTCATATAATATGTTATGTAAAATGTCAACAAATGTACATTTATTACTTTTAATATCTATATATCCTTGGGAAATTGATAAAAAAACCTTTTATATGTATTTAAATTTCATTTTGAAATATAAAAGGGGTTTTTATCATGATAACTGGTTTTATTTTTTTGGATTAAATAATTACATCAAATTCTTTTGAAACTAAAAATAATAATTGTTTAGTAAACCATAATATAATACAAATGATCCTAAAAATATTAAAAGTGATGTAAATTTAGTGAATTATTATGTGGGATTATTTTTGAATATGAATATCTCATTTTAAATTTGTTTGAAAATAATATATTTGAATTACGTCATTATGTTGTTATTTATATATTCAATTTAAATGAATAATGTCAAAATTGAAAATAATGTTATTTTATAATAAATTATATGATATTAAAATATTTACAACTACTAAAAATCCTATATTAGGAAAAACCATGTTTAATGAAAAATAATAATCATATATGTTCCATCAATGAATAAATATTCATTTTCTAATTAATATATTGACCCATAAATAGAAAAAAATCAATTATCATGGTTAATCTTAAATCCGTGTTTTTGACATTATATGTGTTTGTGTTAAAATTAAATTCCAATAATCATTAGATGTATATATATTTTTTTAAAAATAAGATATTATATTTTGAATAATAGTGTCCCAATTATCCAGTATGGATAATTTTATTTTAGTATTTGTGGATAAATTTATTTTTTCGGAAAACTAGTTACCATAATGAAAAACTAAAATGGTGAAAATATATAAACTTAGGAATGAAGGATGAAATTGGTTAAAACATATGTGTAATTTTTTTTGGAGGTGTTTATAGAAAATATAATCCCTGAAAATATTTAATTTACCATTTTTACCCACATTGGGTAAGATCAACCTCCCTATAGTGATACTATTAGGTATTTAAAAAAAATTATACTTCTCAAATATAAAGGCCACTCCCTATCCCCAAATTTTAACACCTTTAACCTATTTTATTACAAAAAAAACTAATAAAATAACATCTAATGTTCCCAAACTCATCCCAAAATCCATATTTTTTTCATAAATCCTATATATGAAGTATTTAGTGAAAACTTATAGAGGATACCCGAAGAAGTGGTAATGATATTCAAAGTGCATCTTTATTTTATTTATTTTTAAAACACCTTAATCTTTTTATTCAGTGATTATATAATAGCCATAGTATATTAAATATAATTATATTTTTTATGTTATTTTCTTTACTTTCAACTAACTCCACATTAATCAAGAGGATTACTAAATCAATATTTGTGTGTACATCAATCTACCCATTCACGAACCAACGTCGTTCATTTTTCCATTACCACTTATCAAGGTCAGCGATAATTATATAATTATTATTTATATACAATATAAATTATATAAATTATGTTATTATGATTCAATAATTTTTGTACCACTCATACCTTTTTTCTTTCAATTTAGTGGGAATATGATAACATTATTTGTGTTTATAATAGACTACTACCTCATGGAGTGATGTCCTTCATTAACTGTATACATTGATTTTTTTTAAGGGCATGTTTAATGAAAATATGTAATATATAAATTACATAAAAATTATTCTATAATTATGATTTATATCATTTACTTTTATGTCTTTAAAACAGATAAGAAAATGAATAAAAAAGTAGTGTTCATCTGTATATACAACATATCGTCTCAATGAACAGGGTTTTTAATTTTCAATCAATAAATTTAATTAATTACTACATATATATATAATTAATATATAATATTTTTACTTCATTTATAATAATTTGGGTATGATTAAACAATGATCAATGTAAGATTAATATGAAATATCAGTTTGAAACATAAGTGAAAAACAATGTAGTTATTTCATGAAATATATCTTTATGGTGTTGTTAATAAATGAGTATTCATTAGTTATAAGAAAACCATATATGGAATTATATATGTTAATATGATTCAATTATATATTTAGTATAAACTTATATTTATTATACAAAAGTTTTAAATCTGTATGAAGGATGTTACGATTTTTGTTAATAGATTTATACCTCACATTTACATTCAATGAATGAAATCCCATATTCACAAAATTTTTATTTTTTATGGTTCATATTCTATCCAAGATCATATCTTATTATAATTATACTTAACACATTTTTTATTAAAATTTCAATTTTCAAACCTCTCATTCATGGGGTTTATATATAAATTGTTAAAAAAACATTATATGTTTTTATTCTCAATTTTATTATTTTAAACACACAACATGTTATACAACTATATTATTTCATGATGATTATATAAAGAACCATCTATGTATAATATTGTTATTTAATCATCCTCATGAAATTTTCAGTTTCATTTTATTTTTTTCCTTTATAGATATTATGATTTAATGTCGCCAAAATGGTAAATATTATACGTTATAAAATCATTATTTATAGGGATTGTTTATGATTGAGTCTCCAATTTTAAAATATCATGATCTAACTCACAATAATTTTCGTCCAATACTTATTCATGATAACTTCATGTAATGATACAATTTCCATTCTTTACTAAATGAAATCATTAAGAAAATATTTTTAAAGAAATATGACTTTATTTCTATAATTGCATGGAAATTTGTTTTCTTATAAAACCATGTTTTTTAAATATGTTTTTTAAAAATTTTTATTAGTCATTATTTGGAATAATGTATTTTTACAAATATTTATTTTTTATATTTTTTTGACACAAATCTTATTTTTAATATCCAACATAATTATTATTAGGATTTCACCCAAAATGTGAATGGAATAATCATTTTAATGTCTATGGAATGAATTATATTTTATGATGTCATCACCAATAGTTTATTTTAATATACATTTATAATTTTATAATTTTAATATCAAAGAAAACAGTTTTATGTTTTAAAATTCATTTTCCAATTTGAATGGATATGTTCCTCATGAACAGTTTTAAATTATATTTAGAAAATATTTTCTAGATAAGTTTACATATGTTGGTGTTAATTGTGACATACATAGGATACGATCCAATTATACGATTGATATTATTTCTCAAAATGATTTGATTTTCTTCTAATGGTGTTTTTATAACCATTTTCTCGTACACTAGTTATACCATGATGCAATGATTATGAAAATTGGTTGTTTAAATAGGTTGTTCTATGATGAAATTATTAGTAAACCTGTCACTTTATCAAAGGTTCTAATATGATGAAATGTCTATGATACCCATTTAATGGGTTATGATATGATGAATTTTTATGATATTTTGGAACAAAATAATACTCTTTTTATTATCTGATGGGTGGGAACTATATCCCCCTCTAATGAATTGGGTAATGATTTATAACTCATGAGATATACATGGATGCAATGATGTGTAAACTAGGTTCAATATGATAGGACTATAATGGCTAGTGAATTTGGTTCAGTAATGAAGGGCATGAATGGTGATTGAACCTAATTCTGTAAAGTACTTTTTTCACTATAACGACCATTTGAGTGAACCTTGACTAAAATGGAATTTATTTCAAATGATTATATTTATTCCAAAAATTCTATGTTTTATACCAATACAATGGGCACATAGATCATGTTAATTTATTTTCTTATGATTCAAGATTTTTTAACTAGAAAACATTATTCCATGATTCATTATTATGATCTTTTATAATAAGGGTATAGTTTTCAAATGTTTTTCTCATATACTCATACACTTATGCTCATGTTATGTGTCACGAACCGAATCTGATCGCCACCGAAACCGGCACCATTCCTAGACCGTGACAAGTCTCGAAGGGTGTTCCTGATTCCCATAGGCTGGCACAGGTGCCCGGGTATCCTTAAATGGGAGTTGTGAAATATTTACCCAAGTTTATAAACATAAAATAACAAATGAATCCAATAAAACAAATCTGGATTTTTCAAACCAAACAATGCTTTACAAAAAATTAAGAACTAAATTGCATATTATAAAACTACTCACCAGAACTATAACAAAGGTAAAAATCCAAAAATGAATAGCCCAGGAACCTTAAAATGGAAAGAGGCATCTTCCTCAATCCATATCCACAACACCATATCATGAATGACTAGTGAAAACCCGAACTGTTGGCATAGAAGTTGTACCCCAAATTGTGACAAAAAAATAACCAAGTATTCTTACACCCAAGGGTGTAAGTAGGGTGTGAGAAAAACCCCCTTAGGATACCACCACTATGAGATTCAATGAGATAAATATTAAATGATGAAAAGCATGTAGGTTTTGAAAAAAAATGTAATTTCTAGTTACAATTTCTAAAACATGAAACTAAAAAAATTAGTTTTCATGTGGGATAATTTAAAGAATAAACACTTTTAAAATAAATTCAAAATATAGTGAGTTATTCTAGACAAATATATGGTATGCTGATTGTAAGTATAAAGGATCTAATGATCACAAGAAATAGGAAATAACCCCTAGGCTCTGGCTAGCTGTGGGTCCCAGGTACCTTGTATCTCGGTGAGAGTAACCACAAAAAATACCCATTCTCATGGTTGAGCCACTAGTAGGGAACATACCCCTAACATAGTGGTCCCCAATCATTATCATAATATCATAGTAAGAGTTGTAAGCACCAATATTTCTAAGTGAAACTATGTCCAAACCCCACGGATTCACTAGCATACTAGTACACGTCCACCCACTTAGATACCCGAGTTTTATCATTTTTCTAAAACAAGTTCAAAAAGCTAATAAATATTGTTTTCACATGAAAATATCACTTCCACATCACACATTAACCAAATAACCCCATGTACATCAAATAAGTCACAGATTCCACTACTCATTCAAATGCATTTTTAAATTAAACTCACACACAAATAGCCCACAACACTTTTTGTATAAATTTCACAATCCAACACATCATTTAAAAATTTTATAAAGTACCTCTAAATATGATAAACATAACATAACAGCACACTAATATGTTTTATAAAACCCTTTTTACAATCAAAATCCATTTTTACATCGCACTCACCAAAACGCCAACATCACGCTCACTCCTCTTTCACATTTCAGTAATTCCATTAAAAGTTTTTAAAAAACATTTCAAGAGGATACACATCACATGATAGAACTATTCACATTTAAAATGGTCCATTTGAATGTATAAAGAATCCAAAATAGATTTCCAATATTGTTTCACATCTTACATAAATCATTAAACCATTCAGAACTTTTATAAAACAATTCTAAAGAGTGTACCAAAGCTATTCACATAAAACCCATTTCAAAACTGTATTTCAAGGAAAAAATCACACCAATGAAATTTAAAAACAGAATTTTCATCCACAAAAACATTTATTTAACTACCCCCAAGTGTTATACAAACACCTAAAACAATACCACAAAATATCCAGATGAAAAGTAAACATTTTGAAAATCACTTTCAAAAAGTTCAATTAGGTTTTACACATTAAACCCATAAAAAAACATATTTCAGACATAATGGAACACCAATACTCTACTAAATCAGAATTTTCAGCCCAAACAAGATTTATTAAACCAATTTCATATGTTATAAAACACACCAAAACAATACCCAAAGGGTTACACATGAAAAACACCCAATTTTAAGATAAAATGAAACTATATAAATAAATTCATAACCAAATCCAACATAAACTATTTTTTCACCACACACAGAAAATTATGAACATGAATAATAATTAATTCAAGAAAAATTACTCATTTATAAATTATTACACATGGTATCACCTACCTTTTATGTCGAAACCCTCAAAACATGGTGTGAAACATCAACTGTACAACCACCGCACCTCATGGAAGAAAAATCCAGCCCTAGACCACAATATTTGACCAACAATCCACCAAAGAAAACCCTAGGTTCTAACCACAATTTCTGGACATGAGGAACTTCAAGAAAGGATGAATGAAACCCTAAAGAAGGGGTAGAAATCAATGAAAGAAACACTTACTTGAAACACCTTGAATCGAACGAACCAAATACACCAAAATTTGAATATCCAAGAAAGAAAAACAGATATGGAGGCTCTAATGGGGTTGAGATGGTCTTGTGGGGACTGAAATGGGGTGAAAAAGAGTGAAAATTAAAAGATTTATGAAAGAATCATTATACCTTCTCAAATCAGTATGATTTGAAGAACCCTAAGAAGTTTTTCCATACACCGCGAGGCAAATGAGATCCAGAGTTGAAAAATAAATAATGGGGATGAGGATCGGGATTTGGGAATATGGTGGGAGGTGGAATAATAGTAATACTTTAAAAAATGTGTTTGTTATTAAAGAATTAAAAAACAATTTAAAACTAGAAGTGGCTCACGAGTTGGCCTAGTTGCAAATTAATTCACTCAAACCCAAAATTGTAATGGGTTGAAAAAGTGTGCAAATTAATATGGTGATTTTGATAGCTCATAAGAAAAAAAGTGGGAAGTGAAATGGATGAAAACATTTAAAAAATGGAGATATAAATGAAAAAAAAATTATTTTTAAATCTGGAATTCGGCTCATAGTTTGGCCCAAGTTTTGAAAACCCTTCATTTACACCAAAATTAATGGAAAACCCCAAAAATAACGAAAGAATGGAAATTTAATGAAAAATAAATTTACAAGAAGTCATGGATGTGACAATTCTCTCCACCATAAAACATCCGGTCCCTAGAAAGCCTTAGAAAGGCCAAATACAAAAACCAAACCCAACTGATAAACCAAGAAGTAATTCTTTGCCAAGATTCTACCCCAAAGGCCAAAATACCTCTAGTGATCATTTAAGGTAGGATTACTCTCGCAACCAAAACATACACAACTTTCCTAAAACAATCATGCACATTTAGGCTTAGCCCAAATGAAAACTCCTCAAACAAAATATGAACAAAACTCAATCAATTTACTTAAACAAACAACAACATCGAACAATGTTAAACATACCCTACTATAACTAAACCATTGGGCACTCTCCAATCTCAATGTTTACCCAAGGAAGATATAGGTAGTTCGATTTCTCTGAATTATAATACCTACTTCCAAGACAAGACCATGGGGAAAAAATCAGAGTTACTCATATTAAGAGACATAAATGGGCTCCCCACCATAAGAGACATCTTAAATTATTTCCCGAGACCGAATCAGGAAAGTAATCGGGGGAGGCCCGAATAGACTCCATAGTACAAGGGGTATACATCCATTATAGATTTCTAAAATAATATGCATGATACCAATGGGGGGTCCCCCCACCACAAGAACAAACCATCTTAACCGACCAGCATGGGCCGACATGAAAAGACACCAAATATTTAATGATTTGGGAAGGCTTCATGGTTAGTCCATATGGTTTTGGAAAACATGCACTAACTGTGCAGATCATTCTTTCCACACCACTTCCTAGAACATGGTCACTACTAATCGTGCACAAACCGCATTCTCATCCTCCCTAGACAAATTTCAATACTTTCTCCAATGACTCAATTGAAAACAGGGGGAGATATTGGGTGATGACATGGGTACAAGGCCCTCTACATATTTCCACCGAATGAGAACAATAGATGAAAGATGACGAAACCATAGGTTTAAACTCTTCCTATCTTTCATAATGAGGATCAGACATTGTACAAGGGTTTAAAAGACACTGGGGTTTCCCCAGACTACACGCCAGCTTCTCTCCGAGACCAACGGCTAGAGCTCAAAATATTGAAGCATCATCAGCCTCATAGTTACGCTGTTGAAACACCTTTGTGGAACTTCTTCTTTTGGTGCCACAAACAACTACACCGTATACACCTATGGCTTCACCAAGACATAACACACTCCATAACACAGTTTACTAAAACCCGAAATTTCAATAAAACAAGGGATTAGAATATTAACAAACATCACACATTGTTTCATTGGGTGAGAAACATTAGAAGGGAAGGACACATATAACACCTTCCTCTAAGATAGAGTATTTAATGTTTTTCCATGGGATACATGCTCCCAACATAATAGAGAACCTCAACGGATTGTGAAACCTTCACCTTTATAGTCAAATGAGCACACAACAACACATTGAGTCACCAAACAAGATCTTTTCGATTGATAGAAACAATAGATGGAACATGACCTTATGCCAAGTTCATAAAAAACAGACAAGTCCAAAAAGTGGACACAATAACCTATCAGGACCAAAAAACCAATATTGGTGGTTTAACAAGAAATCTTGCTTCAAAGAAACTATGATGAACCTAGAGGCCCTCTTAGAAACCATTGAGACGCTCATCCACACTAAAAACCTCCAGAACACTTCCACCTTCGATGAATCGGGAAACATAAGAAACTAAGGTCAATTTAATCCTTCCACAAGCACTATCCCACTACAAGAGGATCCAAAAATCAAAGAAATTATTGGGTGTATACTCAATCAACAAATATCTATAAAATTTTACTTATATTGATCAACTAGATGATTTTCCAATGGTGAAACAATATGAGTTGCACTTCAGTTGTGCGTTAACCATTAATGGGGGCGTACCTTATCCAACAAGAGAACCCAAAGACCCAACCAAGCAGGTCCATTGGTCAAAAAAATCCACAAAACAGATCCTAACACATGTAGGGAACCACCATAATGGTGTCCCAAATCCTATCTTAGAAGAGGGTACTAACTGGTCCTTCTACCCAACTTGTCATCCAAACACAAACCCAAAACACGGTTCGAACAAGAGGGGTTCATGGAGTCAAAACATCCCATGAAATAAAAATTTCCCAAATATACATTTTAAACATCATCCCAAACAATTCAACAAGACATCATGTTTTTCTTCATAAACATCTCTTTGAAAACAAACGGTTCAGCGGTTAGCGTATCCACCAATGGTACCCCATTGGCCAAAGACATGCATGTTTATGTGCCACACCGAGAACCCTCCACATATCCGTCTGGACACCTATCTAGTCATGCCATAAACCATCCATCATCCCATATAACCCCATGGATGTGGTATCTCATGAAAATTACCATTGATAAAATAAAAATTCATTCCACATTTCAAAACCAGAATTGTTAACCAACACATCGATTTTCTCAAAACCGCTAACCACAAGATCAAAATACCAATTTATATCTTAAAAAACATTTCAGAAAGACTCAAACATTTATAAAAGAACTCAATTTCATGTTATTCACTTAACTTTTAAAACATCTCATCCCATTAAAACAGCATTTGATTGTTTAGAAAACACTATTGGAAACACTTCTTCAAAACAAAGTTTAATATAGTTCCTTATTTCAAAAGAGGTATAAGAACAACATTTTTCAATTTCAAAATAACTATGAAAATTCAGTTCCACCATTTCATAAATAAAACCACTCACTCATTATTTTAAAATCATTTCTCAATAATATTTTTCTTCTTAAAACCAAGTCACATTCCAACCAAAGTTCCATGATTTCAATACTAAAGAACAGAAGACAATACGAGAGGAAACTAGTTTCGGTGGGTGACTTTGACATATGGTTGGTGGACATATTCTAATCAATTCACTGTCTTAGAGAGTGCTCTAGAGAATATCCTTGGCTCCATATGGCTTTCCAGGACCTGCGAGCTCACGAAGACCATTAACCATCTCTCTTTTAATTTCCCCTAATCATCAATACACCAAGAAAACCAAAGGACTCAGTATGGTCCCGACTTCCCCTGGAGACTTGAATCCCCCCAAGAGGTGTGTTGATCATCCACACTACTCATAACCAAAATTCCAAGTCCTGAAAATCCTAAATCTAGACTATCCTGACTTTTCCACAAATAACATGACCCAAAGAGAGCGAACCTCATCTAGTAACTTTTTGTTATGAACCAAATCTGATTGCCACTGAAACCGGCAACAATCCCAGACCGTGACAAGGCCCAAAGGGCGTTCCCAATCACCAAGGGCTGGCACATGTTCCCGGGTATACTAAAATTATAATTGGGAAAGATTTACCCATGTTTTTAAACATTAAACAAAAAATGAATCCAATAAAAAGAATCTGGATATTTCAAACCAAACAATGATTTACAAAAATTCAGAACTGAATTGCATAGTTTAAAACAACTCACCAGGACTATAACAAAGGTACAAAACAAAAAATGAATAGCCCAATAACCTAAACATGTCAAGTGGAATTTCCCTCAATATATCTCCACAACACCACATCATGAATGACCAGTGAAAACCCGAACTGTTGGCGCATAATTTGTACCCAATCCTATGAAAACAAAAATAACCAATTATACTAACACCCAAGGGTGTATGTAGTGTGTGAACCAAAGCCTAGTAGGATACCACCACTAAGAGATCCCATGTGATTAACACTCAAAGACGAAAAGCATGCATGTTTTCCAAAACATGAAATTTCTAGATACAATTTCTAGAAGATGCAACTAAAAAATTAGTTTTTAAGTGGTCTAATTTAACGAATCAACACTTTTTAAAAAAATTCAAAAGCTACTAAATTTTTCTATCCAAATATTTCGTATTCCAACGGTACATATAAAGTATCTAATGGGCAGAAGAAATAAAAAATAACCCCTAGGCACTAGCTAGATATGGGTCCCAGGTACATCGTATCTCGGTGAGAGTAACCATAAATAAATATATGTTCTCGTGCATTTGCCACTAGTAGGGAACATACCCATAACCTAGTGGTCCCCAATCATCGTCATTATAGTTTAGTTAGAGTTTTAATCATCAATCTTGCAATGTGAAACAGAGGCCAATCCCCATGGATTCCCTAGCATACTAGTACACATCCACCCACCTAGATACCCGGGTTTTCCCTTTGTGATCAAACAAGTTAAACATGCCATGAAATATATTTTTCACATGAAAATATCACTTCTACATCAAAAATTAAACAATAATCCCCATGTACATCAAACAAGTCACAAATTACACTTTTCATTCAAATGCATTTTGAAATTAAACTCACGCCAAAATAGCCCACAACACTTTTTGCACAAATTTCACAATCCAACACATCCTTTAAAAACATTATAAAGTCCCTAAAAATATGCTAAACATCACATAACAACCCACTCACTTTTTTCATAAAATGATTTTTATAAACAAAATCCATTTTTCACATCTCAATCACACAAACAACCGACGTCACATTCACACCTCTTTCAAATTTCAGTAAATCCATTAAACATTTTTATAAAACATTTCCAAGAGGATACACATAACATGACAGATCTATTAACATCTAAAACAGTCCATTTGAAATTATAAAAAATCCAAAATAGTTTTCCAAAATGTTTTTACCTCTTACATAAATCATTAATCCATTCAAAACTTTTATAAAGCAATTATAAAGTGTGTACCAAATCTATTCACAAAAACCCCATTTCAAAACCATATTTCATGGAAAAATCACAGCAATGAAAATTCAAAACAGAATTGGTAGCTCCAAAAACATTTATTAAAATACCCCCAAGTGTTATACAGACACCTCAAACTATACCACAAAATATCCACATGAAAATCCCATGTTTTCTAAAATCACATTCAAGAATTTCAATAATGTTTTATATGTTAAACCTATAAAAACCTCCATAAAACATAATGGCACACCGATACTCTACCAAATGAAAAATTTCTTCCCATACAATATTTACTAAACAAATTTTATATTTTATAAAACACACCCGAACAATACCAAAAGGGTTACAATGAAAAACACCCAATTTTAAGTTAAAATGATACTATAAAAAATTCTTAACCAAATCCAACATTGACAAATTTTTCACCACACAAATCATATTAGTAACATTCATAAAATGTAATTCAAGAAAACTAACTCATCTAGATATGATTTCACCTGTAATCACCTACCTTTTATGTCAAAATCCACAAAACATGGTGCGAAAAATCAACTTTCCCACGGCTGAACCTCAAGGAAAATAAATCAAGTATTAAACAACAATATTTGACCAAAAAGACACCAAATCAAACCTTTAGGGTCAATCCACAACTTTTGGACATGAGGAACATCAAGAAAGGGTGAATGAAACCCTAAGGAAGGGGATGAAATCAAGGAAAGAAACACTTACTTGAATAATATTGAATCAAACGAACCAAATACAACAAAATTTGAATCTCCAAGCAACCAAACCTCATATGGCAGCTCTAATGGGGACGAGAAGGTCATTTGGGGACAGAAATAGGGGTAAAAATGAAAATTAAAATATTTATGAAAGATTCGACATACCTTCCCATATCTGGATGATTTGAGGAACCCTAGGAAGTTTTTCCCTATGCCGTGAGCCAAATGAGGTCCAATATAGAAAAATGATTAATGGGGACTAGTCTCGGAATTTGGGCTTCAGGTGGGAGGTGGAATCACGAAAATACAGTAAAAAATGAGTATGTTATTTAATAATTAATAAAACAATTTAAAACTAGAAATGGCTCATGTGTTGGCCCAATTCTAAATTAATTCACTCAATACCCAAATTCTAATTGGTACAAAAAGGATCCAAATGGACATGGTGATTTGGATAGTTCACATGAGGAAATGCGTGAAGTGGAATGGATTAAAAATGTCAACAAATGAATGAGTTATAAAAGAAATAAATTTTATTTTTAAATATGGAATTGGACTCACGATTTGGCCCAAATTTTGAAAACCCTCCATTTCCAACAAAATGAATGGAAAACCCCCAAAATAAAGAAGGAATGAAAATATAATGAAAAATAAATTTAAAAGAAGTCATGGATGTGACATTATGTTTATGTATCTCTTTTTTTTACCCTTACTGGGCATCTATGATCACCTTTTCTTATGTATCCATTCACGAGGTTTGGAAGATTTTTATTTTGAAGGATATTTTTAATAAGGTTTTTTTATGATAATTTCTATGGGGGATAATTTATCTCACTTATTGACATGTTTTTTTGTGTCCAAGTTTCAAAAGGAATTAAACTATTAGGTCTATTAGGAGAGTATTATTTATAATGAAATTCATATTCATAAAGAATGATGTAATATCTATGTATCACAATACTGTGTCTCTATAGATTTTGTTAATTGAATTTTTATCTCATTTGTATGTTGGATATGATC
The DNA here is from genome assembly GCA_963277665.1 of Viscum album. NCBI lineage: Eukaryota > Viridiplantae > Streptophyta > Magnoliopsida > Santalales > Viscaceae > Viscum > Viscum album. The sequence continues at coordinate 1,368,168,881 of OY728119.1, forward strand.
AACCAGTATGAAAATTTGAATTGATGTAAGAAAATATAACTAGCATGTGTTTAATTTTTATAAACAATAAGAGATTTTAGGATTTTATGACATACCTTCAATAAACAATATGTATATTCTAAAATGATATTATTTCCATTTTTTTAAATTTATTCTATTTTTTATTTTGTATAGTGGAAGTGAGAGTAAAGTCTCCACAAATTGTATTATTAGACCCACAACACCTACTAGAATCATCTGGCATATATGGAGGAACACTGGAGGTTATGTGGTAGCACTGATATTATCACTATTCGGGTTGATCAATAAGGGGAAATAAATATTGGTGTTATTGAATTACATTCATTATTCTTATAATTTGGTATATTCTCGATGGAGATAGAGTTGGTTATACAATGGATCTTGACCTAGATGAGACATCAAGGTGACTTTTGAATTTGGAATTCATGGGGTTATTTGAGTTTTATATTCCAGTTTTGAGATCAATTTTATTTATGTGATTTAGAGTTTATTTTGAATGATTAAATTAAAATTGTATGAATTTATTTTGATAGGTCTTAAGGATCATTTATGTGATTATGATTTTGGGGCCTTTAAAAGGGGTATAACGTTTAAGTTACACTTATAGAAAACACTAGGTAGATAGTGGGAGGATAGAAAGTGCTTGAGGGCTTGAGAAGAAGGAAATGTGATCTGGGGGTAAAACTGAGTACATGGTGGCCCAGTCCCAGGTATATCTAGGCCCATGTGGTGATTTATAGGTTGTAAAATTGGCATTTTCCTTTCTAAATCAATTTATCTTCCTTATCAACCATTTCAAACAACATTATTATTCTGACCCTGACCCCTCTAAAATATTATTTAACACTTTCTTCCATACCATATAGACCAATTCATATGATTGGATATAATGGGAATATTCACTACAACTTACTTTAGTGATCTCCAAACACATTTTAGATATCTTCAATACATGTTATGTTTACCCAGTTCAAAACTAAAACTATAGTGTGGAAAAGAATTTCACTTGGGAATGAATTTCATAATTAAATTGGTAAAAACAACATTTCTAACATAAAATAGATAATTTATTTTAATATAGGTAATGAATTTATTAATTTACATGTGTGAATTGGGTGAGGATGTCATAAAGAACGAGTGATGAAATTTTTTCATAGAATAGGGGAATATAAATGAAAACATTACGAATATCGGGGCTTTATAAATTGTACAATGAGATTATTGTTTATATTTTAGGGAACCTACTTTATTCTAGGCTTCTAATCATGAAGGATTAATAGGGAGAGTCTTAACTTTTTTTATAGTTCCTTTTGATGTTTTTTATCTATTCATTTTATTGCAATTTTTTTAATTAATGATGAATTTTCCCTAGATGAAACAATATTTATTTCTAGTTAGAAGCGAATCAAATTAATTATAGACATCCTATTATGATTATTCAATCTTCTGACTACTAAATCTATTTCCATGTGTTTTTTAAGTAAATTCAAGTTAGGACTATGAGTTGATGATTGATTTAATATGAAAATATTTCCATTTTTCAATAAAAATATATATGTTTATACATATTGAGCCACATGTTAATTTAATTTAATGTTTGTATAGATTGGTATACATATTTATTTTGTTTATGTTTGTATATCGTGGATCATAGGATGTAATAAAAACACTGTGTATCGAATGATAAAATCCTAGAAAATGGTAATCATGTGTCAACGGTCTTGAATCAGGGTGATCAAATTGAAAAAATATGCTGATGATGACCACGAATCAACAAAGGGTGACTCCTTCCATTGTAATTTTTTTAGGGATCATAGGGATGATATGAAGTTTTTTTATGGAAAAGCGGCCTCTAGTTAATAACCAGAGGGATCATATGAAGAAGTAAGGGATAAAAATTTATATTCATATAGATAGTCCCCTGAAGCCAGGTATGATCCTCAATAGGGCCTATAAAAGATTTTTTTGATGAATTTAGGCATGCCAGAAGTAATGAGGGTCCATGAGGATAAATATTCATGTTGGATTCTTGAACTGTGCATTGTTTCTTAAAAGATGAGTATTTAAGAATAGTATTCATACCGTAGATCCATTTGTTAAAGATGGGTGTGGTATACAGTGACATCAAATAAAGGATATCAAATCCAATCAGATATTTGGATTATGGGTCATATAAATAATGACTAAAAAGTATAAACTAAGGATTATGGGTTGGGGAAGACATGTTGGTGATGATTTTGAATCACACAAGGCTGTTGTAATCCAATATGATGTGTACAGGGATCCCAACGATTAGAGGTCCATTTTGATATTCGATGAAACAACGTGTTTAATGGTTTGAAGTTATTCTATAAGATCAAAGGGAAGGCATGCATATTAGTGAATAGGTTCCCTTACACACTTTCATGCTCATTTATATGGGACATGATATATTTTATGTTATTCATACACTTGATAAAGGACGTCGAGTATGGATAAAAGGATATAAAATGTGTGTTCCAAAAAACTAGATACAATTCATTTTGTATCTCAGAAAATGGTGCATTCCTTTAATGGTCTTGAAACTATGACTATATATCATTAAATATAGGTTCATCTGATGAGGACCACAAAAATGTTCACGAACATATTGGGAATAATTAATTATCATAGTGTTACCAAATTTATATATTTATAACATGAATCAAAACAACCACAATACTAGAGTGTAGAATAGGATATGAAAGTCTATTGTCATTCCCACGTGGATAATGTTGGACAAAATATAAATTTAATAATATAAACCTAATATTATTACAATATGCTAAAAGTGAATGTATGCTACTGGGAATGTGATTGGTGAAGAATATGGATAAAGAAAATAAAAAAAGGGTGGAAGGAAGTAATTAAACCCAATTAATGGAATAATAAAGAATATAATAATTATTTAACCAATATCTAGTCATCAGAATCAATTAATAGAGTGGTCAATTGTTATGGAAAACAATCTCTATTATATACTCTCTATTTATCTTGGTTAGTTACTTTATATTTCTTGGAATCGATATCTAGAAACTAGGTTTAATCGTTGGGAAGAGAAAACCTCAATTCTCATGGATAAATATAAAATTCTATACCTAAAATAAAACAAATCAATTCAATCTAATAAAGAAATGGTTATGCTCAAATAATGAAATAAATTAAACCCACATCCTGAAACTGCTCATAATGTCCATGAAAAAAGGAATCAGGGAAGGGATAGAATTGAAGAACAATTATAAAATCCCAACAAGAATTTCAATAAAAAATAAAATAACATATACATTTAATCCCTACTCGTCAATCACACCACATAATAAAGAAAACATTCCCTTGTTCTATCCATATGAGGGTGAGAAAAAATAATAAATAAAAACATATTGAAGTATGGTGAATAAGGGATACACGGTGGTTCACATCACTTGGAAATGGTCATCTAGCATCGATGATCCCTCCCCCTCCATTACAGAAGTAGGCGTATTACTCAATATGTAAGGATTTATATAAAACCCATAGTAGCCAGCATCATAATTTTTTAGTTTCCTAAATGATTCATAGTGTTATAATTTACATTGGATGTAATCTATGTATCCGTTGAATTCAGTATAAATTTCCAGGTCTAGAACATTAACATCATGTATAATGTAAAAAACATGTAATGGATATTCAAAGTGTGTAAAATTCCATGACTTTAAATGTATGTATTTGACCATCTAGATGAAGTCACAGCATGTAATGAAAAAACAAAAAGTGTAAATGTATTCTTCTACTTTCTTATCCCCATAATTTTTCCTATAATTTTTTAATTTGGATTCACAAATTAGGGGTTTCACTTCTTTTTTTAGCAGACCGAATTAAGTTGAATTTATCTTCTATATTATTCTTATTCCACTAATTTTTTTACATAAATGTTTTTTCTCACATAAAATATATAACATGTAAATCATTCAATTAATTCCATCATTATTCAATTATATATAGAAATAAAAAATATTAAAACACAAAAATGTATCTTCTTGAAATAAACTTATTAGTGGATCATTTATAATGAGTTATATATATGTCTTCATGAGAGGATTAGAGTTATAGAACATAGATTTAATGACCATAATGTTTAAATTCATGTGATAATGAAATAGGTATTATGTTGTTTAGGGTCATATAATAATGACCTTATGCTATATAGATTAACATTATACAATTAGGAAAAGATACAGAATGAATTTTATTTCTATATATTGATATAGATAAAAAATATTATTGGACTCTGGGCTAGATCCTTCTTATATAAAGGAAAAAATCATTTAGATCTGGCTTATATGCAAGAAAAATTAGTTTAGATGAATAGTATATTCATTGAAATTTTGAGGTTTAATGAAATATACCATTTTTTTATTCTTATATTTGGCCATGATACTACTATTCAAAATTTTTTTCCACAGTCTCTTTTAAGCTCACATGATTACGAATCATTGTGATAAATAAGAAGCTGTCAGATAATGAAAAACACTATTTTGGATAGGGGATCAAAAAATAGGACATATAATTTGGGGGACCTCTAAAAAAATGGGTATACCAATAAGGGATCCTATATTGAAGATTCCCACAGAAAACCTAACTCATCTCTTTGTAGAGGTCCATTTTTCATCATCTATGTTTTAACATTCCCAATTCTCTAATGGGTTAAATTTTATTTTTAATGTTCTTTAGAAATTGTGAGATACAATTGGGGTGATGATTGAATTGATTAGGTACCAATTTGAGTTAAGGAAATTTATTATTCTAGTGGATAGACAATTTTTTTATTAAAATGCCTCAGGTAATTACATGAATCAATCAACAATATGATTTTTGAATGAAAAATATTAATGAATATCTGGCTTGTTTAATGAAAGAAATAGTGATTAATATTTTTTTAGAAAATGATAATGGGATAATGAAACAAGATATGAGAATCACTATATATCATTAAAATATATAAATGAATCTATAAAAATATATTATTTAACTTCCTTTAGAGATCAAACTGAAATGTGATGAGAGAGATATTTTCACATGATATAAATAATTTTTGTGGGGATTTATCAACATATATCAATGTCATTTGCAAGAAACTATAAATAATACCAACCATAGTGGATGGTAATTATTAAAGTGTACTGTCACCATAAAGACTAAAACATAATGGTTGGAGGGTCATTTTATGAATATTTATGTCTGGGTACAGGATTGGAGATCTCAATATCAAAACATATCATTAATGAGAGATAAAAATCAATACATTGTTGATAACTATACCCTATTAATATCTACATCATATAGAGGGAAATATAGTAGTGGGTTTCAACTTGTTGCATGGAATTAATTAAATCACTAGAAACCATCACAATAAAGTGAATGACTATATTATCATAGTATATTTTTTATGTCATCATACGATGTTCGAATAATTTTTTCACATTACTTTTTATAGACCAATATAAGATAATTTGATGAAAGGGGGTAATTTTTTTAATAGATTGTTACTGGGACTAGGACGAAGAACCCGGTTGTCGGAATGTATCATCCATACACATTAATAAATACACACATGGATTTTGTAGAAAAATTTCTCCTACACATATCTGACTAATATACTGGGGAAATATACATTTCATTTATTAAATAAAACCATCTTCTATTGTTATGGTTAATGGTCTCAAACTATTATTAAGGTGAAGATCCCCCCTATAATAGGAGAGCCTATCAACTTTAAGAGAATTTTCAAAATTGTTCATTAAAATAGAGGTACCCGATTTTTATATAAACCGAGCACTGGGAAAGGTTAATATTTGGGTAAAACGACAGAAGAGACCATTAAAATAAAATAGGGAATTGCTATATATAATGAAACATTTAGAAGCATGAAATGCATATTTTATTATTAATGTTCATTTTAATTTAATAGATCTTTTTCTAAGTGGGGGGGGGGAATTATTCAATATAGAAGCTAGACTAAAAAATGGCGATTCGGGAATAAAAAAATCTTATATGGATAGGAATGAATCTTAATGTAGATTCTGAATAAAACTGGTCCCCATTCAAAGATCTACTTCATATGGATGGTGAGAATAAAATGGGGCATTATTATTTTGAGAATTGTGGAGGGGCCCATGATTAGGGGATATGGGAATCACTACATATCCATTATGGATATAAATCAAACCATTAATAGTAGTTCAAAATAAAATTATATATACAGATGTAAATAATATTAATGGAAGGATAATTGGTAAACATTTTTTCTAGGCCCATGATGTGGGATCAATATATCAATATTGAGACTAAATGCATAAAAAATATTTTTTTTCTGATTTATATCATGCCTTCCCAATAATGAAATCCCAGGATTTTGATGTCTATTGTATATGGAAGATTAGATAAATTAATTCATTTTAGTTGAAATTAAATCAATATAATTTTTTAAAAATCGACATAGTTATCCTAATATCCATAGATCTTTTAAACTGCATAAGATACCATAGGGATAATATATAAGGAAAATAAAGATCTTGAAATCCCAATAAGTTAATAAAAATAGAAATATATCAGGAAATAATATACATGTATCATAACATGTTATTGAATAGAGAATGATAATATTCATGAAAACAATACATGAAAAAATAAAAACATAAGATCTTGTTATCATAACCATGTTGAAATAACATAAAGCATGAAATCATAGTCACATGTTACGACTCTCTACCCATAGAACATAATAGTGGTTTACAACCACCCTAATCATTATATGCTTTACCTAACCACCATTATACAATCATTTTCTTCGTTTAACCACACATTCATAATAAATACTATTCTTAAGAATTTATTCCATTCACTTTATGTGGTATGTCATGACACATTAACATTACCCAGAGCATTGGAGGGATATAAAGGACCCAACCATCCAAATATCATCTTACAACCATAATATATGTGTTATTAGGATAATTATAATGCACCATATGTGGCGTCTCATTAGACATTAACATTAACCAATGTGTTGGAGGGAAATAATATACCCATCCATTAAACCTTTGGATAATAAAAAACATAGTGTATACATGCTTATGTGTACCAATAAAATGATGCAGAAAAGCTTAAATAAATCATTGGCATAAAAAAACCATAAGAAGGAAGTGAGATTCATAATTTTATCTTAAAGAATACCAAAAGGTCATATAATATATATTTAACAGAGAGTAATAAATAAAACAATTTTTACATTCATAAATTCAAATGGGACAATGTCCATGATCAGGGGCTCCTAGTATAGAAATATCTTGAGAATGATTTAGTGAAGAACTAATGAAGGTAAACCACTTGGGGGAAACATTATAAAATAAGTTAATGATCATTTAAAATAATGAAAGAGAATATAATTTTCCATAAAACAATAATTTAATCAAGACTATTCTTAGTAATATATTATGGCTTTCAGAAACTAATAATGGTTTAAGAAATTTTTGTGGGGGTGGTTCCTAACATGAGAATAAAAATATGAATGTTCCCTTAAATTAGGTTTACATAAATGTGGGTATTTCAAAGGTAACTAAAAAATATATAACCATATTAGTGAAAAGGACATTAAAATAGGTATATATGTATGGAACATATATATTAAAAAATGATAATTTATATGGATATAGAATAAAAATGATATGATGATTGGATAATCATAACCAACTTTCCATGAAGGTGGTATATAAGTTCTCTTTTGGGTTTTAAATGTCTTTTTTGAATTCTGTTATCATAAACTAATATAATAAACCTCATTTTTAAGGGATTAGAAGGAAAATATTATGTTATAATTAGACATCAGATAATGTGGTTTCTAAAAAAACAGGGAACATTGGTTAGAAGGTATATTATATAAAATGAGCGGAATCCTTTGTTTTAATGGATGATAATTATTATTGGAATTGTTGCATTATTAGAAAGGGTTAGAAGTCAATATGAGGAATAATTTTTTCAATGGTGATCCCTGGAGATATTAATAGCGTATAACATATGAAATGAAATATAGAATTCAAGGGGAAACCTTATAAGACCCCTGATGGGGTTACTTTGTGAGGGTTTCCACTTTACCAATAGAGTTTGTTTTTAAAAAATAAATTATATTTATTTTCAGATAAATAGAAGCATTATTAGTGAAGAAATATGATTATTTAATAACGAAACATATTTTCTAGGGAAGACATCAATCATAGCCCAAATAATGGAAAAACATTAATTAATGGTTTGTTTTCTAAGTCCAAAAATAATTATGATATTATATGTCATTGGGGAAATAGATACACCATAAAAACAGTGTTAGTCTATAATATCAAAGAAGGCCTAAATGATAGGTGATTGAGAAAAACTATTACATATTATGAAAAATTATAATAAAATCCCATTGAAATAATGAGATATTGATGTTGATGTTCAAATAAAATTAATAAAAACAATTCATGAGACTATATACTAAATTTTAAATATAAATATATTTAATTTAAATTATGCGTCTAAAAGAAAATGTGTCTCTAAGAATTGACTTTTGAGATTAAACCCATAAATATTATTAATTATTGAATCTAAATTCAAAAAAATATTGAAAATCATATGGTTATGTAAATCCCATGAATTTAATCATATAGTATGATAAAATATATTCATAAAAAATATATAAATGATATAAATAAGTAATATTAACATTAAATTAAAACATTAATCAATGAAGATAAATTGATACAAAAAACCTTTCATGTGTCAAAATGAACACTTCACATGAATGTAACTTCATTTCACATGGAATTATTCCCATGGGTGTCTCTTTATGAAACTTCATATTCATATTTTAGTGATACAAAATACTAAAAGGTGCGGGGTGGGTGTTTACAAGATACATAGGATGGGTTTTTTTGTGAGAGAAGGATTTGGAATGAGTGTAAAAATGGGGATGAGGTTTTCTCCACTTTATGTGAAGATAAGACACTTTTGTAAACTTTTATTATTTCTCAATGATATCAGTCAGTGATTCATATAGAAAGACTCTAAAAAAATGTTCAATAAAGGTGGAGGTATTGAGATAACAACATGAATCCCATTATCAATTGATATTATTCATTTTTGTTACTTTTTCTAACCAAATTAACAATCTTTATACCATTTCCCTTTATTTAACCCAATATTTGTAACTCCACTTTTACAATTGGAATAAAAATTAATGGCCAAAATTAAAATTTTAATTGTTTAATATTTTGAATATAGTGAATTTAAACAGGAAAAAAATATATAAAAAAAATTCCATGATTTTATAGAAATTAATTTTATTTTCATCACATAAAACAAAAAACCCATTTTAAGGAAAAGGTTTATTTTGTGAATAATTTTTATTTTTTTTTAATAAATATATCAATGTAATTAAATTGATTCCAATTAAGATAATGATTATTATAAAATAAAATTTTAACTAACATTTAAATTAGTTTAAAAAATAATTCAACCATGTTAATCATTTTTTTAAAAATATATGAAAATTAGTTTTATTACAACTATACATAAATTTAATAAGATGTTAAGTGTTGTTTTAATATATCAAAAAAACATTTCATACCAGAAAATTTTACATTATAAATATATTTTTTAAAATATTTTTACAAATCAATATTGTAATTGTTTACAAAAATAATCATAAATGTGACATTGTTAATATGTCAGTATGTTTCACTATTCAAAAAAATAAATATTTTTTTAAAAGAACACAAAACTCTTCTTAAACTAATATAGAAGTTTTAAATCAAAAATTTTAGTCCATATTTTCATATTTTATTTATATAATATTTTTTTTGAAATTTTTATTGAAATCATAAAATACAATAATAAAATATTTTTATAGGAAAATAGTTTATTTAAATAGTATATTTATTCTTATTAAAAAATTCCATAATCAAATAATAAAGCTATAATTAATAAATAAATACTATATTACTTTAAAAATATTTATTTAACAAAAATATACATAGATTTATTTAACAAAAATTAAACCACATAAATGGATAGATTCTTGAACACAATAATGTATTACATAAATGTTTATAAAATAAAAATTATAAATATAAAAAGTAATATATTTTTAAATTAAGATACTCTAATTCATAAATTCTATTTCAATGTCTAGGTTTTAAATGCTTAAACACGTCATGGGTTCATTTTGAATTGTTGTTGAGTGTTGGGGAATTTATCAAACTTATTTGATAAATTAGAGGAAAATATATATTATAATACCATGTTGTTACATTATCCCCCTCATAAATAAATAGTCTCCTCACAAATTAAATTATTATGTAAAAATGATTTGAGGTTATTGGTAACACCTCGACCCCAGAATCCCGAAGCCGATGTATTAATTTATTATATTGGCATTATTACAAGAAATAAACACTGGAAAGGATCGATTAGTTAGAAATTTTTGGAAGAACAAATTACATAGATGATACCCATTGTACAATTGTAATGATAGAAAATACAACATGATACAATGTAAACTTAAATAAACTACCTCATTCAATTATTATTCAACATTCTCTTCTTCATAACCTGGGAAATGAAAATTAATAAGGGTGAGATAAAATACTCAATAAGGGTTACATATATCAGAAAAAAGAATCCATAATGATTAATTCATATTAAATTAGACATTAATAATATATAATGGTCAATAAATGAAACCACTTGTATTCGATAATCTAAGAATTAAAATGAATGCATAGATTTTGTTATAGTGAAAACGTCATGGAAAGTAAAATATTGATACTAAACAAAAGAATTCTTATTATATGGATGTCATTCATCTAGAACATGAACCATTATACCGTCGAGATGGTTTATGTCTGTGGGTAGAAACCCGTCTGATTTGTTGGAAACAAACTTGGAGGGTTTGTCTCAAAATTGTTTTTTCATTAGACCTATCAATACATCGTGGGTCTATAATGGGCCCAATCCATCATGTCCTATCAAAATAATTATTTATAAAAGTATATAATAAAATTGAAATATGATTTTAAATATACATATTTATTAGAGGATATAAATTCATCTATATTCTGATAGTTTAAATAGCATTAAAAATAAACACTGTATATGAAATGGTATACGACTTATGCAAATAATCATATCCATAATACAAGAAAATTTATATTTGATAGAACAATAATTTCAAATGAATAATGATATTAATGGGGTAATAGATAAACCATGTAAGGAAGATTTGGGTTTCAATACCCAATAATCCTCAATGAAATGGAAAATGAGAAAAAGTCACTTACCACGTTGCAATCAAATGAAAAATATGACCAAAAATTAATAGTCACCAAATTAATAACAAAATAATTTGAATATAAAGAGATTAATTATATTATATATCTAATGGAAGTACAGACACACCTCATACAAGATGAAATTGGCGAAGACTGGAAATATTATGTAAATAAAAGTTATATTTGAAACCCTTACCTTATGAATGCATGTGTTCATTGGTTGTTATTAATGACCTGAATAATAAAATTTAGATTCCTTAATTAATAATTAAATAACCACATCTACACTTAATTAATTTATATTATCCTTATTAGGTTAATTTATGGTCTTTCTGATGGTTTTAAATGGTTCTGTGTTATTGTTTTTAAATAATTTTCTTCCATCGTTTTCAGGATGAGTTTACAAATATCCGTGAATTGAAGTTCGATTGAAATGTGGATAAAAATACTAGATTGTTAAAATATATTATTACTACCATTTAAGAGATATAAAGGATCTAATAAATAATTTGGTGACATACCTTTAGGATTATTCATTAGATAAAAGATAATGATAAATGCTTGGATTATCTTGATGATTTTTTACCCAATGAACTAGTTTCATATTATTATTTTATATTACGAGTGTGTAACCATTCCTGAAAATTACATAAGAAAAAAAATATATTATGATCTGGTTCAACCATTAAAAAAAATTTAGGACTCATCTTGATGATATTAATTCAAATTGAAAACCTGTCATTATTGAATGCGATAAATTAACACATCTCAGACGATGTTTTACTTTATAGTATACATGGATGGTAAGGAATAGATTATGATGGAATATTCCATTATCATCAAAAAATTATATTAAATATAATTTCCTTGAGTTTTTAAAATATTTTTTTGTGAAGAACAGATAATATAAAAATAACAAATGAACTTGAAAAGAAAACGAAAATAATTTAAAAGTGGAATTTACCTCTTTAATCTATCTTTGTTTGATAGCCTCTTTATAGGAGATAATTTGGTATTTTAAGGAGACCAAAAAATTTTGGACGTGGGATTGGATATTATGGATATATTATACCAGAATATAGGCATGTCTTGAGGTTTATGTGTGTTGTGAAATTTGGATGTGAGTGGTGGTGTATAGAGTAGAGGGGAGGAGGGTTTTCATAATATTTCAATAATCTCTTTATTATTTTGTCTCATGAAAGGAAATAATGATGATTAAATGAACAAAAATAGATATAAGTTTTTGTGAGTTTGAACAATTTCTGGTTTCCCTAATAGGACATCATCCATGACTCAATAAATCATATATTTATCATTAATCATAAATTATCATATTTTACTATTCAATAAAAATTCTTGTATTTTAGGAAAATCTAAAAAATTAACCATATTATTTTATTGATGTTTAAATTAAAAAAATTAGCTCCATTTTTCATAAAAAAAGTTCTAAATATGTTAAATTTAACTTTTAACTAAAATTTTCATTTTATTCAAAAATGCTTACACTTAAAATATTCATCTTTATTTTTACGGTTCGTAAATTTTATTTATACCTTCACAAGTAAGGATACAATTTATAAGGGTAATATTATTATCCATAAGGGTGGGTTAATATTCAGAAGGGTAAGGTACTATTCATAAGGTTATGTTACTATTCATCAAAAAATTAAGTTGATTCTATCAAATTTCAAATATCACCCTGATCACAACCGTGTATATCTGTTTTTGGTAATACAAAACACAGATATGTATATTTAATGTTAATGGATTGGTTATGAATATCTCTAATAATTAATCATGTTTTGTCTCCCACACAGTCAGTGCTTCATTCTATATTGACTATCTATTGAATTCTATGTATTTAAGAGAAACATACCATATAATGTTTGGCATGTTTTATTATTACAACCATTAGATATTTCATCCAAATTTTTTTTTCTTATATTATGTCGTCTACAAATATGTGGGTTGTATCTCTTCACAGAATCCCGGGTTCCCACATTGCTTCCTCTATTTTATGGTTTCTCCAAAGAACCATTACTAGACGAGTCATCAGATTTCTAAATACATTCTATATTTTGTAAAAAATATTGATAGGCTCTTCACAGTAAGACAAATTATTTTCTAGATTTATTTCATCATATGAGAGTACCTGAGTTGGGTCTAGTATATATTTCTTTTATAATTACTCATGGAACAAATTAAAAACATTGTAGAGACTTGGTGGGTTTTCTAATTACTAAACTATATCTCTAATTATTTTGACAATATCCAATGCTCTGATGTACTTGGGGATCGTTTTCCCTTTCGTAGAAAAACTTAAGACACCTTCTTTTATGATACATTCAGAAATACATGATCTCTTAAATGAAATTAAAAATCCCTTCTCCGATTGTCCTCATAACTCTTTTTCTTACATTGGGATGCTTGAATATGGGCTTGAATTGAATTTTCCTTTGTAGTTGTCTCTTCGATTAATTTTGGTCCTATAATCTTCCTCTCACCAACATCATCCCAAAAAGTTGGTGTTTGATACCTCCTTCCGTAAAATGCTACATATGCAGCAATTTGAATACTATAATGGAAATTGTTATTATACGAAAATTCCACCAAAGGCATGTATTGAATCCACAACCCTTGAATTTATAGAGAGCATTGTCTCCAAATGTGTTCTAGCATTTTAATTGTCCTTCCAGACTATCCAACGGTTTGGGGGTGATAAGCAATACTCATATGAATATCAGTATCCAACGGCTAATGAACACATTTTCATAATTTTGATGTAAATATAGGATGTCAAACAGACACAACAGATTGATATTAACCATGAAGACTCACAACTTCATTAATATAAATTCATTCCAAACACTCAAGTGGTAAATCCTCTCTTATAGTAAGAAAATGCGCTTATTTTGTATAGAAATCAATTATTACCCATATGTCATCATTCATCATAGCTGTCTATGGATGTTCTGTGACAAATTCCATCATTATATCATCCCAATTACACATAGGAATAGGTACATGTTTCATAAATTCTCAAGGATGTTGCCTCTCAACATTCACTTGTTTGAAAACTAGACATCTTGACCCATAGTAAGTAATATACCATTTCATGTTATCCCAACAAAATTGTATTTCCATATATGTGTACATTTTGGTACTACCAGGGTATATAGAGAAAATTGTGCTATAATCATTATCTAATAGTGCACTTTTTAGTTTAGGTAGAGATGGAAGTCCAAACCACTTTATAAATTTTATAACTCCATCCTAAAACAAAAAGTATAGCCATCATTCAACTTTTTGAGCTTTGATTCTATTTTAAAGGTTCTAATCCAAAAATTGGGATCTTTTTATCCTCTCAAGTAAATATGGTATTACAATAATTTGAAAAATAATGATGTTTCCCCTTCCTTAAGAATTAAAAAATCTATATTTTTCATATCTATGAATAAAGGATCGATATAAATACTAATTTGGGTCAGAAGTCCATTATCTTTCCTACATAAATCACCAGCTTACTTAGTGGGCTTTCCTAGGTGGTAGTGTGTTGAAAAATCCTAATCTTTGAGTAACTCGTTATATCTTCTTTGGCTCATGTTGAGTTATTTATAAGTAAACATGTATTTCAAAAATTTGGGATCCATATATATATATCATATTTCACCATAGAGATAGTGACTTTATATTTTGAGTGCAATGATTATGGATGCAAACTCAATTTCATGACTTGGATAAATTTTCCAATGAGAATAATACTAACTTGATGAATAAGAAATATCTTTATTATTTTTTATAATGAATCATCCTGGTCCATTCATTGATGCCTCACTATATATCAAAAATCCATCATTCCTATGGGGAAAAGTCAAATTTAGGGAAATGGCAAAGCTTCTTTTTAATTCATCAAAAAATTTTGTACAATCATTTTTCCAAAAAAAACATAACCCCTTTACATATGATATTGTTTAGAGGGTTATCTAATTGAGAAAAATTCCAAATAAAACACTGAGAGTAACATGATAATCCAATAAAACTATGTAGCTTGGTTACATTCGTTGTTATGGTCCATTATTAGATTGTATTTTCCTTCTTAGGATCTATAAATATTCCACCATTGAGGAAAATATGGGTATGAAAAGAAACTATGTAAATCCAAAATTCACCCTTTATAAATTTCCAATGTAATTAATTTCCTCAAATAGTGTTTAAAGTGATCTATAAGTTATTCTCGTGGTCTTCGTAGATTCTGGGGTATACCATGAGATCATTGATAAATATGAAAAACAATTCATCATGTTATTCATAAAAAACTCTACTAATTAGATCCAGGATAATAGAGGATAATATAGTTAATCCCAAAGGAATTACTATAAACTTGTAATTCCCATACCTAGATATAAATGATATCTTTGGAATACATTCACTACTTACACGTTGCTGATGATATCAAGATCTAAGGTTAATTTTCGAAAATTATTGTGCTTTTGAATTTGATCGATTAAATCATCAATGTGTGTAAGAGGATAACTGTTCATTATTATAATAGATTTTTTTCTCTATAATCAATTCATAACCTTACGTTTATAAATTTCTTTTTGATAAATAGTACTAGGGATCCCCATGGAGAAACACATGGTAGAATAAATCCTTTATTCTCATAAATCCTCTAGTTGTTTCTTTAGCTCCACTAATTCCACATAGGACATTATATTGAGATTCATTGATATAGGTCTTTCAATAGGAATTATATCAATAGAGAACTTATCTTCCGTCTCTGGATGAGGTCTCAATAAATCATCTGGAAATACATCATTGAATTCCAGGACAATTGGTAAATCTTCAATATCAATATTCATTACCTCACCAATAGATATTCTCATCCATTCGTCCCCAATAAATTTATTTAGTAGAGTTGCTAGAGGTGGAACTATATAATAATCATTTGGTGAGGTTTCTACTCTAAAGATAATGGATTCTACAGCATTATCAAAATTTCTAACATCCTTCTTCTTGCAATAGATCTTCACATCATATTTTGATAGACAATTCATACAGAAAATTATGTCAATGTCAATCATGTATATGATGATATGGATAGAATCTAAAGTATGATTATTTTTCATCAAGGGGACTCACCAACACATATTTGTTGCAACGATACTTCCTTTAGGAGTTTGGACTAAAAATACATTATTAAATCCTATTGGAACTGTGTAATTTTCTAGGAAAATTGGGAATATTTAATGGAATTTGATGATCTTGAATCAAATAAATAATTGGCTATGTTTTAAGAAACCATTAATATACATGCCACCATATCATTAAGAACTTCAACCTCTATGGTTGTAATACCATAAGATTACCCTTGATCTCATGTCATTTTTTGAGGAAAGTTTCCTTGGTGAATAGGACACAAATGTTCATAGTGTCTAATCAATCTACATTTGCAGCATTTAATGTCATTGACAAATTTCTTCCCCTTGAATTCGTTAGTTTGATGATCCTTTTCTCCATACATAAAATATACTCCCATGACTTTCAATCATTTTCTGGGGTGATTCGTTCCACAATTCTCACATAATATGAATTTCTTCTTTCCCTTCTTCTTTTTTAGTGCTTCCCCTTTTCCATTATTATCAGATTCCCACTTATTATCTTTGTTTCCCATGAAAAAATTTGAACTTGATAATTCTATATTCATTTTGAGGGAAGTTAATACAATTTCATAATATGATGAAAATGTTGGTGAAGCTAGTTCCCTTCATATACATGGCTTATGACCTTCAAATAAATGATCAATATTTGTTTCCTAATCACATATGTAAACTATATCATACTTGGAAAATGATGTGAAGGTAGCCTCATACACTACAACAGAATCTTTTTCCCTTTTCATTAGGAGAAGTAATTTCCTCTTCATTTCAGTCCATTGTTCATGACGGAAATATTTCCCAAATATTATTCTATTAAAACTTATCCATTCCCTGTAATCCATTAATTCTTCCTCCATGTCATTCAAGATCATGGATCAACATCGATCAACATCATCATTGAGGCAATATAATTCTAGTAATACCTTTTCATTTTCATTAAATATTAATGCCTGAAATATATTTTAAAGGAACTTGGTCCACTACTCTACAACTAGTTTATTAGTAGTCCTACAAAAATATTGGGGCTTCTGTTGTATGAAATTATCCAACATCATTGTAGCCTGGTTATATGTTATAGCCTGAGTAAGTTGTCCCAATATGGTCATGATCTGATCCACTGCAACACTATTGGTGTTTAATCTCTCAGTGGGTAAACCAAACATTTCCAATGGGTATTGATTCCCTTTTTACTATAGGTTCCATTACTATGAAATGGAATACACTAAATTATGTCATAAATCAAAATTTCTATATTAAAACCACTTAATTTTTTAAAAAATTTATGCAAATCTAATCTCATAATCCTAAATATGATATTGATTTACATTACAATTCATCAAAATGGTTTATAATGAAAATTTAAATTCTCTTAAGAATATCGTCTGGGAGTATCAAACTAGGTGAAGAGTAAGGCCCATTGTCACATTCCAGGGTTCCCCGTTTCATGTCCAAAATGCTTTTTCGAAGTTGTTACTCTTAGGTACATATGTGCAAGAACCAAGTCCACTTTTAGTATTTATACATGGATTGGAAGACCCACATAATCTATGCTTTACCATAATTCCACAATGGTATTCTATGATTGTAATCAAAGTATAACATTGTGTTAGGTACTCTAAACCATGTTTCCTAAATATAGTTTCCAATGTTTTTACTAAACTTTCTCTAATACCAACTATAATATCCTGACCCTAGAAACCCAGAGTTGGTGCAATAATTTATTATATTGGGATAATTATAAGAAAACAAATCATGAAGGACAAATTTGTTTAGATTTTTTGGTAGACAACATTACATATATTATACATATAGTACATTTGTAGAGATAGAAAAAAAAACATGATACAAAGTAAACTACAATAAACTGTATCTTTAAAAAATTATTCATGGTCCTCCTATAAATTACCTAGGGAAAGGAAACATAATAAGGGTTAGATGAAAGTACAAATAAGGGTTACACTTATTTGAATTTTGAATCAATAATAATCTAATCATAATCAATTAGATATAAGAAATATATCATGGTGAATAAATGAAAACAAATGTCATTGATAAGATGAGAACAAAAATACCCCCAGTGATTTTTTAGTAGTGAAAAAATGATTGAAGGTAAATGAAACATTTTCAATAAAGTTAATTTATAATAATTGGTCACCATATATCTAGAACATTAAATATTATTCCATTGAGACAGTTTATGTTTTTTGTTAGAAAACCATTTGATTTTCTTGACACAAACTCTATGATTTTGTCACTAACTAGATTGACGCATGAGAATTGTCAATGAATCACAGGGTTATAACAGGCCCCTAATGTCACTTCCTTTACAATGAAATATTTATAAAAACATTTAATAAAATTAAAATATTCCTTTTAATTATTGGATTTTAGTAGAGGATGCTGATTCATTAATATTTCCACAGTTAAAGTGACATTCAAAATTAAAATAGTATGTGAATTGGTATACATCTTAAGTAAATAATGCTATCAATGATATAAGAAAATTTATTTTTAATATGATTATAATTTGAAATGAAAATTTATCTCAAAGGGTATGTAGATTCAACACGTAGGAATGATTAGGTTCCCAATACCAGGTATGTCTCAATGAAATAAAAAATTGAGAAAACATCCTTTACCACGATGTAATCAATCAAATCATATGACCTAAATTTTTTAATAATTAAATAAATCATAGAATAATCTCAACGTAAATACAATAATGATATTACATATCAAAATTTAGTATACATACACCACATACAAGAAATATTTGTTGAACAATGGAAATCTAAAAAAAATAAAACTGAGAATAGAAACCCTTACCTTATGCCCGAATTGGTTCGTCAAATTATCTTAATGACATGAGTAATCAAATATGGAACCATTAATTATTCAATACAGAACCTTTTATACATGTAATATATTTATTTTAACCTTATTTAGTTGGTTCATGGCATTTTTTTGGGTTTAGGTTGTTATATTATATTTTTTGGAATCATTTTCTTCCTTGGTTTTCAGGATCAGATTCCTGGTATTCATAAATGGAAGATCGTTTGAAATGTTTTTAACCATAAAGAATTTTTAATATAAATTTTTAGTGAAATTATAGAGTTATAACTGATTTAAAAATTATATTATTATATTCCAAGAGGATGACTCATTAGATTAAATTTAATGATAAATGATTGGATTAACTTGGATGTTTTATGCACAATGAACATGTTTTGTATTATTATTATTTTATTTTATTAGTGTGTAATTATTAAAAACAATTAAATAATATAAAATAAATATATTATTATAACGGAAAACCATTATAAATATTCCATGGCATGTCTTGGAGACAATATGAAAATTGAAAACCCATCTTCCTTGAATGTGTTAAATTAACATATCTTGGAATATGTTTTCATTTATAATATAAATTGAGGGAAAGGAAAAGATTATGATTGAATATTAATTTATCATAAAAACTATAAATTAAATATATGGCACTATAGTTTTTATAACATTTCTATGAGATTAGTTGATAATATAAAAAATAACAATGGAACTTGAAAAAAAAAGTAACAAAAAGTGCAATTTACCTCTTGAATCTATCTTCCGTTGAGAACCTTTTTAGGGGAGAGAATTTGATCTTCTGATAAGACCAAGTGATGATGAATGTGGTAGGGGATATTAGGGATATATTTGAACATAATTTAGTAATGTCTTGAAGTACACGATGTGTGAATAAGTGAGCGTGTCAGGGGTGGTACTTATAGTGGAGGGGATGGAGGTTTATTTTAATATTTGAATCATTAGTTTTTTACATATCCATAAGATAATAAATAGTGATGATTCCAAGAAAAAAATATTAATTATTTCATTTGTGTTCAATAATGTGTTCTTTCATTAGAAGGACATCATCCATGACTCAATAAATAATGTATTTCACATTTATTATAAATTATCATAATTTACTATTCACAAAAAATTCATGTATTTCTAAAAAATCCAATAAATTCACCCTATCCATAATCCAATGTGTAGAATCAAAAAAATAACTCCATTTTTTAAAATTTACTTATCTAAATATGAGAAATTTATTTTTAATTAAAATCATCATGAAATCCAAAAATACTAATAATTAAATTTTTCATCTTTATTTTTAAGGTGCCTAAATTTTAATTATACTTTGATGGGTAATGTTTCCATTTATAAGGGTTATATTACAATCCATATGGGTATGTTGCTATTCATATGTTTATTTAACTATTCATAAGGATATGTTACTATTCACTAAAATATTAGGTTGATTTTATCGGACTCCAAATATCACCTTGATCGTATTTTTTTAGGTCAGTTTTTAAAAATTCAAAACTCAAAATTGGGAAATCTTTGTATAAAATATATTTTATGACTATCTAATTTATATAACGAGTTTTATTCATAGTGAATTAGTGTTTCATGCAATTTAGGCTATTAAATTAATTGAATGTATTTAATGAAAAACACACCATACAATGTATGGAATTTAATATTATGTCTATATATAAGATTAATATGAATTGGGCTATAATTTTTATAGAGATATCGATCATAAAAAATAAAAAAAAAACATTTTCATTTTCAAATAATGATTAATCTTAATCTTATGTTTTTCACATTACAAATGATTCAAGAGCCTATAATTTTTTTATAAAGACCAAAATTATATTATTTGTTTAAAGATGGTTTTTGATAATATAAAATCCTATAATATCATAAGTGGACATGAAATTTAATCTTATTATTCATAATAAATATTACATTAAGTGGATAGAACCGATCCATTTTGAAAATCTTATTATACATATTAAAAGGTAGAATATAAATACTTTCATAATGCTCATTTTAAAAAACACTAATTTGGGATTATATAATTATATAATTAGAATCTTCATATGATATTTTATTCAGAAATGTTATGATTTAATATTATTAGAAAAATTCTATGCAATACTATATTTTCTAAAATAGATTCGAATACCAAAAAATCATAATAAGAGGGTGATTTTACCTTTTTACAGCAACACACCTGATAATCTATTAGTAGTGGAGTTATTGCATTACTTAAGGATGATTTTGATTCCTATAACTGTCTGTAGTCCAGATATTTGGAGTCCATTTTCATAATTCCCATCCTCCTTACATTTGAATCATTAATGTGTGGGAAGAGAATTAACAATGAAACTCTTCACTTTTCTATTTTCTTTTTGAAGCCTTTAAACATGGAAAATATTGAAATTTAACTCTACCATATTCAACAAAATTCACCATTACCTCTTAGAAAATTTTTATGTATCTTATTTATACATTATTGATATATAGGTTTTTTAATATTCATTCTCTCATTATATTCATTACATGAATTTGTAAAATTCTCTATTCTTCATTACTTTGGTGGTATTAGGATTTCAACAATTATCACACAGTTAATAATATTTTATGATATATGGTTTGGAATCTTAACAAGGTTTATTATTCCATCTCTCAATTTAATGGCTTGATCATTGAGGAAATAATTTCAATGTCCCTTACACACATTGTTAACAAAGTACCTTTTAGATAGTACCATAAATTAAACAAAAAGTGACTAATGGGATTTATGAATAATAATCATTAGAAAAAAAATAATTCTAATTAACCCAAGGGAAATTTAACATAGTTGTTTATTTCTTTATAATACAATAATGATACCTTTTAATTTTTATTTAATCATTTATCATTCTTCGTTAAACAATTTTAATTTTGGGTATAACTGATTTTACTCTGAGATCAACTTATATCATCCATTTTTAGATATATATCTGTCTATATTAATCATAGATTACCTTATGTTGGGTTTTACTATAAATCACAAACTAGTCCATCAATGTAATGAAGAAATCATTCTATCATAATGGTTTGTAATGATCATACAATTAACCAATAAATTTCCCATAGGAGCATCAAAAAGGGTGTGTAGTAATGCCTCTTCATCAGGCACCATGAGGTAATAAAGTTAACACCCATCATTCCTCTATTGGTATTGTTACTCATATGTATTAATAAACATGATCCCAAAGCTAATTTTAATATCCATATAGTTATTTTTATATAGGAAAACCACACAATAAATCATTTACCAAAACTAAGTGATGTCATACAACACTTATTTTTACATCATAGACTTATTCCAATGGTTTAATTAAAGATATTTAAACATAATTTCCAAAAATATATAGACTTTTCTCTAATAAAAACTTTTGGGACCCAAGACTAAATTATTATTTATTTCATTATTAATAAAAAATATTCCTGATAATATAATTAATGGATCTTTTAAGGTCCCAAATTTTATTTAGCACATCACTCTTTGAGTTTTTCATTTGAGACAATTTTTTTTGGTATTCCGTCTCTTTAGCCCTTGGTGGTCGAGTTCCTTTCGATGATCGAGATATTTTTCTGGTTATATGACCTAATGATAGGGAGTTATGTTTTATTTATATTTAATCAATTACTTTTATAAACTTATAATATTGGATCACAATGATTGTACATGATTTTTAATGGATTTGGAGGATGTTTGGGTTCTTTTACAGAATCGTAATTGAGTGCTATATATTGGGAATTAATAATACATGGACAAATTAGCTGGCATGTAAATGTGTCTAGTAAGACATCATGAACTCATTAATGACAAAAAAAATTACACATTGTGAAATTGGTTCATGTCATATAATTATTGATCAAGGTTAATTTATCTATAGGAGATATATTTTTTGGTGTAACCAATAGATTAATAAATACAAGAAATTAATGAATTACCAATCATGTATTACTCATGATTTGAAGTTAAATGTCATGTTGTGATTATTTTTTTCTTCGTGATATACATGAATCCCTTTTTATATGGACCCTAGGGAAACTCCAAGAGATTTTAGTGTGCTTCCTTCTCATCTGGATTTCTCCATCAAGCATCTGGTCCCTATATTGTTTTTTCATTGACCTTCTCATTACTTACATATGTTCTCCATTATTAAATTTTAATATATTTAATTTTGTGTAATTAGTTGTTAATCAATAAATTTTTTGATCTAGGTCCTTCTTGTGAACTTATATTCATTTTTTATTTCTTTAATTTCTAAGTGAATGTCCTGAAGGCCAAATTATTTATTTATTTTTGGATAAAAAATGTTTTATCGATAAAGTGGGAAAGATCAAATGACATCAAAGGTTTTGAGACCAATCATATCATAACTTGACTACAAATAAAATACCCTCCCCAAGATCAACATCATCATAGAAAACCTCCACCGATGCATAGATTCTATACATGTTGTCCCATGTCAAAAATAATTGGCCAGGTACCGATGGATGTGCCATACCCTCACAATCTTGAAAATTTGAAAATATATGGATAGTTCAATCTACATACTCAAAATCCTTGTCTAGATTAATTTCATTTAGAATGTCTGGACTAATTCATCAACCAAATTCCTACATCACCATTTCCCAAGAAGCAATCAGAGACCAGCTCTGCTACCTGTTACTTCTCATCCTCAATATCAAACAAAAACCATGAATGAATAATCAACAATCCAAATTCATCATAAAAAATTTAATTCCAATGCAACCCACGATCTTTATGGATGACCGTGAATCAACTACTTTAATGGAAAACCACATAGTCGACTAAGATCCAAAACGGTGGCATGATTTGACAAAACATATGTGGGTTAACCTAGTGTGAACAAATTACCAAGAGTATGGTCACTACGAGGCAAATAATCACCCAAAAACCAAGCACATAATAAATTTTAAGAATCCATCACCACCAAAGAAGACTAACTCCAGAGGAAGCTTCGACGCAAATAAACTGAGCCAAAAACCATCACCACCATCACTTGTAGAGACTACAAATCTACCCAAAGATCATTGTAAAAACACCCAGTGACAACCTCAGACAGCAGTAGAGCGTATCTCAGCCACAAACTCACTACACCTCCATGGAAAACCCAATTCCACCAAATATTGAAATACATCAATGCTAACAAATCTCATTGTGGTATACCACTAACATTGAATCCAAAGAACCCATGATCCCTTTAAACCAACGAAGCTGAACCTTCAATGACACTAAAATATGGATATCAAACCTTGACATCGCCACATCATGAGGATCATGCCACAAAATCACAGTGAACTAGGATGAATATCAACAACTGATAGAGATAGGATAGAAAATATGGGAAAATCCTAACGTCATGGGGAATCCCCTTATGGGTTCATTACTCTATGGGGTTTTCATTCATTATAGAATTACATATTTGAAGTGTTATTTTGACCTACACATAATGGTAGGTTGTATAAAACATACACCTTTGGTTTGATTTATTGATCCATAGTATGTACGGTATGTGTGATCATGCTAGAATGTCTCGCTGACCACATAATTAATTTGGCAATCCATGTTAAATAACTACTATTTTCATCAGGTTGTTTTTTGGATCTCTATGGGTCTATAGGTAGGGATACTAAGACCTACGACCACCTGAAAGATTTTCAATCCTTGAACATCAATGATGCATGGTCAATTTGACCTTTAATCTATATCATATATTGGAATAATTAAATTATTGTTGGATTAACATATGATTTTTAATAACATGTATATTGTGTGATTTAATATATTAGAATCATATCAGCTATTTTGGGTTAATTGATAGGTTATTGAAATTATTTGTAGATAAAAAATAGAATAGGATTGATATAATTATGATAATAATTTGGAACTCAAGTTAATGAAATGGATTCAGTTAGCTTGATGATAGTGTGATAAATTTATTATTGTGCCTTTTAATGATTTATTTTGTATGATTAATTATGATCTTGAATATTAATTTCATATATTTTAATCTTTTGGTACATCAATTTGATCAAATCCTATTATATGGATTTTTATTATTCTTTTGAGTTTGTATCAATATGACTCATGGTTTATATTGATGCCAAAGGGTTGGTGAAGGATTTCATACCACATTAGGGCTAGGGGAACATGAAATTGATGACTGAGGTAATATTTTATGATTATATAAGATGTTTAAGGACAAAAATAACATTAAATAGATTCCTATGAGAGGTTTTATTGATATCCTGATGTCATAAGACATTTTAGAATTTTTTGTTTGTGAGATTTATCCTTAGTGGGAGAATTTTCCAGTAGTTCGATTATCTATCCTGATTTATGAGGATATAACTTTAGATTATGATATCTGGTAGGGAATTGAAGTTGGTTGGACTAGAACAAGATTTTTAACATAGAACATGATGTTTGGTAGGTTTATTCCATGTGAATTATTAATTTGATAAATTAGAACCTTTATTTTCACTTTATTTATTGAAAAATAAATCATAGAGAGGATTTGTTTATAGAATATGGCATAGACCAACAAAGTTTTAATAAACCTATAGAGAGGTCATGATTTTGTACCCAAAAATATTTTGAAGATGTAGGTTTTCAAAAGGGATAGGGACCATATGGTTGATTTTCTTAATATTTGTGATGAATGTTGGAGACAGGGCTAACATGGGGATTAGAAATACGGTCATGGAGTCTTTATTTTTTATCTACCGTACAACATAATCTAGAATCTATTACATTACGTAAATTCATTGGAATGAATATAATAAATCAAATACTAATGGACAAAAAAGAATATCAGTTTTGGAAAACAAGAATACTTACACAATACCCATTTTACATTAGGATAAGAACATAATACTTGAAAATTACAAATAAACTCTATCATTGAAATTCACTCCATGAATTCACATTCATATCATAGGGAATGGAAACAATATAAGAGTGTGATAAAATTCCCAGAAAATGTATTCACACATCGGAAGTGGTCATTATTTAATAATAATTATCAATATTGAATGGTAAATAACCAAACAAAATTTTCATTTAGACAAATGGATATGGAATTGTAAATATGGAATTGTAAATATGGAAAGGTAAATGACTACAAAATATTCTATTTAACCAATAAAATTAGACTAATATGAATCCATATATATTTTAAAAGAAAACATTTTTTGGATAAATAATATATGTATCTAAATTGATTAAATGAATGATTATTGGATTCCTTGTTTCTAAGGTTCAAGAAACCTTTACGGTCCATATATATTCTCAAGATAGATAAATTTACTATGATTTAACCACACGATTCGTCTAATGGGACTATCTATGATAAAAGTGGTGTTCAATAACCGGTCACCAAACTATATAATAAAATTCTATTGTGCTTGACAATATACATGGAGGTATTTTCACCAACAAATTTATCCCATGATACTATTGATATATTGAGGGGCTATCTATAATTGTTCCCCACTCATGTCGTACCTGTCTAAATAATTATTCATATATTGAGTAATCAATTTCATTATTAAACAATGTTCTTTGTCATCAAATATCCATATTGAATAAATAATACAATTTTTACAATACATAACTAGTTGAAGATATGTAACGACAAGGGTTTTTTGTGTTTATTAATGGAGATACCATTGATGTATCATAAAAAAATCCTTAAGGAAAACAATCAATAAACATTACAAATTGTCTATTACCACTTTGAAACCATTGAAGCATAATATCCATGTATCAATAACACTAAATAAATCATATAATGTCATGGGAATATGGATATTCATGATATAAAATTTAAAGCGGTATTATATGCACCATATAAAAGTGAATTGGTGAATAAAAATTAATAAATCTCAATTTTATGTAAATTGAGATGAAATCCATTAAATAAAGTATGACTTGTCACTTGTGTATTGATATTCATAAATAATAAACTTTGATTAATTATTTACTTGTTACAGAACCAATTTCATGTTTATTAATACTTTTACTTCAATTATTACAATGTTTTATACAATAATAAGAAAATTTTATTTTACATCAGGAATTTAACCAAATTCTCATCATGTGTCAAAAAATACATTCGTAGGTAAACAGTGGTAAAAGGGGTCCTTATATAAGCATATGCATAAAAAATTAATTAATTTTCTTAATTATACCTCAATAACAATTTCAAAACCAATAATGAATTATGTTTTTGAATAATGAATCGGTGTTACAATCATTTAGGAGGAAGGCCATATGTACACATAGGTAACATTCCCATTTAAAATGATTATTATAGAAAAAATGAAATTAAAATTATATATTTCAAAAATGGTCATTATATAACAAATAAAATTTTAGTTAATCCCTTATAGTTATATATATAATTTATGTGATGTAAAATGATTCACATTGAATCGAGGAGGTTGTCGTCCACATGTCCATTAATGATGCAATCAATTTTTTGGTGTATGAAGAGAGTAATAATGAAAAATATTTATTATATTTAAAGAGATTTTCTCTATTAACTGATATCATAAATGTGTAATTTATCTCACATATGTTTAATTAAACACATCATTAATACATTTTATGTAATTTGTGAATGCATCACATCACTTTGATGAGGTGTTTGTATACACATCCTCAAAGGATGTTATCGTATTTAGAAAAATGTTATGAATTAGGGTATGTATTATATAGAAAATATAGAATTAACAAGAAAAAATAAATATCACATATGTCATATATAAATATATTTTCCATCAAAATTTCCATATCTGATAGGTGTTAGTAGAAAATTGAATGACATTGTTTGTGAGGCGGTAATTCACTATACACTGAATCCATAAGTTCACCACTATTTTATCAAAGTTACTATAGGTTTAATAATAAAACATAACATATAATCATATCATTATTCATAGGATACAATTATTATTATGTAATAATGTATTAATAAAAAAATGGAGGGGTGGAGAAACAAATAAAACATAAAAGAACATTGAAGAAATTAACCTTCTTTGGGTAACTCATTCTGGTGTGAACCAATGATATTACATTAATTTAATTATGACCTAGATGAAGATTCACCATTGATGGTGTAGGTGTTGGGATATAATTGTTTTAGAGTTTTGATGATCCAATGTGGCATTACAGGTGAGAGGAAGTGGAATAAGGAATATTTTTTATTGAGTAGGTGGAGGGACATTCCTATAAATACCAGAAAGTATACACTAATGGGATGTATATCTTACCTCATGTGCCTAAATATCGGAAAAAATATATTTAAGGGAAATTAATGTCAATAACAATATACAAAAATATAAATAATTTCATTGTTATAATTTGGTTCCTTAACAGCTAAGATTCCCTTATTTTATTATTTAGGATTTTATTAGAGTAAATAGTTTTCTATCCTAACTTACATTACCATTAAGATTAAATTTAGTTTTTTTATTATGAGAAATTATATACCCACTGAATTATAAATATGATATCTAATTCTAACCAAAAAAAATCCCATGTGTTTTGAAAATAAAATTTAATACAAGCACATGTAATGCATAGAAACACTATTTTAACTAGAACTATGCTAATAATGTTTTTACTATCTATTGTTAAAAATGTTAATTTCAAAACCATTAGTCCTTTAATAGAAAATATTTGGTTTTTTAAAGGATAATAATTTCTTGGATGATGATATATTTTTTATTAACATTAAACCAATTAAAAACATATCATTTATTTTAACAATACATTAATGTAAACATTTTATTATTTATTTAATTTTAATTTTAAAAATATAAAAACAATATATAAATTCAAATATATGATATTCAAAACTCTGTAAAATGATATATTCAAATTTGTAAAATAATTTAACTCAATAATTAATTAAATATTATTTTCTTTCAAATTTCTAATAATCATTTATTTTATTTAATTTTAAAATAATTTATTCACATATTAGTGGTTCTCAATAGTTTAATGTACTTATATCATCTCAAAATATTTAATGTAAATTAACAGGATAAAAAATATATCTAAATTTCAAAATATTTATTATAACTAAAACTTTGTATCATCCTCTATACTCTAATTCTTTATAAATGTTAATGTTAAGGAATTTTCTTTTTTTAGTTGTCCTTAATTAACTTATTATATTGGTCACTCTTCTGAAATAGTAAGTTAATAAGACATAAAATTATTAAAAAGAGTGGATATGTGCGATCTATTCAAATCCAATTAATTTTTTTGAAAGTGTGTAGATCATTTTGTTCATTATGATTAATGGTTATTCCCTTATTGAGGCTAATTTTACCTTCATCATATTATTTAATTTTAATTGATTTCAGAATATTTAGGGTAAAAAACTAAGTTCATCATATTAGAATATAATATTATAATGTTTAAAACTATGTCTTCAAATTTTTAGAAATTCTATTCATAGATGAGGAACATTTATCGTTAAATATAATCACGTAGATGTGGCAATAAAATAGGTTTTTAAACTAAAGATGTTCAAAAGTTCATTATGAATTTTTATATAAATTTAAAAAATTGATTACCATAACCTAAATTGTATTAATATATATATATTTATTTAATTTATCTATTGTGGTTTATATTAATTAAATACATAATTTAACATTAATAATTATTTATTAGAAATATAATTTCTAACTAAAATGTTGTATTTTTACAATTTATCAAAAAAATTGAAACTTCTTAGAAAAACTCAAAAAATCTACCCTAAGGGAGTTTTTAAATATTGAATTAAAAATTTAATTTTATGTTGTCAAAAAAATAAAAAATCAATATTTTTAAAAGAGGTGTTTCATTAAAAGGTAATAAAACAATGTCATGCATGTAATAGAATCTATGTTTATGTTGTGTGTAGTGTAAGATTAACATGGTGTTTCATATAATGAAATAAAAAAACTAATTAAATTTATTCCAAAATGAAAATATTGTATGTTCTTTGGGTGTTTTATTCTTCTCACATTAACTAAATTCTGTCCTCAAAATTTAATAATGATCTCAGTATAGATGGTTTTATATTTATAAATACTATTTATAAAAAGAACCCACATTTTGAATAATTTTAATAATAAATATTCTTAATAAAGGTAATGTAAAATTACAAGTTAATAAAAATTCATGCATTTTGAATATAGAAATGTTATTAAAATCGTGGATATAAAGGAAACATCAAACTATCATGTTTGTAGATAGAGTGATAGAGAACCAGCTTAATTGATATCTAATGACCACTACATCATAATCAACAGTCATAAAATAGGAATTGATATAATAAAAATTTATGACAATAGGACAAATTTTTAAGACTCTTTTTCTATAGTTAATAATTTCTTTCAAACATTATTAATATAAGTAAATATAAATTTCTAAAAACATAATCATTTCCTTTGATTATTCCATGAACTATTTCTACTTCACCTATTAGCACAAGATGCTTCATATATTGAAGTGATATATCATGAACCAAAACCACATAAAATTTTATAATCAAACAATTCCATAAATGGTTCACATTTCCAAAATATTAGGATCAAAAAATTTGGAAAGAAGGTAAATGAATTCTAAAAATGGACTTTTCATTATCTATTAATCAACATAAAGAATCTATAAATAATCATATTCAAAACATTTGAATAAATTCATCATTTATTCTGTTAGACCACTATAATAACTTATATTAACATGAAACATTATTATAAGAAATAATTCTTCTTTATTCGTTGTGAAATACCCATATTATTGGATATATTCCTTTAATCCAAAGGTGTTGTAGATTCCATCAATGATGTAATAAACAAAATTATTGCCAATGTATGTTTTAATATAAATATACTTTATCCAAATATCGGTACATTAATATTAGTGCCATATTAATGCTTATTGTTCCCTTAACCATGTGTTTTCCCAAAAATGTTCAACTTTCTACTGAATCACTTTTCATGGTTATTATTATGACAAACACACACTTTTAAATCCTTGATGAAAAGTTGATGTATGAAAACCCATACATATTCCAAAATACATATACCCCCAATATCATGAATAAAAGACATTTAAAACATTAATCATGGATCCAAATACATTGTAACATTAATCATTCTGCTACATATGTGGTATTATCATAATCATTATCGAGATCAATTAGCATCTTTGGTGGTTTATTTAATTGATGCACGAGACATTGATTTCCATAGCTCTGCATATCCCTACAGTTATATCATTTAACATTGGAAAATTCATTCTTTAACATGAAATCCTAAAAATGGTGGCCTTTTTCTTCACCCAATATGAAAACTTCTTTTATTTGTAAGAATGTTCCAATGTGTTTCCATATAAAAATATCACTTATTGTAAAAATACTTCCTTAAATTATTCTTATTATCCAAAATTTTATTTGTTGAAATCAGGTACTCAAAATTCTGTAAAAATTCAACATTCTCAGAGAATTATTCTATTTATTGTTATCACATGATAATATGTCCTCGTATGATGTGAATTCACTGGAGAATAATTTACTTGTAAAGATTCAATTAAGACCATAAAACATATGTTCCTTCTTACTCGTTAGATAATGTGAATTAGTGATGTTCACATTCCTTCTCCTAAGAACCATTTCTAATTAATGTCATTAAGTATGATGAATCATATCACAATTAAACATAACATATGGACCCAATACTAGAAATATAAATTACATATATTAAAATATATATGTTTATCTAATATCATAACAAAAAAAGTGGTTTCGTTGTGATGTCTATCTATACATATCCTCAAATTTTATATTTCGGATATGTTATGGAATTTATGTTTTCTAAATCTTGTTTCCATGGATGATGTAAAAATTCCTCTGATACCTACTACAATAACCTAACCAAAAAAATACTAGATTTTGTGCATTACTTTATGAAATTGGCATGATTATTATGAACAAAATCCAAAAGGATGAAACAATTTAGCCATTTTTGAAAACCATATAACAAACATTACACCCATTTTACATTGAGAGAAAACAAAATACATAACAAATAAAAATAAATTTAATCCCCAGAACTCATTCCAAGAATACATTTTCATATCTTGTGGAATGGATAAAAATAATGGTGATACCAAATTATTAGTAAATTCAATCACATTTTATATGTAATCATGAATAAATAAAAATAATCAATATGGAAAGTAAAATTCTTGAAAAATAAACTAGATTTAGAATAAGAAATATGCAAAAGTAAAATACTTGTACACATTAAATTTAATCCTTCAACTGTGAATGAAATTTAACCCCCAAATAGTTTTAGTGAAAATATATCATGGTAAAATCATAATTGGATCCAAATTATGGAAATTAGTTATTATGGGGCATTATGATTCCTAGGTATATGTTATCTTTACCTATAAGATCTATTCTGATGTTAGTTTAAACTATTCTGATTTAGCCAATTGATTCATCTCATGGGACTACTAATGTTTAAAATACATTCATTTTACAGTCCCTAAACTATATCATACAACACTATTATTTTTAGAAGAAAATTTAATGGGCTAGTCAAAAACCTATTTTATCCCATGAGACTATTATTGCATTCAATGGATATCTAAAACTAGCCCCACACATGTCCTAACTGTCCAATGTATTCCTTGTATATTGAATTAATAATTCAATTAATAAATAATGGGGTTTATCAAAAAATATATGTATTGAATAAATAATTCATATTTATCAATATTTACCCAGTGGAGGAAAAGTACCAACACGGTTTGATTACATTGATGAATGAAAATACCATTGAAAGATCATAAAATTTATTTTTGGGAAATATAATCATTAAATATCTGAAATTTTTACATACCACTTTGAAGCAATTTATTAATAATCCTCATGAATAAATAACATTAAATGAAA
Source organism: Viscum album (assembly GCA_963277665.1). NCBI lineage: Eukaryota > Viridiplantae > Streptophyta > Magnoliopsida > Santalales > Viscaceae > Viscum > Viscum album. The sequence continues at coordinate 1,368,202,301 of OY728119.1, forward strand.
CATATAATTTCATGAAAATATGTCAATTCATTATATAACATGTCAAAGGTTAGTATATACACCATATAAAACTTAATTTCTGCATAGAAACAAATTAGTCTCAGGGGATTGTTAATTGAGATGAAATCCCTTACCTTGAGTCAGAATTGTCATGTGTGTCTTTATGTTCCTGAATAATAAAATTAGGTTAATTCTTTAATTTTATATAAACCTATTGTTTTTATAAAAAAATTTAAATCAATTAAAACAATTTTTTTATAAAATTACTTGAACAATTTAGTTTACGATCGACATTCTAACCAAATTCTATTCTTGTATAAAAATTGACATTAGAAGTACAATCATGGTCAAAGTAGGAATTATATTAACATATCCAGAATAATATTAACGAAATAAATAACATATTTATACACCAATTTTAATTTTAAAATAATTTATGATCTATGATTATGAAAAATTAACAAACATTACAATCGTGGAAATGGAATGTCTTACGTACGCCTGAGTAACATTCCCAATTTTCATTGATCATTAAGGAAAAAAGATAATTAACTATATATCATTACATAATTATAATTATATCCTAAATTAAATTTTATTTAATCATATATACTTATATGTATAATTGTTCTGATGTAAAAGGATTCCCATCAGGTCGAGGGGGCAGTAGTCCCCACACCTACGAACGATGATATCACGTTATTAGAGTGTGAAGAGTGTAATGAAGAAAATTTTGTATTTATAGAAATTTAATTATGTCATGAATATATTATATAGGCCATTTATGTTAAAAATTCTAACTAATTTCACATTTAATATATTCAACGTAATGTTTGAATGTTTGACAACTCTTTTAAGAGGCAGTAGTCCACATATCAACAAATGATGTTATTATATTTTCACAAAAATTGTAACAAGTAAGGTATGTGTCATATAAAAATTTACTGAATTATTATGAAAACATAATGTCTATAGATATGTTATATAAATATTGTGTCTATCATAGTTCTCAACCATGAGAGGTGGGAATAGAAAAAATGAACGACAATGTTTCATGAGTTGGAAATTCACAGGACCAAGAAATGATATGTTTATTACCCATTGGATGAAAGTGTTTGTAGGTGTAGGTATAACACCTAACATAAATAAATTTTAGAATATCAAGGCTACTAATTTTTTTATATAATCATCAAATAATAATAAATATATTGATGCTGAAACAGATAAATCATAAAATCCCATCAAATAATGTTTCATCTTTTTTATGTAACTCCACATTGTTTGCACCAAAGGGATATCTTGGTTTGATTTAATTCCCATTTTAGGAATCTATTTTTAGTTTAGGGGTATTGGTAGACTATTATAGTGGAATTTGAATAATATAATGTGTCTCAAGTGGTGTGAGGATAGGTTAGAGTGAATATCTTTTTGTAGTGGATAAAGGCCATTCTTGTAAATACAAATAGGTATACACTATTGGGTGGTCTCCATTAACTAATATGACACATATACATTAAAATAATTGAGAAAATTGGTTTTATGGTCTATATAAACCTCCATAAAATCGAAAAAAAATTAATTTTTCTAATTTGGTTCCTTAAATTCAATTTATCCCTAATTTTATCATTTTGGTTTTTATGTAAGTACACAGTTTTCTAACCTATGTAATCTATCCAATAAGATTAAGTTGTCGTTATATTTAATAGAAATTATATACCGATTTTATAATATATCTTATATCTTTTTCACAAAATGAAAGTCCCATGTGTGTTTGAAATTAATCTTAAACCATGCGCATGTAATGTTAAAAAACACTACTTTAACTCGAACAATGCTATCAATGTTCTTAATATCTATGGGTTATTATATGAATTATAAAAGATAAATTTTTCCATTAATGGACTATATTTGGTATTTATTAAAACATAGAAATATCTTTGAACAATATAAGTTTTAATTAATTTTTGTTAATTTAATAAAATATCAGTTATGGTTAAATTACATTAATCTCAATTTTGAGATTATTTATTGAATTTAAAAATAAAAATATTTTTTAATTCAAATACATTAATTTAATATATGTACAACATGATATATTAATCAAAAAAATTAATAGAACATAAAAATTCTTTAAATTTAATTTACTTTTAATTTTTTACAAAATTTAACTTATTTGGTTTTTAAATAAATAATAAATTTATTAACATTTGATATGAGTTTAATGTAATTATATCTTCCCTAAAAAATAAATTAAAATAACCATGATAAAAAACATATTTTGTACTTTGTTATGTTTAATTTTTCATTAGTCACTATAATCAATTTTAATTACTTTTATAACAATTTATGGTTAAAAATAAATTTCATCATATTAAAATATAAATATTTTATATATTACCACCATTTGTTATTATTTTTCCAAATTTAATTCATATAAGTATAAAATTATGTTAAAATATAACCACAAAAATGTGGTGAGAAAGTGGGTTTTTAAATAGAAAATGTTCAAAATTTTGTTAATACTTTGTACCTGATTAGCTTCTGGCCTACCTGTTTTTTCCACTTATGCTCCTCCAATTATGTCGAAGGTGATTGAGCTAGGGGGAGAAAATAAAGGTAAGATAATCACGGTTATGGTTTCTTGAAGTGTCAGCCCTTTTTATGTGAATGTTGTTTTTGGGTGATGGCTGCACCTGATGGGACAAGGGATGACCAAACAATGCCGAATATCCCAAGGGTCGATGCAGAAAAAGGTAGTGTCACTATTGTTGTGGGTTCAGCTGGGGAACAAGTGGTGTCTATCTCTATGACCCACTTTTCTAAGGATGGGAAAATTGGTGGAATGTATATTAAAGCTACATTGGATGCCCTAGGGGCCATCCACAACAAGTTTGATATCTTGGGTGAAGTCAATCAATAAAAAAGAAATCCAAATATATGAGGGCAGCCAGGATAGCTCTTCAATATATGTGTTTCCTCACAAGTCATTGGCAGAGAGAAGGTGGCAGGTAGGTTGGGTAGAATGTGCACCTGCTTAATCATCCTCTAATCTCGTCCTGTGTCTGAGAATTCAGCTCTTGATTCTAAGAATGAATAATGATGATTCTGAAGGTATTTTTAAGGATTATTTTTGTTCTTAACTTTTCATTCTCCCTCAACCATAAATTTTATCTGAGTCTTTGTGATGAATCATGTCAACAATGGAAGATCCCCTTAGGTAGGTTGTCCCATATGAGGTTCTTGTGTTGTTTCCCAATTTTTACATAAAAGTGCTTTTGAAATACAAAATTTAGAATTCATTCATTAAGAATTTGTATCTAAATCAGATATAAAAATACATTTAATGATGTAAATTGTATTAATATATATATAAATGATATATTTTTGCATTTAAATAAATTTAAAATATAATTTAACATTAATTATTTTTTAAATGAAAAGGATATATTCAACGAATATTTATTATGTTGTATAATTCATATAAAATGAAACTTAAAAAAAATAACAAAAGGTAGCCAAATATAATTTTTGAAATTTCAAAATTCAAAAAAGAAATTTATTCAGATAAATAAAATATTTAAAAATATAAAAAATTAGTTTTAAAATAGACACACAATTAATATTTAGTAAAACAAGTTATTACTAGTATTTCAAGCTAACTAAGTGTTGTGTGTATAGTAAACATAACATGGTGTTGCATATAAAGAAATCCCTCAACACAATAAAATTAATTCTCAAATGAAAATATTTTAATGTATTAGGGTGTTGCAATTTGAGTATTATTTTTATTTTATCTTCATGAATTTCACCATGTTATTCAGTTTAATTCAGCATATCATTAGATTATTCTTTTATTATTTATATTTATTCAGTTCCTACATTCTCATCATTGGTTGTATGATTATTTATACATAATTTTTCAACTATTTCAAAAACTGAGATATTATTTTCTAATATCATTATAAGTATTTTCTATAGGTTATAGTCTCCACACTATATTCTTTAGACCCTTGATGCTAATTGATAGCCTCTTGCATATGAGTAGGAATGCCTGATGTCACAAAGCCAACCAGATTGGTCACTCGATGAAGATATATGTATGGGACATTACGAAGTGGTGTAAGAGGACCATGTTTTCATTTCTTTTTATTTACTATTTTAAAATTGTATAAAAGATAATAAGAAGTTTCAGAACATGGAAATGATCATGGTTATAGGGGTAGCTAACCCATATACATATGAAAATACAATATCCTAAGGATGGTATTATTGATCATGATGTTCTCCTACTATAGTTTGATTATATTTCACCTTGGTTTATTTAAATATAATATTATTTTATTGTTTATTTAGAAATATATTTATGGTTTGGTATATCATGAGAACTGTATTCATGAATCATGGATAGAACATAGGGATGTATATTCACATTCCTTGTTGATGATAATGAAATATTTATTTCAAGTGATTTATTTTTTCATTTGATTTGGAAATTAATTTTTTTTGTATCATATGAAAAAGTTAATAAATTAACAATTACATTATACCAATTAAATTTTAAATACATGTTTATGAAGACCATGATCCAGTTGTTCTCTATTGTTGTCACCTGTTGAGGTTGAACTTGTTTTTTATCAAGGAATCTAGGTAGAGTTTTTGTATGGAGAAAGTTCTTCCTCATCATTTTCAAATACATATTTAGGAGATCAAAAATCAACATGATCTTAACATAGATGATTTAGTGCTTCCCATATCTCTTTAGGGTTGTATGGAAGATTAGATCCCTGACATCATCCTTAGGGTAATGTTATCTATTGATAGCGAAATTTTACACATCACTCATTCGATGTCAGTGCTGATGAGAGTCTTTCAAATGCATCATCTACCTACATTCACTAGGGAGGAAGGCCCCAAGGAAAATGAGTTTTAGATAGAGTTGGCCCTGAATATTTTCAGGCACCTCGATACAACCATAGATATAGTAGTAAAGATTACTACATACATGATTTTGGGATCTACCAGGATTTGGGGGGGAACTCAGGAGAAAACTTGGTAACAATAAAAGTTGACCTGGAATGAATTTGAGAAAATGTTTATATGCCACTTTTGTCCTAAGATGATTTGGGATAATGACCATTAATTAATTCATATGATAAAAAATATTTTTAGTGAAGAATATGATATATTTTTCACTGTCCTATAATGCCTTTTTACATTCTTAGTAGTTGTGTAGATCACTAGGACGAGGTATTTTTAGAATAGGATTCAGTATGATATATGTTCATAGTATAATTTCATTTAGACAAATATCATTGATGATGTGATGAATCATGAACAAGTCATAGAATATAAGTTAATATTGGCCTCTAGTAATGGCTATATAGTTTAATAATGTTGATCCTGAAACAATTTTTCCCATGGAAAGACTCACCATAATGATAATTATTTTCAAGGATGTTATTGCAGTAAAATCTATTTGAGTACAAGTATGCCTCAAGAATAGGGTTTTAAGTTGTTATTTCAGTGTGAATGGAGATCATGAATGTAACCGGAATCTGATAGGGACTCAACTAATCTTCAGTAGACTGGTAGTTGGAGTTCCTCTGGACCTTTCGGTGGAGGTAGGGGATGTGGAACCCTAGTTTTGGAGTGGAAGTATGACTCAGAGTGGAGAACATCAGGAACTCAGAATGGATCCTAGAAATGATGGGCATTCCAACTGTATGCAATATAGTTTTATCCAACAGGGTTGGATTCATGAACTTCACTCATCAGAGGTATTATAATTTTTTTCATATAACATGGATTTTGATTTAGTTCATAAAGTATTATATCCTTCATTTCCATATTCTATTTTTATAAAGGATTATGTTATTTATGGAGAGATTATGTTGGGTCTTGACCATTGATACATCATTGGTAGTGCAGTTAAAGGGTATTGAGCACTGGAAGGAATTTTTTACAAAATTTGGAATCTGAAATTTTTCTTGGGATCTTTTTATTATGTTAATTGATGGATTCCTTCTACTTCATTGTATGGATTGTATAGATTTATATTAGGACCATACTGACTATTACTGGAAGGGTGATACTTTTTTTATCTCTAGAATGGTTCCTTTATTTTCATCATGGTGAGTGGTATTTTGAAGGTGTTTGGGCATGAACAATTTTGTGTCAATTTTATTATATAATAGATCATATAGAAGGTATTTATCAAGATTATGGTGGAATTTTTTTTGATATTTTCCTCTAGTGTGGTAATATTATCTAGTCATTTTTGCTGAAGGGTTATCTGGATTCCACACTAGAGGGTTATTGAGTTCATAATCATGTTTTTGAAAGGAGATGTCCCAATTTCTATCCCATGTTATAGAATAAAACCAGAATAGATTCATGACTTGAATGTTCAGTTGGATGATCTAGATGAAAAGGGTTTTATTCGGATTAGTACATTGATTGGGGTTCTCCTATTATTTTTTTATTTCAAAAAGGTTGATGCGACTATTCCCTTATGACTGGGTTTAATTGTTGGTTCTCCCATCCAAGTGTCTATGGGTTTCTGACAGTGCTAGTAGTACTATTATCCCCTCCCCTCCATGGTGGAGGAAGGAAATGGCATCACTTATCATTATCTTATTGGATCCCTTCTCTTTTTTCACATCCTCACCTGAAGGATACTCTATGCTTTTTCTAGTATATCTATATCTTCAATGGTTCCTGATTTCATTATCGGATGTACTTAATTTCTTATTTTGTCTACAGAATTCCATAATAATCATCTGTTAAAAAAATTGGTTCCTTGTTTTGGTAAGTAGATGCATTTATTGGATGCATTTTATATAATCATCAACACTCCTGGTGTCTTATTCATCATGCAGTAGTTGGTTTTCTCTAATCTCAAAAAAAAATATGATCCACTTCTCCTATTATAAATAACTAACACTTACATGGTCCTACAACTCACACTCAGTCAACAAAATCTATTTATTTTTCATTCATTGATCCTTCATGATGATCTTCATTAACAACCTCGACATAATAATAATATAGGTTCATATTCCGAGATTTTTTATATCTTCCCAAAATCGTTACATCTTTAGGATAATAAGTAATCTTGAGGTATGATTCCTGATTTTATATATCAATACCTAAATAGTTATCTATCACATAGAACCCTAAATTTTGTTTGAGTTAGACATTTCTAAAAAACCTATTGATATCTTCTAGATTGTGATAAAGGGAGTATAAATATTCAAACAACCTGTTTTATATGTTTTATGGACTGATAATTACTCCTCATAATACATCCAAGGAGATTCATCCAAGAGATGTCATCGAAGTGGTATTATTTTCCTATTTTGTATCCGATAAATCTGGCTTCCTCAATGCACACGAAGGTTTTCAATGGGAAGGATATTTTTATTGTAGAGGGAAAACCTCCTAAGAGATACAATTGTAATGAAGGTTTTTGGGATTCTTATATAGATATAGTGAATCCAAAGAAACTCATGATAATTATATTGGGGGAAATGTTGATAGCGGATAAACTTGAGGGGTCAAATAAATTTTTTCATTCTAATTCCATGAGGGTTCTCAATGGTCAGGTAAGATATTTTGAGTGTCTACTCATGTTCAATGGAAAGAACCTTGATAAAATCCAATCGATAAATCTATCCATTAAATTTCATAAAGTCATTTCTAGTTAAATATGATCTGTGGTTTCTGGTAGTGAAGGTGATACCCTAATAAAATGAGGAAGTGGAAATGAGGATGACCGTGAAGGTAATGATCTATTAGGAGGCTATTTGAAGGACGTGGGAGATGATAAGGATTCTAATCATGAAACTCAGTCTTCTAATACAATGAAAATGGAATTAGTGAAAAATTATATTCATTCATAAAAAAATAATTGAAAAAAACCCATGTTGATTCTGATGGATTCATCATGAAGTTTATGATATCGCCACCGTGGAAGGATTACTCCAATTTACCAAGTCTCATAGTGACAAGATTTTCGAGGAAATCATTTTTTTTTTAAAAACCCTACTATTTTTATTGGTTTTTCAATGAAGTGGGGAATTTTAATGGATTGGTCCAAGCATGGAGGTAATCAACCCTTATTTCCTGAATAATTTATGTCCAAGGGGATAAATATTGTGTGTACTCAAGCTCAATGTCAATGTCATAAAGAGGTGATAATGAAATGGTTGAAATAGAACATATCAATATGATTATTCTTTATTCTATGTAATATTTTCTCAAGGAGTCCTTTTAGATCAATATCTCAATGGAAGATTATCACAAAAATTATGAAAGAAAACTTTGAATGGATTTGAATGATGGAAATGCAGCATAGGTCAATAACGAGAATTATATTTTTAGTTATAAATTAAATGAGTGGAAAAATATATGAGGAACATGTATAAACCTGAAAAAATGACATTCCACATTAAGAAAATAATCAAACACAATCCAAAATTGAATGTTGACTCCATTAAATGATGTTAAAACAATGTAAGAAAATTCCAACTTCAAATTGTTATGGAGTGGTATTATCATCTCATATGTAGTATTATATTCATTTTATTTTTTAATGATTGATGGTTTACCACTTTTAAATGTTATTAAACTAAAAATATTTTATTTTAAAAAAATATGATGGCCATGAACAAGTATCACATTCGACACATTGATGACCAATTTGATCCGCTAAATGGTTATAAGAATTTTTTCCCAGATTGACATCAGGTCAGGGTACCAACAATTTTTGGTGAGTCTAATGAACACAACCCAAATTAAATTTAGGTGAATGAATGGATATTATGTTATTTTATTAATTATGTTTAGTAAAAACAATGCACATTCAATATTTATGGCCTTGATGAATCATATCATTAATCCTTTCCTAGATAGTTTTGTGGTAGTTTTTAGTCATTGAAATCTTAGTGTACTACATTTCATATAATTATCATGAAATAAATATATAAATCATCTTATGTACACTGATGGATCATCATCCTTATGCTAATATATCCAAATGTTGCTTCTAGATTGACTGCATTCAGTTTTTAGGCCTTGATATCTCTAAAGTTGGAGTCTCAGTGGACACAGAGAAGGTTTTAGTCATAGTATCTTGGAAGTGACCCAAGACTATCATCGATATTAACAGTTTACTAGGTCTAACATGTTATTATCTATGTTTTATCATCAAATTATTCTTATATGGAATCATCGATATTGGAAAATACAAATATAATGGCGAATATTGATGGTTTAGACGATTGTGAGAGATTATTCAAAGAGTTAAAGATCATGACGAAAACATTACTAATACCCACCTTTCATAATAATAGTACAGTGAATTGTACATATTGTGACAGATCAAGATTTATACATTGATATGGTATGATATAGGACGACCGAGAGGATAAATATGGCTCTAAATATCGGAGACCACTTGACATGAATTTTCAATCTCACAATTTGGAGTTATCTAACACAGTACATGACCATAGTTACTTGGGAAACTATCTTACGGGTGAGAGGTTTGTGGTGTACAAGGGCCACATGAGCCTCTTGAGCATATTTTATCATCAAGATATCAACCTTTGGTAGAGTATGTTGGTTGAGTATCTGTAGTATTCTAACATTGAGTATTAGAATACCCTTGAAATGGGAAACACAATCGTTGATTCATTGAGATGGAAGATACATACATAAGTAGTGAAAGAGTCATGTGATTAGTGGAGGATGGTGAAACTATTTTCAAACATGCATATAGATGTTATGGTGTCGCTGAGGTATGTTAATATGGCCTCAACATCTATTATACCCATGATTATTGGCCAGATCAAGATTTTGTGTTATCTACTCCAAAGAGTTTAGATCTTAGAGACAAAATATATAGCATGTAGACACCAAAAATATAATCTCTTTGTAGCTTTAATTCTCACCTTTTTGTGGTAGATTATTGGTTTATGTGGGCTTTGACATTGAGTTGTTAATAACGGTTAATCGTTCTAGATGGGTGGTATATACATGTCTTATTAATATGCTTCGTGATCTACATAAATAATAATTTTTGTCCAAAATGAAGAAGTAGAGAGCATGATTAATTTGTATATGTTTCACCTTTCAGAATGTGAAGTTATAGTACTAGAGGACAAATATGGTGTTTTAGCTTATTCTCACTCTGTAGTGGAAGTGGGATGATGTCACTATGGATTTTAATATTGTATTACCTAGTAAAGATGATATGAATGATGTAGTATCAGTGAATATGTATTGAATACTGAAAGAATCCCACTTCTTTCTTATCATGGAGAAATTCATTGTTGATGATTTTGGTAGTCCATATGTGAAATTTATTTTTCAATTTAATCGTATTATGAAGGGAATTTTTTCTAATTGAGATCTAATTTCACTTATCAGTTTTGGAAGGGTATAAAGAAGGACTCATCATCACAGGTTACTCTCAGTACTTCCTACAATCATTAGACTGATGACCAATATGAGATGACTATTCATATTCCGGAGGATATGCTCTGATCCATTTTTTGGAATTTAATTATTCATGGATGAATCATTTGGAACTCATGGATTTTATCTATAATAATAGTTTCCATGAATTTATTCATATGGAAAATTTTGGGGGAATTGTATGGTAGGTAATTCCATTTGCCTCTCTGCTGTTTATAGTAAGGTGAGATCATGATTGCTTGGCCTACTCTCAAATAGTAGATGACTGAGCAGGTATAATTTATTATAATTTAATTGAATACTATAAAATTATGACAAAAATCACACAATGGAAATAAGATATGACCTATAGTGTTTGAGGCTATTCAATGAGACATTCTTTGAGTGTCTCATCGGATGGGGAAAATCCACAAAACAATTGAATTTATATCCTAGGGTTTTCATTCCATTAAAAAATGTTGTAATTGTAAGAAAATTTTACTACAATTTAACCCTTCCATAGAGCTATAGAATTGTGTGGGATTTACTCCACGTGTCCTGGCTTCATAAATAACATTATGAGCCTTCTCAAATGTTTGATGTTGATGATATCAATTGGGTTGTTGATTCATCCTTTAAAAAGAATATTATTCTTATCAAATACTTATGTGATAATAATCATCAATGGAAGATAATTCCACCATTTGAAGTACATTGGTATCTTGAGAACCATCAAGGAGAGAACTAGGAGAGGGAATATGAAGTTGGAGCACAGTTGGAAGACATATTTTTCGATACCCCATAATGATACAAAGTGTATCAATAAGATGTGATATTTTATGGTGGGGAGGTTTTAAGAAACATTTTTTAAGTGTATATTTATTTTTTAGTATTTTAATGAACCTCTTTTTTTCATCCTTCTCTTGATAATTTGGTTTTTATGTTCCTTATAAGGATATAGCTTAATTTAATAGGAAAATTACCTAATGTTCATGGATGTATATTTTTTTTTGAATTTAATGGATTCAATGTCTGAACATATTTAAGGGGTTTACGTGGGTTATCCATGATTTTGTAAGGTTATAGAGTTGGTTTAAGTTATTTTGCATAATATGGACTTAGTGATGTATACTAGAAATTTACACACTATAAACATGTTACACATCATGTAAATATGGACAATAAGATTTTAGGAACTAGTTCATTATGTGAAATGGTTGCACATTATGAAATTGGATCATGTCTGGAAATATGTATGTGGATTATTTTATCCTAATGTGACACATTATTCAGTGAAACTCAAATATTGATAAATACAGAATGTGAACGGATTACACGTTGTATACTTCTTTGGCTCTACCATTGTATTTCATGGTGTGGGTATGTTTTCATTATTGATCTATGTAATTTATTTATCCCTTATACCCTATAGAATAAGATGTTTATTTTTGAGTTCTTCATTTCCATGTGGATGTATCAATCATGCATATCATCCCCCATTAGTTGTTTTTCATTTGTTTTTCGCACTCTTCCATATGTTCTCTATTGTTCGGTTGTAATTTTCTTACCATTGTGGAGTAATGTGTTGATATTGCTCTTGTGTTATATAAAACATTAATTTCCTATGATTCATTCTAATTACTATTGGGGTTATTTCTGGGTTGTGTTTCAATTATTTCTAGTTAAATATTTGTGTTCTAAAATGAGCCCTCTATTTTGAGTTGGTGATCCCTATTATGTGAAATATGTGGGATCACACTAGAACACCCTATGTACAACCTAATTAATTACATAAAAAAGTTATATAATAAAAATTATCTTTATTTAAAAAATTATATCCTATTTTCTCGCTAATTATGGAGACAATGACCCTCTAACACGAAACAAGGTTGAAATTAATGGTAATTGATAAGACTTAGTTAGTTTGATATTTATTCCCTGAGATATATTGGGAAAATAGATAGAATTTTGGATTAATATTATGAATTTTTATGGAATTTATAATATGTGATTAACTATAGTATAATAACCTTATCTAAATTTTGTTAACTGATAGGTTATTGACCTTAGTGTTAAATGACAAATAAAATAAATTTAATATAATTATGATAATACTTACGAACCACATTTAATGAAATGAATTTATTTAGGGAAATGATAAATTGATAAATTGATCATTGTGTGTTATGAAAATATATAAGGTATTATTGATTATGGACTAGATACTTTTTTCTTTTTTTCTTCTCTTATGTGATATTAATGTAATTGATTCCTAAAGAATAGATTTTTATTTGTATATTTTATTTTTATAGATTATACTCATATTTTATGTTGACTTATGAGGGATTGGGGCATGATCTCACACCCATAAACGATAGAAAAAAATTTAAAAAAATTTACATATTAAAATTATATGATTATATAATTTGTATGGGGAAAAAATGCAAAATCATTTTGTTGTGACCCCGACCACGATATCTAGTGTCGGTGCCATACTTTATTACTTTAGTATGTTTACAAGATTCAAATACCAAGAGAATTATTATTATATTGTTTTATGTGAAACCATATTACATAAATGATACTGGTATTACATTGGGAATAGAAAATATAACACAATACATAATAATAAAAAATAAAATTCATCCAAAAAACTCATTCGATGATTTCTTCTTATTAATATGGGGAATGGGAAAATAATAAGTGTGGAATAAGATGATAATTAAAAGTTATTAAAAGAGGTATATATCATTGGTTGATAATAAAAATCAATATAAAAAGTTTGATAACCGAAAATACATTCCATTTACTAAAAAGGATAAGAAATTATCAATATGTAATGGTAAATTACTGAAACACATTCCATTTAGTCAATAAATTGAAAATAAAATGCATCCATAGATAATGTCAAAGAGAAAATATAATTCGTCAATAATAATAATACATAAATTCTAAATGAAGTTATTTATTAATTATTGGACATCATGTATGTTTCGCATTAAAACCTATACCTTCATGGCTTTTTTAAAGAAAGTATAAAACTACATGTACAAATCTGTTTAATTTGGTCAATTGATTATTATCATGATACTAATGGATGCACTATGGTGTTATATAATTTCAATTCCCCACTCATCACTACTAGTATAAATCCTTTGTTATATATATAATAATTAATTTAATTCATTAACAATATGACTGATCAAATATCTATATTTAGTAATGTGTTTGAATTTATAAATATTTCCGAAGTTCATCAAATAACTATAAAAGTAAAAATTTAAACTAAATATGGTATATGGTTTAGAAAAAAATCATATCCATCACAAAATAACAAGGATATTTACTTGAAATCAAATTTCTTACAAAACATTACAAGAATAATGAAATTGTATCAAGGGAAGTTTAACAATTAGAAAAACTGAGATTTCACAATAAATTTTATTCTTTTTTAATTTTCAAATAAAATACTTACTGATTAAATATTTTTAATTGAAACATAAAATACCATGAATAAATATTTATTCATGACATTCCATTTTAAAGGGGCATAATATACACCCAAAAAAGTTAATTTGTGTATAATAACATTTAAGTCCTCATGGAAGGTAAATTTAGACGTAATCTCTTACGCTGTGCTACATTTTTTTTGAATTCTATTAAACCATCTATATAATGATTGTAAACATGTCATAAATTTTAATATAAACAAATAAATATTTATAATATAAAATATGATCCTTTAAAAACATATTATCACATGTGTGTTAATAATTTTCAATTATTTGCATTTTTCAGGTGTTAATTACCTTATTTTTTAGGGTGAGATTTGACGTGGAATTTTTTGTTAACATTAAATAGGCCATGTTTTAATTATCTAAAAAAATATAAACCATGTTTAAAATATAAAAATTATTTATTATATATGTATTTATTTTAATCAATAACATTTGATGATATTAAATGATTCAAACCTTTCATAGAGATGGTGTGTCATACATACATATTAACAATGTATTCATTTTCTATTCATATTAAAAGAAAGATCATTAAATAATAAATCTATATATTATCATTCCAATATATCATTTATTTCATATATATCAAATATTTTTATTGAAAAAATCCATAATAAATATATTATATAGCATGAAGTAGTCATATCACTTTGGGAGATGGTAGTCTAATGTACACACGGGCAGTGTTATAGTATTCCCACAAAATGGGAAAAAATTATTTATTCATTATATAATAATTTAAAAAGCATAAATACCTTGTAAATATCATGTATATCATATATAAATAATATTTCTATCATCATTACCAACTATTATAGGTGGAAATGAAAAAATGAATGACATTGGTTCGTGAGGCAGTAGTCCTCCAAACTCCAGAATAATGATTTCACAACCCATTTAATGGAAGTGTGTGTGGTTTTATGATTTACCTATAATATATATATTTATTTAATATACTATGTTTCTTATATAATAATTATATAATAATAATTTAAGGCTTGGATATGGAAGTAAAATAAAAACCATTTCAGAAAAATATTACCTATTGTTTGGGTTTCCTTTTGGGGTTTGAACTAATTTTTTAATATGTTGGATTTATTCCCAATATATGTCTTCAAGTATAATTTTTTGGAATTTCGGGAGTAATTTTATCTAGTATATTCCAAACCAATGTGGTTTTAGGCGTCTGATGAAAGGGAGAGAGTGGGGGCTTTTATAAGTGGGGTGGGTCAAATAAATGTATATTTTTGAAAGAGGGAATCCCCCCATGTTTTTTACACATTCTTTGGCTCCATTAGTGATCCAAAATAGATTATAGAATATTTTAAAATGAAATATGTCTGTATAATTTGCGTTTTAAATGTTTCTAGGTCATTAATTCAATTAAGAATAACATTTATCCCCTTAGTAAGCACATTTTCTCTAAATTTATATAACTAACATTTAACTTATTTTATTAATTACATTGGTCACAAATGTATTTGTCACTGTTATATATTATTAAAAAATTTGAATCCAAATTAAGAATCAATTTTTCAATAATCTATTCATATGAGGGGAATATTCCGTTAAAATTATTCCCATAGATATGATACGAAAGTGTATTTTTAAAAGTAGAAATGGTCAAATTTTTACTATGTTTTTATATTTAAATTAAATATGACAATTATTAAAAGGACCTAAATAATATTAATTTATTTATAATTTAACGAATTTCACTTTAAACGGATACTAAAATATAACAAAACATTATAAATTATTTATATGAAAAGTTAGTTATCCATTAAAATTCAGTATTTTCACTATTAATGAAAAAAATAAAACCATTCATAAAAAATACTACAGATCTACCGCTCTATAACATGAAAAATGGAATTTAATAGCGATAAAAATGCACAATTAGTCATAGTGATGAAAGGATGAGAGGTAACATTTTTATGTGTTATTTTTAGGACTGATCAAGAACGTGCTGGCGACAATACGATGGTAATATACCAACACTTAAAAAAATCCAACAAAAACATGTAATTTGAAACAGTAATATAAAAATTAAATGTGATGCAAAGAATACAAGAATGTCCACCAATGTTTTATTAAAAAATTCTGTATAAATTTTGAAATGTTTTTTATTTAATTACATACATAATTATCCAATAATACTTTAAACATAAAAATGTTTCATCTTTTGATTCTCGTGATCCCCTCTCATGAATTTTCACCCATAGTATCAGTGTCTAAAGAAGTCATCTCAACTCGATGAAATTATTCTTAAAATATATGAAGACAAATATTATATTATTAATATCATAAAGAAATAAATTAACCATTAATATGAATGAAAACATTAATAAAATGGAAATATTTGACAAAAAAGTCTCGTTTGGAGTTATATCGGTCCCACTATTTGTCTTATTGAGGTGGGGTAGATTCCTACATTTAAAAACATAGTTATGGATCATGTTCCTAAAATATCAAAACTATAGAGATGTGTTTTCTACGATTTTCGTAAGTCACTTATTTTTTAAAAAAATAAGGTCAATTTTAAGTAATAACGCATTTGGAGATATACAAGCCACAATTTTCATAATATTGAGATATGGATAATTCCTACATGTCAAAAATGACTTATATATCATTTTCATAAAGTATCTCAATAATAAAAATATGATTTCTTGGTTTTTAGTATGCCACATGTGTTTTTTACATAAATGTCATTTCAAACTAGAAACATGATTTATGAGTCATACCTATCATATTGTGCATTTGGATGATGTGAAACTTATTCATAGACATCCAAAATTATATTTTAATTGTTATAATAAATTATGAAGACAATCAGAGTGTGTTTTCTTAGTTTTTAGTGAGTGGCACGTATTGAACTAAAATGTCAATTTTAAATAGATAATAGACACTTTTAGTTATATCGGTCACACCAAGAGTCTAATTATGGGGTGGTTGATTCCTACATGTCACAATTGACTCATGGATAATTTTTCTAAAGTATTAAAACAATATCAATGTGTTTCCCTAGTTTTCTATTTGTCACTTTTTATTTTTTATTAAAATAATGTCTATTTTAAATAATAAGATACACTTTGAATAACAATGTCCACAACTTGCATTGTACTAAGTTACGACTAATTCCTAAACATCAAAAATGGCATATAGATCAATTTCCTAAAATATTAAATAATTAAAATTCATTTTCTCAATATCCAGTAAGTAAATTTCTATTTTTACAAAAATTAATGCCAATTTAAAATAAAAAGAGACACTTTGAGTTATACTAGACATACCCTGCATTTTATTGAAGTGGATATATTTCCCACAAAACCAAAAGACTTATATATTTATTTCAATAGTATTAAAACAATCCAAATATATTTTATTTGTTTTTGTTATATAATTCTTCTTTAACTAAAATTCTATTTCAAACTGGAATCACACATCATGATTCATATCAGCCACATCGTGCATCAATTTTATGTGATACAATTTCAAACATATTACAAATAACTAGTGAATCACAACCCTAAATTATCTATGAAATCAGAGTTTCTTTTCTCATCATTCAGTGAGTTACACATTTTGATCTAATCTATCAATTTCAAACTGAAAAATGATACTTCTAGTCAAACCGGGAATTCTGTGTGTCAGATTGAGGTGTAGATGATTTCTACATTTCATAAATGAGTCATCAATCTCTTTATAAAGTATCAAAATAATATTTATGAATTTTATTTGTTTTTAGTATGTAAGGTTTTCTTATTTACATAAAATAATGTCAATTTGAAATTAAATAGACACTTTTAGTGATGTGGGTCACACCATGCATTTAATTAAAGTATAACTGATTATAATATATCAAAATTTAACTATAGATCATTGTAATAAAATATCACAACAATCTAAATGTGTATTCATGGTTTTCATAAATTCATCGTTTATTTTTACTTAATTAATGTAATATAAAAATAGAAAAAGAGACACTTTCTATTATTATGGCTACACCATATGTTTTACTGAGGTGTGTAAGTCTCCTACATGTCATAGAATGACATATATATTATTTTCCTAAAATAAAAAATAATTTGAATGTGTGTGTTTAATTATTAGTATATCACTTGTTTCTTTTATTTAAATTAATGTCTATTTAAAATAGAAATAGATAATTTGAGTTATACCTGCCACATAGTGTGTCTTATTGAGATGTGGATGATTATTACATGTCACAAAATAATTATAGATAATTTTCTTAAAGTTTTAAAAAATATAGAATGTGTTTTCTTTGTTTTCAATCTGCCAGTTGTTTTTTTTCAAAAATGTCATTTCAATCATGAAAAATGCATTATGAGTCATACCAACCAAATCGTGCATCAGTTTGATGTGAGACTACTACATGCTTGCAGAAAAGTCATATGAATCACTATCAAGAATTATCAATACAATTAAGGAATTTTTTATTTATTTTTAGTGAGTGTCACATTTAGATCTCAAATGAAAAATTTTAACTAATAACGTAAACATTTAGTCCTACCACCGACAATGTGTTTCAGATTAAGGACTGGTTGAATTCTATATGTCACATATGACTCATGGATCATTTTTCCGAAGTATCAAAATGTTATGAAAGCATTTTCATGATTTTTAGAAGGTCACTTTTTGTTTTTTCTAAAATTAATGACAATTTTAAAATTAAATTGACACTTTGAGTGATACCAGCCAAACCTTGCTTCGAATTAATGCTTGATTAAATCATACACATAAAAAATTTCTTTATGTTCGTTAAACTAAAATTTGAAAACAATCTGAATGTGTCTTCTTGGGTTTTAGTATGTCATTTATGTTTTTACTTAAATTGATGTCTATTAGAAAAAAAGTGTAACATTGAGTTATACTAGGAACTTGTTAATTTTTATTGTCTTTTTAGTGGGTAAAATAATGAAAAGATTAATTAATTACTTAAGTATTAGAAATTCACATTTATTATATATCGACCAATATTTTTATTGTCATTACCTTATTTGCATCCTCAATGTTTATACTCTAATGAGGATGATCTGTTTCGAAAAAACCACCAAAACTCAAACAATGGAAACCAACCATATATGAAAAAAATTACTACGTGAGTTAAAAAAAGAAGTAAATTAAACATAAATTTGAAACAATCCAATACTTCAATTAAAGTCATAGCTTCATTCTATTGGAATTCAATCTTCAATCAAATATACTACCCATTCATTTCTAAGAACATCTATATCATATTGTGAATATAAGTCTTCTTGGCAGTCACAATAGTACAAGAAAAATATAGTTACACAATGGATTAATAAATTTTATTATTAAATATTTATTATCTTCAAAAATACCTTTTCAAGGATTCTTGTTTATTCATGGAATATATTCAATCTAAAAAATATATAAACATAATAACTATAATCTTTTCTAGTGGTTTGTTTCTGACACTGTTGAAAAACTGAGGAGAATATGTAAATTTATTTTTATGTGTTTGGATAATGAAATCCTATTATATATATTCTAATAAATTTATAGTTTTAGAAATTTTATTGGACCTTATGCTTAGACCCTTTCCTCATTCCTTGTTTTTCACGATATTGATGCACCACACAATAATAACAGAATGCTCATTAAAAGAAAATATGAATTATATAATGTAACACCCCAGGTAAATAAGGAATATGAAATTTTCATATTTATCCATATTTGTGAATAAAATATTAATATGACTTTAAAGGGGATGCTATGCTCGATGGCGTACCCAACATGCAACAACGAGTTTCTTCGGAATCTTACGTTGCACTCTAATAATAAAATAATATTATTTTAAATGGTAGTTAACATGTATCGGTTGTATTGGAGGTAATGGATAGAAATAACTAAAATATTATTATATATGTTTTTAAATGTTTTTACATTTATCCAATAAAAGATAAAGGATTAAAATATGGAAAGAATTCAATTTTAGGTGTATATGCCCTAGTTTTAACTAATGGTTCACTTATCGCCTTTTGATGGTGAACTGTAATTAAATATAGTTTTGTTCACTCTTATACATTATATTGGACCAAATAAAACTATTCTTATGAATTGGGACATCAATATTTACTGTGTGTAAATTTTTGGTATCTTTCCGATAAAGTTCATTTTTAATGAATAGTGTAAAATGTTGTATTGTAATTCAAAAAATCTTTTTAATCTAATTAATTTATATGATTATATTATCTTCTGAATTGTTTTTAAATTGAAATTAGAATATATTTTTACCATTAAATCCAATAGTGGTCGTTGGAATTAATTTCACTTTGAAATCCGACATAAACTAGTGTCAATCTTTTGATACTTATTATTTCCTAAAAACACGCTATTTGTTCTGATAGTGGGAATTAATTATTAAATTAATTAATGTGACTTTTATGTTTTGAATTTTGTAAAATAGACTTCATTTTTGAATTCGGAATAACAAATATAGCTTAGGGTGAATTTTTTGGATTTTTCTGAAAAAACTTCAATTTTTGATGAATAGTGAAATCACTATGTGGTACTTATAAAAACTGATTTTTCCGTTTAAATGAAATTTTTCCTTCTTTGTGTTTTGAATTTCAAAAATCCGACATACATGGTTTTCATTAAGAAGTAAATCTTGGTTCAATGGGATAAAAATAATTTTTGGTGAATAGTTACTTATTAAGTTTTTAATTGCAATTAGAGGTAATTAGTGTAGTTTATAGTAAGAATAATGTTTTAATAAAATGAAATGACCTAGACACATGTCCTAACCTCATTGGATGTGTAATGGCCGACCAAGACAATCCATGGGTCAACTTGGGGACCCCATGGAGCCACTATGGTTGGAAAATGACATAAATATCTTTTTATTTAATGTTAAAGTAAAAATGACACAAACATGAGATGTTTTACTAAAAACAATTTTTAAATGGGTTTATACAAGTCATAATTTTGACTATAAATAGTCATTGGAAAGATAAAACGATTCCATACATCATAGTATTTTTTTATAATTTTTAGACATTAAATAAATTAAATTATTTATGACATCATGATGATACTGCGATGACCTCATTATTTACCTATTTAAATAAAATGGAAATATAATTTAATATCTAAGACCTACACATGTCCAAAACCTATTGGATGAGTGCATTTCGAAAACGTATCACCTTATCCTCGAAATACATCAATGTAGAACCTTTAAAATCCGAAACTCTTATGAAAAAAAAGTATCAGTTTGTAACTTTACAAGAGTGCCCCTCCTCTCCTCTTATAAAAGGCCCCCACCTCTACCTCCTTACCCACACTCCCAAATACTTTGGCTCGGCCATCCTCTGCCCATTTCATCTCTAAAAATCCCTTTATAACTCCTTGAAGCCTCACTTTGGGCATAATCCTTTCCAAGGATGCCTTTGAGCTCAATTCAAAGGAAGTTACCCGATTTAAAGGTAATGTCTTCACTTGTGTCCTTTTGTATTATTTTTCTTCTCCAACCCCCTAAACTCTTTTTATTAATTTATTTTGTAAAAAATCAAGTATCTTCAATATACTAGTATGTTTTTATAAGAAGTATTCGAGCTACACTTACACACACCTACATATAATGGTTAAAGAACATACTGTTTCCGTGGATGGCGAATTTCTGTCTCCCAAAATGATGATTGTTCAACATTCTTCTAACACCTTCAAAGGTGGCCATTAATATGACACTATATTTATATATGATATCTAATATGTTTATGTTTTACTTAATCTTCTATATTTTTCATTTATGTCATACCATTATGGTTTCCATTATGGGTAAACGTGATATCTTCATTTAAGCAAGTGCGGACTACCGCCCCCTCAAAGTGATTAGATTCGTTAATACCATATGTGGTACGTATAAAGGATTTATTTAATGATATTATATATGATACCATACTGGAATTAAAATACTATTATGTATCATTATGTTTTAATTCCATTAAATATGAAATAGAAATGGAAGTAGCGTTCATGCGTACGTACGGCTTACCGTCTCCATGAACGGTACATTTCATTTATTATCTCGAAATGATAGGTAATATTATAAGTACATATATATAATTGATATATATGTAATAAATTACATCTAAATTATGGATATCATTCTCGAATTATTACATATATATATCTCTCTCATTTTGTTTTAATTCCATTAATATGACAAAAAATGAAAGTAGCGTTCATGCGTACGTACGGCATACCGTCTCCATGAACTGTGCTTTTCGTTTTTTATCTCCAAATGATATGGAATAGTATGAAATGAATATTTACTGCATATATATGATATTTCAATCATTAATACTTTTCTGGAAATTATTTACTTATAACTACATGGGCAATCTTTTATCAAACAAGTTCATTTTTGACACATGTACCAAACATCGGCAAAAACATCTGATATGAACTAACATTATTAAACAATTATTATAACATAATAATATGTGATATGAACTGAATAATAATCTCTCAAGGAGGTAATTAGGCAATTATTAATTGACCAACGTTTATTAGTTAGGAATATAAAGAAACGAACAAGACAAGTTGGACCTGAGGTAAGGGATCATACTCCACTCTTTCTTTTTAAGTACAGTCTTTTATGTCATTCCTTTTAAAGCTCATCTTTCTTGTTATTGGGATGTTATTTTATATTAATCTTACTTTAATTTTTATGTTCATGTGATGAGAGACCATATTCTCTATCATCAATCCATTTTGGAAGTTTTGAGTGACGTCGTTAGGCTGCCAAATTTTCGTAAGAGATCTAACCTCTCTCTTTCTTTTTAAGTACTCTCCTTTATGTCACTTCTTTTAAGATCATCTTTGTTATGTTGGGGGATGTTATTTTATATTCCTCTTTCTATAAACTTTAGTTTAATATGATGAGATAACCTATTTGAACTCATCAATCCATTTTTGTAAGTTTTCTATGGCGCCGTTAGGCTGTCGAGTTTTCGTAAGGTATTTTTCATCTCACTTTTATTCCCGTGAGATTTATGCTACATTTTCCACAATTTCCTTTGAGTGTTGTATGTACTGCCCATTATTTTACTCATTGTGTAATATACTTTCTTTTATGATTATTTACATCAATGTTGTATTGTCCCTCTTTCACAAGGTGTATGTTTCGAAAGATACCCATGTCGGTAAGGGAACCTTTCACCCTCCTATTTTTAAAAGACTTTTTTTTGGGTATTTTAATTTACATATTTTTATGTTGGGATATGTTCTCATAAATCCATATTGATGTATATTTTAAGTCCATGTGATGAGATACCCTTTTTTATCTCTCATCAACTCTTTTTGATGTGACGTCATTAGGCTGTCAAGGGAACTTCTTAACCCAATTTTGATTTCTTTGGTTTCAACATGTAGCTATTGAATATGTCATCATTTGAATATGTGTGAATGACCTTTGATTATATTACACTTAATATCCACTTATATTTGGTGTATTTTCTTGTCACACATAAATATGTAATTGATTTATCCTTAAACCAAGGATATTGTCTTTGTATGGGACTTCGTCTCAATCTCCTTTCATTGAAGCGTATTTTGTTTTATACACAACCTTATTTATACGGTGTATAAACCCATTTGACTTTTATATTTATTCAAAAGTAATATGTTTTATATGAAATGTTTACAAAACGAAAAAAGGGAATGTTTTTGTCGTACGTATGTGGCGACAACAACTTCTCTGTCGCTGTGACCATTATTTGAGTTTTGACTTCCTCAACAAGCCATACCATCTTTTTAAAAGAAAAAAAATACCATGTTTTACTTTTCTTTTATTTTGGTATTGAAAATGGTTTTCATAATGTTTTTATATCAATGTGTTGTATTGATATCTTGTGATTGAAAGGTGGAAATTTTATGTTTCCTTTATGCATGTTTTATGTGATACGATTATGTTATGGGTCTTGGGAATTGTTATGAAGACGGGTGGTTCCATGATAAACTAAGGGCGGGTGAGCCCGATATATCTCTCCAATGCATTGGGTAACGCGAAGGAGTGAAACGTTAAGTTTTTTCCGAGGAGATTTAGGGAATATACTATGGTGGGTATTCCAAACCTAACCAAGAGGGTTAATCCCTACGTAAGAATGTTATGAATGCCTCAAGTTACCTTTTATGTCTTATGATTTCTATGATTTATTCATGATTTGATGAGGTATGTTTAAAGTGCCTATGTTAAATGTGTAAAGTATGATTTCATTCTTATGTATATATGAACTCATGTTTCATTTCCATATTTTTATAACCCTTACTGAGCTTTTTATGCTCATCCCATGTTTTTGAAGTGTTTTTCACAGGTCAAGGGAAAGGTACATGATGTGATGATAGTGTCAAGGATGTGTCAAGAAAGAATCCATGTTTTATTTTAAATATGTTTCTGTTGATAGGAAGAATGAATACTGTCGTTTATGTAACCACTTTGTTTAAATGTGGAATGTAATGCAAGTTTCATGATCTAATTCTCTAAAACTCTAAACCTGAAAGATCCTCAATGTGTAATCTTGTAATAACTCAAGATTAAGTAAGGTTTAAGGCTGGGGCCTTATAGTTGGTATCAAAGGTCGGTATAGATAAATTTAGAGTTTAGGGTATTCTTTAAGCATAAGTGGCATTACTATAATGGTTAGGATTTCAGAAAGAGTCCAAGTTTTAGATAAAGTGAATGAGTAATTATATCTTAGTGTTTATCTTCATCATTAGTACATGATGATTTTTTTGATATACTCACACTGACCTTTTTGGTTTTAGTAAATGGATGGATCTAGCAGGCACTAAAGGAACAATGGATGTGAAGAAAACTGTGACAGTTTTTTGAGAAAGCAACTGAATGATATGGGAGCTGCAATGAGAACAATTGTGATTATCCTCAACCAACTATCTGGAGTCATGATTGACCACCTAAACCTTGGTGATTTTTCTAAGGCATCATATATGCGAGAAACAAATCCCTACGGAAGAACAGGTAATAATCATAAAGGTATGTGTGTTAAAAAACCTATGTGTCAAAGATGTGGAAAGAAACACCTAGGAAAATGTTTCAAAGGGTCAGAAATATGCTATAGATGTGGAAATGAAGGTAATAAAGCAAGAACCTACCATAGAAAAAAGAAGCATCCAGTTGACTCGAGGAAAGGGAAATAAGTTCTTTCTGAGGGATCAATTGAATGTTTTAAATGTGGTGTGCATGGTCATTATAAAAACACATGTCCTATGAAGAATTTTCATGAATAGGATCACCAAGAGCATACAAATGTTCGTTTACCAATACCTAATGCCATTCCAACTGAGGATGAAGAAACCGACAATGACCAATCAAAGGTATGTATTATTTCATGACTATTGTTTTCCTATTTTGGAATCTTAGGATATGATTCAAGATTTTGTTTGTAGGAAAGAGGTATTTCGGAATAAGTTGGAAAGGAATGGTTAATGGATCATGAAGAATGTTGAATGAGTAAGATGTCAACATATAAGGGCATCAAGAGTTATGGTGAAATTCTTAAGAGTATTAAGTCTCTTTTGATGATGGGGTTACATTAGAAGTATTTTTATATTATGTGTAACCCTGATGTTTAATATAGACAAATTTTATTCAAGGAATAGTTATCTTTTATTTTGTGGATATAGTTATAAAGAACCATTTGGGTTTATATGATCCTTACTTTTGAGGTAATTATGGGTTACTATATGTTATGATTGAAGTGAAAGTCATGAGATAAAATTGAGGTTAAATTATGTTATGGTTATTTTTGATGATTTTATCCCTTTTTGGGGAATTATTTGAGAATTATATAGTTTTGGAAAAAGGACAACACGCAGACTGTGTGACTACCCGTCGCGTCGGACAAAGCTGCGGGAATCGAACCCACAACCAAAGTGCGACTAGTATTTATCTCCTACCACTGGACTACGTGAAGTCTCTGGTTAGTTTGACTGATTATTTTTAGATATATGATTTTATTAATTAAGAGTAAGTTGATTTTCGGTTATTTATGAAAATTATTAACCTATCGTGGAGGATATGTGATTAGGTTAATTACTTTTCAATACGAGACTTTAGGATCAACTGATGTTGTTTAGAAATAAATGTTACGATTTAATATGGAAGACTATGTGACTAAATCCTTCAAATATTTGGGTTTCAATCTTAGATTGGTATACTTTGAAGAATTTTATGGACAAATTTTTTATCGGATTGTCCTCGATGAACTTTGGGTTTTGTTGGACAAATTTTGGAGATTAAGCATAGATTTTATTTTTAAAGGGTTATCCTTTTCTAGATTATCTGACCCTGTACTAACCTTTTTGGTTTTGGTTTTGGTTAAAGCCTAAAGACATGGGAAGTATTTAGTTCTCTTTGGTGGATTAGGTGATTCTCTAGAAGTTGATTATAGTACTCTTAATGCGAACAAGTCTCCCTAAATACTCTTCTTTTGGAAAAAATATGAGTTTGATTAAGGATTCTAGTAAAAGTTAAAAGTCAACATGATAAGTGATTATATTTCCTTATAAATAAATTCCTCAATAAAAAGTAACTTAAAACAAAAATGTTTTCTAATAACTTTTCCTACTGGGGAATCGAATAACATTTAACCCGTCACATGTTTGTGATTTTCTTATGGTTAACATTCTCCTAGACATGTTTACTATCACTCTCCCTCAAGAACATGACCCTTTGCTTTTTCTTCCATGTCCATTTTTTTCTTCATGGAATCCTAGTATTGGTTAACTCGGGTGACCTCTGTACTTATCTTCCTTTGTTTTAAAGTGAATGTTTTACTGACTCTTGTTTCGATGTGGGACTTTCAAGGATGTTTCCAAGCTCAATTTTAAAAATTATGAGGACGCAATTCCCAAAAGGGGGAAAGGATGTAACACCCCAGGTAAATAAAGAATAGGAAATTTTTATATTTATCCATATTTGTGAATAAAATATTAATATGACTTTAAAGGAGATGCTATGCTCGATGGCGTACCCAACACGCAACAACGAGTTCCTTGGGAATCATACAGTGCACTCTAATAATAAAATAATATTATTTTAAATGGTAGTTAACATATAGCCACTGTATTGGCGGGAATGGATATAAATAACTAAAATATTATCATATATGTTTTTAAATGTTTATACATTTATCCAATAAAAGATAAAGGCTTAAAATATGGAAAGAATTCAATTTTAGGCGTATATGCCCTAGTTTTCACTAAAGGTTAAATTATCATCTTTTTATGGAGAACCATCATTAAATAGAGATTTGTTTACTCTTATACATTCTACTGGAACAAATAAAACTCTTCTTAAGAATTGGGACATCAAAATTTAGTTTGTGTAAATTTTTGGTATCTTTCCGATAAAGTTCATTTTTTAATGAATAGTGTAAAATGTTGTATTTTAATTCAAAACCTATTTTTAATCTAATTAATTTATATTATTAGATTATCTTCTGAATTGGTTTTAAAGTGAAATTAGAATATATTTTTACCATTAAATCCAATAGTGGTCGTTGGAATTAATTTCACTTTGAAATCAGACTTAAACTAGTGTTAATCATTTGATACTTATTAATTCATAAAAACACGTTATTTTCTCTGACAGCGGGAATTAATTATTAAATTAATTAATCTGAATTGTATGGTTTGAATTATGTAAAATAGACTTCATTTTTGAATTCGGAATATCAAATATATCTTAGGGTGAATTTTTGGGATTTTTCTGAAAAACATCAATTTTTGATGAATAGTGAAACCACTAAGTGGTACTTATAAAAACTGATTTTTCCGTTTAAATGAAATTTTTCCATCTTTGTGTTTTGAATTTCTAAAATCCAACATAAATGGTTGTCATTAAGAAGTAAAATTTGGTTCAATGGGATAAAAATAATTTTTGGTGAATAGTAACTTATTATGTTTTTAATCGCGATTAGAGGTAATTAGTGTAGTTTATGGTAAGAATAATGTTTTAATAAAATGAAATGACCTAGAAACATGTCCTACCCTCCTTGGATGTATCATGGCCGACCAAGAAAATCCATGGGTCAACTTGGGGACCCCATGGAGCCACTTTAGTTTGAAAATGACATAAATATCTTTTTATTTAATGTTAAAGTAAAAATGACACAAACATGAGATGTTTTACTAAACAAAATTTTACATGGGGTTATAAAAGTCATATTTTTGACTATAAATAGTAATTGGAAAGATAATATGATTTCCTACATCATAGTATTTTTTTTAATAATTTTTAGATATTTAATAAATTAAATTATTTATGACATCATGATGATGCAGTGATGACCTCATTATTTAACGATTTAAATAAAATGGAAATATAATGTAATATCTAAGACCTACACATGTACAAAACCTATTGGATGAGTGGATTTCGAACCCTAATCACCTTATCCTCGAAATACATCAATGTGGGACCTTTAAAATCTGAAACTCTTTTGAAAATAAAGTAACATTTTGTAACTTTACATGAGTGCCCTCCTCTCCTCTTATAAAAGGCCCCCACCTCTACCTCCTTACCCACACTCCCAAAGCCTTTGGCTCGGCCAAACTCTACCCATTTCATCTCTCCACATCCCTCTATAACTCCTTGAATCCTCACTTTGGGCATAATCCTTTCCAAGGAAGCCTTTGAGCACAATTCAAAGGAAGTCACCCGATTTAAAGGTAATGTCTTCACTTGTGTCCTTTTGTATTATTTTGCTTCTCCAACCCCCTAAACTCTATTTATTAATTTATTTTGAAACCAATACAGTATCTTAAATATACTAGTGTGTTCTTATAAGAAGTATTCGAGCTACACTTACACACACCTACATCTAATGGTTAAATAACATATTGTTTCCGTGGATGGTGAATTTCTGCCTCCCAAAATGATGATTGTTCAACATTTTTCTAACACCTTCAAAGGTGGCCATTAAGATGAAACTATATTTATAAATGATATCTAATATTTTTATGTTTTACTTAAGCTTCTGTATTTTTCATTTATGACATACCTTTATGGTTTCCATTATGGGTAAACGCGATATCTTCATTTAAGGAAGTGCGGACTACCGCCCCCTCAAAGTGATTTGATTTGTTAATACCATATGTGGTACATATAAAGGATCTATTTAATGATATTATATATGATAACATAATGGAATTAAAATACTATTATGTATCATTATGTTTTAATTCCATTAAATATGAAATAGAAATGGAAGTAGCGTTCATGCGTATGTACGACTTACCGTCTCCATGAACAGTACATTTCATTTCTTATCTCAAAATGTTATGTAATTTTATACGTACTTATATATAATGGATATATATGTAATAAATTACATCTAAATTATGGATATCATTCTGGAATTATAAAATATATATATCTCTCTCATTTTGTTTTAATTCCATTAATATGAACAAAATGAAAGTAGTGTTCATGCGTACGTACGGCCTACCGTCTCCATGAACGGTGCTTTTCGTTGTTTATCTCCAAATGATATGGAATAGTATGAAATGAATATTTAATGGATATATATGATATTTTAATCATTAATACTATTCTGGAAATTATTTACTTATAACTACATGGGCAATCTTTTTTCAAACAAGTTCATTTTTGACTCATGTACCAAACATCGACAAAAACGTCTGATATGAACTAACATTATTAAAAAATTATTATAAAATTATAATATGTGATATGAACTGAATAGTAATCTATAAAGGAGGCACTTTTGCAATTATTAATTGACAAAAGATTATTATTCAGGAATATAAAGAAACAAACAAGACAAGTTGGACTTGAGGTAAGAGATCCTACTCTACTCTTTCTTTTTAAGTACACTCTTTTTTGTCATTCCTTTTAAAGCTCATAATTCTTGTTATTGGGATGTTCTTTTATATTAATCTTACTGTAATTTTTATGTTCATGTGATGAGAGACCCTATTCTCTCTCATCAATCCATTTTGGAAGTTTTGAGTGGCGCCGTTAGGCTGCCGAATTTTCGTAAGAGATCTAACCTCTCTCATTCTTTTTAAGTACTCTCCTTTATGTCACTTCTTTTAAGATTTTCTTTGTTATGTTGGGGGATGTTTATTTATATTCCTCTTTCTATAAACATTATGTTAATATGATGAGATACCCTATTTTATCTCATCAATCCATTTTTGTATGTATTCTATGGCGCCGTTAGGCTGCCGAGTTTTCATAAGGGATTTTTTGTCTCACTTTTATTCCGGTGAGATTTATGCTACATTTGCCACAATTTATTTTGAGTGGTGTATGTACTGCCCATTATTTTACTCATTGTGTAATATAATTTCTTTTATGAGTATTTACATCAATGTTGTATTGTCCCTCTTTCATGTGGTGTAGGTTTCGAAAGATACCCATGTCGGTAAGGGAACCTTTCACCCTCCTCTTTTTAAAAGACTTATTTTGTTGGGTCTTATAATTTACATATTGTTATATTGGGATATGTTCTCATATATCCTTATTGATTTAAATTTTATGTCCAAGTGATGAGATACCTTTTTTTATCTCTCATCAACTCTTTTTTATGTGACGTCGTTAGGCTGTCAAGGGAACTTCTTAACCCAATTTTTATTTCTTGGGGTTCAACATGTAGCTATTGAATATGTCATCCTTTGAATATGTGTGATTGACCTTTGATTATTTTACACTTAATATCCACTTATATTTGGTGTATTCGTTTTTCACACATAATTATGTAATTGATTTATCCTTAAACCAAGGACATTGTCTTTGTATGGGATTTCGTCTCAATCTCCTTTCATTGAAGCATATTTTATTTTATAAACAACCTTATTTATACGGTGTATAAACCTCGTTGACTTTTATGTTTATTCAAAGGGAATATTTTTTTATACGAAATGTTTACTAAATGACAAAAGGGAATGTTTTTGTCGTACGTATGCGGCGACAACGACTTCTCTGCCGCCGTGACCATTATTTGAGTTTCGACTTCCTCTACAAGCCATACCTTCATTTTAAAAGAAAATTAAATAACATGTTTTACTTTTCTTTTATTTTGGTATTGAATATGGTTTTCATAATGTTTGTATATCAATGTGTTGTATTTATATCTTGTGATTGAAAGGTGGAAATTTTATGTTTCTTTTATGCATGTTTTATGTGATACGATTATGTTATGGTTCTTGGGAATTGTTATGAAGACGTGTGGTTCCGTGAAAAAACTAAGGGCGGGTGGGCCCGATATAGCTCTCCAATGCATTGGGTAACATGAAGGAGTGAAACGTTAAGGTTTCTCTGAAGAGATTTAGGGAATATATTGTGGTGGGTATTCCAAACGTAACCAAGATGGTTACTCCCTACGTAAGAATGTTATGAATGCCTCAAGTTACCTTTTATGTCTTATGATTTCTATGATTTATTCATGATTTGATGAGGTATGTTAATGTGCCTATGTTTTATGGGTAAAGTATGATTTCATTCTTATGTATATATGAACTCATATTTCATTTCCATATTTTTATAACCCTTACTGAGCTTTTTATGCACATCCCAAGTTTTCGAAATGTTTTTCACAGGTCAAGGGAAAGGTACATGATGTGATGATAGTGTCAAGGATGTGTCAAGAAATAATCCATGTTTTATTTTAAATATGTTTTCGTTGATGGGAAGAATGAATACTATCTTTTATGTAACCACTTTGTTTAAATGTGGAATGTAATGCAAGTTTCATGATCTAATTCTCTAAAACTCTAAACCTGAAAAGATCCTCAATGTGTAATCTTGTAATAACACAAGATTAAGTAAGGTTTAAGGTTGGGGCCTTATATATAAGTTATTGTTTAATGCTAAAACATTGGATGTAGTTTATTAAAAATTGACAAACTCTATCTTATGTGGATGGTTTTTTGGATATCCATTAATTGAATCTAGGAATAAAACTATTTGCAGTATCCAAACATACTGTAATATGCATCCATTTTTTTCTAAAAACCAAAAAAATATTATTAATTAAAACATATTTCATTTGATTAAATTAAATATTTTTACCCTTGAATCATTGGTTTTAAATAGATAATGTCATCTAATGTTTCTTTTAAATGATTTGATTAGACCTACCACAGTTTCAACAATTTTTTGATATATATTTTATTGTTGTACAGTAGAGGTGATGTGAGGACTAACGGGTCAAAATTTTCATTCGTGAGATGTTTCATTCAAATGTTTTTAATAGATACACCTAAAAATGGGAAATTTATTTATTCCTAATTATCATTTTATATTATCTTATGGAAAATAAAGTCATGAAAACCTACTTCATGAATACATTTACAAATACGCCACCAAGCTAATCATTGTTGAGGATTTCACGTAAACTATCAACACAATTAAAGTCTTGAACATTATCTCCCTAAATATTTTATCCAAAATGTTCTATGTGATTATGACAATTTTTTAACATTGTATCCCTATGAAACTTCAATGATAGCATATAAAGATATTGAACAGGCATGGTAATTGGGATTTCTATAGATTTTCTAAATCAGTGGAACAATATTTTAGATTGTTTTGATTTGGTCATTCATTTCATCCCCTTCCCATTGTCTATATGAAATAATATTAATTTATTCGGTTATTTTATCATTAATTGTTATATATTTATATTAAAAAATAAATTGTAAATGAATACATCCATGTTTAATTTTTTTACAAGATGCGACAACCATGAGATGAATGTTATAAAAGATTTTTCAAAAATATGAATGTCTTTATCATGAATTAGGACATGTAGATCGACTCTCAGCTCCTATGAAATTATAATGGACACATGTATATGAACTGTTTGAAGTGGTAAGGTTTGTAACATTTCTTTTTTAGATATTTAAAATTGTTGACCTCTCTACAAGGAAATGGGTGTGTGTTGAATGATATATGTCACAATCATTATCACCCTACATAATACCAGTACAAGAAGGGTATCAATGTCTATCAGATTCAATTTTCATAGAAAAATTTATTATAACATTTAATAACTCATTTAATACATTTCTTTCTAGGTGAATGTCTCACCTCATAGTTTGTAGGTGGGGTAGGGATCTCTACATGGTGGATGTTCTTACGTTCCTCCTACTCTTTTCCTCCCCCAATAAAACATTCCATAATCCCACTATTCTATTGGAATTCATCATCAAGGGTATATATTATTTACCTCATCCATTTTATTTAATTTTTCACTCCCCCACTAGTTTTATTTTTACAAAATATGTTAAGGGTGTCACCCTGAAATCCACACCTCTGATACAACTATACTACTCTTGATAAATCAAGGAAACTGACTGAATGTGTTCATTTGGTACTAATTTTTTGGATTCTTGTGCTAATTTAGGATATGTAATATAAGAAAATAAGTGATCATTGTTATGTAATAGATATTTAATGAAAAATTAATTATTAATCTGTAATACTTACCCTTGTTTCCCAAACTTTTTTTTGTATTTTTATATATTAATATCCCCTATTTATTTACATGTTCCCCCTTCCATAAAACATGGAATGAGATAGAAGTGGCTTTGAATTTATAGGCGTTAATAAACATATAAATAGAGGGAAAAAATATGGTTTTGTTTCTTGTCACATAAAATTAATATGGAAGATTTAAAATACATACCATTTTTTTCAAGTGAAGCCAACCCCCTCATTACATTACAGTAGGGGTATGCTGATTTTTCTACTCATTCCTTATTTACAAAACTCTTATGATGAGTCATAAATAAATAAATATCAATCCAAGTGATGAATACATTTATCACAAAATAACATATTACCGGACACAATATACCTAAAAAGACACTTCTATACAATGACCAGTAAATGCATCCCACACATCTTGGGTTATCATGTGTTCATATATAAGAATTGGGTGAGGATTTATTTACCCATTATTATTATTAAGATGATGTATTGTTATAATTTTAAAACAATCTCACAGAATCCTTCAAAAAACAATTAATACATATTTCATGTGGATTTCATCTACTATAAATTGCATTATATAATGGATGACTAAGAGCAAGTAAATGTTTTATTATTTATTATTTTGTAAAATAATGAAATTTTATCATAATATAACCAAAATAATTTTCCACATCAGTTCCATAAGCCTAGGGACAACATGGTTACAAGAATTTACATTAATTAGTGCACATTGTTGAGTGATTCTTCCAATGTATCTATGGAACATCAAATTGTTGGGGGTTAATCTAATGGCCATGCACATTCCATCTGAACTCATATTTTATGCATTTGACTTTCACCGTAAGGAGTTTTTCTAACACCTTGAAACTATGATACTCTTGTTTTTTCTGAATCACCAGGCGTTCATCGCCTACCATTTCCTAGGAATCAACATTGTCAATCTGTTCCTCTTGAGTGGTAGCATCAACATGTGAAGATGTTTGTTTTATATCTACATCGAGAGTAGCATCAGGTTGATAAACCTTTTGATCCTATGGAATTGGATAACCATAACTTTAAAAAGGTTATTCCTCTATTATGCAAGCAACATCAGTTTGAGAGACACTTTGTGACCTGAGATTGGGAGCACCAGCATGTACAGATTTCATTATCTTTAGAAGTGGATTACCATTTATATTTGAGTACATAAATTCATCAATGAACAGATAATAACCTAAGGTAACAAGATCTATATTTACAATAAAATATAACATAATTAATAAACTATCTATTACTATTCTAACAGATAAAGGAAATTGAACCCTTTATTAACTATCCAAATCCCTTCATTGTTGTATTATATGATAAAAAATGCCATCTACAGTAGGACAATTGTAAAATGATTGAGACGTTCAAATGGAAGGGTCACCCCTAGTTAAATTTTCATTTAATCATTCCGTGGTTTTGGTCAATAACAGAACAATTAACCCTATAGGATTACAAGATCTAGAATATGAAATAATTATATAGCTTGAATTTTGTTATAAATGGTTCAACTTTGACCCATTTCTTAATAAAATAATATTTCTCAAATACCAATTCATCTTTTTTAATGACCCTCTGGTTATCAACCAACTTGTATAAACAAATTGGCACTTGTAATGTTGTATAATCCTAATTCCTTATTCATTTGATGACACCAAAGTATGGCATATTCACATAAATTTGATTTATACCCTCTGTCCCATAAACATGAATCACTTCATCGATAAGTGTAAGTCCACTATTTTCCATTGTACTATCTTCATCATGTTCATAGGTATAGAACATACAAACATTAAATACATAACCATTGTAAGATAATACAGACACACCTAGTCCTCTAACTAGGCATCAAAGTTATTGTGAAATTGAATCTTGATATTTATCTAACTCCTTAAAAATATTTTCTTGAAACCATACTATAAACTATTTATTATGTATTTTTGATATCCATTTTGATACCCTAATGGATTCAAATCAAATAAAATCTCAGTGTTGGTATCAAAATATATAGAAAACTCTAAACTGTTATGAAATACATAATGGTGGTTCCACTCTAGATAGATAATATTGATTGTGACAACATCTATTCCATAAATTCATTCACCCTCAAACTACCCAGTGTGACAAGTTATTTGATAGACCAATGATTTCCACACCAGACATGAATTTGGTATAAAATTCAATACTTTCCTCAAAAATTTATCGGCCCATGACACAACCCTCTGGATGAGTTTGATTTTTGACATAGACTTCCAAAATCTTTATAAACCATTCAATCTGGTACATACATTTTTATTTTATAGGTACACATAGTCTAATCTCTCTCATCAAAAGTGCCCTCAAATGAACTGTCATACCAATGAATTAATGTGGGATGAAAATTTCTAATTCACATAATTCAACAATAATATCTTTTTACAAAGTAAACAATTTCACTGCGTATATAACTTATTTGTGCATAGATTTGAGGAAGAAATAGATGTTGTTTAATGTATGAATGGAATTGTTTGAATAAATTAAAGGTAATGATTTAGGCATTAGATATTTCATCAAAACATATTTGTTGTGTGATTTCAAACCCCTTGATTTTAAATAGGTCATTGAAATGATTTTCATGAAATTAAATGAAAACCCATATAAAACAATTACATTATTCTAGAAGTTGGAAAATAAATATCTCTCATATTTTTAGGGTCTGTAGGAAACCGAAGGAAGAATATTATGTTTTCACCCTTCACTCAGGCCAACTATTCTTATATACCCATGTTAACCATTTCCAATATATCATTAAATCCATCCTTTGTTTTTTCAGGTTCATTTTGCAATGTGACAATGAAAAAATCACATAATTTTTCATCCAACATGCATAAAATAAAAAAATTCATGACACAAATAAAATTATCTTATGGTAATTCAGAATAAAATTGATCTCATTTTCCAGCCGATTTTAATAATTATGTTTGAAAACAATTTTTCAAACTCCGTGTCCATATATTTACATTATCAAATAGTTGATCACCAGTTGTGGATATAGTGATGTATTTTCATCTAAATTTCCATCAAATGATTTTGTCTAAGATCACTACTTATTTCGTCTGGGTAGAAATCTGTGATGTCCTAGAAAAAAAGTTTTTGTTAAATGTTTCAACTTAAATGATAGTATACCATGTTCGAAAATTGAAAATATTTGAGTTCCTTTAACTATATATCAAATAAAATTTCCATAAACTATAAAGTAATTAATTATACCATAAAAATTTATCTCAATGTGAAATATTCAATTTTTAGGATCATACAATGTAACACCTGAATCCAAAAATAATTTCAAATCATCGATCAATTGATCCAAATAAACATGAATATCATTACCCGATTGTATTGGTCCTGATATAATTATAGATAACCTAATTCAATTTCATTTCATTACTAACCACGGTGGAATGTTATAACTTATATTCATAATCATCCAAGTACTAAAGTGATACTTTGAAATCCAAAAGGATTAACTCTATCTATTGATAACATAAGACAGTGGTTTCTCGGAACATTTCCAAATTCAAGATACTCATGATCAATTTTCATCCACTACGGTGAGTCTATCAGGTGATATATTTAACCATATATAATTATTGTATCTTCATTCAATGTCAATCTTCGTAGAGTCTCCTCACATACATATATGTTCTCAAACATTGTAATTATTTTAATGTACCATACTAATTTCATAGGACTAAATTCTTCTTTATTCTATCAAGAAGCAGGATTATTTGGGCATTCTATATGTGATTTTTTCTTCTTATGGAACAGTATACAGCCATTCGGGAAATCATTTATTCTTTCAAATATCATACCCATCAAGGGTAGAATATATTGGAAACATATGTTCGTCTCGAGTGTCATTATATTTTGGTAGCATGTCATTCCAGAGAGAAAGTAATTCAGTAAAACTAATTTCCCTCCAACTATTTCATTCTTTCAAATTATACAACATTAGTACAGGTGACAGTGCCGCATATTTACTACAACCACTATACAACGGAGTCTTATCACAGCTCTTAAACTTCTCTGACAATTTTGGATAACAACGATGTTCATATTCAACTATCCTTGTCATTTCATTAATAAGATCTTCATCACCATTCACATCTGAAATCACATATTTACTACAATCATCTTCATTTTCCTTGCATGTAATCATTTTAGATGATCTATACAACGTATTTCATTCCAAGATACTAGCTACATTTTCTTTTTTCCTTGTTTTTCTTATAGAATTTATAACTTTGATATATTTTGAGAATAATCAAGTGTTCTTCCAACTCCTCTGAACAAATATATCGTTAATAATAACAGAACCATAGAAAAAGGATTTGAGAAGGGTAACATGCATGATCATTTTCCAACATGATGAACTATTTCACTTCATATTAATACTATTTTTACATATATTTTTTATTCATCGATTGTTTATTCTTATCCATCGAATTTTACTGAGTAATATGAATATTTAACAAAATAATTACACAAAAGGGGAATTTCAAATAAGGGGAACTCAATATTTGAATGATATTTATTATTGTATTTTTTCAAATGAGACTCATCCCCTTTGAATCTAACACCAAACCACAAATAGGATATAATTGTAATGGAATCCCCTAATTTAAACCATGCATGTGATATTAGATTGAAAGTAAGTTTAATATTTTCAACTAGGGTAAACATTAATTCACCTTTTATAGAAGGGATGTCAGGATTGATATCTTATTGGTTGGATAGTGTTAGTAACATGCATTTGTCATTGTGTAATTATAAATCTACTTTTGTTCCCTATATAATGTAATGGGTTTCCTAAATCTATAAAAATTTAATCATTAAATAATATGGAAAAACTAGATTTCATAAGTCCTTTGAAAACTATAAATAAAAGAACACATGAAATCCAATTGAAAAAACAAAACACTAACACAAATTCTTCTTAAAAAGACACTCCATTTTTAAAATAACAAACCAGTTCGAAACACACATTAAAAAATACACGCGGTCTCTGAAAAAAATCAAAAATATTAAAAATAAACTCTATCCTTTTTTGGTTAAATAAATACCCCAAATTCCAGAAAAATCATTAATTTTTCATAATTTAATCAACCACATCTTATACATTACGAATTAAATAAATTTCATCTTGAACATAAATTTTCATATATGGTTTTAAAAATTAATTCATTTCTCAAAATAGCATTTTACCTGCAATACCAAAACATCCATGTAAAATCTTAATGAGAACTGAAATCACATTTAAAACATTTTACAACCATGAAAATATTTTTCCTATCTTCAGAAATATTGTTTTAAAATAAATGCACTCAATAATTTTTCTTTTTCCATTTAAAAGTATTCTTTTTCCAACACAGACCATGATTTTATTTAATAAAAAAAGATATTAAATAAAAAAATGCAATAATTGGGGTAAAATTCACTATAGAAGTTTAAATTACTGGGGAAAACAATATAAAAATTAAAATTCATGGTCATGACAAAGATATGTAATAATGGAAAAAATTTATAAGATGAAAACTAAATATTATGATGAATATTCAAATGGTTATGTTATATGAATATGAAAGTAATTCCTTTAGAGATTTTAGTAGGTTCTTTAATAATAGAACCGGAAAATTGAGGTTTCATGGCTGAAGAAGGATTCTCTTAATGCTATTAAGACCACTATTTATAAAAGATGGTATGGGATGAATGAAGTTTAATCATAATTATTTTATAAGTGGAAGACATTTTAGTTATTGGATTTATATTTATATGGATTTTTGTTTAAAAAAATTATATGTCTATTAGGTTCAAGATGACCAATCCTTTAATTTATATGGAGATTTGAAGGATGTGAATTTGGAGAAATTTTAAGGCTATAAAACTGGTGATGCCTTAGAATGAATAAATCCAAAAAATAATCGACGGATATTGGATTACCGAAGGTAATCCGGTCATAAATGAATTTGTTAGAATCAATAGAATATATTAACAATAGATATTAAGAATAGAATATGAGATCATTTACAAGGAAAATAATATATTATCATTAGTGGTTAGAATTTTATGTACACAATGATTTTTACACATTCAAATATTACCTTTGAAGTTGTAGTTTTGTGTCTTTTAGGTCAAATATAAGAAGGTATCAATGGGTGGATCTAAAAAGTAATCCAATACATAAGGATATTGAATGATACATCAATTTTTCTTCAACAATCTAGTATAATATAAAGGTTCCTAGAAAAAAACATTATTTTATATCAGGATACCTTAAAAAGCTCAATTGTACTAATGTTATCCAACATAGGGATAATGGTTACTTTCATGAATTAGATGTAACCCGATATTAATTTTTAAAATATATAAACTAAATTATTGGAATCAATTAATTTTAGAAAAGTGTTTATTTGGTTAAGGTGATTAATTAAGGAGATGAACCTATTCTAAGAGGAGGAGATACCCTATTATGATATTTAGAGTGTGATTCACCCTGAAAAATCGAGTGTTTCAATCCAGGATGAAACAATTTGGCCTCATATTCAATTTTATCAAATATTTATTAAAATAAAAAGTGTTAGATTAGTGAAAAATATAATAAATAGAACTAGTTGATACACTTATATGGTTTTATATCCATGAAAACCTAAGGAACAAATATGCCTGAGTTAGACAAGCATGAGAAAATTAGATAGAGAACATCACATAATATGAAATGGTGGAATGATGGTTATAATTTCCAATATTAATGTGGTTTCCACGACATTCCTTCAAATAGTCATATAATTTATTATTATAGTGAAATGATTCTTGGTTCAAAATTTTCCTATTCATCCAATAGTATAGGTCATTATAAGAAATGTATGTGTGGGTGAAGATGATAAAAGTAGCATACCAAATACAGTTGTAAGTATATTGATAGAAAGGGTGTGTTTTGATGGTTACATCATGAAAATGGTATATAGTGAGTTCTCCAAAAGGAGAAACTGATAATACATCAGACACTTAAGCTTCATATTCACTATGAATATGTCACCCTAGATGTTAAATTTAATTCCCTTATATGAGTAAATAACAATACTATCTATAAGTCATGATTTGAGAAATTATTATCATGAGGTCTTGGATTTTGAGACCCATATTCCACAACTATAATCCACTACATGAAGACACACCCATCACCCATTCATGAATCATTATGATAAACATCATAAATATTTTTTGATTTGTGGGAAATCATAAGTAGAATTAATGTATGAAAATGACCAAATTAAGTCGACTAGAAATATCACTCTAGATGGCCAAAAAAATATAGTGAATAATTTAACAACCATTGTAAGTGTCATGAGTAACATGAATAAAGATAAACAAACCACGTGAAACATGGAAGAAAAAACACATCCATGAGAAATACAAAGTCATGAAAATATTATAAACTCGAAATAATAGAAATCTACAAGAACAAATAATATTTATAAGTATAAATAAATTATACCATTTGAAAATTATGGTCTGTAGGTAGGGATGATTGGGGAATAATAGGCAATGGT
Organism: Viscum album; assembly: GCA_963277665.1. NCBI lineage: Eukaryota > Viridiplantae > Streptophyta > Magnoliopsida > Santalales > Viscaceae > Viscum > Viscum album. Next base: position 1,368,243,430 of record OY728119.1, read on the forward strand.
TGAGGATGTGGAGGCAATTCTAGGGGAAATGAAAATGTGTTGGGGCCAATGGGGACAATAGATGAAGAGTTATGGGTTTCAGATCTTGGTGTAATGGAGAATGAACATTAGAGGTGGATGCAGGGGAAGCAGAGGAAAAGGCAGAAAAGGTGTAAGCGGAGGTACTGGAAGATGTAGCAATGGTGGTGGGGACAATAGAGGAAGGGGCAACTGATAAAGGGGAAGCTGAGATAAAGCATCAGAGGTGGAGGTGGAGGAAGCAAGGGAGAATGTGGAGGCAGAGGTGGGGCAGAGGCAGAGAACGTAGAGGTAGACGATGTGGAGGTGATGATGATGGCAGAGGCATATATTGACATTGGTGATGATTGAGGTTCTAGTGGAAAGTGGGTCTGTTAGGTTTCTATTTATAAATACACTAATGGTTTTATAACTGCTTTTTGGAAAGTGTTGATAAATTTCGTTTTTATCATCAATAAATTTTAAAGCATTGACATAACCGATATTTATCACCTTTTCCCCAAAAAATAAAGCAATGATAAAGCATGTCATTATCAGGGATTCTTTACTACTGATAAATGTTTATCTATATTAGTGCTAAAAAATAACAAATAAAGACCTAATATTAATAAATTATTTGTAATTATAAAATTATATAAATTTTTATTTACAATTATAATTATAAATAAATAAATTTATTTATTTATAGTCATATATATACACACAGAGATATATATATATATATTAAAATACATAATTGGTCTAAATAAGTGGTAGAGGGTAACGCCTATAATAATTGGTCTTAGTGGAAAACTCGTAAATTTTTGGAAAAGGTAATTTAACATATAGTTTTTTTATTTGAAGTGGATAAAATTTCGACAAAACTATATTATAGAATAGATAATGTCTAAATATGTCCATAAAATGAATTTAGGACATGGTTATAGATATTGTTTCCCCTTATGATTAATTTTTATTCCCTATGTAGTCTTAATTATTTATTAATCCCTATAAATAATTTTAAGTGATTCAATGAATAAATTTGGTAAAATACTATGTTGAAGTAATTAGATATTATAAATTATCCTGATTCCAAATATTGAATCCATTATTATATATTAAATCCATATAATCTTCTAATTTTTATATAAAATTAATGTCCCATATGTGAAATTAAAGGATATCTTTAATGATAAAATGTTCAAAAGTTTAATATGTTATTATATATATTTTTGAAATATACATTATCATTATAAGTTTTTTATGTGGAATGTCAGTTTGAAGTTAAATTTCATTATTCTAATGTATTCATAAAAAATGAAACATCTCAAAAATAAATAAATAAAATCACCGTACAATAAATTTGACATTAATTTCTTTTTAAAATTTTTTGTTTCAAATAAAAAATTTTAATGCTTTCATATTTTGATTTATAAATGAAAGGTATTAAAATGTGGTAAATTTTCTTTAGAAAAATATCAATTTTTATATATATATATATATATGAATGTGTACTTCTCTTATGTATGTAATATAAATTGGAAGAATTTTTATATTTTTATTAAAAATATAATATAAAATATTCATTAAGATCATTAAATGATATTAATTAATTTAAATTATTATGAAAAAACTATTTTGGTGCATAAAAATAATAGTTTATAACAACATTTAAATTATATTCAATTTAATTTTTTCATTATTAATTAATTAATAACCATTGACTTCAATGATATATATTCAGAATTTACTTTATCCTATTCACTACTACACATTTAATGGGAATGAGATAATTTTCATTTTTGATAGTAATATTAATATTATTTGGAAAGACTTTGTTTTGCGTGTAACACAAGCCATAAAAAAGTAATCAATGTATGTAATGAAAACTAACTCAGTATTATGTGAACTATAATATGTAGAAAAGATTAAATTTATTTACGAAATTAAAATTTCTTATCATTTGTGAAAGATATATTTATTTCTAATCTTGGTGATTCATGTCATGAACATTATCAAATATGATATTAATAATTTAAACATTTAGGGTGTTACAGATTTCATTCTTGAAGGTGAGATTTTGGATAGTCTAAGGTTAAAATATAATTGTGATTTTTTTAATTCAACCTTAGTGGGATAATATTTCATTTATTGGGCGATCCATTCAGATATAGGAGGATCAACAAATTTAGAGAGATATCTGAAAAGTTCTATGAAGTAAGTATAACATGCATCATGAGACACAAAGATCATGAGGTTCAGTAGGATTATTTCACATGTAATATAAAATTGTAAAATTATACCCAAACTAGCACATTATTTGATGCACTATATTTATCATACTATATTTTTTATACATAATGGTGTGGACGAATTGAGTTACATTCACACCCAATATGGGATGATATTTGTTACCCAAATAGATTTCTTGGATGTAGGTTAGGCCCAGGGAAAGGAACCCTATTATTGTTTTTCTTATTTTATGTGTTGGGGTAGGAATATAAGGATGAAATGAGGTTTAGGACCAGATTCTTGGAGTATTAATTTATTTATTCATTTAATATTATCTTAATGTCCATTAAAATTTCATTTATTGTCATTCATATTTTGATTTTGATATTTTTTTATTATTTTTATTTATTTTTTTGGTCGTTTATCATATTTAGTTATAAAAGTATTTAATAGAAATGATTTTGATATTTATTTTATGCTGCTATTATTATCAAATTTTATAGAAACTTTGTATCAGAGGGTATTGTCTCTCGACAATACTATTTATACCCTCAAAACTATTCGGATGTCTCTAGAATATAAGGTGGCACACCTTATTTCCTGTTACCTAATAGCTAGTCTACTTGAGGAGTATCCAATTGGGGAAATTAATGATCTAGAATTATAGTGTCATTGTTTTATTAGATACATAAATACATCATCCTAAATTTGAAGAAACATTGTTATTTAAAACTAAATATATTTCTCTTTACATCAATAAATATTCCTAAATATAGTATTACAAACCCGGGATAATACATAATGAAATTGGTGATACTAAAATCCTAGAATGGGGACTATCATGGAAATAAATCATAACATAGTATTTATGAGTTAAAAACATATATAATAAAGATAATGAACTCTATAGTGAAAAACATGGAATATAAAATTTAAATTATAATATCATGGGATCATAAAAACGTGGCAACAAAATAAAACATTACATCTTATGCATGTATTCATAAATTAGAGGACATGTTCTATGATATCCCATGAATATTATACTTATATGTTGGAGGAAAAAAAATAATCATTTTGATTGTAGGAACAATTACTAAGTCCATTGTAGAGTACATGAACCTTGTTATGTGTTCCAAATTAATGGGAATCAAAACTATATATATGTTCTTGAAATGGATGTTCTTATCAAAGATCGTACTATAATGCAAGGAATATGGGAAATTTAATCCCTAGAGTATAGGTTGACCATGTGGATATACATATCCTTCAATTAGGATCTCATGTAGTGTGGAATGTAGCCCCACGGAAAGATCCACTCATTGTAGTTTAGATACTTCCAAGAAGGACTAACTGACTCACTATTTAATGTCTTGTTGTGGGGGTGATGACTATGTAATTTAACATCATGCTATGTTGAAATTAATTCAATACAGTTTGAAGTAATACTTCTATAAATTATTATTGGTTTCACATGGTATTAATCCATATGTTTTTATGACCTCTCCTATATATCATGTACACAAAAAACAAACAGAAATTAATGAAGGTTTATATACAAATACACAGTGAGGGTATTGTAAATTATGATGTAAAATGGTAAAATTATTATATATCCCATCTATAATAATTTGCTGGACCTTGAGTCAAAATCCTAAACATCGCTACATTTCCTGAAGTAATGTAAATAATTCCACATGTATTTATTCAATGTGGATGTCATATTCTAATTTGGCTCCTATATAGGCATATGGTATTTATTTTAAAGGGACTGGCTCCCATTTGAGTCATGGGTCCAATAAGGTGATATAATCTAGGTTTTTTATGATCTTATAGTATTAACCATAGGTCATATAGTTTACCATAATTTTAATAGTACAGTGATGTTATATAATTAATTGTATTACTTAAAAAACATTCTTTGAGACTTTTAATGTTTTAAATCATGGGACTGAGTGCTCACAAAAAATTATACAATGTATTTTTTTGATAAGCATCACATTTTTAGGGTGTGTTATTCATTCTTCATCCCTTATAGATAAGGAGTAATCTCCATTTGAATAGAAATTTTTAATGATATAAGGACCCCCACATGGAAAATAAAATTGGAAGATTCTTACACAGATTCATTAGGGTTCCATGAGGTAATATATACTCTTCCAATAATGATTTAAAAAATAACTATCTTATTAAAGGCCCTTAAAATCCACATTCAATGAACATAGATGATATAAAATGTACAAAACCTATTCTCATTGAGTCATTCAAACCTATCAAATTAACATTTTCAATTATTCATTTTTTCTATAGTTTACCATATATTGTAATTAATTGTAAGGGTCACAACTATTTGATAGACCAAATGACCTTTATATGATAAACAATAAAATAAGAGTCTCTTAAATGGTTGTGCAATTTTTGGTGTGGTAGGTCAATAATGAATTTCATAGATTTTTTTGGAAGGATTTATTATCATTTTACAAAATATTATACTGTATGATCGATAATATAATAATGAAATCCTCTGTCTTTAAATTCCCTTTTCCATCATTTCAAGAGAAATTCATAGATAAAATATTTTAATGTATATTGAACATTTTTCACTCATAAGAATATAAGTTGGTTATATTGATTTTCATTATTAGACAACCGCATCAAAATATCATTATCATGATTAGAATCATGATGTTTATTATATTCTTCAAATCAACTTCGTTGAAGGTATGACCTCAACCATTTTTAAGAAGAAGTCAAGAGTAGTTATAATTTATTTAAACTAATTTTCTATAGAAATGAGATATAGACCCATTACATTTATTCCCCCACAAAAAAAATAGTAAAAATTATATTGTGTTGTTAAAAATATATGGGGATTGATGGATTAATTTTTCATTTATATAATTGGAATGAAACACCACGGGGAATTTATACAAAGTCTTGAATAATTATTGGAAAAAAATTAATGATGCTAAAAATTTGGATGGAGTGTCTAATCCCTGAATGGATTGAGTCATAAGATCCTACATAGAGTACTGATAGAATTATACGATTTTCTCCAAAAATGATATACATGAGAAATACTACATTTAATCCTTTTAAAGGGGAATTTATATAAATTTTACCCACCATGAAAGGTGAATTTTGTTTCTTGGAACCAGATAAATAACATTTTGGTATGGACTGATTGGAGGGACTCGTTTAAGAGTTAGTCTCATATAGGGATCATTCATCCCATAATGTCTTTTGACTCATCATGTCTAAAGAAATAATTGATCTAATTTATCATCTCCTTATGCTTGACATTTACTGTGGAATCTACCATTCTGTGTGTGATGTGGAGAACTATCTTATTCAACCTAGGATATTATAGGGTTGTGGGTGTGTTAGAGTTCATATCATCATGGAAATTTTGTTTACAATGTATGTGATGTATTGTTGGTTCATAAGTGAATTCTTAAATTAGACCCTTCGTGTAGCTAATTAGAAGGGCTAATTATTCCATCTTTGTGAAATATTCTATGTTAATATAAATTATCAATAGTTTTGAATCAAAATTAACATTCAAATGGGAAACATTAATCTGTAGGTTTAGTTTTAGGATACCATTGAGTTATGGTACATCACTGTATTGTTGTTGTAACCTATAAATGATGATGTTTTTGTAAAAAAATGATAGGATGGGGTAAAAAGACAATATGTAGTATAACTCAGTTAAGCATCATGATTTATCTTATTTTTATAATAAGAATTTGAGAGTCCCTATCAAAATACATTTCCAATATTAGGGTAGTTTAATGATTATATATAAAATCTTCATCTACGAGATTAGTATATAATTTCATGCTTTTCAGGGATGGATGTGCAATAATGAAATCTTCTTGTTCTATCCCTCTAGTTTCATTAGTTGGAAAAAGGAATAGAATATTATTGTTTCAATGTTATCTATTTTCTTAGACACCGGGTCAATATAGTGTTTTCAAAATTATTATTGGGAGGCTCAATACAAGAGACATAAGAATTTCGTGATATTGTAAATAGATCTTTAGATTTTACATTGATGATTAGTGTGAGGTATTTTTTCATTATATAATAATATTTACCATTATTTTATATACTTTATCATATGACAACATAATTGAAATTTTTATTCATCACATCATTCCACAAAATGAGTAGAGTACAATGTAATTTCTATAAATAATCCTCATATAGGACAAATGGGTTCCCATATACTACAGGAATTATGGTTGGTAGGTAGAAAATATATTGCATGAAGTTATTGAAGGATTATTGGAATTATTCATTCCACTTGTAAAAAATTGCCTTATCCCTTTACATCATGAATGGGATTTATTTTCAAACTATATTGGATATGAAATTTTAGTTATAATAATTCATACCTAGATATATTTTACTTATTTATGGTTTTAAGGAGTTACCATTGTGAGTATCACAATAGTATTTTCTAGGTTGACTTCAATATTTCAATGATGTACAACAATGATGAGGAATTTTTCAGATGAAAACCCAAAACACCTATCTGGGGGTTCCTCATGAAGTTTTTCTCCTACAATTTTTTGAATAATATTTTATGTTTGGAGAGATTATAAAAAAAATAGATTTAAAATAGTGGTCTTTCACAAAGAAATTTTGATTCTTCACTTGATGTGATATAATATTTCTTTCCCAGAATGATGTTAACTAGAACATGAATTTTTTAAACTGATGAACATGAACTAGAAAATTAATTTCTATTGATTTTTTGATGAATGTATTGAACTCATCATCATTAGTGGCCATAATAATACAGGCATTCCGTTAATTCCCATCCATTATGGAAATGGATTGGAAATCATAATTTACATTGAAACTAAGTTACATGATCAGAATTTTGAGTCCTTGCTTTGGAAAAGGGCATTTGAGATCCCTATAATCAATAAAAACCATGATATTCTCGTTCTTATAAATAAAAAGGATGGTTTTGGAGAGCCATTGTGGGTAATGACCCTCTCAGATGATTTTAGATTTGATAAAATTGTTCTCATCTGAGTATTCATTTCCATATTAAAAGGGATGGATTCTTATGGATACATGTATCAAATGTCATTAGTCATTTGAAAGGCCCAATCAATGAATATCCACATCATGGTCCAATCCTAGATTATATGAATTTTTTGAGTAAAATAAAGTACTTTTTGTTTAATATGATCAAATATAATTCTTTATCATCAATATTCATGGTGGTATTTATCATTTTGTTATGTAGGTACTCATACATTACTAGATTTACCTATCACATCTCTTCAATGGTTATAGATACAAATTCATAAAATGCTGATGGGTGATCTCCATGGTCATCCAATTTGACTTACATTATAATGTAGACATAGGTTTCCTCATAACTAGTAAATAGTATGAGATTATCTCTATCCCTGATGATGAATAATATGATTATTTGATAACCATTGATGTCCCAAATTATGAAGGATTTCTTAAGGGTGTTTTCCATATCTATCAATGGTGGAAAGGAATTTTGTCCTCCAAGAAATACATTGATCAGAATATTTTCTGATAGGACCACATCTACTCACATGATTTTTATCTAATAGGCATGGGATAATGAAGAATGTTGTTTTTATGAAATTATTGTGCTGGATATTCCACCATGATTAGGTTTATATGTGATTCATTTTCATTACTGAGTAAGCTCTTAGGTCTTAGAGGGTAGTTCAATGTTTTTGGGGGAAGAAACATGAAAATTTCCATATCTTATTTGGTTCTTTCTTTACCTATTTTAGAAACCTAACACAAGGTACTAGGATTCATAGGATTCCAATGGTGTTTTATCAGTACTCTACATGACAAACAGTCATATATATGAGATATTTTACCAAATGATTGAACATTTATGCCTCAACAATGTTAGTATAAAGCCATGGTATGTAGGATAAAATATTGTATTATTTTTCTGGATAGGATACCTTTAATTCATTATTTTACTCTTGGTACCTTAAGGTTTCTTTGATCATGAAATTTCGAAGAGGGTATATTTCACACTTTACAAGTAATTTAATTTTCAACTTTGTGGGTGATAAATCATCCTCAACGTATACGGAATTTCATAGATTTAATAATAAAATGAGATTAATACTAGAATCATAATTTAACAATACTAACTAAATATCATCATATTTTATCATTCTTAAATGATATAAGGGTTCTATTTTCCCAAGACAGATTCTTTTTTATATGTTAATTTGAATGAGATAGTGACATGACAATCTACTAAATCATATTCTTCTCAATCAACCTCAATTGTGGTGCCCTCTATCTCATACAATTGATAACATTGGATGACCTTAATAAGAATCACTAGGAGTTCTTTTTAATTATGGAGTGTATCATTAATTTAATGACTGGATGGTAAATCATTCTGTGACATCAAAATGAAATATTTACTCTCTGGAGGTCTACACTTCCCATTATGTGGTTTCCCATTACTATGTGCCTTATGAGTTGTAGTTCTTATGGATGATGAATATAATGCTTGTGAGGAAGTTAAATGCATGCATATCATTGAAATGGATGTCCATCCTCATCAACCCACATGTAGAGGTTTGTGAGAAATCTTCACCCAAATGATCTAATTTTGTAATATAATTGTGTATTAATGACTGTTGGATGTTTCTAGGTGTCTTCCTGGACTTTCATGGTTTTATAAAGGGACCTCTTATGTGTCATACAGAAATAATAGTATTCTATGAGGACATGACTAGAATATTGGACATGGACATGACTCCATCTACCCCAATTCCCCTAGCTTTGGTTTCAACTAGATCCTGCTCCCCATTCATATATTATGACCTCATGTTCATATGTATATTTTTTATTAGAGAATGTATATGAAAAAATAATGGAATTAAATAGAATAAATTTAATATCTTAATATTGGATGGATTATATTTGTTAGGCGGCACCCATGCATCAGATTAGAATGGAAATAGTTTTATGAGGGGCTATTCTATTTGTGATGTAAGATAAGAATCTTATTCTTGTGAATTATCATTCCTTATATGAATAAATTTACCTTTAGATAATGATTTTTAGAGAACACATTCAGATTATATAGGATTTTTTGGAGCCATAGATGGTTTACCAAGTTCACTTCTAATGATGGTGTGAGATGGAATGTCAACCATTTTGGTTACCCAATATTCAATATTTTATTCACACAAGACCGAGTCTTCTAAACTGTCACCTTCTCCTTATGTTTGGGTGCTGGTCATATGGGACACTTGTTTGGGAGATTTAACTCATATCACCTATCAAAAATCATGTATACTCACTAGTGTTTATTTGACTAAAAAATTGTCTTTTATAGTGTGACCTAACATCTAATGAAAGTGGAAATATGTATGATGGCCACTTAGGTAGACATCGACATGTTTCATTAGCATGAGAAAGCATTATTGGATTATTTTCAATGAATTTTTGTAAATAAATAAGAACCTATTGATTTTGTAAGTAATATATTTCATTCTTCCATTACTAAAATCATAGGAGGTAGTAGTCTTATTTTACATCAAAATAGAGATAGTTTTAATAGTTTTCCATTTTTTCAAGAGGAATAGAGTGATAAAATATTTTCTTAGGTGCTACATTAGGTAGATGCACTGACTTGAGTATGATATAGACAATATCTTTCTTATTAGGCCCTTTTCTATTATACAATGTGAATGGTTTTGAATTTTTAATTTTTAATCCAAAAGAGATATTTTAGATTATGTGGAATGAATACAAACTCTATTAAGAGAAACATACATTTCAATCGAATTATCAATGTCTATAGTTAATCATTTAAATTTTAGATAGATATCTCTATTAAAGACGCATATGGGAGTATGATGATGAGCTATTATTCCATGTTCTTTGTATTAAGAAATAATGCCATTGAACCTTTAATTTTTACCCATTTTTCAGTTATTGATGTCCAAAATTGAAATATTATAAATTTCAGAAGAGAATAAATAAATTAATTGTTAAATAAGATCTTTTTAGACTATGATATAACATTCTAGGATGATATTATATGAGAGGATTTCTATAACCACCTGAGCCTTCAGAAATCACTTGTTCTGTCATGCCTCATTTTGATCTTTGGAGACTATCATAGGGAATCAAAATGGAACATGATATGGCCGAGATTGTACATATGGTCTCCCATGACATTGGAGGTCAATATAATTAGATTACTAAAATTTTTATGGGGGTATAGTTGCATCATCCCTATTAGGATATATTTTTCTTTCTCGATTCATGGGGCACTCTATGCTTCCATGGTTATATTTTGAGTGGAATAAGACTCTAGGGTATTGTGAAGTTATTATGGTACCACTATCTAATTAACTCATAAAACGAGTAGTGGGAAAATATTAATGTATTCATTTTAGATTAACAAGATTCTAATTTCATGTTTATGATGGGATAAGATGATTATACAAATAAAGTTGAAGTTGTTACTATAGTGGATGATATGATGTGTTTTCTTAAATTTGAATATTTTGGTAAACTTATTATTAGATCCAAATCCACCATAATTTTCAAATTCCATAAATATTGTGTTATAAGATTCATTATTTTTGGAAATAGGAGTATGTATCAATTTTTCATGGAGATGATACCAAGTTGTATTATTTCCCCAAATAAATTCATCATGGATCCATTTAGGGTTGTATATCATGCCAAATGTTGTTCCAACATATCACCCATATTGGGGGACCTTGAAAATTCATGGGGGGATATAGTCATGCATTTCCCTTTATCTATGGAGGAAGAACATCATGGGGGTTGAATATCCCCATTTAGAGGTGTCATGTTTTGGTTCTCTCTATGATTCAGGGTATGTGTGGCCTTAGTTTGGGTATCGGTGTAACCCACATATTGAAGAATTATTTCCACATGTTACACCTTAATGTCCATTAATGGATATTTATAATATGTTGGATTGATGATAATGACATTAAACCCAAAATATATGGTGATATGAATAATTTTACCTTTATTTGAGTAATTGTGTGATATTTCTCAACCCATGTCACCCTTTAGAGTAACATCAAGTTCTTCTTACTGACCATTTCTCTCACATGTTTATTTCTTCTTGGTATTGATATGAGGATTTTTCTTATATATCATATGTTTTTTTCTTTTTGACTATTGTTATAGAACACGAGGGAGTCTCAGACTGACCTCACCATGTAGGCCCTGAATGAGATGACTGTCTCATGTGATGGTAAAGGCAGCAAGGGTGAATTATTTTGGAAACCAAATCCCAATTTATAAATATATTTTTTTGATGGATATGGAAGTAAAACCCCATCAATGATGAGAATAAAATATTAAGGTCCTTTTTTAAAAATTATGAAACATGTAAAGGATTTAATAACTATTGGTGCGGTGTTTATTGTGAAATTTATATGAACACTGTATTATGGGGTTGATTAGGAGAAAATAGAAATTATTTATGATGAAGATTTGAATTAATAACTCCATCGGTGGTGGTGGTTGTAAAAATTATCCCATTCATATATAATGGGGGTTTATTAAAAATGTATTCATTAAATGATATAAATAAAATCTTTCTAATTTTTTAAATTTTCACTCTGGCTTGAGTGTGGTGTAAAGCTTATTCAGAATGTGACATGCTTAATATAGGGAGAATTAATGTATCCTATGATATACATTTTCTTATCTAGAGATTTTTATTTTCTTTTTGAGGATACCTGATCAATATCATATCCGTAACTACTTCAGTCCTCCAAAGGTGATTTTGTTTCAAAAGATAGGAGGTGTTATTTGTATTTTCCTACTGAATCATATATTTATTAGTCCTTTAACAACACATATGATAATTACATTTCATGATTACTTATCTAGGTGACTACTTATCCATATGTATTAAGTGAAGTGAAGTACTCCACAGTCACTACACCTTCTAATGCATACATCTGATGTAGATTTAGAAATTTTTGTCATGAAGTGTTGTTAGGATGTGGTGAAATGCATGGTGTAAGAAGGTGAATTATTCATTGAGCCTATAGGCCATGTATATGGAGATAAATCACGTTTTATCTAGAAGGAAAAATATTTTTAAACAAGAATATGATCCTTGTAAATTAGATAATAGAGGCATTATTATTTTTTCAATTTAGAGTTTCCCATAGGTTCTTTCATATGAATTGTATGAAGTCATCCATTAGATGATCATCGATTTCTTTTCCAATTATGTTGATGGGAGAGAAAATAGTTGGCTGGATATTCATGGATAAATCCTTCCAAATTACAGTTCTAATATATTCCTCATTAGGGGTATATTCTTTCATCGGGTAAGACCATTGTATCTATTTTTTATTGGAAAATGACCCATGACCTATAGAAAGAAGGGATTATAGTCCCCAATTTATGTCTCCTACTAACAGTTTCAAGGTGATTTACATGACTAATAGGTAACACTATATAGAAGATCATATTTTTTAAATAATAGATCTAGTTATCAAAAAGTTCTTTGAAATTTGTAGAATGCCCATTTTTTAGTGATTTGTCACTATGGTAAGGTTTTCTATAATAGATATCAAATATATGATCCCCATAATCCATCCACAAACAACAAAAATGAGGACTATAAATGTGTATGTATTCTTCTGATTCAATTTATTAGTCATAAAACACTTCCAATGATTCAAATAATTTTTGTACATCCTTATGAGTGAGTAAAGATTTAAGGGTATGAATATGAGCCTTATCATGTATCATGGTCAGATTATGTCACCATATCATTCTTTGTAGAGTAAGAATAAAGTATTGATCATGAACGTCATCAAAATATGTTGATGTGTTTCTTCATCTGTGGAAAAATATGACAAATTTATATAATTTATTGAAGTATGCATACATAAATTTTTTTTCTTGGAATTGGTATGATCTTTCCTCTTCATGGATACCAGAATTTGCTAATATTTCTTTCTTATAGTATGAATACGAACCCAATTCATTTGGTAATTTCTAATTAAAATTTACTGATAGAACTATTGAATATGAGAATATATATGGAACACTAGTTCATCGATATTAATGGATGTTGATGAAGTATTATTTGAGTTGGTGATATTATATGGGATAGTTTCCTATATTATCTGCAAATATACGGAACTAATTTTGATTTTTTGGAGGCACATAAGACACCGATAAGGTGTCTACTAGGATATTCCAAAGACCAATGGATGGAGTAGAAATATTTCTCTAATCCAATTTTACATTGGGGTATGTCACTGGACCTCTTTGACATGAAGATGTTACTATCATTACATTATTTTTAAACTGGTTTGAAAACCCCCAATTGAAAAGGGTATATGATTCGAGTCCTATTCAACATTTCTTACCATAATATATTGAAAATACTACTATATGGGAATAAGAATATTCTCTTTATAAAAATAATTTATATGGTAATATTGTATATGAAAATATACTACTTTGGAGATCAGAATAATAGCATCTACCTGTCCATATATTATCACCTAAATATATTGTCAAATGTCATCCATTGTACGCATATAATGATAGTGCATCCAAATGGTATGTAAAATAATATAGGCCTGTATTTTTTCGGTTGATAATATTTTATGGAATATTCCATTGATTAACATGGGGATATATTTTCACTATTATCCTTCATATTATAGTGGGTTATTCTAATATTCCTCTTGTGATGGGGTATGGACATGAACCCACCATCTACTTGCTAATATAATATGCTAACAGACATGGAATGGGTGAGTAGGGATATATTTCTATCACTAATTTTCACTAACTTATGTTTCTATATTTAATTATAATAGGAATAAAAGTGGTCTATCGCTGTGTTATCATATATTTCTTGGCTAGATATGACCTCCTTGTTTTTGGTTGAAATTATTAATTTAGGATACATACTAGATATATCCATCCCAAGGCTGCTACAGTGAATTGATGAAATGATTTTAGTAGTGATGATTAATTGGATCCCTCTTCTAGAACTCAAGAATTCTGGAGGAGTCATTGTCAACTCCATAATCCACCTTCCTAAGATATGTTATATTTTCATTATCCTTTTTGTCTGATTGGATCTATAAGCCATTAGTAATGTAAACAAGTATCTCAAGATTTTTCCTGAAATTCCTTGCTATGGTGTGAAAATAAAAATATATTCCTATATAACCTTATATTTAGCCTCCATTTTTGGGATGGTAACATACCTATGATATTTCTTGAAAATCACATTTTCCACTTTCTAAAAGAGTAAAATAGTAGGTGATGTCTTCCTTCAATTAACAGGGGTTGCAATGCTCATAGAAGTTTAATTATTGGACTTCTTATTCGATGATGACTCCATTACATCATAATATAATGGATTTATAAGGATAGTTTATATGGACTTCAGGACTAGAAAAAAAAAAGGGAAACCGATCAGTGCGAAATAAAATATAAGATATATACATAACCAGATATCCATGGATAGCTCTGTTTTTTTCTTGTTAATTAAATATAAAAATGGTATTTACCATTTTTTCTCATTGTATACAAAGAACAAAATTTCCAAATACATGGAAAACTAGTAATAAATATTTTTATGATTGAGTAATTCATGTTTGTTTCATTGTATTTGTTTTGATTAATTGAACACATAATGACACTCCATTGTGGGTGGTTAATTTTGTATGAGAAATCATTCATGTAAAGTTCAATGTTTATTGTTTTGATATAAAATCTAAATGGTTTTAATTTTTTAATTGATTTACGAGATTACCTTAGATATGAAGTAAGTAATTGGGTTTTCTAACCAATGAGGATTAATAACTCACATTGGATAATGGGGATGTGAAATCAGGCTAATTACACCGTATGAGGGGATTATTTCTTATGTTGAAACTCTCTTATTGTTTGATGAAATGTATATAATTCATTCATTTAACCTGATACATGACAGGTTCACAAAATATTTTTTAATGGTTGTTGTTAGCATCTATACACATCAATGATATTACATTAACAAGAAACTTTTAATGTATCATATGTTATCTAATGGTGAAAGACATTTTATATATCATAGGTTCTCCAAAATGATACCCATTATTCATTAATAATTCTGTATTTGTGGGTTTTTATGTATTTGATCCATTATTCTGTTAACCTTAGAGTTTTTTATTTCGAGAAGGAAATTGGTGTTTATGGCGTCTGGACGAGTCCCTTGAAGACACAGCCTACATGTTATAATTAATGTAATTAAAACCCATTTAGTTGAGTTAAATTATTCGAGCATTCTGTGACATTTAGGGGTGTGTGATAGGTAGTAATATATACATTTTAACATCTTATGGTTTGGATTTCTAAAAAGGGGGTCTAAAAATATTCAATGTGGTGATTACCCATGAGTTTCCCTAACTAGTTAGAATCAAAACTAATATAGAAAAATAATAATGTGATTATTTCAAAAGGGGTATGGTCTTGTGAGGATGGATCCCATCAAGGTTATGACCCAATGTGTATGAGTTTATTTTAAAAGAAATATATCCCCATTAGGAATATCCCAACTGATTTTGTGGACTAGTAGGATGATATAGATTCTTAGGGAATGTGTCCTTATGAATCAAATACCCATATAAAGTATGTCATAGTGAGGATGATACAGTTGGTCTTGGAAGGAATATGGGACTCTGCGTATGAGAATGTATTTATTTGGGAAATTTCCTAATAAACAATGATAAAATTTGAATACAACATAAAATGAATAAGACATATAGACTCGCCGAAGTATGACCAGGAAAGGGAAAGATGCAAATATTATCACTCTATATATGGACTAATGAAAATGATGATAAAAATATTATAATATTGGGTTTGGTCCTCTAAAAAGAATCCTATATATCCCATAAGGAATTTAAACAAATCCAACATAGTTTGATAAAGTTAATGTAATGTTCTAAAACATGAACATACAATATAGTTCATTGTCACAAGACAAGTGATTATGTAGTTATAATAGAACTGAATCAGTCCCATTTTACTATCCAACAATCCACCAAACTATAGACACATGCATGATGCATATTCTCCATGATCTATTCAAAATATTATGTCTGACCTTCTGTATGGGGAGTTTATGTTGTACTTAATATAACAAGATTCCCAATAGCATTTGGGAGGCTCTAAATAAAACTCAATGTAAATATAAAATATCTATCTAAAAATATGGCATAAGGAAACCCATGTCAACTGACAATATCCAATACATAAATTTTACTCAAATCATCAAATTCAGTGGTTTCTATAACTAAAATGAAGTTAGATGGCTTTTTGAACTCATTAATCACCACCTAGATAGAATTTTTCGAATGTAAAGTATTTTTTAATCGATAAAATAATTTCTTGGATACCTAAATCTATTTAATAACCATCACTGTTAGATGATGAAGCATCCCAAAATTATTTTAATGCTTGACATTTATCTATTTTTAGGTGTAACAGTGTGAAACGTAATTAGCCATGTAAATCATCATACCAAATTTACTAGAATCAATTTATCATGTCATAATAAATATTCATCGTGCACAAATTAATGAAATATGTTGAACTATGAAAATAAAATAGAACATATCTCCTCATAGATGTTGGGATAAAAAATGATCCCAAAAGTGGAGAATACCATTTTAAGAGAGACCAACTAGAAATGGTCTCTCCACCTAACTTGGTTTCTTCAATTAATCTAAATTGATCAACCTAATGATTGTTCAATATAATTTTCTCAATGATATATGTTGATAACTAACCATCAGTAATAAACATACCTGGTACATATTTTGGAGTATCCAGATGAAACTGATAAAAAGTCAAAAAAGGATGAACTCCCACTTCAATTTGAAAGAATCCTTTGATGGTAAATTCCGGATGAGATCATCCAAAATCCCATTCATCTACCCTAGGGACTGTGAAGGGTCAATACCAATCATTTAAATGTATTCTTCCCATTATCCCTAGCTGATATTCAAGTATTTCTTGGAAAATATATAATATAGACTCTTACGAACAAAATATAATGCTAACCTCTCCAAAAAACGATAGTTCCTACAACACATAGGCTCATGCAAAACAAAAAAAGCTCTAAATCTTGAGTGGGGTGATTCTTATCCTGATGTGATGGTGGGAGATATCTAAAATCTACAACATGATCATCATACATAGAATCATGACCCAAACCTATCCCAGAATCATCATAGATTACACATTTCCCTTTACATGATAATGTAATTTCATAAAAGGATCTGATGTCAGAGGTCACCTAAACTTTTTGAAAGATGACTAAAACCTTTTATCCCATATGAATTTAATCTGTTTCCTAGTAATATAATTCAATGGTGATTCCAATATTGATGAATCCATAATGAACCATCAATATTATCTTGAAAGACCATAGAATATCTAAATCTCAAAGACATTACATGGTTCTTCCCATGATAAAAAATACTTCCTCATATCAGGATGTTATGAAAATACGTGTTCATAAATCAAATTCTATATAAACATTACTACTTAGATATAGAAATTTCACATAACAATATATCCATAAATAATTTTATTACTCAGGATTTACAAAACCATCCTCAAATAGTGATTACTCTCTCGTTCAGATCTCAAATATACCAAAATATCATCCATGACCAGTACCAATTTTTTTTGAGTTAGTACTATAATATTAGATTATTCAAATCAATAAAAAATACATGATAATTAGTAATATGCAATGACAACCCCAAATATTCATAATATTAATACCTTCTCATAAAATTTTTCTTTTTTATATTTGACTCATGAACTCTATGATGAGGATAACATGAATATGGGGAAATATTTGAAAACAACTTTTCCACCTTTATCTCATCAAAAAAATACACATGTGTAAAATAACACTTTCAATAAACCATTCCATAGATCATCCTCAAATAGTTCACAAAATATTAGTGTGAACCGTCTTTCATCGTAGAAATGAGCTTATGGGATAGAAATGGTGAAATACTATGGAGATAACAAACCCTTTTGTATTGGGTAATCCACCTGAATATTGAGTTAGATTGACTCCCGTCATTCTATAAATTGTGATGGTATTGAATCCAACTGCATACCCTAAAATAGATCATTCAAAAACTCACTTGCCTATTTGGATGAATCATGGAAAAATCATTTGAGACCACATTCGGGTGATCCTAAACACCAATGGGATGATAAATAGAGTAATAAATGCCATTGGTGTCAACTTATGTATTAGAAAAAAACTCCTGATCATTTTTTTGGAATGTTCTACAAATCCCGACATATGACCCCACTCTTTTTGAAACACCTGAGAGGTTTCTTATGATTTAGGAAATAAAACATCATGATGATAAAAAATCTACCTTATCATGATGAGGGACAGTACAATCCATCCAAATGATGATGACAAGAAGATACATATAAAGAATTATAAAATATATGAATAACTATACATCATATATTGATAGTACGCAAGAAGAACACCTAAACCTATGCTCTTTCCTCATCTTGATTGGTGTCTCTAATACTATATAAATTTACATAAGCCCCATGACATGTTTATGAATATGAAAAATTGGTAGATATACACGAGTGGGAAATCCCATTATGAGATAATGTTATGAGGACTAAATCCGAAACAAATAGGGATCCTCACACTATCGTTGGACCCTCATCTTCCACTACTTAAATCACATCCACTATGCAAAGGTTAATTACTCCTATGGTCTATGGAGAGTGACCTATAATCATTGAAAAATCTAATCATTCCTCAGTATCCATTGGGGTAAATTATCCCTCAACATATTATGACATAGTCATACCCATATAGAAATGTTGTTGATGGTCAGAGAAACCACAACTGTTAATATTATTCATAAATATAGTAAAAGAACACCTATCTTTTACACTGATAGAATTCCATTGGCATTCCACATTATGAAACTGGATGCTCCATGGATGGATTATACAAAGAACCACCTCCTAAACTCATATGATGATCATGAAACATCCTCTTTTTCCCTCAAAAAAACTAAATCTACAACATGGTTAAAGAGAATTGGACGAATAATTTACCCCTCCCCTTAAAAATGCATACCAATAATCATCACTATATCAACCATCTCTACACAAGTTGAAATATTTTCCATAAATACTAGTGATACGATGTCTGGTGGAAAACCCTATTGGAAATTATGATCATTAATATTGTAATTATTTTTAATATATGGTCCAAAATGAACTACTTCCAAAAATATATCGGTGTGTGATGACACAAAATGATCTCTATAAAAAAAGAGTGGAATTCTAGAGACTTCACCATAATTAGTGACTCCGGAAAATAACTGATGAAAGAATCCAAAATTACTACCTTTCCAATATGATCCCACATGTCTATGTACTTGTACCATGGTATCCCTCTATCACATGATACATACCTCATGTTTGAAAGTAGTTTATTTCACCATGACACTCTCAGGTGTATCCAGGAAGTCAAATATATGGTCAAACCTGTCCATCCACTCCACCAACTTTTGAGGATCATTCATACCTTTAAAGGATCATGCCTCCTCAGAAGATAACTCACGTGATCAGTCCTATTACATTATATATCCTAAATGTTCCATGACATCTGCATTCTATTCATTATGTACATTTTTATCAATAGATCAAACATCCCTTGTGATATCCATATCATGGATCTGATCAAGGTGTAGATTACATTAAGGATCATCAGCCCCAAATTCCTAAGGAACCCATGAAAAGAGTCTCAATGGCATACTCTATTCCAAGAGATATTCTAAATTATCAGAAATCATTATAAAGCTAGTTTATAAAATCATAAGAAAAAAATATAGATTAAGATCATGAAATTACTCATGGATACACACTTCCCAACATCTCATGGAAACTTCTGTCTCATCATAGAAAGAGATGGATAAGTATTCATTGAACCCTATCTCACATGTCCTAAAAATCATTTATATTTCCTATTAAACTCCACAATACTAAGGTTAACCTAGCCAAAAATTACAAACTTTGATGACCCTGACCTCGATTCCCTAAAAAATTGGATTCAGACCCCAAATACCATATACCTGAAGGGATTTCCTGATCTCAATGGGCTTCAGACTATAACCCAACTATCTAACAACAACCATAAGGAAAAATATATATGAAACTTAGAAAACATGTAATATATAAAAACATAGTGGAGATTCATTGATTAATAGATAAACATGTTCTATAACTAAAATAAAACATCCCAAACTACACAACTCTAATAATCCAACAATCTTTATGTGATAATTCTAATAGTAAAGGATAAAAAACAAGAAACACCCACTCTATATTATAGTGTGGAAAAATTCAAATTATCTCAATGACATCTACCTAAAGAAAATTTAAGAATCATCACCACTATTATGTATCACCTTGCATATCCATATATTTGTAGTCATATAATGTTCTATGCACTTCTGGATGTGTGCTCAGGGTGTGATCTAACATGATCAGTTGGATCCCACCAACATGTTCCATAACAAGTCTCTATAAAAATATTCTAAATGTGGTAAAAATTTATAAAAATAAATCATGACAATGTATTTAAATAATATACACAAAAATAATAGAAAAATATTTATATTTCCATTTTCCATTTTTCTAAATATTGAAGGTAAATTAGTTCAAATCATTTTCTATACATCAATGAATTTATAAAAAAAATAATGAGATGAATGTATATTAGAACATATCAAATCCCTGGATGTACAATAAAAATATTACAATCAAAAGCATAGGTAATATCAAGCCATGACTTCACACTAGATTAGGCTTCCTATGACACTAACATGCCCTATTGTGATAATAACTTGCTCATCAAGCCCCAAGATATATGCATCAAATCTACGCAGTAGAGGGACACCCCAGAAATGTAGCATTATATAAGTTTCAGAAAATCCCTTGAAAAATATTCATATAGAGTAGAGGAACACCCTATGACTGAAAACTCCCAATATTATTAATGGATAAGTTATATTACTAATCCTTACACCTAGGTACCAAAAGTTTCCCATTTGATGTATTTTCCTAACCGATTCATCAAAACCATACTTTGAAATCCATTTATTAAAACCTATTCACATTGATTTCAGAAAATTTTTATGTTTAACAAAAGCATGAGAACACCAGTATTTATCAAAACACAGTTTTCCCACACATAATTAAGTCATTCAATCATTCAAAATAAATTTATAGGAGAAATATAAAAAAGAAATTCATTTAATTCAACATAGTCTACATACAAAACCAACAACCATGAAACTTGGGTCGCACACGCCTTCAACTGAATCCCCATTCATGGAATAATAAAACAAATAATAAGGAATACCATGAATGAATACTAACATAACATATAATTGATTGAACAAAAAAAGATGTAGGAATGTTAGATCCTGAAAAATCATGAAGAACACATACTCGTTTCCCCAATACCCATAATATAATAATAATTGGAGAAAGATCACAGTATAGATATTTAAGAAAACATTAAAAGTACTATCACATATTATAAAATTTGGTCGATTCAGAGATGAATAAAATACTATTTTTTCAGTTATGTGTATACCCTATTTCTCTATCTATGCCCTATTTTGTTTTTACCAATTTTTTGGTTTACCATGGATGTCCAACATAGAGATATAATATAAACATTTTTTAGTAAGAGGCTTTAATAATATTAAAATTTCAAAAAGGGTATCTAATCCTTAATAAATTTGTACATTTGGTCAGTTTTAATAGTCTCCAACCCCATGGATCAATGACCACGTTTGGGGTAGTATCTCGTTTAGTTTTAGTGTTCAGGTAAGAGACATTGTAGTTTTGGGACTGAGATAAAACCAATATATATATATATTTATATATATATATTAAAAATTGATACATGTTTTGGTAGAAATACAAGCTATTAGGTATTTTGGATTTATACCACAAATTTGAATTGTTATAGCATAGTTGAGTTTTCTATGTATGATATATTCGGTAATCAATGTATGGTTCTACTCTTGGCCTACAATGGACATAATCATCCGCTCATGTTATATATTTTTCACATATAAACATGTAAAATTTTTTTACTTTAATGTGATTACAAAAATAATTACTATTTCAATAATAGAGGTTATTTTTATTTAATGTGTAAAATATAACTTATTTACTACCTTCCCTAATATTTTATTAGTTATACACTATTAAACCAAAATTGAATGTAACAATCATACAAGATATTAATTTTTTATGAGAAGTATTTTAAATATATAGATGGATCTTGTGAATATGACCCTTATAACTACGGGGATACTTCATATTGATGTGATACCTAGTGTAGGTTCCGTATTATATAATTTTTTTAATGATATTTAAGATAAAATTCGGGATATTTCTTTATAATATATGGTCTACATGCATGTATCGTCTATATATTAACTTATAGGGATTTTTTATGATGATATATCATTTAGGATATTTGGGACCTAACTCTGTTGGTAGAGTATACATGAACATTGCATATTCCTATAATTATGTAGTGTGATATGGGGTTGTTGATATTGAGGGGTTAGGAAAAGAACATAGATTTTTGTGATGATTAATTCATGGGTTTATTCATTAATTTAATAGAATGAAAAATATAAAATTAATAACTATGTATTACAATTGAATATGTGAAAAATGGTGTATGCATATGATAAATGAACAACTGATTCTTGGATTTATGGGAACAATATTCGTAAGATGAATCCACAATTATTTAATAAGGTGCATGATCCTATGAATGATGGGATATAACTACATACAATATAATTTATGTGTGGAGATGTTTATCTTGCGAACAGAATTTTCTATCAAATTTTATTTACAAAATGGGTCATTATTTACTATTAAAATAGTGGTTTTATGGAAATATCTTCACATTTTAAAAATGGGAGTTCTATTTTACATATCATATATGATATGTGGGTATGTATGACCAATCCTCTACCACATAGATCTTATCCATTTTATTCATCATGATTAAACGATGTTATCATGCGATTCATGTAGATTTGAGGGTGATGAGAAATATCATAGTGGGAGATAAAATTATCTTAGAGTTAATGACTTTATAAAATTTCCCAAAATTATGGATTATAGTTTAGTGATTCTAGTTAACACTATGGAGGATCATACAAACAATTTCAATAGGTATGATATAACAAATAGAATGGTGTGACACATGTTATCCTGATTTAGGTCATAGAAAAGGTAGTTATCATTAGGGATTTATATTATACAAAATATGTGAAGAAAATTCAGTATGAATTGTTATGGAGTGAGTTGGTAGTGATAGTTTATTTAGGTAACATTTATGAGGGTGATATAATCTTCATGGTGTTTTATTAGAATAATATAGGGGTTATGTAGATTGTTGTAAAACTGAGATAGTTTTCACATTCAAGTGAAACATTATGAAATTTAAATTATTGGGATATATGGTATGAATATATTTGACTATTATGAAATAAATAAATTTTATTTTCTTGGAGAGACCATAGAAGTCTCTAAAATTTGGTTCATCCATGGTGTTTTGGGTTCTTGTATAATTTTTCAAATTTCATATAGATAAATGTTGACATTCTATTGACTTAAGAAATTTGAGTAGCCCGGATTAGAGAATGATATTAACTTTGAAGTATATGCAACATACTATGTTTTCATAGGGATGTGATATTGATAAATAGTTAATACGATATTATGGAGAATGGTGAGGATATAGACCCTTAATTGAGACTCATGGGATGTGACTATTTAGATATAATAATCATGGATAAAGATTCTTTCTATTTAGATAATGATTTAATTTGAGTAATTTAGAGAATGTTGAAACACTATAATGGTATTTTTATAGGGTGAATCACAATATAAGATATATTTATTTGTCAATGATATTTTTGGTTAATGGTGGTGGATGTTGGTGGTGATGAGTATGAGAAAAAATATTAGGGATGTTTATTCTTTTAATATTGTTTTTAGATGAATGTTGTCTTACTGGTTGAAAAAAAATTAGAAATAAAATTATGGTTTTGAGCCATGATAATTATGATTGGTTTGTATATTTGGTATCCTATTAGAAATATGTTTTTGGAATCATACTAGATTAATAATCGGGATTGGGGAATGTTAATACTCATAACAGGGTAATCTTTTTGTTCAAATGAATGAGACATTGTAATTTTTTCTGAGTCAAAATTGTGTAATATAATATTTGGAATACAGGTTATGATATGATTCTATGTTTCAATGTTAACAAATGATATGGTAATTTAGAAAAAAGATATGTAAATTTAGAGATATTAACATAGTTAATTAATAAAAATAGGAATATCTCTCAAAGTGAATAATAATATTGAAATACTAGAATTATAAGGTGTTATAGAGTGTGATTTTTCATGTTTCTAGATAGTTAATATAGCAGGGAACTGAACAACTAGTTTCATCTAAAATTTAGTGTTTTGAATCATGATGATATTGATTCACATTTTTTGTATAAGAACTACTTCTTATGATAGACCGACGAAATAGTTGTGTAGATATTTGAAAATATTAGTTGTTTGTGTAGAGTGTTATATACCAGTAAATGTTTTTATGATGAGGAGAATATCTCATAACTATGTAAATATTTTGTTCATATGATTTGGATGATAAGGATACATGAGAAAATTATTTTCTATGTTAGGGATATAATAATGATCTACAACATCAATGGTCAGTTAGTGGGAGAATAGTCATTCTTTTGTGGAAATCTATCTAATAAAAATTAGTTTTTATATGATTATAGGTGATTAATTATTAAATGGTGGATGGTTTTTTTTCCTCATTAAACTTTTTCATATATGTTATTATTGTCCTGTGATGTAGTTAGAAGTAGCAAGGACTATAAAAGGATATAGTGAAATGGTTTCTCAGTATAGTTGAACTAGATACCTTGTGTTGGACAAATAGTTTTATGATTTTCTTTAGATAATACCATGTTCTTACTTATACGGTAGTTATAATATGTTGGTCTCTATGAATAAATATTCCTTAAATTTTCACTGGTAACCCAATGATGTTGTACTTAGTAATCAATATGTCCATTTTTTTTAAAAAAAATAGGATCAAATGGGTAATTTTATATATTTAAAACACAGTACAAAAGATTGGTTTATTTTTACACTTTTAAATATATTTATAGAGGATTAAAGTTCCATCTCACTTTCCACTCCTTTTACCTATTAATTTAGAATTCATGGGTATTGATATTCATTGATAATTGAGGTATCTCAATTTAATTCTCACCTTCCTCTTAATTTTATCCTTACTTGATATTTATGGATTGACATTATGGTTTTGATAAAAAATCATCAATAGTATTGTAGAATAGTTATGATTTGATGGTGATTTTTTAGTTGTAAGGTATGAGAGGTCATGTGAGGTTGATTATGATCCCTTCAATACTATGTTTCTTGAGGTAAATGGATTGATGATATTGTTTATAATTAATAGAAAATTGGGATGAACATGTTTTCTGATATGGGTTTATAAATTTGAAATTTTACATGTAGGGTCTCAAGATGCATGTTGGGGATCATTCACATTCCATTTCACAGGATCATCAGAAGGTTACACTGCCTATTGATTTTGTTAGTGTTATTTTTAAATGGGTTAATTAATAAATACTTAATAAATTAATCATGATACTTTATAATTTATTTAAATGAGATATTGGATTAGATAGGTGATCATGATTATATACATTGATCATCACAATATTATTGTTTTAATTTAATATGACTAATGTGGAATTAACAAAGTAATTTATGTAATAGATCCCTAAAATTAAATCCCATATATTTCATTTCATTTATTTAATCATTTATATTCATTTTTATACGATTATAAATGAGTCATGATGGAATCATAGGTGGATTCAATTTTTATAGGAGTGACTACTGAGTTTAGTTATAATCATTTATGTACTCAGATTATTATCACCAATCACTTTTCGAGTAATGGCTACATTACCCATGTGAGAATAAGTGATTGAATAGATTGGGAATTTCACAAGTGTCTGGCCATGATCTAAGGCTATAGTTACTTATGTGTGTACAATTTGAAAGGGTATGTATTTTTTATCGAGTATTGAGTTAGGTATAAGTATAATATTTATTTAATTGAGAAACCCACATGAGGTTAAGAATACCCAAAATAGTGTCCATTGAGAGGGAACTATGATTCTTGATAAAGTCATTGTGTGGTATAGAGTCCTGGTGTGGGGAAATCTATGATGGATGGATAATAGAAATAACTTTATAATACATTTCTCATAATGTTGGGAAAGGTTTCGCAATTGTTTTTGGTGAACCTTTTGTCTAGGTTACAATGTTTTGGATGGCTAGGAGTTGGAATTTTGTTAATGACATAAACCATTATAGTTTAGTGTGAGCTTTCTCAATGAATTAATAGGGGTATATTGTCAATTGAGAGGGACATTATGGGTTTACATTCTTATCTATGTATTATATTTGTGAGTTATGTTTTAGTGGCCTTTCACTATTAATAATGTGTTACTAAGATATATTGGTTGAGATTTGAATGTTTATGCACCAATAAGTGTATCAATTTGAGTAAGGATTATTATGGGTTTGCATATGATAGTTGAGTTCTAGGTGTGGGTATTTTATGATGAATTCTACATGGGGTGTTATGGATTATAAATATATATTATGTTTTTATTAGAATAATTCTCATGATTGTGATTATGTTTTTTTATAATATTATTATTTTTATATGATTATTGATTCAAGGGATTGTTGGTGGCCTAGGTGATCATCAGAGGGCCTGGGACATTTATATCACCTCTGTTATAGTGATTCCATTAGACTGCATGAGGATATACAATATCATTGGAATATTATACTGCTAACTAATGATATCCCATTCACCATTTTCATTATAAGAGTAGTGATTGATTTTTTAGCTATGTATAAAAATATGGTTTTGTTGATCACCTTTTCATCCAGGACCTATTTTGTTATATCTAATTTAAATATTTTAGATTTTGATCGAGATATGAAGATCAACACTACTTGTGTGATCACATTTATGATGCATTCATCTATGAAATTTTTAATAATAAACCATTATTTTTTATTATTTATATTTGGTGATATAATATCCTCTGGTGTTGGTTAAGTGTGATGATAACAAGTTCAAACTATATATTCAAAAGTGGTGTTGACCTATTCACCCATAATTCTGTGATAGTGATCAAAACCAATTCAATAATTACAATATTAGTGATTTATAATTCACCAACAATTTTTTTGTTTTGTGCTACCTCATAATCATATAGATGTTAAATTTAGTGATATCCCATTGATTTCAATGTTTAATTAAAAATATTATATGTAAAAAATCATTAATTTCAATGAGAATGCTGAGTTAATTTCACCTTCTAAATAATTCGTTTTCATTATATTTTTATACAATATTAAATATATAATTATATTATATTCCAATCATAAAAATATTGTCCTGATAAATTAATTGGTCATTATCTAGATTCATCAACATTAACATAATCACTTATTATTATTTAAATTATTTCAGTACATTAAATATTTAGTTTACATAGTTTCATGGAATAAAAATATATTCTTGTATTTTGAGTTTATACAATGATCAAGTTATGATAGAATATGTTCGATGTCATTTTTGAATGTATTGGAGGATTTTCATACAGCCCATATTTTTTGAATAGTTAGTAGAAACCATGAACTATGATTTTGTATCCTTGCAAATGAAGAAATTAGGAAATGGGTATATGATATTTTGATGTGTGGTTTGGGAAAACCTTGTTAGTTCCCATGGAAAACTATGCTTCTCGAAATTGTAGTAAAATCATATTGGATATATTGTTTTTCTAATAGTGTGATCCAATCGAGAAACATATTTCCTTAATAAATTAATACATCAGGGTTGGAACATTATTTTCCCAACCATGAAATCTAATTTTTAGGCATATAGTTGGTCCACCATAAAAATGTGGATCTAATTTGAACTATACCTTTGGACCCCGTCTAATCCACTATTCAATCCATTTGCTAAATTCATTTTTTCCCAGATTTTTATAAACATTTTCCATTGATCTAGAAATTATTCTTATGAGAATCAATGTTTGTTGGAGGCTCAATGTCATTCTAAAGTTAGTGTTATTCTTATATACATATCTTTCCACTTTCAAAGATTATTATATCTAATCCATGGTGGTTAGGTTCACATTCTTTGAGGGGAATATTGTTGTTTTATCATTAATTTTATTATCTGAAAGGAGATCCAGGAACATTAATTAAGTTTCATTTTTAGGTACATTATTTTTTCAAAATTTTGTGTGAATGGTGTATTCTCTCTTATCTCCACTTGATTTTGAATATTAAGGCTCCATGTTAATTAAATATTTTCATTGAAATTGTTAGTAAATCCATGTTTGATTCTTAGTGGAAATATGAAATTGGATTATCTTTGGAAATTTGTTGAAAATTGGTTGGTATTATGAAAACCCATTTTTTTTAATTTTAAATATATGATTTTAAAATTATCAGTTCAATTATTCAATAATATTTGGTTTTGAAATTAATTAAATAATTAAAGGGTATTGGAATGTTTTTACATTGATTTTGGTATACATGGTTAGAGTGAGATCATTTTCCTTAGATGAGACCTTGTTGAAGGGGCATGTGAAAATATGGAACCTTGTATTGGTCAAGTTGTGAAAATATCGTGGATTGATGAGAGACTAATCATGAGTTAGAAATTGTCCCCTAGGCATGCATGGTGTGTTTTGAGACATGGTTATGTGTCATTCCAAATGATTTTAAAAACATTTATGCAGAAAATATTAGTTTCATGTGAAAAAGATTAGAATATTGATAAAAACTCTTTTAATTATAGTAAAACTTTATTATATAAATTTTTTGACATGCTTATTCATACTGAGATGATTTTTTATGTTATTGAGGAAATCATATCGAGTATAGACCCATGCTTAATTATTCACTATTTTAAATTTTTTGATTTCATCTATAAAGACTCAAGTAATGTCAATGTATCTCAGTTCGTTAGTAAGACATCTTGATTCAATAGACATAGAATATAAAGTTGGAATGTGGGGAAAGGTTGGTGTTACTGGATGGTGTCACATAACTGTTTTGAGTTTTGGGGTCTTCTGGTTCCCCTCAAGCATGAATTTTGTTTTATAATTTTCCTCTGATATGTTTTCTCAGTTCGATTATGTTTTGAGTATTATTTTTCCTCATAAATCCTTGAGAGGCATGAATGGATGTGGTTATATAGTTTGGATGGTTTATCTTTCGAATGAAAAATAGTTCCCCAAATGTTTTTGAGGCCCTTGGAATTTATTTCCATCCATTGGTGTATTATGGATGTCACCAAAATCCTAGTAGTATGTCTATCAATTCATAAAACAATGTTATGGGAAGGTATGTTTAAAAGCATTTCATATTTTATAGTCCTAGAAGTTACATATGGTATCATATATTGTATGTCCATTTAATTTTTTTGGATTAACGATGAAACATTTTTTTCATGGATTTATAAATTTTTCAGTCTATCTCATGGGATGGTATTATTGTGTAAGATTTTCTGTACATTAATTATAATGATTAAAAGGAATATAAAACCTTTTTATATTAAACATAATGACACTATGGTGTTTTAGCCCCATAGTGTTTTAAGAAAATTCTAGGTGATTTTTTACCTCATCATCATGGATTTAGCTTATAAGATTTCCATTTTATGTTTTTATAGTAATACTTATCAGTGGGAAATCATTATTCATTTTGAGTTTAAGGGTCTGTAATATAGATAAATTATTTTATTTTTTAGAAAATTATTAAAATGGTTGTTTTTAAAATCATGTTTATAGTATTTTAAAATATATATAAGATGTTAGAAAGGTTTAAACTTTGGAATGATATTCTTTGATACAGGTTTATATGGTAAATTATAATGTGTGTGCCTAATGTTTCTAATGAGTGATAATAAATGGTGTTTTTCACTTATTAAAAATTGAAACTTGCATGCATCATAGAAATCATTTGGTGGAGGATGCATTTAATATGGTTTTGGATGAGGCATAAGTTAAGTAACAGAAAGTCCAAAGTATTTTAAAGGCTTTTCGGCCATTGGATAAGGCTAATAGAAATGACAAACCCTGGAAAGTGGACCATACAGTTTAGTCTTAAAAGACATATCGACCAATTATTTTGGTAGATTCTAAAGAGAAAAAGTAATAATTATAGTTTAATTATATGAATTGAGTTTTTCATTTCATTGAGACACTAGTTGTGTTGAATGTAATGTTGTAAATGTATATTCTAGAGTATTTGGAATTCCAGTGTTGAGAATTTTCAGTTTGGGATAATTTTGGTGAAGTGACATGGGAGGATTATAAATAATTTTTAAACAAAAATTATAAAATAAAAACACTCATATATCTATAACTATATACATATATAGATATAAGAGAGGGAATATATTTACCCCATAGTATGAATCAAAATTTATGAATTTAGTTATCTTTCCCCTAGTAGTTGTCAAAGGTGAAAATCTGAAGGCATGCATTTTTTTAGTTGAGCATTAGGTTGGATATTCATCCAAATATTATTTTAAAATTTGTAATCTATTATATTGAAATGGATAATAGGTAGATAGTGGTATAAATGTATATCTATAGAAATATGGTTGGATAGAAAAAAGAATCCCTACGAAAAAATGTGGGAACTCTAATGTTAGGAGCTTGTGGAAGAGGGCTACTTACATCCAATGTGGTGGTAAACCTAGGAATTATCCCATGGGGTTATATAAAATCCCACATAGAAAACAAATGAATATAATATGTTTTTAATGTAATTATTTTGACATTATGAATCAAGATGTTGTGAAAACACCTATACCATGTAGCAATTTTAACCATATGGGATATCTTCAGCATTATTGTTGTAGTGCTCCAAGATCTTGTGTTAGAGATACATATAAAATTTTTAAGGCATCATATAAATTGAAGGGACAAGTAAAATAGAATAATTCATATAATTATAATAGACTGAGCTAATTTGATTAGAGGGACACCATGAGTCCTCAACAAGTGAAATATTTACAGGGTAACAGAGTACAAAACACAATGTGTAATCAAATATATGGAGCCATTCATGTGATCATGGATGATACATTGGGGAATTCTATTCTGATAGGTATAATAAATTTAAATTATACCTTTAGGAATTTTTTTTATATACAGGTACAGCCAACACATTATTATTTCTCATGTTGTTGATCATATAGAATTTCATGTTGACATGATGCCTTCTATTTTAAAACATTAAAATCCTCAAATAAAATGAGACTGTTGAGAACTTTTGTGTAAATATTGTTATAGAATCATAAATGGGGTAGAATTGGTTTGGGATATATCTGTTTTAGAGATTGATGTCTATAAATTGTTTTTTTGAATGTATTGGTTGACATTGTTCGAAATATCACAACGGTCATTCTTCTTGAAAAGTTTGTTTAACATATTTGGATAGTGTCAAGAATATATTTTGAGGTTATTGAAATGTAATGGAGTTTAAAGAATGGATTATAACACTAATGTTTGAACAAATCTATCACTTTTTGGAATAAGTTTCCTCCACATATAAGTTTGATGTTGAGATGAGAGATTTTACAACTATTCTAGACCAATATCCTCACTTTGGCCCCTACAATTTCATTGGGATTCAATAATAAATGGGATGCAGTGTTTATAATTTACCTTTTACATTGTAATTTAGCAATTTATGATTATACATATCATATGGAAACAATATAATTGATGAAATTGAATGGTCAGCTCAATTATTTGGAATAGAATGGGTTCAATCAACCAAGTATAACTCTTTGGTGAATAACGATTCTTTTTCTAAAAAATGTTGATCTCACTCATATAATTTTTATTGTTTATAATAATAATAACCATGTTATGATAAATAATAAGCAAATTCAACTAATAATAGATGATTAATTTTATCCATTTAGGGGATCTAAATGGTACTCATAAATTAAATTACATTTAGGGTATCACTAATTGTGAGTTTAGAAGGAGGCTATTACAAAGACATATTTTAGAAGATGTCACTATAGGGGTTGTTTTTCAATGATATACCGGTGTATTGTAGAGAAATATAGGATCATGAGAAACACTCAGGTAAAGTGTTTTTTACCTATTTGAAGCATAGTTTTTATACTAAGTTATCATAGTGTTTTTTATTGTTATAAAAGGATTTATTCCCTATACATGATACTTTTAAAAATATTATTTCTATATATCCTAAAAGGATAGACGATGTAACCTCTTGGGAAAATGACTAGAATGTATTTGAGATATATAGTCTCCTTAGCTTAAATGGATAATAAATAAATTTTTCTATGTTATTTTTCATATCTGGAATCACCAATTACATCATTTATATTGAATTATTTTCCTTTACAATGGATTAAGGAATGTAAGAAATTTATTCAATAACAAAATTATAGAGATACAACAGAACATATCCATAAGTTTCTAGAGTTTGGATGATGCTATGTAGTTTATAATTATGATTCATGATATTGGGCGGGATGTGTTATTATGTATGGATATCTTGTTTCTTTATGGTTCACTATAATTATAGTTTAATGAAAATTACACAACAAAACATTATTTGGAATTTTTGTAGAGGAACATGAATTTATAACTATGTGCCATAACATCATTTGTGAGAAATTGAATTTGTTTAGAGATCATCGGAGTTTGAATAAAAAATTTTCACACTGAGATTTGAAATTAAGGAATAATTGATTGATGGATTATATGATTTTGTTTGATGTTGACTTGATATATACATTGTGCAGAGGTAGCACTACATCTGATGTGTTGAGAAGGATTTTCTATGATAAATTGGCTAAATTTTACTCAAATGAGTGATAAATATTTTCAAAATAGTGAATATTAATATAGGTTTCTCAGACCTAGGTGGTATGGTCATTTTATTTGTAGTTTTTTATTCTTTATTAGTTTGAGGATGTTTGAAAGGATTGGACATCAAAAACTGAATGTGTTACTATGGGGTCAAACCTCAAAGGAGGAGAGACACACAAGGGATTGATGGTGGATATGAATTTAGTGTTGTTGTATAGAGATTGGATGTCCATCTTTTTTCTTAATTTTAGGAATTACATCCTAGAGTATACCACCATTCAATATTATTTATTCACACTAATATTTAGAAAATGAATTCGATAATTAATTCCCAAATTTAGTGATTGTCATGAAATATATATATAATATTATGTACCAAGATACCCCACATGTCAGCAGGATAAGGTATTGAATGAGTGAATAGATGGTATGTTGTCATATTTTCTAATTCTCATATAGAAATAAGGGTAAATAGTCATGGATTTTTTAACAAGTCAACTGGGAACTCGAATGAAAAAAATTCCAAATGTGTGATTGGTAAGTGAATCCATGATTCAGAACAATTTACGCTAGTTCGTGAATGAAATTCATAGGAATACTTTTTCATAATATATTTTTGGGAAATTATAAAAATTTACATAATTATATTCTTCGTAGTATCTCACTAATAACAGAGGTATACGTATTATTTTTTAAAATATTCATAGGAATTCCCTGGAAAGAAATCAAATTTTAGTATAACTTATCATCCTAATAATAATTGAATGTCATAACAAAAAATCCAAATGATGGAGGATTTTCATAGAGCTTATGTGAAGGAATTTTTTGTATCATAGAATTAGAATATGCCACTAGTGGTGTTTCAGACAATAATATTTACATGTCATTTACAAAACTATAACAGTCTAAAATATTTTACAGGTGTACTTGTTTTTCAACATTTTTTTCGGTGGAAACATGAGAGACATTAGTAATTTGATGAAGTCTAATGAAATACAAAAGAGAGAAGATTCAATTATTCTAGAAGAAGGTGGATATAGATCAAATTAATTTGAAATAATATAATGGCCATCATCAACTACCATTGTATTTTGTTTGGAGATAGATAATTTGTTTTTGAGAATCTCTCCATGGTTTTGGAAATATCATTGTTTTAATCATGGCATGTTTTCCTCTGGATACATAATACCTTCAAAGATACATGAACAAGTTAGAATGGTTGAGTATCAGTTTTATTTTCCACATAGTTTAAGTTCAATAAACAATTTGTTTCACACTTCTCAGTTATATAAGTATCCATGTAATCATGACTGGGTGATTTAAAGGGATCACATTGACCATGATCTATATGATATGTTACTACATGTACTTATATAGATTGAGGATATGAAAGATATGATCTTTCATGGGAAATTCATTTGTCTATGTAGTTTTTTTTGAAACATGGTAATATTCAACATAAAATGAGGAAGCGTGAGAAGGAAATGTTATAGTAGTGGCATGAACTCATTCTATATGACCAAGGTTTCCTATATTCTTATTATATAAATGATACTAGTTTGTAGAATTTAGACTCCCAATTTTAGGTACATGACCCTTGTTATGTATTTTAAATCTATATAATGATAGGATAATGTTTTTTGTGGGTTTTGATGTTTTTTTTGCTTTTTTAGAATTTATGGACGTGAATAGTTTGTGCATTATTAATATAATCTCTAAAACATATCCATAAAACTATGAAAAGGAAAAAATGAGTACTTATTTGGTGTACAATTCCCTCACATCTAATCTAACCTACAAGAGTTTATAGGGGA
This sequence comes from Viscum album, assembly GCA_963277665.1. Taxonomy (NCBI): domain Eukaryota; kingdom Viridiplantae; phylum Streptophyta; class Magnoliopsida; order Santalales; family Viscaceae; genus Viscum; species Viscum album. The sequence continues at coordinate 1,368,278,683 of OY728119.1, forward strand.
AACCAACCATCATGAAATGGAGGTAATAACATATTTTGTGCTTATTTTTTCTAATATTGTGATACAAAAATAAAATATGTGACCTATATATAGTTTCACCACATGGTATGAACACATTTTTCCTCCTACATGTCCTAACTAAGAGGCATAAATTTTTCCATAAATAAAATGTGGATCTAATAAAAATTAATACTTTAGACCATATTAATCCCCTATTATGTACCTATCCTAAATTCCTATTACTCTCATGGCCATTGAGAATATTATTTTTGATTATAAAAATAAGTTCTTTGGAAAATCAATGTGTAATAGAGTCCTAGATTCTTTGGTATGTCATATCTCTCTGTATTTCTTCTTGAATACAGAATTGATTCTATTCTGGAATCTTGGATCTAATCTATGGTGGATATATTCATGTTCCAGGATGGTAATATTGATGTTTTATCATTGAATTATTTTAAATAATGGAGATCTAATGAAAGATATAGATTTTATCTATGTCATTCATTATTTTATCCAAACCTTTTGATGATGGTGGATTCTATGTTATCTTCACAAGATTTTCAAAATAATGGATTAGAATTAATTATTCATTTTTGGCATTGTGGTTGAATGTTTTGGTGATTCATAGTAAAAATCATGATTGTATTGGATTTGAAAATTTTTGGAAAATTGGTTTTTTTGGAAACCCACTATGGTTTAATATTTAAATATGTTCAATTAATAATTATGATTTTCATAATCATATTTTTAATTGAAATGATTTAGAAAATAAAATTTTTATTGAAGTATCTTACTTGTATTTTTAATACATTGTGGGTGTGTGTTCGTTTTCATTTGATGTGACCCAATTTAAGGGGTTTCTGTCATTAGGACACCTTAGATTGGTCACCTTGTGATGGCCTGTTAGATAGATGTGAGACCACTTGTGGGATTGGAACTGTCTCTGGGATATGCTTGGCGTGTATGGATTTTTTGTTATGGGTATTCTAAATGGTTATAAATAGAATTATACCTAAAATTATTTTCAATTGGATATTTTTTAAAATTTTGATATAATATATTTTAAATATTTTAAAACAATTTTAAATATATTCTTATTAAATTTTTGGTCTATCTAGAATGATTTATGAATTTATCAGTAAAATCATACTCGTTTTTGACTCACCAACTAATTGGGAATTTTTTTCATTTCTATATTTCATTTATAGAGACATAGGTAAAGGAAAGGTATCTCAGTTAATTATTGAGGCTTCTTGAAAATGTGGGAATGGGATGTGGAGTAAGATCCTGATAATGGTCGGGTGTTTCTGGTTGATGTCACTCAAGTTTTTTGTGTTTTGTGGAATTTTGGATATCGTTGAGTATGTATTTTTGTTTCCTATGATTCTCTAATATGGTTTATTGGGTTGGTTATGTTTTTAGATTTATTTTTCACTCCTGAAAAATATAGTAGTTTAGTTATTTTATGTATTTCAGATGTTTTATCTTTGAATGGGTAAACCATTCCCTAATTATTTTGAGGCACTTATAATTTATTTCCTACCTTTCGTGACATGGGAATGTCATCTAAAACCTAGTTAAGCATTTTTCACTTCTCAAGACGATGAGGAGGGGAGGGATGTTAGAAAAGAGTTAAATAGTTTGTATAGTATGAGTTTGATATTCATAGTTATTTTATGTATTAAATTTATATAATCACCCATAAAAAAACTATATTTGATTGTTTCATGTTAGAAATAAAATTACTAACACATTTATAGAATCTTAAATTTGATAATAAGTCCCTTATATCATACTAAGAAGGTTTATATAAATTTATATTCAATTAATTAGTGGTACCAGCCTTAGAAATGAAAATAATTTTTGATATTGAATCTATAGATATTATATAAATGATGTGAAAATATACATTTATTAACCATTATAGATATAGAAATATGTAATAGAAGAGACATAAATTGTGGGTCTATAACATGGTTACTATGTTCCAAATTATTTATTTATTTAGTGTCACATTCTATCACTATCAGATATATGAATGGATAGTTCGACTTCAATTAGTCATCAGAAATATAAATTTTACTTCACAATATTTATGTAATTAGACACTATCATAATAAATGAACCTTTTAAAGCAAAATAATAAGTTTAAAATATATTATAATCTTTAACATTCAAAAATTAGAATCATTAATTAATATAACATTTGGAAATAGAATTTCAGTGTATCTACATTTATAAGATATTTTTTATTTATTTTATTTTTATTGATATTCATTATGAATATAATTTCATATAAATTGTAAGTGAAATTACATCAATATTATTAAAGAATATCAAAATAAATTATAGTTTATTTGAATATATTTCCCCCCTCTCTTGAGAACATATAACAGTTTTTATATGATATCATAGAAACCAAGATTTAATTATATTTTTCTATTTATGTAATTCATTTAATGAAAAAAAATATATATATAAGGTTGTTTTTTAGATGATATTTGTACCCTGAATATCATGTATTATAAACATAAGACGGATTTAGCAATTTGAGGTGAATTAATAATGAAAATATTTTTTGTGAATTTTTTCTATTATGGTATATTGAATATGTGTAGGTAATGGAATAAAATAAGTGTCATTACACACAATTGGATAATTTTTCAAGATGAAACATAAATCAATATATGCGTGATTCTAGTATAAGAACCATATATAATATCTTATTACTTCCAAAAATTAAATATGAATAATGAAGAGTTATGCAGAGATCATTTTCATAGTAGGAATAGTGATAGGAGTCTATGATATTATGTAATATAATCCGGAAGCATACTTCATGAAAAATTTATAATCTCTAAATTGGTATCTAAATAACACTTATATATAATAACATTTCTAGAAGTATAAAATAATTGAAGATGAAAATAAAATTTTAAGGATAATAAATCAATTCTAATACAATTAAATTATATTTATTATGATTTTATGAAAATGAGCATAGAGAAATATCAAGAATTATATATTTGGATAACCTTCAATTAATAATAATTCACTATATGTAACAACCCATGATTTTTTGAAATATTTTATTCTAGTAAATTTAATTTCATAAATATCTTAAATTATATAGATCATTGAGTTTTAACAGTCTATAATATATTAAAACCAGAATAACAAAATCTAGACTAGCCATTAAACATGTATTTATGAATTGGAATAAATTTTTTTTTATAATTATGTATAATTTTTTATAGAAATAAAATATATTTAAAAAAATATTTAAGTAAGTTTTCATATGATTGAAAATTTAGTTTCTTCAAAAATTAGTTTTATTATTTATTGTGACAAAATAAATAAAATATATTTTTTCTAATTTAAGAAATATTTATTTAAAAATATAAAATTATTTAAGAAATAAAAATATCAAAATTGTATTAGCAGTATTTTTTTTAAAAAAATTATGAAATATTAATTCTTTTATAAATACTGAAAAATACTAAGTTTTATTAGAAAATGTTTTTTATTTGAATAATTTTAATGGGTAATATTTTTATGATGGGATAGAGAGTAATATTATTTTTAATATATTATTTTTAATTTAATCTATGTCATTGTGATGAATTGTATGTTCAATTTTATTATAAAAAATTGAAAACTAATGAAAACATTTCTTCCAAAGACCACTTTTTCACTATATCAGTGGGATTAAATTTAAATAAAAAACTTTGAATTATTAGATTTTAATTGATTAAATGTGTTCGATATTTTTTAATCAGAATAATAAATATTTTTTAAAACCTATATTGTAATTTCTTTTCATTTATATTAGATAAAATATTGAAAATTAATTACATCGGTTAATGATACAAAAGGTATACTAATGGTCAAAACAAAAGAAAATAATATATTTACCAGTTAAACCTGTCCAAATAAAATTATATTTAAATATTTTAACCTTATAATATCGAAAAATTTATTATTTTTCCATTTTGAAAATGTTTTTTCAGAATTAATTTATTATTTTTGATTCTTTTATGAAATCTCATACAAGTTTTCAAGTGGGTCCTCTACCCCACATATAAAAGGACACCTCCTTTCCTATTCACCCTATAATTAATAATCCATTAAATTTTCATAGAATAAATTACCAAATTAATTCTTTAATTCCCAACCAAAATATTAGATACCATGTTTTGTTTTGGAATCACTCCTATGAAGGACTTATTTATAACCCAATAATGTTTCTCAGAAGAATAAGAATTGTTCTAAAACATTTTTTTTTGAATTATATCTTACTATAAATCTACCAAATATTATTAAATTTTTTTATTGAAATATAATATGTATCTCTATTACAAATATATGTTGTTATTTTTGTTTAATAACCATTATCCTTATTATCTTCGTAAACATTAAAACAAAACCATCAATTTAGTGTTTGAAAAACATCTACAATACAAACTGATGTAATTTTTTTCCATCATCGCCTCTAAAAAATGAATAAAATAATTTATTTAATGTCTCTTTGTGATATTTATTAAATAAATATACTTTTGGTAAAATTATATTACATGTAACATCTTAACATATAATCATTTGGAAAATGACAACATGGATTATTCCTATGTGTGGACTACCACATACACGATCTAATGAGATATATTTATTTTTTTTGAAGTGGATATTTTCAAGGATATATGTAATGAATATATACGATATATATGAAAACAAATTTAGATGATTTAATTATTTTTACCAGTATTTCTCTCCAACATTCTGGGTAATTTAAATAGAGTCCATGCATATGAATGACCAACTGTCTCCATGAGTGATGCAATTCATCCTTTTTATGTCTGTCTTTTATGGATGAAACTATGAATGAATATAAGAAATATATATTATATTTATATCATTATGGAAATTATAAAGATGATGAAACCATAATAAATGTATAATAACAATAATATTTGAACTCTATCATAAAAGGAAAACAATGTAGTAATTACCAGAAACAGTGATTGTAACAATTAATTATTAATAAACAGGGGATAAAAAATCTTCAGTAAATAATATATTGTATGATATATATGAGAATTATCATAAAATATTTTTACGATAAAATTATATTTATTATACTATATGATCAAACATATGTGATAAAACTCGATAAATGAGGTAAGAGTTTTTCATCTCAACATTATTTCTTAATGACACACAACATATTCAATACATGGTTTATTTTTTTTATTCCTATAAATAAAATGAATGAGTTTTGAAATGATTATTAAAAATATTATATAATATTTATATCCATATAATTTTACTTATTTAATGGGACATACTATTCAAAAGTTACAGAAGTGGTAATGATATTATTTTACAATCTAATTCTTAATGGGGTTGTTTATGATAATGTATCTCATGATGAAATAATATTATCAAACTATCATGAAAATACAAATATTTAGTATCCTATTATTTTTAATTTAATATATATTATATAATATCATTGTAATCACTTTATAAATTTTTGAAAAAAAACTAAGTAAAAATGACTACATTTTTATCTATAGTCGAACATATTTTCTTGTCTAAATTATTCTTCATGAAAATTGTTATAAATAAGTGTTTAAATATTATACAATAATTTTCTAAATTAATTTCTACACTTTTATTAATTATTAAAAAAATTATTGAAATTCATATTTTTTTTAAAAATTATGGGGTAACACTTACTTGTTATCGAAAAAGTGAATGCAATTCATATATTAACATGTAAAACATGGTTTATATTTCCCGCCATCCTAACTGATCATTTATTTAAAATTTTCTCTATATGATTAAAAAGTTTTTTTAAAATAAATTTTATCCTTAATAGTTGTTAAACATTTTAATTTTAGAGAATAACAATCAAAATTAAATGGAATGTTTCTTCAAGAATGTTTTAAAAGAAGTTTTTACTGGTTTTATATACATTAATGACAACAACATCATATATTTCTTATATTTTACCAAATAGATAATATTATTATAATATATTTAAACATTATATGAGTGTTTTATGATAATTATGAAAAATGATTATGAAATCCATTTCCCTCATGGTGATTATTCTTAAACTCTACATGGTTGAAAAAAACATTCTGTTCGATAGTGTACATTGAACAAAGCACCGAGCTTAAATGAAATCCAAAATATTGTTACTTTTTACATTACCAATATAATCTAGCCATTAAATTAGAGAGTGTGAATAATATTATCAACATTATTAAATCATTATTATGTCTATATTAAATAAGAGTTTAATTGACATTATGAAATGAAGACATCATTTTTTTTAGAGATATATTAATTTTTAAAAATATGTTTTATTCAGAAATAAATTTTCGTAATTTGGATGATAAAATAAATGTAATTAATTTTTGACAAAATTAAAATATATATATATATATAACATTGTTTTTGTACTCATCATTTAAAATAATTATTATGGTAATTTTTTAAGAATTTTATAAAAGTATATATTTTGGTTAAAAAGAAAATGTACTATTTTTATAGAATACCACACCTCTTAGTAAATAATAATAATTATAGATTGAATAAAATTCATTGAACCTTTTTCGTAATAAAATTAATTAATGTGATGACATTATACATAAAGTTTAACATTTGAGAACACAATCTTAGAAATTTGAAAACCTTGTTTTAACCTTAAAAAATATTCTATGATTTATAAAAGTAACATATTTAGAAATATTTCTTATCAGTTTTATAAAATTAATCACGTAAAATGTATTCCACATTTTAGAATCCTGAGGTCCAGGAAAGGATATAATTTCAATTTATTTTTTAGTTATTAAAAATTTATATGTGTTATAATATGATTTACTATAGTAAATGTAAAATAATAGATCATGTTATTCATTAAATGTAATGGCATAAAATACATAAAAATAATACATTAAATGGGTGGTTTATTTCTTTCTATACCTTATCCAACATTAATTGTATTAATTATAAACCAAATTCAATGGAAATATTTCCTCCCAAATGTAGTGAACTTGAAATATAAAATAATCATTATTTAATAACTTAAAATCACCATCTATAATTAAAAATAGAACACATCACAAACTCTTTCTCATCAAAAGCCTTGAATATCATTAAATCTCTTCCAAATACTCTAATATCCACTCTCCCCAAGTTAAAGTGTTGCTGGAATCACCCAAGGAGCAATTCCATTTTCCATAAAGAGTCATTAAAGGATGAGATATTCAAGGGGTAGCTTTCTAAAACCACACTTCATATTTTTATTTCTTATTCTTTCCTATCATCACATACTTCACCCATAAAATAATAATAAATACATTATATTCTATATATGTAAATTTCATATTGATAATGGAATATTTTCTATCAACTCTTTTTTGAACTCCTCTTATTCAAAGAAATGAAACTATTTTTTAAATTATAGCGGTTAACTATCTTTGTGGATAACGATTTTGTTCATATTCCATTAAATACATAATGGATGGTCATAAAAGTGTCATTACAATTAAATCATATTTTATTAATAATATATAACCAATTTCTTATTATGGAACTAATACATCGACATAATATTAAACAAAATGAAACTTGTTCATGATATTAAAAAAAACTCTAAATAAATAAAATAATTATCATTAACGCTTTATAAAATGAATCCTCATTCTAAAGGAAATAGAAATTATATATGGGACTATTGAAACTACTATTATTCAAGAATCCAAATTTATTTATCATATAGTGTTTTATTACCGTAGATTAGAACATCCATGATTATACACAAGTAAACAGACAATGAAACAGTGAAAAGGATTCTTCTGAAATAGTTAAAATACAGAAATATTATCAACAAATGGGTAGTAATATGTTTTAAAAAAATAAGTTATTATAAATATGAATATTGTTTTAAATAGATTTGAAAACATTATTTAATCCATTAAACATTATGGATGAGTATCATTAATTATATCATGTATGACTATAGAGGATATGAAATTTGACGATGTTATATTGTATTTAATGTAATTTATGATGATTTATATAAGATAATCAAAATAAAATCTTTTGGATAATTCTCACATCAATGATATGATATTTTTAAGGGACATTAATTTTTTTAAAAATATTTTCAATGTTTCCCATAAAACTAAATTTTTGTTATGTAAAATTTATCAATAATTGATCCAATTTTTTTTACAGTTATACTAGGATTTTATAGTTTCATTTTTACACTTTTTTCCTTCTTAAAAATTGTGTGTATAGTATATATTGTGTTTTTCTAAAACTGATTTTCTGAATACTTTCCAAAAAAATATTTATGTAATGTTTTTTTATCTTATAAGACTGATTATATTTTCCTACCATCATGACACATTAATGCTCTAAAGAATCTATTACATTTTGAAAAGGTTATATTAAAGTGAATTTTTTTCTTTTATAAATTCATAGTATTTTAAAAATAATTTATTTTAAAAATGATAAAATGTATTTTCCTTAAGAATTTTTCAAGGATCTCATTTAATGAATTCTCATCTATGTCAAAATTCTTTTTTAAAAAATATTCTTCATTTTGGTTGGTCTCATATAATACCATCTTTCATAATTTTTTAATTTATTTATGATTGGTTTGGAAGAGGATGTACTATTTTGATTCCATTCAGTATATTACTTTTAAATGTTTGTGTATATGATTGCCGATAGGGGATTGCCACTTTCACTTCTTATTCTAGACTAAATAAAATTTTTTATGTTGAATATGTTTCACCCCATTCATACGAAGAATTCATTGGACATAGTATGTTATGTGTGGGGCCCACTGTAACCCATCAATTCCTCAATCGATCTCATTAAGAAAACCATGTTTTGGTATTGGATGATATTTTAACTATTTATGTATGATTCTAATTTGAAGTACTAACTACATGTTTAGGATGTTCAGAATTATCAATTACCTATTTTTTGTCATTTTATTTGTTTATATGTGATTAATCGTTTATTAAAATGTCCATTTATATGTTTTATAGTTCATGTGATTATTTATGTGTCCTTATTTGATAATCATTTATTCCTACCATATTATGATCAATTCAGTTACTAAATGAAATAGTATTCAAATATTTATCCTTAAATATTGTTTGTGATTATTTATGATAGTTGTTTTTTAGTATGAATATACTTATTGATCATTTGAGATCACCACTTTCATAAGTTTCATATTTCCCTAGGATATGAACTTGTTTTGTATAATTGATATGAATTATTAAGCAACGTTAATAATGGTGTTTTCATTGATGTTAATAGGTTAAATTTTATATTTATAGTTTTAATGTTATTTTTAATTATGTATCATGTCTTCCAAAAATAAAAACGTGTTAGGCCCTTCGGGATTCACATCATTATGTTTTATGACAATATAATAGACTAACCAATGAATCTGGGATACACATGTCAAATTATTTATTGTTATCAATAAGGAATGCTTAGAAAATACCATGGGAAGTATATTTAGGTAAATAAATATTATAATTCAAAACCTTACAAAAAATGTAGAAATACCCCCAATGAAACCATGCAAATTATTTAATTATTAGTTATACCTAAATATTTTATTTACATTATAATTTTTTCTTATTATTCATTATATTCCATAGTGTTATGATCGAATCGTGTATATTCCACTACATAGAATTAGATTTTAGCATACGTAATGGAAATGATATCATTAAATGAACCCCATGTATATATTCCCCACCTATAAAGGATAATGATGTTAGAGATAGTGCTAAAGCTAGAGTAGAATAACTTATATCTATATCGGGGAAGCTGACTAAGGTTATGAGAAATAACCGTACCTATATGGAGATTTCTTTTAATCCAAAACGTTTAGTAACAATATTGAACTACTTCATGTAACATTTTCCTCTGTTATTTACTAGAACTATGAATTTAATTGTATCTAAGCAATTGATATGTTCCTTAGAAAATATATTTCTTACATTTGGATTTAATTTGAAGGAAAAGTCCTTTGAAACATTTTATAATGTATCAATATATATAAATGAATGGTGATAATTGATCTACAACACTAAGAATGATGATGAAATATAAATCATGGAATAGAATGAGTATTAGGAAATTTTCTTGGAAAAATTTTTTCCATTCGAATAGTGAGTGGATATAGAATATAAATTCATTAGTCTTAGATAAATGGAGGATGATAATGTTTCTAAAAATGTGACCAAAATAACAAGGTTATCAATGCATGTGACAAACTACATAAATCATTCAACGAGCATGATTTAATCATATTTTATGGTATTAGAGATTTATTCAATGGGAATTAGGTTTCCAAACAATCCCATCATACTATGATTTATTATCAAGTCCTCTCAAGTAAGAGAATGAATTTTCCTCTTCTTATTTGTATGAATGAATGAAATTCAACAAGGGGACAAATAGAAAAAGAAGGAAAAATAGAATAAGAGAATATAAGATTTTTTCTACAAGTCATAATCATGGAAGGAAACTCCCCCAAACATCCATGAATATAATGTGAGGTTGGTAAATATGTGCAGAGAAATGTCACCATGCTACTGATTTTATTGTAAATATGGAATATTTAACTATGAAAATGTTCAAATGTAAGGATAAGGGTAACTATGAAACCAAATTCCAAATGTGTCAGCGGAATATACCATAATAGAATCCATGTGATCAATTTGAAGCTTATTTCGTTGATATAGATAAAATAAAATTAATATTATTGTTTTTTATCCAAGAATGATTTTTTATGAAATTATTGTTATAATAATTATAAATCATATAAGGATTGTATTACATTACATTTTATTTAATATTTGAGAGTATATATTGAATATTACTAATGAATATAAATTTTTTAAGAATTATTTTGATATATTTGAAAACACTTGTTTGAAAGAAATATAAAAATTAACATATTCTTGATGTTGAGATAATAATGGGTGATTAAGAGATTATTGAAATTTTTAATGTAAATAGTATAGTTCTGACTACCTTAGAGATGATCAATGATTTGTTACCATAGTGTCTTGTTCTACCGGTGATGGAGTGGAGAACATTTTTCATTTATGTAAAATAAAAAATAATCTTTTTTAATTATGTATTAAGGAAGAATTCATGATAAATCAGGTTTTTACCATGAATTAATAGAATAAATGAATATGGTATTCACATTTCTGGAATGTGATGATAAGAATCTACATCATGGTATTTGAGAGATAAATATTGAGTTATTTTTTGAAATCTAATTACCTTATTTCCTGTGTTTTGGATCTCGATCTTGGGGAAGGGTCATAAGGTTAATCATTTATGAAATGGTGTATGTTAAATATTGGACAATGTTTTAATGATTTAGTTGTTTATATATATTAGATAACCAGTACAAACCATATGGGTTTTTGAATATAGATTATGATAGATTGAATAAATTGTTTACCATTATAGATATTTTGGTATGTTATGTGGTAATTTTAGTGGATCAATTATAAAAAAATTCCTTTTTTGATAATCATTTCTTGAAGTAAGGTATGTAATTATAATGTAAATTTTCACTAAATTACCAATGAATCCTATAATGAATAATGAAATATAGGATATTATATTATTTTGAATGGGGAAAAACATATAATATTTACATTGAGGTTATAATTTTTTTTAATATAAATATATTATGGTTATTTATGGAAATGTTTTAAGTGTTATGTTAATATTTTTTTAGAAAAAGGGAAACATCTACGTCAGAAACAACATATCACATCCAATAGGGATCTGAGGTTTAAACACACAAACCAAGATATACAAGGGTTAATAACCTACCACTAAATGATGTACACGTTAATATAAACTAGTTTATAATTAATCAAATATTATGAAGGATAAATGGAAAATTAATTTTTTAAACACTGTATGATTCAGAAAAATAAAATTTTATTTGAGGAATAATGGTTGAATTTATCTTTAAGAAAAGATGATTTAGTGGTGGAACTTATTTAAAGGATGAAAATTGAACAATAAAGTAGGTTATTGTTTCTTATGTTATTACTCTAAAAAGTAAGATAATTCCTCTTCTATAGGTAAATTATTATGGAATAGTTGTTTTATTCATATAATTTTATTAATTATAAATAAACATCATTATATCCCATTATATATTTACAATTTTTAGATGGTAAATGTTTTAATGAACATGTTCTATATCACTCTCTATTATAAAATGATCATTATTAATCTATTAAATATCCATATTTTCACATCATATAAATGATCAATAATTCAGTACCATAGTTAGGTGATGACCTACATATTTCTCTTTCCCCATATTAAGATGATTTTTTAGTAAACCCTACATAAAATGTATAATTTTATCAATGGTATTTTAAAATTTCAAGTCAATGTTTACAAATCATAAAATTAAATGGCGAGCACACAATTTATTGTTGATTGGGAGAATTTAACACTGAAATAAATTAATGGATCATTATGTTTGATAGTGTACGTTGTGTAGAACACTCTGATTAAACAAACTCAACAATATTGTTATTTTAAAAACAAAAATATAAAATGTAATTTAAATTGGAAATTGTGAGTAATATTAAATATAACATGAAATAAATATATATTTCACATTCACTACAAATTTAGTTATTCTTAAAAAACAAACAAATAATTTTTTTCAAATTCTTTATATTAATTAAAAAAAATATTCCAAATTTTTTTATAGCATTAATTGAGAAAATAAATATAAATAAATTTTTACAATTTTTAAAAATATATTTTACAAAATAAAATTCATTTTTGGTCTCATCACGTAACAATTTATCATGGGACTTTTTATAATTTTTCAAAAAAAAGTTTATTTTTTTGTGTTAAAATGTGAAAATGATGTTTTTATTAAAATAAATAATCTCATGAAATAATTATTATATGATCATAAATTAAAAATTATTCACCCTTATGCATTTTAAAAATTTATTATTGGAATTACTTAATTAGAATGTCTTACATTTAGAAACATTTTTTCGAATTTTAAAAACCATGATTTTAACCTTCGAAAAACATTTTTTTTGAGTTATTTGTGTAATATAATATGAATTTATTTATTTCAAAATAACTTATTCAATCTAGTAATATGTATTACATAGTTGTAAATATTGGGTTCATATTATATTATATGTTCATTTTTTGGGCATTTTAAAGGGGCCATTGTAAAAAAAACTGCATTATAACAAAAATTTATGTAGCAGGTACCTAATAAATAGAAAATTATATTTTTAGTTATTTTTATTTATGACCTTAAAAAACATTAAATAATCAATGATTAATGAAATTCATTTAAATTAATTCTAGTGAAATTTGGTTTTCATTAAACCTAAAATAATCATTATTTAAATATATAAAACCACCTCTCGAAAATTAGAAATACGACTCCTCATTATCACCATTCTCCTAACAGGAAATAAAGTTGTTAAAATATATTCCACAACATCTCCTACCCACTCTAACCAAATCCATGTTCTTATTGTATCACCAAAATAAAAAGTCTATGTTCATTAAGGGGCCCTTAAATGATGTGATATTCAATAGGTAACTTTCCAAATCATTCTCTATTAATATCTTTTCTTATTCTAACATATCAACACATCCATAATGTATAAAATATTGAGAACCTCTAGTATAATTTATATAAATTAATTTTATACTTATAATTTGAAATTTTATATCCACAGATTTTCTCATCTCAAACTACTCATTGATATTAATGCATTTTCCAAATTTTGCAGGTTAACTGTCTCGGTGGATAATCATTTTGTTCATATTCCATTACCGCATTCAAGGACAGTCATAAATGTTTTACTATGGTTACATATTTTTTGCAATTAAATTATAATCAATTTAATTTATTGGACTTTATATATAGACATAATATTAAATATAATTAAAATAGTTCATGATGGTAGAAAAAACCCTTGAAAAAAATTAACATTTGTTATTACCATTTTATCACATTAACAATATTTATGTGAAAAATAATAATGATATAAGGGATTATTTAAAAATATAGATTTTTATTCATTCTATTTCATTTCCCTTCTAGATTTGAATTTCCATTTGATAAGAATATTAATAATTGTACAAAGTAAATAATCAATGAATCCTTGAAATGAACGCACCAAAAACAATCAAATTAATGAAATATAATTAATTAATGGGTCGTGATATTTTATAAAATCATTATATAAGGAATTATAAATATGAATCCATTTCATTAAGAATTTAATAACATTATTGGAACCAATAAACTACAAGTTATAGTATGAAAAACAAAATGGATGCCTAAGGTAAATGATTTGAAAACACAATTACCATTCATTGAGTTAAAGTTCCACTACATAACATATGTCATGATAGAATTATGTATAAAATTGATTTTTATTATCATATTAAATATTTACACTTTATTTATGTTCACATAAAATATATACACATTTTTGAATCATTATATTAAACCTCACTTCAATAATATGATATTTTTAATAGACATTCCTTTAAAAATATAATTGATTGAAAGTTTCTATTAAAACTATATTTTTAATCCATTTTCATGTTTTATATAATTTTATCAATTATTTTTAAAATATCTATTGACTGTTTATATAATTGTTTACATATTTTTTAATTTTTACTAAATGGTTTGAGTTTTTCTTTTTTTCAAAACATAGTTTATTTGCGATATTCATGGATTTTTTTTTGAAAGGAATGTTTTTTTTAAATATGGAGTGAGCATATTTTCTTATTTTTATTAGTCCTTAATAAATTGAATATTCATATAAATTATTATATTTCTATTTTTTTAGATTTTTTTCACTAAAAATTTCACATCTATTTAAAAATAGGATATTTCCAAAGTGAAAAGGGGAATTTTTCCCAATAACATTTCAATGGTATCATTTAATGTATTTTTATATATGTCAACATCTATTGTTAAATATTATTATTCATTGTGGTTGATATATGATGATACCATCATCAATATTTTATTAATTTTTATATGATTAGTTTGACATGGGATGTATTAATTTTATACCTTTCATCATGTTACCCTAGATGGTTTAAGATTATTTTTACTTATTTGGTAAATCTATTTACATTTAGTATTTTATCTACAATAAAAATTTAAATGATTATTAATTTTTACCCATTTAATATTATGAATGCATTGAGCATTACACATGATGGGTAGGGACCTCTATAGAGCCATTGACGATTGGTATATCACGTGAGGGAAAACAGTTTGGGATTTCGTATATGTCTTATCCGTTTATATATGGTATCAGGGAATAATCCTTAAATGTGTGATTATGATGTTCTAAAATTGTTATTCCCTCATTATTTTATTAATTTTTTATTACCATATGGTTATTATGTTAGTAAAATATCCATGGTTATGTTTTCTTTTTCAGGAGATTATTTATATTGAATTATTTGTTCATATTTTCTCAATATAATATTAATGTCACATTACTGATTCAATAGAATGAGTTTTAGTTATTTATTTTTCCATATTTATTATTATTATTTACGATATATTCCACTATATGTGTACCCTTTCTTGGTATTTGACGAATACCCTTTATTGAGTATAATTCCATTCCATGATTCCAAGAAGTTTATTATGATGGATATATAGGATTAAGATAGATGAATAATGGGGTTTGGAATATTCTTAATATGTTACATTTTATATATTTTGTTGTAATGTAAAATTCATGTATGTATCTAGTAGTCCAAAAATGATAAATCTATGTGCCATTCGGGATGTGTTTACTTGTATATTAAACAAACGCAATGATGTAAACCCCGTCTTTGGGCTTATAAGGTCATATTCATTACATATGCTATGATGAAATATTTATAAAACCCATTTCACTTTTATGGGTCCTGATATGAAAATTGTTTTTTAGAAGTCACATTTATGTTTTTTATTTTGTGTAGTTTGGGACCATAACTATATATCCATCAAATGAATTTGGTAGTGATTAATTTTATATGAGATTATTGTGTAGACCTAAGGTTACCCCAATCCTGATTAAGGGTAAACATGTGTTTATACCAAGAAAAAGAGAGAGTACATGAGTAGTTATATATATCAAAAAATATTGTAAAAATATTTTATCCCAATATTGAAGCCATTATTTTGATGGAAATCCCAAAACTAATATTTTTTTAATATCATAGTGGGTATCGTCGAAATATGATTTTTTATGCTTTGTGTAAACCAAAAGTCTACATTTTATTTAAATTTTATTGTCTCGTGACTCGAGTTCTTTGATTCCTTTATGCCCATGTTATGCTTATGTGATCATTGATATCTCCTCTATTCACACTTTATAATCTACTGAGCCCCCTATTTATTATGTTTCTTATTCCCTTGTTAATGAGATAAGTATTAAGAATGATATGTCCAGGATTGGTTATGTTGATGATTTATTTTTATGAGATTATTTATTTTACATATAAACCATAAATATATATCCAAAAGAAATAAACCTTTAAAATCCCCATTCATATTTTTATAAAAAGAAGTGGATATTAATCTATTATGATGTAATATATATGTATGAAATGAATTGTGTGTGTAGTTACCCTTTGTAACTAGGATGGGATAACATTAATGTGATATATAGAGATAAGCCTATGGATAAATATAAGTGTAGGAAAATATCGCCTAATTTTGTTGATGAATGGTATGAGTGGTTTCCAAGAAATTGCATCCTTATCTAAATACTTCAAAGGGATGTGGATATAGACCAATTTAAACAAGGGTAATAACTCTAAAAGTTGATCATTGGGATTTGAATCAATCGTCAGATACATTATGATAATAAATCATTCCACACACCTGGATTGAAACTCATGGGGGATATGTTATAGAAATTTAAATATATTTAGGAACCATCATGAATGATTTTGAAAATGATCATGAGAATTTGAGAACCTATGGTTTCATAGTATCAATATAATTAATCGTGATTTGTACATCCTATAATTTAATTTTCAAGATTTTGAGGTTTTCGATATTAATTATTAGTACTCACAATATATTTATTGATTTTATTAAATTACTATAACCCAAATGAACATTTTTTATAATTAATGTGAAATAAAATGAAATTATTATACTGTGATTAAACAAAATGTTAATGGATATGAATTTAAAAATCACATTTCAATTCTTATAAAATGATCTCAGTAATTGAAGCATGCTAAACATACAATAATGAAATGGTGGTAACAAAATTTTATTGAGTAATTCATGAGGTGACATCCACATTTTTTAGTGGTTCCACTTCAAAACTATTTTTTTTACAGTTAATTAATACCAATAAAAATACATTTATACTTTTTCATTGTCTATAGCATGAAAAAGTCATTCACAGTTGCAATCTTTTGGCTACTGAATCAAATCAACTATGACTTCTTTTCCAGAATATGATGCAATATGAATAAGTTGATTCCTTAGATTGGTTTTTGTTTTATAGATTATTTTATATTAATTAATTTCTTCATATTCATCATATAAAAATAGGGGGTGAAATCAATGAACTAAAATAAAAGATTGATGAAGCTTTTTTACCATTTGTGAAGATTTCACAAGAATTGTGGTGTAATCATATGGTATTATCATTCTAACTGAATTTAATGTTGACTAATTCTATAGTGGATTAAAAATAATCCTCTATTGGGTGTTATCCAATAGATAATTTAATATATATGAAAAAATAGTTTGATGTATTTTCATCAAGGTAATTGATATTGGATTTTGCAAACAATCTGAAGGTTTTGATATGAAAATAATAATTAAATTCGAAGAAAACACTAAAATCCTTTTTTAAAGGAACACATGATTTCCATCATGATTAATTTGTGAATGGAGACATGGAGGATATTTTTATATGTTTATTTGTAAATTTTTTTTGGGAAATGATGGTCATCGAGTGGATGATTTTTGATGTAATAGGAAGAATATAGATAATTTTTTTATTAGAGACGAATCTCTATAGAATAAACCACCCACACTCTAGTATTTCAAATACATGTATTATATGAATTATTTCAATAGGTGTTAAAATCCAATGTTTAATAATTATTATTGATGATAGTAATTTATTAATATTTGATAAAAAGCGGAATATCATGTACTCCCTATTTCTACATAGGGGTTCAGTAATGATACCCAAAATTTTATTCTTACCACTCACTCTAGAATAGATATTATCTTTCATGAATATTTATCTACCAATTAGATTATAGGTATTGAATTTTATGTGAATATAACAATAAAAAAAGAAAGTATTAGAGGATTAATTAGAAAAAAACCACTAAAGTCACGACGATTCAATGATTCTTCTCCAAATAATGTTTTTGGGAATATGTTTAAGAAAAATATTATTATTATCCCACTGTATGAATTTGATATTATAATAAGAATGGATTAGCTTTATCTACATGAATCTGATATCAATATTTTAGTTAGGGAAGTCATATTTGAAATTCTAAACCAACCTATTAACATATATCAATGTGACAAAAAATATAAACATCCGATAGAAATAACGTCTAATGTATGAGACATTATTCCTATTGAAAAGTCTCTTTTTATCAAATGGTTGGAATGAAACTCAAAATCGATGATATGCCTACTGTGAATGTGTTTATGACAATCACTATAGATTTGTAGGTTTTTTAACCAAATTGTGAAGTATAGTTCTCAATATAATTCATAACTAGTCCAAACCTATTTTAATGACAGTCTATAGAATGACCTTGATTGAGTGAAATTATTTTTAGAGGCAACACTAGGAGAATATTTTGACATGAAACATAGAGATTAAAATGGATGACCAAAGAAAAAATTCAAAACACGTCATTCAGTATGATTTTGTCATGGAATATAGAGATTAAAGGGTTTTATCCTTGGTACGATACTTCATTGGGATACCATTCTTAATTTGGGTGCATATTATATATATCCATGTAATGGAATATTTTTTCACTGTCAAAACAAATGAATCCTTTAGATTTGAAAACCAATTTCATTAATAGCCAAAGTATATTATGGGGTTCATATTTTTCCAAAAGAAAATAAATATTAATTCATGAAATGATGATATTTGGATTATGTTGATGGTATTTGGTTTTATTTGGGCCAGGAATTATTGTAAAAGGTCATACATAGACATATATCATATGCGGGATAAGATGATTGGTCATTTGATTGTGACTATGTTTATTGCAAGTAACCTAGTTGTAAATACATATCTCAGTAGCATGAGAATCTATCCATAAATTGTTCTTATATAAAGGGACACCCTACATCCATCAAGATCTCTATATATGGACAGAGAAGTTTTAATAATATCATAGATGGACCCAATAATTGGGATCATGGATTAACAATATATGATTTTTGAATCAAAATCAATAATTTTTTAGTTCTTGAATGATGGAAGTCTCCCATATAAATTTGAATTTGTCATTATAAGAAAGGGGTGATAATTTTTTTAAACATACTATATTAATAAAATTAAAAAAACCATGTTAGATTCTTTCTTTTATGTCTGGTCCACACAAAATATAATGGGGGAAATTTTTCATTATTGTAGCCTTCACCAGTTGTGGGGGTCTGTTCAAATGTGTAACAAAATTGTGTTAATTTTTCTCCATAATAAAGAAAGGATAAATATGATGTTTAACATAATGTATTAAAAACATGGGGAAATCTTTTTATCATCATGAGAATGGGATGTAAATTACCCAATTTCAAATTAGGTATGAGTAATCAAATCATAAAAACATATTTTGAATGAGATAGAGATAGTTAGGTTTTGGTTATCAGACTATAATGTGACCTAAATATATAAGGAGGAACCTTTCCGTGACTCCTAAGACAACATAAGCTTTGATCTGTGTGAGAAACAAGAAACAGTGAGGGTGTAAAATATTGGATGAAGGTGATCCACAGATTACATTTTAGTGAGAGACTAACACAAGTGGATATTTAATAGTTTCATTACAGGAAAGGAGTAATTTTTCCGGAATAACTAACATGGGGTCAAAAATGTAAAAATTTTATTTACCTAGGATAAGAATCCGATATGATTGGGAGAAGAGATATAAAAATTATACTTATATTATGGTATTAATAATCAAAATTTATATATTTCTGGGTAAATAATCCCTAAACCGATGTAAAACATATCTATGGAATGAAAAATTATATTCTAGCTGGGACATGGATGTGTGTTCCTGACATCACTATGTATATTCCTAAAGAGAGATTAAATCCACACACTGTTTTTATATTTATCCACATTGAAAGCTAGATTTTCCCTATATTTGTAACGATTGATGACTTGAAAGAGCCCTAAGACTTTTAATTTCATTCACATGAGACCATTAGAATTTTCATAACAGTATGGGGTAAATAAAATTGTTCCATGAATGGAATGAGAATAAGTGATGTTAGGTTTATGAATTAATGATCCCTCGGAATTTAGAA
Source organism: Viscum album (assembly GCA_963277665.1). NCBI lineage: Eukaryota > Viridiplantae > Streptophyta > Magnoliopsida > Santalales > Viscaceae > Viscum > Viscum album. The sequence continues at coordinate 1,368,299,336 of OY728119.1, forward strand.
AATCAACTAATGAGAAAGTATGCGTAGTTGTTCAGTAAATATTATCATGAGAGGAATCATATGATTGTCATGTGAGGACTCCTAGGTTGGTATCCTAGGGAAATTTATGCATGGTGTATTGTGTAGAAATACAATTTAAGGCCATGTGATGAAGACATTATTTTATATTTTAACATCCCTTAATAAGGTTAGTATGGGTAGTTCCATTTAGGGTTGTACAATAAGTATCATTCAATATAGATTAACATCATGTTGTAAGGACACTTGGTGTGTTTTATTTTGGTTCATAATAAAAAGAGTACATGTTGTTAATCACATGAAATAATTATTTAGAAACATTTCATTGGTAGGTGTGTAATACAATCACCATCCAAGGAGATCAATGAATATGTTCCATTAGAATAGTATTTCTGATTATAAATGATCCCCTCCAATTTTGGTTCCGGATTCATGGGTTTATTTCTAGTTATGAGTTGCGTCATGAGATCCAATGCTAATTCACTATAGAAGAATAAATGAAAGTAAAGATTCTTATTGAAATATCACAATATGATTTTGATGAACCTCTATGTGATTCTAGGTGCACTATCTATTCAAATAACTCCATTTTAATTCATTTAAACACTTATGGGACAACTCATTTACAGACAACTAATGAAAAATGGAGATATAGATAAAAGGAAAATGGTCTTCGATGGAAAAAATGCTTCAATCCCAAATACAAATGAGTATGATGTCACTAGTGTAGTAGAATGTGTTGTGGTATGATAGGAAAAAAAGAATGTATATGTTCTCTAGTCTAGTAATCCTTGTCCTTCAAAACCATTTTTTTAATATATCTGATAGTGATTTTTTTGAAAGTCTCTATCTATCAATTTTTTCTTCAGGATAACATGATGAATTGTTGGATTCAGTGTTATACTTATGATATATAGTTTTCAATTTGGATTAAACAAATTTCTGATTTTGCCCATCAATATCAAATAAGGGACAAAAAAACATTTAACAATGATAAATTACATGAGATTAATGATTCCTTTTATCTAAATTTCATTGAGAGACATTAAAATAGTGCATTTAGAGAATGTGTCATCAGTAGAAAGGATGTATTTAATCTTATTGGATGTCATGGGATGGTATGGCCCTGTGATATCCATTTCGAATATTCAAAATGGCCTTGGGGTTTTTTTATGTATGAAATAACACTTAGGATGATGGATTCAATTCACGTGCAGTTGACACGAATGTCACTTTTTTGAATAAGGTGTCATTATATGTCATAAAAGTCTCAAAATATCAATGCAAGACAATTTTGTGAGATATAATGGTTCCTAATTAGTTTGAACTAGAGATGCTAACAATATCTTTTGGTATACTGTAATTAGTCTCATATCCATAAATTTAGATGAGGAGATATCGGTCAAAACCACATTAATAGAGGATAATTTCTTGACATGATGTTCATTTGGGAATAAAATTTAATACCCATCATTATATTTTTTTTCCATGGCACTATCTTATGTAAGGGATCCACATTGTTTGTAGTATAGGATGGGTTGCATCAAATAAATTACATGATCATCTAGTTCATGGGTGGAAGTAACCTTTTATATCTTTCCCATGCTACTCTAAATAAATCAAAACACTGTTTTTTGATTTGATTTGATAATGATAATGAAATCCTTTTCTAAATCTTTCATATTTGTATATTCATTTTCCAATGCATATTCATTTTCATTATATGAGCATGAGATGTGATAAAATATTTTATTTTAGGGGAATTCCACCATCTACCATCAAACCTAATTATTTTTTGAGACCAATTCTTCTATAATGTTTACATAAGAACCATTTAAATAAATTATTACAAACATGTAATCACCATTTGAGTTCACATGGATCCCTGATATTAGTTGTGTGTGCTCTATGCTAAAAATAATGGATTGGTATATGACCTCATTATTTGTTCAAACCTCTCACTAAAGGAAGGAACAAAAAAAATTCCTTTGTTGGAGAGATAAGAGTGACCACCATCACATCATTTTTTAGCTTTGGGTTTATTATTTTTATTTTTTTGTTGACATCTATATATGCCGCCAAAATATTTTTCACATTTTTTGTGTGATACCTAGATAGATAATATCTATTCATTCCCTTGTAAAAGGAATCATCCATGAGTAGTGATATTGTAAATGGCTATAGAGAGTATGTGGTCAGAATATTGGGCTCATCCATGACTACATCTACCCCTACCATGGAATCTTCTGTGGCCTCTTCCTACGGTCCCCTATCTAGAGAATGAATACATGGTTTACAATCATTATCATTATTGGATAAAGTATTAATTAAATGAAAAAAATTAATATAACTAATGATTATTTCTTCTTCTAATTAGGATTCTACCTAAATTTGAAATTCTCATAGTACCATTTTGGTAGAATAGTGACCATACTACCTTAATTATTTTCATGAAATAAAATAGATTAATATTTTTTATTTAGAATATATAAGTTTTCATGTTCATGTGATTTATTTTTAACCATTTTGGAATGGCGTATCTTAGGGGGTTTTCCCTTGGAAGTCTACAGGGTGGATGAAGTCGGTTTCATCGTACCAGAAGAATCTGATGGCCTAGATAGCATGTATAACTATTCCCTAAGGATAGAATGATTATGAATGATTGTTTTCATATTCATATAATAACTAAAATTTTGTGCACATTTACTTGAAACTTCTTTCCATTCACCTTCTTATTATAATGTTCCATTACAGATGAAGTCCCCCTATACTTGTGGTTTTCAATGTTTCACATTCCTAGAATAAACTATTATTTACAAAATTATTTTAAAAAGGTAATATTAAAATAGTATAGATCAATTTTTTGATTGTGGGGGGAGTAATATGGGAAATCATTTAGAGAAACAAGATCAATCCTCTTAGTATTTAGAGTCATCAAAAAAATATTTTCCATGGATTTGATTAACCAAAAAAAATAATCATATCAAAACGACTAAACATTATATTTTGGTTTTTCATATTTTCAGTATTTATTCTCCTTCCACAGATCCACATAAGGGTGTTATTTAAATTTTTCCTTTTATGAATTGGTTTTTGGTTAGGTTTTGTAGGATTTGTATCTTGCATTATTTCAAATTTCAGTTTCAATGTGATGAGTAAAATTTCAACTCTTCTTGATTTTTAGAAATAAGATAAAAAAAATGTATTGATGTGAATCTTTTTAAAATAATATAACCCTATTATGACTATGTTACAATATAAAGATCCAAAAAGTCTCCCAGAATTATTCTTAGGATATACAATAATTTTAGGTAGTCATGAATGATTCCAAATAAAAGGAAAAACATTTCATCTTGATGAATTTGTATATTTAGGTAGTATTTCATACCATTCGACATATAGATAAAATTTGAGGCACTATTATTTTCACTTTATTTTAATTTCAAGTTTCTAGGAGAATTATCCTCTTCAATATAAATATGAAATAATAGAGAAAATATCAGAAAGATATTCCCACACATTGATCAATAGTTTTATTAATTTAGAATTCCAGATGAAGGATGACCCCTTCAAAATCTACATGAGTCACTTGATCTTGTATATTGATTTATTCTCAAGGGTTTCCATCAGAGGTCCAAATTAATACAAAATGTGTGTCAGATTTCATTAAGTATCACCAAATCAATTGAATGAAAAAAATGTAAAATTTTTTTTTTCATGGGATGAGTTGCTTCCCCCAATTCGTGGTAAGAATTTTTCTGTAGTTGTTCTACTGTTAAAAATCCTTACATTGATTCTAGTCCTGCATCAAATGAATACATGTTGTTGAAAAAATTTATTGGTGTTTGGGGTTTAGATGAAAATAAGGATCTTTAAATAAGGGATAACCTAGTTTATTTAGATGTAGGGGATCAGCTTATACTCATAGAGGGAAACCTATAGGTGATGGCATATAAGGATGCATCTGGTTTAGCAACGGTTACATCTCTAGTGGACGAAACTCCTGATATTTCACCATTGTTGAGTCCATGTTTATTTATGAACTATATCCCAATTTGAGAAGATGTTATGGATCTGATTTTGTTGTTGTGATGATCTCAACTTCATTAGGCACATCAGCTCGAAGTGAGAGTTGGTGATCTGTTTGATGAAAAAACCCAGCAATGATAATTCCTTTGAGTTACTTTCCATTGTTCTTTCTGATCTCCTGCAACTATTCAAAATATTAATATATTAATTCTATAAGTGTGATATGTTGAACCTTTTAAGGTGGTCGGTGATATGGTCAAAATATTTAACCTTTTCATTGGCTGATGCACACTGAGGATGATGTAATGGATAATTTAAGGGAGTTTCCAAAATCTTATAAACTCTCAAGCTTCTGGTATGAACTCCCACTTAATTTAATTTTTCTTACCATGTTTCATTTTGGAATATCTTTTCATATTATTCTATATCATCATCATTCTCTATTTGATCTCCATGTGTGGTTCTAATGATGTTCACTGATGATTAATTACATTTTTTTGTCTCACTATTATATAAACTCTAGGAGTTTTAGTTTCCCATGGGATTTAAACTAAGAGAGTGGTAAACATAAAATGAAGTTATAAACCTAAACAATTTCTTTTTGTTAGGTTTAATACAAGGATTTCCCCTCCACTACAAGTGTGTTATTGGAGTCCATGGAAAAGTGATATTTTAATGGAATCTCAAGATAGTTTCATCATACGTATCTCCAATGAGGAATTATAATTAAGAGATAGAAAACAATTTAGGGGGGGTTCCACCTAGAATTGATCCTCAAACGTTGGAAAAATAGATTTCCTTCAGGGTGGAGGTTCAGGTAAAAATTCCCCCAGTAATAAGGGATGGGATACCCATTGATCTATTTCCTGATAACTATAAACTAGATTTGATAATCTAGAAGGGTGATATGGTGGTAAAAATTCCCTCAACTATATGGAATTTGTCTTCCCAAATATTATTTTGGTTACAACTAATGTATCATTCCAATTAATATTGTGATGATTTGATGTAACATGGTCTAAGTTCGTTGTATGATACCAATATCAGGTTTCATGGATGGAGATCACTAATGATGGTTGGAATAGATTTATTAAATTACATATTGTCAGTGTGAGTAGGATTTTTCTAATTGGGGAGCATGGTGATGTGAAATTATACTTTCTTTCCCCATCCCCTAATATGAACACTAATTAGTGCATCGAAGGCCAAATGATATAACTTTATTAATTTATATACACATTAATTTTGGAGGCACTCCCACATTTTTAATGAATTTGTGAAATACATTGTTGGAAAGTAATGTATGAAAAATTTATGTTGAAGTTCATCGATTGCCTTAACATGAATTTCATATGCATCATAAGAGAACACAATATCCATTCTAGTGATGAAGATTTCTCTACAGGTTCTTCCGAATAACATACACAAAACATTCTCATAACAAATGTAGTATTGTATATTGAGGGGGGGGGGATAATGGGGAAAACATTTCAGGTACATTGTGTTAAGACATCTTTTCTCATATTCTAAATTCATCTTATTAATATTTTATAGAACATTCATCCCAGTGATCTGACAAAAATTGGGAATTTCCAATTTTCATTGTTGTAAACTACATTAGTAGGGTGCTATGATCATCATATCCAGGAATATTAGTAGAATATTAAAATGATATTTTTTCTATCATTACATTATTTTCATGATTTTGGGGGTGCTTTATATAGCTCAAATTAGAATATATTCCCATTATATGGCTGGTTCATGGATGTTTCCCTACTCATACCCAATATTTCTTATTTAGATATTACAATAATCATCACAAACTAGTGATGAGAAATCTGTCATTAATTTATTTTCTACCATGACCTGGTGATGGGTATTTATAGTATATGCCTAACTATAACGGATTCCCTGATGCACACGACTAGATATATTGGAATATTATTTGGTTTCTTTGATGTTTTGTTGGAAAAATTAGTTGGCAGGAATGAGGATTTGATCATGTTCACGATTAGTGGATTAATGTCTTTGGAGGGTTATCTTGGTCACTTTGGATATAATAGGATGAACTAGATACCTTACATAGGTATACCCATTATGATGAGTAATTGATGTTTCTCGACATTGGATATGGTATTTGATTGTGGGATACCTTTTTAGCAGATCTTGTAATTTTGAGATGACTCCCTTGATGACCACTTATTCATACACCAATTGTAATGTGATTAATTCTATTAAAATTTCTAGGGATAGGATCTTAAAATGGTCTAATATGGTGATTGATGTGATCTATTTCATTTCCCTGCCAAATGATTCATGGATGATTAGCGAGGTTTCATATATTGGAGAGATTCTCATGTGACATCCAATTCCATGATAGTACAATTGAGGTTTTACTCCCAAACTATTTTGCCTGATACCCAACATTAGCGTTACTGGGTCCAAAATGATCTCCTTTTCTTTTTCGAGGATTCATCTTGATCAGAATAAAATAAAAAACATTTTTTTTTCAAGTCGTATTTAATTTCTTTCATAGACATTTATAGACGTAAAAATCCACCAAATGTCCCAAGAATGTATACATTGAAAAAATGAAGGCATATATCTTCACAGAAACAAATTCAATGAAGATCCACAAGGCTACAAGTAAAATTGGATTGTTGCATAGACAACCTCATCATCGAGTGGAAATCAGTCACGACCTGAAGTGGTTTTTTCACACCAAAATGGTAACATTTGTGCCACCACACCTGGCTCTGGTTTCTAGCAGAGGACAAATTTTTCACACCCTCGGGGCCCCTGATCATCTATAAATTAATGTGTACCCCCCAAATTTGGTAACTAAAGAATAGTAATTGTCCCCCTACGCGGAATTCACCTCTCCCACATGTAAAAAATGACTTCCAAGTATGTGATTTTCCACACCAATTCTCTAAGGGGTCTTCCATTTTGTTGGACCACTAAGTCTTGACCCTCACCCATGTATGTAATTTTTGTGCCAGTTGTGAGAAAACATGTAAACTTTAATTAATATAGACCTCTTCCCCCTTGTGCAGAAAACCCTCCACTTTCACACAAATAAACCTCTTACATTTTCATGAAATAATTATTTTCCTCTCAACCTAGATTATAGCACACAACAGTCCCCTCTTTTCCAAACAGTTGTGTTCAAAACTTTTCTTTTGCACACAAAACCTTCTTATTGAGAAAAATATTTATCATGTGTTCGATGTTTCTCTCCAGGACACCAACATAGAGCACATCATATACACAAAACACCAATGTTACACACCCTTCTTCAGTACCACCCAATAGGTTTGTAAAGGGTGATTTCAATGTCCATTTGGTGGTTCTTCATGTTGTGTTATTTTTTCTCTTTCTTCATCACATAGGCATGCTAACATATATTTATTCTTTCATAGCCATGCTAACGTGGATCCCTCAATCAATAAATCCACAACACCCTCTAACTAAGGTATTGCTGGTTCCTCCTCTTCACTTAGGATTAAAGAGTGTTGGTTATGTAATTACATGGGGTGAGAAGTGAACCCTCCTTATCCAAATGGAAAGGCATTGAACATCCAAGAATCATTATCCTCAGCAAAGGATGCTAAAATATGACCTCACCCAATGCACTCTACATGGGGCTCCCCACATTGAACATTCTCCACATCTGCTAATTTCTACAAGAGAGATATCTTCCGCACATGGAATGAGATCCTCTCTGTAGAAGCAATGTCTGTCTATGGGGAAGGGTAACTACCTTGGTGTGTTCCCATAGCCTTTCTTGGGGGAGGTAGCATCCCTACTCCTCCTCTCTTCATCGTTATGAAGAACTATATAATAGATGGGTACATGGACCTTCGTTACCTTGTCCCTCTCCCATTGGGCTATGTCGACACCCGTGCATCCATCATAGACTATGTCCCAATCAACATCTCTATGAGCTATTAACCATGAAGAAGACAATGTTTCCACTTTGGGCCACTAACCACATGTAATCCCCACTCCACTTACCATGGACGCACCTTTCGTGATGTGGTCGTCAGATCTCTTCTTCCTCTTGTTTACCACATCGGGTAGGAATCAGGTGGGATTAGAGTAAGCAATGACTATGCCATCCTACCTCGGCACACTAAAGTGTAATCCCCAACCCTTACGAACAATGTGGAATATGATCCCTTCCAATTAAAGGTACTTTTTTAGCCTCTCTAAACTTCACGACCAACACCTCAATTGGTTCAGATCCCTTTAACATCGATTCACTAAACCATTCTGAACTACATGGACATTGGTCCTTGCTATGACAAGGTATGTAGGAAGCCTCTATGAGTTTCAAACCCAACCCCTCCATTGGTTCAGACCCCATTCACATCAGTTCACCAAAACCATTCCAAACTATGTGGACTTTGATCCTTGTTATGACATGGTACATAGGAAGCCTCCCTAAGGTTCATACCCAACACCTCAATTTTTTACGACCCACTTCATGTCGGTTCACCATCCCCCTGAACTATATGGACTCTGATTATTGTATCCTAAGGAAGGTACATTGGAATCCTCTTGGAGGTCCATTCCCCACCACCATCAGTCCTTAAAACTCCACTTCGGTCCACCTTCATCCTATATGACGTTAAAATTTACGCCCATTTTGTCCCACATGACGCTAGATTTGTAAAGACTCGTAAAGTTCAAGGGAAATTTTTTCTTAATTTTCTTTGGAATTTTACAAGAACGCGGTTTCTGACGGCACCTGATTCCGAGGTCCGGAGTGCCCGGAATCAACTTCCGAAGTTTGGCTCGGGTACGTTCAGTGAACAAACGAGCGGGAATTTCTAACTTTTGAACCGGTGCCCGTAATCAAATTCCGAGGGCACCGATGAAATCGCAGCGCTGATATTCGCTTAAGGGCCACAAATTTTTATTTTAACTTGTTGTTTTTTTTAAAATATCCCAAAGGGAGTTGGGGGTGGGTCCCACAACCACTTAACCTCCCTTGGGAGGATTAAGCGTGGTGGGGCCCACACGAACCCCAACTCCTCAACTTCTCTCAAAAACTCCCCTTTAACCCATTTCAATTAATGTTTGACAACTTGGCTTAATTAATTGAGGAGGGTTAATTTGAATTTCAAACCTTTGAAATTCTAAGAGGAAGGTTGTGTAATAAAATATGCTTAAGATTATTTTATTATTTTGGGTTGGTTTCCTTTGCTCTTGAGAGGATTGGAGAGATCTTTCTTTTTCTTCTTCAATCTTTAATGAAGAACGCGAAGAACCTTCGAGCATCGACGAAGAATGGAACGTTCTCGAGAATCGACTTCCACGACGCCATACCCGCGACACCGACGACGTACTCCTTCCACGTCATTTCTTCCGCGACGATTTCCCGTGACGAAATCGTCGTCAAAGAACTTTGAATCCTCGCTTCATGACATCGACGTCCTTCTTCCGTGATGCCGACCACCGCGACGCTCGTCTTCCGCGGGACGTTGACGATCATCGTTCTTGAAACCGAGGTAGGGGTTTGTTGTTGATTATTTATTTACTCTCGTTCTTGGATCTAGCATGATAATCCTGTGGATAAATATTTAAGGGTTATCATCTAACGAGAGGGGGGTCGGACCGCACAAACATGGCCGAATTCCCCCTCCTTTGTTCTTGATTATTATTATTTTTTCATGAGGATGAACGAGACGGCGTGGTGTCGTCGCGCCGCGCCGTGGAAAGATTATCTTGAGCGCCACGTCGTCGCACCGCGTCGAAGGAAACCAAAGGCACCGCGGCCAGAGCGGGGCCGCGATGGAGGGGCGCGATGTCGTCGCATCGCGCCAAACGACGAAGGTCGCGGCCGGTTCCGGGCCGAGGCGGAACGGGAAGACTGGCGGCCAGCCGGGCCGCCGGTGTCGGAAGCCGAAAAGGGGACCGGCCTTGCCGGTCCCATTGAGGAAGGACCGGCCGGCCAGGACAGGCCGGCCGGAAGGGAGAAGAACCGGGGAATTAATTCCCCTGGCTGGCCAAAATCGGCCCCCCATAATGGGGGGGCCGCGGTAACAACAAGGGGGGCAGTGCCCCCCATTTTTTTTCAAAAGCAGGCCCCCACGTGGGGTGGCTGTTGGACAAAGGCGCGGCTTTCAGCCGCACCGCCAGCAGGAAAGCGGGGGCTTTGCCCCCCCCCCCCCCCCCCCCCCCGTGCGTGGCACCTGAGCGGCGCCCAGGCCGCGCCGCCACCGGCTGCGCCATGCCGCCGTGCTTGACCGCACTGCCGTGCCGGGTCGGACACGGGCCGGGTCGACCCGGTTCGGGCCGACCCAGGGGGGGTCGGGCTGAGTCGGCCCGGACCCGGACCCCCCGTTTTCGAATCGACTTCGGCCTTTTTCCCATAACATGAGATACAGACCTCCGATTGACGAACCGTCAGCGGCGATGCGATCCTTGGATCGAGGCGGTCGATTCGGTATACCGCACTCAATGTTTCAGAAAACTTTGAGTTCGGCCGGGATGGTTCGTACACGAAACCAACCGGGCCCTCGGAGCGGAAACGCTCATATCTTGAGCTACGGACATCCGATTGACGTGTCGTCAGCTTTGTTGTGTTCCTCTTAGTGAGACGGTTCTTTTGGCATACTCTTTTTGAGGTTTGGATGTAGGTGGAGTATGGTCGGGTTGGTTTTGCCTTAAAAACCAACCGGGCCCCTGGGACGAAAAGGCCAATAACTCTCAGACCGGGCGTCCGATCGACGCGCCGTCTGTTGTGTTGAGTTCCTGTTGACGATACGAAACTTTTGGATACATCAACTCTGGACTTAGTGATAGTTGATGTATCAGCCACTCGGCTAGTGGAGCGGACCCTCCTGAACGAGCTTGTTGTGTGCGGGAACCCTAGAGCTGGCTGCAACTGTGACTGCTACTGCTACTGCTTCTGCTACTGTGATTGCGACGACGACAGTACAGAGATCCTTAGTGGATTCGATGACGATGACTACAACACACAGCGATCCTACGAGGATCAGTGCTAGAGGTCCTATGTGGGCCCGATCCTGTGTGGGTCCGATCCTGTGTGGGTCATTGCGCTCAGCGGTCTTGTGTGAACCAGAGCCTACAGGTCATGTGTGGGCCCGATCCTGTGTGGGTCTTTGCGGGGGTTAGTTACCTATCGATCCTTCGTGGGTACGACGACTTAGATGGATTAGAGATCATCTTTTTCGTCTTTCGAAGAAGTATACCTGTGTGAGCTGAATCCTGTTGCTTTCCTGTGTGGATTGTGTTGTGTTATCCTGTGTGGATTTCGTTTTGCTTTCCTGTGTGGAATACATATACTTTCCTGTGTGGACTGAGTTGTACATGGGCTCGGAGGTTGGAGCGTATTGGAATTGATGACTTAGGTATATGTATGGGCATATACCTAAGCAGTGTCGGTTGTTACTTCATGTTGTATCTATCTTTTGTGGTTTATCCTTTGTGGATTTTTGGGAGACCTTCGGGGGTATCGTGGTCCCTAATGAGTAGCTTATACTCACCCCTGCACGGGCTATGCCCGCACTACATTGTGTTGGTTGCATACGACGGACAACGTTGATCTTGGCTGAGGCTTGCAGAGATGGACGGTACCTGGAGGTGGACCACTGGGCGGGACGGGTTCGGAGCGGACGGCGGGACCCGAGGAGAAGTGGAGCTATCTGTACCCACCCTTCAGGTGGGATTTCTAGTGGACAACTCGGTGTAGCGGCTTTTACTTTACAGTTGTCATTTTCCCTTTCGAGTTGTACTTTACTTTCAGTTTGGGTTTGTACACTGGCCCATTTACTTTTCCACACTTTCAGTTGTACCCTGTTTTTACTTAGTGTTTACTTTTCCGCTTACTTACTCTGTGGTGTTTGTTTACTTTTCAAAGGAAACGCCTTCCCTTTTACTGGAATTACGCCTTGGTGCTAGTCGCCAGCCCCTGGCCTATGGAAGGCGGGATTGGGGTAGTCACGGCACGGGCCCTGAGGGCGGGTCATGACAAATTGGTATTAGAGGAGTTCGGTTCTACCGCGAACTCTGAACTTTTCTATGTGAAGCCATAATGTTTAGCATATTGACTGTGGTTATCAGTCCAGGGAGTCCAGTGTTGGTGCGGCAGCCGACGTATCCGTACACCAGGACCCTGACTTCTGATTTCCGACTTAATGCACGAAAACATTGATTGCATGTGTGTTTCAAAGTTTTCTTTGTGATTACATTATATCAGCTCACCAGGTATACTGTTCTGACCGTGGCGCACCTGTTTCCTTTTCAGGATGGCCCCACGACGGCAGCCAGGTAGGGTTCCGAGAGTCGAGCATGACGACATCCCACCAAGCGACGAGGCCTCGGTGCAGGGCCCTTTGTCAGCAGTGGCACCGGCGGTAGCACTACCCGCCAAGCCACCGATGCTTCTAGCACCAGCCGCTGACGACGCACGTCACCTTGGAGCTCTGCACGAGTTCCAGCGCCAGCGACCGCCTAGGTTCAGTGGGGAGATGGACCCCCAGGCAGCAGAGGACGGGCTGGAGGCATTGGTACGAGTTTTTAGGCTAGTGAGGACACCTGCAGACCTCATGGTGATCCTCGCTGCGAGCCTACTGCACGCAGCAGCGGGCCGATGGTGGAGCTTGATGCTCCAGGTGCACGATGAGGCATCTCTACTATGGACGGACTTTGAGAGCCTCTTACGCTCGGAGTTCGTCCTAGACACCCTTCGTGCGGTGCGTATCCAGGAGCTTCTTCAACTGCGGCAGGGTAGCATGACGGTCGCTCAGTACTCGGGGAGATTTACTGATCTCTCGCGCTACTTGACTGACATGGTACGATACCCATTCTTCCGGGCCCGGACCTTCGAGCAGGGTTTGAGACACGAGATCAGGGAATCGCTGATCTCCCTCAGCATACCGACTCAGACAGGAGTACTGGAGCGAGCCCTTTTGATCGAGAGCTTCCTTGCTGAGTCCACACCAGCGCCGAGACCCACCGTCGGGCGGCACGTGGCAGAGTCATCTGCAGCAGGCAGTCGACGGATGACTCAGGGGTCCAGGCAGGCTAGACCATCAGGCAGACGATCTCAGGACACTGGCTTAGCAGTGCGGGGCACACAACGAGGAGCCAGTCTTTCGAGAGGCTGGTAGTGCTACTCGGGCGGCGGGCAGGGCCACATGGCTCGTGACTGCCCGACCCGCTGTGCCGAGGAGCAGCAGACGGTTGAGGGACCACCAAGGCAGAGGCAGAGGGTCGACCGTGGCGGTCTGCAGGGAGGAGGCGGACGAGGTAGAGAGGCTGTCCGAGTAGCAGGTGGTGGGCGACGCTTTGTGGCTCTGCCACCACCACCACCAGGAGGTCCACCCCTACCACAGGGAGCATGCGGGAGAGACAGGAATAGCTCCAGCCATCAGAGGCCTATGACCACGGCGCACCCGAGATGATTCGAGGTACTATCTGTGTATATACCTCCTTTGTTGTAGTACTTATCGACACAGGAGCGAGTCAGTCTTTCGTAGCCGTTGCCCTTGTTCGGAGCTCGGAGATTCCAATAGAGTCGTTGGCTTGATCCTTACGGCTAGAGACTCCTACGGGAGCAAACTCAACGATTACGCACTGGTGCCGGCAGTGTGAGCTTACTCTAGGAGGAGAGAGCTTCGGCTGGGATCTTCTTGTAGCAGCTTCGAGGCCTTACGACGTCATCTTGGGCTTGGATTGGCTATCTACGGTCCATGGGCAGATTGACTGTTTTAGGCACAAGGTGCGATGTGTACGCACCGATGGGAGCAGGTTCACCTTCACCGGCGAGAAGAGAGCCTTTGCAGCATAGGATGTACTTCCGTGGAGGAGAGGACAACCCATTACTCATCAGTTGGCTAGCCTCATCCTTGGAGCAGTTGACGTGCGGAGTCCTGGTTTTCCTGCAGTGGTGGATCAGTTTGCGGACATTTTTCCCAACGACCTTCCAGGGCTACCTCCTCACAGATAGGTAGACTTTTATATTGACTTGTACCCCGGGACAACCCCGATATCCACTCCAGCTTATTGGATGGCCCCCGCCGAGCTTCGAGAGCTACGGGTATATTTGGAGGACTTGCATGGAAAGAGGTTCATCCGACCCAGTGTTTCACCCTGGGTTTCCCCGATATTGTTCGCCAAGAAGGCGGACGGGAGCTTGCGACTTTGTGTTGACTAGTGTCGCCTGAACCAGGTGACAGTGAGGAACAAGTATCCGCTACCGAGGATTGACGACCTCTTTGATTAGCTCAAGGGAGCACGGTGGTTCTCGAAGATAGACCTCAGGTCAGGCTATCATCAGCTCAGATTCAGAGACGAGGACGTACAGAAAATGGCCTTCAGATGTCGGTATGGCCACTTTGAGTTCTTGGTTATGCCTTTCGGCATAACCAATGCTCCAGCAGTGTTCATGGCCCCCATGAACAGGGTCTTTCAGCCATACCTTGATCGGTTTTTCGTGGTCTTCATCGACGACATTCTGATTTAATCTACGACTGAGGAGGAACACGCCTATCACTTGTGAGTTGTACTATACATACTCTGAGAGAACCAACTTTATGGTAAGCTCTCGAAGTGCCAGTTCTAGATACATGAGGTTCACTTCTTGGGACACGTTATCTCTGAGGCGGGAGTTGCAGTGGATCCTGCGAAGATCGAGGCTGTGTTAGCATGGGAGCCACCCAGAAGCGTGACTGAGGTTCGGAGTTTCTTGGGACTAGTTGGATAATATCGGAGATCCGTGCCAGACTTATCTAGAGTTTCAGCACCACACACAGCTTTGACGATGAAGGGGAAACCCTTCGTGTGGTCAGACAGATGTCAGTAGAGCTTCCAAGAGATGAGACAGAGATTGACCAGCGCACCTATCTTGAGGTTGCCTGAGGAGGGAGTAGGGTACGTTGTCTACTGCGATGCATCAGGGACCGGACTCGGATGTGTTCTGATGCAGGAGCAGGTAGTGATCGCCTATGGATCATGTTAGTTGAGGCCACATGAGCAGAACTATGCTACCCATGACCTAGAGTTATTAGTAGTGGTCTTCGCTCTGAAGACATGGCGACATTAGCTGATGGGCGGGCGTTTTACAGTCTTTCCTGATCATCAGAGTCTCAGGTATATCTTCTCGTAGAAGGACCTGAACATGAGACAGCGACGATGGCTCAAGTTCCTCTAGGACTATGACTTTGAGATATTCTATACTCCAGGGAAGGGGAACGTAGTAGCTGATTCCCTCAGCAGGAGGACATGCATTCAGCTACTTGAGGAGGTGATGGAGAATTTAGCCTCTTGCAGATATCCTTCGTGGATAGAGATGGATCAGTCTTCCTACAGTCCCTCACAGTCACCCCTCCACTATTGTAGTGGGTCAGAGAGGCACAGTCTGAGGACGCTGACTGTGAGACACGGCGTGCACAAATATCCTCGGGACAGGCACTTGATGGTTTCTCCCTTGGAGCAGAGCACGACATCCTTTTCAGAGGACGTACCATGGTACCAGTCGCTTTGCGAGAGGAGGTGCTGAGAGAGTTTCACACTTCTCCTTTGGCGGTACATCCTGGAGTGGCAAAGATGTACCGGGACCTCAGACGACAGAACTGGTGGTCGGGCATGAAGAAGGCTATAGCAGAGTTCGTTTCTCGATGCCTCACCTGCCAGCAGGTGAAGGCAGAGCATCAGGTACCAGCAGGCTTGGTACAACCCTTGGAGGTCCCGGATTGGAAGTGGGACGGCATATCTATGGACTTCGTGACTGGACTTCCATGCACTTCCAGAGGTCACGACTCCATTTGGGTGATTGTTGACCGACTCACCAAGTCGGCACAATTCTTACCCATCAGAGAGTAGGGCTCAGTGGGGAGCTTGGGACGTCTCTACGTTCAGGAGATTGTGTGGCTCCACGGTGTGCCATCATCTATCGTCTCCGATCGAGATGCTAGCTTTACTTCCCTGCTATGGAAGGGGTTACAGGAGGCGTTCGGGACACAGCTACGTCTGAGCACAACTTTTCACCCTCAGACGGATGGTCAGACGGAGAGGACCATTCAGACTCTTGAGGACATGCTCCGCGCATGTGTCCTCGACATTGGTCGTAGCTGGGAGGACCACCTACCCTTGGTGGAGTTTGCGTACAACAACAGCTACCACTCCACCATCAGGATGGCACCGTACGAGGCGTTGTACGGCTGACCGTGTAGATCTCCTTTGTGCTGGACAGACCCTGGGAAGTCAGCACTTGTGGGACCGAAGATGGTCTAGGCCACGACAGAGAAGGTCCAGGTCATCCAGGAGCAGATGAGGACAGCTCAGAGCCGGCAGAAGTCATACGCTGACAGGAGGCGGAGGCCACTAGAGTTCGAGGATGGCGACCACGTCTTATTGCGGGTCTCACCTCGACGTGGTATACGTATATTTGGCCGAGGTGGCAAGTTATCTCCGCGCTTCATCGGACCCTTCCAGGTCCTTAGTAGGATTGGAGAGGTGGCTTATCACCTGGCTCTACCACCTCAGTTGCACTGGGTGCACGACGTCTTCCACGTATCTCAGCTGAGGAGATACATGCACGACCCGACACACATCATTGACCATGGAGAGCTTGACGTTGACGATGGGGCGACTTTTATGGAGGTCCCAGTGGAGAAAGAGGATCGGCAGGAGAGGGTCCTACGTGGGCGATCGATTCCTCTTGTGCGCATCAGATGGCAGCACGGGAACCTCCAGGAGAGCACATGGAAACGGGAGGCTCAGATGCGTGCTCAGTACCCTCATTTTTTTCCCTAGTTTTTGATGTATCTTTACGGGGACGTAAAGCCCTGAGGTGGGAGTAATTTAAAGACCCTTAAAATTCAAGGGAAATTTTTTCTTAATTTTCTTTGGAATTTTACAAGAACGCGGTTTCTAACGGCACCTGATTCCGAGGCCCGGAGTGCCCGGAATCAACTTCCGAAGTTTGGCTTGGGTACGTTCAGTAAACGAACGAGCAGGAATTTCTAACTTTTGAACCGGTGCCCAGAATCAAATTCTGAGGGCACCGATGAACTCGCAGCGCCGATATTCGCTTAAGGGGACCTTTTCCGAGGTTGCGTTTATTGCGGTTTGAAAGTTAGTTTTTGGGTTTTTAGAATAAGTTAAATAAAATTTTTGGAATACAAATTTTTATTTTAACTTGTTGTTTTTTTAAAAACCTCCCAAAGGGAGTTGGGGGTGGGACCCACAACCACTTAACCTCCTATGGGAGGATAAAGTGTGGTGGGGCCCACACGAACCCCAACTCCTCAACTTCTCTCAAGAACTCCCCTTTAACCCATTTCAATTAATGTTTGACAACTTGGCTTAATTAATTGAGGAGGGTTAATTTGAATTTCAAACCATTGAAATTCTAAGTGGAAGGTTGTGTAATAAAATATGCTTAAGCTTATTTTATTATTTTGGGTTGGTTTCCTTTTCTCTTGAGAGGATTGGAGAGATCTTTCTTCTTCTTCTTCTAACATTGACGAAGAATGTGAAGAACCTTCGAGCATCGTCGAAGAACGCCACGTTCTCGAGAATCGACTTCCGCGACGCCATACCCGCGACACCGACGACGTACTCCTTCCGCATCATTTCTTCCGCGACGATTTCCCGTGACGAAATCGTCGTCAAAGAACTTTGAATCCTCACTTCACGACATCGACGTCCTTCTTCCGTGACGCCGACCACCGCGACGCTCGTCTTCCACGGGTCGTTGATGATAATCGTTCTTGAAACCGAGGTAGGGGTTTGTTGTTGATTATTTATTTACTCTCGTTCCTGGTTCTAGCATGATAATCTTGTGGATAAATATTTAAGGGTTATCATCTAACGAGAGGGGGGTCGGACCGCACAAACACGGCCGAATTCCCCCTCCTTTGTTCTTGATTATTATTATTTTTTCTTGTGGATGAATGAGATGGTGTGGTGTCATCGCACCACGCGGGAATCACATGGAAAATATTGCGCGGAGCCGTCGCGCCGCGCCGTGGAAATATTATCTTGAGCGCGACGTCGTCGCGCCGTGTCGATGGAATCCAAAGGTGTCGCTGCCGGAGCGGGGCCGCGGCGGAGGGGCGCGATGCCGTCGCATCGCGCCAGATGACGAAGGCTGCGGCCGGTTTCGGGCCGCAGCGGAACGGGAAGACCGGCGGCCATCTGGGTCGCCGGTGTCAGAAGCCGAAAAGGGGACCGGCCTTGCCGGTCCCGTTGAGGAAGGACCGGCCGGCCAGGACAGGCCGGCCGGAAGGGAGAAGAACCGGGGAATTAATTCCCCCGGCTGGCCAAAATCGGCCCCCCATAATGGGGGGACCGCACAAACACGGCCGAATTCCCCCTCCATTGTTCTTGATTATTATTATTTTTTCTTGAGGATGAACGAGATGGTGTGGTGCCGTCACACCTCGCGGGAATCACACGGAAAATAATGCGCGGCGCCGTCGTGCTGCCCCGTGGAAAGATTATTGTAGACGCCGGAAAAGTCCGTTGTTCCCAAACTAAGCTCCGGATGCGGAAAGCGAGGTCATATTTGGAGTCGGAAGAATGTTTCGGAGGGCCTGGAGGCCTTGCGCGGAATTTCAGAGGCCCGCGCGCAAAAGCGATGAGTCGCGCGCAAAACCCCCGGGATGCGCGCAATGCGAGGGTCCGGCGCGCATTTTTGCGCGCCGCTGGCCCGCGCGGCTCCCTTTTGCACGCCGTGCCCGATTCCGCGCCCCGCGAGAAGGATTTCGCGCTCGCGCCTTGGATTCCGCGCCCGGGGTTGCCTATAAATACAAGGCGACCCCCAACGTTTTAAAGGTTGCTGGAAGTCGAAACGTCTCTCGTGCGCGCAAGTCAACCCCTTCCGCGCGCAATGACGAACTTCAGGTAACCTCCTTTCTTTCGCGCAAGAAAGCCTCGGGGTCCGCCTTCGCGCGCAATCCCCGCTGGCTCCTTTCATTTGAATAAAAACTCACCCTAAGGCCTTTGCGCGCAAAAGAACCCGCTTGCGCGCAATTGCCCCCGGGGGTGCGCGTAATCCGGCCCGATTGCGCGCACCCCCCTTCTTTGAAGTGGCCATTCATTAAAGAATGAGCCGTTGCCCCCGCGCGCTATCCGAAGCCCGGTGTGCGCAATCTCAAGCATCCGCGCGCAAGGCGCTGGCCCAATTGCGCGCCAGCCCGCCCTGATTGCGCGCCGACCCGCAGTATTGCGCGCAAAGCTCCTTTTTTGCGCGCAATCTGCCAGGGTCGCCCCTGTTGACCCCCTGAGGGTACCCGCCTGTGTGGCACCCGATGATTCTCATCCGGGTGCCCGCACCGTGCGTTGTCTTCCCGTGCGGCCTTCCGGGCTCGCGCGAAGTGACACGGACCCCTCGGCGGCACCGCCTTCGTCCTGCACGACGTTAAACTGCAATCGTCCAAGCTACAAGACGTTAAACTGTACAGCATTCGTCCTGCAGGACGTTAAACTGCACATACGTCCTGCACGACGTTAAACTACAATCGTCCAAGCTGCATGACACTAAACTGCCTAGCCCCAATCGTCCGCGCTGCAAGACGTTAAACTGCCAAGTGTTGCGTCCCGCACGACGTTAAACTGCAATCGTCCGCGCTGTACGACGTTAAACTGCCTAGCGCATCGTCCTCAACACACGACGTTAAACTGTACTTCGTCCGGCAAGACGTTAAACCGTCCGCATCATTCGATCCCGTGCCTCGCACGCAGGGTCTCCCCCGGTTTGGATGTGGCCCCCACCCGCTCGTCTCTGCAGGGATGTCGGGATTGTCCCTCTTTTGGGACGATTTAATGGGAGAGGCTTTTCCCTACGGGGGCAGGGTATTACAAACCCCTAGTTTCTCGTGGGAGGCCGCACATGTGTATCTCCATTGCGCCTCCCCACTGCCGAAGCCAGTAGAGGGTGTGACTGGGATCGAGGTGTCTCATGCTTTCGGTCCAAGTCCCTTCCAACTGAGTTTTGCCGCATTCGGGCTGCCCCAGGTGCGTAAGTCCTGACAGAATGAACTACGTGGACTTTGATCCCTGTCTTCTATACAGGGTACGTAGGAAGCCTCCCTGAGGCCCAAGCCCACCACCTGGTCGTCCCGGTCGTATTTACGTCGGTTCGTCCATCAGTGGACCCTTCCTGGGTTCACGCTTGCGTCGATTCACCTCTGAGTCCGCACCTGTGGGAGACTGCCCGTGTGTATCTCCACTGTGCCCCTCCCCACAGCCCCTTTTTCCATTTCTCCTTTTATCGTCCAGCATGACGTGAAACTGTGATCCACCCGGCCGTTCCATCCCCCTCTGTGCGAGGTGGTTCGGTTCAATCATCCGCCCGGCAGCCTCGATCCCCTGTGAGTCGGCTCGCCAACGTCCAGCATGACGTTAAACTGTATCTCCGAACTACGTTGACCTTGATCCGCGCTAACACGCGGTACGTAGGAAGCCTCTACGAGGTCCAAGCTCTTCACTCCGCTATCCATCCTGACCCTTACCCGGGCCGCCACATCCCGGTGGGGTCATGCCACTTCACTCCACTCCACTTCACCCGGGAAGCCGCCCATGTGCTGGCCCCAGCATCGAAGGTTCCCCGCAAGGGGTTCTGTTATCTGATCCACTCTTCGTGTCGATCAGTCCGATGCCGTCCCCGCTGGATGTTAAACTCGCGGCATACCCCGTGTTAAACACGGGAAGCTGAGGAAAACCTCAGGTGACACAGTTCCCCGCACCCGGTGCGGGATGCCTCAGGCGTCATGCCTTCGAGAAGCCCTATTAGGGACGGAAGACAGATATGCAGAGCCGCAGTGTAAATGCACGCCCCCAACACCCAGAGCCACCCGGCCTTCTCACCGCAGGTTGCTGCCCCGACCAGACTCCTTGGAGCGTCCGGGCGGAAGCAGCGTAATTAACCGGTGTCCATGAAGATATGGCGCCGGAACGAGATTCACGAGCATGTCTTAAATCTATGAGGGAGACCCGGATTAGGCAACGAGTTCCGAGGAGACGTCCAAGGAAGGAGGAGCCGACATCCCATCATCCCGGTTTCGATCAAGGAGCAGACGCCCCTGAATAAGGGACGGATGCCGCCCGCCTTTGGAAAGCGGGACTGCGGGACCACAAGCCGCGCGCGCTCATCCCCTCGGGTTGACGGGTGCACGCGCGAACGCGTCCTGGCGGAATAGCGTAACCTGACGTACATCCGCACCGGAACAGGAAAAATGGTGAACCCGACGTGAATCTCTTCTCCTCGACATGAAGACCGATGACTTTCAGAGGTGTTGGAAGACCGGTATGTTGCCCGGCCGAGCATTCAGTCTTACCCGCCAGGGGCTGGGGAAGGGACATCGGGCACTCCGTCTCGCAACGTCGAGGGCCTGGGTTCCCCCCCACGGAAGGCGTCGTGGCACTAACGGTTGGTTGTCGGTTCCTTTTCCTGTCAGTGTTAATGGGTTTTTCTCCCTGCTTTCAGGAATCAAGTCGCCCGACCCAGTGCCCGATCGCCACCCGCCCACTGGCGCAGGGGTAGGGGAAACGCCAATGCGGCTACTCCGCGCGGCCCCGCCCATTCCACAGCCGTCCCAGCAGCCGCAGTTGCGGGACGACCACGCCCTCTCTCCCCCTCGGAGGTCATCCAAAGAAGGGTGATCAACGCCCTGGTGCGGAGATATGAGGAAGAGGGAGTCATCCCCACTAGGGACATGGCTCGCCTAGACCTTGAGGAGGCTGCACCTCGCCACCACCGCCGCCCCCGAGGGCCGCGCAGGGCGGTGCCGCTGCCTACCTCAACGTCCAACCGCTTCGGGAGCTTATCCCCGGAGCGCTCTGACAGTTCCCTTCCCTATGCGGATGAGGTGGAAGATGCCCGGGATCACCCTATCCGGGATTCGCTCCAGGGATCTACGGTAAGGACTCCCGCCAGGCCACTGAGACACCGCCGCCGGGCCTCTCCAGTCGAAGAGCGGGCTCTCCACCTGCCCGCGCCGCTCATTCCGACTCGCCTGTCCCGACGCCACGTCGGGCACGAGCGGAAGAGGATGCCCACCTTGGGGCTCTAGCAACAGCGGCCGCATTTGCCCAAGCCACTGCTGGCTCCAGTCGCCAGGCCTCTACGCATCCTGAGCAGGGGAACTCCTATGCCCGACCTGGATCGAGGCCCCGACCGCCCCAAAGGCAGGTTGGGTCGACTCTCCCGGTTGTTGGTACAGACAATAGCCACCGCGGACCACCTCGCGGGTAGCGCTATCCATCAGCGGGATCTACTCGTGTGGCCGATCCAGGAGGCATGGGTCATCCCACCTTCCGATCCCGGCCCGGAGGCCTGCCCGGAATCATCTCTCCCCGCGTCCCCTTTGATATCTGTCCCGGTGCCCCTCGCACCTTGGTTTCCAGTCCTCTTGGCCCCAGCACCAGTGCGGCCGGAGGACGCCAGGACGGAGATCAGCCCTGCCCCGAAGAACCACCCAGGGGCAGGAAGGCAATGCGTCGACGCCGAGGGAAGAACGTTACGGAATTCCGGACAGAGATCCGACCGGTTCGCTTCTCTGATTCAGAGGCGGAGTACGATTCGGCGACAGAGCCCTTTCCCCAATCCCGCCAGTCAAGGGCAGGGGTAGGAGTGCGGCACGTCAGCCTCGTGCTCCCCGAGAACGAGATCGATATGATCCCCGCTTCTCTCCGAAGGTACATCCGGAGTAGTGAGGGCCTGGTAGACCCCCAAGGACCAAGCTTGCGGTTGGTGTCGGCCCCCCCCGGAAGCACCCTCAGCCTCGATCGGAGACGCCGGAGACCTTATCTGGGGACCGACGGTCGAACCTCGATCTAGTGCACCCTCGGCGAGCACCGATGCTACGGCAGGATGTTCGCTCGTCGGCCCGTCCTATCGTGATGTGGTAGCTGGGGCACCGCCACCCTTAGGGGGCGGCCCGGGATATGGAGGCCAATCGGCCTGCTCGCCGTATTCACCGCCGGCCAGCCCGTCGGCCCGACGGCCCGCCTCGGCGCCACTGCCGGTTCCCCGTCTGTTCCCAGCCATTGAAGAGGACCGAGGAGATCTGGGTCCCGAGTTTGAGTCGTGAAGCTTCTGGACCGTCCTTGCAGAGGGCCACTTCCCTGAAAAGTTTTGGCCAGTCGCAGGACCGGGCTTTGATGCACCCGAATCACTCACCCCGGATGAGTTTGAATGCTTCCGCCGAACTCTCTGGGAGACTCACTCCCGTCTTCACTGCCTACAAATGCCATACCCCGGGAGTCAAGCGCACCTGGAGGGTATTGGTGAGCAGTGCCGTCAAATTGACCTGGCCATGCTCCCCGCGGTTCGGCACCCCGGGTCATTTGGGCACCACGAGGCCCTCCAACAACGATGCGTCGAGTGTTTTCAAGTACTCCGCAAAGTTATCGAGGAAGCCGCTCCCCACGTGTATATCCGTGGATGGGGGCAGTATGCTGCCCTACGCTTCAGTGCGATTCGCCGACAGCCCGATTCATTGGGTGGCCCTGAGGGTACATCCCCAGGGACAGAAACGGTCAATATGGCTGACCTGTCGGGAGAGGGGAACGACTTGGAACTTCTCGACGGGGGATCTCCCCCCGAAGACAAGCTGTCGTCAGAGCCATCAGTGAGAGTCACTCGTCATCAGAGGAACATCCTGGGGCTCCCCGCACCCACTGAAGCACTGACGTTGAGCTGCAACGTCAGCAAAGGCAAAGAGCACGGCGGGGCTATAAAGCCCGCCGACCCCTCCACCTCCCATACAGAGGGCAGATGAGGATCCCGAGAAGGCTACGCTACGTCAGCAGCTCGCCGAACAGAAGAAGCTGGTTGACCAGCTCCTCGCCGAGCGCGCTGCAGAACGGCGGCCTGACTACGGTGATCCTAGGCCAGGACAGCAGGGACCGGAACAGCCACTCCTCGATGAGACTCTCCCGGGCAACCGCGACTACGCCGTGTTCGCTGACAGGAGAGAGGCCATTGCCTATGGCAAGAGGGCGCGGTATGTTTCGCCACACCCTCCCGAGCGGCGTGACTACCTGAGAGACCCCGCTCGGATTCCTCCCGCTGCCCCAAGG
Organism: Viscum album; assembly: GCA_963277665.1. Taxonomy (NCBI): domain Eukaryota; kingdom Viridiplantae; phylum Streptophyta; class Magnoliopsida; order Santalales; family Viscaceae; genus Viscum; species Viscum album. Next base: position 1,368,323,447 of record OY728119.1, read on the forward strand.
GCCGCTCCGCCCGCCATCCCACGAGCTGCCGAGTTCGACGACCCGGTCGACGACCCGATTGAAGGACCGTGCAATGCGCTCGTGGTTAGAGATCCTCGCCAGGACTGGAACCCATGTCCGGACGATCCGATGGCGGCACTTATCGCCCGTTTGGAAGCCTTGGAGACTCGGCAAGTGGCGATCCCACCGGACAGCAAGCCATACCCAGCATGGGTGGATGACATGTCGGCGCCTCCGGGATTCGGGAATCCCACTTTCGCCCCCTTCAACGGGACCGGAGATCCGCCACAGCATTTGGCCCATTTCAACTCGAGATGCGGGCCTATGTTGGGGACTCCGGCGCAGCAAGAGGCCGCTAAGCTTCGCTGCTTTGTTCAGACACTGGAAGGGCCAGCATTTGTCTGGTACAGCCAGCTCCCCGTCGGTTCGATAACTAGATGGGAGGACCTCCGTAGGCAGTTCCTCTACCAGTTCAGTTCCACGACCCGGAAGACAAGTATCGCAGACCTCTTCAAGTGCAAGCAGAGGCCTGATGAGCGAGTCGCGGACTTCGTCGCCCGATGGAAGGGTCTCACGTATTCCCTTGACATGCCATTGACTCAGGAGCAGTTGCTGACAATGTGCGTCGGGAACGTCAAGACCGAGCTGGTCCCTTCCCTGATCACTCAGAATTACCCCGGAAGGTTCAGGGACTTCTCAGACAAAGCTCAGCGTCTCGAGGAAGCCCTGCAACAAGCCAGTCAGGGTGCGCCCGCTGCCTCCTATGATTCCTGCAAGGAGAGTCAGCAGGGCTGAGCCCGCTGCTGTTGCCCAGATAGAGGCCCCCAGGCCGTTGGAGCTGCTGCCGGTGAGGCCAGCTCCACCGCCTCACAGGAATCCGCCTCCACGGGCTCAGTTCCCGGCCCAGCAGCGGCAGCCCCAGAACCGACCGGCCCCTCCGCGTAATGTACCGCCACAACCCAGGCGAGATAATCAGGGTCCACCTCCTCGGCAGGCCCCTCCAGCCCCTCGACAAGACCGCGCTCCCAGAGGCCCGCGACACCTGACTTACTCATTCCACGAGGATCAGGTCCCCGGTTATTTCCGGAGCGCCCTGGAGCAGAGGATTGTGCGACTGCCTGAGTGCTGGAGGCCAGAGGAGGCACATCTCACGGATAACCCCCGCTACTGCCCTTACCATCGGGCCCTGGGGCACACCATCCAGCGGTGGTGCTATGTGTTTAAGGACTGGCTCCAAGACCAGATTAACAACAATGTAATCAGGTTGGGCCCAGCTCCAGCACAAGTGGCGGGCGTATTCGTGGGATCAGATGACGATAGTGGCAACGAGGACGAATGGCAGCTCTCCGACCACGGGTCCCAGAAGTATAATAACTGGATGGCCCGCAAGACGATCATTCGCGCCCATGGAATCATCCGTGCGTGCTTGAATCAGCCTGAGCCCCCAGAATCTGTGGGTGCTGCTTCGGCGTCGTCGTCCCAGCCTGCCTCCTCCAAGAAGAGCAAACGGCGGCGGCGCAAGAAGGAAGAGCGCGCCCCGCCAGTTCTGCCACTATCCCGCACTCTCGGTGATTTCATGCCCCCGGAGATGGGGATTCCCCCTCGGATCCGCCCGGTGGTGGATGATTCGTCCGATGAAAGTATTGGGTACGCTTCGGTTAATACCGTCGAGCTGGTAAATCCCTTTTCGGTTCCCGACGTTGAAGAACACCAGGTGGACCTCCCTAGTGTCCCCGGTCGTCGCCACCGTCGGAAGAACCGCAGTAGCAGGAGTCGCCGGGGCACAGCAGCTGGTACCTCCAGCCAGGCCGTGCACGCCACTGAGACTAGGCAGCAGGCTCAAAACCGGGCTCAGCGTGCGCAGCCCCCCCATCCGGGGAAGACGGATTCGCCTCCGCCACTGTTTGTGGTGTGGGACCAGGCAGAACCGCCTCAGCCGCATCGCGATCAGCTCCGCCCTGCCATGAGTCCATCCCGGCCTCCTGACCCCAGTACGGTGACCATTTCCCGGACTGCAACCAGTGAACAGCGAGATGCGCCAAGTACCAGTCAGCCGCCGGTCCGACCGGCAAGGCCCGTCGTACCGCCAGCCGTAGAGCAACCTCCTGTAACCAGGGGCTCGCGCCTGGCCAAAAAGTATGATGTCCTGAAGCACTTGGCCGACATCCCAGCAAGGCTCTCCATCCTTGAGGCTCTGCGCATGTCATCTGAGATGCGCGAGGCACTCGCTGAAGCCCTGAAGAGCCCCCTCCAGTTTGAGACAGAGGTTGCGGCTGCAGAGGCCTTTCACGCCGAAACGATCGAGGACGCCGAATGTCAGGCAGTTATCTCGTTCTCTGGTAAGGATGAAGACCCTCCTATACAGGGACACATTCGTCCGCTGTATGTCACTGGCCAGTTCAATGGCCTTGAAGTCCGGCGCTGTCTTGTCGACACAGGGTCCGGGATTAACCTGATTCCAACTCGGACGCTCCGGAGATTGGGGTTGTCTGAGGATGACTTGATTCCCTCCGACCTCAGGATCCAGGGGTATGACCGCACCGAGCAAACCCCGGTCGGCAAGATACGTTTGAAGACCCAGTTCGGTGACTTGGTTGCCAACACCGAATTCATGGTAGTCTCTCAGGACACTGCGTATAACGCATTGATGGGCAGGCCATGGCTCCACCTTCATGCGGCGGTTCCCTCATCATACCACCAGTGCCTCAAATACTCCCTTAACGGTCGAGTGGGCGTGCTTCAAGGAGATGCCTCTCCTTTTGCCTCATGTGAAGCCCGTTATCTGGACGCGGACTATTACAAGAGCAAGGACAAGCAGATCCTGGCAGGTGAGGTTGAGCCTGTCGCTGTTGCAAGCGATCCATGGGCCAGCTTGGATGACGCCTACGTCCTCCCGATTCAACGGTTGGACGTAGCCATGGTTTCGACGGCCTGTGAGTCTCCTGATGAGATGACCGCGACCGCCCGTGCCAGCACCAACGGCCCAGCAAGATCTGGTGGCCCCAATGCAGTTTCCAACGCAGTCTCTCCCGTGGATGATCCCTCCCCAAGTGGAGAGGACGTGGAAGATGCACCCCCAGCCTTTGAGGAGGGCGTCCCCGCCACGGTCGATGAGTTAGTACAGGTGAACATTGGAACCAAGGCAGATCCAAGACCCACATTGGTCAGTGCCGCCATGCCCTCCGAGGAGCGGCAGCAGTACGTGGACTTTCTCAGGCAGCACCGCGATGTGTTCGCTTGGGGCTATGACGAGATGCCGGGGCTGGATCCTCAGGTAGCCGTCCACCGCCTTGGTCTCCCGGCGAACCATCGCGGGTTCAAGCAGCCTCCCAGGAAGATGAACCCGTCCCACGGTGCCATGGTTGAGGCCGAAGTTGACAAGCTTATCAAAGCCAACTTCGTGAGGGAATTCCAGTACCCCAAATGGCTGGCCAACATTGTGCCGGTCAGGAAGAAGAACGGGCAGATCAGAGTCTGTATCGACTTCCGCGATCTCAACCGCCACTGTCCGAAGGATGATTTTCCCCTTCCAGTGACAGAGCTGTTGATTGACGCCACAGCAGGGTTCCAAGCCCTCTCCTTTATGGATGGATACTCCGGATACAACCAAATCCGGATGGCCCCTGAGGATGAGGAGTTCACTGCCTTTAGGGCCCCCCAAGGTACCTTTTGTTAACGGGTCATGCCCTTTGGCCTGAAGAATGCAGGAGCCACCTACCAACGGGCGATGCACCGCATATTCAAGCCAATCCTCGGCACACTGGTGGAATGCTACGTCGACGACTTGGTGGTCAAATCGCGCCAGCGTCAGGACCATCTCAAAGACCTTGAGAAAGTGTTCGGCTTCCTCTGGTCTCGCTGCCTGAAGATGAACCCGTTGAAGTGTGCCTTCGGGGTCACCTCCGGAAAGTTCCTTGGATTTGTGGTAAGATACCGGGGTATTGAGATCGACCCAGAGAAGATCAGGGCGATTAGCCAAATGCCTCCCCCGAGTAACATCCGGGAACTGCAAGGGTTCCAAGGCCACTTAGCCTATATACGCCGATTCATCGCGAATCTGGCCGGCAAGTGTAAGCCCTTTTCTCGGCTCATGAAGAAGGGTGTCACCTATGTATGGGATAAAGAGTGTCAGACTGCTTTTGAGGAAATCAAGCAGTACCTGCTTCAACCTCCGGTTCTGATGCCGCCCGTATCCGGGAAGCCGCTGGTCCTCTATGTGACCGCCCTGGAACGGTCCCTTGGTGCCCTTCTAGCCCAGAAGAACAACGAGGGAACAGAGAACAGCCTCTATTACCTCAGTCGCATGCTCCTCGACGCGGAAGTTAGGTATTCCCCCATCGAGAAGAGCTCCCTGGCGCTCGTATTTGCCGTACAGAAATTACGACACTACTTGCAGCACCATGAGGTAGAGTTGGTTTCTCGGGTAGACCCGTTGCAATATATCCTGAGCCGGCCTATGTTGACTGGCCGTCTAGCGCGGTGGGCTGTGATTCTCCAGTAGTTCGACATCAGGTACGTGTCTCAGAAGGCTATCAAAGGGCAGGCATTGGCAGACTTTCTGGCAGCTCACCCAACCTCCGCGGAGCAGCCGCTGGATCTAGGCTTTCCTGATGAGACCATTCTCTCGGTCGATCATGCCGATCCATGCTGGCAGATGCACTTTGACGGTGCCTCCCGGAACCCCACCGGTAGAAGACTCGATAATCCTAAGCTCAACAGAGTGGGCTTGGGTATCGTCTTCATTACCCCGGAGCGAGCCGTGCTACCATATTCCTTCCTGTTGTCAGAGGGCTGTACCAACAATGAGGCGGAATACCATGCCCTCATCACTGGCCTCGAGTTAGCTCTCGAGATCGACGTGCCCCATCTGTGCGTGAAAGGAGACTCCGAGCTGGTTGTTAAGCAGATCAATGGCGACTATGTTGTCAGGAAGCCGGAACTCGTGCCATTGTTGGAGTGCACCCTCCTTCTGATGGCTCGATTCCCTTCTCGGCCAGATATTGTCCATATTCCCCGGTCGCAGAATGGTCGAGCAGATGCTTTGGCCAGCCTTGCTGCGTCACTTGCGGAGCCTGAACAGGACAACCTGGTCGTCCGCGTGACGCGCCGCAGGCTCATCGCTCCCGTTATCCCGGAAGAAGATCGCGGCCCGTTGGTAAGTAATCTCACTACGGTTGCCCCTGCGCCTGGAGCCCCGAGTACCCCAGATATAGCAGTCGAATCAGCCCGTGATTGGAGGGCGCCTTTGGTTGAGTACCTCCAACATGGCATTCTTCCGTCAGATCGGGCCGAGCGCGAGCGAGTTCGACGCCGCGCATCGCAGTTTGTCCTCCAGAGCAGTCCCGGCCTAGAGCAGATCCTCTATAAACGCGGATTTGATGGTGTTCTCCTCCGTTGCCTTCAGGGAGTCGAGATCCCACGAGTCATGCAAGAGGTTCATGCTGGTTCATGTGGCGCCCACCAGACTGGGCCGAAGCTGTCCCACCAGATTCGGAGATTGGGATACTTCTGGCCCTCCATGATCCACGACTGCATCGAGTATGCCAGGAGGTGCCATGCGTGCCAGGTTCATGCGAACTTTGTGCATCGGCCGCCGGAGCCTCTCCATACCACCAGGTATTCCTGGCCCTTTGCAGTCTGGGGGATGGACGTTGTGGGACCTTACCTACCGGTGACAGCTCGCCAGTGCCGGTTCATTCTGAACGCCACAGACTTCTTCTCCAAATGGGCAGAGGCGATTCCGCTCAGAGAGGTCAAATCTTGTTCCATCGCTGACTTCGTGACCTCCAACATCATTTATCGATTTGGAGTGCCTCACGCTATCCTCACGGATAACGGAACCAATTTCCGAGCAGCCGAGTTGAAGAAGTTGTACGCCAAGTATAACATTCGCCCGAACCATACATCTCGCTATCATGCGCAGGCGAATGGACAGATCGAGGCGTTTAACAAAACCCTCTCTAACATTCTGCAAAAGATAGTTGGTCAGAACAAGAAGAGTTGGCCGGACAAGCTCCCCAACGCCCTCTGGGCTTATCGGACGACGACTCGCAATTCCACCCAGATGACCCCTTATTCCCTGGTGTATGGAGCTGAGGCCGTCCTGCCCATCAAGATCCAGTTGCCGTCCTTGCGCACTGCGGTCTACGACCAGCAAGCGCCGGACAGAGCTGCTGAAGCCCGTCTAGTCGAGTTGGAAGCACTGGATGAGAATAGACTTCGCGCTTTGCACAACTTGGAGAGGCATCAGAACAGGATGGCTCGAGCTTTCAATAAAAAGGTTCGCCTCCGATCCGTCCTGCAGGGTGACCTAGTGCTGACCCTAAGAGCACCAATGATCCCCGGCAGGAAGCCACCCAAGTTGGAGCCCAAGTGGGAGGGACCTTTTGTTGTCCACAAGGTCTATCCCAATGGCGCGTACTCCCTAGCGACTATGGATGGTGAGCGTGTCACTCCTCCCACCAACGCTAGATTCCTCAAGCAGTATTTTGCCTAAGACCATCGTCCTGCATGACGTTAAACTGCAGTCGTCCGAGCTACAAGACGTTAAACTGATCAGCGTACGTCCAGCATGACGTTAAACTGTACATCGTCCAAGCTACAAGACGTTAAACTGTTCAGCATTCGTCCAACATGACGTTAAACTGTACCACGTCCGCGCTGCAAGACGTTAAACTGCCAAGCACCATCGTCCTGCATGACGTTAAACTGCACTTCAAGATCTACGTGTGGCTTGATTCCCATCCTTATGGGATACGTAGGAACGCCCGGATGTTTGAAACTTCGGGTCCAGCCCCCCACCTCTTAAAGATTTCCCCTCCTCTGGGGAGTCCGCCGCCTTCGGGTCACCCTCAAGGCGTGTCCCTCGACCCCTTGCAGTGGCCCACTGGTGTCAAGAGTACTCTGGTTTATTGCCAGGAGCGTCAGGTTCTGCTTGGTCAGGTTCCTTCCACCCTTCAGGCTTCATGCTCCACTTCATTCGGACCCATCGCCTAAGCCATGGATGGAGCCCCCCGTGAGCGGTTCGGACACAATGCCTCAGTGCTCTCCCACCGACTCGGGCCGGTGCCCCCAATGGCCTCGGGCAGCAAATCGATATGAATCCTGCGATTGAGCGGTCGATGCTCGTTTGCTGCCTCATTCCATCAACGGTTAGTGTGATATTGATGCTGCTTTTCCGCCACGGTCGGCAGTACTCTCATATCGTCACGCCGATGCTCCCAGTCCTCGAGTGAATGGTCGCATGATTCACAATCTCTCCACCTCCCGTTCTGACCAGGAAAAATCTCGACGCTCTCGACACTATCCCTCAGTGCATCTTCGCATATCCAGGGGATAGGACCGCGAAGTGGCGTACGTGAGGTTCTTACGGTCCGAGCTCTAAGACCATAAACTAAGACTCTCATCTGGGACTACGTTGGAGACCTCTTGCCTCCGAGCCCAGCTTGAGTTCAGCGAATTTACCTCTCTAATCCTGCCTTCAGGACCCTGATCACAGGACTGCGTGGCGCAGTGTGGGACCACGTCCTCATTCACGTCGGGTACGCAATAGCTGCTCCACGCACGCCCTCATCAGTCCTCGTATTCATCGTCCTGCATGACGTTAAACTGCACCTCAAGAACTACGTGCGGCTTGATTCCCATCCTTATGGGATACGTAGGACCGCCTGGACATTTATGTTTCAGGCCCAGCCCCATCCCTCGGGAATTTCCATCCCATCTCGGGCCCTTGGCCCAGTTGTCTCTGGGTATGCGGCGTATGGTGTGAACGCGGGGCTATTCCCTCATTCACGTCGGTTTGCCCGTCACGCTATACGCCCCCCACATTTGGGGATGCCTTCTGCTCCCCCTTCTTTCTCTCATCGTCCTGCATGACGTTAAACTGCACTTCAAGAACTACGTACGGCTTGATTCCCATCCTTATGGGATACGTAGGACCGCCTGGACGCTTGTGTTTCAGGTCCAGCCCCATCTCTTGGTTGATCACAGGGATCTACCCTCTTTTGGTTGCTCTCAGGGTGAGTCCTCCGACCCTTCCCGGTGATCTGGTAACATGCTTTGGGTACTTCGGTCTATGACTCGTAGTGTCAGATTCGATCCCGACAAGTCCTGTGTTGCTTGTCGGGCCTCGCGCTTCCTCTTGTTTGAGCCTTCCTCCAAAGGGATCCTCGTTAGCGGTTTTGGTACGATGCCTCAGTGCTCTCCTACCGCTCCGGGTCGATTTACCGGCGGGTTCTGGGCCGAAAATCGATATGAATCCTGCGATTGAGCGGTCGATGCTCGTTTGCTTGCCCCGTCTTAGGCTGACGCGATCGGATGTTGTGTTGCGAACATGGTCAGCAACGTCCTTGATCGCCATGTCGGCTCTTTCAGGCTCTGAACATTGGTTGCGCAGTCCTCATCACACTCCGCCTTTGTGCGTTGTAGTGGAATCTTGACACTCTCTTCATATTGACCTCCAGTACACCTCTACACGTTAGGCAGACCAACCAGGGTAACGGTGTCTGTCGAGGCTCCCATGATCTGAGCACCAAGGATATATGCGGATGTCCTCCCTAAGGGCCATGCGTGGCTGGACCCTCGTCCCCATAAGGAGGAAGGAGTCGCCCGAACAATTGCGTTCTGGGCCCAGCATAGCTGGAGGCTAGCATCTCTGCCCCTCGGGTGATGAACATACGCAGGCCCCTATCCCAAGACCCTTCTCTAGGAATCGTGCGTGACCGCAGGGCCGGGATATGTTCCCACCTCCGCTGGGTCCGCCGCATCGCAATAAGCGGATTCCTCCATGGTCCAAACCACACGACCTTAAACTGTGTTGTCTGGTCCTACCACATGACCGTAAACTGTGATCGTCTTGGCCGCCCGGCGAGAAACGGCACTGCATCGTGGTGTTCTCCTCAGGGGACACTCAAGTTGGGCGCTGGTTAATAACCACGCCATTCATCAATGCCTTCCGTGGCTTGATTATTGTGGCGACGCCAGAGATTTCTCAATCACGGGCATGTCGCCGCACAAAGAAAAACCATCCACCTTTAAGGACAAACAAGAAATATCAAATGCCGCTTCTTCTGTGTGCGAGGGTCAGACCCGCACCCTTCCCCGCGCTGGTGCCCGATTGTGTTGCGCCGCGCTTCAAGAACTACGTGTGGCTTGATTCCCATCCTTATGGGATACGTAGGAACGCCCAGATGTTTGAAACTTCGGGTCCAGCCCCCCACCTCTTAAAGATTTCCCCTCCTCTGGGGAGTCCGCCGCCTTCGGGTCACCCTCAAGGCGTGTCCCTCGACCCCTTGCAGTGGCCCACTGGTGTCAAGAGTACTCTGGTTTATTGCCAGGAGCGTCAGGTTCTGCTTGGTCAGGTTCCTTCCACCCTTCAGGCTTCATGCTCCACTTCATTCGGACCCATCGCTTAAGCCCTGGATGGAGCCCCCCGTGAGCGGTTCGGACACAATGCCTCAGTGCTCTCCCACCGACTCGGGCCGGTGCCCCCAATGGCCTCGGGCAGCAAATCGATATGAATCCTGCGATTGAGCGGTCGATGCTCGTTTGCTGCCTCATTCCATCAACGGTTAGTGTTATATTGATGCTGCTTTTCCGCCACGGTCGGCAGTACTCTCATATCGTCACGCCGATGCTCCCAGTCCTCGAGTGAATGGTCGCATGATTCACAATCTCTCCACCTCCCGTTCTGACCAGGCAAAACCTCGACACTCTTGACACTACCCCTCGGTGCATCCTTGCATATCCAGGGGATAGGACCACGATGTGGCGTATTTTGAGGTCCCTTATGGTCCGAGCTCTAAGACCTTAAACTAAGATCTCTCCTTATGGTCCGAGCTCTAAGACCTTAAACTAAGATCTCCTCCCTTATGGTCCGAGCTCTAAGACCTTAAACTAAGATCTCTCCTTATGGTCCGAGCTCTAAGACCTTAAACTAAGATCTCTCCTTATGGTCCGAGCTCTAAGACCTTAAACTAAGATCTCTCCTTATGGTCCGAGCTCTAAGACCCTAAACTAAGATCTCTGTCCCTTTGGTCCGAGCTCTAAGACCCTAAACTAAGATCTCCTTCCTTTATGGTCCAAGCTCTAAGACCCTAAACTAAGATCTCTTCCCCTATGGTCCGAGCTCTAAGACCTGAAACTAAGATATCTTCCCCTACGGTCCGAGCTCTAAGACCTTAAACTAAGATCTCTTCCCCTTTTGGTCCAAGCTCTACGACCTTAAACTAAGATCTCCCCTAATCGGGGTCCCACGTCCTGCATGACGTTAAACTGCGCCTCCAGAACTACGTATGGCTTGATCTCCAGCCTGATGGAGTACGTAGGAACGCTCGGGCATTTTGACTCGGGTCCAGCCTCAGGGATCGCTAAGTCCCGCCCCTCCTCGTTGCCGACCGTCTGGCCTGGCTTCGGGTAGAGTGGTGTGGTTGTGATATTCTCCCCGATTCAGCTCGGGATGCCCCATCGCAACGATGGGAGGCAACAGTTTCCTCGTCAAAGAGGTTCTGTCTGAGAATTGGGGTGATTCACGGCCAGATTAATGCATCCGCCTAATACGCTTTCCCCACGGTGGCGCAATTCTGGGAGCGTTGGATTCTGTCCGAACAAAGCATCACTTCGCCCCACGCTTCACATGCTCTTTTGATCCGGATTTCCACCCTTGTGTCTGAAGGAACCCCCAAAGCGGTATTCATGATGACATGTGGTCCGCCTCCTGCAATATGAATGATGACCTTCGGTCCGTCTCTTGCAGTTGTTATGGTCGATCCACTGTCCGCCTACCGTCTTGGGCATTTCCTGGAAGGCCGACTGTCGTGGATTTCTGAGGTCGGGACATGCGATTCACCCTTTCTCATTTCCCTATGTTCGGATAAAATCTCAACGCCCCTAGTGTTGTCCCGCTCGTGTGTTGGAACAAGTTGGGGGGATGATACATTGATTAGGTCTGAGGTCTCCTTTCCTAGGAATGACCTCCCTCTTTTCTCCAGCAATCCAGGCCCAACTATGGATGCCTGATGCTTGGTTAACACTCCCGCAAGACAGTGAATTGTGGTTGAGTATGTTAAGCCGAAAGACGCAGATAAATATATTGATTCATACAAATGGATCGAAATATTGAGTAACGGAAGCAAAATGTTCTAGGAATGGCAAAAAACAAAGCCCCTAGGGATTAGCGTGCTGGATAAGTCTTTCTAATGCCGCTACCCTTTGGCTGGGGGCCTCCAGGGCTGCTTCTCGTTCTCTGCGTGCCCTCTCCTCGTCGGCGGTCGCAGCACGCAGTTCGTCAATCCTGGCCTGTGCGCGCTCCCGCTCGACTTGGAGTGTGACCATCTGTTGGCCCGCCTCCGTCAGCTGTACCTGAGCGTCGATCAGTTGTGCCGATAGTTGCTCCACAAGCTCGGTACATGCTGCGACGAAGGCCTCCTTCTCTGCCGCCTGCCCTTCGAGGCGCCGGACTTCCTGCTCTGCCGCAAGGAGCGCCTGCGTGCTCTCCGACATGTCCCGACTTTGTACGACGTCGGCACGCCGGTGGCTCTCGCGCATCTTCTCGGCCATGAAATCACGGACCGTCAGATGGAGGCGTTGAGCATCAGCTCCCCCGGCACACAGGAAGCGCAGCCAGGTCTGAAGTGATCCCATGCGCCCCAGCCATTCCGATGGGTCTCGCTTGAGGAAGCGCTGGATGCACTTCCACCCCCTGCGTCGCGTTACCCGGCTATCCTCGACCGCCTCCGCGTCCGAGTCATCCATCTCCTCGGGGTCGGCAGGCCGGTAAGCAGGGAAGGCAGCCAGCAAGTCTGCTGCAGGGTCCGCCCCTGGGATGTCTTCGTGGGGGATGGGTTCCCCAACACCTGGGCGACCTTCTTCTCTCGCCCCAGCGGCGACGACGCCCTCGTCAGCCCCCCTCTCTCCGATGTCAGCGCCGCCGGCGTCCGGAGCCCCCTGATCTGCAGTTGGTGGGGCCGGCTCGGTTTGGAAGGTCTGTTCCGGAGCAGGCGGCATGTCTGCCACCGGTCCACTCGCGGACGGCCCGGGTTCGGCAACCCGGCGAGCCTCCGAGGTTGAGATCACTGCGCAGGGTATGCCGTGGTTAGTCACGGATCGTCAAGGGCAAACACCAGCAGTAAAGTAGGGAGACTTACGGGAGGTCGGAGCGTCATCTTCCGCTATCCCGGCCGCCGCAGGAACAGTTGCAGCAGGGGACCCATCCTCACTTGTCAGTTCGACGATAGGTGTCTGGCCCCCGCCTTGTCCTGCTGGCGCCCCTCCTACTCCCGCTGAGGACGCCTGGCCAATATCCGTGCACTCCTGAGAAAGGTGGAGAAATGGGTTAGAAGCTGCATAAGAGAGTGGATGAAGCAGGTTGAGTAGGGATAGAAGCGGACCTCGAGGAGCTCAGTGACATCAACATTGTCCGAGCCGACCATCTCGCCGCTCTCCCGTGGGCTCCCCCGATGGGACCCTCCCTCGGAGCCTTCATCCTCCCCCGTCTCCTCCTCTTCCTCGGAGTCGTCACTGTCACCTTCTCCCGGCGGCATCCGTTCTAGAGCAGGCTCTAGACCGAGCATCACCTTCACCAGAAGGGATGGCTCCGCACGCTGACCACGTTGGCGCGCGTACTCGTCCATTGCCGTCAGATACGCATACTGCCGGTTGAAGTCCACCCTGTCGGTGATCTGGAGGCGCCCGACCTCTGGCAGATAGATTCCTTCTCTGAGTATCTTTCGCCAGACGACGTCGGTCCCCAGCGACTGCCGTAGGGTCATCCAGGCCGACCACAGCGCCGGGAAGACCGCATCGTGGGAGGGTTCGAGCAGACGCCTCACCTGCTTCCCGGGCCGCTCCCCGACCGATGCATGTGCCCCCTCTCTGGGCGCCGAGGTCGTAGCGGCAGCCTGCGATGCGCCCGCCGCCGAAGTCCCTGCTCGCGCCGGCCCCGCTGCTTGGCGCGCCTCCGTTCTCCCCCGTGTGGCAGCGCCTCGCCTCCTCCCTTGACGCCCGGTCTCCGCACGGGTGACCTCGAGCCGCCGAACTGGCTTCCGTAGAAGCCCCTCAGGGTACGCGATGGCCCAGTGTTCGGCATACTCGGTTGCCAAGCCTGCGTCGATCCCGGTAGGAGGGAGAGTGATGACGTCGCCAGAGCCGAAGGCGACGAACGTCAGCCACATCTGGCGAAGGACGCAAGGGTTCGTCTCCTCCCGGACAGCAGTGAATACCCTCTTCGGCATCCGTTGAAGGCACCCGAACTGCCTGGCGAACCGGGTCGGCACGTAAGGCTCGCAGATCACCTTTCCGTCGATCCGAGCCACGAGCACCCCGCCCCGCATGTTCAGGAAGTATTCATGCTGCTCCAGCGAGCCCTGTCCGTTGTCGATCATCTGGCCGACGGGAGTGGGGAACGGGCTGATGTTGAAATTGGCATGATTGCCAATCTGAACCCTCACGCCCTCCTCACTGAGGGTCATCGGAGTGACCCCCGCAATGTTCAGCAGGGAGGGTCGCAGGCCGTTGCCCGGAGGATTGATGGCATTTGGGAACGTATACCCACCAAGGTGAGCAGCCACCCAGCCGTGGAAGAACTGAAAGGGCCCACAGATCCTTCGTGGCGACCCCCCTCGTGAGATGCGTCCCAGAATGGCATACAGCCTCGCCAGTACTGGGACCCCGAGGTTGTACCTCTTATTGGCAGCCATGGCGCCCGCCACCGCCAGCGTCGCCGGGCGGACGCCCATCCTCGCATCCCGCACTGGCAGGAGCCACCCACTCAGGAAGGCGGCCAGGAACGCCGCGTACCGGACATTTGGGTCCCGGGCCTCGATGACGCGGTACCCCCATGAGCGGTAGTCGCCCGTCTCCAGGACCCGCCAGTACGACCCGTTCCGGCTCCTCTGAGCTGCGGTCGGGCACCGCTTCCCCCTGCCTGGCATCTTGACCGTCGGGTCATGCTCCAGGAACTGGCCGAACCATTCCTTGTAGGCTATGTCCTTCTGGAAGTCCTGGATCCCGAGCCGCTGCGTAGCCAGGTCAAGCAGGTGCCAGGTCAGAATGGGAGTCCGCGACCTGTCCTCCCAGATGTTCTTCGGCGGCAGGAACTCATCATACTGGTAGCCCTCCAGCGGGATACCTCCGATGCAGTGGATGTCCCAGAGACCGATGCCGACCTCCCCATGGTGAAGATGGAAGGTGTTGGTATCCGGGGACCAGCGGGTGAACAGCTCCGGCCCGAGCTCGGACTGCTGGTAGAAGTGGAACTGCGACGTCCACACCGCCTCAAACAGGCCGATGTACCGCAGCTCCTCTGCGAAGTGATCACAGGTGTGGCGTACCCAGAACGCCCAGGCCCATTCACTGGTAAAGTTGCCCCCAGACCGCAGGTCCCAGTCCTTCAGCCAGCCCTTGGTGTCGTCGGTGACACTCTGACGGTATGTGCTCGAGTAGAGGGCTGGAGAATTCTCCGCTGTAGGCTCACCCCCGTCAATGGTTCGCGTCCTCGGGTTCAGGACGTAAACGTCCAAGTGCCTGGTCTCCCTGGCAGGATGCCCATTGTTGGTGATGTTATAGCGGGGCAGCTCGTCCTCCCGAGTCACCCAGGTTCGCGGCGCATCAACCTCGAACCCTGGCACTGGAACCTCATCCAGGAGGCCAAAGTTCCAGAGCGGCAGGTTATCTGACAATGGGTATGTCTTCTGGGCCGGCGTTAGTAAGTCGAACAAGGATTGATTGTTAGAAACAATCTCCTTGGCTCCGTAAACCTCCTCGTTCGTCGCCATCTCGGCTCTGCGAGTGGCGGCATCCCCTTCATTTCCTCTGTGCGCGGCCATCTCGGAAGATTCGGGAGTCGTGCGGGTTAAGGGATGAAGCGTGCGGGATCGGACGAGGCTGGTGGAAAAGTTTGAGAGGCGGCGCGAAATCCTAGTGGACGGCGCGCAATCGGGAAGTCCTTCGCGAAAAACCCCGGGTATTCGCGCAAAAAACAGAGCGAAGTCCGGACGGTTTTGCGCGACGAGCGTGCGAATTCCGCGCCGGAAAAGGCAATTTCGCGCACGAGAGCAAAGAGGCTTATCGCGCGGAAGGCCAGTGTACGGCACGGAGGGACCCAGTGCCCCTATTTATAGGCGAGGCCGTGGTCCGCGCTGCGCGGAAAAGGCTTTGCGCGACCGCATCGGCCGATTTCGCGCCCGACACCCATTTTTGCGCGCCACAGTCCCGCGTCGTCCAGGACTTCGGCATTCCTGCGTCTCCCTCGGAACCCGATCGTTGCGACCTCTCGCCGATCAGATTCCGAGGGGGGGCTTTTGTAGACGCCGGAAAAGTCCGTTGTTCCCAAACGAAGCTCCGGATGCGGAAAGCGAGGTCATATTTGGAGTCGGAAGAATGTTTCGGAGGGCCCAGAGGCCTTGCGCGGAATTTCAGAGGCCCGCGCGCAAAAGCGATGAGTCGCGCGCAAAACCCCCGGGATGCGCGCAATGCGAGGGTCCGGCGCGCATTTTTGCGCGCCGCTGGCCCGCGCGGCTCCCTTTTGCGCGCCGTGCCCGATTCTGCGCCCCGCGAGAAGGATTTCGCGCTCGCGCCTTGGATTCCGCGCCCGGGGTTGCCTATAAATACAAGGTGACCCCCAACGTTTTAAAGGTTGCTGGAAGTCGAAACGTCTCTCGTGCGCGCAAGTCAACCCCTTCCGCGCGCAATGACGAACTTCAGGTAACCTCCTTTCTTTCGCGCAAGAAAGCCTCGGGGTCCGCCTTCACGCGCAATCCCCGCTGGCTCCTTTCATTTGAATAAAAACTCACCCTAAGGCCTTTGCGCGCAAAAGAACCCGCTTGCGCGCAATTGCCCCCGGGGGTGCGCGTAATCCGGCCCGATTGCGCGCACCCCCCTTCTTTGAAGTGGCCATTCATTAAAGAATGAGCCGTTGCCCCCGCGCGCTATCCGAAGCCCGGTGTGCGCAATCTCAAGCATCCGCGCGCAAGGCGCTGGCCCAATTGCGCGCCAGCCCGCCCTGATTGCGCGCCGACCCGCAGTATTGTGCGCAAAGCTCCTTTTTTGCGCGCAATCTGCCAGGGTCGCCCCTGTTGACCCCCTGAGGGTACCCGCCTGTGTGGCACCCGATGATTCTCATCCCGGGTGCCCGCACCGTGCGTTGTCTTCCCGTGCGGCCTTCCGGGCTCGCGCGAAGTGACACGGACCCCTCGGCGGCACCGCCTTCGTCCTGCACGACGTTAAACTGCAATCGTCCAAGCTACAAGACGTTAAACTGTACAGCATTCGTCCCGCAGGACGTTAAACTGCACATACGTCCTGCACGACGTTAAACTACAATCGTCCAAGCTGCATGACGCTAAACTGCCTAGCCCCAATCGTCCGCGCTGCAAGACGTTAAACTGCCAAGTGTTGCGTCCCGCACGACGTTAAACTGCAATCGTCCGCGCTGTACGACGTTAAACTGCCTAGCGCATCGTCCTCAACACACGACGTTGAACTGTACTTCGTCCGGCAAGACGTTAAACCGTCCGCATCATTCGATCCCGTGCCTCGCACGCAGGGTCTCCCCCGGTTTGGATGTGGCCCCCACCCGCTCGTCTCTGCAGGGATGTCGGGATTGTCCCTCTTTTGGGACGATTTAATGGGAGCGTCTTTTCCCTACGGGGGCAGGGTATTACAAACCCCTAGTTTCTCGTGGGAGGCCGCACATGTGTATCTCCATTGCGCCTCCCCACTTCCGAAGCCAGTAGAGGGTGTGACTGGGATCGAGGTGTCTCATGCTTTCGGTCCAAGTCCCTTCCAACTGAGTTTTGCCGCATTCGGGCTGCCCCAGGTGCGTAAGTCCTGACAGAATGAACTACGTGGACTTTGATCCCTGTCTTCTATACAGGGTACGTAGGAAGCCTCCCTGAGGCCCAAGCCCACCACCTGGTCGTCCCGGTCGTATTTACGTCGGTTCGTCTATCAGTGGACCCTTCCTGGGTTCACGCTTGCGTCGATTCACCTCTGAGTCCGCACCTGTGGGAGACTGCCCGTGTGTATCTCCACTGTGCCTCCCCACAGCCCCTTTTTCCATTTCTCCTTTTATCGTCCAGCATGACGTGAAACTGTGATCCACCCGGCCGTTCCATCCCCCTCTGTGCGAGGTGGTTCGGTTCAATCATCCGCCCGGCAGCCTCGATCCCCCTGTGAGTCGGCTCGCCAACGTCCAGCATGACGTTAAACTGTATCTCCGAACTACGTTGACTTTGATCCGCGCTAACACGCGGTACGTAGGAAGCCTCTACGAGGTCCAAGCTCTTAACTCCGCTATCCATCCTGACCCTTACCCGGGCCGCCACATCCCTGTGGGGTCATGCCACTTCACTCTACTCCACTTCACCCGGGAAGCCGCCCATGTGCTGGCCCCAGCATCGAAGGTTCCCCGCAAGGGGTTCTGTTATCTGATCCACTCTTCGTGTCGATCAGTCCGATGCCGTCCCCGCTGGACGTTAAACTCGCGGCATACCCCGTGTTAAACACGGGAAGCTGAGGAAAACCTCAGGTGACACAGTTCCCCGCACCCGGTGCGGGATGCCTCAAGCGTCATGCCTTCGAGAAGCCCTATTAGGGACGGAAGACAGATATGCAGAGCCGCAGTGTAAATGCACGCCCCCAACACCCAGAGCCACCCGGCCTTCTCACCGCAGGTTGCTGCCCCGACCAGACTCCTTGGAGCGTCCGGGCGGAAGCAGCGTAATTAACCGGTGTCCATGAAGATATGGCGTCGGGAACGAGATTCACGAGCATGTCTTAAATCTATGAGGGAGACCCGGATTAGGCAACGAGTTCCGAGGAGACGTCCAAGGAAGGAGGAGCCGACATCCCATCATCCCGGTTTCGATCAAGGAGCAGACGCCCCTGAATAAGGGACGGATGCCGCCCGCCTTTGGAAAGCGGGACTGCGGGACCACAAGCCGTGCGCGCTCATCCCCTCGGGTTGACGGGTGCACGCGCGAACGCGTCCTGGCGGAATAGCGTAACCTGACGCACATCCGCACCGGAACAATTATCTTGAGCGCGACGTCGTCGCGCCACGTCGAAGGAAACCAAAGAAGCCAAGGCCGGAGAGGGGCCGCGGCGGAGGGGCGTGATGCCGTCGCATCGCGCCAGACGACGATGGCTGCGGCCGGTTCCGAGCCGCGGCGGAACGGGACGACCGTCGGCCAGCCGGGCCGCCGGTGTCGGAAGCCGGAAAGGGGACCGGCCTTGCGGGTCCCGTTGAGGAAGGAACGGTCGGCCAGGACAGACCTTCCGGAAGGGAGAAGAACCGGAAGAATTAATTTCCCCGGCTGGCCAAAACTGGCCCCCCATAATGGGGGGGCCGCGGTTACACCAAGGGGGGGCAGCGCCCCCCAGTTTTTTTTCAAAAGCAGGCCCCCACGTGGGGGGGCCGTTGGACAAAGGCGCGGATTTCAGTCGCACCGCCAGTAGGAAAGCGGGGGCTTTTCCCCCCGCACGTGGCACCCGAGCGGCGCCCAGGCCGCGCCGCAACCGTCCGGGCCGCGCCGCCATTCCAGACCGCACCGCCGCGCCGGGCCGGGTCGGCCCGGACCCGGACCCCCCATTTTCAAATCGACTTTGGTCTTTTGCTCATAACTTGAGCTACAAGCATCCGATTGATGAACCGTCAGCGGCAATGCGATCCTTGGATCGAGGCGGTCGATTTGGTATATCGCACTCAAAGTTTTGGAATACTTTGAGTTCGTCAGGGTTGGTTTGTACATGAAACCAACCGGGCCCTTAGAGCGGAAACGCTCATATCTTGAGCTACGGACGTCCGATTGACGTACCGTCAGCTTTGTTTTGTTCCTCTTAGTGAGACGGATCTTTTGGCATACTCCGCCCGAGTTTTGGATGCAGGTGCAGTACAGTTGGGTTGGTTTTGCCTTAAAAACCAACCGGGCCCCTGGGACGAAAAAGCCAATAACTCTCAGACCGGGCGTCCGATCGACGCGCCGTCTGTTGCATTGAGTTCCTGTTGATGATACGGAACTTTTGGATACATCAACTCTGGACTTAGTGATAGTTGATGTATCAGCCTCTCGGCTCGTGGAGCGGTCCCTCCCGAACGAGCTTGTTGTGTGCGGGAACCCTAGACCTGGCTGCGACTGTGACTGCTACTGCTACTGCTACTGCTACTGTGACTGCGACGACGACAGTACAGAGATCCTTAGTGGATTCGACGACGACGACTACAGCACTCACCGATCCTACGTGGATCAGTGCTACAGGTCCTGTGTGGGCCCGATCCTGTGTGGGTCTGATCCTGTGTGGGTCATTACGCTCAGCGGTCCTGTGTGAACCAGCGCCTACAGGTCCTGTGTGGGCCCGATCCTATGTGGGTCTTTGCGGGGGTTAGTTACCTATCGATCCTTCGTGGGTCCGACGACTTAGATGGATTAGAGATCATCTTTTTCGTCTTTCGAAGAAGTATACCTATGTGAGCTGAATCCTGTTGCTTTCCTGTGTGGATTGTGTTGTTCTATCCTGTGTGGATTTCGTTTTGCTTTACAATGTGGAATACGTATACTTTCCTGTGTGGACTGAGTTGTACTTGGGCTCGGAGGTTGGAGCGTATTGGAATTTATGACTTAGGTATATGTATGGGCGTATACCTAAGCAGTGTCGGTTGTTACTTCGTGTTGCATCTTTCTTTTGTGGTTTATCCTTTGTGGATTTTTGGGAGACCTTAGAGGGTCTCGGGGTCCTTACTGAGTAGCTTATACTCATCCCTGCACGGGCTATGCCCGCACTACGTTGTGTTGGTTGTAGACGACGGACATCGTTGATCTTGGCTGAGGCTTGCAGAGCAGGACGGTACCTGGAGGTGGACCACTGGGCGGGACATGTTCGGAGCGGACGGCGGGACCCAAAGAGGAGTGGAGCTATCTGTACCCACCCTTCAGGTGGGATTTCAAGTAGACAGCTCGGTGTAGCGGCTTTTACTTTACAGTTGTTGTTTTCCCTTTCGAGTTGTACTTTACTTTCAGTTTGGGTTTGTATACTGGCTCATTCACTTTTCCGCACTTTCAGTTGTTCCCTGTTTTTACTTAGTGTTTACTTTTCTGCTTACTTACTTTGTGGTGTTTGTTTACTTTTCAAAGGCAACGCCTTCCCTTTTACTGGGAATTACGCCTTGGTGCTAGTCGCCAGCTCCTGGCCTATGGAAGGCGGGCTTGGGGTAGTCACGACATGGGCCCTGAGGGTGGGTCGTGACAAGATTGTACCCATTCGAACTACGTTGAATTTGACCACTATCTCCTATAAAAGGTATGTAATAATCCTATATGCGATTCAACCCCATCCAATGGTAATCCGTTGAGATCCACAACAAATAGTATGTTGTTGTAGTCTAAAATGGATGGTTAGCTATTGTAATTCTTTTATTGGGACCCACATCTATGGTCCACCCCTCGAGCGTCAGGTCGTCCTGGGTAGCTAACCATGCATACACCCCAATATATTTATGTGTCATTGTCCAATGTATACACCCCGATTCTATACCCCCATACTAAACTACATGGACATTAATTCCCTACCATAGGTATATGATGGAAGCTTACTTGAGGTTTCATCCAATCAATCATGTACTATTCCGGTCTCTCCCTTGAGACTATGTGACTCGGGAAGGTCATGTCCCATTCTAGATGTTACACTTCTTCCCTATCCAATCAATGAATATATTCCAATGAGCCACCTCCTCAGGTGTCCCATCGCCCTGCCAAACTACATAGACTTCGAATCCCTAACATGGGGAAATGTAGGAGGTCTCTTGAAGACTCTATCACAACATCAACATCACCCTCGTGTCAGATTCATCTCACTCCCCATCCACTCTGTAAAATCCGTATCCACCCTAATTAATACTTGGGCCGCCACAACCCATTGAAATCATTTCACCAACTTTCTCACAGATCCCATCAGCAATCAGGCTAATAACCATGCAATAGCCCTAGCATCAGCAATCTCTCCAGGGGATTCACCCATCTCACCCACTCCTATAATTTTTTTGATCAGTCTGATCCATATATGATAGATGTTAAACTCGCAAAATACACTATGTTAAACATGGGAAACTGAGGAATACCTCATAGACATGTCAATGGAAAATAATTTCTAGAACATGACATTGGACACCATGGGCTTTTGTTCCCTCGAGAATCTCTATCATGAGGTGATGAAATCCAGATGAACAAGAGTTCCAGAATCCAGACATGCCAGCGATGTCCAATGTGAATACTCCCCCGACCAAAGGATTTTGCCCTGGCTGGACCCTCTGGAATGTCCCAATAAAATCTTCATAATAAACTAGTCTCTATTAAAAAATGGCACTGGGAAGAGTTTCACGAAAAACATCTTAATCTATGAGGGAGGACCAAACTCGGTAACAAGCTCCATGTAGGAATTAACAAAGGGGTTAACCAACATCCTACCATTCCATTTTTATCATGGATAAAATTTACCTAAAAAAGCTATGGATTCCACCTTCCTTTGGGAAGCGAGAATGCGGGTCAAACATAGCGCGTACTCAGCAGAAAGATGTGTTTCCTGACAAAAGCATAAGAAACATAAATGGTGAATTTGACATGAACTTCTCCTCTTCATTGAAGAGATTTATAGTGTTAGAGAATCAAGGGACTAACGTGTCACATGGTTCAGTTATCTGGAACCAGGTCCTGCAAACAAAATAGTGGGACTGCTTTGAAACTCACTAGAAATTAGCACAGTTAAACATTGGACATCCCAGTATGTGATGTTGTCTACATGGATCATTCTTACCAGACCTGGAAGATGGAAAGGCAACTAGGAATTGGATATTGATTTCATATTTTCAGAATTAATGTTTTAATATCCCTTCCTTCTAGGACCCAAGCTGTTGTATTAAAAAACTGATCACCACCCACCTACTAATGCATGGTCTAGGTGAAGGTCACCACAACAATCCCTCGGGGTCATATTTCCCCCATGGAAGCCTCTACATACACAACTATTGGGCACCCACGCCACATCTCCCCACACCAATTATTTTAGAGAACGGTGATAAGAAACCTTATCTGGTGATATGAGGCGGATGGGATCATCCCAACTTGGGATATGTCATGTCAATACAGAGAGGAATATGCACCTCTTCACCACTACCACCCCCAAAGGTCCACGCACGAAACCATTTCTCCTAACTTGGTTGCACAGCTGTTTCAGTAGACTCTCCCCATAACGCTTGGATGACTCCCATCCCTACATCGATGAGGTGAGGGATGTTTGGGCCAGCCCAACCATGGTCCCATTCCAAGGTATCGCTATGAGGTCCCCAACTATGCAGCATTATCTCTACCACATGACCTCGTAGGATGAAGAACACGTAAGCTATGCACCTACACTACTATCCCCAGGCCGGTTAACCCAACTCCAGAGTCAGGGGCATGATGAGGAGGATGCTCACCAAGCGGTGTCAATGTCAAAAAATACTGTGGCTCATGCACCAGAATATAAATACCATCAGTCCCCTACTTACGATGAGCTATGGAACTCATACACCGATCTTGGATCAAGGCCCCAACTACCCCACAGGTATGCTGGGTCGACCATCCTAGTCGCTGACCCTGGTGGCATTCATTGAAAGCTGACCTATGGCATTGCATTCAGTACGTCGGTACTCTCCATACCACCACCATTGAGAATATAGTTCCTACACACTCTCAAACTCAGCATAGAGGTCCACCCCATGCCACCATCAATCCAAATTAGTGTCCACCCTATGATAGTGAATCTTAGTACGGAATCCTATTCCATTATAATGACAATGAGTATGGAGTCATTCTTCTTGACACATGCCAATGGTGTGGAGATGTTACACATCCTATCAATTTCTAGTGTCGATACCTTCCACATGTATTTATAGCAGCTTAAAATGGTCCTCCTTACCACAACAATAAGTAAAGAGAAGGTTATTCTCACTTCATTAGAACCCATCAATGAGGTCCCCCTCATGTTCGACTACTGCTGTATGTGGAACCTCCTCATGCTGACACTCCTGGGGAAAATAATCACGGGGTCCCTACCCATGCTATTACCAGCTCCAGTAGAGGTCCAACCTAAACAAGAACTTCCTATGAAGATTCCATCTACACATAAGCTAGTGTAATTGAAGGTTCTCCCCGTGTTCCCTTAGACTTTTGTCCTGGTGCGCCTCGTACCTCATCTTATTCAGGAGGAAGCCCTCTCCATCCCAGCTGTAGTTCTGTTGATAGTCCTCCTCATGATTGAAATTTACCCAGTCCTAAAGAACCAGCATAGGGTTAGAGGGAAATCCAATATCGCCAATAAAAAAATACCAAGAAGATTCAGACTAAGATTAAACATGTATGCATCTCAAATTCTTAGGTGGAATATGACTCTATAATAGAACCCTAAAATCGATCATCCTTGTAATGGGTTGGGGATGGAATGAGGAACATTATCCATATACTTCTGGAATGCAAGGTCCACCGGATCCCTACATCCTCATATAGATACATCTAGTCGCATAATGATTTGGCATAACCTCAGGGCCAGGACATGAAATCGCCACCATCATCGCCATGATAACTCTTAACCTCACACAGATATCATCGAGAGTTATTTTGGGGACCAATGGAGGACAAGAAACAATATGGTCCACCGCCAGCATCTGTATTCCATGTTCTGGAAAATTTGGTTTCCAACCTGTCCAATCATGACGTGGTGTCCATGTCAGTACCCTATATAGTGGATAACCTGAGATGTGGTAGATTCTCACCCCGCTCGTCATATTATCCCCAGGAAAACCCACCATCTCAATGGTCTACTTATGTACTGCAACCGGTTCCTCATCCACCACTAGTTGAGGAGTGGATAAATTATGGGCCCGACTCAAATTCCAAGATGAGCAGTTTTTAGGACATTATTTCAATGGTCCATCTCACTGAGATGTTTTGGCCAGTTGAAGCTCTAAATATCCATGCACCGGAATCACTCACCTAGGAGGAAGTCAAGTGTTTCAACAAACGCTATGGGTGACACACATCCATCTTCATAATTGGTTAGTGGATAACCTAAAAGCATAGCACATATAGAAGACATTGGCCAATAATTTTTTCTGGTTTATTGGGCTGCACTTCCCACGGCCCAGCACCCTGAGTCACAAGGCATCCAATGGAACCTCCATAAATGATGGGTCCAAAGATTCAATGAGTATGAAAGAATCGTCAAAGAGGCTTCCCCCCATGTGCAGATTTGTGGCTGGGGGTAGTCTGATTCCTTACACATATCTTCTATCTAATTCCAGCATAACTTGCATGGTGATATCGAGGATATACTTTTAGGTAGAGTCACAGTTAAATTTTTTGACCTATCAGAGGGGGAGAATGTTCTAGATCTCCATGACAGGGACGTACCCCCTAGGAGAGTTCCACAAATATTGGATCCGTCTAGAAGGGTTACTCTCTAACAGAGAAATATACTAGGTTTTCTTGTGCCCACTGAGGAATTAGTCCTCAACCAGAATCCCAATAAGGGTAATGAGAAAATTGGAGCCATCAAACCCTCAAATATGACTTGATTAGTTCATAAGGTAGAAGAAGATCCAATAAATGTTGTGTTGTTTCAACAGCTCGCAGTGCACAAGGACATGGTCGATAAACTCTTTGTTGAGCGTGTTATGGAGAGACGACCAGATTACCATGATCCACGATTGGGGTAGTATGGGCAGACACAACTCACTCTTAGATCTGAATCTAGGAGACCCTAACAATCATTCCCACACATAGAGGGAAGATTCCAGAACATACGGAAAGAGGGTGCGGTATGAATCACCAAATTCGCCCGAGTGACGTAATAATCCTCGGGACCCAGCTCAAGTACCCCCAGTTGCTCTGTAGGCCATCCCACTAGATGCTCCACGAGCTGTTGGGCATACTTATAATGTTTATAAACAAGCCAATACACATGTGGTCATGGATCCCTATCATGACTAGAACCCCTACCCAGATGATCTCATGGTAGAACTCATTTCTTGCCTCAAGGCATTGGAAACTCGACAGCTAGGAATACTGCATGATTGAAAGCTGTATCCATATTGGGTGATTGATATTCCAGCACCCCAAGGTTTTGGAAATCCCACATTCTCCCACTTTAATGGGAAATGTGACATGTTGCAGCATTTTCACACTTTATTTCATGGCGCGGGACCATGTTGAAAACTCCATGGCAACCAGAGGCTTCCAAACTCTTGTGTTTTGTACATGCATTGGAAGGGACTGCGTTTTTCTATTAGATCCAGCTACCCAACAGATCAGTATCCAACTGAGAATATATTCTTTGGAAATTTCATTTCAATTTTGGTTTCACCTCTTGGAAAATGAGTATTTCAGACCTATTCAAGTGGAAGAAGAGTCCTGATGAGCGCGTTGCGGGCTTTGACACCCTGTGAAAATGGATCACATACTCCCTTAACATGCCACTAACATAAGAGAAACTACTAATGATGTGTGTGGGGAATATCAAGAGTGGAATGTACCCCACACTGATAACCGAGATATTCCCTTGGGGATTACCTGAATTATCTGATTAGGCCTAGTGTGTAGAAAAACCCTGGCATCATGTGAGGCAAGAATGTCTGTTACCACCTTCAATCTCCGTGAGAAGGGCCATCATGTCCAATACTACCGCAGTGGCCCAAATAGAGTCCCCCAAACCACTAGAATTATTACCAGTGGAGCTGCCCCCACTGCCTCATAGAGTCCCACCACTACTGGCGCATCCTCTGGCCCAGCATCAACCACCTCATAATCGGAATGTGCCCTCGCGTAATGCGCCACCACAACCAAGATGATGTGAATGGGGTTCACATCCCTGATAGGATCCTTTATCCCCCCCCCATCAGGGTCAGGATCCCTAATCCCCTTTCCTGGACAAAAGAAACTAGACCTAATCATTCAATAATGATCAGGTCCTCCATTATTTTCGAAGATCCTTGGAACATGGAGTTGTACATGCTCTTAAATGTAGGTGGCTTGAAGAGGTCGTCCTAACAGATCACCCCAACTACTGCCCCTATCACAAGATCGTGGTGAACACCCGGAAAAAGTGCTATGTGTTTAAGGACTAACGTCAAGACTAAGTTAGCAACAACATAGTCAGGTTTGGCCCAGCTCTGATATAAGTGAAAAGTGTATTCGTGAATCTCTATAAAGGTAGTGATGGCAAAGGTGAGTGGTACAAGGTTTCCAACTTCAGGTTCTATATGTATGATGAATCGATGTATCATAAAGTAGAATTTTGTTCCAATTGTATAATGTTTTCCTGCCTGAATCGACCTGAGCCTTCATAAGCAGATACACCAGCCGCAACTGCTACTTCTGTATCGTCACCTCAGCCTTCCTCTTCATAGAAGAGAAAGCATTGAAAACACTAGGGAAAACAATGTCCATAACGAATTCTGTCGTCATCTTGTACAAATAATATCTTCATGCTAACAGAGATGATGATTCTCCCCTGAATCCATCCAGTGGTGGATGATTTTTCAAATTACCTTCTTCTATACAACATAGTTAACACGACGGAGCTGGTAAACCCTTACATGATTCGCAAGGACGAAGATCTCCTTGTAGATCTTCCCAACATCCCCACATATCTCCATCATTAGAAGAGCCATGACTATATGGGTCATTATAGTTCCTCTGTCAAGACTTCCATCCAGGCTATGCATGCCACTGAAACCATACATCAGGCCTAGCACAGAGCTCAACATGAGTAGCCTTTTCATCATATGTCACCATGTCCTCCATCGCATACATTTCTGATGTTGGATCAGGCCAAGTTGCCCAAGCTACCCCATGATAAACCACACTCCTTACAGATAGTTCTCATTCATCTGGACCTCATCTGGTAGTCACTCAACTAGCTTCAACTAGTGAACAGTGGGACATTCCCAGCACTAGTCAGCTACCGGTCCAGCCAACTGGGTCTGCAATACCTCCTATCATAGAGTGACCCACTTTAATAAGATTCTCACACCGTAAACAAGTGTACGATGTCTGTAAGCATCAATCTAGTATTATGGAAAGGCTCTCTCTCCTCAAATCCATTTTCTTATCATTGAATTCGCATGAAGCCCTCTCAATGGCTTTTGGAAGCCCCCACATGTTTAAGATATGGGTAGCAGCCGCAGAAGCATTCCATGTCGTAGCAGTTGAACAAGTAGAATGTTAGGCCATTATCTCATAATATATTAAAGATGAAGGCACTCCAATATAGGAGAACATCTTCGCACTGTACACCACCAGCCACTTCAGTGGCATCCAGATTCATTGATGTCTTGTTGACTTGGGTTCTAGGATCAACCTAATCCCGACATAGGAACATAGAAAACTGGGTTTATTCGAGGATTATTTGAGTCCCTATAACTTGATAATTTATGGTTATTATAGGATATAACAGACTCTAGTCTCCATTATATGCATGAAGACCATATTCGGTGGTCTCGTAGCCAGTACTGAGATCATGGTTGTTTCGTAAGACACTGCATACAACAAATTAATGGGTAGGTCGTGGCTTCAACTGCATACGGCGGTTCCTTCATCATATGAACTGTGACTTATTTATTCCCTTTTTGGATGATTAGGTGTACTAAATGGTGACATGTCCCCCTTTTCTTATTCTGAATCCAACTACATGAATGTTGACTATTACAAGTGCAAGGATAAGCAGATTCAGGCTGATGAGGTTGAACTTGCAATGGCTGCGACCAACATATGGATTGATCGGGATAATGCATACATCTTTACAAACCATCTATTGGAGACTAAAACCCTAGATATGGGACAATCCTTCATTTTTTTGGAAATTTGGGGGAAAAACATTACTGAGTCTATGTGACGCCGGATGGTCACATTGTATTAATATACAAATATGGTTTGGGTGATCCCAAATCCCCATGCGCCCATAAGATATCGAGATGTCATCCCCATGGAAACAACAATATGAAATAATTGATTATTCCTCTAGGATGGAATAATCTAGATCAATCCAACGAATCACCATTGATTTGATATCATAAATCTAGGCCCCATGGTCTAGAGAATAGATTGGATCAGATCGTAAACTTTCATTTCTATGGTTTCAACAACACAAGTGTCCTCTGATGCACTGCATTGTCTACCGCCGCTCAGGCTGGTACAAGTCTCATATCCTGATCATTTGACATAGAGGAAACTCTTTCTATAAGGGATACCTCCTCCAAAAGTGGAGAAGATGATTCATAGAATTCTCCTCTCACTTTTGAAAAGGGAATTTCCGCAACGGTTGATGAATTGTTGCAGGTGAACCTCAGAAGTAAGATGGATCCAAATCCCACATTGATCAGTGTTGATATGCCTTCCAAAGATCAAAAATGGTTTCTGGACTTCCTGAGACCACATCATTATGTTTTTTCATAGAGTTGTGATGAAAATATAGGATTAGATCCTCTATTTCTCGTGCACTACCTCAGCCTTCCAGCAAATCACCACATGTTTAATAAGCCTCCCAGAAAGATACACCCTTCTAATGGTTCCATGGTAAAGGAAAATTTTGATAAGATAATCAGAGCCAATTTCATCAAAGAGGTCCAATACCCCATATATTTAGCCTACATCATGCCTGTCAGGAAGAAGAGTGGACATATCATAGTCTACATCAACTTCTAGGATCTCAACGGTCATTGTCTGAAAGATGTTTTTCCCCTTCTTGTGACAGAACTATTGATATATGGCACAGTTGGGTTCCAGTCCATCTCATTCATGGATGGGTATTCTACATATAATCAGATCTTAATGGCCCCTCAAAATGTGGAGTCTATAGCCTTAAACGAATCCAAAGGTACTTTTTGTGTTCAGATAATTCCATTCTATTTAATGAATGTAATAGAAACCTATTATCATACCATGTACCATAAATTTAAGACAATACTTACAACATTGGTGGAATGTTAAGTGGATGTTCTAGTGATCAATTCTCACCAGCATATGGAACATCTCAAAGACCTTGAAAAAGTGTTTGGATTCTTCCATTCTCACCAATAAAATATGAACCCATTGATGTTTTCCTTTGGAGTTACTTCTAGAGATATTCTAAGAATCATTGTTAGATAAAGTGGCATCAGGATTTACCCATAGAAGATCATGTCCATTAGTCTGATGCCTCCTCCAAGCAACACATGGGAGCTTCAATTCATTCTAGGACACTTTTCCTACATACACTGATTCATTGAGAATTTTTCCATCAAGTGCATGCCCTTTTATAAGCTCATGATTAAAGGTAATATTTATTAGGGGGACAAAAAAATTCATAATTCTTTCGAGGAATTAAAGTAGTATCTAATACATCCTCTAGTATTAATGCCACCTATCTCCAAATAAACTGGTCCTTTAAATGACATTCCTAGAGTGATATCTCAATGCCCTTTTCACCCAAGAAATCCTCAAGGGAACCGAGAAAAGTATCTACTATCTAAGATGCATGCTCCTCGATACCGAGAAAAGATACTCCACTATTGTGAAGCACTAGTTTAAGGTGGTATTCACTATATAGAAATTGTGACATTACATGCAGCACCAAGAGGAATATCTGTGTCTCAAGTAGATTTGTTGAATTATATCCTAAACCACCCCATATTAACAGGTCATCTAGATCAGTGTGTTGGGATTCTCAAGAAGTTCGACAACATGTATGTCCCTTAGAAGGATATCAAGGGGAAACCATTGAAGGATTTCCCTTAATCCCATCCAATTACCTTGAAACAGTCTCTAGACCTTGATTTTCTTAATGATGTAATCCTGTTGGTATACCATTCCATCCCGGGATGGCAAATGCTCATTGATGGTGTTTCTTGGATCCCTAATTGAAAAAGACTCTATGACCCCATACTCAATAGTGTAGGCCTGGTTATCATCTTTATCACTCCAGCACAAGCTTTTTTACCATATTCATTATTGCGGTAAGAGGGATATACCTACAATGAGGTGGAGTTCAAGGCTCTCATCACATGCCTCGAGCTAGCCCTTGGATTGGAGTTCCCTACATAAAATTGAAAGGGAACACTAAACTAGTATTCAAAAAGATCAATAGTTACTATGTAATTAGGAAGCCAGAGCTTGTACCACTGTTAGAACATATCCTCCAGTTGGTGGCCCAATTACCATCTCATCCAATGGTTACCCATGTCCCTCGATCATAGAATGGTAGAAAAGACACCTTGGACAGCTTAGCTGCATCGCTTGCTAAACCTGATTAGGTTGATTTGATTATCCACATGGCACACCGAAGACTCATCACCCCCATCACCCAAAAAAGATGGTGATATCCCTCAGGTAAGCCACCTTACTACCTTCTCCTCCATGTCAGGACCCCCATGCCCCCTATCTATTTGGTAGAAGTAACCATTGGTCGAGTATATTCTACCTGGTAATGCATTGGTAGATAAGGCCAAGCACGATCAAATATGATGCCGCACATTATATTGTGCCCTCCAGGGTGGTCCTGGTCTTGAGTATATTTTATACAAGCACATATATGATGGGGTTCTTCTATGCCTAATAGAAAAAATCGATATTTATTGGGTCATGTATGAGGTTCATACCAGTTCCTATGGGGATCATCAAACTAGGCCGAATCTATCTCACCAGATCAGGTGATAGGGGTATTTTTGGCCTTCCATGATTGGTGACTACATCGTGTTCTCTAAGTGGTTCCAAACTTGAAAATTTTCTTCCAACACTGTGCATTGCCCACCAGAGATTCTCCACACTACAATTTATTTTTCGCACATTGGAGTCTGGGGACTCGATGTCATGGGACCATATCCACCATTGATATCTCTTTAATTTCTGTTCATTTTGACCACTACTGATTTATTTTCCATGTGTGCATAAGTGGTTCTTCTCAAAGAGGTCAAGGCCCATTCTATCAGTGACTTCGTCAGCTCCAATATCATCTACCAGTTTGGAGTCCCTCACTATATCCTCATTGATAAAAGCACCAACATACCATTGGATGCATTGATGAAATTATATGTCGCATAAAATATTCATTCTTACCATACATCCCACTATCAATAAAAGAAAATTGGTAGATCGAGGTGTTAAAAAAACCTCTATAAAATTCTGAAACAATTGATATTCAGAACATGAAGAGTTGGCTGGACAAGCTCCCGAACACCATCTGAGCTTATTAGACGATTACTCGTAATTACACATTGTTGACCCCATACTCCTTGGTTTATGGAACATAGGTTGTACTTACATCTAGATTCAGTTTCATCCATTTCGCACAACTATCATTGATCAGCAAGCACTAGATATGGAAACTGAACTTTGTCTGGCTGAATTGGAAGCAATTAATGAGAAGAGGATTCACTCCCAACATAATCATGAAAGGTACGTGAATAATATATTTAGAGATATGAATAATAATGTTCAACTCATCCCTTTCTTGAAAGGTGACTTGGTTTTTGAAATGAAAACACCAATGATACCTAGATGTAAACTGACCAAATTGGAGCCCCAATGGGAAGGTTCATACATCATTCACAATGTTTACCCAACTGGTGCATATACTCTGGTGATCACTGATGGTGACCATATAACTCCTCCCACCAATGCCAAATTCCTCACGAAATACATTTCTGGAGCTCTATGGTCTTACATGACCTTAAATTGAATCTCGTACTGCACAAAATTTAACAGTAAATTGTCCCACATAACCTCAATTTTCCCAACGTCTTTTCTGAATGACATTAAATTGCACCGCACTTCCAAGAAATATGTTTTTCTTGATTCCCATCCTCATGGGATACATAAGAAAGTTTGGATGTTTTCTTTCTTGGAGTCCAACCCCCAACATTTCTCTTTGACTCCCCCATTGGTGTAGTAATTTTGGAGCAGCCCACATGGTATCATGTAGGTTCCATTGGCCCCACTCATGTCAGGATTATGATTACCACACCATGTGACCCATCCTCATCCTTCTATTCTCCCACGTCCACAATGAACGACACTAAAATGCATGGAATTTTCAAAAGTATGTATGGCTTGATTCCCATCCTTAGGGGATACAGGGGAATTATAGGATATTATTGTCCATAGGCCCAACCCCAAGCTTTGATATCAAACCCTTTGGTATAGCCCCTCTGCCCGGATACCTCCCACATGCATGGAATAGTGTGGGATTATGTCCATATTTCATAGTAGTTTTATCATAACTTAACTATGTGTTTCCCTTCTTGGAGGTCCTATCCTTCTTGGAGGTCTCCACCCCACATTATCTTCAACCCAAGACTTTAATCTACGGGTTGGCTGGTACTTCATTTCCTTCGCTACCTCAGCCTATTCATACCCCTGTCCATGTTCTCATTTAGGGTTTTACAATGTTGTATGGTATTATGTTCTCATCCTCATTCACATCGGGTTACCTTTTGTGCCGTACACATCTCACGTTGAGATAACTTTCCCTTATCCGTGTCTTTTCTGAATGAAGTAAAACGGTATAACATCGTCTATAACTACATGTGGGTTGATTCTAATCCTCATGGGATACATAGTACCACCCAAAAAATTAGACGTTGGGTCTATCCCCGTCTCTTAGAAATTTCATTATCATCTGTCCCCCATGACATGAGTCCTTCTAGGGGAGGGGTATACGATGCGGTATGGACTTATGTCCCCATTCATGTCAGATTTGTATCAACCATGCCACACACCTCTTTTTACTTAGAGCCCTTTAATCCCCTATCCTACACCCATATTTTAGAGGTGCATTATCTTAAGATATCCCCTCGACTATCTTCAGTGATTCACTAATGTGCCAAGGTGTACTCTAATTTTGGACCTAGAGTGTCAAATCCTACCTAGACAAGATCTCACCCATTTTTAGGATTTATGTTCCAATTCATTTTTTCATTAATTATCATTCACATATGAAGGGACCCCAAAATGTTATGGATGCTCAGCCCAAGGAATATCCTACCATTTCAGTCCATCATCCTTGGGGATTTTGAATGACAAAATTGATACAAGTCCCATGTTGTGAAAATGGTCACATGTTGAAACTAATTTTTTGTTCTAATTTTAGGTCACATGGTATGGGTATTGTGTTTAAATAACCATCAACTATTATCCTCCATCATCATACCCACCCCATAAACCACTAAATGACAGTGGCATGATTCACATCATTTTACACCCAATCACGTCCAAGTGGAATTTTGCAACTCTTAGTATTATCCCTCTGTGCACATTTTCACGTTAGGGGGACAAAGCTACTGTAAGGATTCATTTGGG
The DNA here is from genome assembly GCA_963277665.1 of Viscum album. NCBI lineage: Eukaryota > Viridiplantae > Streptophyta > Magnoliopsida > Santalales > Viscaceae > Viscum > Viscum album. The sequence continues at coordinate 1,368,356,800 of OY728119.1, forward strand.
GCTCAATAGAAATTTCCCCTTTACGTTTATTCCATGTGTTGAAAAGACATATTCCTCCCTTTTCCCAAAATAGATATTGGATCACGTGGGTTTAGGGATCAAATCAAGGTTTGTGCTCACTTGGAATAGTTTAACTTTTCCTTTATCGATGTTCCAAGACATTAAACAAAGATTTCCTTATACTTCCTCTTTGTAAGGAATAAGATCCATGAAACTCAACACTACATATGGCTTGATTCCCACCCTCATGGGAAACATAGGAATTCCTAGATGCTTAATCCACAGGTCAAGCCCCATATTCACTAACCTTTTCCGATGCCTCGGCCCAATTTTTCTTCCCAATAATTGTGTGTGGTGTGATGTGGACCTTGTCCTTGTTCATGTCAATTATATTTTCTCATTCCATGCACATTCCCCACTAAAACCTTGTTTCATCTCCATGTGACAAAACTATATGATGTTAGACTATGTCGTCTAGTCCTGTATGACTTTAAACTATTCTGTCTTTTTTTCATGATGTTAAAATGAATGGTTGGTCCTATCGTACAACCTGAATATATGATATCATCATCATGGGAGCATGATAAAAAATGGAACTGCATAGCGATGTCCTCACTTGGGAGGGGGGACAACATATTGGGTATTATTCATCAACCGTTACATTTTTCATGGTCTACATGTGGATTGATTCCCATAGTGATATAATGATTTTATATCCTTAGTTTCTCACTTAAAAAACACATCTATCCTAAATGAACAATAATATATATCAAATTCAAATTCTTTTAATGCATGGACCATACCCACACGACCTTATCATCCCTGGAACTGGTACCTTACCATGAAACTTCTATGACTATGTATGGATTGATCCCCATCATAATGGGCTACGTAGGAACACCTATGAACATTGCCTCTGGCCCAACCCCACATTAATTTTCGATCCCATGACCTAAAAGCTCACTAAGAAGCTAGGGGTGTTGTGTGGACCTCATCCTCATTCACTTTTGGTTTTATAATTGCATCACCACGTGTCTCTCTCATTCCATACTATCTATGGTCTGATATATAACACATTAAACTAAGATCTCTAGTTCAAGCTGAAAGAAATTAAACTATGATCTCTCTAATTCATTTCTACAAGACGTAAAGAAACCTATCCCAGAACAACATGTGTATTGATTACCATCCTCATGGGGTACGTAGGAATGCCAAAACATTCCTTCTTCGAGTTGATCCCTGAGAATCTTAAATCCTATCTCCCACTCTTCTTCATCCCCTTGGCCCAAAATCTTTCTTTCAAGAACATGTGGTCTAAAAAGTAACTCTTAGGGGTCCCATTCACATCAGGGTATGTACCGTTCTGTACGTCCCCTTTCTAAATAAAAATTCTACCAAAGATATACCCTAAACTAGTTCATGATTCACTATAATAATTATGGGATGAACTATTCTCCTCACAAGAGAGGGTTCCCTCTTCCAGCATTGGCCTTCCACCACATTGTGCTTTAAGAATCTCATTTGGATTGATTCTCATCTTTACGAAACACGTAGAAACATCTGGGTCATTCTCCTCATGCCCAACCCCTAGGTCATTAGACCTTCTGGCCCCTCAATGCTAACCTCAATCCAGGTTGTATGACCAAAAAACAATGTGAAACATCCATGTCAGGTCATGATAAACTATTGAATTCATCATCCACATCCATATGATGTGTTTTATATTCTCACCAAAGATGTTCTATCTAGAAGTAGGTGTGATTCCCAATTAGACTGATGCAACCACCTAATGTGTTTCCACCACGGTGTCGTAATTTCAAGGGAGTTGGACTCCATTCGAACATCCAATCACTCCACCCTCAATGCATTGCATGCCATTTATTTGAATCATCATCATATTTCACATAAAAGAACCCCCTATTAGTATGGATTTTCAACCTATGGATCTCCTAATATTCTAGGCCAATGTTCTAGAAGATTAATGGGTAACATTTTGAGACTGGAAACACATTTCTAACATGTTCAGCGATCAGCCCTCATTTTCCCCCATTTCAGGATAACACAATAGGGGTATTACGTCTTGAACATGGTAAAAAATTATCATCCATTGTCATGACACCCCCATAGTGTTCCAATTTTGTTTATCGTGATTCACACATTCCATCCCCCTATGTTCGGTTTGATTCCAATACCCATTGCATTACCCCTCTTATGTAGTAGAGTGCATTGGAGAAGTGATAATTTGACTATTATAAGAGATTCATTCTTCATTCAGGAATCCACCTTTCTTCTTGGATGCTTGGATGGGTTTTTATATCCTATATGTCCAAAATTCGGTTGGCACTCTAACATTCAAAAGATGTAATGATGTGACCATACATTGTTTCTCACATCATTCATGAACCTCAAGAGATTTGGGATGGATTGCTAATTATTTCATGATTGTGGATAGAATGCATTAAAATAAACATGTAGGTAGTCTTTTCATGAATGCAGTTAAAAATTAGAAGAATTAATGAAGGATACATTTATGGTTTTTCAAAAAAAACCCCACCATTAAGGATTAAAGTTTTGGATGGATTTTTCCAACATCGCTACCTTCTAGCATGTGGCCTCCAGGACTACGTCCCGCCCTCTATGATCTTTCTCTTCATCACCAACCATAGATAATAGCTTATTATCCCTAGCCCGTGCTCAACCTCATTCATCTTGGAGCTTAATATTTTGGAGACTCCCTTACACTACCTACTCCTGGGCATCCACCAGCTGGGCCTAGAAATGTTCAACGAGCTTAGAGTGGGTTGGGATGAATTCCTCAGTTTATTTTGTTTTATATTCGAGGAATCAAACCTCATACTACACCATTAAGAATACCATGATATTATCTGACTCTTTTAAGTGTTGGGAAATTTCATAACTTTGGCTATTCTCCCATATCTTCTTAGACATGTAATCACTGATTTTTACAAGATGACGGTGAGAATCTTCCCCTATATCATAGTGAAAGCATAGCCAGGTGTGGAGTGATCCCATCAAGTTCATCCATTCTTATTTTGGATGACTAAGGAAGAATTTGATACACTTACACCCCTTGAACCATTTCATACAACTCTCATCAGCTACTTTAGAATTGGTGTCATCTATTTCCTCAGGGTCTGCAGGCCGATAGTCGGGGAAAGAGTCCAAAAGAATAGTGATAGGATCTTCTTATGGTAATTTTCCCAAGGGACTAGGAAATCCAATGTGTGAGTGTCCTTAGACTATTAAATCGATATCATCAATTTCACCCCCTCCAATTTTAGACTGAGCCCTGAAATTTATATCGTTGATTTTTAGATCTATTTTCTCACTAGGTGTTGTGGCTAGCATGGTTTAAGATGTGCGTTTAGAGTGTGTTAGTTCATTATCAGTGGAATCATCTATAGATGGACTATATCTAGAAACTTTATTATCCTCTAATATTGGGATTACTACCCAAATGATGAATTCCATGATCATTAAATCCCTCTGATGACAGATACTGGGTTTCAATAATAAATATTCCAAGAGATCTCCATGCTGACTTATAGATTTACAATCATTGTATAATCTATCATAGTGTGAGATCATTCAGTAATTTTCCATTAAATGACGGGTGACGACTCCCCACCATGTTCTATTAGTGTTCATTCACATCCCTCAGATGGAGCCTCCATACCACCAGTACCCAGATGCACTTAAGCATAGTAGAAGTTTAGTTGGTGATTATGAAAGATGGAAAGAGGAAATGCTAGGATATGAATTAAGGCAAACCTTGAGTTACATAAATGTGACCATGTCATAGCTTGAAATCTTTCTGCTCTTCTAATGAACCCCTTAGGGAGAATTCCCCTGAGTCCCTTCACTTCAAATCACCTCTTCAACTAACCTTATTTCATCCTCCTCTTCTCTTTCTTCCTATTCCTATGTAGATTTCATTTCCTATATTTTCTCATCACTGTACTCATCTTTAGATGACATTTGTTTTGGATCAGGCCCCAAACAATGCATCACTTTTACCTAGAGAGTTGGTTTTTCATGATGACCCCCCTGGAGTGCGTAGACATCCATGGCCGTTAAATATGCATGATGATGATGAATTTTCCCACTATTTTATAACCAAATGAGTCCAATTTCTTGAAGTTAAATCTTATCCCATACCATTATTTTCTAGAGGGATTCAGTGCTCATTGACTATTGTAGGGTCGACTAGGGTGACCACAATGTATGAAAGATTGTATCTTTAGAGGGTTGATGTTGGTACCTTAACTACTTTCTAGGAGGCTCCATAGGTGCTCTGTGAGGTGGTTCAGGACACACTATTCTACCAGACAATGGGTGCATGGATACACCATGAGATGATCCTCCGAATGAGTTTTAAACATGTACTGACCCAACTACATGACTTATTCTGAGCCTCTCCTCCCTAGTGGCATCTTATTGGCTTTCACTCCAACTATATTCTTCTGTGGCCACCTTGATTTACCAAATTTGTTTCCTAAGGATTCCATCATGGTATAAAACTGCCCAATGCTCCAAATATTTCATTGAGAGGCCAACACCGACTCCAGTCAGGGAAAAGGTACGTTGTGAACCTCATCCACATTTGAAAAAGAACTAAAGGGTATTCATCTTCCTAGAAATATGTATACACATTCTATGAAATCTGTTGGGTGCATCCAAATAGCGTGGAGACCCATGAAGGAACATATGGCTTTCCAAAAACCATTTCTTTGATATGGGCCAAAAACCCTCCACCTATGAGGCTTTGTAAATATTCTCTCCGCCCTAGCGAACCTTGCCCATAATCTACCATCTGGCAGGATGGGGTGGGAAATGGTTTAAATGTTAAATCAGAGTGATTCCCGGTCCCGATCCTTATCCCCTCTTTATTGAATGTCAATGTAATGGCCCCGGTAATGTTTATCATGTAAGGTCGTAGACTATTACTTAGAAGATGGAAAGAATTTGGAATAGTGTATTTGCCGCTTTGATCGGTGATCCAACAAAGAAGGATTTGGAAGGGGAAACATATCCTCCTTAGTGAGCCCCCTCCTAAAATGTTCCCATGGATGGTGTATAGGCAAGCCAGCATGGGGACCCCTGTGTTGAACCACTGGATGGCGGGCATAAATCCCACCTTCACCAATGTGGCTGGGAAAACTCTCATCCTAGTATCTCTTACTTCCAGAAGCCATCCACTCAGGAAGGTTGAGAGGAATCTAGCATATCATAAATTTATGTAATAGATTTCATCCACACCAATGCCCCAGGATTGGTAGTCCACTTTCTACATGATTTTCCAAAATGACATGCTCTTTCTCCTCTGTGTTGTGGTTGGACACCACATTCATCACAACAATATATTTATATTTAGGTCCTTCAGAACTAACATGATGAACCACTTAAAATAAGTAATATCATTCATGAAATCCTTGACTCCCATAATCTCCCTAGCTAGGTCCACCTTGTGCCATGTCAGAACGGGGGTCCGCAACCTATCCCCCCAGTTATTCATTTTCGAAAGGAATTCATCATTTTTTTACTTGTCCAATGGGATGCCTCCAATATAATGGATATCCCGAAGACGGATTCTATCCTCTACATGATGGAGGAAGAACATGTTGGTATTAGTGAAACACCAACTAAATAGCTCCAACCCATGTTCCAACTAATGGATGAACTGGAACTATGATGTCCATACCACCTAAAATAGGCAAATATGTCACATTTATACTCTGAAATGATCATAGTATTGGCATACCTTGTATGTCCAAGCATATTTTATGGTGAAATTTCCCCTATACAATAATTCTAAATCTTGTAGGTATCCTTTGGTGTCATCGGTGATGCTCTACTTGATGGTACTCACATAATGTGCAGGAGAATCCTCAACAACCGTCTCGCCCCTCGAGATAGTTCAGGTCATTGGACAATACTGCCTGTTACATTGCTTCACCTCCTGCTTTTACACATAGGCACGCTAATGGATATTGTTTCTTTGAATCGCTATTCTAATGCAGGCCCTTCGATGGTTCGCTCCATAACACCCCCTCTCCACGTCTTTGTCTGTCCCCTCCCTGCACCAAGGATCTGAGGGTACCAGTTATATAAGTCCTAGGGGTGCGGAGTGAACCCACCATGTCTGAGCTGTAGGACATTAAACTGCCAAGCACCTTCATCCTCAACACATGACATAAAACTGTGACCTACACCTATGTTTCTCATGCGGGGTACCCCCACCTTGGAAATTCTCCATGCCCACTGGTCTCCACAGAGGATGATATCCTCCTTATGGGAGTGGGGTTTGTCCCCTGAGGAAGGGTGAACATCTCATTGTAATCCCCAATCATTCCTGCAATAGGAAGTATCCCTGCTCATCCTTTCATCTTCGATCCCCAAGGCATGCAAAGGGTGTGGCAGGGAATGGTGATTCTTCTTTATTTGGTCACAAGTCCTTCTCCTACTATGCTTTGTCACCATTGGGCCTCCATCCAAGAGTATGTCCCAATCTATCTATCCCCGGGAAGCCTAGAGTGTTAGACCCACACCCACATCAAAACTATGAGTTCTTTGATCCTTAATAGGGCAAGGTATATAGGAACCCTCCATGCAGTTCAAGCCCAACACAGGTCATTCCGACCACCTTTACGTTGGTTCACCAACTCATTGGGCAACCAAAAGTGTAAGCCCCTTTCCCCCACCCCACCTGAACTATGTGGTCTTTGATCATTTCCAAATAATTTTATGTAAGAAGCCTCCCTGAGGTTCAAGCCCACCATCCATCTAGATCCCAGGTCCCCCTTCATGTCTGTTCACTGACCACCCACATAAACAATGAGGGATTTGATCATTTCCAAGGGAAGGTAAATAGAATGCCTCTATGTGGTTTAAGCCCACCACCATCCTGAACTATGAGGACACTGATCATTAATAAGGCAATATACGTAGGAAGAATCTCTGAGGTTCAAGCCCACCATCCTTCTAGACCCAAGTTCCCCCTTCATGACTGTTCACGGACCACCCTCCTGAAAAACATGTTCTTTGATCCTTGTTATGACTGGGTACGTAGAAAGACTCCCCGAGGTTCAATCCCACCACCCAATGGGACCCCAGGTCCTCCTTCACGTCGGTTGTCCGATGGCCCACTGAACAATGTGTACATTGATCCATTCTAATGTATGGTACGTAGGAATATTTCCTGAGGTTCATGCTAACCAACCATTGGATCCGACAATTTCAGTGTTGTTATGCCAAACACCTTTCCACCCTGAACTACATGGACTTTGATCCTTGCCAAGGCAAGGAACGTAGTAAGCCTCCATGAGGTTCAATCCCACCATCCAACTGGACCCCAGGTCCTCCATCACCTCGGTTTGCCGATGAACAACCTTGAACTACGTGGTCTATTATCCTTGCCAAGGCAAGGTAAGTAGGAAGCCTCCACAAGGTTCAATCCCAGCATCCACCTGGACCCCAAGTCCTCCTTCACGTCGGTTCATTGATGAACCACCCTAAACTAAATTGTATTTGATACATTCCTAGGCAAGGTACGTAGGAATCATTCACGTGGTTCATGCCCAACATCAACCTGGACCCCAGGTCCTCCTTCATGTCAATTCACTGACGACCCACACTGAACTACATGGTATTTCATACTTACCAAGGCAAAGTATGTAGGAAGCCTCCGCGTGGTTCAAGCCCACCATCCACCTTGATCCCAGGTCCTCATTAATGTCTGTTTTCCAAAGACCCACCCTATACAATGTGGTATTTGATGCTTTACAATGCAATGTACGTAGGAAGCCTCCAAGAGGTTCATGCCCATCATCCACATAGAACCCAGCCCCCCCCCCCCCCCCCTTCACGTCGGTTCACCAACGACCCACCATAAACTACATGGTCCTTGATCCTTGCCCTGGAAAGGTATGTTGGAAGCCTCCACGAGGTTCAAGCCCACCATCCACCTGGACCCCAGGTCCACCTTCATGTCGATTCGACAACGCGCCATCCTGAACAATGTGGTCTTTGATCCTTTCCAAGGCAAGGTACATTGGAAGCCTCCCTGAGGTTCAATCCCAAAACCAGGTCGTTCCAACCATCATCACGTCAGTTCACCAACTCATTTTGTAGCCTATTATATAAGCCCCACCACATATACTGAACTACATGGACTTTGATCCTTTACAAGGTACGGTTTGGAGGAAGCCTCCATGAGGATCAAGCCCAACACCCTATAGTTCTGACCCCCTTCACGTCGGATCACTCCCATCCCACATGCATTAAACTGTGGATCTCTTTCAGTGGTAAGGAGTTATCACACCTTATATAATGGTAAGACATTGCAATCACATCCAGCGGTAAGCCGTGGGAAACCCCAATCGGCGGTACGATGTCATTATATGTACTACATGGATTTTTATTCCCCTCCATGGGGATAGGTAGGAAGACACTTCGAGGCTCAAGACCAAAACCATCATCATCCTCATGACGATTCCATCCTATTCACCCTCTACATTAGTCAACCGCTCCATCAGCCATCCTGATTCTTACCCAGGCCTCCACATCCCGGTGAGATCATGCCACCACATATCCCATTCCCTTCAACAGTAACTGGGATGTCAACCATGCATTGGCACCAATACTAGTGTAACCTCCAAGGGTTCCTCCATCTGATCCACTCTTGTTAGTGTTTTGATCAGCCCAATCTATCTCCACTGGACATTTAACATGCAGCATACCCTGTGTAAAACATTGGAAGAAGAGGAAAACCTTAGAGAAATGCCCATGAAATATGATTCCCTGCATTCTATGTGGGATTCCTCGGGCTTCCTCTCCCTCGAGAATCCCTATAATAAGTTATAGAAGACACACAAACCAATTTCCCAGCGTCCAGACATGCCAGTGATGCCCCACGTGACTACTCACATAACCGAATGTTGCTGCCCTAACCACACCCCTTGGAATGCCTTGAGAGAAGCAGCGTAACTAACTAGTGTCCATGAAGATAAGGTGCTGATAAGATCTTAACGGACAACATCTTAAGTCTATGAGGGATACCAAAACTAGGTGATGAATTCTGAGGAGGAATCCAAAAAAAGAAGAACCGGCATCTCATCATCCCATTTCAATAAAGGATCAGACATCCGTAAATAAGGAGCAGATGCCACACACCTTTGGAAAGTGGGAATGCGGGGAAACCAATATCCGCGACCCTCATCCCTGAACAAGACAGATGTGTGCACCCCAGCGAAACCGTCGTAAACACATGATAATGTTGACCCTTTAATGGATCACTCTACAACACCACCTAACTACTGCATTTCCAGTGCCATCCCTTCACTAAGTGTTAATGTGTGCTAGTGGTGTAAGTCCTCTAGGTGCGGAGTAAACCAACATCTTCTATGCTGCAGGATGTTAAACTTCCATGCACCATCATCATCAGAACATGATGTTAAACTGTGACCTCACCACATGCTTTTTATGTTGGGTGGCCCACCACAGACATTATCCACATCCCCTCATCTACACGGGAGTGAAATCTTCCTCACATGGAATGAGAGCCTTTCTGTTGTAGCAGTTCCTATAAATGGGAAAGGGAAACAACCTTGGAGTAAGCCATTAACCATTCTTGTGGAAGGTAGCATCCCAACTCCTCCAATCTTCTTTGGTATCATGGACTTGAGGAGATATGGGTACATGAACCATCATTATCCCATCCATCTCCCACTGGTGTTTGTCGCCACTTGGTCCTCCATCTTGGATTAAGTCCAAATCCCTATATCCCTGGGCTACTAACTAGTCATAGGCCCTTGATTCCTCTTTGGGACAGTAACCACATTTAAGACCGATTACACTTCCCACAATCGCACCTTTCATGATGTGATCGTCATGTCTCTACTAACTATTGTTTCCCACACTGAGAATGATCGTATAGGCTTAGAGTATGCATTGATTATGTTGTCCTACGTGGGAATCCAAGAGCGTAATCCATAACCCTTCCGAACTACATTAAATTTGATCCATTCTAGGGTACAGTACGTTGGAATCCTTCCTGAGGATCACGCAAAAAACCTCTATTGGTTCTGACCCCCTTCATGTCGGTTCACCAAACCATTCTGAACTAGGTGGACTCTGATCCTTACTGTTGAAAGGTATCTTGGAATCCTCCCTGAGGATCAATCCCAAAACCTCGGTTTTTTCCAACCCCCTTCATGTATATTCACCTAACCATTTTGAACTACATGGACTTTGATCCTTTATATGGCATGTTACAAAGGAAGCCTCCCTGAGGTTCAAGCTCAACACCTCCATTGGTTCTGACCCCCTTCACATTGGTTCAAAAAACCCTCCGGAAGTACGTGGAATATAATCCTTGTCTAATTGTCAAGGTATGTTGGAAGCCTCCTTGTGGTTCAAGCCCCACACCTATCGATCCGAACCACTCCACATCGGTCCACCAACGTCCTACATGACATTAAACTATACTCCCATTTCACCCCTCATGATACTAAATTGTACCCATTCAAAGCATAAGGTATTTGATCCCTTTCTCATAGACAAGGTACACAGGAAGACTACATGAGGTTCAACCCCATCCAGTAGTAAGCCATTTTGATCCCCAGCCAATGGTAAGTCGTTTTAGTCTACCATCGATGGTAAGCTTTTGTAGACCCAATATTGGTACCCACATCCCCAGTACGCCCCTCAAGCATCTGATCATCCATGGCTACTAACATTTTGTAAGACCCAATATATTTTAAGTTTGGCTTCTTATGTGTACATACCGATTCGATACCCCCATCAGAAACTATGTGTAAATTGATTCCCTACCACAGAGATATGTTTGAATCCTCCTTGAGGTTCAATCCCATCACTCATGTATCATCTTGGTCTCTCCCTCTAACCAATGTGTGTCATGAAGTTCATGTACCAACCCAGAGGTTCCACTTCCTCTAGGCCCCATCCATCCATCCATTCCCAAGGGACACCTCATCTTATGTCCCATCATCCCATTGCACTATGCAGACATTAATTCCCTATTATGGGAATACGTAGGAGGTCTCTTCGAGACTCAAGACCAATATCACTGCCACCCTCGTGTAGGCTTCATCTCACACCCCATAAACTCTAAACAATATGTTTCCATCCTAATCATTAACCGATCCACCACATCCTAGTGAGATCATGCCACCAACATTCTCACTGCTCTTAGCAGCAATCAGGCTACTAACCATTCATTAGCCCCAACATTAGTAATCTCTCTACGGGTTTCACCCATATGATCCACTCCCATCACTGTTCTGATAAGTATGATCCATAACGCTAGATGATAAACACACATCATACCTTGTGATAAACAAGGGAAACTAAGCGAAACCTCAAAAGAATTCCCTTAGCTTATAATTTATGCACTCGATGTGGGATGCCTCTGGTTTACTCGTCGTTGAGAAGACCTATTAAAAGTGGAAGAAACCCAGATCCACCAGTGTTCCAACATCCTAACTTTCCATCGAGGTCCAATGTGACTACTCCCTTGATATATAGTTGCTACCATGGCTTGAACCTTTTGAATGTCCTGGAAAATGAAGCTTAATTAATGGGAATCCATAAAAACATGGCATTTGGAAGAGTTTCATGAACAATGTATTAATATATTAGGGAGACACGAACACTATAACACGATCTGAGGAGGAATAAATGGAAGGAGAAACTGACATACCATCATCCCATTTCTATTAAGGAGAAAACGTCCTTGAATAAGCAACAGATGACCCCCCCCCCCACTGGAAAGCAGGAATGTCTGGAAACAGTTGTGCATCCTCAGTAGAAGGATGCACACCCCAATGAATGTGTCAGAAAAAAGAGTATTATTGAATGTGAGACATATATATATATATATCACAAAAAAGAGAACCCATTAATGAATAATAAAAATATTCAATAAAGATTAAAAAAATTTATCTCGTGGATTCATTTTATGAATCATTTATTTTGATAGAGTTTTATAGCGTCTGACATGTGGTGACACTGTTATTTTTTTAATGGGAGATTTCCTTCGTTTAAACAATTTTGTTTTCTGATGAGAACTGTGGTGGGAGATAGTTGGTTTGTGGGTTGAGTATGGTTTCAAAATCATTCTCTAAATCCACCACTCTTGTTTCATATCCAATTTTCAGAAGTTATCAATGGTTATTATTCATGAAAATGGAAACACCGAATAATTTTGTACCTTCAAAGATTTGTGGATATTCTTTTCAAATGCAGATGGTCAATGGAGGTTTCATTCCAATGACACATTGGGACACACATTAGTCATGAGAATGGTAGGTTAGGTTCATCAATACCTTTTAGGAGGAATGTTTCCATACAATGAGACTCTAAATTATTTATGTGATATTCATGATTCCTTCATAAACATTAAAATATAACAAATTTACCATCACAGTTTTGATTAATCTCATATACATGTTGAATAAACAATCTATATTTGGGAAGGATTTTTATCAATGTAAACATAAATATGTATCTATGGTTATCAAATGAGAGATCCACTAACAATCACATAAACACATACACTCACACACACACACAGAGATATATTTATATATTCGTATATTATATTATCCTTATCAATTAAATGTTTATATTATAATTATTTATTTAAAATATTTTTTATTCAAAACCGTTTGATTGGGAACTCTTGTGTTTATAACTATCTAGGGAGGTGGTTGGATTTTTGATATCATGTTAAAAAGCACCAGTGAGGATTTCAATATATAATTATCAAAGGAATTATAATCATTGTTGTTAGGTTCCATTTAACTGGACATTTTAAACCTTTTAGGGTCATGCGACATTGAGCTGATCACAGTGTATGGAATCTTCAAGATAGAATTTCTATGTATATGATTCCTAGAAAAGGATAGTTTGGGTCTTATATTCTAAAACCTCTTCTGGTTTTCTCCAAATGAAGAATTTTTTTCCAGGATGGTGTTATATTATTATAATATGTTTTTATCAACAAAGGAGATGGTGTATTATGAATAATGGGTTAGAACATCTTGGATGTTTCCCACATTTCACGGTAGAATGGAAATTGAACCACACATAGTTTAAAAGTGTTTGGGTTTACACATATGTGGGTGGTCAATTGGAGTATATTTTATCAAGTTGGTGATATGATAACTAGTAAGCATTAATCCTTCATTAGTTGTGATCAATGTGATAAACAGGAAAATGTGGATTATCTTGCAATACACATTATTTTATTTGTCTACTAGTGGATGAGGGTGAAGTTATGGAATTAAAGGAAAAAATCCTACAAAAAATATTTGGGGATTACTCAAGGATAGATGACCATGTGCTTTCATTTATGAAAATTTTACATGTGGGAGAGGGTGGGGAAAAAGATGATAAATCGTTCATGTCATATTACTAACCTCATATTTTTGGAAAGTAATGTATATGTCATGACCTAAAAACCGTCTTCCACTAACCTTACAAATGAGATAATCAATACCATGAAAATTCATAACTATGAAAATTATTTGAATCTAATGCACTTTTTAGGTTAGACACTATGATATCTTTAAAATAAAAATTAAATTATGATATGAGGACATAATGATGTGTCACATCCCCAGGATAAATGAATATTGTATCAATGGGTAGGACCAAATGAAGGATTTCCATGTTTTTTATATGGGGGACACAATGACATTTGGTAAGTCCATTATGGAGAAATTACGAGGATGAATGCTAAATGTAATGAGGGAAGTAAGGCTGAAAATTAAAATAACATAATGATACCCTAATCTACATACATCTCTTTTCTATGCAAGGTTGTTGATTTTGAAGATACACTACAACAAATGCCGGTCCTAGCGGCAGTTTTTTCCCGTTTAGCGGCGGTTTAAACCGCCGCTATATTGTGTGGCGGCGGTTTACAAAAACCGCCGCTAAGTTTGGCATCAGCAATCTATTAGCGGCGGTTTTTTCGATTCCGCGGCGGTTTTAGAAATGTGTCGTAGGTCCTTCATTTAGCGGCGATTTCTCTTCATTTAGCGGCGGTTATATGGGCATCATATTCGCGGCGGTTTTAACCGCCGCTAAATTCAGGCGTTTGATGCGCCTATTCTGCGGCGGTGAATACCGCCGCGAAATATCAGCATAATATATTTAGCGGCGGTTAAAACCGCCGCCAAATTCTGCCCAGTTCATCATTTAACGGCGGTTTGAACCGCCGCTAAATGTTCACACGTATGGAATTTAGCGGCGGTTAAAACCGCCACTAAATGTTGAACTGGAAAAAAAAATATGTTAGATCTGCTCCACCATTGCCCTAAATTTTCCAAAACTACAGACACATCTCACCCATCAGCCCCACATAATATCACATCCACATATATTTGTAATGTACAACAGCTTACAACATTATTACATCATTACCATTTCATATTCTATCACTAAAAGAATACTACCACAAACCACTACACACAAAAACCAACATCCTCATAATAGTGACCATAACATCTCTTACCATAATAAAAACCAACATTAAAAACACCATCCCTCATAGACAAAACCACACCATAACAAGAAACATGTATCTCACTAACTGAACAAATACATTGATTGAACTACCACATGACTAATAGGAGTGATTTTTTTTATTCACAACCATCCTCAAAAACCAAATAATTGATATCATAACCAACCCATGTAAACTAATGAAGGAACATGTGACCCAAGATTTAGATAATGAAATCTCATGATGGAATAATTGACTATACAACCAACATGAGAAAATTAATAATGGAACACAAGGCTTCATGTCCAACTCAACTGAATACGTGAATGAATGAGAAACCACAATATGAAAACAAGAAACATAATGATGTAACAAACAAAAAATGACCAATTTAAAAGACGACATGATCAAACTAGTGGTCGAATGAATAAATAGGGAATCTATGAGAAAACCCATGAATGTTTCAATGTGAAATGACTCATAAAACCATATTGAAATATCCAAAATCCAATAAAACAAGTAGGTGGGATTTATTAAAACTGGATATATTACCTAGGATACCACTAAAACAGTTATCATCCTCATGTTCCAATGAATATAAATGGTTCCAAAATAGAACCCTTGTGGGAAACCTCTCAAGGATAATATAATAATTTGATCAAAACTAATCATTAAATAAATAAACACATAACCATGTGTCATAACCAACCAATTAAAGGGACCATATTCATATTATGACAAACAATAAAATAGATTTACACAGTTACATTGAAAAAAATGAATGAATTAAAACACTTTATGACATTATTCATTCATCTTTGAATATGTACCAAAACATATCTCCTCCAAACCACTATTCCACCATAGAAAATGATAAAATGGATTAACATTCCCATGAAGAGTAATCTACAAATGATCCATGATTTCCATTGGGTTCACCAAATCATTACCCCATCCTCATCATCCAACTCTCTATATTTGAATATATGGGATGAATCATGATTATTTCAGTAATGTTGGGATACATGGATGATATTGTGAATTATTTTTATCAGTGGTTAGAGCTCCAACTGATATAACACCTCACCAATGTTCACCAAAACCTAAAAAATCCAGAACAACCTAGGAGAATCCACACTCCCTCACACAAAATATGCCTACACCATCATGGAAACAACCTCAAGAACACATGATCTTTGAAATATAACTACATGGGTCTACATCTATATTATACAGTGGTATTGAAATGATCCTGATCTTCTTTTATATTTTCTATAACTATTAGGATATTTTAAGTCATGCATTACACCACACTAGAAAAATATTTTTTTATTCCCTTACATAGACACATCACAATGTAAAAGTATACAACATCCAACACAACTCATAGAATATATACAAAAAACAGATGAATGATGTATATTTTTATCAAAAAAAATTGGTGTTTTATTCTCCCATAATGCAACTAGGTCAAAATTAATGTTCCCAAAAAATCCCACAACTTATTGAAATTCAATTCTAGATTTCCATCGATTAGGGGATTGAAAGTCATTTTAAAGAGAGTTTTGGTAATGGATGGATTCCATATTCCTCCCAATAATGATGATATGAAATAGGAATTACATTCTAAACAATTAATTATGGTATCATGGGGAGTCCTAAAACCTCATCCATGTACAATCATTCTTAATAATGTATTTAACTGGACTCATTGATTTCTATATAATGTTATGAAATCATTATTCAATATATGATCACATATCCTCCCTAATATTGGGGATACATTGTGACCATCACAATATTTGACCCTCCACCAAAAGGATTTAATGATTGTATACATAAGGAAACATGAGAAATCAAGAAAATGTTAGGACATGGAAATGTTTCGTAGCAACTATGTGTCATAAATGTTACATATACAAACCAACTGTTATCATACTTGTTCAACACATCAACAATACTACTACTCATCATCTGATGCTGCATCGTCACCCTCTCTGCCTTCATCTCCACCACTTGTTGCCACCTATAAGAACATTATATTGAAAATTAAATATTGTTGCATATTTATAATAAAAATTAAAACCAATAAAAGTTTGAAAACTAAATGATTTTGATTTTTTTGTGATTTACCTGCTCACCACTACCCGATGCACTACCACCGGGGGCATATCTGCTCATATGCTGACGTATTTCAACCAACTCTTTCTGCAAATCAGATATCTGATTCCCCGGCTGGTGAACTGTGTTTCGTAGAGCAGAAATCTCCCTCTGAGCATCTTCAGGTATGAAATGACTATAACCAGGAGTAGATGAGGTCGAAATCCCTGATGGAATGCGAAAGACCTCAGATGGTACGGGTCCCAAACCCATCCCACGCACTCTACCAGGATGCTCCTTCCCAAGGACTTGACCAATCGGGTCATCCTGGGAGACTGAGTAGGATTGCCCAGGATTGGCATCCCATATTTCTTTAATTTTTACCTATAAATCAAATATCAATATATATTAACACAGTAAAAACTGATATTAAGTTATTATAATAAATAATTGACTTCATACCCCAACTTCTCTGGCAGGTTCATTAACAAAACTTCCATCTGTTTTTTTATGAACATCCAGCCACAGTTCTGTTCGGGATGCTTCATGCCCTAAACTCTGTGACTGCATTAAACAAATATAAATAATCAATCAAATATGTTAAATAGATAATATTGTCTTATAAATATTTAAACTAATTAAAAGATTACCAATGACATTCGGCTTCTTGAAAAGCTTTTTGAACCCGCAGTGTGCGGGATTACCTGCTTCGCCCGGTTTGAAGCATTCTTTCTTGAGAGATCCTGAAATAAATAAAATTCAATTTAACAGTATTGTATTCAATGTCTATCTCCTCTTCATGTACATGTATAAATGTAAAATGAGGATAATATAATAATATATATTTCAATACCATCCGCTTCTCATCACGATGTCTATCGACAAAAACCTTCCACTGTTCTTTCGGTACCCCACTGGGTATCTTCTCATACATCTGCTGCACGGTCAACGAAGAATCGTTGACATCACACCACAACCTCCATTTGAAATCTTTCCATTTTTTCCATGATTTTTCTATGTCCACTTCCGTGCTATCACATCAGCAACGGTAAAGTGGAAGAACATCTGTATACAGAAATTCATTTTGAATATATTAGTAAAATGACATTCAATTAAACCATAATGTAATAAAATTACCTTTATCTGAGAATCATAAACTTCATTTTTCCAGTTTGGAGGCATATGCCTCCAATCATCATACGAAATAGGCAGGGAAACGGGCTCCGCTGCCAGCTGACCTATAATCTGACCAAGTAAACCTGCGGCGTCATCCGTCGGGACCCCATAAGAATCAAATGGCACCACTATCTTCTTGCCATGCATGTTCCAAACATCAGAACTTTCTATGTCTCTTTCCACGATTTCATTGTCTTCATCTACAATGAGCAAACAATTACTATAAACAAAATGCAATAAATTTATTTAATTAAAATTTTTACTTATGACTGCAACCCTCCAGAATGTCCGTGATGAACTGGAGGGGCGTGTCGCTGCCCCACTACTGAAGCTCCTGTAGGGGGAGGCGATGACTCATCCTCTAATGAGGCATCCACTGATGGTGTCAGAGATGGTGCAGGGGGAGATGATGCCATGGGGACAGACGGATCGTCATCTGTCGCAGAAGAAGAAGGAATAGTGTACCGCTTCTTCCTTGGCATTCCTGTCATTTAATCAAATAAAATTAAGTTCAGAATATATATTTCAAAAAATTTATGCAGAAAAAAAATTAAAAATGATAATAGATGCCCAGTATTAACAAACAAAATATATATAACAATGATAATGAATGACTAAAGAAATGAAACAAGTAGTTGCTGAATGAATAAATAATTGTACATACAATCATTTTCCCCTTCAATCATGTCGGTTTCCTGCTCCATTGCTTCATCCACTTCATTCATTCTTGCTAGAACAATATTTTCAATATCATGATGGACAAATAATTCTGCTTCCTTTTGTTGATGAAATTCAATTGCAGAGGTCAAATCTTCCACTTCATCACCCATATCATACAAATATCTTTGTATTACGTGAGTAACTACACTCCACCCTTCATTCACAACATCATTCACATAATATACCATTTTTTCCTGTGATGCTAAGATATATGGATCATGCAGTTCACGATCACCAACATCCATCAAGCGAGAGAAGTTTACAGAAGTAAATTGCAAGGAATCTCTTTTAACACCTCTGATAAAATCGACCCATTTGCATTTGAATAAAACAACAGAAAAATTCCTGTGGTAGTTTAATTCAATAATATCATGCAACTTTCCATAGTATTCCACTTCAGCAAATGTAAAAATACCACTATTCTGTGTTTTCAAACCCACTTCTCGATCGACTGTACGAAATCTAAAACCATTCACATTATAAGAGTTGAACTTTCTAACTTGTTTTATAGGACCTCAAGTAAGAAACTTCAAATCTTCTAAAAAGTCAGCTCGAGTATCAGTATTCATGATCTGAAAAAAAAAATTTAATAGATTTGCAAATTGTATGTGTCAAAGTAATATTCGTATTTATTGCTATATTTATAAACTTACACGTCGTGCAAACCATTCTACCAGCTCTTTATTCACAGCTTTCGTTATATCTTTTTCATTTCGTGTTCGGCTTCTCATTCGTCTCTTTGTTTGTATCCTCAACTCTTCAATAAATGGATCTGCAATTTCACTATTCAGCATCACATATCTATGTGCCTGTAATAATTCCAATTCTGTTAGTGTCGCGTATGAGGTCCTCCCAACTGATCGGCCAATAACATGAAATATTTTTGATTTCTGATGCATTTGAGATTGAGTTGATGTGTCGTCAACACGTCCAACTCGAGTAAATTTTGTCTCAATATCATCCAAATATCTGGAACAAAAGGTGAGACACTCCTCGGCCAAATAGCATTCAGCAATAGAGCCTTCTGGTTGAGCTTTATTTCTCACGTATGCTTTCAAATTCCCAAGATATCTGTGGAAAAAAAAAATAATATTATGCATTTATTTAAATGCCAAAAAATGTTTTCTTAACTGGAAACATATAAATAAAATACCTCTCAATTGGATACATCCATCGATAATGAACAGGGCCTCCTAATTTAGCTTCGTCAACCAAATGCACAGTTAAATGCATCATGACAGTAAAAAACGATGGAGGGAAGATCATCTCCATTGCACAAAGAGTCAATACAAACCTCTCCTGTAGGTTGTCAAGCTGAAATGGATGTAGAGCTTTCTCACATAACTGTCTGAAAAATGTGCAGAAATGGAGTACAACAGCAGTAACATTTTCAGGTAATAATGTACGCAATGCCAATGGTAGTAACTGTTGTAACAAAACATGTGAATCGTGACTTTTCAATCCATATAACTTACGATTCTTCAAGTCAACACACCTCGAGATGTTACTCGAATACCCATCATATACCTTCACATTCTTTAAAATTTGAAGGAACGTATCTTTATCCCTATTTTTCAATGAAAAAATGGCCGGAGCATACTTTTCATTCTCATCTGGCCAGAGATCACGTTTTATGTTCATTACTTGTAAGTCTTTGCGAGCATTGAGATGATCCTTCGACTTTCCATGCTCATTAAGTAATGTGAAAATCAAATTATCACATACATTCTTCTCAATATGCATCACATCAAGATTGTGGCGCAAAGAATTAAATTCCCAATACGGAAGTTTGAAGAATATACTTTTTTTCTTCCATTGTTGCGTTCTGATTTCACTTGGCGATGCACTTCGCACTCGTTTTCCACTATCATTCAAATGAAGAACCTTCCCAAATTCTGTTTTAACATTTTCAAGCTGTGTCAATATTTCAGAACCGGTTAACAACTTTGGAGGTGGTCTACGATCAATGCAACCATTAAATTTTGATTTGTTCAGCCAAAATCTATGAGATGCATCAAGAAATCTTCGATGGCACAAGAAGTACCATTTTCTACTGTGAGGTAGCCGTTTGGGCTCGAAATCAAAGTTACAAACGGGACAAGCCAAACCCATATAAGTGTTCCAACCAAATAAATTCCCAAGCCCAGGGAAGTCACTAATGGTCCACATTAAAGCAGCATGCATTTTAAACATTGTTTTAGAAGAAACATCAAATGTCTCAACACCGTTGCTCCATAACTCCTGCAATTCTTCAATCAAAGGCTGCAGGTATACATCAATATCATTTCCAGGCATTTGTTTTCTAGGAATAATAATCGAAATGATAAAAGATGTTTGTTGCATACACATCCACGGAGGCAGATTATAAGGGATCAAAACAACTGGCCAAATGCTATAACTCGTACTCAAAGTCCCAAATGGGTTGAATCCATCGGCAGCCAATCCCAATCAAACATTCCTAGGATCAGCTGATAAATATGGATGTAATGAATCAAATGTCTTCCACGATTGGGAATCTCGTGGATGTCTCATTAACCCATGATTTTTATTATCTACAGCATGCCACTTCATGTGTTCGGCGGTTTTTGATGACATGAATAATCCTTGCAATCGAGGCATCAAAGGAAAGTAACGCAAAACTTTTGCAGGTGTGTTCCTTTTCTTCTTTTCCGTGAAATTATGTTCAGTCATACTTCCAACATCACCCTTTGACTGCCATCTATAAGAAGAACATTTCTTACAATTCTGTCTACTTGAATCCTCTCCCCAGTAAAGCATACAATCATTGGGACACGCATGTATTTTTGTATAATTCAGACCAAGCTTGTTAACAACTTTTTTCATATCATAAAACGATTCTGGGATTTTTGCTTCAGGAAATGCATCACGAATCAATTCCAATAACATGGACATTACCTTATTTGTAATTCCACATAGACATTTGATATGGTACAACTTCAGTAGAAATGAAAACTTTGAATATTTCAAACACCCACTATACAACTCTTGATTTCCATCGTCAACTAAATCATGAAATGCATTTTCCTCACTGAAGTTTTCCCTTACATTTGGCTCCACAGAATCAAGAGGATCCAATGATATGTTACAATCTTGATATGCTTGTGTTACAGGCTCAGAAACATCACTTGTCACGTTGCAATTTGTAGCACCCTCTTCTGGTTGTTCTGATATGTTTTGATGCTCATAGTGGTGTCTTGCAGTGCCGAATGCATCATTTATGAGGTTTTGCATTTAATTTTCAATTGTTGATGAACTTGGGACCTCATTCTGTGGATTAACATCAGTCCTCAATCTTTCTGTATTGTTTGATTCTCCATGCCAAATCCAACACAAATATTGCTCAGGGAATTGCTTCAGTATTAAATGTTCATAAACTTCATCTCTCTTCAACCATGTTCTAAATTTACATTTAGGACATGGACATCTTATTCTCCCTTCAACGGATCGATTAGAAATTGAAAAATCTAAAAACCCATTCAAACACTTAACATATTGAGATGTGTTCCTCGGTAATGTGATCCAGCTTTTATCCATGTATATCACAATGTGCCTACACAAAATATACGATAGTGTAAGATTACAGAAACATAATATAATAAAGATGAACCATTGACCATAAAGTATGCATAATATAATAAAGATGATTCATTGACCACATTTACCATTTTAGACCAACTGAACAAGTCTGGTCCATAGGAGACAGCGTCAACACCTCATTGAGGAGCAATAAGAATATCGGGAAACACACTTATCATAACACCATCGATCACACATTTATGTTGCCTCAAACAACACCCCTTTGATGTGTGCTCGAAACTGATCATAATGAATTTTATATCAAGTTAACTACATTCACTGAAACCATTTTCACAATGGGTAATGTTTGTTTTATTGTTCTAGGGAAATCTAAATGGCCACATTTATGTTTTGGGGTTCATCTTGTGATGGAAGCATGAGACATGGTGTTTTAATTTCATGAATAAATTAGTGATAATGACCCTCCTAAGGTGGAGAGAATTATGTTAGTCATGGAAATGTGGAGAAAACTGTAGAGTGGATGTGGAGGAATCAAGGTTCCAAATAGAAACCTATAAGGGACATGTTTGGGGGTTCTTAGGGAAGGCCAGGTGGAACTTCGATATGGTGTGTGTAGGTGATGGAGGTATACCTTAAGTGAGAAGGCTTCGTGTTTGGGTAGAGGGGCGACATGCCAATATGGGAAGTTGGGAACCAACGGAGTGAGTTAGCAGGAATGGAAAGACATAGTTGGATAGAAAGGGAATGGATGTGGTGGGCTGCGAGGCACCTCAAGTTAATGTTGAAATGATAAGTTTATCCTAGTAATGTGAATGAGTTTTGAAGAAGAACCAAGTAGTCCTTGGTTGAGATATGGATGGTGAAAGTGTGACAAATCTGGGTAGTTTTGGCAGAAATAATGAATCCTAGAATTGGGTGGAGTTTTCATGGATGTTGTGAGTTGGAATACATGTTAGGGAAGTTTTGAAGGTTGAGTTGAGGTTCTGTTGACCTCTTTTATGATGAGTGAAGTTCTCAAAAGTAGAAAATTGTGGTGACGAAGTAAGTAATATAGTGTTGAGAACCATGGAAGGAAAGTAATCGATTAATGGTGTGGCTAGAGTTTCAAGTTGGATGGTCTCAGGTAGGAACCATATTAGTGTATTAGTTTTGGTGATGGGTGTGGGATCATGTTTTGGATGGTTGAATACCTTGAGATGAAGGTTTTGCTTGGGTTGTGCTTTGGATGTTTGAAATGGAGTGAGGTTGTTGGGCCTTGAGTTCTGGATTGATGTAGGTCAGAGAATGTGGTTGGAATCTATGTATCCCTTCAGGGACAATGAGTTTGTGTTACCATTATAATTTTGGTAACTAGGTGAGGTGGTGCTAAGAATTTTGGGCCATGAGTTGTGGAGAGGATTGGAACAAAGGTGTTCCGATTGGCTATCCACAGGGTAGTGTAGTGCCTTATCGATATCCTCTTGTGCGGTGGTATAGTAACATTACCTAAACCTTTAATTTTCATTTGATGTTGATAATAAATAGTTGAGAGATGAACTTTATTCATTTTTATTAAAAATACACACTATAAACCTATCAATTATCCTTGAGAGATGAACTAGGGTATTAACTAGACCATAAACCAACTTTAAAGATATAATCAATTTGACGTGTCATGACAATGTGGTCAGTTCCTATTGGCGAAACCAAGGGGATCGACACTACAATGTAGATTAGGAAACCCTAAGAGTGGGAGAATCCACAATGGGAGATTTCGGAACCATCCTCACAATAAAATACACAAATCAATCACCATTCTCCATGATTAAAATTTCATTTATTCACTTAAAATAGGGATTTAAATTACCTATATGTTGTTGTCGGTGCTTCCCATCATTAAATATCTTAATCACTATTCGATGATAGAAATTTGACTCAATTTATTTACTTTATTCTATTTCTAGATTAATTATTTGGGAAATACACCTCACCCTATTCATTTGAATGGTCAAGGAATAAAATCCCAACCATGAAAACTATAAAAAATACCCCATTAAATCATCATATAATCATTCTATAATCACTGATTAATCATAACACCACTTGTTCACACCAGGCATCCCCACACTACTGAAATTCTATCACATCAATGTCTGTACTTGTACCCACCAAAATGAAGTGTGAGCTGATCACTAGATGAATTTACCCCCACCCTCTTACATGTTTCTCCATAATTTCTAGATCTCCCACAATATCTCACCCTAGTGGATTTTTATAGACCACTTTACATGGTCAAGATGAAATTTCTCTTGATTTCAACCCCAGATGAACACTCTTACCACATATATATTTTATTATTATCCCATTATATTATGATATACATATGAATTAAGATCCAAATCAACCAACCTTATCACCTATTTACAAAATCACCACCTTAAATCATTAGTACGAGTGTATCCATTTCCTAGAATTCTTTCCTTACACCCTATCTGTGAATCACCTTTGTTGGCGCCAAAAATATGGCCCGAAAGGAAGGAACGAAAAAGACAGTCGGCGCACTGCCTCGTGAAGCACAGCCGCGAAGCACAGCCGCGGAGCCCGTCCGCGGAGCCCCGCCGCGAAGCGCCCCGACCTTGGCGGCCCCGCGAAGCTCCGGAGGCGGTAATCCTCCGCGAACCGGTTTGACGTTCGCGAGCCGCCGCGAAGCCCCGCAGGCGGCGCGCGAGCCCTGCATTGCGGTGCCCCTTCCCTTAAAATACTCGACTCCCCCTGAGTCCCGAGGACGGACAATCCGACCTTTCGGCTTATCCTCTCCCGAATCGCGAAGCAAGCTTTGCCCCGGGAATCATGAGCTCCGCGAGGTATTTCTACTTCGCGAGACGACTCTGATTTGTTTCGTTCTGAGCCCCACTTCCGAGAGGGATAACCTTCGCGAATCCCAAGGGCGTTCGCAAAGGAAGGGGATTCCCAAGGGAACCCGGGCAGCCGCGGAGCACTCGTGCTTCGCGAAACACCCAACCCATGCTAGTAATCCCTATGCTAAGGCAGGATAACTATGCATCGCGAAGCACATTGCTTGGCAGGACCCTGCTTCGCGAACCACTCCTTCTTCGCGAGGCAGTGCTCCGTGAACACTGTTCCACTTTGCGAAGCACCACCCACTTCCACCTATGCCCCATGCTAAGGCCAAGGCACCCCACTTTGCAAAGCACACTCCTCTTCTTAGCGATTCCTCCTTCCGTGCGACCCTCCAGGTTTGCACGATGTGATTTCAAAGTCCCATGGACAACACCTCCCGTAGCATTGCTTCGCCCAATGCTTCTTCGCATAGGCACGCTAACGGCTATTTCTTCTTCGCATAGCCACGCTAACGTGGACCCCTCGATGGTTCCCCCCTCGACCCCCCTTTACCATGGCCTTACTGGTACCTTCCTTTACCCAAGGACCAGAGGGTACCGGTTATGTAAGCCCTAGGGGTGTGAAGTGAACCCACCTCGTCCGAGCTGCAGGACGTTAAACTGCCAAGCACCACGTCCTCAATACATGACGTTAAACTGTGACCCAACCTCGTCTCCCTCACGAAGGGTCCCCCTAGCTCGAGCATTCATTACACCGGTCGTCTCTACGGTAATGGAACTCTTCCGCACATGGAATGAGATCCTCCTTGTCGGAGTGGTGTATGTTCGCATGGGAAGGGTCGACTCAGAGCGTAAATCCCTAACCTTTGGTACGGATGATTGCACCCGTGCATCTCGGTACTCCCCCACTACCAAGGTCAGTGGGGAATGTGATAGGGAATGAGGCACCTCCCATTGTTGGACCAAGGTCCATCTTTCCCGCGCTTTGTCGCGCCATGGGCCTCCATCCTGGAGTAAGTCCCAACACCATGGGCCGCTCAACGTGTAAGCCCCTATTCGCTTCTCACGAACGCACCCTTCGCGACGTGATCGTCAGGTCCTTGCAACCTCTTGTTTCTCACACCGAGCATGACTCACGTGGGCTTAGAGTGAGCACCGACCCTGACAAACTTTCATCTGAACTACGAGGTCTTTGATCCATGTCAAGGCATGGTACGTAGGACGCCTTTATGAGGTTCAAGCCCACCATTAGTAGACCAAGGTCTACTTTCATCTGAACTACGAGGTCTTTGATCCATGTCAAGGCATGGTACGTAGGACGCCTTTATGAGGTTCAAGCCCACCATCAGTGGACCAAGGTCTACTTTCATCTGAACTACGAGGTCTTTGATCCATGTCAAGGCATGGTACGTAGGAAGCCTCTATGAGGTTCAAGCCAACCCGTCTTTCACGTCGGGTTTCACCCCCGTCCAGTATGACGTTGAACTACACCCCGGTCCAGTGGTAAGCCATTGCGACCCAACCCCCATCTGAACTACGAGGTCTTTGATCCATGTCAAGGCATGGTACGTAGGACGCCTTTATGAGGTTCAAGCCCACCATTAGTGGACCAAGGTCTGCTTTCATGTCAGTTTACCGACAAACCCTTTTGAACTACGAGGTCTTTGATCCATGTCAAGGCATGGTACATAGGAAGCCTCCACGAGGTTCAAGCCCACCCGTCGCTCATTCACGTCGGGTCCCATTCCAGTCCAGCGGTAAGCCGTTGTGACCACTTGAACTACGAGGTCTTTGATCCATGTCAAGGCATGGTATGTAGGAAGCCTCCACGAGTTTCAAGCCCACCCGTCGTTTATTCACGTCAGGGTTCATTATCGTCCCGCATGACATTAAACTGTATTATTTGAACTACGGGGACTTTGATCCATGTCAAGGCATGGTACGTAAGAATCCTCCCAGAGGTTCAAGCCCAACTCTCTTCAGACCAAGGTCCAGCTTCACGTCGGTTTACCGGCACCATCCTGAACTACGCGGACTTTGATTCCCTGCCACGGGGATACGCAGGAATTCTCTTCAAGGCTCAAGCCCAACTTCGCTGTCGCCCCCCTGCGATGGTCCCATTTCATTCTCAACCGTCTCTGCTAGACGTTAATCTTGCAACATACCCTGTGTTGAACATGGGAAGCTGAGGAAAACCTCAGATACGTGTCTATGACATGTAATTCCCTTCTCTCGATGTGGGATGCCTCGGGCTTCCACGCCCTCGAGAAGCCTTGTGATTGAGGATAACAGATAGACATGCCAGGTACCCCAGCATCCAGACACGCTACTGATGCCTCGAACGTGATTACTCCCCTGACCGAAGGTTGCTGCCCTGACTGGACCCTTTGGAATGTCCCGACAGAAGTAGTGTAATTAACCGGCGTCCATGTAAACATGACACTGGGAAGAGTTTCACAAACTACGTATTAAATCTATAAGGGAGACCCGGACTAGGTGACGAGTTCTGAGGAGGAATCCACAGGAGGAAGAACCGACATCCCATCATCCCGTTTCGATCAAGGAGCAGACGTACCTGAACAATGAACGAATGCCGCCCGCCTTTGGAAAGCGGGAATGCAGGGCAACAAAGCCTCGCGTCCCCCTCCCCCGTGGACGGATGCGCGCGCGCCCCGGCGAAAGTGTCGGAAACAGAAATGGTGAACCCGACGTGAAAGTCTTCTCCTCAGCATGGAGATTAGTAGCGTTCGAGACACCAGTAGATTGACGTGTCACCGGATTCAGATATCCGTTGCCTGGTCCCGCCAAGTAAATGGCGGGCCTGTCGTGGAACTCACCAGAAGTTGGGGTAGTAGAACGTGGGGCGCTCCGCTCCGCAGCGTGTTGGCGTGGATCCTTCACACAGACATGGAGGATGGAAGAACGTCGGGGCACTGGCTGTCAATCCTTTTCCTCTCAGTACTGATGAGTTGATACCTTCGTTTGCCAGGAACCAGGTTGTTATTTCAGAGATGCGGTCACCATCCGCTCCTCGCCCGCGCAGGGGCAGGGGCAACACCACTACGGCCACTCCACATGCCGCCACTACCGCCACGATGGCTTCCACGTCACGGGATGCGGGACGTCCACGCCCCCTTTCCCCATCAGAGGTCATCCAACGAAGGGTGATCAACAGCCTCGTGCGCAGGTATGAGGAACAAGGGGTCATCCCGACCAGGGATATGGCCCGTTTGGACCTGGAGGCTTCCAGGCCCCGCCATCAACGCCGCCCTAACAGGCCGCGCAGGGAGCCCCCGCTCCCCACCTCGACATTCAACCGTTTCGGGAGCCTATCCCCAGAACGCCTTGACGACTCTTCGCCTTACGCCGAAGAGGCAGGCGCGGTCCGGCTCAGCCCGCTCAGGGCCCCGACCCAGGACCCCCAGGCGAGAGCTCCCGTCCGGCCACGTCAGCGCCGCCGTCCGGCCCCGCAGGAAGAACAGGCAGACTATGTCCCTGCACCACCTGCACCGGCCCGCCTGACCCGACGTCAGCGCCGGGCCCGGGCTGAGGACGCTCGCCTAGCCGCGTCCACATCGACAGCTGTAGTGTCCCGAGCCACCGCCGACGTACATTATGAAGCCCCCGCCTAAATTGAGCATGGGCACCCCTTCGCCCAACCAAGATTGAGACCCCAGCCGCCCCATGGGCAGGCCGGGTTGACTCTCCGGGTTGCAGGTCCCAGTGATGATCGTCGCGAGCTAACCCGCGGTGATGCCACCCCGTACGGAGGTCCTCCCCGTACCACTACTCCACAGAGCGTGGGCCTTCCCTGCTCCGAGGTTCGTCGTGGAGGCATGCCTCGTGCTGCCCCCATCCTGCAGGAAGACCTGCCCCGGGGCAGTGATGCTCAGCGCGGAAACACTTCCCGCACCCGCTGTACAGGGTATGAAGTCCATTCTTCTGAAGGCACCGTCCATCCGGTCCTTCGACGTGGGGGCCCCCCCTACGTCCTCTCTGCGACTGGCGAAGATCCTTCTCGCCCCAGCAACTCAAGGAGTGAAGGTCAGCCTCGCTCCACTCGCATCGACCATGGAGGCCTTCCCCATGCTCTTGCCGGTTCCAACAGAGGCCCCGCCCACGTGGGTACTGTTCATGGAGGTCCTCCCCATGTACCCTTTGATATTTGCCCTGGTGCCCCCGGCACCCCGGCTGTCTCAAGTGGGGGCCCTCTCTGCCACGGCGCTAGTGCCGCCCCAGGGCTGCCTGATAGGGGTCAACCCTGTCCCAAAGAGCCACCCAGGGGCAGAAGAGCGGGTCGTCGCCGCCACAAGAAGAATCCTGGGAAGGCCAAGGGAGGGATCAAACCTGCCCGCTTCTCCGATTCGGAAGCGGAATGCGATTCAGCGATGGAACCTTCTCCCAGCTCCTCCGTATCAAGGACTGGGGCAGGAACCAGACGCGTCAGCCTCATTCTCCCGGAATTTGAGGTCCACCGGATTCCCGTCTCTCTCCGCAGGTACATCCAGGAGGAAGAAATCCTGGGAATTCCGCAGGTTTCGACCGCGCAGTCACCGCCACCGTCACCCAAAGCGCCCTCTACCTCTACTCGGGATCACGAGGAGCTGTTTTGGGGGTCAACGGTGCTAGAGCCACGACATGACCGGACACCGGTAACGGCAATTCCCGTACCCGAAGCAGTGGCTGTTAGCCCGTCCTATTGTGACATTGTGGTCAGGTCACCTCGCTCTTCAGAGGAGGGCCCAGAGTACGGTGGCCAGTCTGCTCGCTTGCCGTATTCTCCACCGCCAAGTTTTCTATCCCAGAGGTCCGCCTCGGTACCGCTACCGGTCCCTCATCCACCCCCGGTTGATGAGTGGGGAAATGTAGGGCCGAACCCCGAGGACGAACCCATGAGCTTCTGGAGTATTCTTGTAGCGGAATACTTCCCAGAGAAGTTTTGGCCCACAGCGGCACTGAATTTTCGCGTACCCGAGTCGCTTACCCCTGAAGAAGTGGGATGCTTTTGTCGGACCCTGTGGGCGACGCACTTCCGCCTCCGTTGGGAACGGGTAGTGTACCCCAGGAGTCAAGAGCACTTTGAGGAGATTGGCAAACAGTGCCGCCTAATGGATGCAGCGGCGCTCCTTGCGGCCCAGCACCCCGAGTCGCCCTGTCACCAGAGTGCCCTCCAACGAAAATGCGTCCAGAGTTTCAAGGCACTCCGCAAGATCGTCAGGGAAGCCACCCCCCATGTGCAAGTCCGTGGTTGGGGACGCTATGCCGCTCTACTCTTCGACCATATCCGACGACAGCCCGATTCGCTATGCGACATTGAGGATATGCCCTCAAGAGGGGTCACAGTACACATGGCAGACGTTGTGGATAAGGAAGATGAGCTTGAGTTCCTTGATGGGGACCTACCATCCGAGGGTGTACCGCCACTACTCGACCCATTAGGGAGAGTCACCCGTCAGCAAAGGAACCTGCTAGGCCTCCCCGTACCCACCGAGTCACTGTCACTCGGTCGAAGCACTGGAACGGGTAAGAAGCATGTCGGGATAGTCAAGCACTCCGACCCGTCCGCCTCTGTGCAGAAAACGGACGAAGACCCTGAGAAGGCCACGTTGCGCCAGCAGCTTGCTGAGCAGAAGAGGTTGGTCGACGAACTCTTGGCTGAACTCGCCGCAGAGCGACGACCCGACTATGGTAATCCCAGGCCGGGGCAGTAGGGGCAGGAACAATTTTCCCCCGGTGAGATGCCTCAGGGCAACCCTGATCATGCTACTGCCGCAGACAGGGCGGAAGCCGGAACGTACGGCAAGAGGGCGCGATACGTCTCGCCAAACCCCCCTGGGCGACGAGGTAATCTGAAGAACCCAATCCAGGTTCCCCCAGTCACCCAACAGGTCGTCCAACCAGTCAACCCGCGAGCAGCAGAAGCCGTCTACCGTGTTGAAGAACCTGGCAATGCGCTTGTGGTTAGGGACCCCCGTCAAGACAGGGATCCCCACCCGGAGGACCTTATTGCGGCACTCACAGCCCGCCTCGAGGCGTTGGAGACACGGCAGGTGGCGGTCCCACAGGATGGCAAGCCTTATCCCGCGTGGGTGGATGATATGCCCGCACCTCCGGGTTTTGGGAACCCCACTTTCTCACCATTTAACGGGACAGGGGACCCACCCCAGCACTTGGCTCATTTCTCTTCCAGGTGTGGCCCCATGCTGGGGACCCCGGCTCAGCAAGAAGCCGCTATGCTCCGGTGTTTTGTACAGACGTTGGAAGGTCCGACATTCGTCTGGTACAGCCAGCTCCCCATCGGATCAGTGACCGGTTGGGAGGATCTTCGCCGGCAGTTCTTGTACCAGTTCAGCTCCACCACGCGGAAGACCAGCATCGCGGACCTCTTTAAGTGCAAACAGAGGCCTGATGAGCGGGTTGCAGACTTCATCGCCCGGTGGAAAGGACTTACATATTCTCTCGATATTCCGCTGACTCAGGAGCAATTACTGACGATGTGTGTGGGGAACGTAAAGACAGAGCTGGTACCCTCCTTGATTACCCAGAACTACCCTGGGGGTTCAGAGATTTCTCGGATAAGGCCCAGCGCCCCGAGGAGGCCCTGCAACAGGCTAGTCAGGCACGTTTGCTGCCCCCTATGATCCCAGCCAGGAGGGCCGCCAGGGCTGAACCCGCCGCAGTGGCTCAAATAGAAGCCCTGAGGCAGCTGGAATTGTTACCGGTGGCACCACCCCCGCAACCCTGCAGAGGTCCTCCACCTCAAGCACAGGCTCCTGCCCAGCAGCGACCGCCTCAGAACCGACAGGTTCCCCCGCGCAACGCGCCGCCGCCACCTAGGCGAGACAACCAGGCGCCACCCCCTCGGCAGGCCCCTCCGGTCCCTCGACAGGACCAGCCCCCAGGGCTCCTTACCCGGAAAGAAAGTACCATACCTATTCGTTTAACAAAAATCAGGTCCCTGGTTCCTTCCGAAGTGCTCTAGAGCAAGGGATCGTGCGTCTGCCTGAGTGCAGGAGGCCGGCAGAGGCGCATCTCACTGATCACCCCAACTACAGCCCTTATCATCGGATCCTGGGGCACACCCTCAAGTGATGCTATGTGTTTAAAGACTGGCTTCAGGACCAGGTCAACAACAACATAGTCTAGTTGGGCCCAGCGCCAGCGCAGGTGGCAGGCATCTTCGCGGGATCGGAAATCGGCAGTGACAGCGAGGGTGAGTGGCAGCAGGTCCCTAGCCGCGGGTCCCAGAAATACGACAACTGGATGGCTCGAAAAACTATCGTCCGTGCCCAGGGTATCATCCGGGCACGCCTGAAGCAGTCGGATCCTTCAGAAGAAGTAGTTGGCGCCTCAACATTGTCTTCACAGTCGACCTCTTCCCAAAAAGGCAAGCAGCGGCGACGCAAGAAGAAGCAACGTTCACCGCCAGTGCCGTCGTCATCCCGCACTCTCGGCGACTTTATGCCTCCCGAAATGGGCATTCCCCCCAGAATCCGCCCAGCGGTGGATGACTCTTCGAGTGACAGTCAAGGGTACGCTTCAGGTAACACCGTGGAGCTGGTAAAGCCCTATATGACCCCCGACGAGGGGGAACCCCAGGCAGACCGCCCCAACGTTTCCAGCCGACGTCAACGTCAGCGGAATCGCAATCGCGCCGGTCACCGAGGTATGTCAGCAGGCACTTGTGACCAAGCCGTGCACGCTACCGAGACCAGGCAGCAGGCTCAGCGCAGATCTCAGCACGCGCAGACCCATCCAGCACCCTTGGCTCTACCTCCACCGCCGTTCGTGTTGCTGGATCAGGGAGAGCCGCCTCGTTCGTATCACAGCCAGTCTCGCCCGGCGACGGGCCAGCCCCCGCTGTTCGATCTTAGCCCGGCGACTACTCTCCAGGCTTCTACTAGCAGGCAGTAGGATGTACCCAGTGCTAGCCGACCGCCAGTTCAACCGGCAAGACCCGCTATGCCTCCAAATGCCGAAAAACCCCCTGTAAGCAGAGGTTCGCGTTTGGCACGCAAGTATGATGTCCTAAAGCACCTAGCCGGAATTCCGGCGAGGCTTTCCATCCTTGAGGCCCTGCGCTTGTCATCCGAGATGCGCGAGGCACTTGCCGAGGCCCTAAGGAGCCCCCTCCAGTTCGAGACGGAAGTGGCAGCCGCGGAGGCCTTCCATACCGAGACGATTGAAAACACCGAATGTCAGGCGGATATCTCGTTCTCTGGTGAAGATGAAGACCCTCCTATACAGGGGCACATTCGCCCACTGTATATAACTGGCCACTTTAACGGTGTGGAAGTCCGTCGCTGCCTCGTTGACACGGGTTCTGGAATCAATCTAATTCCGACCCGGACGCTGCGAAAGCTGGGTTTGTCCGAAGGTGATTTGACTCCCTCTGACCTCAGGATTCAGGGGTACGACAGGACAGAGCAAACCCCGGTCGGCAAGATCCCTCTGAAGACCCAGTTCGGTGGCTTAATTTCCAGCACCGAGTTCATGGTTGTTTCTCAGGACACCGCCTACAACGCACTGATGGGCAGGCCATGGCTCCATCTGCATGCAGCGGTTCCCTCGTCTTATCACCAGTGCCTTAAGTACTCGCTCAACGGTCGAGTAGGCGTGCTCCAAGGAGACGCATCCCCTTTCGCTTCTTGTGAGGCCCGCTATCTGGATGCGGGTTATTACAAAAGTAAGGACAAGAAGATCCTGGTCAGCGAGGATGATCCCGCCCCAATCACAAGTGATCCCTGGGCGAGCATGGACGACGCCTACATCCTCCCGATCCACCGGTTGGAGGCCACGACCCCCGACATGGGACAATGTTTCGTTGTTTCGGGTACGCAAGGAAGGCGTGTTCCCGCGTCCAAGCGACGGCGGAAAATCACCTCGTACTCCTACATCAACCAGGCTCGGGTCATCCCGGAATCTCCTACCCCTATACGGTACCGGGACGTCAAGCTCATGACAACGGCGGTGCGCCATACGTGTCTATTTCGCCGGGCTGGAATCAACCGACTCTGGCCGACACGTCACCACTGCTTTGATATCATCAAGCGTGGCCCCTTAGGCCGAAGGCCGGATGGGATAGGGTCAAATGCATTCATTGCTATGGTCTCCACGACGAGTGAGTCTCCTGATGTGATGACCGCTGCTGCCCAAGCCGGCACCAGCTACCCCTCGGGTTTTGAGAGCCCAGAAGTACCTTCCGTCACGGGAAATCCCCCCACGGCTGGGGAGGAAGATTTGGAGGATGCTCCCCCAGCCTTTGAAGAAGGCGTTTCTACCACGGTCGATGAGGTGGTACAGGTGAACCTTGGTAGCGAGGCAGATCCAAGACCCACATTAATCAGTGTGGCCATGTCCCTCGAGGAGTGGCAGCAGTATGTAGACTTCCTCAAACAGCACCGCGATGTGTTTTCCTGGAGTTACGATGAGATGCCAGGGCTGGATCCCCAAGTGGCCGTCCACCGTCTGGGCCTCCCAGTAAAACATCGTGGGTTTAAGCAGCCTCCCAGGAAAATGCACCCTTCCCATGGAGCTATGGTTGAGGCCGAAGTTGATAAGCTAATCAAGGCCAACTTCGTCAAAGAGGTCCAGTACCCCAAATGGCTCGCCAACATTGTACCAGTCAGGAAGAAGAATGGGCAGATTAGAGTCTGCATCGACTTCCGCGATCTCAATCGCCACTGCCCAAAGGATGACTTCCCACTCCCGGTGACGGAGCTGTTGATTGACGCCACGGCCGGGTTCCAAGCCCTCTCTTTCATGGATGGGTATTCTGGGTATAACCAGATCCGGATGGCCCCCGAAGATGAGGAGTCCACTGCCTTCAGGGCTCCCCAGGGTACCTTTTTCTACCGGGTAATGCCATTCGGTTTGAAAAATGCAGGTGCCACTTATCAGAGGGCCATGCATCGCATATTCAAACCGATCCTCGGGACATTGCTGGAGTGCTACGTGGATGACCTTGTAGTCAAATCATATCAGCGCCAGGACCATCCCAAAGACCTTGAGAAAGTGTTCGGTTTCCTCCGTTCCCGTCACCTAAAGATGAACCCACTAAAGTGTGCCTTCGGAGTCACCTCCGGGAAGTTTATGGGCTTTGTTGTCAGATACCGAGGTATCGAGATCGACCCGGAGAAGATCAAAGCCATCGGCAAAATGCCTCCCCCGAGCAACATTCGGGAGCTTCGAGGCCTGCAAGGCCACTTAGTTTATATACGCCGATTCATTGCGAACTTGGCCGGCAAGTGTAAGCCCTTTTCTCGGCTCATGAAGAAAGGCGCTGCCTACGAATGGGATGAGGAGTGTCAGATCGCCTTCGAGGAAATCAAGCAGTATCTGCTCCAACCTCCGGTCTTGATGCCACCCGTCTCTGGAAAGCCGCTGGTCCTTTACGTGACCGCCCTGGAGAGATCCCTCGGCGCGCTGCTCGCCCAGAAGAATAACGAGGGCACTGAAAACAGTCTCTACTATCTCAGTCGCATGCTTCTTGATACGGAGGTCAGATATTCCCTTATCGAAAAGAGCTGCCTTGCGCTCGTCTTCGTCGTGCAGAAGTTGCGACACTACCTGCAACACCACGAGGTGCAATTGATCTCTCGGGTGGATCCGCTGAAGTACATCCTGAACCGCCCCATGCTGACTGGCCGGCTAGCACGGTGGGCGGTGATTCTCCAGCAGTTTGACATCAGGTTTGTGCCTCAGAAGGCCGTTAAGGGACAGGCATTGACAGACTTTTTAGATGCCCATCCAACCTCCGCGGATCAATCCCTGGACCTGGATTTTCCCGACGAGACGATCCTCTCGGTCGATCAAACTGTCCCGTGTTGGCAAATGCATTTCGACGGCGCCTCCCGGAGCCCCACTGGTAGAAGGCTCAACGACCCAAAGCTCAACAGAGTGGGTCTGGGTATTGTTTTCATTACCCCGACGCAAGACGTCCTGTCGTACTCCTTCCTGTTGTCAGAAGGTTGTACGAACAATGAGGCAGAGTACCAAGCTCTCATCACCGGCCTCGAGCTGGCCCTTGAGATCCATGTACCCCATCTACATGTGAAGGGAGATTCTGAGCTGGTAATCAAACAGGTTAATGGCGACTACGTCATCAGGAAGCCAGAGCTTGCACCGTTGCTGGAGTACACCCTCCTCCTAATGGCCCAGTTCTCTTCTCGGCCAGAGGTTACCCATGTCCCGCGGTCGCAGAACGGCCAAGCGGACGCCCTAGCTGGCTTCGCCGCATCGCTCGCAGAACCCGAGCAAGATGATTTGGTCATACACGTGTCCCAACGTAGAGTCATTGCTCCCGTCACACAATAGGACCATGATAGCCTACGGGTAAGTCATCTCACCGCCGGACCCTCCGTATCGGGAGTCCCGGGTTCGTCAGACGCAGTGGTTGAAACGACCCCCGATTGGAGATCACCTTTTGTCGAGTATCTCCAAAATGTTCAGCACCCGGACAACCGGGCCGAGCGCGAGCGAATCCGACGCCGCGCACTTCAATTTACCCTCCAGAGCGGCCCCAGTCTTGAGCAGACCCTCTATAAATGGAGTTTTGATGGTGTCCTCCTCCGTTGCATCCAAGGAGTAGAGATACCTCAAGTTATGCAAGAGGTTCACGCCGGTTCCTGTGGCGCCCATCAAGCTGGGCCGAAGCTGTCCCATCAAATTCGGAGGCTAGGGTACTTCTGGCCCTCCATGATCCACGATTGTATTGGATACGCCAAGAGATGCCACGCGTGCCAAGTGCATGCCAACTTCTTGCATCGGCCGCCAGAACCCCTACACCCCACCAAGTACTCTTGGCCATTCGCGGTATGGGGACTCGATGTAGTGGGACCGTATCCGCCGGCAACGGCCCGCCAGTGTAGGTTCATCCTGACTGCTACATATTTCTTCTCCAAGTGGGCAGAAGCAGTTCCGCTCAATGAGGTCAAGGCCCGTTCCGTCGTTGACTTTGTGAGCTCCAACATCATCCACCGGTTTGGGGTCCCTCACGCCGTCCTCACTGACAATGGTACCAACTTCCGAGCAGCTGAATTGAAGAAATTGTACGCTAAGTACGACATCCGGTCAAACCATACCTCCCGCTACCACGCACAGGCGAATAGAAAGATCGATGCATTCAACAAGACCCTCTCTAACATTCTGCAGAAGATGGTTGGTCAGAACAAGAAGAGTTGGCCGGACAAACTCCCCAACGCCCTTTGGGCTTACCGGACGACGACTCGCAACTCTACCCAGGTGACCCCATATTCCCTGGTGTATGGAGCTGAGGACGTCCTACCCATTGAGATCCAGCTTCCGTCGCTATGCACGGCAGTTTATGATCACCAGACATCGGATGAGGTAGCCGAGATCCATCTAGCTGAGTTAGAGGCACTGGACGAGAACCGGCTTCGTGCCCTGCACAATCTGGAAAGGCATCAGGACAAGATGGCAAGAGCTTTTGACAAGAAGGTCCGTCTCCGCTCTTTTCTACAGGGTGACCTGGTGCTGGCCCTGCGAGCGCCAATGATTCCCGGAAGGAAACCGCCCAAGTTAGAACCCAAATGGGAAGGGCCTTATATCATCCATAAGGTTTACTCCAATGGAGCATATTCCTTGGTGACCACAGATGGAGAGCGTGTAACCCCTCCCACCAATGCCAGATTCCTCAAGCGATACTTTGCCTAGGGCATAAGTGGTCATGCATGACCCTAAACTGCGAGAGGGTCCTGCACGACATTAAACTGCATTGGTCCTGCATGACCCTAAACTGCGAGAGGGTCCTGCACGACATTAAACTGCATTGGTCCTGCACGACCCTAAACTACGACTTGGTCCCGCATGACCTTAAACTGTATCTCCGTCCTCACTGCAAGACGTTAAACTGCAAGTCAGTCAGTTCTTCCTGACCGAGGCTCAGCCTCAGGCCCCTCGGCCTCTTTGGGCCCCTGGCCCCGTCTCCACCGAGGTCTGGCCCCAGGCCCCCCTCGTTTCTCTCCGACTTACCCTCTTACGGGATCGTACGGTACAGTGTAGGACTACGTTCTCACGTTGGGATCATGTACCATGCCGCACACATCCCCGAACGAGATGCCCCTCGTCCCGCATGACGTTAAACTGCATGTCAAGAACTACGTACGGCTTGATTCCCATCTTCATGGGATACGTAGGAACGCTCGGACGCCTTGTCTCGAGCCCATCCCAAAGCTTCTCTCTTCCACTATTCCCCCTGGGAATGGTCTCCTTGGAGGATCTTTGTGTAGCAGGGTGTCGGCCTTCTGGGCCCCGCTCATGCAACCCCACTCATGCAAAGATTGTAAAGGTCGCACCATGCGCCCACTCCCGTTCTTCTACCCTCCCACGTCCTCACCACATGACGCTAAACTGCATGGCCTTCAAGAACTACGTATGGATTTATTCTCATCCTTATGAGATACGTAGGAACGCCCAGATATTTCGTCCGTTGGCCCTGCCCAAAAGCCAAAATCTTCCCATCGGGTCAAGACACGGCAGGGTGCACACTTTTGCCCCGACCCACGTCGAGCAAGCCTCGACCCGGCTCCACATTCCCCCCTGGAGGTGTTTGCCCCTTTCATGGATGGATTCACACCCGGAGGGGCCCCCAAGAACGGCCTGGATACAAAGCCCAAGGGCTCTCCTACCGATGCGGGCCAACGCCCCCGAGGGTTTCTCAAGCAACAAATCGAAACAAGTCCCGCGTTGCGAATTTGGTCAGCGGTCGACGCTCATTTTTTGCCCCCATGCGGGTCACCATAGGAACGCTGTGTTTCGAATATGGTATCCTGAGGTGACAAACTTCCCCAGGTGGTGCCAGTGATCGGGCCCACAGCCCAGGATTCCTCACCCGGAGCGTACGGCGTGGTGTAGGACTACGTCCTCATTCACGTCGGGATCATGTACCATGTCGTACGACTCCACTTCCGAGGCTCAGCCCCAGGCCCCTCGGCCTTTCCAGGCCGCGGCCCAGGACCTATCTTATAGGATTGTACGGCATGGCGTAGGGCTATGTCCTCACGTCGGTTTTTCGCCATACTGTACACCTT
Source organism: Viscum album (assembly GCA_963277665.1). NCBI lineage: Eukaryota > Viridiplantae > Streptophyta > Magnoliopsida > Santalales > Viscaceae > Viscum > Viscum album. The sequence continues at coordinate 1,368,395,796 of OY728119.1, forward strand.
GCTTAGGGATATGTTATTCCCCTCCTCGTCCGGTGTGACGTTAAACTACATTTCAAGAACTACGTGTGGCTTGATTCCCATCCTGATGGGATACGTAGGACCACCTGGATGTCCAAGATCCGGGTCCAGCCCCATTCCTCGGGAATCCTCATCCCATCTTGGCCCCCTGGCCTATCCTTCCTCCATGAGGGGATCATATGGTGCGGTGTGGGATTATGTCCTCATTCACGACGGTCTCGTGATGGCCACGCCATGCTCCCACCCCCTGCTGATTTGTTTCGTCGATCCCTCTTTTTCGGCGGTTCTCCAATGTGCTTAAAGAGTACTCTGGTTCATTACCTGGAATGCCAAGCTTTACTCGGATACGTCCGCACCCGCTTTCCAGGCTTTGCGTATCCCTGCATCAGGGCTTTCACCATCTTTCACACCCGGAGGGACTCCCAAGAATGGCCTGGATACAAAGCCCAAGGGCTCTCCTACCGATACAGGCCAACGCCCCCCAGGGTTTCGGACGACAAATCGATAAAATCCCGCGTTGCGAATATGGTCAGTGGTCGATGCTCGTTTGTTGTTCCCACCTCAGGCTAACGCGATACAGACGCTGTGTTTCCTTCATGGATAACAGTTTTCCTCTATCTCCACGCCAACCCGTTAAGCCCAAACGCCGGGTACACAATTCACACCCTTCATCACTTCATCGTGTCCAAGTAGAGTCTCGAGATTCTTTGTACTGTTCCTCCATGCACGTCAGCGCATTGGGAGAATAAGCTACATCAAAGGTGTCTTTCGAAACTCTCTGCTGACTCCCCTTAAATGGATGCCCCAAGTATTGCAATGAGGATCCCCCCCTTGTTTCCCACACCGAGTTTATCTCACGTGGGCTTAGGGATTGGGCTGACATCTGTGCTTACTTGGGAGTTGTCACCATCCACGGTCCGAGCTCTAAGACCGTAAACTAAGACTCTCATCTGGAACTACGTTCAAGACCCCTTGTCTTTGGACCCATCTTGAGTTCAGCGAATTTACCTCTCTAATCCTGCCTTCAGGACCCCGATCACAGGACTGTTTGGCGCAGTGTAGGATTACATCCTCATTCACGTCGGGTACGCAATAGCGGCACCACACACGCCCCCATTCTGAGGTTCAGTCCTCCTATCCCCTGTCCTGCATGAAATTAAAAGGCGCCCTTTCAGAACTACGTGTGGCTTGATTCCCATCCTAATGGGATACGTAGGACCACCTGAATGTCTAAGATTCGGGTCCAGCCCCACCTCGGGGAGATCTCCTGATTTCCCGGTCACCTAGGCCACTTGGTCCATCCCTCTCCAGCGGGGGGTGCGTAGGTATGATACAAGGTTGAGGGCATCATACCCCCCTTACCCTGGGAATCTTCCATCTCTCGATCACCCTCACGGTTGAGTCCCTTGGCTCCCTGTAGTGGTTCACCCATGTATTGAGAGTACTCTGGTCTAGGACCAAGAGTGTCAGATTCAACTTGGTCAAGTTCCTTCCACTTGTCAAGCTTCGTGTTCCCCTCTATTCGGACTTCCATCATCTTTCACACCCGGAGGGACCCCCAAGAACGGCCTGGATACTACGCCCAAGGGCTCTCCTACCGATACGGGCCAATGCCCTCCAGGGTTACGGACGACAAATCGATAAAATCCCGCGTTGCGAATGTGGTCAGCGGTCGATGCTCGTTTTGATTAGTCCTCATTTCAGGCTAACGCGACAGGATGCTGTGTTGCGAATATGGTCAGCAGTAATCCTTTGTCGTCACGCCAGCTCCTTCAGTCCAGGAATGTTGGTTGCATGATTCACATCATTTTCCACCCCATCATGTCCAGGTGGAATCTCGACACTTTTGGCATTATCCCTCAGTGCGCCTCTGCACGCTAGGGGAACAAAGTTGCAATCTGGCGCCCTTTGGGGCTCCCATGGTCCGAGCTCTAAGACCATAAACTAAGATCCATTCGGGACTGCGTTTCACTTGATTCCCATCCTCATGGGATACGTAGGACCGCCCAGACGCCCTGTCTCCGGGTACAACCCATTCAGGAAGCCAGTCTCTCTCCCTGTTTTACCTCCGGATGGCGTACAAGTTGATGTGGGATCATGTCTCTGTCAAATGTGTTTTATAAACACTGCGCGCATTTCCCGCCTAGCATCGTCTCTGCTACGTCTGCACTGCATGACGATAAAATGCATGATTGGTCCTATCATACGACCCTAAACTGTGACATTATCGTCCTGGCCGCACGACGAAAAATGGCACCGCATTGTGGTGACCTCGCTATAGAGGACATCACGTTGGGTACTGGCCACGCGCCATGCCATTTGTCAATGCCCATCACGGCTTGATTCTTGTGGCGACATCACGACCTACAGTTCTAGGCCTGTCGCTTCACAAAAAAAAAACCATTCACCTCAAAGAACAAACAAGATACATCAAATTCCGCTTCTTTTAGTGCAAGGGCCACGTCCGCACTTCCCCTTCCCCCTGGCACTGGTACCTTACCCTGCCACCTTCGAGAACTACGTATGGCTTGATTCTCATCCTCATGAGATACGTAGGAGCGCCCGGGTACTTCTTCGCGGGTCCAGCCTAACCCTGGTGTTTGGTCCCTCGACTCGAGCTCATTCACGTCAGGTTGTGATGTCATGCGTCCCCTGATCCCTTTTTCCAATCCATGGTCCTAATTCTATGACCATAAACTATGATTTCCCCAAGGGAAAGGAATCTGCTCCCTCTCTCTAATACGTTTCGTTGATGTATTCAGACGTGTTTTGACAAAAAGCCCGAAGCATGGGATTTTCACGGGGACATTCCCCTCATCCCATGAACAAGCTTCGTGAGCTCACTATTTGGATCCTCATCCTCTTCCACATCCAAAAGGACCCTCGGACGACGTGGATACTAAGCTTAAGGGCTCTCCATGAATGCTGGACCTAAGGGCCCTACAATCGTTTTGGGCCAACGTCCCTGCGGATATTCGACAACATTTGTGACACGGTCCCGTGTTTCGAACATGGTCAACGGTCGACCCTCATTTGTTTGTCCCCATTTCAGGCTAACGCGATAGGATGCTGTGTTGCGAATATGGGCAGCAGTAGTCCTCCATCTCCATGCCGCCACCATCGTGATCCGAATCTCGAGCGTCATGATTCACACATTTCCACTCCCTCATGTTCAAGTGGAACTCCACCATACTCGGCTCTTTCTCTTCGCGCATCTAGATGCGCTGAATGATCGTGTTAGTGTCATTGGGCCGGTAGTCACCGAGCATCCCTTTGCCCCAACCTGCCCCTGTCTGCGTCGGGAAATTCCCACCACTACTACTTGTTTCCCACACCGAGCACGACTCACGTGGGCTTAGTAGTTTTGGCCAGATGTGTACCAACACGGTTAGGCTGCTCCTCGTCCAGTACGACGTTAAACTGCGCTTCCATAACTACGTGCGGCTTGATTCCCATCATCACGTGGGATACGTAGAGACGCCCAGGCATTTCGCCTAGGGTTCAGCCCCAGGAATCACAAAATCCTGTTCCTCCCCATTTCCAGCCTTCTGGCCTGACCCCTCGGGGAGAACTATGTAGCTACAATTTTACCCTGAACAAGTTCAGGATGCCCCAAGATCCCATTGGGAAGCGATAGATCCCCTCGCCAGAGAGGCCCTGTCCCAAGAAGGAATGATCCGTGATCAGGTCGATGCGCTCATCTGGCGTACTCCCTCCACGGTGGTGCAACTACCGAGGTGTTGGATTCTGTTTGAACAAGCCACCACTCCATGTTCCACGCTTTGCGTGTCCCTTATTCGGACTCTCGTCCTCTTTCATGTCTGGAAGGACCCCCCAACAGTATGGATGTCTGACCTATGGTCCACCAACTGTCCTGGGCCAATGCCCTCGAAGATTGATCGACAACATTTGTGACACGGTCCCGTGTTTCGAATATGGTCAACGGTCGACCCTCATTTGTTGTCCCCATTTTAGGCTAACGCAGTAAGGATACCGTTTGTCCGCCACGGTTAGCGGTTGTCCTTTATTGCCACGCCATCCCCACAGTGTTCCGAATTTGGGCATCGTGATTCACACTTCCCATTTTCACCTGTTTGAACCGGTTTCAGCGCCCCTGGTGTTGCCCCGATCGTGCATAAGAGCACGTTGGAGAAACGGTGATTCGGCTATCCTGGAAGTTCATCCTCCGATCAAGCCTTCCCCATCTTTCGGGAATCTGGACTGGTTTGAGGGAATTGTCATCAAACGTCCCGCAAACATTGCAGGGATGCAACAAGGCAATTCAACAGTGGAAATCGTGTGTACTACGGAACTCAAAACAAAGGAGAAAGAAAGAGTTGGAGCACAAAAGTGTTAATAAAATCTTCTTTCGAGTTCGCTACAATACTCGGGGGTTGACTTCCCCCATGGACGGGTTGACTCCGTCAAAAGAGCGTTGCAGCTCCGCCACCCGTTGACTTGCGGCGTCCAGAGCCTGTTGCCGCTGATTTAACTCCCGCTCCTCTTCAGCAGCGGCGGGGCGTAATCCGTCAACCCTGGCCCGGGCCCTTTCCACCTCGGCCTGGACGACATCCATCCTTCCAGAGGTCTGCTCCATATGCTCCTCAGCCTTTGCCAGCTGGGCCTTCAATCGTAAGACCAGCTCAGACTGCGCATCGAGAGTGGCTGAAAGCTCGTTGGCCCGGATCTGCATCTGTTGGACCTCGCCTTCAGCCTCCTGGAGCTTCCTGATGCTGGTCGCCTTCCTCCGCTGCCATCCCACGCTCAGCCCACGATCATGCTCCTGGATCTTCTCAGCCATGAGGTCTCGGATGAGCACGTGAGGGCGTTGGGCATCCACTCCCCCGGCACACAGTTCGCGCAATCGCGAGACGAAGCCACGAAGTCTGGCCAAGGCAGACAGAGGTTCGCTTGGCGCGGACGCGGAGTCGGAGACTCGCGGTTCGCCGCGAAGCTCGATTCGCGTAGTGCTGTCGCGGAGTACGCGGAGCTTCGCCAAATCGAGAGCACACAAAAAGACAAGACACGTGAAGAAAAAAGTGGGCGGACCCCCTATTTATAGGCGATGACCCCGGAGCATCGCGGCGCGCCTCACCCGCGCGAAGTATCGCGGCGCGTCCGGATCCGCGGCCCCGGCGAGCATCGTGGTCCCCCTTCGCGATGAGGCATCGCGAACCACCGACAGTTTTTGGCGATTGTCCCTCTGACTTCGACCCTTCTCCATCCGCGGCTCCAAGTCTGAGGGGGGGCATTTGTTGGCCCCAAAAATATGGCCCGAAAGGAAGGAACGAAAAAGACAGCCGGCGCGCTGCCTCGCGAAGCACAGCCGCGGAGCCCGTCCGCGGAGCCCCGCCGCGAAGCGCCCCGACCTTGGCGGCCCCACGAAGCTCCGGAGGTGGTAATCCTCCGCGAACCGGTTTGACGTTCGCGAGCCGCCACGAAGCTCCGGAGGCGGTAATCCTCCGCGAACCGGTTTGACGTTCGCGAGCCGCCGCGAAGCCCTGCAGGCGGCGCGCGAGCCCTGCATCGCGGCGCCCCTTCCCTATAAATACTCGACTCCCCCTGAGTCCCGAGGACGGACAATCCGACCTTTCGGCTTCTCCTCTCCCGAATCGCGAAGCAAGCTTTGCCCCGGGAATCATGAGCTCCGCGAGGTGTTTCTACTTCGCGAGACGACTCTGATTTGTTTCGTTCTGAGCCCCTCTTTTGAGAGGGATGCCCTTCGCGAAGCCCAAGGGCGTTCGCAAAGGAAGGGGATTCCCAAGGGAACCCGGGCAGCCGCGGAGCACTCGTGCTTCGCAAAACACCCAACCCATGCTAGTAATCCCTATGCCAAGGCAGGATAACTATGCATCGCGAAGCACATTGGTTGGCAGGACCCTGCTTCGCGAACCACTCCTTCTTCGCGAGGCAGTGCTCCGCGAACACTGTTCCACTTCGCGAAGCACCACCCACTTCCACCTATGCCCCATGCTAAGGCCATGGCACCCCACTTCGCAAAGCACACTCCTCTGCTTAGCGATTCCTCCTTCCGTGCGACCCTCCAGGTTTGCACGATGTGATTTCAAAGTCCCATGGACAACACCTCCCGTAGCGTTGCTTCGCCCAATGCTTCTTCGGATAGGCACGCTAATGGCTATTGCTTCTTCGCATAGCCACGCTAACGTGGACCCCTCGATGGTTCCCCCCTCGACCCCCCTTTACCATGGCCTTACTGGTACCTTCCCTTCCCCAAGGACCAGAGGGTACCGGTTATGTAAGCCCTAGGGGTGTGAAGTGAACCCACCTCGTCCGAGCTACAGGACGTTAAACTGCCACGCACCACGTCCTCAACACATGACGTTAAATTGTGACCCAACCTCGTCTCCCTCACGAAGGGTCCCCCTAGCTCGAGCTTTCATTACACCGCTCGTCTCTACGGGAATGGAACTCTTCTGCACATGGAATGAGATCCTCCTTGTCGGAGTGGTGTATGTTCGCAGGGGAAGGGTCGCCTCAGAGCGTAAATCCCTAACCTTTGGTACGGATGATTGCACCCGTGCATCTCGGTACTCCCCAACTACCAAGGTCAGTGGGGAATGTGATAGGGAACGAGGCACCTCCCATTGTTGGACCAAGGTCCATCTTTCCCGCGCTTTGTCGCGCCATGGGCCTCCATCCTGGAGTAAGTCCCAACACCATGGGCCGCTCAACGCGTAAGCCCCTCTTCGCTTCTCACGGACGCACCCTTCGCGACGTGATCGTCAGGTCCTTGCAACCTCTTGTTTCTCACACCGAGCATGACTCACGTGGGCTTAGAGTGAGCACCGACCCTGACAAACTTTCATCTGAACTACGAGGTCTTTGATCCATGTCAAGGCATGGTACGTAGGACGCCTTTATGAGGTTCAAGCCCACCATCAGTGGACCAAGGTCTACTTTCATCTGAACTTCGAGGTCTTTGATCCATGTCAAGGCATGGTACGTAGGACGCCTTTATGAGGTTCAAGCCCACCATCAGTGGACCAAGGTCTACTTTCATCTGAACTACGAGGTCTTTGATCCATGTCATGGCATGGTACGTAGGAAGCCTCTATGAGGTTCAAGCCCACCCTTCTTTCACGTCGGGTTTCACCCCCGTCCATTATGACGTTAAACTACACCTCGGTCCAGTGGTAAGCCATTGCGACCCAACCCCCATCTGAACTACGAGGTCTTTGATCCATCTCAAGGCATGGTACGTAGGACGCCTTTATGAGATTCAAGCCCACCATTAGTGGACCAAGGTCTGCTTTCACGTCGGTTTACCGACAAACCCTTTTGAACTACGAGGTCTTTGATCCATGTCAAGGCATGGTACGTAGGAAGCCTCCACGAGGTTCAAGCCCACCCATCGCTCATTCACGTCGGGTCCCATTCCAGTCCAGCGGTAAGCCGTTGTGACCACTTGAACTACGAGGTCTTTGATCCATGTCAAGGCATGGTACGTAGGAAGCCTCCACGAGGTTCAAGCCCACCCGTCGTTTATTCACGTCAGGGTTCATTATCATCCCGCATGACATTAAACTATATTATTTGAACTACGGGGACTTTGATCCATGTCAAGGCATGGTATGTAGGAATCCTCCCAGAGGTTCAAGCCCAACTATCTTCGGACCAAGGTCCAGCTTCACGTCGGTTTACCGGCACCATCCTGAACTACGCGGACTTTGATTCCCTGCCACGGGGATACGTAGGAAGTCTCTTCGAGGCTCAAGCCCAACTTCACTGTCGCCCCCCTGTGATGGTCCCATTTCATTCTCAACCGTCTCTGCTAGACGTTAATCTTGCAACATACCCTGTGTTGAACATGGGAAGCTGAGGAAAACCTCAGATACGTGTCTATGACATGTAATTCCCTGCGCTCGATGTGGGATGCCTCGGGCTTCCACGCCCTCGAGAAGCCTTGTGATTGAGGATAACAGACAGACATGCCAGGTACCCCAGCATCCAGACACGCTACTGATGCCTCGAACGTGATTACTCCCCTGACCGAAGGTTGCTGCCCTGACTGGACCCTTTGGAATGTCCCGACAGAAGAAGTGTAATTAACCGGCGTCCATGGAAACATGACACTGGGAAGAGTTTCACGAACTACGTATTAAATCTATAAGGGAGACCCGGACTAGGTGACGAGTTCTGAGGAGGAATCCATAGGAGGAAGAACCGACATCCCATCATCCCGTTTCGATCAAGGAGCAGACGTACCTGAACAAGGAACGAATGCCGCCCGCCTTTGGAAAGCGGGAATGTGGGGCAACAAAGCCGCGCGTCCCCCTCCCCCGCGGACGGATGCGCGCGCGCCCCGGCGAAAGCGTCGGAAACAACCTTGAAAAGGTTTCCTTTTCCCAAAACCCCATTAATATTGAATGTATTTATATTTTTTACTCATATCTTAGTGTATAATTTAGTTATCAAGACTTCCATGCATTCCAACCATGCTTCTAAAAACATACAATCATCCTAATTTCCTTATGAGTAAAATAATTATGCTAACATGAAATCCCTATCTCAAATGAATGATAAGTATCTTATCAAAGGTCACTTTTTCCTAGATTAACTAACCTTTATAAGAATTATTATTGATAACTATCCAATTATTATTTCACCTGGATGAATCATTTTTCCACATTATCCGAATCATCCCAAGACTAGGCTGAATATGATATTACCTTGCAACCCCAAATCAATATCCCTATATTTAAACATCTGAGAATAAATACATATTGAATCAAACCCAAGTCAAGTACCAAATCCCTTAAAAATCCTGTAAAAATAAAAAACACAAATCATCCTAGACATATCATAAGTCCTCACCCCTATCATAGAACTAACCTTCAGTGATAATAACACACTGACCATAGGTTTCACCAGATGGCCTGGTCTATGGGTACGATTCATGGATCACAAACTTGGTCATTATATCTAGTAAAACCTATAATACAACTTGAAATACATTTAACTTTTATATACAAATCAAAATCAGTCACCCCCATCAATATAAAATAATACCACAAGGATAGTCACACTTATATACATCGCATATCTAGTATATTATGAAGTAAAACTCTTAGATCTTGGCCAACTAAGATATCAATGATCAACCTCTTAACTCATTATCAAGTGATCATTGGTGATGTTTAATCCAACTAACATAACCCTAATCTATAATTTACCCTAGTCTATTAATTAACTTTACACCAATTAATCATTTAATTCCAAATTAATTACTAACCAATAAAATTTAATTAATCGAAGACTGTTCTCATTTTCATTTAAAAACATTATCGTATCATCATAAAAATAATGCATCAACATTGTATCCACACAAATAATTTTCTCATTATGAAATTTTATATGGTTCATGAATAATCACGAGTATGTCAAGCAGTAGACATAGAGAAAACTCACGTTGGGGCCGAGGTCGGAGTGAGAAAGCTCGTCGGGAGAAGGGGGTCGCGGGTTGCCGGTCGCATGCACCGCCGGAGGAGGTCGCGGGGTCACCGGAGGAGGTCACGGGGTCGCCGGAGGAGGTCGCGGGATCGCCAGGGGGTCACGGGGGCTGCGGGCGAGGGTTGCAGGGAAACGGGGGTCGGGGTAGGGAAGGGTCGGGGTTTTTTGAAAAAAACAAAGGCTTAGCGGTGGTTTATTAAAAACTGCCGCGAAACGTATTTCGGAAAACGTTTAGCGGCGGTTTTGTGAACCGCCGCCACAAAACCGCCGCTAAACACTGTTTATTTTGTAGTGATAATTCCACTAGAATTTGGAACTATTCATGATGAAAATCCTTCATGGGTTCAATATATTCCCCTTTGTGGGTGAAAGGGTACATAACCATTAAAGGACCCACTAGAGACATTCCCCATGGAATACAGTAAGAGAAATACCTTCACAATCCTCCATGAGTCTTATATACTATCATTATGTGTGTCTAGTTTTCTATGATCAAAGACCATGTATTTATGTTAGTGGTGAAGACATTTTTCATTACAAAAAAAATTCATTTTTGGTGGATATGAATTAATATATGACCTATAAAATGATTTTTGTTTTTGGGAACAACATACAGAGCTGTAGAAAGATTTAGAGTGTGTTCAATATGGAATAGATGGGAATCATTTTAAATCTATGTACATTATTGATTATAACTCCCAAAATTTTTTTCTAAAATTATTCTGAATTCCCAAATTAACAATATCTTATTTGGATCTTTCATAATCAAAAAAATATTCATTAAAAAACAATTCTTCACAAAATGTAAAAATAAAAAACATTAAGATTACTACATAAAAATTCATATAGAAATAATGATATATAATACAGTATCTATATTATATGAAGAAATGTAAATTTTCATTAACATAAAATACTTTATAACATTATATTCAAGAAATATTATTATAATTATATGGTGTTATTAATTAAAATTATTTTGATGAAAATAAATGTTAATAGCATTTAATGATCAATACAATCTTGTTGTAAGGACAACCATCATCAATAAAGACATTAAAATAGTGTTTACACATACAATATATAATTAATGTTTATTTAAATTTATCAATGAGCATTAAATGTTTTTTTACCACAGTAAACATAATGATTATGGATTCTAATTATACATGTGTTCCTTCTGATTTTAGAAATGGTCACATGAGTTTTTGAAATTAAATGTAAACTATTTTAGATTATTTGAAGGATTCTTTCGTGGTATTTATTTCTTTTTACAAAGATTTCATTTTCCAAGAAGTCAATATAATTAAAGAACTATCCTTCACTATACTTCCAAAATAATATCTTTAATAATATTTTTCCATGTAATATATGTTATAATGAGTTTTTAAATAAATCTTTATTCTCTAAATAATTTGGGAAAGATAACCTATTACTCATGAATGTATTAGTGTATCAATCATCACATAAATATTTTTTGATGATGAGAATCTTATTCAGGGAAAATATATGATAAATATTTAAATTACAAGACATTACTTAGGTTACATTATCTCAAATAAACATTTTTAGTACTAGTATATTATTACAGAAAAATAACATTTCCTCCTACTCTATTTAATCCTCATATGTTCAAAATTTTTCTTATAATATAAATAGAGAAAATATTGTCCATTTTCCCTCTAAATTTACCATGAGTACATTATATATCATCCATTATATTATATAACTAAAATTTTATTCTTCCATAATCCTCTAGAGTTTCGAAAAATTATCATATAATACATCCTGAACACATACCTAATTGACCATCGATTATTGGAAAGAAGTGATGTCCTTAAAAATATGATATCATTACATTATGTAATATATGATCTTCTTGAGAGATTTGTGAGTTTACCAATTTGGACTAGCCTCTATGGAATTCCATTTTTTTATTTTAGTTTTATTCAAAATTTCTAATAGAAAGTATATTAAATATTTATTTATTTTGAAATTTAATTATATTTTTGTATTTTGGTGGTATTTGAATGACTAAATCTTTCAAAAAATTTATAAACCTTATATTAAATATATATGAATTTTTTCAAAACTAGTACTATAATGTATTAAAATATAGACATCATTGTGATTGATATAATTCTTCGAGAAATTATGTGATGATGTTAAATTTTATGTTAGTTCTGAAACATCTATTATCCATAACCATATATAAATTTTTGTAGCATTAAACTGTCCAATGGATTATATATATACTTTTAAGATCACAAATCTAAAGATACAAGTTTCTAAAAATACCTAATAGGTGATGATGAATATAATTATTGGGTAGTTAAATAATCATTAACCTTATCCATTTAACATGTTTTATTAACTATAGAAATAAATATGAACTTTGAAGTTATGTGTAAAATATCATAACCTGGGAAATATCTTTCTAAAGATGAATATGTACATTATATCCCTATAATGTTATCTTTCATGTTTTTCTTTTCACTTATCATTTCTAAATTCATTAATTCATTGAATTTATTTATCATATAATTTGATTTAATGTAACCTTAATTATTATAATAATAGTAGATTATTTTTTAGATATTAGGATATCAATATTCTTCATAGTTCAATCCTAATTATAACTATACTCATATACCGAAATTCATGATACTTAGAGTTAAAACATGTAATCTATATATAATATTAGTATTGAATAACTTTCTTCACTTATATTGAAGTCATAGGGATCTAGACTATTGATTTATATTGTGTTTATTATCAATCCATTTTAAGAAAATAAGTATCTAATGGGGGAATATTATATAATGATATAATAAGAAGAGTAATATTTTATTGGGAGTGTATTTTCCTTTTTTATTTATATTATGTAAATGGAATGTTTATTAAAATTCCATATGTCATTGGTGATGTTCCATTAGGATTTTTTCACCAGTGAATTTTTTTTCACATTAAAAGAACAAGATCAGATAGAAATTTCATGAAATGTAGTTGACATAAGAGGTATGTGTCATAGTTCATAGGACGTATTAATTGTGTAGGATGTATACAATATTTGGGTCAAGAAGGTGTTTTTTTCGTAGGATGTGCATTGAAGGGATTTTATGTAGGGGTTATATGGGACCACTAATGAACATTACAAATCCTTCCTTAATTTGAAATATTGTTCTGGGAATGGTATTCTAACTATATTTGTTAATTATTGTCATATGTATTGAAAATATGTGAAGGAATTCATTGTAGTATAATGATTAGTGATATTTTAAGGTAAATGTTTCTATAAATAACAAGTTAATATATCCATTATGGACATAATAAAGATAAATTAATATTTTTAGATTAATTAGTAAATTATATAATGAAATAACACAATGTATATTTGTTCTAATCATGTTGTATAACTTAGTATAAATGAGAAAAATGTTCAATTAATGAGGGGAAGTATTCAAGAGGATGTACTAAAAAGATTTTTTGTACATGAGTGATATTTTCATAAAGTAGATCCCGAAGAAGAATATTTTGATATAGTTCAAGAACCATATAATCTATAAGCTTTCAAAGGAGAATGGTATATGGGGAATGTTAACTAGTTGACAGTGATTAGATCATATTATGTTATGTACGGTGCACATTACATTGGGCATAGTACAATATGTTCAAACTATATTATTGAGAAACTGAATTTATGGGGTGAAAAATATACCACAATTTACTTATGACTAAATTTCTAGATATAATATTTTATATTATTTTTCACAGTTTGGGAATCATATTCTAAATAACATTTTGAAAATATAATAATATTTTTTTAAAGATGGAAGGGACCTACACATCGATAAAATAAGGAGAAATTTATCTAGAGTAGTAATTATAGGATTCAATTGATGTGATACGAGGGAGGTTTCACACAATTATATGAATATGATTTTAATTGATATGATCCATGAATGAAATGAATATTACTTAATATTTTAATACAATAAAAATGAATGATGAAGTCAATTCTACTACGTTGGCAGCACACCTTATGAATGATCATTGGATTAATCCTTAGTTGTAAAAAACCATTCATTTCATACATAAATATTACATCTAAATAGTTATATATTCATACAAAAAAATACACTTTAATGGTTTGATTTTTGTGTCACTAAAAACATGGAATTATAATAAACATATTCATATAACATCTTCATCATCTGCCTATTATTCCACAATAACAATAACCATATTTGGAATATCAAACTTGATACTATTTACCATAAACAAGTGAATATATAGATAATAAAAAAGTGATATAACATAATTTTTATGGGTAAATAAAAGAAAGATCAATCAAAATATAAGGATAAGAAAATAAGAACAAAAACATAACATTTGAAATTTAAAACATCCATATCCAATATCACAATATTGAGTAATTGAAATATTTAACAAATTTGAGAAGACACAAAACATAAAATAACATGAGAAATTTAATAAAAAAATGGTATATGATATATAATTGTGATATCCAATAAAAAACAACAAATCCTTCCCTTAGTAGTAATGTCTCATTGAGAAAACATTTAAGGGAGCTATCTGCGAGGATACTCCTCATGGGTGAGATCAACATCATCTGCAGTGGTATCCCTTTAATACTAGTGGATGTATTTCACTCCCCAAACCATTATATATTCAAGGTCCCTCCAAGAGGATTATATAGGACCAAATCCTTAACTGAACTGAGCTCCCTCCCAATTCTAGTTCTACCTCACTAATCTAAGCTCATACCCCTATTTACTTTTGTCTAAATGAACCGAGTTCACTTTCTGTTACATTACTATCAATATCATGATATATAAATCATTACCCAATTAATTGTAGTGATATATAGGTCCCAAAAATCACCTAATTAAACGATACATAAAAATTACATATAAATATTCAATCACTCATAACATCATAACTAATGAAATGAAATGGGTTTCATAAAAATTTGATCATAGAATAACCCAATGGAAAAGAAACCGATTTCATGAATATAATTATATCATAAAAATTATCATGCTGTTGAAATAATATGGATTCTACCATTGAAAAATCACATTATTAATGAATGAGAAACATCAATTTATGTAATATTTGATGAAAACTAATATCAAACGATCACCTGAAATGAATAATGAGGAAAATAAAATTTACATTTTTGAAAAATGTTTTAAGGAGTCAAAAAAATTAAATGGAAAACATTTTATTTTATTATAACCAGGTAAGATATAATATAACAATTACATTTTTAAGACCTCATGATCACTGAAAAATATTCTCATATTATATATGTTATAAAAAATAGTCCTTACATATTTTTGTCTGATAATTTACAAAAAACATAATTTGAAAATGAATATAATATTACCTTCAAATAATTTTTAAATTATATCATAAGTAAAATTAGCATTAGACAATAAAATTATAATAAGAAAAAAAAATCGAATCAATGTTCTGAACATGTACATAGATGAAAATAAGGGTTTTAACGGTATATTTTTAATGATTTTATTTTAAAATAAAGTTCCATAATAATATAATATCAATGAAGAAAGTGTTAATCAAATTAACCAATTATATGTTTTTAAAATTAATCCAAATAGAAAAGTGAAAACAAAACATAATATATTCAACATTCATTTCAAAGAATATCTTAGCATGACATAATCAATGAAGTTGAAGTTTAACCTGATCAATGGAAATTGGGTTAAGAAATACCTTACCAAATTGTAATTACATAAATCATACTCAAATACATGTAATAAATATAAAATGAAATATTTAATATCATTAAGACAATTAGATTCATGATATCATATATAAAAGTTAAGTATATATATCATATATAAGAATTTAGTTGTGAATAAGACATATATCCCATATATGTATTGGTGAGATGAGAAACCATTACCTCACACTTACAATTAGTATTATGAACTTTAACCTCCCATTTAAATGTTCAAAAAAGATATTTATTCATTGCAGAAGAATATATATATTCATAATACCATATATGATTATTTTCTAATATCTTACATTAACAACCCTTAAATTTATATCACAATAATACATTATTTTTTATATAAGACTACAAATAATACCACCCATAAAATAGAAAAGACCAGTGTCTATGAGAATTAGGTAAATTACATAACAACTTCAAACATGAAATACTTATACTTTATGTAAAACCTCTTTAACATGTTCATAATATTAATTCATATGTAAAATTACATGGGATGTGGAGGGTCCAAACATAAAAGAGAGGGGAGATATAAATACCATTAATTTAATATACATGTAATAACATGGATTGGATAATACATGTTAAACAATAGTAATATCAATGAGGAATAAAAATAGTAGGAATCATAAACATGAACAGTGAGACTTGATGTATAATGGGAATCATAACATGGGAAATGTGTCCACAATATTATACAATTCATCATAAAAAATACCAAGGCTAAACCCACAAAGACATAATAGTGGAAAAGGTCTCATAAAGGAATCAGGTTCAATGCTTATCCCAAAAAGAAGTACCACGATAATAAACATTACCTAGTTAATTAGATTACTATTTTGTTGAACCCATAATATTCATTTCATCCTATTTCTTAAATGTGACACATATTTCGGGCAACACAAATTCATTCATAAAAATTATTTATTCCACGATAAATGATTGTTCAATACTCAAACACCAACACATAGATATATATATATATATATCCCTAATCAAAAATTGTTTTCAATATATTTTAATACCAATTATAAGAATGGTGTATGGAATTCACCTCACAATTGTTTTTGCATACAAAATTGCAGTGATATTTTTTTTAGAATAATAGAATCACATAAAAATTCCTAAAATGAGTTGATGAGAGAGAATGTAATCCATCATCATTTAAAAATGAAAATGAAAACATTAGTTAATTTTTAATACATTTCCTAACATGATGAATTTGAAATATTAGTAATAAAATATTGTGGAAACAGTAATAATGAAAAAAAGGAAAGAACCATTACAAAATGTCAACATGGTAATGGGTATACATAACTGTTCATAAGATGGAAAAATCATAGATAAAGGGAAACCCATAATTTATAAATCAAAAGTATAGTAAGAGTGATATGTAAGAACATATCCCAACATATTCAAATTGAAATTAAAATACATAACATAAATATAGTTTTTGATAAAAGAAGTGAGTGGTGTAGGATTGAAAAAATGATGTAGATGCTTAATATACAAGAGGGGGGTGAATTGTACACATTAAAAATTTCCTTATATAAGGAAGAATCTAAGTTTAACAAAGTTAAACTAAGAAAATTCACAACACCTCTTATCACCAATTGGATAATTGGAACCAAAGTTTACAATATGATAATCTACCTTAAAGTGTGTAGAATCTAAACTAATCTGGGTACAAGTGTAAGGAAATATATGAGGGTTATACTTTCCATACAATAAAAAAGTGCAGCGGAATAACAAGTAGTAAAACTACGAGTAACAAGATATAAGTCTTTTAACCCAAAGAGAAGGATATCCAACAACCTTGGATAAAGGTACCTTGATTTATACTTTCAAGAAAGTCTATCTTACCCACACCAGGGTAAGCCCTCGATACGAAGATCGGAATCTTTTTCCTGCTATCCCCGCAAGCCCTCAACTTCAATGTAGTTGGAAGCTCTGTCTTCCTCAGCAAGGAAGCCCTCAAACTTCAAGGAAGTTGGCACCTCTGTCTTCCTATCCCTGGAAGTCCTTGAATGTAATCACCAACATTCGGAGTCGCACGAAGCAATCTGAACAAGCGGTTCAGTATGCACAAAGCATGAAAAGCTTCTCTCTCTAGAAATAACCTTTACTCCATGTGGTCTCTAGATCTATCAACTTTATTTCATCTTTTGAGATCTTTCAAATGAGCCCCTATTTATAGGCAAATTTCCAACGGTCGGCTCCCTCCTCCAACGGTCATATTTTTGATGAAATTCGGAGGGACCTGTACATGTGTAACTCAACCAACAGTTAGTTTGAAACAGAATAGACGGCATCGTTTAATAACAAACCAAGTATAACAGAATGCATGACATTGTTTTTTAATGAAGCATTTTTAAGTAAAATCCATACTAAGTTTGGAGTGTAAGAAAATTAAAAGTTTAGAGTCTAACCAAAATGAAATTCGGAGTCTCTGTCAAGAAATGTTCGGATTCTATTTTATAGGAATTTGGAGTCTGGTTTCACCAGAGATCAGAATTTGAACTTGCAGAGTTCAAAGTCGAACTTGTAAAAGTTTGGAGTTGAACTATTTGATAGTTCAGAGTCGAACTCATGAATGTTCAGAGTCGAACTACTTAAGAGTTCAGATTCGAACTCATGAAAGTTTGGAGTCGAACTTCATAAGAGTTCGGAGTCAAACTTCTTAAGAGTTCATAGATGAACTAATGAAAGTTCGGAGTTGAACTCATGAAAGTACGGAGTCAAACTTCATAAGAGTTTAGAGTTGAACTACTTAAGAGTTCGGAGTCGAACTCATGAATGTTCGGATTCTAACTACATAAGAGTTCGGAGTCGAACTACTTTAGAGTTCTGAGTCAAACTCATTAATGTTCATATCCATAATTTGGAGTGGAACATCATTATAGTTCACATCCAGGATTCAGATCCTAGAAACAGAATACTCCAATAATTTTCATTATGTTATTTTTCTGGATTTTGGTTAAGAATCCTATTTTTTTACTTAAGAAAAATATTGCTATGTATAAGAAACTCTTGTTTAGGGTAAATTCCCTTATAGAAGAAAATTTTTATTATGGGGGTAAAACATACATTTTCTTATGTATAAGGTGTTTGTGATTTTCAAAACAAGAAGGCATGGAAAATTCATAAGGAAAACCTTATTGACTCAATAATCTCCCCCTTTTTGGAAAGCACAAACATCCTTACAAGAAATAATATAAGAACATTGAAAAAAATTCATCAGGCTTTGAAATTAAAATGTATATCCCTTTGTTCATGAATGAAAGTGAATACAACTAACTCCCCCTTAGGATTGTATTCTGAATTTCCGGAGTGGAGTTCTCATTATCATGGGAATGAAAAACTTCGAAGTGAGAAACTCCCCCTTCACATAGAAATTTTTCTTTCTCCTCCTTGGGAGTAGTTCTTTTTCCTTCTCCCACTTTGTGATTTTCAAAAACAATTAATGGGCATGGAAAAGAAAATATGGTACCTGAAACATTAGTATATGAAATGATAAAATGAACCAAAAAATATTTTATTAGAGTTGGGAAAAAATTAAAAAGAAAGACAACTACAACAAAAGATCGGAGTGGGTTCATATGTCTTCCGTTTCCATTGGAATTAGCTTCTTTAACAATGTTTTAAGCTTTTTTAGGTCTCTTTGGTCTTCCTCTACTTGACTCTCCAAAGATTTTGTCTTTTCTTCTTGTACTTTTAAAGCTTCTGCCTGAGCCTCCATGGCATATTTCTGCATCGTTAACAATTCATCTTGCTGAACGACTCTTTTTTCAAGATCAATATGGATATTTCTATCGTTTATAAGATTTTGAGCCAGAGAATTTTCCTTTTCATTCAGTTCCTTCACTTGTTGACTCTGGGAACTCTGCTCAATAATCAGATCATCTTCAAGATTTATAACCTTTTTATCTATTGTGTCAAAATATTCTTTCATGTCATTCTAAAAATTATCATACACAGCCACATCTTCTTCAACTCTCTTAGACCACTTTGTTACATTACTGTAGTACATTCTATGCACATCAGAATTGATAAAAAACATTTCGGCACCTCTGTCTTTCTATCCCTGGAAGTCCTAGAATGTAATCACCAACATTCGGAGTCGCACGAGGCAATCTGAACGAGCGATCCAGTACACACAAAACATGAAATTCTTCTATCTCTATAAGTCACCTTAATAGCGTGTAGTCTCTAGATCGATCAACTTTATTTCTTCTTTTGAGCTCTTTAAAATGAGATCCTATTTATAGGAAAATTTCCAACGGTCTGCTCCCTCCTCCAATGGTCATATTTTCCATGAAATTCGGAGGGACCTATACACGTGTAACTAAACCAACAGTTAGTTTGAAACAGAATAGACGACATCATTTAATAACAAACCAAGTATAACTGAATGCACGACATCGTTTTGTTATGAAGCATTTGTATGTTAAATCCATACTAAGTTCGGAGTGTAAGAAAATTAAACGTTCGGAGTCTAACCAAAATGAAATTCTGAGTCTATGTGAAAATTTTCTGGATTTTGTTTTATAGGAATACGGAGTTTGGTTTCACCAGAGATTAGAATCTGAACATGTAGAGTTAAAATTCGAACTGTTAAATGTTCGTAGTCGAACTATTTGAGAGTTTGGAGTCGAACTCATGAATGTTCAGAGTCTAAATACTTAAGAGGTCATAGTCGAAGTCATGAATGTTCGGAGTCTAACTTCATAAGATTTCGGAGTCGAACTTATTAAGAGTTCGGTGTCTAACTCATGAAAGTTCGTAGTCGATCTCATGAATGTTCGGAGTTGAACTTCATCAGAGTTCAGAGTCGAACTCAGAAAGTTTGTATCCATAATTCAGTGTGGAACTTCATTATAGTTCACATCAATAATTCAGATCCTAAAATATAATACTCCAATACTTTTCATTATGTGATTCTGGGATTTTGGTTAAGAAACCGGTTTTTGTACTTATGAAAAATATTTCTATGTATAAGAAACTCTAGTTTAGGGTAAATTCCCCTGTGGAAGAAAATTTTTCTTATTGGGGTAAAACATACCATTGCTTAAGTATAAGGTTTTTGTGATTTTCAATACAATAAGGAATGGAAAATTCATAAGGAAAACCTTATTGACTCAATAAGTGGAGGATCCATTTCAAGAGTTTATCTCACCAATGGCATGGGAGGGGATTATTTATAGCATGTGGGAGAATTTGGAGGAGTCTAGGAAGTGAATGACATTGTTTTTTCATGTTCCGATGAGTACGAGGGAAGAAAAATGGTATCTAGGGAGGGCATATATATGAAAAAAGTGTGATTACTTTAGAGTATATATTTTCGACTCTCCATAATAAAATATAAAATTCCACAAAATATTACCTGGGTTTGTACAATGGTTTTATTGAAATGGTATTAAATTTAATTATTTTATGTATCTAAGATACTAACTTTTTGAAATAATTCTCATTCATTTGTACAGGTGAGTCATAGTCTTAATGAAATTATATTAAAAAGTTAAAATATAATAAAGGTTATAGAGGATTCATATTGGGTTTAAAAAATAAAAAAAATAAAAAAATAACATTATTTAAATGGAAGACATTTATTTGTCCATGTATCCCAGATATAGTAATTATTACATCATTTTTGGGTTATTATGATGTCATAAGACCTAATTTAAATTTATACAGTATTTAATTATTACCTAAAAAATCAATTGTCACAAAAAATATATGAAATAATCACTATGGGATAATTCTGATGTTCTAATTCCAAAAATAATATTCATTATAAATAAATAATTTTATAAATATGTGAATTTGTACTTTTAAAATAATATCAACATTTATTAATAAATGATGGATTTTTTTAGACAATAACAGTTTCCAATAAAAATAAAATAAAATTCAATTATATGATCATTCATATTTGACAAACATCATTTAATAATATTATTTTATTAAAATTTTATTTATTTCTATTTTTTTTATTTTCAAATTTTATAATTTAACATTAATATTATCCAATAATAAAATTTATGATATATTATTTAAAAATAATCATCATTTACAAAGAAACTATATTAGGATAAAAATATATTAATTTTTCTAGAAAAAAGAATATGAATATTACAAATTATATGTTATTTATTCAAATGTATTTAATATGATAGCATACACCCTAAGATGAATGTGTGTGATGGTGGGACGTTCGAGGGTGGTTCTGAGAAAATGGTTTCGATCGTGATTTTGATAAGCTTGAAATTATCCTGTAAATTGTTTCTCTCATGATTATGTTGTTGGATATCATCTTTTTCTTGGTCGTGGGATACAACCAAAGTTTGTTTCTCCAATTTAAGCTCTTATAAATTGTTTTCAGAGGGTTTGATCATACTTGTTGAGTCCATAACATCTTTTGTCTCTATTAATTAGTATGGGAAACCCCTATATTTATACTCATCATGTGATCACTATTCAAAGAATGTCAAATCTATGGTTAAGAAAAATAATGGTATTTTTAATCCAATTAGATACCATAAATCAAAATAAGTGAATGAGTTTTATTTTAATTAATAATAAATTTAATAAAATTAAAAGGGAAATTTTATTTATAATAGTTCATGTAGTAACAATCATTCCACATTATGAAATTCAACATTAGAAATTTTCATGTTCTAGAATAAAATAGATGAGGGAAACTATTCTTCATCACCTCCTCCGGTTCCCACATTTCTTATTCAATCTATTCGTTTCTCTAGATCCCATTAACAAGGTGGATTGTTTCATTTCACAGAACACAGAAAATAGTTATTTTATATATAATAAAGAACAATATTTGGATTTAGATATATGAAATAACATGTTAATATTTCACTACATGAAATATAAATGTTATCATTATTTAGATGTATTACTAAGATTAGCTTACATTACAAGCAATATCGAGGATTACCAAACAAAAATATGTCATTATAATGTTATTATATAATATACTAAGACTTAACCAACACATTTAGTTACATTATTTCAATAGATTTTACTATATTATGAAAATTATGGTTAACAATAATATAACGTTAACTCATTGGTTATAATTAATATAAGAACCAATTCAATATAAGTCAAATATTTTTATAGAAACCCATTTTTATGCTAAAAAAGTTGTTCTGTTCTAATAAATTATTCTGATTTCAATTATTGATTGATATTAATGTAATATATATATATATATATATTATACTCAATAAAAGATTTTTTACTTTAAAATAAAATATATTTATAGGCCTAATAAGGAACAAAATCATTATTTCACAAAAAACATATATTTTTATTTAGGATCTTTTATCGAATTTTGACGGAGAACCTATGTTATATATAAATTTTAGTAATATTTAAAATTTTATAAGTCAAAATAGAAATAATTTTGGATATTTAAACATAAACATTTGGTTTGGGATATTTTTTGGTACTTTTTGCGAACATTCCCTTTTTAATGAATAGTTAAAATTACTGAAAATAAATTACAAAATGGGTTTTCATAGAATTTATTATTATTGTTAAATTATATTCTATAAATATTTTATAGTTTAATTACATTAATTTATTATTATTTTTCCAATTTAGGTCACTGTATCCAATTTCACATTGATTTTGGTTATAAAAATATTGAATGGGTTTGAACATGTCCACATTAAAATCTGACATTGTCATGCCATCCATGGGATTAAAAATAAATTATTTTCTGGAAATTAAATTATTGGTATTTGGAAATATATATTCCATATTTGGAATGAACATAACTTATAATGTCTAATAATATAAACATAGTTTATGACCAAAAATGTTTGTGAATGTAATTATATTTAATTACAACGATAACTGCTAAAAAATATGGCTATATCAAGGTTCAAAAATTTGTAAATATGCCCAAAAACATGGCTATATGTTAGAGTTGTTGTTTAATTAAAAAAGAATTTTACTAGCATAGATATTTGTCTATATACAGTATTCTCACCAAGGTTATTGGTTTATAGCCAGGGTTTAACCTGTGGCTATAGGTCTCTAGCAATAGTTTCACCCGTGGAAACATCCCTGTAGCCATAGTTTGAAAACCCTAGTAGTATGCTAGGTAACATAAGACCTATAGACATGGATTGAAACTGTGGATATAGGGAGAAATCCACAGTATGAAACTATGGAAACATGATCTACATTCCATTATGAAACATCATGATTCACACCCAAATGCACCACCCCTGCAAACCCATGACCCCAACACCCACCCTTGCACATTGCCTATAGACCCCCTAACCCCTAGCACATACACCACTTTCCCTTTGCACTCACCCACATGAACACCCTAATCACCCATGAAATAGCCCTTCACCACCACCTACACCCCCTGACACACCCCTTTCACCACCCACGTACCCAACATTTTCCCCCTGCACCCCCTTCACACTCCCTTACACCCACACACCCCTTGCACCCCTAGGAACCATAACTCGTGCACCACCCCCAGCACATCACCTTCCCCCTCTCCCTTCCCCCCTCTTTTTCACACACCCTACCCCATTAACTCCACACCCCTACACCCCCGACCCCCTTCCAAACCCCCACTACTGCCAGTTGCCCCCCCACCCACTCTTGCGAGTTCCTCTTCAACCATCAAGTACTCCACTACTAGTTTTTCCGTCATATCAACCCCCTAATTTTTTCCCTCCCACCCCTTCCAGCACCCCCCCCACTGGCATTACAGAACCCCTACCCCCTACACACCCCCATCCTTGCAAGTCACCCACCACCCCACCTTGCTAGTCCCCCCCCGCCAATCCCCCCTGCCAGTTTTCCATCCCACCCCAAGCCAGCCCCACATCCCAACCCCACTTCTACAATCCCAACCCATGCAATCCCCACCCCTACATACTCCCTTCCTCCTACACACCCCATCCCCTTTTAGTCCCTCTCCCCTTCTATCGCCCTACCCACCATCACTTGTCCCCCCCTAACCCACCCCAACCAATCTCCCACCACCCCTGCCAGTCCTCCACCACCACCCCTACAAGGTCTCAACCCGACTAGTCCCCCACCACCACCAATTCCAGTTCCCCAACATCTTCTAGTCTCCTACAACTTCAATACCATTAATATGTAACAAAAAAATAGTATTGAAGTGACTTGGTTAGAAATCCTTTCATGTGGGAATTTATAAGACTATTATTGATCACTATATATTAAATAGAATATACATAGTATCTTTATAGTACATCAATAATCAAAACAACCATAATAGTGAAATAAATAATATTCAAACACACATTGTAAGAAGTTATATGCTTTTGATCATTTGATTACAAAGGATCCTGCTGGTCCTTCGAAAGTGTAAGGTATTATTCTTAAAAACAATATCCTCATCGAAGTTATTTCTTAACTGGAGCTTCATATACTTTTATTACTTCTCCTATTTTGAATCTTATGGGGTTTCATGTTAAAATTATTCCTTCTGTCTTGAAGCATCCAATACCACTCATACAATGAGAATGACTACTATTTAAGTGTAAATGTGTTATAAAACTACTGATGGGGTTAATTTTAATTGTTTTTATCTATTATTGAGATGAAAATACTAGACGTGATTAGGAGAATTGATTGGTTGACATCATTTAATTCCCACAATGATTTTAATTCCTATCTGGTTAGTTTCACATCATGGAATGGTGTTTGACATCTTTTTAAATAGATATTGTGATGTGAATTTAAAAAAATAATGACCCTTGGTATTAGTAGTTGAAACTGTCTTTTTTAGGATGAAATCACTTTAGAAATTGTATATACAACAAAAAAATATTTCCCAATGATCATGGATAAATTTATTGATTTCCTTCACTAAATCTTTCTATTTCCCCTTGAATGAAAAGTAAAATTCATTATTGATATCCTACTAGATACGAGCTCTATTTCACTACATTATTGGTATTACTACATGATGCCATATATTTGAGTGAATATTTACAATGATCTACCACTTTTATGTATGCCTCATAGGTTTTATTCAAATAATTGAAAATCATTTTTAAATAATACAATGACTTTTGGATATTATCTTTATATAAACACTCTCAAACAGTGGGAGAAAACCATGTACCAAAATTATGAGAAACTAGAATCCCTCTATGGGTGTTTTTGTGGATATATTTGAGTTGTAAAAGTTGAGAATATATGTTTATGAGGTAGATGAATAAATAGTGATGTGGTCCTGGAGATGGTTTGATTCCCTTATGATTAACTACTTAATGCTACGATGTTATAAATAAATTGAGAGTGAAGTCAAGAGTATCACATGAAATGATGTGGAAATTGTGGTTATGTAGTACAACATTGATGATCATATTCCTTATAATGTCATATGAATTTTTTTGTATAATCCTTTCATAAAATTATAGAAATATATATAATATTATACAGTTTGACTATGTGATGAAGGAAGATATGA
Source organism: Viscum album (assembly GCA_963277665.1). Lineage (NCBI taxonomy): Eukaryota > Viridiplantae > Streptophyta > Magnoliopsida > Santalales > Viscaceae > Viscum > Viscum album. The sequence goes on from OY728119.1 coordinate 1,368,421,568, forward strand.
AAATATAGTCTCACTGGTAGGTTTAACACTAACCCCACACCTACACACCCCCTAAATCCTCCGCATTCCCCTTGAAACATAACCTGCCCCACTGCCTGCCCCCTCCCTACACACACCCCCTACAGACCCCCCCACCCAACCAATGCACCCCCGTTACACTCTCCACATTTAATTACACTACAACCACTTAATGCATGGAAAATCATTGAAAACACTCAGAGAAATGTCATTAAATTCAAGTAAGAATAAAAATTTATTTTATTATAATAGTGTCCTCTCAATTTAAACACTGAAGAAACAAATTTCCACAATGACAAGCCATTATATCCAAATCATGCTATTTACATCATTAAAACATGGTGATTATATTTAATGTGGGAATAAAATACTTAATATATGCAATGATCAAGGGGGAAATTACCTACTTGGGAAAACCCTTATTCAAAGAAATTCAAAACACATAAGATGTGTTTGGTTATAAAATGAAATTTACCACTTTCTCTTAATATATATCAAAAGGGGAGTTCTAGTAACCTTGAATATTCCATTCTATTTATTTCAGTCCATTAAATTAAATATTAGAATGAAGTAATAACTGTTACATAATTCACATCATGAGGCACTACCTCTCAATTTCAATGTTATCCATGTTCAGTTCCATTTGTATCATTCAATTCAATAAAAATGGATATTTAAATTATATGATCAATGGGGGGTAACTTAGGGGTGACTAGGAAATTACATCACTTTCCTACTTGGGAAATTCCATCTTAAAAGACTAACGAAATATAAAGGGTGATTTTGGTCAAATAATAGTTTTAATGAAAAGAGGGAATCCCCCTTTATGAAAATATAAAATTTCAAGTCTAATGTGTGATTTAGGACTAAGAGAGAAATCTATTATAAGGAAAATATCAATGAAATAATTACAAAAATGATATATAAGAAAAAACTTCCACTGTGATTTTTCGCAGACAGCACAACTCCGTTTGACGGATTTTATTACACAACCATGACTTGTTCATCAAACGAAACAATTATCTTTACTAAAAATTATTCAATAATTGAAATTTTTTATAAACAAGAATAATTAAGAAGGCTTGTAAATTCAATTTAAAACATTATTGAATTAAAGAGGCTAGGAGAGGTACCCATCCTCAAAAGATCCATGCCACACATGGAACACATCACATTCATCAGCGACAATTCAATGATTCTCCATCCATCCTCTCATCATATGTACAATTTCATAAACATAAGGATTCCCTAATCCATATGTACATCTCTATAAGGCATTGAACACACACAAGAGGAACTTTATTTATATGCTCGCATGAAAAAGCCTGTTATCACCCACACACGTATGCATTTGACACATATATACAAAACACACCTAGACCCTTATATGTTATCCCACTAATATGGGAGGATATACATATAATGGGGGAAATTATTATATATATGCTTACCTATGCATACATGGTGAGTCACCTTTGACAATTTTCGTTGCAACAAACATGAACGGGTCCTCAAAGACTTCAACAAAATGATAATAATATGAGGAATCATCATTAATAGATCATAAAAAAAATAATTTTGGGGGAACATTATTAGTGTTGAAGGAAATAATAGAACATGCAATGATGATAACATCATCAACATTTATCCTCATTTGAAAATAGAATAAACCTTAGCAAAATTCGTTGTTGAATTCACTGACTTCGATAATAGTGGATAAAACTGACCTAATCACAAGAATCTAGCTGTAAGTAAATAATTGGAAAGTAAGTGAGATATAACAACTTATTATATAGATGTTATACGAGTTTTAATTTTACAGGATAACTAATATATGACTCCATAACCAACAATGAAAATAGAATATTCAAATTAATATGTATGTTTAATAGAAAGATTTTTATTAACATAATTTTTTGTTAAAATTTAATCATTCATTCCTTATTCTACATATATAAGATTACCAATGTTGTAATAGTAATATAATTTTTTATTATTAGCACAATGTTGATCCAATAACAAATATAACATAATGTGACATTAAATATTAAATTTGAAAACAAAAAAAATCATATATTTGTCATATTAAGAATATTGATGTTACGTTTACATTCATTCTATAGTCCTCATCATTTAATGTTTTTACCATAATAATAATGAAATCATAATGTTACATTATAGACATGATGGATTAAGAAAAAATGTTAAATAATATCTTGTAAGAAAATAAACTATGTAAATAATATCAATTACCCCTTAAAAATTATTTAATAGATTTAATAAATACAATACCAACGAGAAGAAAAATCCCGAAGAAATATGTCAAACTAAAAGTGTGATATATTTAATGATTATTAATCAAATAAACTATGTAAATAATATCAATTACCCCATAAAAAATATGGAATGTGGGTTAAGTAGGTTGAAAAAAGTCTATGGTTTTGATCAACTACGTGTCTTTTTGTTTTGGTTTTTAGTATATGCATAATTTTCTTTGTTAATGTAAAAATTGTGTTGAATATATATAAAAACTATAGTACATGATAGATCTGCCTATATAATAGTTAAATATCAAGACATTTACATTCCCCTCACTATGTAGTATAAGAATATATAATGGAGAACAGAATTTAAAGTGAAATCTATGTTTATCATTCCAATAACATGGATCAATATAGATATACTATATAACATGGTCTTAAAATACATAACAAATGTTAACTAAATTTAGTATTTCCCATTGAAATGGGAAATTAGCACCACAAAATAAGTCATAATTTTAAATCAACATAGAAAAATATACAAAAGCATAGTGTAACAGCTCTAGTTTTATAATTTTATTGATTATTTTAAGAAGCATAGTACAACCCTTTAAATTTCAAATCAGATAATTGAATATCACTAGGAATGTAATAATGATTCCTATAAATCTATACAGAATTTATTTTATTCACTGGGGAAATTTTGATAAACGATGAAATTCAACAATATCTCAACAAAAAAATGTCTAACTGAACTAGTGACGGGGTTCTCAATGGATTCGACATTGGAACCCTATGATTATTATATACTTTTAGATAGTGGATCGAATAATTTATTGAGAAAATTATATGGAATATACCATATTAATGATATAGATTGTAAAAGTGAACATCTTGGGGGCTTGATGAAAAAAACATTGAAAAAACGTCAATGTGATTCCCATGAGATTAGGATATTTGGGACTATAGTTAGTGGTGAAAGAAGTATAGATCAAGGGTAAATCCACATGCTCACCGATATAATAATTTCCTTGATGAATATCAATATATGTTAGAAGGAAATAAGGGAATAACATCTTATTGAGTTACTGATTATTTGTGAGGAACCCTCCAATAACGAAATTGGATAATTCTATGGGGCCTTTTATAGTCCTAATTCTAAACACATTATCATAGATTTGGTGGACATGGTCAATGGGTCATTAGAAGAAATCATTAGAACTAGGATGTGTATAATAGAACCATTCCATGCATCAATGGCTCGAAATATTTTGCATGGATTATGCTATATGCATGGAGTTCGACGTCTGGTTTACTGTGATACAAAACCTTAAAATTTTATTGTGAAACTCAAAGGAGAGCCAAAGATAACCGATTTTAGTGTAAGTGCTTGTGTAGAAAATTCCATGGAAACATGTTTTACTTTCATCGAAGTATAACATAGATATCTCTTTAAAATATATAGAATGAAATATATTATTATTGAGATGATATCTGGAGCGTTGATCCTTTACTATTTGAATGTGGTAAATGAGAGTTTCCATATATGTCCAGTGGTGGACCTTTTAATATTATGCCTATCATATTTTTAATAAAATATTATTGTGTTGTATACTAGTGATTTTAAGTGAAAAGGTGTTTATTTTACAAGTGTCCAATGCACACCCACATGTGGAATGATGAGGGTGTGTAAAATTACATTATTTATTTTCAAGGATAGTAACATTATTTTGATTACATAGAACTCCAATTTAGTGAAATATAACCAAACAAAATGATAACGAAACAAAAAAATCCACAATGATAAACATGACACCTAGATCCATAAACATTAGTCACAAGTGAGCGTAATGTGAAAAAAATGAAAAAAGGAAACAATGATTAATGGATTGAAGAATATATTAGAACAAGACTTATTAATATGGGAGATTGCAGGTGGGTGATGATTTGTGATGAGGGAGGAGATTTTTGGTGGGAGATGAGTTCGGAAAAGGATACATCATTCAAGGAGCTTCTTATACATGAAAAATTTCCAATGGGATTATCTATTCTAAAGCCACAATTTTCAAATTACTATAGAGATATTTTAACCTATACCCACACGACAAATAAACTTTGGCTATAGGCCCCTGGATATAGGTTATTTTTAGAGTAGTGTACATTCCCAATTATAATAATCATAGAAAAACTAAATATATATGTATTCAATTCTATAGAGCTAAACAATGAAGCATAATATTTATAACTACATGTCAGTATAATAAAAATATACATGGTCTGTAAAAATGAAAAATATGTTATTCTATCTCTAAATAAAATATAATATTACTTTAACCATAAATGATAATTTCAATCCAAATGATGAATGGGTTTGACATTCAAAATCATTAAGAAATACTAGGGGGATGTCAAATGAAGTTATAATCCTATAATTCCCAAAAATATCACATGTGGTATATACAACACAAATGAGGCATAAACTAGAGACCCACTGTGTTGTTTAGAATAATGTATCAAAACATTTCCAATAATCAGAAGTTCGAGGATTTAATGTATTATTTATCAGAAATGGGATCATAAAAGGTCCTTCAAAACTATTAATCTAGACTAATAAATTTCAAATCACCACTTGAATAATTTAAAATTTTATCATTAAGGAAAAACGTATATCTTATAGAACACATAAGAAAATAATTTTTTATGTTTTCAGTGCTCATGAACTAAGTGAATGTTTGGAATCAAACTTGCTTAATCACTATTTTGATAGTATTACAACTCATATTTTATGATACATTGGGTAAGAAGATAAAAAAATAAACGCTAAAAATGGAAAAATGGTGATTTTTCTTATAAACACATTTGGATAAAACCTCTAAAAGGAGAAGTGAGTTTAACTAGGAAAATGTTTTCAAAATGATTTATTAACAAAACAACGGTTTTAAATGAAACATAACTCACCTTAAACCATATAAATACCATTTTAATTATCACAAACAAATATATAATGTTAACAATAAATCCATTAGTATTTTAGTCAAATTAAAATCCTTATTTAATTGATCCAACCACTACATTTCCTCTAAATCACTTAAATCTCACTATGACACCTAGGATCACATGACTATAAAAAATGTTGGATATCATTAAACAATGTATATATTATATCTAAACAATAAGATCCATCATCAATGTTATTCCCACACCCTAATACCATCTATGTGAATTCCCCCTATATGGATAATATTTATTGAGGGGCCTTCTTTTTCCGGAAACACCCTATGGCACTAACTGGGATTCGTTATTTGAAAGGAATGAATTGCAATTTGGAAAATTAATTTAAATATATTTTAGAAAATATATCAAGTCATTAGACCATTTTAAAAATACATTCCATATGGACAAAACATTCTTAACATTTATTATGTGATCAAATAAAACTATTTGGAAGATAACCCATTTATTTTGTGTATTTAAATATTCAAACACATTTTTAAAATATTTTCACCAGTAAAATCCATATCCAGACTTAATAAGCATGAAAAACATAAAGTATGAAAATTTCATGCATCCTAATATTTCTCCATGATTTATTTACAATGACACATCTTTAAGAACACCAAATATTGAACCCAAGTAAACCATGGAAACCAAATTTAATTATATTTAGATTCTCTTTTGAAAACGTAAATCACTTTTTATGATACCAATATTCATTTACAAGGCCAAAATTGAATTTTGGTATATAATTGGATTGAATAGGAAAATAGAAAAATTTCATACAATTTCATTCAAAGGTAAAACCATTTGATTCCATGTAAAATAATTATTCTATACATTATATACAACTAATTATCATAAAAAATTGTGTAAACATTCATAATTTTAAATGTAAAACACACATGGAAGCCTAGATAATGAAAACTCGAAATAAGAAATCACATAAGGGAGGATTTTGATGGGGGTGGAAAATGATGTTATTGATAAAAACCATTAAATTATTAAACCCAATCTTTATAAACTAGAATATAAAATCATCATAAATGTTAAAATAACTAGACATCCTCAAAATGACCAAACCATGAGCTACTCATTGTGGTCCAGTCATAGAACACAGCCGAAATTAATACACATGAAATACAAAAATTAAACACCCAAATAGAGAACCAATTTCACCCATAATTTTGATAAATGCAAAAAAATCCTTAAAGAAACATACTTCAAGTGAAACAATGAACTATGGATTGAAGAGGGATCTCGATCACAAAGAGGGGAAGCACAGGCCGACACACCGAATGGAAGAGGAACACCCGAAGAAGGGTATGAATAAGATTAAAAATGTGCAAGGGATTGAGGGACCATAGATTATGAAGATCGATAGGGAAATAAGAACCTTGAAGGAGAAGCTGTCAAGGATCCAATGAGGGAGAATCAGCTGGTGTAGGATAACCGTATCAGGAGAGGAAATCCAGAGCAAGAGGCTGGGAGGGTAATGCCCGAGCACGGGCGTTGGGGAGGAAATCTGGTGCGAGAATAAAATTAGAGATATATGTTATCATGAGGGACAATTAAGCTATTACTTTATCATATTTATTTCCACGAATAAACTAAAATATGGCTATTGAACTGTGGCTATTGAACATTTTTCTAATTGTGGATTAAGTTAAAATGAGGCTCAATAGGGTACTAAACAAACTCATAAGACCTCATATGACCTATAATCATTATCAAAATCCAGTATAGGGACATATTCATACCCTATAATCTATTGTATAAATTCAAAACATTATTTGATACTCTAAAATTAAAAAACATGGGTGGGTTTTTATTTATTCCAAAATATTACAAGAGTGGCACTCATCCACCACTATGAAAGGCCTCCCCTCATCCCACATCCAAAAAACTATCATGACAATTATTTTATGCCAATATCTGAAAATTTCACTTCCCAAAATCTATTCGTTTAAACCTGAATCCTCCATTTGAGAATAAGTCAATACATGTAATCCATTTCATGAAAACCAAAAAGAGTTACCCAATAAAGAAGTAACAGCCTTCCTCAAGCTCCTTTCTTTTACTTTCTTTTTGTAATCCTTCATATATCCATAGTTAATTATTATATAAAATAAAAATTATCATAAATATACTATTATTATGTTATATTAGGGTTTCAATCTTCACATACACACCTCCCTCTAGTGGGTAATTAACATACCGTTAATATTTGATGAACTACCCCCTCACGAAATAGTGATTGTTCATTTTTAATTTTGTCACCTTTTAAGGATTGGAATTATGATGATAAAAACTATTTATATATGATATATATGATATATATATATATTATATATATATAATTTATTTATGAATTTTAAATTATTTTTCCATTATTATTTCAATTTTGTGTTAACATGATAACATAATTTGAGGAACAGTGGACCAACACCCCCTCAAAGTGTTCTGATTCATTCACGCTATACATGGAACATATAAGTTATTGTTTTAATCACAAATATATGATATAGAATAAATTTATTTTATATTTATTAAAAAATTATCTTTTTATAAATACAATTAGTATCATTTTCTTTATTACTCTTTCAAACACTTAAATGAGATAATGTCATTCGTGGATGTGTGGACTACCACCTCATCAACATGATGTGATTTAATTTTATCACAACAATTATATATATAAGAATATATGAATAAATGAACTTTTAATTATTATATAATTATCATCTGGGGAGGATACAGTGTTTATTTTCTTTTTTCCATAACGATCACTAAAAAATATGAAACTTACTCTTACATACGTATGGTCGACCATATCCATTATTGTAATGTTGGAAAAATTTCATAAACACATTTCATGATTGGTTTAAAATTATAATTATTTTAAAAATATGAAAAATATTTCATTATTATTATTCCAAAGATGTTTATATTATGATCTCTATGACCATAGCCACTAATCAAAGTCACAATTAACACAGTACCAAAATTGGTCAAAACACTAAAATTACACATAATTTTCTAAGTAGATTTATAAAACATGGAAATAAGTTAATTTAATTTAGTAGTAAATTTTTGAAATTTTCTGAATAAAGTAGTTATCTATAATAATTTTATTGTTTATGAGGAAAAGATATATGCAACTAGTTGGACTCAAGGTAAGTGTTTTTCTCACCTCACTTTTATTTTTTGTTAGCCACAAGGATTGTAAACATCCTATATCTTATATGATATATGTATAAATCTCATTAATGTATTCTATCACACTAACTCATAAATATATAGTTATTTTAATGTCCATCTTATGATCTTTCATTCATGAGATTTATGTTTCAAAAGTCACAAAATCAGTAATGTAATTTTGTCTCAATTTTCTTTCATTAATATACATGCCATGTTGAACACCTTTATATTTATAAGAGGTGTCTAAAATCCCATTGACATGTTATAATAGGAAACATTTTAATTTCGTGAAATTTTAATGCTCCATGTAATATTAGTTTCCCACATGGGGAGTATAATCCTTATTTAACCATATGGTATGTTATTATTGAAACAATCGCACCATTTTCAAGATTATTTTTGATCACATTTTCATTATTGAAATATTATGAGCACCATTTCATGAAAATTGATGACTTTTTACCTCATATGGTATGACTAGATGATTTCATGTATTAGTACCATTTAATCCACTCATCTGTACATATGATAATTAATAATTTTTTAAGGAAATTATGACCATATTTCTCTCTTCGATTAGCAATATATGTAATTTAAAAACCAGTCATTCCAAACCTATACTGAAAAAGTATTATACTAATATTTTGTGATCAGTAAAATAATGTTTTCCAGTTTTTATATTTTACTGATGTTTTCAATGGATTCTTCTTCTCTCTTACTGAACAGGTCTCTTTTCTATCCATTTTACAATGTCGAAGGAATTCTTTTACCTCATATGGTCTATATAATTTTATGATCAATCATTTATTTGATGCTTCCATTTCATTTTTAAAAGGATAATTTTTAATATTTTTTTAAATGTTCATTTTAATGAAATGGACTTCAAAAATATTTTATATTTTTTCAAGAAGAAATAGTTTTCAAAATGTTTTATGTTTTAAAATGTATTTCTAATAAAAGAAGGATATTCTCGCAATTAAATTTTTAAAACATCTATGACAATTATTCCCTATATAAGATAACATATGTTTTTGTTACTCATTCCTTTATTGAGAAATTATTCAATATTTATATTTATATTCATTCTCTCAGTAGTTTACATTTAAATGATGTTTTTTATGAAATCTATTTCTCTTTAATGGGTTATATACTTTGGAAATCAAATTCCTTTCAAGGGTTATGATTTGATGAAACAATTATGAAACTTGTCACCTTTCCACAAGTTATGATATTATTACATGTTTATGAAGGCAATTTCATTTAGTGGGTTATGATATGGTTGTTGATAATCTTGTGGAACATTTATGTATGCTTTAATTATGATATGTTTGGGACCTATATCTCCCTCTATTGCATTTATTAAATTTTTATATCATGTGAGATAGACTGAGCTAGTCATAAAAATGATGCATGACTACTATGATAGCATGAGGAGTGAACTCATACAACTTATAAAGCCACAGAAGTGATCTATGACTACCAACATGGTATGGGAAGTGAAACCATCCTACTAAGATGGACTTTTTTGTGATGGATTGAATACTTTGGAAATAGTTTTTATATTCTTATATGTCTACCACAAGTTCCATGTCTGATTTCTATGTGATAAATTTATGATTTATGCTATTAATTCATATATGATTCATGTGTTATGAACTGATAATATTTTTGATATGTTTCTTGATTATTATTTATAATATGTAGGGATTGATCTGAAAATGTTATCCTCAAATTCCATACATATTTTTTCTTTTTATTCATATAAATATAATTTATATACCCATAATGAGCATTCCAGAACAACACATCTTATGATTATATTCACCTAGTTTGGAACAATGGGTTTAAGAATAATTATTAAAAGGGAATATAATTAATGGAAACATTTAATGTCTTTAAAAAAGTTAAAATATTATGTTCTGTGATTTGAAATACCATAATCTATTATTGTACTCAACCATAAACATTTTAAATATGCTGAAAATTAATCTAAAAAGATTTAATATCTATGTTTGTTAAGAATAGGTTACTATAGTTTGTATAAAAGATAATGATTAAACAACCATTGGAAAAAATTATTATAAAACCCTAGTGATAACTCTAAAGACATGTCAAACGATATGTCTAAGGATAATGAAAAGTTTAGGAAAATATCCCCGAATTATGGTAAAGAATATATTTAGTGGTTTCCAAGAAATGGATCCCTATCTGTATACAACAAGTGGAAGTGTTTCTAGAACTAATATACATGAGGGTAAAAATAGCAACAAGGTGTCCGGGGCAGGACTCGATGAAACCAAGCACACGTCATCAGGCCTTACTGCAAAACTTGTTTTCCACTCCAAGGTAATATGCTTTGGGAATTAAAAAACTCTTCTAAAAAACCCATGATAGTTTTGAAAAAAGATGTCAATGAATAACCTAGGGATTCTTATGGCGTCATATTTTACATAAGGTTACATAACATAGACATCAAATAAGTGACATTCCATTAATATGTGGTTTCTCACTATAACAATCATTTCTTATTCAATACTGTCTCGTTTTATCCAATATAGGGAATCATAGGGAACTATATTAATGTTCAATGTGGTGACCAATCTACTAATGAGAATTAAAATGGGAATACCATTTGAGTTATGGGTTTTGTGATCATTCACAATAATTTTTTAAGGAACATAATCAATAATGGGTACCATTAACAACTCTCGGACACACCAAAGCAGGGACAAAAGGAGTTTACAGAGAGTTCATGGAAAGGAAACCATGGAAGAAAGAATATTTGGATTAAATTATTTCATGAACATGGAAGAAATCAACTATGTTAGTATCTGAGAGGAAAAATATACTGACATTAGCCTTTTTCAAATCACATTACATGATTTTATGGATAATTATATATCAGAATTCATGCCAAGGATCGTGATATCAAGTCTCATTGAATAATAGGTACATAAAATTAAAAAAAATATTAATTATTAAATATTTATATTTATCTCTTAAATACCATTTTTCTAATATATTGACATAGGATTACATGGAGATAATATGAACAAATAGGTGATCTAAAAATCCTAGTAAGGGAATAAGCATAAGAATCACACTTGAGAACATTGGTTAGGAAGCATGAGAAAATCATATAAAAAGGAACATAATATAATTGAACATATTATATCACAACATGTATAATAGGAGATTACATAAAAATAGGATCATAGTAATATGGATGTAACATAAAACATGAATTTATAATGAGTTGATTATCATTTCACTTAGAGGAGAAAAAGTCAAGGTTAACTACAAAGACGGTTTCACATTGTATCAACTATCAAGGATAACCACCAAGACTATTGCGCATGGTAACAAAAGTCAATGATAACAACTAGACCATTGCACATAACATCTCATGAAACTAAATATTACCCAATACAATGAAGTACTGTATGGTTGAACCCATCTTATCATGTTTATGGATATTGTTTCCACATAATAAATCATATATAACCATAAGGAACCCTTGGAAAGAAAGGGATATAATAATTATGTCATAAAGAATAAATTAATGGGAGAAACATTCAAGTATCAATGGTGGAAATGAATTACAACATAAATAGGAATATATAATGGTAATTGATGTCAATTATAAGTGATAACAAGTAAAAAGAAAATATAATAAATTTTAGCATAAAAATATTTTAGTGTGGTTTTAAAGAAAGTACTACAAAGAAATTAAAATAAAAAATGTAATAGATTTTTTTACCAAACCAGAAGTGAAAAAAATATATTATAATAATATAAATACCTATTTTATGAAAAAAATGGTTTATTATAACATATGGTATAGTTCATTTGAAATTTAGTAAAAATTTAGGAAGGTCCCTCAAAACGGGTTAGCTTACCAAGAAGTATTGAATACAGAATCAAATAAAATAATGTATTTCCTAGAAAGGTATTTATTAATGGATCATTATACATGATTCTGTACATATATATAGTAAATTGAAGATGTAAATTAACATAATATAGGCTTTAATTTGGGTTAAAACATATTAAGAACAACCCAAAGGAATCAGGGAGGTTCAGGTAGAATCCACTACCATATGATTGATGGTGTTCTCAACATGATATTAATTTCCTAAATAATAAAATTATATTTATTAATTAATAATTTTTGAACAACATTCAGTTTTAATTAATTTAGTATATACTTTTTTAATTCATTCATAACCTTTTTGATTGGGTATGAGGTTCAATTTTATTGTTTGGATCTGTTTGTTTCCTGATAAATTTACTTAAAAATATGAAATGTTAATCATGTAAAATGATGGGGGTGTCCCAGAATTTGATTTTTATTATTGAACATCCAAAATTTTAAATGTATGTAAATTTATTTATGTTTTATGGAGTGAAGATGATTCATTAAATAAAACATTTGTGATAACCTTTTGGGTTAATTAGTAGGTTTTATCACAATGAACACATTTTGTTTTATATATCAAAACCATCTATACCAAAAAAATTGTACAAACATATATGAGAAATAATACATGTATTATTGTATGGTTCAACCATAAATATGGTTTCATTACCAGAATTAAATATGGTAATGGAAATTGAAAACCCATCATCTTGGAATGTGGTATATTAACACATCTCAGGTAATGTTTTTACTACTGGTATAAAATATGGGTAAAAGAGAGAAAAAAATAATTTATTCCACTATCATAACAACATTAAAGTATGTTTATGGTACGTTAGTTTTTACTCAATTTGGATGAGGATAGGTAAAGATAGAAATTAAAACAATGGAACTTGGAAATAATGTTAAATAATTGAAAAGAGGAATTTACCTCTTGAATTAATTTTCCTTGAGATCCTCTTAAGGGGTGAGTATTTTTACTTTTTAAGAGACGAAGGGAAGATGAAATTCATGGAGGATATTGGAGAGGGATTGGAGAATAATTTAGGCAAGGAAAAAGGATTTAGAGGAGTAAGTAGAGGAGGGGATTGTGTGTGGGTTTTATAGTGGAGGGGATGATGGTTTTCCTTACTTAAATCATTAGTTTATTATTTTTCCATAAGACAATAAATATTGATGAATCCATGACCAAAAATAGTAACATGTGCATCTAAGTATGAGAAAATGTTGCTTACATCAGCATAACATCACCCATGAATCTATAATCAATGTATTTAGTTTATTTTTTAAATTATTGTATTTCACTATTAATAAAAAATTCAAGTATTTCAAAATAATCCCAAATATTAAACTTATATATTTTTTACATGTAGAATCATGAAATGAAATCCATTTTTCAAAAATAAATTTCTAAATTTGAATAATTTAATTTAATATAATAATTTACTTGAAAACATTGTTTTCAAAATTTTAACTAATTTTATAATGCATTCAAAAAGTACATAAGGTCTTATAAAATTAAGATAGAAGTAGAAGTCATAATATTGTTTATTTATAAAAAAAATTAGTAAAATACATTTTCTTTTAAATTATTTAAGTATTTATAATTAAATATTTAGTACTTTTAAAATACCAATTCTCATACTATAGTCACATTATCACATATAAGACGCATAAAATTTATTTATACATTCAAGGGTTTGGATTATATTATTTAAGAAAATATTATATTCCTATGGTCAATATTACTATTCATAAGTGTAGGTTACTATTCAAAATGATATGTTACTATTCACCTAAAGTTACAAATTTTCCATCAGACCCAAAAAATAACCCTGAACGCAACCGTGAATGTCAGATTTTCAAAATTCAAGACCCAAAAGTGGAATAATATGTTTAATGGTCACATAATATTCAGTATTATGATATGTCATTATTTTAAATAATGTTATTATATTATAAGGTATAAATATAAAAATGGAATTCCATTGATAAATCATTTGTTTGTTACATTATTCCTCCCTTTGAAATTTCACTCTTGAAATTTCTTTTTACATTGTATGACATAAATAGGTGACAGTACATTTCTATCATAACTTCCTCTAATTTCCATGATTTCTCTTCGTACATATTGTTCTGCCATAGTACCATAACTAGGTTTGTTGTCTTGATGGGTAGAAAATTATCTCTATGATCCAAGATCGTCCCCGGTTACTCATTATAAAAATGATCATTCTCTTAAAACACCACCTCTCAAGTCTGTACATGTGATGGATTTGGTCTGTACATTCTTAAAAGGATACATGGAAGACATCATGCAATTTAGAAAATGTAAGTGGAAATGCTAGTCGATAGGTCATAGGTATGAAATGATCACGGATCCCAAAGGGGCCAAATAACATAAGAATTAGCTATCCTTTATTCCAAAACCTCATGAACTTATTTTATAGAGATATTCATAGAAATACCAATTTCCTGACATTGGACAAAAGTTCATATTTATGATTGTCTACATAACTCTTTTGTCAACATTGGGCTTCCTTAAGGTGAATCTGAATGGTTTTCACCTTCTTCTCCATTTCTTCGACAATTTCATGTCTTATCAGCTTAGGCACATAGAAAACATCCCATCACGTTACTGTTCATTCCCTTTTCACATGAATAGATTCATATGGTGACATTCAGACACTGAAGTTGAGAATATTGACATAGGAAAATTTGACCAGTGGAAAATGTTTATCCAATCCTCCTCTGATGTCCATAAAATAATCTCTCAACAAACATCCAGTTTCTGAATAGTTCACTCAAATTGACCATTAGATTGTTGATGACAGGCCGTACAAAAGTTCAAATTTTTGCTTAGATCACATTTGATAATTTTATAAATAATCATGGTGAATCTCAGATATCTATCGGATAAAATAGTTAATGGTACTCCAAGAAACCATACCACTTATTTTATATATATCCATGAAATTTGATCTAATGAGAAGTCCTCTCAAATTATAATAATGTGAGCTATCTTCGTATGATGTTCCACAATGACCCATAAATCATTGCTTCATATGGATGTCCTTAAAATTATAGTGACAAATTCTAGGGTGATGTTTTCCAATATCCATGTATGTATAGATACTCATTTCATCATCACCTTAGACATCCGTCATTCACTGTTCACTTGTTTACATACCTTGCACTTTGATGGAAATCTCGTTCTTCATATTGTCCCAAAAAAAATTCTCTCAGAAATCTAGCTAAATATTTCTATTATCTCAGTAAATAGAAAAGGATGAGCTATGTGTGACATTAAAAATATCCTTCTATTTCTCTAGATCGGATGGTATACAAAATCATGACAAAATATTACATCTCTTTCCTCATCAATACTGAACTAAAAGGATTCCCCATTTTTTAAATCTTTCTTCCTTTTCTAAATTTCTACATCATTTATTTGAGAATCCATTATTTTCTCCGCATGGGATTGTTCATCAATCACATGACAAATAATTATTTATGGTCCTACATTAATTATTCCCATGTCTTGCCTTTACAAATCAAAGATAACTGGATCCATTTAAATTCCCATCATTAATAAAGGTTCAGAATCATTTCTACTTAGATCTTCCACCACCTTATTTTCCATAGAGAGATGGTTGTGGGTTGATTAGTCATAATAATTGATGAGCTCTAACCATATTCATTTTCTCTTATTAAGCTCTTTATGTGTGAATATAAATATTTTTTCTCTTGTGACCGGTATATATATCGCCCTTCACCCCATAGTGACAATGATGCAAGATTATTAAGGCAAAGATCATAGCTTCCAACTCCAAATCATGAATAGGATAGTTTTTCTCATGGATTTTCATCTTCCTTAAGGCATAGGCTACCAATTTATCTTTTTGATTAATCACACAAACAATTTTCTTCTACAAAGAATCACTGTACAGAAAACCAATTCTCCACTTGTTAGAAATGTGAGTATTGGTGTTGTGATGAGCCACCTTTTGAGTTCCATAATAATTTACACACATTCTTGAGTCCTGAAAAACATCACCACTTCCATTTCATCATGGTCATTGGGTTTTAAAATCATGAATACTTATCCCTCAATCAGCGGTAATACCCAAATAGACCAAGGAAGCTATAGATCATCATTATAGATATTGATCTGAGCCAAACTTCAATTGCCATTGTCTTATATGGATCCATATATATTCCTTTTCTAGTGACAATATGCCCCATGATTGATAATTCCTCTATCCAGAACTAACATTTACTGTACATTGCAAGCATATTCTCCCATCAAATTGTCTTTAGAGTAGTATTTAAATTCTCTTAATATTCATCCTTTCTTTTGGAGTATATCGTAATATCAATGACAAGGACAAGCACAAATTTTTCAATCTAATATCTAATTACTCTATTAATTAAATCCATGAAAATTTCTGATGCATTAGTGATTCTGGAGGGAATCATTATGGATTCATTGTGTCGATACCTATTTCGAAAGGAATTCTTGAGAATTTCTTCCTTTATCACATTTAATTAGTGATATGTTGATCAATGGTCCACCATAGAGAAATAAATGGCCCAACAAAGTTGATCAAACAAGTAATCTATCCATGGTCGGGGATACTTGTTCTTTATCAAAATTTTATTGAGCTCGTGATAGTCAATTCATAGGTTCATTTATCTATCTGTCTAGTTGTGTAATATGACTGGAGAAACCCTTGGTGAAACTCTCTGTGGTATAAATCCCTTCTCCACATTATCTTGTAACTACTTCTTCAACTATTTGGGCTATACATTGGCCATTCAAAAAGGTTTCTTTGATATATGCATAGATCCATGAATATGATTAATTGAGAACTCATCCTCTCGATCTGGATGAAGAACAAGAAACTCTTCAGGGAATATATCATTGTTATCCCTCATGATGGGCTTATATTTGAGAAGTATAGTAAAATTAATCTAAATCCATCGAGTTGTACATGATTTCTATAAAAAAGTAATGTCCACACAAGAGAAACAATGTAGATTCATCTTACACTGTACACGTGTATGAATTGAAGGTTATTTCTAGATGCAAAGAGTAATCATCGTTTTATGAAAGTTGATGTTGGATTTGTGTAAAGGTAGAAAATCCAAGTCCAAGATGACATATAGTCCCCTATAGGAATTATTATGAGATTAGTTGGGAGGTTCAGTATAAGGCCCTAGCCTTAAACCTTACATAATCTTGATTTATTACAAGATTACACATTGAGGATCTTTTCAGGTTTAGAGTTTTAGAGAATTAGAACATGAAACTTGCATTACATTCCACATTTAAACAAAGTGGTTACATAAAAGACAGTATTCATTCTCCCAATCAACGGGAACATATTTAAAATATAACACGGATTCTTTCTTGACACATCTTTGACACTATCATCACATCATGTACCTTTCCCTTGACCTGTGGAAAACATTTCAAAAACATGGGATGAGCATAAAAAGCTTAGTAAGATTTATAAAAATATGGAAAGGAAACACGAGTTCATATATACATTAGAATGAAATCACACTTTACCCATAAAACATTGGCATATCAAATCATGAATAAATCGTAGAAAAAATAAGACATAAAGGTAACTTGAGGCATTCATAACATTCTTACATAGGGAATAACTCTCTTGGTTACGGTTGAAATACCCATCATAGTATATTCCCTAAATCTCTTCTGAGAAACCTTAATGTTTCACTCCTTCGCGTTACCCAATGAATTGGAGAGCTATATCGGGCTCACCCGCCCTTAGTTTATCATGGAACCACCCGTTTTCATAACAATTCCCAAGAACCATAACATAAATGTATCACATAAAACATGCATTAAGGAAACATAACATTTCCACATTTCAATCACAATATACCATTTTAGTATATTGAAATAATGAATCCATTCAAAAAGAAACCATTTCCAAAACCATTTAAAACATTTAATAAAGAGATTTTTGAATCAAAGTGTCCCATACCACCTTGAAGAATAAGATTTAAAACCATTAATATCCACATAAATAAATCCATAAAACCATTTTGAAAACATGGATATTAATAAGAACAAATGATTAAAACATTTAAAATGATATTTTGGTTAAAGGGGTTTTACCAAAATTAGAGACACTTGAATACAGTAATTGAGGAATAACATTTAGTCAGAACTTTATAATATCATGAGAATAAATGGATTCATGATATAATACTCCAAAGGATAGTATATACACCATATAAGAGTTAATTGGTGCATAACAACAATGAACCCTCAATAGAAATGTCAAATGTGATGAAATCCCTTATAAAGAAGGTGTCCTTAAATTAAGGACAAATCAATCTCAAAAATATGTGTGACAAATATAAATAAACCCAATATAAGTGGATATTAAGTTTAAAACAATAAAAGGTCATTCAAACATATTCAATGGATGACATATTCAATGACTACATGTTGAACCCAAATAAATTGAAATTGGGTTAAAAAGTTCCCTTGACAGCCTAACAACATCACATCAAAATGAGTTGATGAGAGATAAAAAGTGTTTCTCATCACTTGGACATAAAATTTACATCAATAAGGTTATATGAGAACATATCCCAACATAAAAATATGTAAATTAAAATACCCAACAAAATAAGTCTTTTAAAAAAGAGGAGGGTGAAAGGTTCCCTTACCGACTTGGGTATTTTTCAAAACATACACCCCATGAAAGAAGGACAATATATCATTGATGTAAATTCTCATAAACTAAAGTATATTACACAAAGAGTAGAATAATGGGCATTACATACACCACTCAATGAAATTTGTGGCAAATGTAGCATAAATATCACTGGAATAAAAGTGAGTTGAAAAATCCCTTACGAAAACTTGGCAGCCTAACGGCGCCACACAAAACTTCGGAATGTGGATTGATGAGATAAAATAGGGTATCTCATCACATTACAATAAAATGTATAGAAATATGAATATAAAAGAACATCCCCCAACATTACAAAGAGGATCTTAAAAGAAGTGACATAAAGGAGAGTACTTGAAAAGAAAGAGAGAGGTTAGATGTCTTACGAAAGTTCGGCAGCCTAACGACGCCACTCAAAACATTAAAAATGGATTGATGAGAGAGAATAGGGTCTCTAATCACATGAACATAAAAATTACAGTAAGTGTAATATAAAAGATCATCCTAATAACAAGAAAGATGAGATTTAAAAGTAATGACATAAAAGTGTGTACTTAAAAAGAAAGAGAGGAGTAGGATCCCTTACCTCGGGTCCGACTTGACTCGATCGTTCTTTAATCTCCTGAATAATAAACATGAGTTAATTTCTACTTCCTTAAGAACCTTTTGCATGTTAATTATTCCTTTTATATCAATTATTACCATGTCATAAACATTACGTAATCATTTAAGTTAATAATATTTGTTTTGCCGATATTTGGTTCTTAAGTCGAAAGTGGACTTCTTACAATTACATGTTGTTCTTGTGGCCAAATGTTTATTATATCAAGAATTTTATTCATGATGTAGATATAATATATGTCATATATATCCAGTACATGCATGCATTTATAACATTACATAATCATTTAGAGGTAAGAAATGAAATGCACCGTTCATGGAGACGGTAAGTCATACGTACGCATGAAGGCTACTTTCATTTCTATTTCGTATTTTATAGAATGGAATAATAATGATATAAAGGTATATTATAATTCCAGTATAATATCATATATAATATCATAGTTTCATCCTTTATATGTCCCACATATGGTATTTAACAAATCAAATCACTTTGAGGGGGCGGTAGTCCGCACTTCCTTAAATGAATATATTGCGTTTACCCATAATAGAAACCATAAAGGTATGCCCAAAATGAAAAAAAGAATATTATGGAAAACATAAACATATTATATATCATATATAAAAATAGTGACATCATAATGGCCACCTTTGAAGGTGTTAAATGCGTATTGAACAGTCATCGTTTCAGGAGGCAGAATTTCGCCATCCATGGAAACTGTATGTTCTTTAACCATTTGATGTAGTTGTGTGAGAGTGTAGCTCGAATAAATATTATAACAACATCCTATTATATTGAAGATACTGTTTTTTGTTACAAAAGAAATAAATAAAAAGAGTTTAGGGGGTTGGAGAAGCAAAATAAAACAAATGAACATGAGAGAATGAATTACCTTTAAAAGTGTAACTCCTTTTAATTTGAGCCTAAAGGCTTCCTTTGAAAGGATTATGCCCAAAGGGAATCCTATAGGATGAGGAGAGGGATGTGGATAGAGTAAATGGGCAGGGGTTGGCCGAGCCAAAGGCTTGAGGAGTGTGGGAAAAGAGGTAGAGGTGGGGGCCTTTTATAAGAGGAGAGGAGGGGCACTTTTGGAAAGTAAGAAATATTACTTTATTTGAAAATGTGTTTCGGTTTCAAAAGGTCCCACATTGATATAATTCGTGGATAAGGTGTTATGGGTTCTAAATCAACCCATACATTAAGTTTTGGACATGTGTAGTTTATATATTTTACATTATCTTTCAATTTTATTTAAATCGTTAAATAATGAGGTCATCGCTGCATCAACATGATGTCATAAATAATTTAATTTATTTACTGTCTAAAAATTATAAAAAAAACTACTATGATGTAGGAAATCTTTTTAGCTTTACAAGTACTATTTATAATCAAAAATATGATCTTTATAACCCCAGGGAAAAATTGTTTTCGTAAAACATATGATGTTTGTGTCATTTTTACTTTTACATTAAATAAAAAGTTATTTATGTCATTTCCCAACCAAAGTAGCTCCATGGGGTCCTCAAGTTGACCCATGTCTTGTCTTGGTCGGCCATGAAACAACCAATGAGGGTAGGACATGTGTCAAGATCATATTATTTTATTAAAGCATTATTTTTACCTTAAACTACCCTAATTACCACTAATCGCGATTAAAAACTTAATAAGTTACTATTCACCCAAAAATTATTTTTATCCCATTGAACCACATTTTACATCTTAATGACAACCATGTATGTCAGATTTTTGAAATTAAAAACACAAAGATGGCAAAATTTCATTTAAACGGAAAAATCTGTTTTTATAAGTACCACTTAGTGGTTTCACTATTCATCAAAAATTGATGTTTTTCAGAAAAATCCCAAAAATTCACCATAAGATATATTTGATATTCCGAATTCAAAAATGAAGTATATTTTACAAAATTAAAAACATATAAGTAAGATTAATTAATTTAATAATTAATTCCCGTTGTCAGAGCAAATAGCGTGTTTTTATGAAACAATAAGTATCAAAAGATTGACACTGGTTTAAGTCTCATTTCAAAGTGAAATTAATTCCAACGACCAATATTAGATTTAATGGTAAAAATATATTCTAATATCACATTAAAACCAATTCAAAAGATAATCTAATCATATAAATAAATTAGATTAAAAAGAGGTTTTGAATTAAAATACAACATTTTACACTATTCATTAAAAAAATGAACTTTTTCGGAAAGAGACCAAAAATTTACACAAAGTAAATTTTGATGTCCCGATTCTTAATAAGAGTTTTATTTGGTCCAAAAGAATGTTTAAGAGTGAACAAAACTATATTTAATGATGGTTCAACATCAAAAGGTGATAAGTGAACCTTTAGTGAAAACTAGGGCATATGCGCCTAAAATTGAATTCTTTCCGTATTTTAAGCCTCTATCCTTTATTGGATAAATTCAAAAACATTTAAAAATATATATAATCATATTTTAGTTATTTCTATCCATTCCCGCCATTACAACGTCTACATGTTAACTACCATTTAAAATAATATTATTTTATTATTAGAGTGCAACGTAAGATTCCCAAGAAACTCGTTGTTACGTATTGGGTACGCCATCGAGCATAGAATCCCCTTGAATTTAATATTAATGGTTGATTCAAAAATATGGGTAAATATAAATATGTCATATTCTTTATTTACCTGGGGTGTTACATCCTTCCCCCCATTTGGGAATTGCGTCCTCGCAATTTTAAAATTGGGCTTGGAAACATCCTTGAAAGTCCCACATCGGAACAAGAGTCGGTAAAACAATCACTTTAAAATAAAGAAAGATAAGTACAAAGGTCACCCGAGTTAACCCATAATAGGATTCCATGTAGGAAAACATGGACATGGGAGAAAAATCAAAGGGTCATTTTTTGATGGAGAGTGATAGAAAACATGTTTAGGAGAAAGTTAACCATGAGAAAACACAAACTTGTGATGGGTTAAACGGTATTCGATTCTCCAGTAGGAAAAGTTAATAGACAACGTTTTTGTTTTAAGTTACTTTTTATTGAGAAATTTATTCATAAGGAAACATAATCACTTATCATGTTGACTTTCAACTTTTACTAGATTCCTTAATCAAACTCATATTTTTTTACAAAAGGCGAGTATTTAGGGAGACTTGTTCGCATTAAGAGTACTATAATCAACTTCTAGAGAATCACCTAATCCACAAAATAGAACTATACAATTCCCATGTCTTCAAACCTTAAACAAAACTATAACAAAAAATGTTACTACAAGATCAGATAATCGAGAAAAGGATAACCCTTTAAAAAGAAAATATATGCTTAATCTCTAAAATTTGTCCAACAAAACCCAAAGTTCAACGAAGACCATTAGATAAACAATTTGTCCATAAAATTCTTCAACGTAAACCAAACTAATGTTGAAACCCAAGTATTTGAAGGATTTAGTCACATAGTCTTCGAAGTTAAATAGTAACATTTATTTCCAAACAACATTAGTTGCTCCTAAAGTCTCATATTGAAAAGTAATTATCCTAATCACACATCCTCCATGATAGGTTAATAATTTTCATAAATAACCCAAGATTAACTTACTATTAATTTATAGAATCATATAACTAGAATGAATCAGTCAAACTAACCAGGGACTTCACGTAGTCCAGTGGTAGGCGATAAATACCAGTCGCACTTTGGTTGTGGATTCGATTCCCGTAGCTTTGTCCGAAGCGACGGGATGTCACACGGTCTGTGTGTTATCCTTTTTCCAAAACTATATAATTCTTAAAACATTACCCAAAATGAGATAACATCTTCAAAAATAATCATAACATATTTTATCCTCAAGTTTATCTCATTCCTTTCATTTTCCATCATATCATAGAGTAACCCATAATTACCTAAAAAGTAAGGATCATTTAAACCCTAATGGTTACCTTTTGAATTATTACCTGAACTTCCACATCGATTGGTCATCTCGTACATGATGCATTATAGAATATACCAAGGTTCAAGTGGTTAATCATGACTCCTTGATATTTGGTTTTAGAACAACCATGAGATTCCTCATTGAATCCTCCATTTTATCTAGTCTCTTAATCAGAGAACCACCACAGTTTCCTTCAAACCTGTTATCACTTTGGTGCCTCCTAGATCTATCCATTCACTAAAAACAGAAATGTCAGTGTGAGTATATCAATAAAACCATCACGTACTAATAAGGAAGATAAAAACTAAGATATAATTACTCATTTACTTTATCTAAAACTAGGACTCTTTCTGAAATCCCAACCATTATGGTAATGTCACTTATGCTTAAAGAATACCCTAACCTCTAAAGTTATCTAAACCAACCTTTGAGACCAACTATAAGGCCCCAGCCTTAAACCATACATAATCTTGATTTATTACAAGATTACACATTGAGGATCTTTTCAGGTTTATAGTTTTAGAGAAATAGATCATGAAACTTGCATTACATTCCACATTTAAACAAAGTGGTTACATAAAAGGCAGTATACATTCTCCCAATCAACGGGAACATATTTAAAATATAACACGGATTCTTTCTTGACACATCTTTGACACTATCATCACATCATGTACCTTTCCCTTGACCTATGAAAAACATTTCAAAAACATGGGATGTGCATAAAAAGCTCAGTAAGAGTTATAAAAATATGGAATGGAAACATGAGTTCATATATACATTAGAATGAAATCACACTTTACCCATAAAACATTGGCATATCAAATCAGGAATAAATCATAGAAAACATAAGACATAACGGTAACTTGAGGCATTCATAATATTCTTACATAGGGAGTAACCCTCTTGGTTACGGTTGGAATACCCATCACAGTATATTCCCTAAATCTATTCGGAGAAACCATAATGTTTCACTACTTCGCGTTACCCAATGCATTGGAGAGCTATATCGGGATCACCCGCCCTTAGTTTATCACGGAACCACCCGTTTTCATAACAATTCCCAAGAACCATAACATAAATGTATCACATAAAACATGCATAAAGGAAACATAACATTTCCACATTTAAATCACAATATAACATTTTAGTATATTGAAATAATGAATCCATTCAAAAAGAAACCATTTCCAAAACCATTTAAAACATTTAATAAAGAGATTTTTGAATCAAAGTGTCCCATACCACCTTGAAGCACAAAATTTTAAACCATTAATATCCACATAAATAAATCCTTAAAACCATTTTGAAAACATGGATATTAATAAGAACAAATGATTAAAACATTTAAAACGATATTTTGGTTAAAGGGGTTTTACCAAAATTAGAGACACCTGAATACAGTAATTGAGGAATAACATTTAGTTAGAACTTTATAATTTCATGAGAATAAATGGATTCATGATATAATACTCCAAAGGATAGTATATACACCATATAAGAGTGAATTGGTGCATAACAACAATGAACCCTCAATAGAAATGTCAAGTGTGATGAAATCCCTTATAAAGAAGGTATCCTTAAATTAAGGACTAATCAATCTCAAAAATATGTGTGACAAATATAAATAAACCCAATATAAGTGGATATTAAGTGTAAAACAATAAAAGGTCAATCCCACATATTCAATGGATGACATATTCAATGACTACATGTTGAACCCAATGAAATCGAAATTGGGTTAAAAAGTTTCCTTGACAGCCTAACGACATCACATCAAAATGAGTTGATGAGAGATATAAAGTGTATCACATCACTTGGACATAAAATTTACAACAATAAGGTTATATGAGAACATATCCCAACATAACAATATGTAAATTTAAAGACCCAACAAAAGAAGTCTTTTAAAAAAGAGGAGGGTTAAAGGTTCCCTTACCGACTTGGGTATTTTTCGAAACATACACCCCATGAAAGAAGGACAATATATCATTGATGTAAATTCTAATAATTGAAATTATATTAAACAAAGAGTAGAATAATTGGCAGTACATACACCACTCAATTAAATTTGTGGCAAATGTAGCATAAATCTCACGGGAATAAAAGTGAGATGAAAAATCCCTTACGAAAACTCTGCAGCCTAACAACGCCACACAAAACATCCAAATATGGATTGATGAGATAAAATAGGGTATCTCATCACATTACAATAAAATGTACAGAAATAGGAATATTAAAGAACATCCCCCAACATTACAAAGAGGATCTTAAAAGAAGTTACATAAAGGAGAGTACTTAAAAAGAAAGAGAGAGGTTAGATGTCTTACGAAAGTTCGGCAGCCTAACGGTACCACTCAAAACTTCCAAAATGGATTGATGAGAGAGAATAGGGTCTCTCATCACATGAAAATAAAAATTACAGTAAGTGTAATATAAAAGATCATCCCCATAACAAGAAAGATGAGATTTAAAAGGAATGACATAAAAGTGTGTACTTAAAAAGAAAGAGAGGAGTAGGATCCCTTACCTCGGGTCCGACTTGACTCGATCGTTCTTTAATCTCCTGAATAATAAACTTGAGTTAGTTTATACATCCTTAAGAACCTTTTTCAAGTTAATTATTCCTTTTATATCACTTATTACCATGTCATAAACATTATGTAATCATTTCGGTTAATAATATTTGTTTTTCCGATATTTGGTTCTTAAGTCGAAAGTGGACTTCTTACAATTACATGTTGTTCTTGTGGCCAAATGTTTATTATATCAAGAATTTTATTCATGATGTAGATATCATATATGTCATATATATCCATTACATGCATGCATTTATAACATTACATAATCATTTAGAGGTAAGAGATGAAATGCACCGTTCATGGAGACGGTAATCCATACGTACGCATGAACGCTACTTTCATTCCTATTTCGTATTTTATAGGATGGAATAATAATGATATAAATGTATATTATAATTCCAGTATAATATCATATATAATATCATAGTTCCATCCTTTATACGTCTCACATATGGTATTTAACGAATCAAATCACTTTGAGGGGGCGGTAGTCCGCACTTCCTTAAATGAAGATATCACGTTTACCCATAATGGAAACCATAATGGTATCCCCAAAATGGAAAAAAAAGAATCTTATAGAAAACATAAACATATTATATATCATATATAAAAATAGTTACATCATAATGGCCACCTTTGAAGGTGTTAAATGAGTATTGAACAATCATCGTTTCGGGAGGCAGAATTTCGCCATCCACGGAAACTGTATGTTCTTTAACCATTCGATGTAGTTGTGTGAGAGTGTAGCTCGAATAAATCTAATAACAACATCCTAGTATATTGAAGATACTGGTGTTGTTACAAAAGAAATAAATAAAAAGAGTTTAGGGGGTTGGAGAAGCAAAATAAAACAAATGAACATGAGAGAATGAATTACCTTTAAAAGTGTAACTCCTTTTAATTTGAGCCTAAAGGCTTCCTTTGAAAGGATTATGACCAAAGGGAATCCTCTAGGATGAGGAGAGGGTTTTGGATAGAGTAAATGGGCAGGGGTTGGCCGAGCCAAAGGCTTGAGGAGTGTGGGAAAATAGGTAGAGGTGGGGGCCTTTTATAAGAGGAGAGGAGGGGCAATTTTGGAAAGTAAGATATATTTCTTTATTTGAAAATGTTTTTCGGTTTCAAAAGGTACCACATTGATATAATTCGTGGATAAGGTGTTAAGGGTTATAAATACACCCATACATTAAGTTTTGGACATGTGTAGTTTATAGATTTTACATTATCTTTCAATTTTATTTAAATCGTTAAATAATGAGGTCATCGCTGCATCATCATGATGTCATAAATAATTTAATTTATTTAGTGTCTAAAAATTATAAAAAAAACTACTATGATGTAGGAAATTTTTTTATCTTTCCAATGACTATTTATAATAAAAAATATGATCATTATAACCCCAGGGAAACATTGTTTTCGTAAAACATGTGATGTTTGTGCCATTTTTACTTTTACATTAAATAAAAAGTTATTTATGTCATTTCCCAACCAAAGTAGCTCCATGGGGTCCTCAAGTTGACCCATGGCTTGTCTTGGTCGGCCATGACACAAAAAATGAGGGTAGGACATGTGTCAAGCTCATATTATTTTATTAATGCATTATTTTTACCATAAACTACACTAATTACCACTAATCGCGATTAAAAACTTAATAAGTTACTATTCACCAAAAAATTATTTTTATCCCATTGAACCACATTTTACTTCTTAATGACCACCATGTATGTCAGATTTTTGATATTGAAAACACAAAGATGGCAAAATTTCATTTAAACGGAAAAATCAGTTTTTATAAGTACCACTTAGTGGTTTCACTATTCATCAAAAATTGAAGTTTTTCAGAAAAATCCCAAAAATTCACCATAAGATATATTTGATATTCCGAACTAAAAAATGAAGTCTATTTTAAAAAATTCTAAACATATAAGTCAGATTAATTAATTTAATAATTAATTCCCGTTGTTAGAGCAAATAGTGTGTTTTTATGAAACAATAAGTATCAAAAGATTGACACTGGTTAAAGTCTCATTTCAATGTGAAATTAATTCCAACGACCACTATTGGATTTAATGGTAAAAATATACTCTAATTTCACTTTAAAAACAATTCAAAAGATAATCTAATCATATAAATAAATTAGATAAAAAATGGGTTTTGAATTAAAATACAACATTTTACACTATTCATTAAAAAAAATGAACTTTATCGGAAAGATACCAAAAATTTACACAAAGTAAATTTTGATGTCCCGGTTTTAATAAGAGTTTTATTTGGTCCAAAATAATGTTTAAGAGTGAACAAAACTATATTTAATGATGGTTCAACATCAAAAGGTGATAAGTGAACCTTTAGTGAAAACTAGGGCATATGCGCCTAAAATTGAATTATTTCCGTATTTTAAGCCTTTATCCTTTATTGGATAAATGTAAAAAACATTTAAAAACATATATAATCATATTTTAGTTATTTATATCCGTTCCCGCCATTACAATGGCTACATGTTAACTACCATTTAAAATAATATTATTTTATTATTAGAGTGCAACGTAAGATTCCCAAGAAACTCGTTATTGCGTATTGGGTATGCCATCGAGCATAGCATCCCCTTTAAGGTAATATTAATGGTTGATTCACAAATATGGGTAAATATAAAGATGTCATATTCTTTATTTACCTGGGGTGTTACATCTTTCCCCCCTTTTGGGAATTGCGTCCTCGCAATTTTAAAATTGGGCTTGGAAACATCCTTGAAAGTCCCACATCAGAACAAGAGTCGGTAAAACAATGACTTTAAAATAAAGAAAGATAAGTACAAAGGTCACCCGAGTTTACCCATAATAGGATTCCGTGTAGAAAAACATGGACATGGGAGAAAAAGCAAAGCGTCATGTTCTGATGGAGAGTGATAGAAAACATGTTTAGGAGAAAGTTAACCACGAGAAAATCACAAACTTGTGATGGGTAAAACGATATTCGATTCTCCAGTAGGAAAAGTTAATAGACAACGTTTTTGTTTTAAGCTACTTTTTATTGAAAAATTTATTCATAAGGAAACATAATCACTTATCATGTTGACTTTCAACTTTTACTAGATTCCTTAATCAAACTCATATTTTTTTCCAAAAGACGACTATTTAGGGAGACTTGTTCGCATTAAGAGTACTATAATCAACTTCTAGAGTATCACCTAATCCACAAAAGAGAACTATCCAATTCCCATGTCTTAAAACCTTAACCAAAACTAAAACCAAAAATGTTACTACAAGATCAGATAATCCAGAAAAGGATAACCCTTTAAAAATAAAATCTATGCTTAATCTCCAAAATTTGTCCAACAAAACCCAAAGTTCAACGAAGACCATTAGATAAACAATTTGCCCATAAAATTCTTCAATGTAAACCAAACTAAGGTTGAAACCCATGTATTTGAAGGATTTAGTCACAAAGTCTTCCAAGTTAAATCATAACATTTATCTCCAAAAAACATCAGTTGCTCCTAAAGTCTTGTATTGAAAAGTAATTATCCTAATCATATATCCTCCATGATAGGTTAATAATTTTCATAAATAACCCAAAATCAACTTACTATTAATTCATAAAATCATATAACTAGAATGAATCAGTCAAACTAACCAGGGACTTCACGTAGTCCAGTGGTAGGCGATAAATACCAGTCGCACTTTGGTTGTGGGTTCGATTCCCGGAGCTTTGTCCGACGCGACGGGATGTCACACGGTCTGCGTGTTATCCATTTGCCAAAACTATATAATTTTTAAAACATTCCCCAAAATGAGATAAAATCTTCAAAAATAATCATAACATATTTTATCCTCAAGTTTATCTCATTCCTTTCATTTTCCATCATATCATAGAGTAACCCATAACTACCTAAAAAGTAAGGATCATTTAAACCCTAATGGTTACCTTTTGAATTATTACCTGAACTTCCACATCGATTGGTCATCTCGTACATGATGCATTATAGAACATACCAAGGTTCAAGTGGTTGATCATGAGTCCTTGATATTTGGTTTTAGAACAACAATGAGTTTCCACATGGAATCCTCCATTTTATCTAGTCTCTTAATCAGAGAACCACCACAGTTTCCTTCAAACCTGTTGTCTCTTTGGTGCCTGCTAGATCCATCCATTCACTAAAAACAGAAATGTCAGTGTGAGTATATCAATAAAACCATCATGTACTAAAAAGGAAGACAAACACTAAGATACAATTACTCATTTACTTTATCTAAAACTCGGACTCTTTCTGAAATCCCAACCATTATGGTAATGTCACTTATGCTTAAAGAATACCCTAACCTCTAAAGTTATCTAAACCGACCTTTGAGACCAACTATAAGGCCCCAGCCTTAAACCTTACTTAATCTTGAGTTATTACAAGATTACACAATGAGGATCCTTTCTGGTTTAGAGTTTTAGAGAATTAGATCATGAAACTTGCATTACATTCCACATTTAAACAAAGTTGTTACATAAAAGACAGTATTCATTCTTCCCATCAACGGGAACATATTTAAAATATAACACGGATTCTTTCTAGACACATCCTTGACACTGTCATCACATCATGTACCTTTCCCTTGACCTGTGAAAAACATTTTAAAAACTTGGGATGAGCATAAAAAGCTCAGTAAGAGTTATAAAAATATGGAAAGGAAACATGAGTTCATATATACATTAGAATGAAATCACACTTTACCCATAAAACATAGGCATATCAAATCCTGAATAAATCATAGAAAACATAAGACATAAAGGTAACTTGAGTAATTCATAACATTCTTATGTAGGGAGCAACCCTCTTGGTTATGGTTGGAATACCCATCACAGTATATTCCCTAAATCTCTTCGGAGAAACCATAACGTTTCACTCCTTCGTGTTACTCAATGCATTGGAGAGCTATATCGGGCTCACCCGCCCTTAGTTTATCACGGAACCACCCGTTTTCATAACAATGCCCAAGAACCATAACATAAATGTATCACATAAAACATGCATAAAGGAAACATAACATTTCCACATTTCAATCACAATATAACATTTTAGTACATTGAAATAATGAATCCATTCAAAAAGAAACCATTTCCAAAACCATTTAAAACATTTAATAAAGTGATTTTTGAATCAAAGTGTCCCATACCACCTTGAAGCATAAATTTTTAAACCATTAATATCCACATAAATAAATCCTTAAAACCATTTTGAAAACATGGATATTAATAAGAAC
Organism: Viscum album; assembly: GCA_963277665.1. Classification (NCBI taxonomy): domain Eukaryota; kingdom Viridiplantae; phylum Streptophyta; class Magnoliopsida; order Santalales; family Viscaceae; genus Viscum; species Viscum album. The sequence goes on from OY728119.1 coordinate 1,368,453,054, forward strand.
AAATGATTAAATCATTTAAAACGATATTTTGTTTAAAGGGGTATTACCAAAATTAGAGACACTTGAATACATAATTGATGAATAAAATTTAGTCAGAACTTTATAATATCATGAGAATAAATGGATTCATGATATAATACTCCAAAGGACAGTATATACACCATATAAGAGTGAATTGGTGCATAACAACAATGAACCCTCAATAGAAATGTCAAATGTGATGAAATCCCTTATAAAGAAGGTATCCTTAAATTAAGGACAAATCAATCTCAAAAATATGTGTGACAAATATAAATACACCCAATATATTTGGATATTAAGTGCAAAACAATAAAATGTCAATCACACATATACAATGGATGACATATTCAATGACTACATGTTGAACCCAAAGAAATCGAAATTGGGTTAAAAAGTTCCCTTGACAGCCTAACGCCATCACATCAAAATGAGTTAATGAGAGATAAAAAGTGTATCTCATCACTTGGACATAAAATTTACATCAATATGGATTTATGAGAACATATCCCAACATAACAATATGTAAATTAAAAGACCCAACAAAAGAAGTCTTTTAAAAATGAGGAGGGTGAAAGGTTCTCTTACCGACTTGGGTATTTTTCAAAACATACGGCCCATGAAAGAAGGACAATAGATCATTAATGTAAATACTCATAAACGAAAGTATATTACACAAAGATTAGAATAATGGGCAGTACATACACCAGTCAATGAAATTTGTGGCAAATGTAGCATAAATCTCACGAGAATAAAAGTGAGATGAAAAATCTCTTACGAAAACTCGGCAGCCTAACGGCGCCACATAAAACTTCCGAATATGGATTGATGAGATCAAATAGGGTATCTCATCACATTAAAATAAAATTTATAGAAAGAGGAATATAAAATACCATCCCCCAACATTACAAAGAGTATCTTAAAAGAAGTGACATAATGGAGAGTACTTAAAAAGAAAGAGAGAGGTTAGATTTTTTATGAAAGTTCGGCAGCCTAACGGCGCCACTCAAAACTTCCAAAAACGGATTGATGATAGATAATAGGGTCTCTCATCACATGAAAATAAAAATTACAGTAAGTGTCATATAAAATATCATCCCAATAACAAGAAATATGAGCTTTAAAAGGAATGACATAAAAGTGTGTACTTAAAAAGAATGAGAGGAGTAGGATCCCTTACCTCGGGTCCGACTTGACTTGATCGTTCTTTAATCTCCTGAATAATAAACATGAGTTAATTTCTACTTCCTTAAGAACCTTTTTCGAGTTAATTATTCCTTTTATATCACTTATTACCATGTTATAAACATTATGTAATCATTTAAGTTAATAATATTTGTTTTGCCGATATTTGGTTCTTAAGTCGAAAGTGGACTTCTTACAATTACATGTTGTTCGTGTGGCCAAATGTTTATTATATAAAGAATTGAATTCATGATGTAGATATCATATATGTCAAATATATCCAGTACATTCATGCATTTATAACATTACATAATCATTTAGAGGTAAGAAATGAAATGCACCGTTCATGGAGACGGTAAGCCGTATGTACGCATGAACGCTACATTCATTTCTATTTCGTATTTTATAGAATGGAATAATAATGATATAAAGATATATTATAATTCCAGTATAATATCATATATAATATCATAGTTCCATCCTTTATACATCCCACATATGGTATTTAACGAATCAAATCCCTTTGAGGGGGCGGTAGTCTGCACTTCCTTAAATGAAGATATCGCGTTTACCCATAATGGAAACCATACAGGTATGCCCAAAATGAAAAAAACAGAAGTTTAAGAAAAACAGAAACATATTATATATCATATATTAAAATATTTACATCATAATGGCCACCTTTTAAGGTGTTAAATGAGTATTGAACAATCATCGTTTCGGGAGGCAGAATTTCGCCATCCACTGAAACTGTATGTTCTTTAACCATTTGATGTAGTTGTGTGAGAGTGTAGCTCGAATAAATATTATAAAAACATCCTAGTATATTGAAGATACTGGTTTTGTTACAAAATAAATAAATAAAAAGAGTTTAGGGGGTTGGAGAAGCAAAATAAAACAAATGAACATTAGAGAATGAATTACCTTTAAAACTGCAACTCCTTTTAATTTGAGCCTAACGACTTACTTTGAAAAGATTTTTCCCAAAGGGATTCCTCTAGGATGAGGAGAGGGATGTGGAGAGAGTAAATGGGCAGGGTTTTTCCGATCCAAAGGCTTTAGGAGTGTGGGAAAAGAGGTAGAGGTGGGGGCCTTTTATAAGAGGAGAGGAGGGGCACTTTTGGTAAGTAAGAAATATTACATTATTTGAAAATGTGTTTCGGTTTCAAAAGGTCCCACATTGATATAATTCAGGGACAAGGTGTTAAGGGTTCGAAATACACCCATACAATAAGTTTTGGACATGTTTAGTTTATAGAGTTTACATTATCATTCCATTTTATTTAAATCGTTAAATAATGAGGTCATCGCTGCATCATCATGATGTCATAAATAATTTAATTTATTTAGTGTCTAAACATTATAAAAAAATACTATGATGTAGGAAATCTTTTTATCTTTCCAATTACTATTTATAATAAAAAATATGATCTTTATAACCACATGTAAAAATTGTTTTGGTAAAACATATGATGTTTGTGTCATTTTTACTTTTACATTAAATAAATAGTTATTTATGTCATTTCCCAACCAAAGTAGATCCATGGGGTCCTCAAGTTGACCCATGGCTTGTCTTGGTCGGCCATGACACAAAATATGAGTGTAGGACATGTGTCAAGCTCATCTTATTTTATTAAAGCATTATTTTTACCTTAAACTACACTAATTACCACTAATCGCGATTAAAAACTTAATAAGTTACTATTCACCAAAAAATTATTTTTATCCCATTGAACCACATTTTACTTCTTAATGACAACCATGTATGTCAGAATTTTGAAATTCAAAACACAAAGATGGCAAAATTTCATTTAAACGGAAAAATCAGTTTTTATAAGTACCACTTAGTGGTTTCACTATTCATCAAAAATTGAAGTTTTTCAGAAAAATCCCAAAAATTCACCAAAAGCTATATTTGATATTCCGAACTCAAAAATGAAGTATATTTTAAAAAATTCAAAACATATAAGTGAGATTAATTAATTTAATAATTAATTCCCGCTGTCAGAGCAAATAGCGTGTTTTTATGAAACAATAAGTATCAAAAGATTGACACTGGTTTAAGTCTCATTTCAATGTGAAATTAATTCCAACGACCACTATTGGATTTAATGGTAAAAATATATTCAAATTTCACTTTAAAAACAATTCAAAAGATAATCTAATCATATAAATAAATTAGATTAAAAAGAGGTTTTGAATTAAAATACAACATTTTACACTATTCATTAAAAAAATGAACTTTATCGGAAAGATACCAAAAATTTACACAAAGTAAATTTTGATGTCCCGGTTTTAATAAGGGTTTTATATGGTCCAAAAGAATTTTTAAGAGTGAACAAAACTATATTTAATTATGGTTCAACATCAAAAGGTGATAAGTGAACCTTTAGTGAAAACTAGGGCATATGCGCCTAAAATTGAATTCTTTCCGTATTTTAAGCCTTTATCCTTTATTGGATAAATGTAAAAAACATTTAAAAACATATATAATCATATTTTAGTTATTTCTATCCATTCCCGCCATTACAACGGCTACATGTTAACTACCATTTAAAATAATATTATTTTATTATTAGAGTGCAACGTAAGATTCCCAAGAAACTCGTTATTGCGTATTGGGTACGCCATCGATCATAGCATCCCCTTTAAGGTAATATTAATGGTTGATTCACAAATATGGGCAAATATAAAGATGTCATATTCTTTATTTACCTGGGGTGTTACATTCAGTCGACACAATTTATCTGGGGAGGAGTTATAAACCTTGTACAGAATAAATTTCCCCGTTCACTATTCTCACATATTACTTATCCTCCAAATTTGAGGTCGTGTTTGAATAATTATACAAAAATTTAATGATATGAATGAATGGTTAAAAATATAATAAAATATAATTTTCTCTATTCTTTAATTAATAACTAGTGTATCAGTCAACACATTATTTTCCACATCCACCTCAACATTAGTGATAAAAGAAGACCTTCTTTATTTTGTTAGAAGTTGTTCTAGATGGCCTCCGACAACCTTCCAAATAAAGAAATTAATTTCATAATACCCATATTCTAGGAAGTTGTAACACTACACCATAGAATGAGAATTTATATGAACCTTCATTTATTATTCAACATTAGTCAGATTCTTTATATAACTTCATAAGTTTATATTCAGATGTCCAATTCATCCTCGTTTGAAGGAATTCAGGGTTCCCATTATATTGTTCCTAGGATGCTTCTTCCCAAAATTTTGACATGTGTGATGTACAATTATCTATCAATCATGGGATTTATTTGTTAAACCACCCATAATTGACTCTATTTTATACTTCTTTTCAGCAGGACCACAAGACCATTTCGAGTCTCTAATCCCCATTTCATCATTTAGGGAACAATAGACAATCATCTTATAACTATCAAATTATCGAATCTCTAACACTGTTCATAGAATCAGCTTTAGTATGCTCGAAAAGTGATTTACCTTGCTTTAAGTGTTCATGAAAATTCTAGAGGTGTACCATGAATGCCTTGTAATGTGTGCTTAATACACCTTGATACTCTAATGTTCCTTCTGCATGAGTATGAGGAACTCCATTTTCATATTGAGAAAAAGGTTTTATAAAATATATCTATTGAAAAATATTATCTTGAATTCCAAAAAAATACATGGAATCAATTTCTTCCTTTTATATCAAAGTTTTGATCAGTTCCCACTACTGATCAGATTCCCCGTCAAAATGATACACTACCCAGACAACTTTCTACTCTTTTGAGGACTGGAGGACATAGGATATATTTTAAAAGTATTTAATCAATTATTCTGTGAGTAGGGGATGATAAGATCCACTAACCATTGGAGGCCTTTGAAGCATGAAGGCTTCAGTGGAAAAATTATATTTCCTTGGGGGATGAGATGTTTGCACGCGATTTATTTTATTATTCATAACTTGATCTAGCTCAGAAAATAATACCATGAAGTTTTAATCACCCATTTCCAACATATTTGGAAAACCATTAGGGAAATAAACATATTCCCTATCAAATTTATTCTTGGAACATTTTATTATATTGGAAACCATTAACTATAAAAGAGAATATATATTTATCTAGCTAGAATACATAGATTATTATCATAAAAAGGAAACATTAAACATAAAAGGGTAAAATCTTAATGTAAAATTATAACCTAAATAGTGATTCCCTAGGTTTTCATCTACATTATCCATGATATTTTTCCAAATATATATTCTAATGTGATTTTTTATTCCCTTAATAATGGTTCAGACTATACTAATTAATTTACCCAAGTATATCCCTCAATATATTCAAACCACAAGTGCAGAAAGCCCTGTTTCCATTCACCCGTTTCTATTTGAGTATACGTGAAAGAATTGTTTTCAGGTTTTACCCCATGATACATCTTTGCAATATCCCCCCACCCAGTTTTTATATAGACATGGATTTTTTTTTCATGATAAACAACATACTATATACTTACCAAAATATTGGTATGTTTTATTATACATAGTCTCATTCTTAAGGTTCTTACTAAAGTACTATATTCCTAATTTTAAAAAATAATTATACCATTCTCTAATAACAACTATAGAAAACATGGCTATTTTGTACATGAAATTACATGATTTTATGAAAAATTATAAATTGAACTATAATCCAATGATCGTGATGTCTTGTTTCTTTGACTAATAGGAACATAAAACTGAAAACAATTCCTTATTTAATCTTAATATTGAGTTCTTAACTTCTATTATGCTCATACATTGGAAAAGGATAACCTAGGGATAACATGAAAAAATAGGGTTGTTAAAACACTTGTAAGGGGATAAGTATAAGAATAAATTTTTCACACACTTGTTAGGAAGAGAGACATAATTATTTTAAAAGTTAGATAATGTAATCAAACATATGGAACCATAATGTTTTTTTATTTGGATCATTTAATCATGGAATCCTAATAATGTGATAGAAACATATAACATGACTTTTTCACAATTCAATGATCTTTTCCCTTAGATGAGAACAATTTATGGTTATCCACAATGACCATTGTACCTTGTAGCACAAGTCAAGGCTAATTTCCAAGATTGATTCACATTATAGAAGAAGTCAATTCTAGCAACCAATACTATTTCACATAACATCTCATTAGACTCTACCTTACCCAATGAATTAGATTAATATCTAGGTGCACCATATTATCATGTTTATTAATATGCATTCCACATAATTAATCATACAAAATCAATCATATATAATTATAAGGGGACCCATTGAAAGATAAGGGTATCATAGTCAAGTTCTAAAGAATAATTTACTGATTTGATCATAAAATTTTCCATTGAGGAATTCAATTTTGATAAACATTTGAAAATATCATTGTATGTTATGTCAAACCAAGATGATAACATTTAAATATCGTATTTATGAAATTTTAGCATTAAAACATTTTAGTTTGGTTTTAAGGAAAATATTAAAAGAGCATTAAAAAGGGAATAATATATTAAATTATATAATTAGTGAAATAAGAAAATTTTGATAATATAAATAATGATTTTATAATGTCAATGGTGGAATAAAAATATGGTATGGGGCCCTTGAAATGAGGTAATAATTAGAGATGTTCCATCAAATTGGGACTTCTTTTCAGGAAGTATTGAGGAGGGAATCACTTAAAAGAATTTGTATCCCATGAAATAGAATGATTAACAAATCATGATAAATTATTTTAGACATATAAATAGTAACTATAATATTTAAATTAACATAATATACAATTTATATTGGGTAAAAAGAGAGTAAGAAATACCCGAAATAATAATGGACATTCTGGAACAATCTCGTACCATAAGTCTGATGTTGATATCCACATGATATTGATGACATGAATAATAAAATTAAATTTATTTATTAATAATTAATGAAACTATTTTACATGTAATTGATTTATTATATCCTTTTTGAGTTCATTTGTAAACTTATTGATTGGTTATGAGGTTCAACTTCATTGTTCCAGTCTGTTTGTTTAATGATCTCATTACATATACATAGGAATGGTTAATCAGGTTATACTAAGATGGTTTTTGTGGATTAGAGTATAATTATTTATCATCAAAATTGGTATATGTTTTTACTTTATATTTATTTACTTGGAGTGATGCTGATTCATTATATAAATCTTTATAGATAACCTTTTTTGTTAATTGGAGGTTTTTGATCAGAATGAACACATTTGGTTTTATAAATCCTAACCATGTGTACCAAAAATATTACATAAACATAGATGACACATAATATATATATATATATTATAGTATGGTTCAATAGAAATTATGATTTTATTATCATAATTAATGACTGTATCATAAATTTAAAACCCATCATCCTTAAATGTATTAAATTGAGACACCTCGGATTGAATATTTTTCTACTAATATAAAAGCCTGTTTAAAATGACATTATATTAAATTATTTCTTTATCCTAAAAAAATTCCAGTACATATATGGTAATGGAGTTTTCAAATAATTTTTATGAGGAGAGGTAAGGATAGGAAAGTAAACAAAGTCACTAAAAAAGAATGTAAAGAATTGAAAAGAAGAATTTACATCTTTTAATGATCTTTCTTGAGAGAATATTAAGGGGAGAGGGTTTGGTAATTTGTGGATACCAAGGGATGATACATGTGGGGGAGGATCTTCGGGAGAAAATTGAGCAGCATTTCAGTAAGGAAAAGGCTTGAGAAGTGTGAAGAGAAGAGGGGAGTGTGAGTGGTTTTTATAGTGGAGGGGGGGGAGTTTTCTTAATATTTAAATCATTAGTTTATTATTTTCCTATAAGAAAAAAAATATTTATGAATCAATGACAATCAATAGTAACATTTTCATGTGAGTTCGATCCAATGGTGCATACATTATCATAATATCACCCAAGACTCGATAATTAATCGATTTAACTTATTTGGTAAATTATCAAATTTTTTATAACTAAACAAAATTCAAGTATATTAGTAAATAAAAAAATTAACCATAAACATTTTTCACCATGTAGAATAAAAAATCAGAAATACATTTTTCAAAAATAATTTTTAAATACGATTAATTTAATTTAAAATCATAATTTTCTTGAAAAATACATATTTTAAATCAATAATCGATTTATAATGAATTCCAAAATTACAAAAGGTCTTATAAATTAATCATAAAAATACATGATATAAAATTGTTAATTTATGGAATCCTTTTAGGAAAATATTTTATTTTAAATTAAATAATTAATTTTCATTATTTATTTTAGATTTTCAAAAATACCAATACATTTACTATTGTTATATTATAACATATAAGATCAATAAATTTCATTTATACATTAATGGGTGAGGTTACTATTATTTTGGATGATTTATTATTCATATGGTTTATATTAATAATCCTCAGGGTCAGTTATTATAAAAAAAATTATGTTTATCCTATCAGACACCAGAAATATCATTGAACACAACTGTGTATGTCGGAATTTCGAAATTCAATATAAAGAAGCAGAAAAAGTATGTTTAATGGATGAAAATTATTTAGAATCAGGAAATTTCATTATGTTACAAAACAATATTATTCAATAAGGGATAATTTTAAGAATATAATTCCACTGAAAATACATTTGGTCTTTATAAATAAGAAGGCCTTTTTTTATAGAAAAGTATGAAACAAAGCGAGCAACTACAATTAAAAATGAAGGGTTCAGCTAAAAAAATGACGTTAACATTGGATTCTATAGGACCTAATTAAATGATAAATTATTTATGTGTCGAATGAGTGATCATTAAAAAAATCGATGTCCTAATTGGAATGATTTTGAATAGAACAAGAAAGGTGGTACGAGTAATGGTTACATTTCTGATGATGATGATACCACTAGGAAAATGTGAAATGAAAGAGGTATCAAGTAATAGGATGACTTACCTTTCCTACGAATTTTTTAGGAAGTCATATATTAAATTTTTTAGGTATTTGTATTCAATAATTTTTTCATTTGAGTGATGAAATTTGAACCGATTTTTCAGAATTTTTTTCCAATAGATTTCCAATATTTTTTTTAATATAGACTGTAAATGAAATTTAATGACCAAGTGATATGTTGTCTATGGTATGTTAAAACAAAATATGTTTTTCATGTTATGATAATGTTTTTGAATAAGAATATGTAAATTTAAAAGTACTGATTACTTTGAAAAAATTAAGTAGTTCTTCACATGTGGATTATATTTTAAGTATACATTTTTATGGATCTATAGAATAAATCCAATATAATTTAAAATAAATAGACATGATTGTTTATAGTAATAAGATATTTTATTTAATTTTATTACAATGTTTCAGCGTAATATATATTGAATGTATTCACATGTTTTAAATGTGAAATCCAATAGCTACATTATTATATATGGGGGGATAAATTTTAAGATGAGTTTGTGACCTACTCGCTGATGTTGTATATTTTCATATTTTAGAAAGGTTATATGGTTGAAAATTTATGTAATGTTTATTTAAAAAGTTAGATATTGTTTTTGAGAATAATGTATTATCTCACCACATGAAGATTTATTCATATTGGATAACTCGTAATAAAAAACATTGTCTTTTAAATTACTTATAACGGATGAGATGACCTATCATTAATCTCGGGATCTGTTAGTGCTATAGGAATTAAAAAATCATCTTCCATTTTAAAGAAACATGATAAGTGGATCAAGGAAAAAAGATGGAGAGGTTTTCCAAAATCATACAAGTATATATTTCCATGAACATTCATTAACATTTGGAAACCTGATCGTAAAACCCAAAAATGATTCCTCGTACATCTATTTGTGAAAAATTATACGGTCCCTTAGATCATCATAGATTTATGTCTCTGTGGTATGTTAAATTTATCCCGACCCTGTTTTCCATCACTCTACAAGAGATCAATATTTTTATATTTATTTTTAATTTCCTTGTTTTGACATGCCACCAGTGTTCCCCTATGGGAAAACCCAATTATATGTTACATTGGGTAACCATTGTGTTTATAACATAAATTTTTAGAAGGAAGTTTTTGTATTAATTTTTACGATGCATAATTCTAGGAATGTATTATTCATGTATTAATCATTTAATAACCTAGAATAATTTTTATGGATAAATTAATTTTAAGGGCATAGAATGTAACAAACTGAGGTTTTGTGAATTATTATTTGGAATTAATTTAAATTGTTTTATATTTTTGATTTTATTCAATATTGAAAATAGTTATTTTATATATATTAAATAACTAAATTTGGATTGAGTTATATAAAATTAAAATTTATTCATGAACTAAATTTTATATAAAGGTTAACTTTCATATAGGGGGCACTGAGGTTAGATTACATTACAAAGTGGTTTGTGATTTACCAAACAGAAATATATTATTAAAATAATTTTAATTAATATATTGAATCATTATGTAGCCATTTCGATAGAGTATATTAATATTACTATATAAATAATTAAAACCTCCAGTTTACACTAATATAAATTTAATTCCATAGTTATATTGAATATAAGATCAAAATGAATATACATGAAATATTTTTATAGAAAACCATTTTTATGCTCTCAAAGTAGTTTTATCATAATTAATTAAACATAATATAATTATTGTGTGATTTTAATTTAATATATATATATATATATTCAATTAAATATTTTTTATATTATTCCAATAGATTTAGTAGTCATATGTAAAGAGAAAAATAGTATTGAAAATAAACACATGATTATTTATGAAGGAAATTTTTCAATATTTTGATGGAGAAACTATTTTAAATATAAATATTGGTAGATTGACATATTTAATGTATCATAATAATGTTCTTTTTTGAAATAAAAAAATAAATATGTTGGGTTGAATTTTTCATTTTTTTGGGGAGTTTAAAATTTTCAAGAATAGTGAAAATACTGAAATTTCATTCAAACCTTGTTTATAAATTAATTTATTTATAAAGGTAAATTATATAATTAATTGATTTTAAATTTTAATAAGATAATTTTGTTATTAAAATAACAAATTAAGTTTATCAGAGTTAAATTCCAATGTGAACTGGTTATAAAAACCAAGGAAACATTAGAACGTTTTTACATTAAAAAATTGTTTTGTCATGTTGTCTATGAGATAAAAAATAAATTAATTTCTATAACATCCCTGATTGGAATCTGAAAAATGGATTAAATAAATATAATAACAATAATTTATAATTTCTATTAAGATAAAAAAATTACCAAATATATTAGTGAAATTAATTAAAATTAATTTCAATGATTAAGGTGAAATTATGATTACCAATGGACTAAACCCTATTCATATGGACTAATATGAACTATAAACATGTAAAAAGAACTTTTATTGATATATTTAGACCATTTACTCCCTATTATATAATTTTTACAATTATTATTTTCACATTCAATAAAAAAATGGATGAGGGTTTCTTTTTAAAAAAATATTTCAAGAGTGCCACTCCATCTCCATCATATAGGGCCTCAAGTCATCCAAATTTTAATAAAATTGAAAGGGAATTAATTTTTTCTAATCATGTGGCAATTTAAATCCCAAAATCCTTCACTTTCTTATATAATTCTTCTATTGGGAATAAATTCATCCAAAAAATTAATTAGGTGAAAACCAAAATGATTCACCAAAATAAAAGTTATAATACTTCCTCTAACTAATTATTTAGTATTCTTTATCCACACCATGAAATATCCTAATTTCATGCTCATATAACAACACCATAATACTTAATATATTGATATGTAGTTATATTATGGGTTTGATATACTCTTGCACACATCTCCATCTAATGGAAAAGGAATATACCATTCTTGTGTGGTGAACTATTGCCTCAAAAAATGACTATTGTTCTTCTATCCTACCTGAAATTTCGTGGATAGAAATTATGATGAATTACAATATTCATTCCATTATGTATGAACACAGTAACTTTGTTCGAGGAACTGTGGACAACCACCCACTCAATGTGATATGATTCTTTCAAACTACACATGGAACATATAAAGAATGTTTTTAAAAATAAATATATGAAATTAACTAGGTATATTTTATATTAATTACATAATTACATATATAGAAAAATATTACCTATCATTTTATTTATTACACATTCAATAACTAAAAAGAGATAACTTCGTTCATGGATGTGTTCACTACCACCTCCTAGACACGATGTGATTCCATTTAAAAACATAAAAATATATATATAAGTTTATATGAATAAATAACATGTTATCTATGATATTATGATCGATTATGAAGTTTGTAGTGTTTCTTACATTTTTTCAATAATCATAATTGAAAAATTGGAATGTTACTCATGCGTATGTACTCAGTGATTGTAAAGTAGAATCAATTTTAGAAAAAACATTCCTTATTGGTATTAAAATTATAATTAATATATATATATATATGATAATTATGTAATTATCATTATTCTTCATATTTTTATATAATGACCCCTTTGACCATAGTTGACCAACAAATGTTTTTTTAACACCTGAACCAAATTTGATCCAAACACCCAACAAAAAAATAATTCTTCAAGTAACTATATAAAACATTGTAACAAGTGAATAAAAATTAATAATAAAAACTAAATGGTTTCTAAAGTAGGTAATTATTTTAAATATGTTTATTCTTCTGAAACATAAAGATACACATGAGAAGTCAGACTGAAGGTAAGAGTACTTTTATTTTCGATGAGACACAAGCCATGTAAACCATCAATTTCTTATATGTTATTAGTATAATGACCATTTATTTTTCCATGATTCATAAATTTATATTTATGTATATTTAATTTCTTTTATTTGACGATCCTTAATTCATGATAATTATGTTTTAAATGTGAACAAATCGATAAAAAAATTATATTAATTTTCATTCTTAGAGACTCATTCCATGTTATACACCGAAACATTTATTTGATGTGTATAAACATCCTTTGACATGTTATAACAAGAATATAATTATTTTAATGCAATATAAATTATCCATCTAATATTTTTCCAATATGGAGAGTATGACTCAATGTTACCATGTGGTAAGAGTTTGTTGAAACAATATAATCATTTATATTTATTATTTGTTATCACATTTTCATTAATGAAATTTTTTTATTTTTATTTCATGAACACACATGAATAATATTATCCACTATTTAGTATTTATTTTTTCATGTATTACTTTTATTTATTCCACTATATTGTACTTAGGTTAATTAAAAAAATGTTTTTTTACAAAATATCAACTTATATATCTGAAATACTTGTTTCTTCAAAACAATGCTTTTCTGAAAAGGGTTTGGAAGAATATTATAATAATATCATATTTTAAATAAAACACATGTCTATCCCTATTTTTATCCAATTTTATTAAAGGAATATTCATGTCACTATATGAAAAAATATATTTTTTTCTAGCCTTTTTACCATAAAAAAGGACGGTTCTTCTTACATTATATGGAATGTGTATATTAACCAGCCACCATTTCATTGATGCTTCATTTTTATGTTTAAAATTCCTTTTATTAATAATTTTTTTTACAAATTTACTTATGAGGAAATAGGTTTTAATTGTATTTTATGCTTATTTTATATATTTCATGTGAATTTTTTTTCAAAAGGGTTTATGTTTTATAATAAAATTTATGGAAATGTTGGATACTTTCATCATGAAATGTTTTCAAAATATCTTTATAAATTATTTCACATCTAAGATAACATCATTTGGTATTAGTCGTGCCTTTACAATGATATGAATCAATGTTTCGATTAATACTCTTTATTTGAATTATTTACATTTTATGGAATTATTTTTATGAAATCCATATCTCGTGCATGAGTTATAATCTTATGAAATCCACTTATTTTAAAAGGTTAGGCATTGATTAAATGATTATGAAACATGTTTATTTTCTATAGGATATTATATGATTACATGTTTATAAAACCCATTTTTTCCTGGGTTATAATATGTTTTTTATGATCTTGTGGCACATGTATGTAAAATTTAATTATGAGAGGAGTTGGGCCGATATCTCCCTCCAATGCATTGGTCAATTATTTATAAGTCATTTGAAAGAATAATAGGGTCATAGGAGTTATCATGGACTACCATGATGGCATGGGTATCCAAATCGTTGTACTAAGACATCTATGGGAGTGAACCCTGACAACCATGATGGTATGGGGAGTGAACCCACAAGACCAATATGGCCTTAGTAGAGATTCCTTGTCCACTTTTGAAATAATTTTTATATGCATTTGTTCCTACAATAACTTGCATGTCTTATTCTTATATTATACGATCATAATTTATTTTCTTCATTCCCTTACTATTCACCTATAATGAATATCCAATATTTATCCTATTTCATGATTTTCATCAATAATATAAAGGGTTTGATGTTAAAATATTATATTCATATTCCATAAACCTTTTTTCATTTTATGCTTATACATTTCATTTATTTATCCATATTGTGTATTCTAGATCACCCATTTCTTCTGTTTACTTTCTTCCGGTTATAAAAAATGGTTTTAAGTAGATGTAATAAATGTTAAGATATTTGTGGGAAATAATGAAGCTATTTCAACAATTTAAATGATCATGTTACATGTTTACAAAGATAGTAAATTATTTGGGTCCTCAAGAATGTATTTTTTTAATATGTTAAATATTTTTCTATAATGATGTAATATTAATTTATATAAAGTTTGGGTCTCTTTTCGTTGTATTAATGGCTGATTTTTGTAAACTTTTGGGAAATAGGATGAAATAACCTTATAGTGATCTTTATGAAGATATAAAGGCATAAGTATAAAGATACACAAAAGTATAGGAAAATATTTTTGAATTTTAGTAATGGAGAGAGTGAGTGGTTTTCTAGAAATATATTCATGTTTGGATTATACAAGTAGACCTAGTTTTAGAGGAGATGTTACTAGGGGTAAAAATTATGAAAATGTGTCATAGGTATGACTCAGTGTAACAAGGTACATGATTATTGGCCTTACTGCACACCTGATTTGACAGTCCTATGGGATATGCATTATGAAATCATAAAATATTTACAAATAATCAGGATCAATTTAAAAATATATTGGAAATGAATAACCTTGGATAAACATAAGATTTCATAGATTTCTAATTTTTTCATAATATAGAAATCAAATAAGTGACTATTCATTATTATATGGTTTTCAAATATATTAATCATTTTTTATTAAATGCATTATGTTTTTTTCCAAGGGAGGTAATTATAAGGAATAATAATTTTTTTAAATGTGATGGAATACATTATGATGAGAATTCAAATGGGATGACCATTAGAGTAAAAGATGTTGTGATCATGAAAAATTTGTTTTCAAGGAGCAAGATCAATAATTATTACATTAACCATCCCTCACACTAACCAAATAAGGGAAGGAATGTGTTTTCTAGTATTTTTGGTAATGGATACAACATATTAAATAATATTTGGTCTCCATTATTTCAATAATCTAGAAATAATCTCCAAATTGAATGTCTCAATGGAATAAGATGGTGTCCTGGATATGGAAATTAAGGAGGAAAATCAAGTAACTAAATAGAAAAAATGAAGGGTTTAACTAACCAAATAAATGAGAACATTGGACTCCCAAATACATTATCAAAGGATTAATTATTTTATTGAGTAATTAATATTTAATGTGAAAATCTATATCCTATGTAGAATTCTTCTAAAGATAACCAACAAGCTCGTATGAGTAATGGATATATTACTAATAATTATAATAATACAAATGAAATGTCAATGAAAAAGTGTATTTATTAATATGATAAAGTATCCTTCTTTGGACATATGGATTTAGTGGAATAATCAATGTTTTTATGTATTTGGATTTAAAAAGCATGTATTATGAATGTTTAATTAATCATCTATTTTTTAGTTAATAGTTTTTAATAATGATTTACATGATTATTATGAATAATTATTGGAAATTATTATTAATGACAAGTTGATATGTTGAATAGGGAAAGACAACCATTACTGTGTTTTTGTATTAAGATATTGTTTTTTGGATAAATATATTTTTGATATGAATAAGTAAATTGGATCATGTTGATTAATTTGGAAAAAATAAAGGATTGTTAACAAGTGATTTATATTATCAAGAAGGGATGTTATTATTGGATTTAAGGAACAAATCAAATATACTTTTTAATAATGACGAATGCATGTCTAAAACAAGGATTTATGGTAATTCATTTATTACAATGTTTCCAGAGAATATAAGATTATGATTTTTAGATGTTTGAATTTGAATAACAAGTGACACATTGTGATATATGGGGGATCAGTGTTGAGTATAGGTTTTGACCTTATTTATAATGACTGGGGGATTCATCGTTTAGAATTATTATATGATTAACCATTTATAGAACGATGATGTGTAATTTCAAAATAAATTCTTATCATACTACACTAGTATTTGTGTATATCAGATAAAATATTATAATAAATGGTGTTGATGTTAACTTAGATATAAGGGAGGATATATCTTAGTTCTCAAGATCAGTTAGTTCTTTATGAATAAAAAATTCAACTTCGTTTATGGAGAATGAGGTGAAGTGGATTATGGTACAACAAAGGGAGAAGTTGTATGTAAATCTTTCTTGTGTATCTCTTAATTAACTTTTATCAACATTAGAAAAAAGGATCTTGAAACCAAAATTATTATCCTAGTACTTCCATTTCCAAGGAATCAGATGACCCCACCAGTCTTCATTGATTTTTGGATTTCAATTTTGTTATCATTCTTATGAATATAATCTCTATCACTCTCCACAAGAACAAGATGGTTATATTTCCCTTCACTGACTATGTTTTCACTTTCCACCTCTGTCCTCAAATATGGAAACCCAGTAATATGTTACTTTGGGTAACCATTATTTATCAATCATTTTTTAAAAGGATTTTTTATATTAATTTTTATAATGTGGGTCTCTCAAAAAAGAACCTAAAACTATTGAAACATTAGTAAGATAGAATAATATAGATTATTAAATTCATTTTAAGAGTGTATAATGTAACACCTCAATATTTATAGATTTATTTTTGTTCTAATAAGTTTATTATTTTATATCTTATTTATTTCAGTCCTGATTGAAAATTCTGATTTTATATATATTAACGTACTATGTTTGTCTTGAATTATATTAAATGACATGGTAATTATGTACTAAACTAAATATAAATGGTTTCATTTATACATATGGAACACTGAGGTTAGCTTACGTTACAAAAAACACTGATTTTTACCAAATAACAATGTATTAATAAAAAAATTATTTAATAAATTAAGACATATAATAGACATTATGTTTAAGGATATTAAAATTATTAACTGACATATGAAAACCTTTGTTTTACAAAAATTTAAAATCAATTCATTAGTTACAATGAATATAAATACTAATGGAATAGAAATGGTACATTTTTATAGAAAATCTTTTTATGCTCACAAATTTATTATATCTTTAAAAATAAAATTAATTATAACTAGAGAGAAATATTATTTAAATAAATATATTATATATTCATTATAAAATTTTTCATATTCATCAAATATATTGTACATTGTCAAGAAAAAAACAAACAAAACATTTCACAAAAATTTGTATTTTTGTTAAGGAACTATTACCGCCTTTTGATGGTGAACGAATTTTAATTCTAAATTTTTGTACGTTTAAATATTTAATATTTGAAAATGATCTTCATTTTTTATGTATAATTAAAAAATCTACTGAGGGTGAATCTTTGGTATTTTCCTGTGAAGTTTCATTTTTTTAATAATAGAGAAAAATACTAAAATTTATCTCAATACTGGTTTTCCATATAATTTATTTATAAGAATAAATTATATTTAAAAATTATTTGAAAAGTTAATTAGTATAATTTATTTTCAATTTAACAAATTTAGGACACTAGAATTAATTTTACCTAGAAAATGGTTATAAAAACCTCACAATATTTTAAAAAAAAATTTCTTAAAAACCCAGCTTTGAAGTGCTGTTTATGAGATAAAATTTAAATTATTTTCTACCAAATATGTGAATAATATATGGAAAAAATAATTCCATAATTTTGATCATCAAATCTTATTATTTCCAATTTAATAAAATTTGATTCAACTTATCAAAAATTGTAGTGAACTTCATTCGAAGTAATTAGAAACTATAAGGTGAAATTAAGCTTACCAAGGGATGAAACCCTAAACACAAGACACAATATGACATAAGAACCTATAAAAAAGACATTGAGATTCCATATTTATAACATGTCCTCCATGATATATACTTTTATCACTATTTGATCAATTTCATTAATAAAAAATGGGTGGGGTTTTCTTTTATCCAATATATTACAAGTGTTCCACTGCTCCTCCACTATTAAAGGAATCATCTCCCTCCACTTCGAAAAAACTCTCTTGACCCTTATGTTCTGACAATATCTTCCCAATTGATTTAAAAAAAATCAATTCCTTAGAAAATAACACTTACCTTTTGGAAAAAAGCATTCCAAATAATCCATTTTTCCAAAACCAAAATGATTTTTCCAAAGAAGAGGTTACATCCTTCCTCAAGTTCCTTTATTTTTTTTCATTCTCCACCACTTCAAATATAATTTTTTTTCATTCATATATAAATTATATATTTAATATACTGATATTTTTTTAATGTTAATGGTTTATTCAACACTTATATACTCCTCTATCTAATGGTTATCAAATGTATCATTCCTATACGGCAAGCTACCACCCTTTGAAACGACAATAGTTTGTTATTCCTTTAACACCACTCACGGAAAAGAATTATGATCGAAACTATGCTTATATATATTATATATATTATATATATAATTTATTTGTGATCCATTAATTAAAATTACATTATTCTTACCCTTATGGGTAAACATGATAACAACGTTTGTGCAACTATGGACTACAACCACCTCAAAGTGATGGGATTCATTCAAGATATACAATTAACATACGAAGGATGGTTTTAACAAAACATATATTACATAAAACACATATATGTTAAATTTTTGACCTAATTAACTTAATGGAAATATAATATAAATAGTTTTCTTTTTTACGCTTTCACACACTTAAAAGAGATAACACTGTTCATAGACGTGTGTAAAATAACTTCCATGACACAATGTTATTCATTTTACAACCGAATTATTCTATATATAATTATATATGATTAAATAACATTTTATGAATGATATTATTATCATTATGTATGTATATTCCATTTCATACTTTCTTTCTAGAATGATCATTGATAAAATGGACCCTTACTCAAGTGTATATGCGACCTACTATTTCTATGATTAAAACATTGGAAAATTTTTGATAATCAACATTCAGGATTGGTTTTAAAATAAATATTTATGTATAAATTTTATAATTATTTAATAGTTATTATTTTTCATATGTTATTTAATGACCCTTTGAACATAGTTGTCCAACCAATGTCATTTTTCACACATAAACTGAATTTTGTCAAAAACACAAGACATAAACATCATTTATTAAGGAATCATATAAAATATAGTAATTAGTTATATAACATTAATAATAAAAATTAATTTTTTAATCAATAACGTCATTAATTTAGGTTATTTATTTAAGAACATAAAGTTACAGGTGACCAGTTAGACTCATGTTAAGGGTTTTTCATGCCACACTTTTATTTTTCTTTGAGACGCATGTCAGGATAGCCTAACTTTTCTTATATTTTATTTGTATAATTCCAATAAATGTAATCTATTATTATAAAACATGAATTTATTCGTATTGAAATATCCATTTTATGATATTTCATTCTTGATTTTTCTATTTCAACAGTTACAAAACATGTAAATTAATTGTTTCTCAATTTTCCTTCTTTGAGACACATGCAATAATAGACACCTATACTTTTATATGAGGTTTATAAATAGCCCTATACATGTTATAACATAAACATCATTATTTTAATGATATTTTAAATCTATATGTAATTTTATTTTCTTACATGGAGTGTATGATGCAATGTTACAATGTGGTAAGAATTTATTAGAATGATAACACTATTTATCAAGATTGTCTAGGATTATATTGTAATTATTGTAGTATTATGATCTCTATTTCAACAAAACACAAAAAATTTATTCTCATATGTTTATTCTTGAATTATAAATTTATTATTACCATTTTGTATTCTCTTTTGTAAAAAAATATAATTATGGAAATATATTTAAGAAAATAAGACCTTTCATATCTGTTTTTCCAAAAATCTCTATTTCTTCAAAATAATGATTTCAAAAAATTTATTCTATCAAATATATACAAGTCTCTTATGCCCATTAAAATTAATTTTTACCATTTATTTCTTTTTTCAATATTTCTAAAAGAAATTATAGTCAATTTTCAAATAATATTTTATACAACTTTTATCTTGAAAAAGGAATTTTTATTTTACCTCATACAACATGTACAGATTCAGACATCATTAACTTTTTTAATATTCTTTTATTTATATTAAAGTTCAATGTTTATGAAATTGTTATTAAAATATATTTTCAATGAAATTATTTTTAAAAAGTTTTCAAACTTATTTTATAATTTTGATAGGGAAAATGGGGTTCAAAATTTTTTATGTTTTGAAAATACATTTTCAAAGAAGAAGGATATTTTCCTCATGAAATAATTTTAAAAGACTCTTTAAAATTATTTCCTATATATATAAAAATATTTATATGTTAGTCATTCCTTTCGGGGTAAATGACTCAACGTTTTCATTCATATTATTTTCAATGAATGATTTATGTTTTATGGGATGATGGTTACAAAATAGATTTATATTTCACCAGTTATATTCCTTTGAAATCTATTTCTTTTCATGGGTTATGATTTGATGAAATGATTATGAAACATTTCTTTTTTCCATAGGTAAATATATTATTAGATTTTTATTACAACCATTTCATCCCGTGGTTTATTATATGACTGACTATGATCTCATCGAACATGTACATATGATTTCATTTCATGATGGATGTGACCAATATATCCCTCCAATTCAATGGTTAGAGATTTATATCTCATATGATAGACTGATACGGTCATAAGAGTGGACCACAACTTCCAAGATGGTATAGTGTGTAAAATAATTCTACAAATATGTCTATATTAAAGAACCATGACTTCTAAAATCATATGGTAAGTGAACCCATAATACCAAGATGGTCTTGGCAGCAATTCCTTGACTACTATTTAAATAATTTTTATGTGTCTAAAACAAATTTTATATATTATTACAATATTATGAATTTATGATTTATGATATTATTTCATATATGATTTATGTCTTATGAGACTCCAATATGTATTATATGAATCATTTTTATGATCCATAATATGTAAGGTTCGATATTCAAATTTCATTCCTTTGTTCTATACACTTTTGTTCATGTTTTTCTTATTCATTTCACTTATTTACCCTTATTGACAACTATAGATCACTTTTTTATTACATTTCATTCCTCCGTGTTATGAAGAATGACTTTTTGTATAATTATTAAAATGGATGATTTTTTTGGGAAATAATGATGAAAATTCACCAAGATAGAATATAATGTTTCATGATTCCAAATATAATAACTATTAATTTCCTTAGACATATAATTTTGAAAAATGCATAATATTTTTCTAAAATTATTTAATATATATGTATATAAATTTGGTGCCACTATAGATGATATCATAATAATCCTTTAGTCACCCTTTTGAATATTATATGTGAATAAAATAGTAATAAATCAAATTACATATATAAGGATTTGACAAAATATAATGAAAATTATAGGCAAATATCCTAGTATTTTGTGAAAACAAAATACTATGTGGTTTCAAATAAATATATCCCCATTTGGATACTATAAATTGGTGTGTTACAGGATTAGATGTACATAGGGGTAAAAACACTAAAAGGTATCCATAGACTCACTTGGGGTAACCTGAAACATGACAATAGGCCTTACTGCACAACAAGTATGACACTCCCATGGGATATGCTTTGTAAATTCACAAACTCTTCATGAACCATCCTGATAGATTTAAAAATATATTGGCCATGAATAACCAAGGATAAAACATTGATATCATATAATAATGAACATTACATAACATAGAAATATTATAAGTGACGTTTCATGATTATGTAGTTTCTCATTATGATAATAATTTCTTACTAAATGCATTATACTTTTATCCAATTGGGGGAATCATAAGGAAAAAGATTAACATTGAATGTGAGGGAAAATCTGGTGCTATATAGTCAAATGTGTTGACCATTAGAGTTAAGAATTTTGAGAACATTCCAAATCATTTTACATGGAAAATGATCAACAATGTGATCCTTAACCATCCATCGAACTCAGTAAAGAATAGAAGGAATGAGTTTGATGGTTGTTCAGGTAATAGAGGCCATAGAGAAAGAATAATTGGTTCCTTTTTTGTCCAGAATGTGTAATGAATCTCCTAGAAGAATGTATTAGAGAAAAAATAAGGTTTTTTTGATTGTGGATAAGATAGAAACAAATCAAGTTACTATAATTGAAAAATAAAGGGCTCCTCTTACCAAATGGATTTGAATAATGGACTCCCTAAGACATCATCAAAGCATAAATTCATTAAGTGTACAATAATTCATTATTATTAAAATAAATTTCCAAAATGGAAATAATCTTAAGGGAATCACCAAGGTGGTACGAGTAATGGTTATATTTAGGATGAAGATGAGAATATAGAGGAAATGTGAAAGGAAAGAGGTATTAAGTAACAGGATGAGATATCCATCTTATGTCTAATGGATGAAGTGGAATAATCAATATTTCAATGTACATTAATACACAAATTATGTAGTATGAATGGTGAAATATGTAAGATTTCTCATTTTATGTTTCTTTTCTATGTATTTACAAGAATATGTTGAATATGGAATGTGAATGTCGTTCAATTAGAATGTGACAGGTTGAATAAGGGATTATGACCATTAATATCTTCCTTAGGATAAGATAATATTATTTGGATAACAATATTTTGGATATGAAAAAATAAATTAGACAACATTGATTATCTTGAATATAATTATGTACTTATTAACAATTGGTTTATGTTATCATGTTAATTTTTTTATATATTTAATAAATATATCCAATATCCATTGAAATAATGATTTATGATTATTTAAAACATGGATTTATGGTCATCAATGTTATTACCATGTTTCGAGAGAATATATGATGAAGGTATTCACCTGCTTGAAATGTGACAACCTATAGAAACATTTTTATATATGGTGGATCAATGTTAAGCAGATTTTGTGACCTTCTTTCATATGATTTGTATTTTAATCATTTAGAAGGGTAATAAGGAAAAAAAATTTAGAATCATTATCTTAAACATTAGAGGATGTTTGTGAGAATAATGTATTATCTCACCACATGAGGATTTATCTATATTAGATAACAACTTATAATAACCTATTGTTAATGATAACTGATGACCTATACGATAAAAATCATAGATCTGATGATCAGTTGGATGTTCAAGAATGAAAAATTCACCTTCCTTTTTAGATAATGTCGATACATGGATTATGGAATAAAAATGGTTGAGGTTTTCCTAAAATCATGAAAGTATATATTTTCATGAATATTCACAAAAATTAGCAAAAATGATCTATAATAAAAAACAATTACCCAAGTAACTCCATTTTTAATTAACTAGATGGTCCATTATTTCATCATTACTTTCTGGTATTGAACTTTTTTAACTTTTACATGAACCTGTTCTTTATACCTCTGCATCAGAACATGATGGTTGTATTTCTCTTACATGTCTATGTTTTCAATTTCAACCTATGTTCTCCTATTTAGAAACACAATTATATGTCATTTTTTGTAACTCTTATGATTCCGAATTTCCTTTTTAAAATAAAGAATTAGTATTAATTTTTTACTATGTTGGTTTCTATTAATTGAACATTAATGAATTAAAACATTAATAACCCATATTCATTTTGATGGAAAAATTCATTTTAAGGGTGGTATAATATTAATCCCTGATATTTTGTGAATTATTATTTTTGAATTAATTAAATCTTTTGGATTTTTTTCATTTCCCAAAACACTAGATATGTTTATTTTATATATATTAATGAAATAATTTGGGATTTATTTATATTAAATTATTTTTTATTCATGGACTAAGTTTAATATAAATATTATCTTTCTCTATATGGAACACTAAGGTAAGCTTATGCTACACTCAAGACTGAGTTTTTCCCAGAAAATATTTTATAAAAATATTATTATTCAATATATCAAGTTTTATCCATGAGATTTGTTATTGGATATGAATTTTATTACATAATTTATGAAAAAAATATAGTTTACTCGAATATAAAATTAATTCTGTAGGTACAATGAATATAAGGAAAATTTTAAATAAATGGAATATTTTCATAGGAAAACAATTTTAAGCTCACAATGATTTATTGTCTTAATAAATTAAATTAATTACAAATAGTGATCGATATAAATGTAATATATATTATATATTCAATGAAATATTTTTAAATTCATCAAAAAAATTTATAGGATTTTGATAAAGAACAATCCCAATAATTGAGATCAAAATGTATATTTCTATTAAGGACCATTTACTTCCTTTTGATGGAGAACCAATTTTAAATATAAATTTTGGTAATTTTAAAAATTATATATGTTAAAATTAAAATCATTATTTATATATAATCATAAAAATTATTTTATAGTGATTCTTCGGTATTATATAGTGATGTTTTAATTTTTTAATTAATTGTGAAAATTTTAAAATTTATCTCTAAAAAAAGTTTTCATATAATTTATTAATAATGTTAAAATATATATTAATTGAATAAAAACATTATGTAGATTAAATTTTAATCAATTTATCCAATTTAATACATTATAATTAATTTCACATTGAAATTGTATATAAAAACCTTTAAAAATTTGAAAAAAAATTTCTTTAAATACTAGCATTGTCTTAACGTCTCCGAGATTATATTTTAATTAATTTCTACCACTTATGTGATTGGAATTTGGATACATGGATTCCATAGTTTGAATCATAATAGTATTAAATGTATTTTAAATACCCTGAAATTTCAAGGAAATTTTTTTCTAAAGATTTTTGAAATTTTAAGAGTGCACAGTTTTTGACGACACAAGACTCTATGGCCCGATGTGCCCGGAATAATTTTCTAAAGTTTAGCTTGGGTACGTTTATTGAACGACTGAGCAGGTTTTTATATATTTTGAACGGGTGTTGTGATTTGAAATCTGAGGGCACCGATTGTAACACCCCAAAATGTTAAAGGGTTAAATGGCTTAATGATAAGACTCATGTCAACAAGGTGCACCTTCCTTTTCGGGAGCCTACCTGATTAGAACTCCACATTTAAGTGTGCTTGTCCTGGAGTATTGATCAGGATGGGTGACCTCCTGGGAAGTTTCCCAGGATGTGTGGGAGTGAGGGAAAAACACACCGGAAAGGACATGTGTTGGCCTGTGGGGAATTTCATTAGACAGATGACCCGTTCAGTCAAGTGGGTGGACCCCGGAGTTGGGCCCACGTGTCTGTGGGTAACTGTTGGTACCTGGTAGGCCAGGACCCGATGGCCTTGTTAAGGCGGGGTGTCTGTGCTGTCATCGGGACCCAGTTTTCACATTTGGTATCAGAGGAGAAACCCAGTCTTAAGTGCGGTGCACTGCCTGGGTTGAGATGTAGGGCCCACAACGAGGGCGTTGTGCTCTAAAGGGGGGTGACTGTAACACCCCAAAATGATAAAGGGTGAAATTGATTAATGATAAGACTCATGTGAACAAGGTGCACTTTCCTTTTCGGGAGCCTACCTAATTAGAACCCCACAGTTAAGTGTGCTTGGCCTAGAGTAGTGATCATGATGGGGGACCCTTTGGGATGTTTCCCAGGATGTGTGTGAATGAGGAAAATCACACTAGAAAGGACATGTGTTGGCCTGTGGGGACTTTTATTAGTCATATGACCCATTCATGCATGTAGGTGGACCCCGGGGTGGGCCCCACGTGTATGCGGGAAAACTGGTGGTCCCTGGTAGGCCAGGCCCCAACGGCCTTTTTAAGGCGGGGTGTATGTGCTGTCACAAGGACCCGGTTGTCACACCGATGAAGTCACAACACTGTTATTCGCTTAAAGGGGCCTTTACCGTAGTCGCGTTTTATGCGGGTTGAAAGTTAATAATTGATAATTTAAAATAAAATAAATTCAATTGGTAGTACACAATTTTAATTATATCTATGGTAGTTATATCTTACAAAGGAGAGTAAAGGGTGGGACCCAAAACCACCTAACTTCCCATGTGTGGATATTTGTGAGGTGGGGCCCACCCGAGCCCCAACCTGTCATCTTCCCTAAATTCCCTTAACCCCCCCTTATTTAATTCTTTGACAAATCCCCTTATTGAATAAGAACTCTTCCTCTACCTCTCTATCTCCTTATTGTTTGCCAACACACCTTAATTAATAAATTCAACCAATTCAATTAATAAATTGAGTGAGTTGATTTTTTATTTTCAAGTGTTAAATAAATAATAGACATAACTATTATTTTATTTTGGCAGACATTGTGTTGGGAGTGTATTTGAGAGAGATCTTGTGTAAAATAATAAGAGAGTTTCTTTTTCATTGAAGAACACTATCATTCCATGAATAATGACGCCTCTTCGATGAAGAACACTGACTCCACGAATAACGATGTCATGCCTTCCTTCATCTTCTCTGCAACTAGTGTGGAGACGCCCTTCCACCTCGGAAGCATTCTGACATCATCTACGAATCATCTTCCCATGATGTCGTCTTCCGCGACGCCCAACGTATGACGTCAATTATCGAGGTAGGGGGATTATGTACAATTTTAGTATATTAAAATTTTTCTTGTTCTTCGTTGAATTTTCTGAAACGAATTCGGCCAACTGTTACCACCTAACACAGAGGGCGTGGGCCGAACGCATATGGCCCGACGACCCTCCATTGTTTCTTTTATTTGTGACTGAGACCATGTCGAAAAAAGGTGGTGACGAATAAGGGCGGCGGAAAATGAAAGTGTTGGCCACGTGAGGATTAACCACAACCCGCAACCACGAGCCAGTCGACCGGGAATGAACCGGCCAGCTATAGCCGGCGAGGCCGAAGGGAGGAATAGCGGCGCCCCACGGCACCGCGCTGTGGAAGACTGGGGCCCGCGTTCTGCGAGCTGCTTTGGCGGAAGAACCAGCCGTCCCGTCGGCCGGTTAGGTAGCCAGTTAGGGAGGGCGGAGCCTCTTGGAGACGCCCATCCGGGTAGCCGGGGGGCCGTGCCCCTCTCCTCAGACTGCTAGGCCCCCTTGGGCCGAGCCACGGTCGGGCCACGCCCTTCAGGGACAGGCCCCAAGGTGAAGGGCTATGCCGCGCCGCATCAGGCCGCGCTGTGCCGGGCCGGGGCGCACCGGGCTGGGCCGGGCCGCACCCTTTGGGCTGAGCCACGCATTTCATTGGGCCAGTCTGACACACCTGTTGGGTCGGACCCTCCAAAACTGGGTTAACCACACCCGTTGGCCCACTGGACTTAACGGGTTGGTCCTGGCTTAACCTAAACATGAATAACATAAAGACTGCATGTCTGATCAACGCGCCGTCTGCGGCACAAGGACCCTCGCGATGAGGCGGTCTTT
The DNA here is from genome assembly GCA_963277665.1 of Viscum album. Lineage (NCBI taxonomy): Eukaryota > Viridiplantae > Streptophyta > Magnoliopsida > Santalales > Viscaceae > Viscum > Viscum album. The sequence continues at coordinate 1,368,481,197 of OY728119.1, forward strand.
TTGCAACACTCTAAGTGAGTTTTGAATGACTATGGGTAAAAAACAGGTTAGTAACAGACGCATTTTTAACTGGACCCCTGGAACGGAAAATCCAATATCTCTCAGACCGGGCGTCCGATTGACGCACCTTCTATCGCGTTGAGTTTCATTTGATGAGACAGAACTTTGGGATACATCAACTCCTGATTTTTTTAATGTTATTGAATCGAACCCCTTGGATCGAGGAGAGGACCATCCCGATATCGAGCATTCTTTATGCGGGAATCCTAGAGCTGGCAGCGACTACGATGAATACCGTTCTGGGATCCTTCGTGGGTTCGATGACGATGAGCACTGTAATTGGATCCTCTATGTGTTTGGCAGTGATGATGAATGTACTTGGAACCTCTGTGGGTTTGGCAGCGATGACTACTATACATGGATCCTTTGTGGGTTCGGTAGTGGTGTCAACTATACATGGATCCTACGTGGGTTCGACATCTATGACTTCTGTACTAGGATCCTACATGGGTTCGGTAGAGGAGATGATTCAGAGGCTACATCTAATCATCTCCACCCTTCTTCATGAGTAGTATACCTATGTGTGCTGACTCTTAACTTGAAATCAATACCAATGGTGCGATTGACTTTTTTCCTATGTGGAATGTTTTGTGTTGGGCTCGAGAGATGGAGACGAACTGGAATTGATGACCTAGGTTTATGTATAGTCATATACCTAAGTAGAGTCAATTGATACTTCGTTATTGTATATTTCATTTGTGGTTTATCCATAGTGGATTTTGGGAGACCTCCGGGGGTCTCGGGATCTCTACTGGGAATCGTATGCTCTCCCCTACCTGGGATATTCTTGCAATACTTTGTGTTTGATGAAGACGAAGGACAAAACTGATTGAGGTAGAGGTTTGTAGAGCTGGACGATACCTAGAGGTGGACCACATGGCGGGATGTACACGGGGTGGACGGCCGGACCCGAGGAGCTGAGGAGACCATTTTTACCCACTCTTCTGGTGGGATGTACGAATAACGACTTAGTGGATGCCGCTTTACATTACTACTATTGTTTTTTCTTTTCAGTTGTACTGTACTTTTAGTTGGGTTTGAATGCTGGCCCATTTACATTCCAGCACCTACTTTTGTACTCAGTTTTACTTAGTACTTACATCACCTGCATACTCTTTTGTGTTTGTTTAATTTTAAAACTCAATGCCTTCCATTTTAATGGGATTTATGCCTCTCGTTCTAGTCGTCATCCCCTAGCCTATGGAAGGTGGGCTTGGGGTAGTCACAACATGGTCCCCGAAAACAGGTCATGACAAATTGGTATCAGAGGTGTCGATTCTATCGCATAACTCAGGACTCTAATAATTTCTTCTCTGTGAAGAAATAGTGTTATGAGTATTGAGGGTATTTATCAGTCTAGAGACTCTAGTGTTGGTGCGGCGGCTGACGTACCCATACACCAGGACATGGACTCCTGATTTCTGACTTAGTGCACGAAAACATTGATTGCATATGAGTTTCAAAAATGTTTTTTGTGATTACATTGTGTCAGCTCACCAGGTGTATTGTTTGACCATGGCACACCTTTTTCTTATCAGGATGGCCCAATGAAGGCAGCCAACTAGGGTTCTGAGTCGTGTACGAGATGGTAGCCCACCGAGCGAAGAGGCCTCGGTGTAGGTCCCCATCAGAGCGGAGGCACCAACGGTACCACTACCCGCTGAGCCACCAATACTACTAGCCCCAGCATCAGAGAGTGCACGCCGCCTGAGTGCACTGAACGAGTTTCAGCAACAGAGGCCGCCCAGGTCCTGTGGAGATACAGACCCTCAGGAATCCGAGGATGGGCTGGAGGCTATCTCCAGAGTCTTCAGATTGGTAAGGACACCATCTGAACTTATGGTGATCCGTGACACGATTCTATTGTACGTAGTAGCTTGTAGATTGTGGAGCTTGATGCTTCAGGTGCATGAAGTGGAATCCATACTTTTGATGGGCATCAAGAGTCTCTTCCTCTCAGAGTTTGTCCCAGCCACCCTTCATGAAGTGTAGATTTAGGAGTTACTTCATCAGCTGCAGGTCGACATGACATTAGCTGAGTACTCAGTGGGATTTATTAACCTCTCACGCTACTCCACGGACTGGTATGGGACCTATTCTTCTAGGCTCGGACCTTTGAGCAGGGACTGATACATGAGATCAATTATTCGATGATATCCATCATCATTATGATGCATTCAGGAGTGCTGGAGCGAGCCCTTCTTGTGGAGAGCTTCCTTCCTAAGTCGATGCTAGCAGTGAGACCCACAGTAGGGCAACACGTAGCGGAGTCTTCTGAAGCCGGTACTAGACAGATGTTTCAGAGGTCCAAGTTGACCACACCATCAGGAGGGAGACACAAGGATACTAGTTCGGAGGTGCGGGGCACATGAAACAGTGCTAGTCATTCGAGGGGCAGGCAGTGCTATGCATGCGGCAGCAGGGTCACATGGCTCGGGACAACTCGACCTACCATGCAGACGAGCATCAGATAGTATAGGGACCTTCCAGGCAAATGAATAGGTTCAACCATGGTGGTCCGTAGGGATCAGGGGGGCAAGGTAGATGGGCTGGCCGAGCAGTGTGTGGTGGATGACTCTTTAAAGATCTACCACCACCCCCACCAGGGGATCACCCCAACTTCAAGGAGCTGGAAGATTGGGGCAGGCTCAACTCCTGGTAGTCGAGGCCTAAGATGATTCGAGGTACAATCTATGTCTACTCCACCCTTACTACAGTACTTATAAGGACAAGAGTGAGTAATTATTTTATTACCACTGCCCATATTCAGAGCTCGAAGATTCCGACGGAGCCATTAGCTCGATCCTTACGGCTAGAGACTCCTACGGGAGCAGACTCGATAATTACGCCCTGGTGCAAGTAGTGTGATCTTACTCTATGAAGTGAAAGCATCAGTTGGGATATTCTTATAGTAGTGTCGGGGTCTTATGATGCCATCTTGGGTATGGACTAGTTATCAATAGTCCATGCCCAGATCGACTGTATTAGGTGCACAATGAAGTGTGTACGCACTGATGGGACAAGGTTCACCTTCACTGGCAAGAAGGGAGCCTTTGCAGCACAAGATGGACTTACACCGAGGAGAGGTCATCCGATAACACATTAGTTGTCTAGTCTCATCCTAGGAGAAAATGATATGCAGAGTTCAGGTTTTCTGGTTGTGGTGGATAAGTACGTGGGCATTTTTCCTTACGAAGTTCCAGGACAACCTCCTTGAAGAGAGGTAGACTTCTACATTGACTTGTACAACAGGACCAAACCGATATATACTCCATAATATCAGATGTATCCCGAAGAGCTTTGTGAGTTGTTGGTACAGTTGGAGGACTTACAGGGAAAGGGCTTAATCCGACCCTATGATTCACCCTCGGCTTCTTCGATTTTGTTCCCCAAGAAGGTAGATGGGAGCTTATTACTATGTGTCGACTATCATCACAGGAATCAGGTGACTGTAAAGAACAAGTACCCACTCCCAAGGAATGATGAACTCTTTGATATGCTCAAGGGATCACGATATTTCTCGAAGAAAGACATCAGGTTAGGCTATCACCTGCTCAGAGTTCGAGATGAGGATGTGTAGAAGACGGCCTTCAGGTGTCGGTATGGACACTATAATTTCATGGTTATGCCCTTAAGCATAACCAACACAGCAGTAGTGTTCATGAGTTTCATGAACAGGATCATCCACCCTTAACTTGTTCGTTTTGTGGTAGTTTTCATCAATGAAAAACTAATTTACTCGACTACTAATGAGGATCATTCCAACCACATGCGGGTTGTACTAGACACACTCCGAGAGGACCAACATTATGGTAATCTCTCTAAGTTCCAATTCTGGAATCGATAGGTTCATTTCATGGGACACGTCATCTTAGAGGCTGGGGTTGTAGTGGACATAGTGAAGATCAATGTGGTACATTCATGGGAGCCACCCAGGAGCAAGATGGAGGTGCGAAGTTTTCTAGGTCTGACTGGGTACTATAGGATTTTTCTGCCAAACTTCTCCAGAGTTGCGGTACCGCATTCATCTTTGAAAAAGAAGGGGAAACCATTCACGTGGTCAGATAGATTTCAGTAGATCTTTCAAAATATTAGAAAGAGATTGAGTAGTGCACCCATATTGAGGCTACCGGAGGAGGGAGTATGGTATGTAGTTTACTATGATGCATTAGGGACCAGACTCAGGTGTGTCCTGATGCAGGAGAGAGTAGTGATCGCTTACTGTTCATGGCAGTTGATACAGCATGAGCAGAACTATGCTACCCATGACTTGGAGTTAGAAGAAGTGGTGTTCTTCTTGAAGATGTGGTGACACTATCTTATGGGTGAGCACTTTATAGTCTACTATGACCACCAGAGTCTCAGGTACATCTTCTCTTAGAAGGACCTGAACCTAAGATAGTGGCGATGGCTCAAGTTCCTCACGAACTATGAATTTGAGATAGTCTATACTCCTGGGAAGGGGAATTTTGTGGCTGATAATCTCAGCAAGAGATCAGGAATTCAGCTACTAGGAGAGGCGACAGAGCAGCTAGCCGCGTTGCAGATATTCTTTGTGGATAGAGATGGAGCATCCAGTCTACAATCTCTCACAGTCACTGCTACACTCCTTCAGAGTGTTAGAGAGGCACAACATGTGGACGTTGACTATGAGACGTGATGTTCTCAGATATACATAGGGCAAACACCTGATGGGTATTCAGAAGGAGGGGAGCACACCATCCTCATCAGGGGACGTACTATGGTACCAGTTGCATTACAAGAGAAAGTTGTGAAGGGTTTTCACACTTCCCCTCAAGCGGTACATCCAGGATTCGTGAAGATGTAGTAGGATCTCCTAAGACAACACTGGTGGACGGGCATGAAGAAGGCTCTAGCAGAGTTCGTTTCACAATTCCTCACTTGTCAGCAAGTGAAGGCAGAGCACCAGGTACCAGAAGGCTTGGTACAACCCTTAGAGATCCCAGAGTGGAAGTGGGATGGGATATGCATGGATTTGGTGATAGGGCTGCCACGTACATCCGGAGAAAATGACTTTTTTAGGGTGATCGTCGAACGACTTACCAAGTCGGCCCACTTCCTACCAATCAGAGAGCAGTGATCAGTAGGGAGTGTGGGATGCCTCTATCACTAGGAGATCATACAACTTCATGGTGTTACATTTTCTATTGTCTATGATCGATACACTCTCTTTACTTCCCGGATTTGGAAGGGATTACATGAGGATTTTGGGACGCTTCTATGTCTGACCACCACCTTCCATCCTCAGAAGGATGGCCAAACGGAGAGTACCATTAAGACTCTTGAGGACATGCTCCATGCATGTTTAATAGACTTTGGTCAGAGTTTGGAGGATCACCTACCCTTGGTGGAGTTTGCTTACAAAAACTGCTACCACTCCACCATCGAGATGGAATCTTACGAGGAATTGTACGACTGACCTTGCAGATCACCTATGTGTTGGACTGACCCTGGGGAGTCTGCACATGTAGGACCAGAAATGGTTCAATCTATGACAGAGAAGGATCAGATCATCCACGAGTTGATGAGGACTGCACAGAGTAGGCATAAGTACTATTCTGATAGGAGACGAAGACCACTGGAGTTCGTCGGTGATGAAATTTTTTTATAGGTCTCGCCTCGATGTGGATTACTGAGATTTGGTCAGGTCGGCAAGTTATATCCGCACTTCATCAAACCATTCCAGGTCCTCAGCATGGTAGGCGAGGTGTCATACTACCTGGCCCTTCCACCTCATTTTCACTTTCTGCACGACGTCTTCCATGTATCTCAGTTGAGGAGATGCGTGCACAACCCCTCACACATCATTGATCATGGGGAGATGGACATCGATGATGGGGAAACATTCACAGAGGATCCGGTGGAGATCGAGGATCTATTGGAGAAGGTCCTACGTGGATGTTCAATTCCTCTGGTGCACATTTTTCTGGCACCACAAGAACCTCCAGGAGAGAACATGGGAGCAGGATGCTCAGATTCATGCTCAGTACCCTCATTTGTTCCCCTAGTTTATTTTGTAGATTTTTGGGGACTTAAATCCCTTAGGTGGGGGTAATGTAAAGGCTCAAAAATCTCAAGGAAGTTTTTTTCTTAAATTATTTGTAATTTTACGAGTGCACAGCTTCTAACGGCACCTGATTCCTAGGCCCGGTGTGCCTGGAATTATTTTTCGAGGATTAGATCGGGTACTTTCAGTGAAAGAAATATCAGGTCTTTCTATCTTTTGAACCGGTGCTCGGAATGGAAATCTAACGGCACTGATGAACTCGCAACGCTAGTATTCGCTTAAGGGAACTTTACGAAAGTTGTGTTTTATGCGGGATGAATCTTCATAATTGGGAATTTAGAATAAAATAAATAAAATTGGTAGTACACAATTTTATTTATATCTATAGTAGTTATATGCTAGAAAGGGGAGTTAAGGGTGGGACCCACAAAAACATAACTTCCCATGTGTGGATTTTTGTGAGGTGGGTCCCACAAGATCCCCAACCATTCATCTTCCCCAAACTCCCTTAATCCCCCCTTTATTTAATTCTTTGACAACTCCCCTTATTGAATGAGAACTCTTCCCCTCCATCTCTCTCTCTTTATTGTTTTCCAACATACCTTAATTAAGGAATTCAACCTCTTTAATTAATTAATTAAGTGATTTGAATTTTGAATTTCAAGTGTTGATAAAATAATAGCCATAACTATTGTATTATTTTGGCACACGTTGTGTTGGTAGGATATTTGAGAGAGCTATTGTGTGAAAGAAGAAGAGAGATTATTTTTCATTGATGAATAGCATCCATCCATGAAGAACGACGCCTCTTCGATGAAGAACACGGATTCCATGATGAGAGATAGTGTGCCTTCCTCCTCTCCGCAACTAGTGTGGAGATGCCACTTCCCCCTCAGATGCATTCCGACGTCGTCTACGAATCCTCTCCCTGTGACGCCCGACGTACGACATTAATTATCGAGGTAGGGGGATTATATACAATTTTAGTTGATTAAAATTGTTCTTGTTCTTCGATGAATTTTCTAAAATGAATTCTGCCAACTATTACAACCTAACACGGAGGGTGCGGGCTGAACACACACTTCCTGAAGACGCTCTGGAGATTATTTTATTTTCAATTGAGATCATTTCGTAAAATGGTGGTGACGAATAGAGGCGGAAGAAAACGAAAGCACTGGCGGCGAGTGGAAGAACCGCGACCCGCTCGACCAGGAAAGAATCGGCCAACTATAGTTGGCCGAGCCGAAGGGAGGAACCATGATGCCCCATGGAGCCATGCTGCGGAAGAATATGGCCCGTGTACTGCGGGCCACTTCGGGGGAAGAACTGGCCTGCCCGTCGGCCGGCTGGGTGGAGGAAAGTCGCGACACCGGATGAACCGCAACCCACCCGTGCGGGCCGCATGCGCCAAGATGGCCGGTCGGTTTCAACAAGCCAGTTAGGGAGGGCAGCGCAACTTGGGGACACCAGTTCGGGCAGCCGGGGTGCCACGCCCCCACCTCGAACATCTAGGCCCCCTCGGGCTGAGTCGGGTCGGGCCGCGCTGGGGCGGACTGTGCCCTACCGGGACGAGCCGCGTCGGGCAGGGTCGCGCCCCGCCGGGCCAGGCCGCGCCCCCTCGGGCCGGGTCGAACCCCTTCAAGTTTGGCCACACCCCTCAGGCCGTTTTGCGAATTTCATCAGGCCGGTCCAACACCCCTTCCAGGTCGGACCTGCCAAAACTGGGAAAACCCAACCAGTCGACCCACTAGGCTTAACCGGCCAGGCCAGTTTTCACTTAAACATGAATTAATTAAAGATCAGACGTCTGATCAACACAATGTTTGTGGATCTTGGACCCTCATGATGAGGCGGTCCTTTTGAAATAATCTAAGTGAGTTTTGGACAACTTTGGAGAACGACCATGTTAGAAACGAACACATTTCTAACTGGGCCACTGGAATGGAAAAGCCAATATCTCTCAGACCAGGCGTCTGATTGACGCGCCGTCTGTCGTGTTGAGCTTCTTTTGATGAGGCGGAACATTGAGATACATCAACTATGGATACTTGTGATAGTTGATGTATATAACCCCCTTGGATCGAGGAGAAGAACCTCTCAGAATCAGGCGTGGTGTGTGTGGGAACCCTTGAGCTGGGTCCGACTATGACGACTATCGTGTTGGGATCCTCCATGGGTTCGGCGACGATTACCACTGTACATGGATCCTCCATGGGTTCGAAAATGATGACAACTGTACTTGGATCCATTGTGGGTTCAGTAGCGATGACGACTGTACTTGGATCCTCGATGGGTTCACCAGTGATGACCACTGTACTTGGATCCTCTATGGGTTCGACAACAGTGACGACTGTACTTGGATCCTACGTGGGATCGACAATGACGACTTCTGTATGAGGATCCCACATGGGTTTAATAGAGGAGATAATTCAGAGGCTACATCTAATCATCTACACCCTTGTTCGTTAGTATAATACCTATGTGAGCTGAGTCTGGACTTACAATCAATACCAACGGTGTGATTGACTTCTTTCCTTTGTGGACTGGGTTGTACTTGGGCTCGAGAGTTGGAGCTAAACTGCAATTGATGACTTAGGTATATGTATGGGAATATACCTATGTAGAGTCTGTTGATACTTCATGATTGTATCTTTCAATTGTGGTTTATCCTTTGAGGATTCTTGGAGGCCTTTAGGGGTATCAGGGTCTCTACTGTGTATCGTATACTCACCCCTACATGGTATATGCCCGCACTACTTTATGTTGGATGCAGATGACTGGAAACATTGATTGAGGTAGAGGTTTTTGGAACTGGACGGTACCCGGAGGTGGACCACTTGGCGGGATGTACACGGGTTGGACAGCCGGACCTGAGGAGCTGAGGAGACCACTTGTACCCACTCATCAGGTGGGATATCCGGAGGACGACTCAGTGGTAGCTGCTTTACTTTAGTATTGTTGTACTTTCATTTTAGTTGTACTGTACTTTCAGTTGATTTTGTATATTGGACCATTTATATCCAACACCTACTTTTCTACTCAGTTTTACATAGTTCTTACATCAATTCCATACTTTGTTGTGTTTATTTACTTTTATAAAGGCAATGTCTTCCCGTTTACCAGGGTTTACCCCTTTGGTTCTAGTCGCTAGCCCATGGCTTATGGAAGGCGAGCTTGGGTAGTAATGTTACAGTCCCCGAGGATGGGTTGTGACATGTATAATAATATAAAGTTATTTATTTTATAGAAAATACTAGTGAAATTAATTACAATTAATTATAATAAATAAGGTGAAATTAAAGTTAACAAGAAAATAAACCGAAATCTAAATGAAAAAAACGACATAAAATCAATTCCAAAATCCATTTTATGGAAATATTTCAACCCTATATTACTTTATTTCTAGGTTTTCCCACTATTTGATCTACATGAAATTAAAAAAAACATGGGTGGTGATTTATTTTTTCTAAAATATTACAAGAGTGTCACTCCACTTCTATTATAAAAACCTCCCACTCCTCCCACTTCCTCAAACCCCAGAAGTCACTTATGTTATTTAAATATAATCCCATTAAATTCCAAAAATACCTTCCATACTCATTGAATAATCCTTTTGGGTATACATCCATCAAAGGAATCCCTTTGGTGGAAACCAGAAACAGTTTCCAAAAGAAGAAGTAACATCATTTCTCAATATCCTTTCTTCTATTTACATTCTCCACCCCCTAAAATAGGCTTATTTAATTATTATAGACAATTACAGTATCCTAAATATATTAATATGTTTTTATATTAACTTTTTGAGTTAAACATGCACACATCGTCATCAAATGAGGTAATGAACTTATTGTTCATGTACGGCGAAGTACCACCTCACGAAACAACAATTTTTCATATTTTCCTTTCCCAAATTTCAAGGATATGAATTATGATGTAATATTTGTTTTTATATTATAATATATATATATAATTTATTTATAATTATTTAATTATTGTTACATTATTCTATCTACTATGTATTAACACGATAACATCATTTGAGGATGTATTGACTACCGCCCCAACAAGGAGATGTGATTCATTAAAAATATACATGAAATATATAAATGATAGTTTTATATAAAAAACATATGAAATAGAATACATTTATATGGTATTCATGTTATAATTTCCGTTCTATAAATAATATATATATCATTATCTTTATGACAATTTCACACACTTAAAAGAGATAACGTCATATATAGACGTGTGGACTACCACCTCCTCCACACAATGTAATTATTTTTACATCAATATATATATATATATATGATTAAATTTTAATTTTTTATTACATGATTATCATTCATGAAGGATGTTGTATTTTTACCTTCTTTCATTACTGATCATTGAAAAATTGGAACCTTACTCGTGTGTATGTACAACCTATAACCTCTTTGACAGTAAATTTGGACCATTTTTAATAACCACATTTAATGATCGGGTTTTAATGTTAAATTAATATAGAAATATTCTAATTATTATATTATTATTTATCTAGAAACGTTTATATAATTACTCCTTTTACCATAGTCTCCCATGCACTAAATTTTTTTACACATGTACAAAATATAGTCAAAACACCCTATATAAACATAATTATTTATGTTCTTATATACAACATAGTAATAAAAGTGTAATAAAAGTATTAATAATCTTTAAAACATTAATGAATGTTTTAATTACTTTACATTAGTTTATTTTTCATGAACAATAATATTCATTTGACAAGTCTGACTCAAGGAAAGGGTTTTTCTCGCCTCACTTTTATTTTCAATGAGATGCAAGCCATAATAAAATATTATTTATTATATATAATTTTTATACTAAATATTAATGTAATACATTATTCTTATTTTTAAATTTATGTGTATTTAATTATCCAATTTGTAATACTTATTTCTTATGATTTATTTTTCAAATGTTTCCACATCGATAATGTAATTTTGTCTCAATTTTCATTATTTTAGACACATGTCTTATTATAATCCTATACATTTATATGAGGATTATAAATTGACATCGACATGTTATGATATGAATCTCTAAATTTTCATTATTTTTAATGCTCCATGTAATTTAATATTCTTACATGTGGAGTATTATTAAAAGTTACCATGTGGTAAGTGTCTATTATAACAATATGATCTTTTATCGCGACTTTTTATGATCAAATTTTAATTAATTAATTATTATGTTCCATATTTCAAGAATAGTCATTAATTTTAATCTCCTATGGATATTCATGGTGTATTCATGTGTTATTAGCTATTTATACACTATTTGGTACTAAATATTGTTAAATCTTTTTAAGAAAATATCACATTACCTTTTTCTTTTGTTAGAAATATATGTTTTATCCAAGCTGTGATTTCAAAAATGGGATTATAATAATATTCTACTAATATACTATGATCATTAAAATGCATATTTACCATTTTTTTATTTTACCAATTGTTTCAAATGAGTAATAATGTTGCTTTCTCAACAAGGATTGTTTTATAATTATTTTACCATTAAAACGAATGATATTTTTAAATTATAAACCTTGTAAATATTTACCCACCATAGATTCTTTGAAGCATCATTTTCATGTTTGAATGTTTATTATTTGTGAAAAACAAATTTAAAAGATAATTTCATAGAATTTTTTTTCAAAAAAATCTCAATATTATTTAATATTTTTTGAAGTTAAAATAGTTTTCAAAAGGTTTTATATACTAAAAAATCATATAAAATGATATTTTTTGTAAGAAGTGTTTTCAAAAGTTAATTAAAAATTCTTTCCCATCTACAAAAATAGCAGTTGGTGTTACTCATTTCTTTTGAGGAAAATGACTTAATGTTTCCATTAATATTATTTCTCTAAATAGATCATATTATATGGAATGATGCTTAATAAATTTTCTTCTCATTCATAGGTTTTATTCATTTTAAACATGCTTCTTTTCACAGGTTATGCATTAATGAAATGGTTATGAAACATGTCTCCATTCTAGAGGTTATGATATAACTATATGTTTTTGAAATCCATTTAATTTAATGGGTTATGATATTATTGTTTATATCCTCATGGAACATGTGCGTAAGATTTAATTATAAGATGGGTGAATCCTATATCAACCATCATTGCATTCGGTAATGATTTATATATCATTAAATAAATAAAAACCACTATTTGAGTGAACCATAAAAATAAAAATGGTATAGGTATTGAATGAATAATACTATTATGACCATATTAGTGAACCAATACTACTAAGATGGTATTTGGAGTGAACACATACTACCTATATGGAAATAGAAGTGATGCCATGATAACTGTGGAAATCATGTTTGTGTGCTTATGTGTCTGCTAAAAAATCCATGATTTATTCCAATGTTATGCCATCATCATTTTTATCTCAATTTCCTTATGATTAATATATTATGAATTTCAATTATTTTCTATATTTATCATTATTTTGTTTTATATTATGCTATGTTTGATCTTCAAATATTGTCTTCATATTCAATACACTTTTTTTCATGATGTGATTATACATTTCATTTACTTAAACCTACATAGAATTCGAGCTCACCCCTTTCTTTTGTTCCATTTCAATAGGATATGAATAATGGTTTCATGTAGAATTACATCATGGTGATATCTTTGTGGAAATAATTTAATATATTTCACAATGTTAGAATATTTATATCTTTGTTTCCAAAGATAGTAAAATATTATGGTACTCAGGAATGTACATTCTTAATATGATGAGTATTATTATAAAATTACATAATATCAAAAAATGTTAATCAATGGTCACTATAAATATCTAAAAAGTTTATTCATCATGTACATGAAGATTTTTGGATCATTAGAGTGTCTAAAAAGAATCAAAATTAACTCATATTTCTTAACCTAATATGAAAATAAGTCCAAGGGATATCCTCTTTATTTACCGAATCTTGGTAATATCCCCACCACATATCCACCATGGATATGTATTTTTCTTCATGTAGTTGATTGAAGAAGTCATAAATCCATGGGAAATGATTCTTATTATTTTCCATGATCTTGTTGAGATCCTGATAATCAACGAAGAGGAAAATTTACCAGTCATTATTCTTGATGAAGATGACCGGTGCACCCCATGGTGAATCCCATCGGAATATAAACTATTTATCCATATTATCCTATAGATGATTCCTTATCTCCTCAAGTAGTAAAAAATCCACCCTATAGATATTCAGGGATATTGGTATCTCCCTTAGTATAAGCTCAATTAAAAATTCAACCTAGGAGACATAAGGAAGACTCAAATTTTTTTTATGGAAACACACTAAAATATTCCTTCACACTAGCCTTGTATTCAAGGATGATATCTTCTTTAGAATCAATCAATTGAGAAAGATATTATGGATCATAGGTATGTAATATCCATTATTGATATTATTGTTCTAAAGAAGATATGTACTCTTCTTAGGACTTTTAGAGAATTAGGGGATCATTCACGACACATAGAATTATTTCCTACTCGTAACAATTTATATTGTCTCTAAATATAGAAATACATTCAATGCCTAGAATTGCATCATTTTATACCAAATGTAGACTTCTAATGTTCTCTAGGATGTTCAGAACATAAATTATGTTGGAGTATGAGTTATATACTTGGGATTAAATAATTTCCACATTTTCCATTTTCACATTTAGATATATTTCCAGGTTTTTGTTGGGGTTAGAATTGATCTACATATTTTTGGTGATATGAAGGAAGTATTATAACCATACTCAAATAGTACCATCAATATTCATGAATTAATCACTAGAATACCAATCAATGAATATATTTTAGGATCCATCTATGTAGTTTTGATGGAAAAATATCATCCTTATAGCCTTTGAGGTTGTTGGTTGTCTCTAAAATCCTCGGTATTAGGGAATTGATTTGAAAATTTCTTATGTTCCTTATAGTTGAAGCAATGATAAATTTACTTAGGGTTTATGGGATAATTCCTTCCATCCATCACATTATTATGGCTCTCCTTTAAAAAAATGTTATTATGGTACCCTTCATTACCACACATAATTCATTTAAATTCCCCCTTTACAAAATTTTAAGGTACTTTATTTCCACACATTGCAAAAGTATGGTGTTGTAATATACAAGAACCATTAGATATATCCATCAAACCCATAGAATTATACTACACATTCCATTTATTATCCCCATGATTTCCTTTGTATTCTCCGATATCAAACTCGACTTTGATGTCACATCAGAAAATTTCCTCATAGCTTTCAATGTATAATATTTCCATGCCGTTTCATAGAACATGTTTAAGCCTACGAAATAATCATTCAAACTTGAATATGAGGGTGATGACAATAATGGTGGTGTATCATGTCAGTATTCTAATGTTTTCCTCAAACACCCTAATATGATCATCGTCTTTTTTATTTAGTGTAAGGAAATCCCTTTAAATATTAATATGCAAAGTGCCACAATAATATTTATTGAAAAATATTTTACATATATCATCCCATTATATTTCTATGATATCATCCTTGAGATTCATATTATTGATCAATATCCTCCACACACTAGCTTCTACCTCTATAAGATAAATAGTAATATGAAAATTATCTTGATCAAAGCATCGATATATGGAAAAGATCATCTCAATGGAGTTGATGCGTAATTCGATAATTAATTGATTTAATGATCTATTGAATGTATGAGGTCATTGTCTCATAGAGATCTCAATTTTGGAATGTCCTCTATTAGGGGGTTTGTACAATCCACTTAGTCCAGGTTTATAATCATATCCTAGGTCATATAAGAGAGTATCATCATAATTTTCATGAATCCTGCTCTCATTGGGTTGGGAATATAATTGGGGTAGTTATTACATTACCCATCACATTAATTTTTCTCCTCATTCCTCCAAATTTTATCCATTAACTAGAATAAATGAGTCTTTACGGAAAATTATTTTTATACTATTAAACTCATAAATGTTAATCTAATGATAATAAATTAACTACATATAAATTAAATTTATTTATTTAAATTAAAAATTTAAAGGATTTAATCTATGCTATCCATGATCTAATTACTAAAATGTATTCTTATGAGAATTATTTCCCTAAAAAATTATTTGTAATGAAATTGTTAACATAAAAAATCATATTTCATGGGAGTTTCAAACATGTTCCTCTGTAATTTCTATTTTCATATACCATGTTACCCCTTGTAATGCTTAGAACCACTTTTCAGAGTTGTTTCTTCTTGGAACATATTCTTTAGAAAAACAGACACTTGGAATATCAAGAGATGAATGTATTTTTCTCATAAAAATAACAATGAAACTAAAAACCCATATATTTATAGGTATAGTGTATTTATAAATTATGTACATTATATAACATAATGACACTTGAAATATGTCATCATCATTGAAAAAATATTGAACATGTCTATAATATTCATTCATACTTAATACTACACCAGATATCTAGGGGACAAACATATGAAATGTGTGAGATATAAATCCCAACAATGGAATAAATATGGAATAACATGAAGAGGATAATTTATCTTAAAAATAAGTGTACTAATGACGCATAGAAAGAGTATTGATCAAATACATGAATAAAGAGGATAATACAAGATAAACAATATTTATATTAATTTTTCTTCACCATTTATGACCCATGTGATGTTTTTTATTCCCATTACTTATTTCATAATAAAAATAAAATGTTCATTAATATACAAGAAAAATAAGGCATGATATAACTTCATAATAATAACATGGGAAATTTGGAATCAACTTAAAACACAACTTCGAAAACAAATGACAAGGATAAACTCACCAATACTTCATGGTGGAATCATTCACATAAAATAACCTATTTCACTCCCTATCCCAACATGATATATCATGATACAAAAGACTATCCAATGAATTAGAGCACTATATTTGGTTAACCATCACATTTAATTAGTATTGATGACTATGTGTACCACATTTATCATACAACAAATATCCATTAAACCTTATGAATTATTCCATGAATAAAGAGTGTGAAATATAAATATTCTATTCCATCATCAAAATTAATATGTGAATAAATTTGAATACCATTGATAGAAAATGGGTATGTTATTCACTAAACATTAATTTTGGAAAGGTAATTTGCTACAATATTTTTTTAGCATGACCACATCACTAATAAATTCATAAAACTGTTTAATGAGAGAGAAATAAATCTATAATAAATTTGAAAATAAATTGAAAGTAGTTGGGACATGTAATGATATGTTCCAACATGAGAAATTGGAAATATAATGTATACAATAGTAATTAAATGTAAATAATAAATATAAAGTAATGAACCCTGACCCAATTTTTGTCTTGTAATGATAATACATAATGGTTTATAGGTGGGAAAATTAGACTGAAAGGGGGTCTAATAATTTATAAAGTATGTGGGATGTAAATGGAATAGGGAATAACACATACCACCATATTGACATATATATCCTAAATGGAGTTCTTGATGAAATATGAATTTATATGTTACCTTACTTGAGTGTGTTACTCGAACGGAGATAGAAGGGATAACTAAGAGATTTTGGGAGACTTAGGGGACTCTGTGAAGTGGGGGAATGATTAGGGTAATCCAAAGAATATTTTTACTAAAGATAAATTGAATACTATGTGAGTGTATATGTCCAAAATAGGTGGGTGTGTTAATTTTTTTTTTTCAACTCTTTATAATAAAATATCTGAATCAAAACCCCATCCCATGGTTTCGCCCATGTTTTCTAACAAATTGGAGTTCTTTTTCTTAATTTATAACTCATTTGGCCTAAATTATAAAAATAAATCTCTTGCGTATGTGGGTGTGAGTTACAATTTTTAAAAAATATTATTAAATCATAAAAATATATTATAGGTTTTTGAGGACACCTAATGGAAATAAAAATATATATCAAATAACTATAAAAATGAAAATTATTTGAAAGGGAAACATTCATTTGTTCTTGGATCCCATTTATAGAAATTTTCATATCACATTTGGGTCATTTTGATGTCTTCATAAAGAAAGTATATTTATTAAATATTTAAATTTTACCTCAAAATTAGACTGTTAGATGATTAGGAAAACAAACCATTGGATAATTTCAATGCTCTTATTCCCAGAATAATATTTATTTTACCTAAATGTTTTTTAAATAAGTGAATTTTAATATTTAAAATTAAAATATAAATTTATTAATAAATTATGAGGGTTTTGGACAATTATTGTTTTCTCAAAATTTTAAAAATTACATTTTATGTTATAATCATTTTTATTTGTTAAAAATTATCCAATAATATTATTTTATTAAAATATTATTTATTTAAGAAATAGTTTAATTTCCTAAATTCATTAATTTAATTTGAATATATATCAAACATAAAATTTATGGTTTATTGAATAAATGTAATATTCATTTACAAAGTAACACTAATTGAATGAAAATATATTGATTATTCTGTAATAATTAATTTACATATTCATATTTCTATGGTCTTGATAAATATCCCTTTAACACAATAGCATACACACTATGAGTAAGGTGGATGATGTTTGTACCTATTTCGGGTGGTTTGAAGAACATGGTTTGGGTCAAGATCTTTATGTGATTGATCTTATCTTGTAAATGGTTTCACCTAGATTAATATTGTTGGATTCCAACATGGGCTTGCTCAAGGGTAAATCCCAGGGATTCTATCTCCCTTGGATTCTCTGATATGTGGTCTCCATTGGGTATGATCCTTCTGGATGAGGTTGCCACATCTTATGTCTGTGTCTATTGGATTGTTAAAACATTATATTTATACTAACCATGTGGTCACTATTCAATGACTTTATTATCAATGTTAAAGATACATAAGTGTTTTTTAAATCAAATTGAATATTATAAAACAAAATAATTGATTGTATTATTTATTAATTAATAATACATTTAATTAAATAAAAAGGTGGTGTAACATGCCCGACTCGGAATCCACTAAATCGATTCTCCGAGCCAGGTGGTTACATGATCTTAAGCATGCCTCCTCATATGCCAATGTCTGCCAACTAGTAGTGGGGGTCTATGGGGTCATGTGGGGAGACTATACCCCCTTTTTATCAGAGTAATAACAATATAAATAAACAAAATAGCAGAAACAATAACTAATAAACATGGAACATGTATAACAACCATTTCCAGTAATAATTATGCCATGTCATACTACAAGTGCAAGAGTGAACAATGTCCAAAATAAATGCAATAGACAAAATCCCCATGATGGTCCCGACTCCAAGTCTAGATCCTCCACCAAGTGCTACCCATGTCCACTCAGCTATCTAGCAAGGACCCTTGCCCTTGTCCTAACCTACAAACATGAAGTCTGCTCGGGTACCCAATGACGGACTGGGCATGGTGTGAGTACAACTCAGTAGGCCACCACCAGTGGTGTCTACAAAATATCCTGTATAAATAGGTAGTTCATACAGAAGGAAAATGAATGATAAATTCCAAGTAATTAATTAATGTGCCATTAACCAGTCTAGAGACAAAGCCATTGCAATTCCATTACCATCCATTTATTAACATTTACCATCACTTACCATTTCATCACATTTCCATTAGTTAACAACATATATTATGTTACATGGGTCTAAGGCCAAAAATCACATGCAAGAGGTTAGACACATCGTTATCCTATCTCACTAGGACTAACTCCCTCATAGCAACCATATCCTCACCTCCAAGCCTAAGTCTGGGTGGATACAACCATTAGGAGAATAGACCCTCAGTCCCCTTTCATAACCCATGAATTAGGGTGGATTTTAAAGCATCTGTCTTTGCTCGACATATGGGCGTAGATACTCAAGTCATACCCCACTATACCAAGCCATGTGCACAAGCTTATATAAAAGTAACCATCAACCATCCTAACCATTGCCCTTCGGCCAACACTATTCAAAAAAAACCACATGGGAAACCACATCATGCCTTAACCGATTAACACATTACCATTTCACATCATTTAACCATTCTACCAATTCCCATGTGTTATGCCTATCTCACTAAGCATTCAACATTAAACCCATAATCTATCCCATTATGGTCTTTAATCATTTTACCCAATAAATAATTTAACTCATTCATCAATTCCATTAATCTACCATTCAACCCATTTCAAATAACCCTTAGGTTACTACCAAGCCTAGGTGCATTACCTAACTTATATTCAAAGATTAACTAATCATTCCAACATGTTCATCAAGGGCTCTAACATTTGTTACAACAAGGTCACTTTTTTAATAACAATCCCTAAACCCGGGAAAAGCCGACACATCACATGGATGGCCGCAATTTGTCAAAGTCTCTCCCAACACATCCCACAGGCATCATGAGCGTCACCATTTTCCATATTAAACACCATTATTACCAAACATGCAATCTTTATCCAAAACATAACCAAATGAAAGAAAGAACACAACTAAACATGCAAAAATACACAAATAACTATCAGATATCACTTTTAGACCACCTACCTCGAATCCACAGTTGAACGCGCCCTCAATCGAGTCCTTAGAACTCGATCCGACCAACATTTAGAGCTTCAACCTAAAACTCACTCAAAATATAGGGTTTTAGAGCTTCATAATGAGAGGGATAGAAGATACAAACCCGAAACCAAAAAAGAGAACCAAGGATGAGATTAGCCTTATCCGATGCTTCGATCTACAACCAACGGTGTTCTAAACGGCCATGAATCGAATGAGTACCACCCTTGGGAATCTTGGGTCGGCCAAGTTCTTCTCTAGGGTTGAGAGGGGAGGAGAGGACGAAAATCCCGAGTGGGGTTTAAAAGCCTGGAGTGGAAAACATGTAATTTTTCCCTACCTTATGTGGCTGCATGGTTTAGCCGTACAGTTTAGCAAACCGTGCACAAACCGTGCGCACGCCACTGCCCAAAGGAGGAGGAGTCACACGGTTTATCCACACATTTTGGCAACGCATGCGCAAACCATGTGCATTCCTCTATCCAAAGGAGGAAGGTTTGCACGGTTTCACCTGGGTAGGCCGCACGGTTTGGCTGGTCATACACAGGCCATGCGCCTTGGTCTGCTTTGCCCAGATTTCCCTTCTTCCGTGCCCCGAGCCCCCAGAACACCCCCAAGGCCCTTCATACTTTCAGAAGAAATCCCTTAAATCCCAAAACAAGAGTTTGACCGAAACATAATGAAAACATACCTTTCCCAAAAAACGGGATATTACAACCTCCCCACCTTATAACAGCTCGTTTTTTAGTCCAGTTCCCAAGTCTCATTGCTCCATCGAAGAGAAGAGTTCGGGCCACTGGGCCCACATATCCGATTCCCGCTCCCAAGATTTTTCCTGAACTTTTCCATCATGCAATAGTACTCAAACTAATGGCACAACCTTTCCTTCAGAGGCCTTTTCACTTTTATCCACTACATGAACCAGATGCTCCTCATAGGACGCATCAGCATCGAGCTCCACATCCTCAACATCAACCACTTGGGATGGGTCAAGGTGATACTGTCGAAGCTGCAACACATGAAACAGATCATGCATTGTAGAGACCCCGATCCCAGATAACTATAGGAGCCGGTGCCTTCTGAACATGATGTGTTATCTAAAAATAAAATACACTTTGTTAGCAACACATCATGTCCCATACAGAGGATCGTGTGCGGTTCGGGTTCTGGGAAACCGAAAACTTCTGAAACCAATCATCTTACAAAAGCTGACACCTGAAATTTTTAAACCAAAACATAGGGTGAGCATTGAAATACTCAGTAAGGGGGTTTTAAAAAGAATTTAAAATACAGTAACATTTGAAAACATTCTTTTAAAAGATTTTGAGCGTCCACTAAGAAAGATTTTAACACAACATACATAACAATGCCTTAATCAAAGTTTTCACGACAAACATGAAACAAATACGTTAATTCTTGAAGGAGTGATAATGGTTGATATAAACAAGTACTACCGGTGATTTTCTTGAGCATAAAATTTAAACAGTTAAAAGTAATGCATAATCAGAGTTGTGCACAAGGAAACAACTAAACGTTCATATGCTGGATACTATTCTATTAAGTGATAACACTAGGCATGCTTCAAACTTCAAACTAAGGAATTATGAACTTTATACAAACATTAAAGGCATCAGTCATGAAAGAACTTTATCTTGGAAAACTTGTTACATGACTTGAATTATGTGGCATGAACATTTTAATATTGACAATCGTTTCGTTTCACCAAGGTCCATCCCCAAGGTGTCGTTAAAAAATTACCAAGGTTAATCACCAAGGTATCGTGAAAATTGTAATCTCTAGTGGTTACATCATTACCCAATGCATTGGAGCGCTATCAGGGCGCACCCTTAAATTTGCCTTTATTATCATGTGAGCCACATCGTTCATTCTTTACTGAAATCATTCTTTACCCAAGGTGTCCCATACCACTTTGGGTAATTAGTTCTTAGTTCCTCTTCATGTTGAGTCATATGCATGAATAATATTAATAAGGTAACAATTACATAACTGGTTTATAATACATGATATGACAGATAAACATGAAAATATGGAATAAAAGAAGGCATGGTTAAGCAAGCATACTATGTGTGTAGAACAATTATTTAAGCACATAAAATGATGCATGTGAGAGACTTGCTCCCAAGGGTTATTAAATGATGAGTTTCTAAAATTCCAGTGCATGGGAAAAGAACTACTTGGCATTAAATATTGTACTTCACAGGTCATAGTTCTTGCAACAAATCTCCATCCGCTAATAATTACCACGACATGCTTGGTATAAAAATAATAAACACTTGAAATCTTTAAAATTCCGACACTTGGAAATAAACCACTTTAAAAATAATACCTTTCATTAATTATTATTCTTCTCTAGTCATAGAATTTGATGTCACACTCTGCCCGCTAAAAATCATTGCAACGGGTTTGGTATAAAAATAATAGAGGAATTCAACATATTAACATAACCCTTAAATTTATATCCTTTTAAAATGAGATTAAAACAGGCATAAGCATACCCTAAAAAAACACATATGTCAGTTCAGGGGCGACATTAAACAAGTTCATTGGTGTATACTTAGACCCAAAAATATAAAACAGCATAGGCAAGCGCTAAAATCCTACATGCTTAGAAATATTAAGAACCATTTCTTGAAACTAGGGTTTTCAGATATTAACCGTGAAAACACATACATAGATGAGGATATATATATATATTCAAAACCATAAAAACACTATACACTTGAGTTTTAGGTTTGTAAAGTAAAAAAAAAGGAATTATTAAAACAAACTCAAATGTGATATCCCTTTTATATCATGAAGGAAGCACCCCTTGAAAATTGTTCGAAAACGAAGGGTATGTGTTGTATATACATATATATATATTGTATATATTGTGGGTATAGTAGTATAGGTTCCCATAAAACATGAAAACATCCTTAGAGTAGAGTGCTATTTCTTAAACCGTGGGGTTTGCATGTTTAATATGTGCGTATAACATTAATTAGGTTATGTATATACTTATTTATACATATATATATACCGAGTATATATAGTGTTTTACCTCAAACCGAAAAAAAAACACCAACACACCCTTACCTCGCGTGAGGATGAAGCTCTTGATGTGGGTATGCTCGTTGGATGGAGGCTTGGTGGCCGGTGGTGGTGAGGCGACGGCGAGGCAGTGGCGCGGCTGGTGTGGGTTGGCTCCGGAGGTCCCATTTTCACCGGGGTTTCTCAGCTTCTTAAAGGAAGATGGTCCAGGGGTTAGGCCGGTCCTATGGCGTCCTAGGTAGGTAGGGTGTGCGAGGGTCAACATGAGCAGTGGTGGAGGAGGCGTCTCGGCAAAACCCGGTACTGGTTCGTGGGACCTCGACGCAAGGTTGAAGACGACGTTAAGGCTGAGAACGAAAAGAAAAACGACGGTCGGGATCGGCCATCGCGAGATCGGACGGTCGAAGAGAAAAACGAGTTTAAAACACATCAGCGGCCATGATCTGCTGTAGTGAGATCGGACGGAGGACAAAAGCGCGGCCAGCATTAGCTTCGCCGAACAGGAACAGTTCGTGGCCCCCTTTTTTTTTTTAAAGAAGGTTTACTTTTAAAGAAAAAAAAAGTATATATAACATTAAAATTGAATTTTACACAATTTTTAACAAATATATATATATATATATTTTTTTTAACTTAGAGATTCAAAATCTAAAAATCCCATTTTAGATTATGTAAAATACCTTACCTATATCTTTAGAAATGAAAAAAATCCAATTTATAACATGATTAACTTGTTGATTTATAAAATTACGTTTAAAAGAACCATAGTTTTTCTCTAATTTAAAACACATTGTTTTTGGGATCCAAAAAGATACATTTTTCAAATATTGTTGATACCCCATTCGACACATTTTAAAATATCATGTTTTTCACCACATAAATATCATCATGATCAAAATAGATTCATTTGCAATAATATTTTATTTTTAATACTTGAAGATATATCTCTAATATTATTTTTTTTTATAAAAGAAAATGAAATACCATAATATTATAAAAGTGTAATAAAGACCAATTTTATAAAAAGATGCACTTTACCCCTTAGAACCCAACGGTCCAAAAAAAACGGTCATATTCCCTTAGAGGTCCATTATAAAAGCAAGGGGTAGGTTGTTTCATATTTTTAAAACACCGGACTCTTGGCGGATGGCTCTCCTCATACCTCTGGTGCTGAGTGCGTGCGCGGTGATTCTGGCGGTTATACTTTTCACACTGTTGGATCCTGAGGATGACGACTATCTGATTGCCCGTGTTGTGGTTCTTTGTAGTCTTGCTGTGGCCGTGTTAGGTCTTGTGCAGGGCACTTTTAATTAGATGGGTCTTGTTGTAGAGTAATGTTTTAATAAAAAGTCAGTTTACCTTGTTCTCTATGTTTTATTTCATTTCTAATTCCTTATTAGCAAAGCGAATAAAACAAGAGACATTAATAAGGACATAACACTTCTTACATAAACCAGTTCATAAAACCTGGGGCGTCACATTATCCCCCCCTTTAGAAAATTGCGTCCTCGCAATTTATTTCACGACACTACAAGGTTCAGAAAGTTCCTACCACCTCCACCAACGACAAGGGTCAACCGGTATATTTAGAGGGATCCCCGTAGCGAAGCTCACTTCATCCAGCTCCCTAATCCACACACACCTAAGACAGGAGGGGTAGCACTTATGCTCCGGGCTTTCAGGCCTCCAAAGGGAAGCTCGAACCGTACAAAGTTCTGAAATGTCTTTGCAGACCAACGTTCGAAGAACTTCCCGATTTATGTCTCGGTCGAGGATATCGATGCCATAGATATGGTCAAACAGGCTAAAGCTGAGAAGTTGGAGCATATAAGCTGCATAAAGATTTCCCTCTAACGCAGCTTCCTGGAATTTCACTCTGGCCGTGAAGTTTCGGCCTAGGGTGAAACAAAGAAAGAGCCCTTTGTGGTAACTTCCTCGTCGTTCAAGTCCGGCTAGCTGAGCAGAGCCAATGCGGTAATA
Organism: Viscum album; assembly: GCA_963277665.1. NCBI lineage: Eukaryota > Viridiplantae > Streptophyta > Magnoliopsida > Santalales > Viscaceae > Viscum > Viscum album. The sequence continues at coordinate 1,368,505,961 of OY728119.1, forward strand.
GATGGAGGCATTCCCCTGGCAGGTGCGGAGAATCTCTGGACCGTTTGTTATCTCAAACCATTGCTTGCACGTTCTTCGCAAATTTGCGAAGGGGTCATACTCGTCCTCACACGTTTTGATCGCAATGATTTCCAAAATCTCGGTGGGAAGAGATAACAGGTGGGTTTGTCCTTCCATCTGAATGTTTAAAGACAGGAGTTCCATTACTTGAAAATCACACAAGGGCAAAAACATGGTACGGACAAGGAAAGAAGGAAGATAACATTTCAATAAACATACGTTCATTATTATTAGTGCTTGAGTTTCTCTTACTCATTGACTAAACGAACTCCACACAGAGAAGCAAAACTCCCTAACTCCTCGAACCAAACACAGGCCGAGCATTCAGGGAAAAACTCATGAGGACAGCTATGACGTCTTGTGAGTCTAGCATGGGGGACGTGAAGTTGAGAGACATCTTCATACACTTGTCGTCTGTAAGACAATCGGGTGGACTCGTCTTCTAACCTTCCGAAGTCCAACAACTCACCCCAGAAGCCATAGTTTAAAATCTGACAAAGGTATCCCGCTCGGAGGTCTCCGTCAGCAGCAGCTTCTTGAAAGGGGTTATCAAGCATAGTGCCAAAGTTTTCACCCGCCGTGAAAATCCGGAAAAGTCCCTCGTAGTACTTTCCTCGACGTACATAGGAGGGAAATTGGGTTATTATCATAAGGAGGTAATCCAATCCCAACCCTTGGTGCAGACTAAGCACTCGAGGTGAGTTGGATACATTGTAAAGGTATTTGCATGTCATACGGATATGGGCATAATTTAGAAAGTCCTCACGGCTTGCTAAAGACACAATGGTCTCTAGGGTCTCGGTGGGGAGAGATAAGAGATTTGTGCCTTCATTTTCCATCTGAAATTTAAGAAATCCAAGTTTTTTGAATAAAATTGAAATACGTATTCATATATATTTTGTTTCAGTTTCTGGCTTTCCAGAGTTATCCAAACCGAACCTCTGATACCAACTGTAGAGACCCCGACCCCAGATAACTATAGGAGCTGGTGCCTTCTGAACATGATGTGTTATCTAAAAATAAAATACACTTTGTTAGCAACACATCATGTCCCATACAGAGGATCGTGTGCAGTTCGGGTTCTGGGAAACCGGAAACTTCTGAAACCAATCATCTTACAAAAGCTGACACCTGAAATTTTTAAACCAAAACATAGGGTGAGCATTGAAATACTCAGTAAGGGGGTTTTAAAAAGAATTTAAAATACAGTAACATTTGAAAACATTCTTTTAAAAGAGTTTGAGCGTCCACTAAGAAAGATTTTAACACAACATACATAACAATGCCTTAATCAATGTTTTCACGACAAACATGAAACAAATACGTTAATTCTTGAAGGAGTGATAATGGTTGATATAAACAAGTACTACCGGTGATTTACTTGAGCATAAAATTTAAACAGTTAAAAGTAATGCATAATCAGAGTTGCGCACAAGGAAACAACTAAACGTTCATATGCTGGATACTATTCTATTAAGTGATAACACTAGGCATGCTTCAAACTTCAAACTAAGGAATTATGAACTTTATACAAACATTAAAGGCATCAGTCATGAAAGAACTTTATCTTGGAAAACTTGTTACATGACTTGAATTATGTGGCATCAACATTTTAATATTGACAATCGTTTCGTTTCACCAAGGTCCATCCCCAAGGTGTAGTTAAAAAATTACCAAGGTTAATCACCAAGGTATCATGAAAATTGTAATCTCTAGTGGTTACATCATTACCCAATGCATTGGAGCGCTATCAGGGCGCACCCTTAAATTTGCCTTTATTATCATGTGAGCCACATCGTTCATTCTTTACTGAAATCATTCTTTACCCAAGGTGTCCCATACCACTTTGGGTAATTAGTTCTTAGTTCCTCTTCATGTTGAGTCATATGCATGAATAATATTAATAAGGTAACAATTACATAACTGGTTTATAATACATGATATGACAGATAAACATGAAAATATGGAATAAAAGAAGGCATGGTTAAGCAAGCATACTATGTGTGTAGAACAATTATTTAAGCACATAAAATGATGCATGTGAGAGACTTGCTCCCAAGGGTTATTAAATGATGAGTTTCTAAAATTCCAGTGCATGGGAAAAGAACTACTTGTTATTAAATATTGTACTTCACAGGTCATAGTTCTTGCAACAAATCTCCATCCGCTAATAATTACCACGACATGCTTGGTATAAAAATAATAAACACTTGAAATCTTTAAAATTCCGACACTTGGAAATAAACCACTTTAAAAATAATACCTTTCATTAATTATTATTCTTCTCTAGTCATAGAATTTGATGTCACACTCTGCCCGCTAAAAATCATTGCAACGGGTTTGGTATAAAAATAATAGAGGAATTCAACATATTAACATAACCCTTAAATTTATATCCTTTTAAAATGAGATTAAAACAGGCATAAGCATACCCTAAAAAAAACACACATGTCAGTTCAGGGGCGACATTAAACAAGTTCATTGGTGTATACTTAGACCCAAAAATATAAAACAGCATAGGCAAGCGCTAAAATCCTACATGCTTAGAAATATTAAGAACCATTTCTTGAAACTAGGGTTTTCAGATATTAACCGTGAAAACACATACATAGATGAGGATATATATATATATTCAAAACCATAAAAACACTATACACTTGAGTTTTAGGTTTGTAAAGTAAAAAAAAGGAATTATTAAAACAAACTCAAATGCGATATCCCTTTTATATCATGAAGGAAGCACCCCTTGAAAATTGTTCGAAAATGAAGGGTATGTGTTGTATATACATATATATATATATTGTATATATTGTGGGTATAGTAGTATAGGTTCCCATAAAACATGAAAACATCCTTAGAGTAGAGTGCTATTTCTTAAACCGTGGGGTTTGCATGTTTAATATGTGCGTATAACATTAATTAGGTTATGTATATACTTATTTATACATATATATATACCGAGTATATATAGTGTTTTACCTCAAACCGAAAAAAAAAACACCAACACGCCCTTACCTCGCGTGAGGATGAAGCTCTTGATGTGGGTATGCTCGTTGGATGGAGGCTTGGTGGCCGGTGGTGGTGAGGCGACGGCGAGGCAGTGGCGCGGCTGGTGTGGGTTGGCTCCGGAGGTCCCATTTTCACCGGGGTTTCTCAGCTTCTTAAAGGAAGATGGTCCAGGGGTTAGGCCGGTCCTATGGCGTCCTAGGTAGGTAGGGTGTGCGAGGGTCAACATGAGCAGTGGTGGAGGAGGCGTCTCGGCAAAACCCGGTACTGGTTCGTGGGACCTCGACGCAAGGTTGAAGACGACGTTAAGGCTGAGAACGAAAAGAAAAACGACGGTCGGGATCGGCCACCGCGAGATCGGACGGTCGAAGAGAAAAACGAGTTTAAAACACATCAGCGGCCGTGATCTGCTGTAGTGAGATCGGACGGAGGACAAAAGCGCGGCCAGCATTAGCTTCGCCGAACAGGAACAGTTCGTGGCCCCTTTTTTTTTTAAAGAAGGTTTACTTTTAAAGAAAAAAAAAGTATATATAACATTAAAATTGAATTTTACACAATTTTTAACAAATATATATATATATATATATTTTTTTTAACTTAGAGATTCAAAATCTAAAAATCCCATTTTAGATTATGTAAAATACCTTACCTATATCTTTAGAAATGAAAAAAAATCCAATTTATAACATGATTAACTTGTTGATTTATAAAATTACGTTTAAAAGAACCATAGTTTTTCTCTAATTTAAAACACATTGTTTTTGGGATCCAAAAAGATACATTTTTCAAATATTGTTGATACCCCATTCGACACATTTTAAAATATCATGTTTTTCACCACATAAATATCATCATGATCAAAATAGATTCATTTGCAATAATATTTTATTTTTAATACTTGAAGATATATCTCTAATATTATTTTTTTTATAAAAGAAAATGAAATACCATAATATTATAAAAGTGTAATAAAGACCAATTTTATAAAAAGATGCACTTTACCCCTTAGAACCCAACGGTCCAAAAAAAAACGGTCATATTCCCTTAGAGGTCCATTATAAAAGCAAGGGGTAGGTTGTTTCATATTTTTAAAACACTGGTCTCTTGGCGGATGGCTCTCCTCATACCTCTGGTGCTGAGTGCGTGCGCGGTGATTCTGGCGGTTATACTTTTCACACTGTTGGATCCTGAGGATGACGACTATCCGATTTCCCGTGTTGTGGTTCTTTGTAGTCTTGCTGTGGCCGTGTTAGGTCTTGTGCAGGGCACTTTTAATTAGATGGGTCTTGTTGTAGAGTAATGTTTTAATAAAAAGTCAGTTTACCTTGTTCTCTATGTTTTATTTCATTTCTAATTCCTTATTAGCAAAGCGAATAAAACAAGAGACATTAATAAGGACATAACACTTCTTACATAAACCAGTTCATAAAACCTGGGGCGTCACATGCATCCCACCATACCGCTATGGATGATCAAATCGGTAGGCCACTGGTCTGATCCTCTCCAAAATCTCAAAAGGTCCCACATACATGGCCACCAACTTACCCTGCTTTCGAATCGGATGGTGACCCATCCTTGGAGACACTCAATGGAACAATTTATCACTCACCCCAAACTCAAGAGGTCTATTCCTCCGATATTCATACGAATTCTTCCTAATCTAATTTATAACCATTCTCTTCCTGATCAACTTAACTCTCTCTGAAGTCTCCTGCACGAGACTCGGTCCCAACAACTCAGATTCACTGGCTTCCAGCCAACACAATGAAGATCTACATGGCCTCCCTTAGAGTGCCTCAAATACTGTCATATGAATCGTAGCCTGAAAACTGTTGATGTAGGAGAACTCATCCAACGATAGATGTCTATCCAAAGAACAACCAATGTCCAAGACATAATATCTTAACATGTCCACCAACACTTGGATCGTATGCTCCGACTGCCTGTCTATCTGTGGGTGGAGAGTCATACTCAAAAACACCTGCATATCAAGTGCCTTATGCAACCCTTTCCAGAAACGTGATGTGAAATGTCAATCCCAGTCCAAAACTATGGTCCGCAGCATCCCATGCAACCACACTACTTCCCGAACATACAACTCACCCAACTGGTCTACTATAATGGTTTCTTGAATCTGTAATAAATGAGCCACTTTCGTTAACATATCCACAACCACCCATATTGCAACAATATTTCATGGCATCCTCAAGAGACCCACAAAAAATCCATCATTATACCATTCCACTTCCCTTTCGGAATGGGCAATGGATGCAACAAACCACCTGGGTGTTGATGCTCAGCCTTCACCTGCTGACAGATAAGGCACCGTGCCACAAAGCCCGCAACATCCTTCTTAATTCCAGGCCACCAAAACTGCCTTCACACAACACGGTACATCTTCATCAAACCAGGATGACCTTCCCACTTTGATGCATGGAACTCACACATCAACTCTTCTCACACACACTTTGGAAAAACCACATGATCGCGAACACAAACAACACCGTCCACGCCGACGGCCCAGCCCGATGGTAGCTCCCCACCTTTATGTTTTTTCCTTCATGACCAAACACTCAGGATCATCAAGTTGTCCTTCCTTAACGTGACTCAAAAGTGTCGACTCCATCGCTAAGGAATCAAGAGTGACCTGACCACTCTCCTCCTGCACCTCAAGTACATTTTTGAAAAAAAGTCCATCACCTTCCAATTGGTGTTGGACTCTTGAACCATCTGATTATGAACCATCATGCTTAAAGCATCAAAAACACATTTTCCATTTCCCTACATGTACACAAACTCAAAGTCAAAAGACTCGAGATATTAAACCCATCTTCACTACCGAAGATTCAGATCCTGCTGTGAGAATATTTACTTTTATGGTCCGTAATCACGGTAAACCATTCCCCCAACAGATAGTGTCTCCATCACATCAAGTCGTACACTACTGAAGCCAACTCAAGGTCATGAGTGGGATAGTTACAATCATGGGTTCTCAACTGCCTTGACCCGTATGCCACAACCTGCTCACCTTGCATCAACACAGCTAAATGTCTGATTCTAAACGCATCACAAAACATGATGTACTTCTTACCCAGCTTAGGTAAGATCAAGATAAATGTGGCCTTCAACCGCTTCTTCAACTCTTGGAAGGCATTATCGCAAGCCTTAGACCACTGGAACCTGATTCCCTTCTTGGTTAAACCTAGTAGTGGTGCATCCAAGTGAGAGATATCCTGAATGATCCTTCTGTAATACCCAACCAACCCCAGAATACTCCGATCATCAAAAACACTCTTGGGTTGCTCCCAAGATACAACTGCCTACACTTTCTATGGATCCACTGACACACCTGCCTCTAAGATGATGTGACACAGAAAATGTTCCTCACCTATCTAGAATTGACAATTTTATGGCTTGGCATAAAGATAATGCACTCTTAGCATACCCTAGATGATGTCAAGATGTGGGGCATGATCGTCGTGAGTTTTCTAGTACACTATGATATCGTCAAAAAATACAACAAAAAACTGATTTAGATAGGGATGAACGATCTGGTTCATCAATTCCACAAACACCGCTAGTGAATTGGTCGTGCTGAAAGGCATTACCACTAACTCAAACAACCCGTACCGACTACGGAAAGAGGTCCGCGGTACGTTAGAAGACCTCACCCACAACTAGTGATAACCCAACCTCAGATCAATTTTAGAAAACACTGATTCACCCCTCAACTGATCAAACGGTCATAAATTCTAGGAAGAGGCTAGCGATTCTTCACTTTCATCTAATTCAACCTCCGATAGTCAACACACAACCCAAAAGACCCATCATCCTTCCTTGAAAAAAACATTTGAGATCCCCAAGGAGATGTACTAGACATATAAACCCCTTACGCTCAAACTCTTCAATCTGAACGTTCTGTTCCTGGAGTTTTGACGGTGCCATTAGCTATGGTGGAATAGAAACTGGCTCCAATTCCGGTAGCAACTCGACGATGAAATCAACATCCCTCTCGGGTGGTAACTTCGAGAAATCCTCAAGAAACACGTCTTGAAACCAATCCACCACAGGAGGGAAAACAGACCGCTCCCCTCTTTCATTGTCATCACGCATGAGACATGCTACGTGAGCCATGAGTCCAATCATTAGTTGACAAAATGGTCCCACACGCTCTGCTCGAACATCCCATTCTCCATGGTAGAGATAAGCATCACCATCAAGTGACCTGAACGATACTCTTCGATGATAACAGTCTATGTGCACCTGATACAAAACCAACCAATCCATTCCTATGATTAGATCAAAACCTGATATCTCGAGAACGAACAAGTCCCATATAAAATGATACCCACCAAATTCCAAGGCACATCCCTTGAACTACTTGATATCCTCAACACACACCCCCAAAGGAGTGTAAATTGACATAACTCCACACACCCTCTCCACAGGTAAACCCATCGCTACCACAAGTTGAGCAGAGATAAAAGAGTGTGTGGAACCTGTGTCAAACAACGCACAAGCAAAAGTAGAAGCTACAAGGATCGTACCTCGAATAGTTGATTGTCCATCCTCACCATCACTAGGCGCAAACTGAACTGCCTGAAGCTAACATGCCCCAATAACGTGGGCTCCAGCTTGAACGCCCTGCACTGCACGACCCTGCTAGAGTGAGTGATCCTTCTTGGGAGTTCCACGTCCACCGCCCCTGCCAGTACGGCCCGTGGAGATCCAACTGCCTACATGATATGGGGAAAATGATCCCCTTTATGTATCTGGTACATTCCTTCCACCATCATGCTAACCTGCCTACTGAGGGTTCCGGAAGAACCTCTACACATGCCCCATCTTGCCACACAAACGACACTCATCTTGAGGTCGAGGAAACTGACAACACATATGCCCCAACATACCGCATTGATAACAGAACACCTGATCCACACTCTGAGGGCCAAACCCTATCTTCCAGCCACTTTGCACACTTACTCCATGCTGTGAGCCCTCATGGCATCACTTCTGACCCTTAGCAGCTGCACTGCTCGTCTATCCTAGAAACACCACATGCCCACTACCTGAAGCTCCCTTCATGTTTCCTTCCGATATCAATGTCTGATCTACTACATCTGAGAGCCTCATAAAGCAGAATATGTTCACTTGATACCTGATCTCATGTCTCATCCCATCATGGAAACACCTCGCTACCACTGCCTCATCCCCTGCTAACACTGGGACAAAGAATCTCAAATCAGTGAAGTGACTAGCGTAGTCCATAACCGATAGCGATCCCTGAGTTAGGCTCATAAACTCTGTAGCATGCTCATGTGTAGAGACCCAAAGCCTAACGTACAGGGACATTAAATTACTTTTGAAGAATACTTAGTACATAATAAAAACACACACACAAGGACCGTAATTGTTTAGTGTCTTTGGAAACTCAGAATATAATCTTCTAATCGTGGTGAAAGATCTTCAACATCTCCCATAAAGATCTTCTTTTTTTACTAAACCTTAATCCATTTTTTATGTCTTGGGGAAAAGAAAACATAAAAGGGTGAGCTCAAATGCTCAGTAAGGGTAAAAAAAAGAAATATCAATCACATCATATTCATAAGAACATATCTTTTGGAAATCATAACCTGCAAAAGAGATCATAATTTCATAACATGTGATAAATCATAGTAGTGAAATGTAATCCCAATAATCATTACATAAAACATGAAACTTTTTGGAATACACACATAATCATAGAGAATCATTTCTTGTTAGTCAAGTCACATTTCCAAGACTATCTTAGTGGACAAAGTCCCTTTCTGAACCGAGTTCATTCCTCGTTTCAGTCCTGTTTCACTGAACCGGTATAACCTACCGTTCCAGCAATGTCTATCTCATGGGATATAAAATCTTTACCCAATGAATTGGAGGGAGATATAGGTCCCACCCATCTCATAATGATACCATTCTTATGTGTGCCACAGAATCATCAACTATACATCATAGCATAACCCATGTAATAAAAATGGGAATCTTAAACATCGTGACATCATAAAACAATTCATATCAGATAAAGGAATTCATAAAAATATTTCCATCACAACATAATATAATCCATGTAATAATAGGGATATAAATATAACCCTATATTATCTTAGATGGAATATAATTTTGATAAAACTCTTAAACTCCATTCTTGAGGAAAATATCTTTTCTACTTCAAAAACATTTTTTCCTTTCTTAATATGTCATACAATTTTAAACTAAAATAAGTTGATTAAAAATAAAAATGAAAACTTGTAAAGGAAGCTTCTTGGATATAATGTTTTTTAAAAATTCATTCATTCCGTATAAGTTAAAAAAACATTCTTCTCATACTTTTGTTGGAAAAGTCAAAAAATATCTCGTAAGAAAAACGACAAAAGATTCATTTCATATCTTTTACCAAAAACGCACCAATGGGTAAAATTGAATTTAAACAATTGTAGGTGGATGGAAATAATATTACATATTGAGGAAACATGGATGTGGATGATAAAATACACCCCAGTAAATACCAAAGTATAAACAATCTCGGACAAAAAATGAGATTGTGATATTTCCCTTACCATATGTCTGATATGCTTTGTACATATCTGAACCTCCTTTATAATGATTTAAATAATGTCATTAACTTATTACAAAATCATATTCATTGTTATGATATCATATATGGTTCACTTTTAACTTTATATTACCCGTTCTTTTATAAATTCCATGTTAAAGATGCGTTTTGGGTAAAATCGTTTCATTTATCGTAGGTTTTTGGACATGTTCTTCTTGACATTATTATTACTTATATCATGATTTACTTACTTCCATAATATGAAACATGATTTATATATCATATATATTCTTTATATATATATATATAATATATAGATAAATGAAATGAAACACACCGTTTATGGAGACGGTAGTCCGTACGTACGCATGAACGCTGTTTTCCTTTCCTTATTATCTTGAATGGAAGTAAGTAGATGACAAACATATATATATATATATACAGAAATCCAGTAGATTTAACATGTCATATATTTCATCATTATTCATTATATATACTTTATAATCATTCATTAATGGTTAATGTGGAGAATGAATCTCATCGCGTCGTGGAGACGGTAGTCCGTACGTACGCACGAGCGATGATATCATTCTCATGACCGTGAACATGTGTTGAGGTGTATTTATACAGTTTCAGTATCAATATAAATTTATAATAATCATATATAGTTACTCATTACACCATTATACACTTCCAATTAAGGTGGTTTCGGAAAATAGATTACACCACGGCGTGGAGACGGTATTCCGTACGTACACACGAGTGATGATTTCCTTTTTCTGTAGGATGGATAGAAGGTTAATTTGAGTTGTTTCATATTTATAATAACATATCATTATATAATAAATAATGATGTTTTTACTTTATCATGAAACAACTAATGAAGAAGAAGTTGAACAAGAAAGAAATTGAAAAAGATCGGTAATGGATATTACCTCTTTTTGACGCGCCTTTTCTTAACCTCCACTTAAAGAACTATGGATGGTCTTTGAAGAAGACCAGGACCTATAGGATGACACTAGGGAAGTGGAGAAGAGATTTTGGCAGGGTTTGGCCGACCATGAAGCCTCAAAGTGGTGTGAGGATGAGGGGAAGCAGGTTCCCTTTTATAAGGGAGGAGAGGGACACCTTAGGAAAATCTCAAAATATTATTTTATATTAAGGTAAAATTCGGTTAATAATGGTTACAAAGGGTCTTATTTAGAATCTAAAGTGGGTATGGGTCTAAATTCTCTCATCCAATCGGATTTAGACAATTTTAGGTTATTATTTTAACCTTATCAATAAGATATAACTCTAAGTTAAATAATTTAACTTTTACCGTGTCTTTTTGTTTTCTTACACTACATGGTTAATAAACTTAACATAACAAGCCAAACGAACCCCAAGTTGTTTATTATTAATATATCTATCCTTATCTAAGTCATTTATCCGATCCTTAGATTTTCTGGAATTAAATAACAATTAATAATATAATATTGGTTTTAAAAACTAATTTATGTCAATTTTGACACTATTTGGTACATGATTTTTATGAAATTCATAAAAGAATGATAAGTTCTAACCAAGTTACTTATATAAACAATAACATGTCAAATTAACCTATAAAATTAATTTAAGTCATAAAAAGTCTCCAATTACATTTATTTGGGCATTTATAACATCAATTATGTCAATGTTTCATTAATAAGTCAATTACTGCATCATTTTTGTGTCATAATAAATGATAAATATTTAATCCTTAAAAATTCTAAATAAGTTCCTATAATGTAGATAATTGTATTAGCCTTCTGGAGACTATTCATTTTCGATGTTTCATGAAGTTTATCACTAAATTTAAATTATTATACTTATAAGATTTAAGAAAGTGACATGCTGCCACATTCTTTGTTTTAATAATAATTAAATTATTTTCATGGACAAAAGTCCATAAAATGAATCTAATCTGACCCTTAGGTTATATGGGTATACTTTTATCCATCCAATAGTATTTTTACAAGTGTTAGGGTAATTTTATAATCTTATATTTACCCTTAATTAACTGATTTACCTTCAACTATAGTAAATAAAATTTATCGTAGTTACCATTCACAATGCCCAAAAAATAAAAAGTTGCTTATTAACATAATTTTGACCCACTTTTTCCAAATAAGGAATCCATTTTTCCAAATTCAATACACAAAAGATGCATAAATTAAATTAAAATTAATCCCATTGTTGAAAGAAAACGGGTTTTTCTTTAAAACATTGTAAAAGATTGAATTGTTTCAACCTACGAATTCAAGGTAAAATCAATGCTAATGACATACGTTAAATTAAATGGTAAAAGTATATTCTATTTATAATTTAAAACCATTAAATATTATAATTTAACCACATATGATATTACGATGAAAAAAGTTGTTTTTAATTAAATTATAGCGTGTTTTTACTATTCATTAAAATATGAAAGTTATCGGAAAAATATCAAAACTTTATCTAATGTAAATTTTTAAATCCTGATTCAAAGGAAGAATTTTATTTTGTCAAACTGAACATATAATCATGTCAAAAACTATATTAAAAGCGGGTGCGCCATCAAAAGACGACAAAACTGTATTTTTTAAAAAATACTTATTTTACCCGAAAAATTTATTTTGTTCTTATACCATGTTCTAGAAAATGTATAAGATGAATAATAATGTTATAAAATTTAAATTCTAGTTAATAATATTCATAACAGCTAGTTCATGAAAATATTATAATAATATATCGTTTTTTATTAAAACTCGGTATTACGTACAACACACGCTATCGAAGAAGGTCGCGATTGCTTGTAATGCAAGCCAAGTCAGGGTTGCGTGTTGTGAAAGAATCCTTCGTTGTTTTGTATAACAGAATCCAACCATATTTAATTTATACATTGAATATATATATATATATATATATACTTAATGTGGCGTAAAATAACTATTATCAAAATTGTGTGTAACACGATCCAAGAATAGTGTTGTGTATACTGCAAGCTAATATGGTGTTGCGTATAGCGCAAGGTAATCTTGGTGTAGAATACAACAGAAGACATTAATGAAATTAAAATAATATTTTTCATAAAATCTCGGGGTGTTACATTCTACCCCCCTTAAAATGAATTTCACCCTCGAAATTCATCGGGTTTATAAATGGTTTACTACTCAAAAGTTTGTTTAATAGAACCCCACATCGTAAAAAGGAATGCAAAAATATGGCTTTAAAAACTAAAGTATATAATGTAACTGTTACCCAAATTAACTCATCACTGGGTTTCCATGTAGGGGAACATAGGTGAAAATATAGATATGGAAGAAAAATCTAACCATCAAGTTCTGATGGAGAGTTGTAGAGAACATGGCTATGAGAATGTCAACAATCGCAAAGCCATAAATTTGTGATGATCTAGGGTACCATCTGATTCATCATAAATAAGATCACTAGGACAACATTTTTGGTTTTCAAGATCGTTTCCCTAAAGTTGATGAAATTGGAATTAGAAGAAATACTTTCGTTATTTTGGTATAGTCTCACCTTTGGTCGTTCATTGGACAATTTCCACTTCATCTCTTAAAGAAATGAAGTTGAATTTGTCAATCGTGATGTGTTACCAGATCATGTGATAGAATGATGGGTCATTCCATCTGTTTCAAACAAAAGTTTAGCAATAGTTATCAAATATACATAAGTCCGTATTTGGTGAGGTTAATCGTATAAGAATGAACCTATACTTCATATATCAAACCGCATAATAAAATAAAACAAGTTTCTACTAAACAGGGCCTTTCTGTAGGCCAGTTGTATGCGATAAAGGCCCATCACACATTAGTTGTGGGTTCGATTCCCACAACCTTGGCCGACGCGATGGGTTGTCGCACATCCTACAGGTTGTCATTTTTCTAAAACTACATTATTATAACATCCCATCAACAATATCAAAAAAAAATTATCCTTGAACAATACTAACTTATGTCCAACATAATCCATTCCAATCTTTAGGATTATCTAAAATACTTAGGTCCAAGCTCATAGTATAGAGAAAATGATCACGTGAATGCCATCATTTATCCCTCATATATCTTGTTCATCACATTCCAGTCATGTGAATACCATAATCATGTAATCTCTTGAAAAATGAATACCCATTGAATCTTAGTGAAAACATGCGTGCTGTCAAAAGATAACTCTTTCCACATACCAAAATTCTATATACTTAGTCCTTATATCAATCATGAGGTCATGAATACTGTCAAACATTTCATTTTTTCCTTATCCCTTCATTATGCGCATATCATATTTTCTTTAAAAATATCTCAATCACTTTCCATGGTTACCAGTACCATAAAATTACTGAAAACCACAATAGACTAATACAAAAATATTCTAATAAGCCATAAAAGTACCTCAACAACATTATTCTTGAATAACAATACATAAACACTTCAATCCATCCTCTTCAATGATTGTCTTGGAATAATTCCTTCCTTGATTTAGAAGTAACTTTTTAGGTCAGGGCATTGAGTTGGGTATGCCCATGTTCTCCACAAATAAGACATTGAACTCCATAATAGTCTGTCACTCTATGACCCTTTTCTCCACACAGATAACATATGTCCCTCCATTTGAGGTATTCCTCAAGGTTATTCTTCCCTTCTTTAGAAATCTCAATCTTCCTTTCTTTATGCTCCTCCACATGCGAACATGTATAAAAGTCTATCTTCCTCTTATTTGATGAATTAGGCATACCACTAAATTTCACCTTGTTAATCATATATCGCGATGACTGATTCGGCATAATCACAATATCTTTCTCTCTAGGCATTACACAATTTTTTTATCATAGTCACCAATTTGTCCATTGGATTCAATGTTAACCGAATCCTTTCTGGTTCCCTCCATCAACTAAAACAGAAAAATAATTCTGTCAGAGGAAAAAATCATGCTAGAGAAAACAAAATAGTAAAGGGGGAGTACCCTCAATATCTAACATCATAGGTTAAATTCTAAGATCGTTACCATAGTTCGTATACTTATCCTTAGGGACATCCCTAGACATACCATAGAAATATCTCTAGGGACCTCACTAACGTTTTCGCATCCTAGTTTCCAAAGGTTGACTAATCCTTTTCTCTGATACCAACTATAGAGACCCGAATCCTGATGTACATGGACATTACATTACATTTGAGGAATACTTAGTACATAACAAAAACACACACACAAGGACTGTAATAGTTTAGTGTCTTTCGAAACTCGGAATATAATCTTCTAATCGTGGTGAAAGATCTTCAACATCTCCCATAAAGATCTTGTTTTTTTTCAAAACCTAAATCCTTTCTTTATGTCCTATAGAAATGAAAACATAAAAGGGTGAGCTCAACTGCTCAGTAAGGGTAAACAAAAGAAATATCAATCACGTCATATTCATAAGAACATATCTTTTGGAAATCTTAACCTACAAAGGAGATCATAATTTCATAACATGGGATAAATCATAGTAGTGAAATGTAATCCCAATAATCATAACATAAAAAATAAAACTTTGTGGCATACACACATAATCATAGAGAATCATTTCTTTTTAGTCAAGACTCATTTCCAAGTCTATCTTAGTGGACAATGTCCCTTTCTGAACCGAGTTCATTCCTCGTTTTAGTCCTGTTTCACTGAACCGGTATAACCTACCGTTCCAGCCATGTCTATCTCATGAGAACTAAAATCTTTACCCAATGCATTGGAGGGAGATATAGGTCCCACACATCTCATAATGATACCATTTTTATTTGTGCCACAAAATCATAAACCATACATCATAGCATAACCCATGTAATAAAAATGGGATTCTTAAAGATCGTGACATCATAAAACAATTCATATAAGATAAAGGAATTAAAAAAATATTTCCATCACAACATAATAAAATCCATGTAATAATAGGGATAGATATAGAACCCTATATTATCTTAGATGGAAAATAATTTTGATAAAACTCTAAAACTCCATTCTTGAGGAAAATATGTTTTCTACTTCAAAAACATTTTTTCCTTTCTTAACATGTCATACAATTTTAAACTAAAAGAAGTTGATTAAAAATAAACTTGAAAACTTTTAAAGGAAGCTTCATGGAAATAATGTTTTTTAAAAAATAATTCATGCCGTATAAGTTAAAAAAACATTCTTCTCGTACTTTTGTCGGAAAAGTCAAAAAATATCTCGTACGAAAAACGACAAAAGATTTCATTCATATCTTTTACCAAAAACTCACCAAATGGTAAAATTGAATTTAAACAATTGTAGGTTGATGTAAATAATATTACATATTGAGGAAACATGGATGTAGATGATAAAATACACCCCAGTAAATACCAATGTATAAACAATCTTGGACAAAAAATGAGATTGTGATATTTCTCTTACCTTATGTCTGATATGCTTTGTACATATCCAAACCTCCAGTATAATGATTTGAATAGTGTAATTAACTTATTACAGAATCATATTCATTGTTATGATATCATATATGGTTCACTTATTACTTTATATTACCCGTTCTTTTGTAAATTCCATGTTAAAGAAGTGTTTTGGGTAAAATCGTTTCATTTGTCGTATGTGTTTGGACTTGTTGTTATTGACATTATTATTACTTATATAATGATATACATACTTCCAGAATATAAAACATGACTTATATATCATATATATTCAGTATATATATATATAATAGATAGATAAATGACATGAAACACACCATTCATGGAGACGGTAGTCCGTACGTACGCATGAACGATGTTTTCCTTTCCTTATTGTTTTGAATGGAAGTAAGTAGATGACATACATATATATATATATATATACATAAATCTAGTAGATTTAACATGTCATATATTTCATTATTATTCATTATATATACTTTATAATCATTAATGAATGGTTAATGTGGAGAATGAATCTCATCGCGTCGTGGAGACGGTAGTCCGTACATACGCATGAGCGATGATATCGTTCTCATAATCGTGAACTTGTGTTGAAGTGTATGTATACTATTTCAGTATCAATATCACTTTATAATAATCATATATAGTTACTCATTACACCATTATACCCATCCAATTAAGGTGGTGGCGGAAAATAGATTACACCACGGCGTGGAGACAGTATTCCGTACAAACGCACGTGCGCTGATTTCCTTTTTCCGTAGGATGGATAGAAGGTTAATTAGAGTTGTTTCATAATTATAATAACATATCAGTATATAATAAATACTGATGTTATTAATTTATCATGAAACAACTAAAGAAGAAGAATATGATGAAGAAATAATTTGAAAAAGATCAGTAATGGATATTACCTCTTTTTGACGCGCCTTTTCTTAACCTCCACTTAAAGAACTAAGTATGGTCTTTGAAGAAGACCAGGACCTATAGGATGATACTAGGGAAGTGGAGAAGATATTTTGGCAGGGTTTGGCCGAGCATGAAGGCTCAAAGTGGTTTGAGAAAGAGGGGGAGGAGGTGCCCTTCTATAAGGGAGGAGAGGGGCACCTTAGGAAATTCCCAAAATATTATTTTATATTAATGAAAAATTAGGTTTATAATGGTTCCAAAGGGTATTATTTCGAAGCTAAAGTAGGTATGGGTCGAAATCCTCTCATCAAATAGGATTTAGCCAAGTTTAAGTTATTATTTTAACCTTATCAATTAGATTTAACACTATGTTAAATAATTTATCTTTTACCGTGTCTTTTTGTTTTCTTACACTATATGGTTAATAAACTTACCATAACAAGACAAACGAACCCCATGTTGTTTATTATTAATATATATATCCTTATTTAAGTCATTTTGACGAACCTTAGATTTTTAGGAATAAGTAACAATTAATAATATATTATTTGTTTTAAAAACTAATTTATGTCAATTTTGACACTATTTGGTACATGATTTTTATAAAATTCATAACAGAATTATAAGTTCTAACCAAGTTACTTATATCAACAATAACATGTCATATTAACCTAGAAAAATACTGTAAGTCATAAAAAGTCTCAAATTACATTTATTTGGGCATTTATAACATCAATTATGTCAATATTGCATTAATAAGACAATTACTGCATCATCTTTGTGTCATAATAAATGATAATGATTTAATCCCTAAAAATTCTAAATAAATTTCTATGATGTAGATAATTATATTAGCTTTCTGGATACTATTCATGATCGAAGTTTCCTATAGTTTATTATAAATTAATATCATTATACTTATAAGATTTAAGAAAGTTACATGTTGTCACATTCTTTGGTTTTAATAATAATTAAATTATTTTAATGGAAAAAAGTCCATAAAATTAATCTAATCCGACCCTTAGGTTATATGGGTCTATGTTTATCCATCCAATAGGATATTTCCAAGTGTTAGGGTAATTTTATGATCTTATATTTACCTTTAATTACCTGATTTACCTTTAACTATAGTAAATAAAATTTACCGTAGTTACTATTCACAATGCCCAAAAATAAAAAGTAGCTTATTAACATAATTTGGACCCACTGTTTCCAAATAAGGAATCCATTTTTCCAAATTCAATACACAAAAGAAGCATAAATTAAATTAATATTAATCCCGTTGTCAAAAGAAAATGGGTTTTTCTTTAAAACATTGCAAAAAATTGAATTGTTTTAACCTATGAATTCAAGGTAAAATCAATGATAATGAAATACATTATATTAAATTGTAAAAATATATTCTATTTATACTTTAAAACCATTAAATATTATAATTTAACCACATAAGATATTACGATGAAAAAAGTTGTTTTTAATTAAAATATAGCGTGTTTTTACTAATCATTAAAATATGAAAGTTATCGGAAAAATATCAAAACTTTATCTACTGTTATTTTTTATATCCTGATTCAAAAGAAGAATTTTATTTTGTCAAATTGAACATATAAACATTTCAAAAACTAGATTTAATGTGGGTGTGCCATCAAAAGGCGGCAAAACTGCATTCTTTGAAAAATACTTATTTTACCCGAAAAATTTATTTTGTTCTTATACCATGTTCTAGAAAATGTTTAAGATGAATAATAATGTTATAAAATTCAAAATTTAGTTAAAACTATTCATAATGTCTAGTTCATATCAATATTATAATAATATATCGTTTTTTATTAAAACCCGGTATTGCGTACAACACACGCTATTGAGGAAGGTCGCGATTGCATGTAATGCAAGAAAAGTCAGGGTTACGTGTTGTGAAAGAATCCTTCGTTGTTTCATATAATAGTATCCAACCATGTTTCATTTATACATTGAATATATATATGTATATATATATATATACTCAATGTTGTGTAGAATAACTATTATCAAAATTGTGTGTAACACGATCCAAGAATAGTGTTGTGTATACTGCAAGCTAATACGGTGTTGTGTATAGCCCAATGTAATCTTGGTGTAAAATACAACACAAGAAATTAATGAAATTAAAATAATATTTTTCATAAAATCCCGGGGTGTTACATCCTGTCTCTAAGTCTCTTAATAGAAATGCTCCATAAACTTTTCCTAAATGTCTTTCCACGACATTCCATTGGCCTACTCGATTTGGGCCTAAATGACCCACCAACGGCCAGCTTGGCCCCACAACATATAAGCGTCCAGCTTCATCCGCATCTCGAGAGGGGTCTCTAGATGATCCATTATCGTCTGGATAGTCTCTAACCAGAACTCCGCTACCTCTGGCCCACCCTCTCCGGTGAATGTCAGAAGGTGTTGTAGCTGGAATTCCCTGGTCAGCTCAATCATACATAGTGCAACCCACCCTGGGTCCCAATCCATCTTCTGCATAAATAGAGCCATGTTCTCTCGGAACTGGTCTTCTCTACCTTCATTGATCGCCATGTTTTCTTCCTCCTCTACTAGAGGAGTGTGCTCAGAAACATCCTCTCGGTTCCCAACGGGTATTCGTCGTCATGGTGGCATTTCTCTTCTTTTCCAAGCATGAGATTTTAGAATGCATACCATAACTTTTAGGACTCCACCCAAAGCACTTTACTAGCTACAACCACCCCTTTTATATAATAACCCAACAACATTTTCAAATTTTCTTCAAATCCTATTACTATATTAAACATCATTTACCCACTTGTTTTATTTCATTCTACTCAATATTTCTTGGTTTCATGAAATGCATGATGCAGCCTACCTTCCTCCCTCACACACCAATCCAGTGCGTGTTCCTACACAATGCATGCCACTGATCTCCCTACGTGCCTAAAATGATGAATGAGTGCAAATTCTCGTGCTATTAAGTCCATGAGACAAATATCATAAAATTTCCACATCAAACAACTTGTGAATAACCCAACGGTGGAATATCGTCAACTGTAACAACACACAACCAAGAACAACATTTCCCACACAGGGTTTCTTGGGTTTTCCACCATAACTGGGTTAGCTACTCCCATGCATGAGCTCATTTACATGGGCCGACACATCCAAACACTTGGCTACCAACCCCAAATAACAAGACCTTAGAGAAGGAGAAGAAAGACCTCCTCTAATACCACATTGTAATGTCCCTGACCTGTAAGCCACTAAACCGGGTGCTCAGAGCCAGGTGGTTATATGACCTTAAGTGTGCCTCCCCGTATGCCAAAGTATGTCGACAAGCAGCGAGGGTCTATGGGGTCATGTGGGGACACTATACCCCCTTTTTACCAGAGTAAGCACAACGAAAATAAACCAAATAGTGGAAACAATAACCAATAATCAATGAACATGTATAAAACCATTTTCAATAATAATAATACCATGTCATACTACAAGCGCAAGAGTGAAAAAATCCCAAAATAAAGACAACAACCAAAATCCCCAAGATGGTCCTGACTCCAAGTCTGAATCCTCCACCAAGTGCTACCCATGTCCACTCAGCTATCTAGCAAGGACCCTTGCCCATGTCCTGACCTACAAACATGAAGTCTGCTCGGGTACCCAACAGCGGCCCGAGTAGGGTGTGAGTACAACTCAGTAGGCCACCACCAATGGTGTCTACAAAATATCCAGTATAAACAGGCAGTGATAGAAAAAGGAAAATGAATGATAAATGCCATGTAATTAATTAAGGTGCCATCAACCAGTCCAGAGGATAATCCATTGACATTCCATTACCATCCATTTATTACCATTTACCATCACTTATGATTTCATCAAATTTCCATGAGTTAACCACATACATTATGTTACAAGGGTCTATGGCCAAAAATCACTTGCAAGAGGGTAGACACATTGTTATCCTGTCTCACTAGGAAAAACTCCCTCATAGAAACCATATCATCACCTTGAAGCCTCAGTTCGGGTGGATGCAACTATTTGGAGAATAGACCCTCAGTCCCCTTTCCTAACCTATGCATTTAGGGTGGAGTTTAGAGCATCAGTCTTCGCTCGACCCATGGGCTTAGATCCTCAAGTCATACCTCACTCTACAAAGCCATGTGCACATGCTTATATACACCCCTTCGGCTAAAACTATCCAAAACAACCCACATGGGAAACCACATCATGCCTTAACCAATAAAGACACTACAATTCACATCATTTAACCATTCACCCAACTCCCATGTGTTATGCCTATCTCACTATGAATTCAACACTAAACCGATAATATATCCCATTATGGTCTTTAATCAGTTTACCCAAAAACCCATTTAACTCATTAGTCAATTCCATGAATCAACCATTCAACCCATTTCAAATAACCCTTAGGTTATTTCCATGTATAGGTGCATTTCCTAACATATATTCCAAGTTCAACTAATCATGCCCACATATTCATCAATCACTATACCATTTATTACAAAAGGTAACTTGTTTAATAAAAATCCCTAAACCCGGGAAAAGCCAGCACATCCCATGGATGGCTCCAATTAGGTCATATATCTCCCACCACATCCCATGGGGATCGTGAGGGTTCCCATTTCCCAAATTAAACACCATTATTTCCAAACATGCCAAGGTTATCCAAAACATTACCAAAGGAAAGCAAGAACACAACTAAACATGAAAAAATACCCAAATAGCAATGGGATATCACTTGTAGACCACATACCTCAAATATTTGATTGAACGTGCCCATAATCGAGTCCTCAAACGTCGATCCGACCAACCTTTAGAGCTTCAACCTAAAACTCACCCAACAGATAGGTTTATGGAGCTTCAGAATGAGAGGGAGAGAATATACAAACCCAAAACCAAAAAGAGAACCAAGGATGAGAGTATCCTTACCCTAAGCATCGATCTGCAACCAATGGCGCTCTAAACGGCCATGAATCAAAGGAGAACCTCCCTTGGGAAACATGGGTCGGCAAAGATCGTCACTAGGGTTGAGAGGAGAGGAGGGGAGGAAAATCCCGAGTGGTGTTCAAAATCCCGGAGAGGGAAACATGTAATTTTTTTCAACCTAATGTTGTCGCACGGTTTAGCCGCACGATTTAGAAAACCTTGCACATGCCACTGCCCGAAGGAGGAGGAGTCATACAGTTTAGCCGCACGGTTTGGAAAACCATGCGTAAAACATGTGCATGTCGTTTCCTAGAGGAGGAAGGGGCGCACAGTTTCACCTGGGCAGGCCGCACGGTTTGGCTGGTCATGCGCATGGCGCAACTTGGTCTGCTTTGCCTAGACATCCATTCTTCTGTGCCCCAGCCCCCGGAACACCCCCAAGGCCCTTCATACTTTCATAAGACATCCCATAAAGACCAAGACAATGGATTTATCTAAAACAATATGAAAACATACCTTTCCCAAAAACTGGGATCTTACAACCTCCCCACGTTTTAATGGCTTGTCCTCAAGCTGAGTTCCCAAGTCTCATTGCTCCATCGAAGAGAAGTGTTTGGGCCACTGGGCCCGCATATCTGATTCCCGATCCCATGTTTCTTACTGAACTTTTCCATGCTGCCATAGTACTCGCACTAATGGCACATCCTTTCCTCACAAGACCTTTTCTCTACGATCCAACACATGAACTGAATGCACCTCAAAGGACACATCATCCTCAAGCTCCACATCCTCAACATCAACCGTGTGAGATGGGTCAGGGTGATACCATTAAAGCTGTGACATGTGGAACACATTATGCATCCCACCATACCACTCTGGAAGAGCAAATAGGTAGGCCAGTGGTCCGATCCTCTCCACAATCTCTAAAGGTCCCACATACCTGGGTGCCAACTTACCCAACTTTCGAATCTGACAGTGACCCAACCTTGATGACGCCCGAAGGAACACTTTATCACTCACCCCAAACTCAAGTGGTCTATGCCTCTAATCTGCATATGACTTCTTCCTACTCTGAGCCGTAGCCATTCACTTCTGTATCAACTTAACTCTCTCTGAAATCTCTTGCATGAGAATCAGTCCCAAAAACATAGATTCACTGGCCTCTAACCAACACAATAAATATCTACATGGCCTCCCGTAGAGTGAATCAAACTGTGTCATTTCAATCGTAGCCTGAAAACTGTTTTTGTAGGAGAAATCAACCAATGATAGGTGTCTCTCCCAAGAACCACCATAGTTCGAGACACGAGGTCTTAACATGTCATCCAACACTTAGATCGTTTGCTCTGACTGCCCGTCTGTCTGTGGGTGGAAAGATGTACTCAAAAACACCTTCGTACCAAGAACCTTCTACAAACCTTGCCAGAAATGCGTATCTCAGTCTGAAAATATGGTCCGCAGCACCCCATGCAACCGCACTACTTCCCGAACATACAACTCACCCAAATGGTCGACTGTAATGGTTTCTCGAATCTGTAAGAAATGAGCCACATTCATTAACTGATCCACAACCACCCATATTGTGTCATTATTCCATGGATTCCTCGGGAGAACGACAACCAAATCCATCGTTATATCATCCCACTTCCATTCCGGAATTGGAAATGGATGCAACAAACCTCATGGGCATTGATGCTCGGCCGTCACCTGCTGACAGGTAAGGCACCGTGCCACAAAGCCTGCAACTTCCTTCATCATTTCAGGCCACCAAAACTTCCTTCATACATCACAAAACATCTTGGTCAAACCCAGATTCACTTTCCACATTGATGCATCGAACTGACACATCAACTCTTCCTGCCCATTCTTTGGCATAACCACACGATCGCGAACACGAACAACACCGTCCATGCCAACGACCTAGCTAGAATGTAGATCCCCACCTTTAACTTTTTCCTTCATGACCAAACAATCAGGCTCATCAATATGGACTTCCTTAACTTGACTCAAAAGCGTCGACTCCATATCTATGGAAGCAAGAGTGACCTAACCACACTCCTCCTACACCTCTAGGTGAATTTCTACAAACAAGTCCATCACCTTCCACTCAGTGCTGGACTCCTGAACCATCTGATTTTGAACCTTCCTGCATAGAGCATCAGCAACACTGTTTTCCTTTACCATCATGTACACCAACTCAATGTCAAAATAATGGAGATATTCAACCCGTCTTCATTGCCGAAGATTTAGATCTTTTTGTGAGAAGATGTACTTTAAGCTCTTATGGTCTGTAAACACGGTAAACCGTTCCCCCAACAGATAGTTCCTACATCACTTCAAGGCGTACACTACTACAGCAACTCAAGGTCATGAGTGGGATAGTTCGACTCATTGGGTCTCAACTGCCTTGACCAGTAAGCCACAAACCTCTCACCTTTCATCAACACAGCTCCATGTCCAATTCCGGATGCATCACAAAACAAGATGTAATTCTTACCCGGATTAAGTGAGATAAAGATAGGTTCGGTCGACAACCACTTATTCAACTCTTGGAAGGCATTCTCACAAGCCTCAAATCATTCAAACCTAAATCTTTTCTTGGTCAAACACAAGGGTGGTTCCGCCAAGTGAGATAAATCATGAATGAACCTTCGGTAATACCCGACCAAACCCAGAAAACTCCGAACATCAGAAACACTCTTGGGATGCTCCCAAGATACAAATTCTTGCACTTTTTCTGGATCCACTGACACCCTGCCTCTGAGATGATATGAGCCAGAAAATGTACCTCACTGGTCCTGAATTAACACTTTGATGGCTTGGAGTATAACTGATTCTCTCTTAAGCATACCCATAACGATGTCAAGATATTTGGAATGATCATCATGAGTTTTCGAGTACACTAATATATCATAGAAAAAGACAACCACAAACTGATCTAGATAGGGATGAAAGATCCAGGTCATCCAAGCTATAAACACTGCTGGTGTATTGGTCAAGACTAAAGGTATTACCACAAACTCAAACAACCCGTACCGACTCCAGAAAGAGGTCTATGGTACGTCATCAGACCTCACCCTCAACTGGTGATAACCCAACCTCAGATCAATTTTAGAAAACACTGATTCACCCCTCAACTGATCAAACAGGTCATCAATTCTAGGAAGAGGGTACCGATTCTTCACTGTCATCTGATTCAACCTCTTATAGTCAACACACTACCTAAAAGACCCATTGGCCTTCTTTTCAAAAAAGCACTGGAGATCCCCAAGGAGACACACTAGGATGGATAAACCCCTTACGCTCAAACTCCTCAAGCTGAACAATCAGTTCCTGGAGTTCTACCGATTCCTTTGGGTATGGCGGAATAGAAACGGGCTCTGCTCCCAACCGCAACCCGACCATGAACTCAACATCCCTCTTGGGTGGTAACTCCGATAAATCCTTAGGAAAAACTTCTTGAAACTGATCCACCACAGGAGGGAGAACAAAATTCTTCCATATTTCATTTTCATCATGCATGAGACATACCACTTGAGTCGTGAGTCCACTCATATATTGACAAAACAGTCCTACACACCCTGTTGGAACATCCCATTCCCCACGGTGGGCATAAGCATCACCATCAGGTGACCTGAACGATACATTGTGATGTTAACAGTCTATGTGCGCCCGATACAACAGCAACCAATCCATTCCCATTATTTAAATCTCAAGAACAAACAAGTCCCATAGAAATCGATACCCACCAACATCCAAGTCACATCCCATGCACTGCTTGATATCCTCAACCTGCACCCCAAATGGAGTGTCAATTGACATAACTCCACACACCCTCTCCACAAGTAAACCCAATGCTTCCAAAAGTTGAGCAGAGATAAAAGAGTGTGTGTCACCTATGTCAAAAAATGCACGAGAAAAATTAGAATATACAAGGATCGTAAATCAAATAGTCGATGGTCTATCCTCGCCATCACCAGGTGCAAACTGAACTCCCTAAAGTTGACATGCCCCTCTACCCAGGGCTCCAGCCTGAACGCTATTTGCTGCACTGCCCTCATGGCGTGAGCGGTCTTGCCCGGGAGTTCAATGTCCACCGTCCCTACCATTACGGCCCGTTGAGCTCCAACTGCCTGCCTGATATGGGGAAATGGATCCCATTCCCATTTTCGGTACATTCCTTCCACCATAATGCTCACCTGTCTGCCGAGGGTTCCGGCTGAACCTCTGCACATGCCCCATCCTGCCGCACGAACGAAACTCAACAGGAGGTCAAGGAAACTGACCACACATATACCCCGACCTACCACACTGATAGTAGAACCCATGGTCCCCACTATGAGAGGTGGAACCTCTCTTGCAACCACTTTGCACATTTCCTCCATGCTTTGAGCCCTCATGGCGTCGCTTCTGACCCTCGGTAGCTGCACCGCTCGTCTGTCCCACTGAAACCACAATCCCACTACTTGAAGCGCCCTTCAGGTTTCCTTCTGATATAAATGCCTGATCTACTACCTCTACGAGCCTCTTAAAGTAGAATATGCTCACTTGATACCTGATCTCATGTCTTATCCATTATTGGAAACGCCTTGCTACTGCTGCCTCATCCCCTGCTAACACAGGGACAAAGCATCTCAAATCAGTGAAACGACTAGCGAAGTCCATCACTGATAGCAATCCTTGAGTCAGGCTCATAAGCTTTTGAGCTCGCTCCGTCCTCAAAGTCTCTGGGTAGAAATGCTTCAGAAACTTATCCTGAAAGGCTTTCCAAGAAATTCCATTAACCTACTCGATTTGGGCCTGAATGTCCCACCAACGCCTAGCTTGTCCCTGCAACATATAAGCAGCCAGATTCACCCACTTCTCAATAGTGGTCTCAAGATGATCCAGTATCATCTGTAAATACTCTAACAAGAACTATGCTACCTCTGTCCCACCCTCTCCGGTGAATATCGGAGGGTGTTGTAGCTGTAATTCCCTGGTTAGCTCAAAAATGCTCGGTACAACCCGCCCTGGGTCCCGATCCATCATCTGCATAAGGCGAGCCAAGTTCTCCCAGAACTGGTCTTCTCTACCTTCATTAATCACCACATTTTCTTTCTCCTCTACTGAAGGAGTGTTCTCGGCAACATCCTCTCATTTCCCAATGGACAATCGACGTCGTGGTGGCATTTCTCTACAATGCCAAACACGAGATTTTAGAACACATACCATAACATTCATGACTCCATCTAAAGCTCTTTACTAGCTATAACCACCCCTGTCATATACTAAGCCAACAACATTTTCCAATTTTCTTCAAAACCTATTAATACATTAAACATCATTTACCCACTTGTTTTATTTCATTCCTCTCATTATTTCTCGGTTTCATGATATGCATGATGCACCCTACCATCCTGCCTCACACACCCATCCCGTGCGTGTGCCTACACGATGCAAGTCACCTATCTCCCTATGTGCCTATAATGATGCATGAGTGAAAATTCTAGTGCAATTAAGGCCACAAGACAACTATCATAATATAGTCACATCAAACCACATGTGCATCACCCAACAGTGAAATGTCTTCAACTGTAACAAAACATATCCAAGAACAAAATTTCCCACCCAAGGTGACGTGGGTTTTCCCCCATACCTGGGTTAGCTACTCCCAAGCACGATCTCATTGCCAAGGCCCGACACATCCTAACCCTTGGATACCAACCCCAAATAACAAGACCTCAAAGGAGGAGAATAAATACCTCCTCTGATACCACTTTGTTACGTCCCCGACCCGGAAGCCACTAAACTGGTGCTATGAGCTGAGTGGTTACATGATCTTAAGCACGCCTCCCTGTATGCCAAAGGTTGCCGACTAGCAGCGGGGGTTTACGTGGTAAAGTGGGGAGACTATACCCCTTTTTATCAGAGTAAGAACAATTGAAATAAACCCAATAGCTGAAACAATTACCAATATACAAGGAAAATGTATAACAACAATTTCCACTAATAAGTATGCCATGTCATACTAAAAGTTCAAGAGTGAACAAGGTCCAAAATAAAGACCACGATCAAAATCCCCAAGATGGCCCCGAATCCAAGTACGGATCCTCCACCAAGTACTACCCATGTCCACTCAGCTATCTAACAAGGACCCTTGCCTTTTCCCAGACCTGTAAACATGAAGACTGCTCGGGTACCCAATGACAGCCCGAGCAGGTTGTTAGTACAACTCAGTAGGCCACCACCAATAGTGTCTACAAAATATCCAGTATAAACAGGGAGTGCACGCAAAAGGAAAGTGAATGATAAATGCCAAGAAATTAATTAATGTGCCATTAACCAGTCCAGAGCCAAATCCATTTCCATTCCATTACCATCCATTTATTACCATATACCATCACTTACCATTTCATCACATTTCCATGAGTTAACCACATACATTATGTTACATGGGTCTAAGGCCAACAATAACATGCAAGAGGGTAGACACATCGTTATCCTATTTCACTAGGACTAACTCCCTCATAGCCACCATATCCTTATCTCGAAGCCTCAGTCCGGCTGGATGCAACCATTAGAAGAATAGACCCTCAGTCCCTTTCCTTACCTGTGCATTTATGGTGGAGTTTAGAGCATCAGTCTTCACTCGACCTGTGGGCGTAGATCCTCATGTCATACCCCACTCTATCAAGCTATATGAACATTCTTATATACAAGTAACCATCATCCATCCAAAGCATAACCCATCGGCCAAAACTATTCACAACAACCCACATGGGAAACCACATCATGCCTTAACCCATTAACACATTACCATTTCACATCATTTAACCATTCACCAAATTCCCATGTGTTATGCCTATATCACTAAGCATTCAACACTAGACCCACAATCTATCACATTATATTCTTTAATCATTTTACACAATATCCCATTTAACTTGTTCACCAATTCCATGAATCAACCATTCAACCGATTTCAAATAACCCTTAGGTTATTAGCAAGTCTAGGTGCATTACCTAAATTTTATTCCATGTTCAACTAATCATTTCAAAATATTCATCAAGGGCTCTATCATTTATTACAACAAGGTCAATTGTTTAATAACAATCCCTAAACCCGGGAAAAGAAGGCACATCCCATGGATGGCCCCAATTAGGTCAAGTCTCTCCCAACACATCCCACGGGGATTGTGAGGATTCACATTTTCCATATTAAACACCATTATTACCAAACATGCCATGGTTATCCAAAACATAACCAAATGAAAGCAAGAAAACAACTAAACATGGAAAAATACCCAAATAGCTATGGGATATCACTTGTAGACCACCTACCTTGAATCCGCGGTTGAACGCACCCTCAATCGAGTACTTAGACATCGATCTGACCAAGATTTGGAGGTTCAACATAAAACTCACCCAAAACATATGGTTTTAGAGCTTCAGAACTGTGGGGAGAGAAGATAAAAACCCTAAACCAAAAAGAGAACCAAGAATGAGATTAGCCTTACCCGGATATTCAATCGGCAACCAACAACGCACTAAATAACCAATAATTGAAGGAGAACCAACCTTGGGAAGCTTTTTTCGGCCAAGTTAATCACTAGGGTTGAGAGGGGAGGAGAGGAGGAAAATCTAGAGTGGGGTTTAAAAGCCGGGAGTGGTAAACTGGTAATTTTTCCCAACTTTAAGTGGTTGCAAGGTTTAGCCGCACGGTTTAGCAAACCGTGCGCAAACCGTGGGCATGCCACTGCCCGAATGAGGAGGATTCACATAGTTTAGCCGCACTATTTGCCAAACCGTGCACAACCCATGCGCATGACTCTGTCCGGAGGAGGAAGGGTCACACGATTTCGCCTGGGCAGGCCGCACGGTTTGGCTGGTCATGCGCAGGTCATGCACCATGGTCTTCTTTTCCCAGACATCCCTTCTTCCATGCCCCGAGCCCCCAGAACACCCCCAAGTCCCTTAATACTTTTATAAGACATCCCTTAAAGCCCAAAACAAGGGATTTGACCAAAATATAATGAAAACATACCTTTCCCAAAAACCGTGATCTTACAGGTGGATTTAATTTCAAACAGTTTGGGTTGTTACACATAACACCCGGCTATCAATAATATATCATTATGTTCTTTGTTACAGGTGTGTTTATTTTATGGGTTCATGGCTGGTACCATTATGTATAATTATCGATTTTCATAAAATAGTGAAATGAATATCGAGAAGAGTAATGAATTTGTATTAATTCAATTATTTACGTTTAAATGATCTCATATATCATTATTGTTTCTAAAATTATAATGAATCATTTGATATAATGTTAATGATAAATGTTCAGTTTATTTGTTTATTTTTTCCAACCATCAAAAACTAGTTTCATTTTATATAATATTAAACCTATATGTTAGTTCCAAAAGATGATATAGGATACTCTATACATATAATAATTTGGTTTAACCAAAATAATTGTTTATGTAAACCCTTGAATGAAGGAATGGAAAACAAAAAAATCATTATTCATAGAGAGAGTAAACATCTATAATTTGGATAATGGTTTCGTTTCATTTAATAAGAGAATATAAGAATATGGATAGAAATACGATATTAAACTATAAATATAACATTATAATAAATATAATATACTATATTTGTACTTATTTTATTTATGAATTAATTTAATGGATGGTGGAGGAAGGAAAAAACAAGAGGGGTTGTCTGATAAATTTAATTCCTAAATTCATCTTGGAATAACCCCCTAAGGTGCTTGGAATTGGCCTTTAGATGAATTCCACAACACATGGGCGTAAAGTGAGTATGTAGAAGAGGGTTTGGTAATGACATGAAAATAATCATGTCTTGTGATAATATAGAGGGAGGTGGGGTGATATCTATACTTCAAGAGTGGTGGTTTTATGTTATTAAATAATGATTCTATTATATTTAATTCCATCCAAATTTTCATTTCATTATTTAAAATGATTTTTGTTGATAATGATTGTTTTAAAAGATAATTAATTTATATAATCACATAAAACACTAATTTTATGATTTTGGTTTAAATTATTTAATATTTTACCTTTTAACATAATCCCAAAGCATTATTTTACCTATATTGCAATATAACATTTGTTACCACGAAATTTTTTTATTCATATAAATAAAAATTAAATTTTAAAAAAATTTAGACATCTTGATTCATAATATAGAATCCATTTTTTATTAATTCAAAATATGTAATTTGAAAAATTACATTAAAAATTAGACCATTAAAATCAACAAAAAAATACGGTTTTCCAGAAAAATGAATACTTACGCCAAAAAAATGTACTTTTACCAAAATAATGTATAATGATTGTTTAAATGTAACTTATTATATAAAATCTGACGTAAAATTTCTATATTTAATTTTACATTAATATAATATCATTAAATTTATTTTAAATAAAATTTAAATAGGGGTCTTATATTAATATGTATTATTTACTATTCACTAAAAAAGTAATATATTTAGAAAATTACCAAAAATTTATACTAAGAAAATTTTGACATGATGAATCATAAAATTATGTTAATATTTATGAATAAATTTTTTTAATGTTTCAAAAATTATTTTTATATATTTTCACATTGAAATAAATTAAAATATTTTTTGAATAAAACATATATTTTAACAGAAAAATGACATTATTAAAATAACATTCGTGTTCAAAAAGAATTAAATTATACATTAAAAATGATTATGAAAATTATATATTTAATTATGTGGTTAATAAGATTCATTCTTTACAATATAACATCTAGGTTATGATGGTCGTGTAAAATTATATCTTGGAGTTCATTTAAGCTCAGCGTTTGATGCAACATACACTATCAAATAGATGAAAATTATTTAAAAAGAGCATTACCAAAAAATATTATGGGTGTTAAATTGCATCACCCATAAAATGAATTTCCCTCTCTAAATTCATCACTCAGTTATCAATGGTTTATAATTTGATATTTCATTCATATAAATCCACATCACAGAAATGAATAATAAAACATCAATTGAAATGTGAATATTTGAAACATAATGGTCACCTTATTTAACACATAAGAAGGCTTCAAAAAAGGAATTTAATTTTTTGAAAATTATTTATTGGATGTTGAATGGAAAACTGATCCCCATTAAATAATAGTATTTTGTAAAGAATATGTTCATTGTACAGTTAATTAATAAAAAACCCAAAGACCAAATTGTTTTGAAAAAGGTAATAAATATCATTTTAAATCATGATAATTGGAGAATATTTTATGTCAGTGTACTTTGAGAATATTTACATACTTCATTTTATTTCATAAGTTTAAACTTTGTCTATAGATGTGCATTGATCAATATTTTCTCCATATCTTACTCTAATAAATGTAGATGAAACTATAATTCTGTAAGAACCAGTTGATTGTATGATTCATAATAGGATGACAATTCATTCCATCTGTTTATAGTCATGATCCAATAAAAATTTCGTTCAGCAATTTTCCAAAATTCGTAAATTTTCATATAGCTAAAAAATACATTAACCTAGAAAAACTATTCCATAGATGAATGTAATCAATGTCAAAAATGGTTATTCTCTGTCACATTAGAAAATATTAAAATCCAAACCTTTAAAATATGGTCATTAAAATATTAAAATCAACATAACATTAATCCCCAAAAAAATATTATGGAACTCTAAATTGCCACACCTAAAACATGTGATGATCATTTTCATGTATGCTCTTGAATAATGTTATTAACTTGAATTACAATAAAACCATAATGAAAACATTCATGATTTAAATGATTTAATCATTCCTCTTAGAAAATATAAAAATATTTATAAAACCATTCCATAAACCACATTAACATTATATTAGTAATCCGTAACCAGGTCATCAAAAATATCAAATTTATTTTATTGAAATCAAACAACCCTTTATCTTATTATTATCCCAACATCATAATCATATTACCGGTTATATATCCCTTAATCATGTGTTTCCAAAAATATCACCTTGCCACCTCAATCACTATTCATGGATACCGATACCATTCAACATATACATTCAAATATATAAGAAAAAATAAAATGGATCAATTCTGAAATGTTTTATTATTCTATAATACCATATAAATAATTCTAAAAAATTATACCTGAATTCCACTTTATAAACACTCTATCATTCCACTTCATTATTGGAAAATTATATAGGTTTCAACATTTTATTACTTAACACATATTTTTTCTCAAATTTCATTCATAGTCTCTTCATCATCAACATTATAAATATAAATAATTAAACATGTATGATTCTCATTAGGATAATTCCACATATTGAATCAATTTTTATAATGAAGATATATTCCACATATAAAACATTTAATTATAGATGAAACCTTAGTAAAACCATTAATAAATTCAATTTCAGTAACCGAACAGTTCTCTTTTCATTTTCAATTACTTTTTTTATTCTTTCTTTACCACACACAAAATCATCAAGTACATTGGAATCAATAACCTCATTCATTTTCCCACATTCCTTTCATAGGGAACCTTTATCTTTCATTCCCCTATGGTCACTATGAAAATCTATCATTCACTTAATAGATTGTATAGAAAACTCACCACAGTTTAGATTATTGATCATATTATGAGATTTATGATACAGAATAACAACAATGTTTATATTAAATACTCTATTTTTTGGGTCTATCATGAAGAAGTTCAATCCCGTTTCCATTACATTCACCATTAAAATAAATCCTCAAGGTTCCAAAAATTATGTAAACCCAAAAATTAATAGTCTGAGAAATAGTTATCATAGTGGGAAATGAATCAATCTAGATAATTATCTTATTAAATTTTAAATTATGACTCCATAGGGTTAATCCTGGGTCATTCATGATCGTTACCTAAATTATAGGGTTTTAACCTATATGAAGACATATAATTAAGGATCTTACTGAATGTTTTCTAGTCCTAGTTTCACAAGATTAACTAAACCATTATTAGATACCATCAATAATATCCCATTACATTCATACATAAATATTACATATGAATAGGGAAATATTTACAAAATAACAAAACCAAACTAAAACTGTATGGGTTTATTGTCTTTGGAAACATGGAAACCTAAAAAACTTGTTTATAAATGATCTACATTATCTACCACTTATTCATTCATAAGCATCAAATTTTTTAAAATATAATTTATAATACATATATTCATTAATTGGGGAAATGAAATGAAAAAAAATGTTATCTCAAATAGGAATTAAGGGTAAATATGGGACAGATCATTCCTAAAATAAGTATAAGAGCATAAGAACATGATCATAAAATTTAAATTATATACAGTTCATATCAAAGATCATAATCTTTCTTCATGGAATAAATCAAGTAACACTATATGACATGAAACATAATATAACATGATACATTATAGAATATCATTTTTGTAGTACATGGAATTTTCAAACACACATAAGAATAGTAAATCATTCCTATAGTATTCGAGGATCAATTCCAAAAGATAAGGGATCTCAATGGGCTATAAGACCTCATGGGAAGGAAACATCACTATCCCCATTGGTTGACCGTACCTTATATGGGAATGAAATCACTCCCCAAACTACCATATTAGTCATGGTTCACTCATACATCTATCATAGAAGACAAATTCATTTACATAAATGTGTTCAGTCCCCATTCATGTCTTGTCTTATTGAAATGATTTCACTATATATTTTGTTTATTCCTTACTAAATCGAATTACCTACCCATTTAAACAATATATATCCTGAGACATAAACAGTTAATCAATGAATTAGAAGGAGATATAGGTATTACCCATCACATAATGAGTCCAAACATATGTTTTCCATATGAAAATAAATCATTAACCATATCTTTACCAATGAAAAGAAACTGGTTGAATAAATATTTCATCATAGATGATCTCATTAAAAAGTAACAGATTTCATAAATATTATTTCATCATAAAAATTAAACCACCATATTTAAAATAATTAATGAATCCTTAATTAATATCCCTAGTAAATAATAAATTATATCCATTAATGTAATAATGGATAAAAAATAATTACTAATCATTACAAATATAATAAATTGGGAAATAGAATTTTCATTTTGAATCATTTATTTTTAAAATGATGAGAATTTATAAAGAAAAATAGATTATGTGAATAAACAACTGTATGATTATAAAAGAATATTCAATGAACTATAACATCATGAGGGTGTAACAAGCCTTTAATTGCTGGTATGTTTAAAAAATGTGTTCTGTATTTTTGGAAAAAATTTAAAAAAGAAACAAATTTTGAAAATGAAAAAAATTAATTCAAACAATTTTTAAAATATAAAACGAAATTTAAAATGAAATAAAATTTTCAAAAGAGAATTGTCAAAAAATTATGGGTTGAATTTTAGATAACATTGATATGGATTTAATGTGAATATTAACTATATCTTTTTGAATATATGTTTTTTCAAATAAAGACCCACAAAATATCATATAATTGAAGTGATCATTCATTAAATTAATATATTATTTGTATCCACTAAAAATATGAACAAAACAACTGGAAGAAATACATAATATACCAAAATTAATTTTATAGAAAATATTATCATGGATGAATCAATGAATATATAGTATAAACCAATGAATGTAAACTGAGTTAAGATATCCCTTCCCACATTGAAAAGAGTTTAATATTATAACCCATGGAAGTAATAAGTTACAAATGAATCGTTTCATTCCATGAATACAATTGGATTCATAACATTATATATCAAAGGGTAGTATATAAATAAACAAAAAAAGAAATATGTAGTGACTAAGGATTATATCTCACCAAAGTAAAAGTGTGATGAGAAACCATTACATCATGATTACCTTTAGTATTTATTAATTTAATCTCATGAATAAACGATTAAATAAAGTTAATTATTCATTATAGATCCATATTAACATTTATAATACCTTATATTGAACTTTTATAACATATTCTTATATTAAAAATTGTTGTTAATAGATAATAATGGTGTCTAGTATGCATTTTTTCTCATTCTATATACCGACGCCCACTGTGTTTACAAAGAAGGTAGTCATACGATTGATGTGGAAAGTATTATAGAAGTTTTCATAGTTTTGTTGTATTTTCCAATTGTTTTGGGCTCAAAATTGAGAGTTTGATGTTGGAAAAAACGTTTTTCATGAATGAGATAACAGTATGAAAACAATAATGAAAATCATAAAAATAAGGGATGTGCATACCAATGAACATGGACCATGTACAATGTTCTACGAATGGTTTGATTCTACATACCAGGCAGCAATGACAGTGATAAAATCTATTCCTAGAACCGAAACAGGTTTTTGGTGATGGTTTATAGTGAAGGAATGTGGTACACTAAATGCTGGAGGTTTTTGGAATTTATGCTATTTTGGGAATTGAAAATGCTTTTCGAGACATATTTTGTGGTGGTGGAACATGATACATAGATAGAAATTGTATGAAGAAATGTTTGGTGGTGATGTTGTGTGGTATACTGAAAGAAAATTCTTTGTAGTGAGGATTTCAATTCATAGGAGATACACAGTATGCAGTAGAGGTGGTTCCATGTCAAATATTAGGTAAATATTCGATTAGTGTATTTTTCAGATCCATTTGTGCCTATACGAGGAGAAGTAATCCCCTTCAATTTTTCGAAAGAAAAAAGATGAATATTTCAAGAAGAAATACTTTGATGTATAATGTTGTTCGTAGAAGAGGAGATGGTATACAGAGAGAAATATCTGCAAAAAAATCAATGGAAGAGAGTATAGTTCACAGAGGATGATTTTGTAGTACACAATAGAGAAAAGCAGTATGTGGAGAAAGAACAGTTATAGGTGGAGTAATAAGATATAGTATGTTAAGAAAGGGTAGTTTTTGAAATGTGGTTTGCAAAGGTGGTATACCGAGCTTGTATGTGGAAGAGAATGACTGGTATGTAGAGGAGCTAGGCATTACATACTGGATCTAGATAGTTTGTGGAAACTATAGTGCTACATGGAGGAGGTGATTCATAAACCATAAAAGAACCTCAGTACACAGAGGAGGAAAATTGGTAAACATAACAATCAAGGAGGCCTATAATGTGGCTAAATAAATTTCCCATAAAATTTTCCACAACCTACCAATGTAGGGAAAAATGATATACATTTATGGATAAAAACATGACAATGAAAGATCATGCAATTTCTATTGAGGAAGAATGATTCAATGATAAACAGTTGACGTATCCTTCAAGTTGATAAACAGAGTTAGTCATCCCTCATATCAGGGAGACAGGTAAAGTAAACAGAAGTGAATCAAGAGATGCATTAAGCTATCTTTATAATTATTTAAAGGAAGTGGATCAGACACAGAGTAATTGTGGCTGATCCTTTTTATTTCACTCCTAGTGAAGATTATTGGAGTTTCGTATGACATACACATTGTTGACGTATGATCCACAGATAGAGACCTTAGTGATGAACCAAGTAAAAGTGCTATGTGGTCTCATTGCATGTGATTGTTTGATTGATATTATTATCAATTATATATGTATAATTAGTTCCTACCAACATGGGAATAATATCCATCGCATTAATTGTTTATTGACATAATGATTAACCCCTGCCCTCTTAAGTGATTTTGGGGTTCTACAAGTGGGATCATAGTGAGGTTCACATATATTGGATACTATATTGTAAATATATTCCTTTTTGAAGAGTTGAGTTTCTTTCATATATAAAAAAGGGGAGTGTAGTCTTGATGAAGATTCAGTTATCCTTGAGCATAAATCCTCATTTATCGAGACCATGATGAATATGAAAATGAAATGGAATAGATAGTTGAAGAAGTCCCTATAATCTAAAAATGATTGAACAACTAGTTCTCCATGAATTTATAAAAACAAAGATATATCATTATTTTAAATAAAAGTGGAGGTAGATCCTGATTCTATCAAAGAGAAGGGAATCCTTTCAACCTTATCTTAATCAAAAAATTTAATGATCTGGATGTATGTGATAGGGATTTTGTCCTCAAGATGAAGTTCTGAGAATAATTTCCTATGTTGATAAATCTATAACCTCTGATAAAATAAAAATAATATGATAATATATTCTTGTTATTCATGAAGAATGAGTTGTCGTTGGTTGTAGAATATTTAAATGTTTTTATGAAAAAATCACCCAATTGAGGAAAAAATCATATTATAAGGAGGATGTCTTACAAATAAAAATACAAGAATGTTATATGCTCTTTAAACATGTCGTAACCTTTGAAGAAAAAAATAAGGAACATGATATAATAGCCTTAAATTGCATCAAATATGTTGATTAAAAAGGTAGTGAAAAAAGGTATCTTGAATAAATGATCCATGGGTTAAATATGAAAATGAAAAAATGCACTTCTGTTAAGAGTTTTCTTTTGGATGAAATAACTAGGAAGATATAAGAACACGACTCTTTAAATAATAAAAAAGGTAATATGGATGAAGATTATTTTTTCCTAATGAAGAAGACTTATGATGAAATGATGATTATGATTAAAGAGCATACAATAATTCCCAATATTGAATATCTTCATTTAGAATAATAGTTGGTCAATCTTGAGAACACATTTACAAATACATTAAAAAATAAATCAAACAAGTGCCAAACCAACTCAATGATCACTGGAGGATTAAATATCTAAATGACCACCAACATGTGATAGAAATATCATGACATATATTGATGATCTATCTGAAGAAATTGAAATGAAATATTTACCATCTAAACCAACTTGTGTTAATGCCTCTAAACCTTTTTTCCAGAAGAGTGTAGGTTTTAAGGAAAATATTGGAAAAGTATGGATAAATAAAGGAGATATTAAACTTACAACTATGTATATGGTGGATAAGAAGAATAATATAGTATTCAATTACCCACATAAGGATAGACAAGTAAAAAAGAAGAGTCAATATATGTTTCCAAGAAATTCAATGAAATCCAGATTCATGAGTCAATGTTTTTTGCAATAATAGATTTAGGTATTGGGGATTTAATTGTTTGTAAAGCCCACACAATGTAAAAAATAAGACTAACTCATGAGTAATTAATCCAGATATGAATTATAAATATCCACTTTTCCGTAAACATATGTTTACTTCAAACATATTTGGAAATATGGATAACATTTTTGATGTGCCCAATGCATGTGGTCACCATGTTGGTACTTGTTTATCTCACCATAAATCATAGTTCAAATTAAAATGAGACCACAAAATTTTATTATGAATGAAGAGTGTACCTTGGAAGTAAATCAGAATACGTTTTGGAATAAAAATCCTCTCATAAAGGTATCAATGTATAATGGTGAGAAGACGTTGGGTGTTAAGTCCATAAAGATGAATGATAGTACTTTCAAAAGAACAAATAATATGGAGGACACTCATAAAAATTCATGTGGAAGATTAATAAATTATTCCACATTTCCTAAATTTTTTTTATAATATGTACAGAATATTTGGATTAAATAAGGAAACATTAATGTAACACCCCTAGCATCCATGATACGCTTCTCTTTGAAAAATACAGTAGTGTGTGTTGTACGCAACATCGAGTTCTAACACACACCACAACCAATGAAACTAGCCGTTATAAATATTAATACCCACTTTTTAAAGCTTTAAAAATTTTATATTTCAAAATTGACTTCATTTTTTGATTTTGAAAATCTAAATTAGCATAGGGTGAATTTTTGGTACACTTCTGATAACTTTCATATTTTGATGAATAGTGAAAATTACTAAATTACAATTAAAAACAAATTTTTTAATCGAAATAATTAATATTGATAAATTATTAATTTGAGTGGTTTTAATGTATATTTGGAATATATTTTTACCATTTAATACTATTTTGGTCACTGGACATAATTTCACATTTAAACCGTACATAAACAAGTGTCAATCATTTGATAGTTATTGTTTCTTAAAAACACGCCTTTTGTTTTGACAACGAGAATTAATTTAAAATTAATTTCTGCCACTTCTGTATTTTGAATTTGGAAAAATGGATTTTATATTTGGAATCATGATTCCTAAATTCTGTAAATTTGTATCTCTTATTATTTAGAAATTTTCAATAATTAGTTCGGTTAATATTTTATTTACCATGGTTAAAAGGTAAATACGGTAATTAAGGGTAAACAAATAATATTAAAATAATATTAAATTACCCTAAAACGTGTACTAACCCTATTGGATAACAAATTTCCGACCATGGGCATCTTTGAGTTCATTTTTGGACTCCATGGAGCAACTTTTAAGTGATAATGACACTTTATATTATTTATGTTAAAGTAAATACAAAATGACATAAAAATATATCTTTTAGAAAACAAATGTTTACATAGAGCTATATATGTGATATTTTAGAATATAAACATTAATTATAAAGGTAAAACGATTTCCTACATAATGGTATTTTATTTATAATTTTTAGTCATTTAATAATTAAATTTATTTATGACACAATAATGATGCAGTATTTTCATTATTAATGAATGAATCAAATAATTGGTATTATAAATGCTAAAATAAATTTAATTTCAAAGATTTGATTCCACAAACTAATTCTATTTGTTAATATTACATTATTTTATTATTTAAAGGAATTTGGATCGAATTAATAAAGATATTAAGAATTAAAAAGAAATCAATTATTAAATAATGTCATAATTGACAAAAATGGGTTTTTTTAAAAAATATTATATTATTAATTGATGTTCAATTCATAAAAATAAAATGTTAAGCCAAAGGACTTATATAATGATAGGTGTTTCTTTAATGGACCATTTGGGGGTCTGTTGGATGGATATAGTATGTTTATTGACTATATAATATAAAAATACAAAGAGACATGGTAAATGTCAAACTAATTAACAAAGAGTTAAAACTAAATGATATGGTTAATAAAGTGACCCGAACCTATCTTAAACCTATTGGTTGAGTGTTTTTAAACCCATGCCCACCTTATTCCCGAAATAAATTAGTTTTGAGCCACTAGAAACTGAATATGAATTTATTATCAAACAATATTTTATGTTTTTTCTAAGGTTCCCCTCACCCCTCTTATAAAAGGGCACCCCTTCTCTCTAATTCACACCTTATAATCTTTTGGTTCAGCCAAAACCTGCCCAAATATTCTCAAAACTTCCCTAACTTCAACATATAGGCATTAGATTCATCATAAATCAATCATATGGATCCCTTCTGATCAAATCCAAAGTAAGAACCCAAAGAAGAGATAATGTTTTCACCACCCTCTTTCAAGTTTCTTTCTTTTTCAACTTCTTCTTTATTTTTTATTTCCATTCTAAAATAATAACTCTATATCTTATATATACTATGATTTTATTATAAATATGGTACAACCATATTCAATATTCTATCCATCCTTTGAATAACATGTCACCATATGTGCGTATGTACGACTTACTGTCTCCACATCGTGGTGTAATTATTATTCAATACATTATTGTTTGGATGGGTATAATAATGACATGTAATTGTTGTAAATAATAAATATATCATGAATATGATTCTTTATATATGATATACCATCCAATTATATGTTATTTTAATATCAAAAAAATGATATTTTCGTTCGTGCATACTTACGGATTACCATCTCCACGATGCGATTAGATTCATTTCAAAGTTCTCCATTCATCGATGATTATAAAAATATATTAATAATATGCATGTAATATATGAAATAATAATGCTTCTAGAGATATATATATTTTCATATATAAGTATTTATTTATTTATATATATCTTATTCACTTACTTCTGTTCAATACGATATGAAAATGGAAATAGCGTTTATGCATACGTACGGACTACCGTCTCCATAAACAGTGTTTTCCATTTCATATATATGTATATTATAAATATTTATATTATAAATATATATGATATATAAATCATGTTTTATATTTTGGAATTATTTAAATCATGATCTATGTGATACAATCAAAAGTAACACCTTAAAACATGGACGATAAAGAAAGCGATTATTACCCGAAATGTTAATTTAACATGGAAATTATTAATAAATGGATAGTTTAAAGTCATAAATTAATAATGCATGATATCATAAATAATAATATGGTTTTTTTATAATTTAATAACATACTACGGTCTCCATACATGTGGTTAAACATACCATCGACTAAAGGAAAGTGCAAGGTAACGTGATTTCATCTCACTCCTTATTCCTGTGAGATTCGTACCATATTGCCACTATTACTTTTTTTGTGGTTCATGTACTAACCATAACTGTATTCATTGTGTAATACAATTTAATTTATGTGTATTTACATAGTATGAAACCTCTTTCATGGGGTGTATGTTTCGTAAGTTAACAAATTCGTAAGGGTTAATTTCGCAATCTCCTTATTATCCATGGTTGTTTTTACGTAAATATCTACTGGGAAATATTCATTATCCATGTCCGTGTTTCATAAAATAGTTTTCAAATGGATAGTTTAAAGGAACTTTTTACAAAAACCTCATTTCAAATGTTTTAAATATTTATTCTTCTAAATATTTGTCATTAATGTCCATGTATTCAAAATGGTTTTTAAGGATTTAAGTATATGGACATGAATGTTTTAAAATGATATTTAATTTAAAAAGTTTCATAGTGGTATGGGAAACTTTTATTAAAAAATATATTTAAATTCCTTCATTTCTAAATTGTGTGACTTTTAAATTTTTTCATGAAAAAGGGATATTTCTCTCAATGGGTTTTACAAATCATTTTCATCTATTTCAAAATCCTTTAATAGATTTTAAACTTTTTTGAAGTTTATTTATTATGATACAAATCTTCCATATTGTATTGACAGTTTTGTGATATGTTTGACTGTTGATGTGTTATTTGTATACAATATATGGTTTATGTGTAACGTATTGACATTTCGTTTTCCAGTTTTATTATGAATGTTTATGTTATGTTTAAACCCTTTCATATGAGGAATGTATTGGTCTTAGTAAGTGATAAGTGGAGCCCACTATAGCTTCTCGATGCATCAACATGTCTTATGAGACAAACAATGGTCTTGGCACAAGGCCATGAGAAAATCTTATTTGTAGTCTTGGCACACGGCCTTGACTATGTGGTTATGATAGTCTGGCATTATGCATTCCATGATTATGAATGTGGCTATTGATATTGCATGTTATTATTAGACTAGTAGAATATCCATGAGAGTATGTAAATGGAATTATTTTTATTTGCATTTTCCATATTTTTCTATATTTCATGTTTAAAAGGATTCTATTTTAGTTATATATTGCCTTAAATGATTATGATTGTTTATGAAAGTTTTCGTTGTATTGTTATCCTTAATGAGAATCTGAGCTCACCCCTTTCTATGTTTTATTTTTCTCAGGATTCCAATAAGTGTATTATGATTGATATGCAGGGTTAAGATAAAGGGAATAATTGCATTCCTAAAGGATTATTTATGTTGTGTTGTATGTTATAAAGTGTAATGTAACATTAATGTATGTAATATATTTTCCAAGACTGTTAAACTGATCAGTTTTTCAAGACTTTATTCTTTGTAATCATGCCAATGTATTAAAATAATGCATCGACTTGGGGTAACTGGGGTCGCGGTGTTATAGTTGGTATTAGAGGAATCTTATAAATAACCTTGGAAACTCGATTTAGATAAACTCTGATTATAACACCTTTCCCTAAGATAAACTTTGATGATTAGTATAGAATAACTTCCTAGAATATTGGTATTGTAGAGATTTTGTGAGTTTTCAAAGAAATACATCCATGTCTGGATATGACCAGGTAGAGGATGATCTAGAATAGATGTACCTAGAGGTAATACCTGAGAACACCCCTTTGAGCTTGACTCGAATAAGAACTAGTACAAAACAATGGGCCTTACTGCACTCTTGGTTACGACACTCCTGGGGGATATTCTTTGGATAATTCTCATTTTATTTACAAACAATTATGAAGGTTTTATGAGTATATAATTTCTCAATTAATTTTTTTATGATAATGGATTATATCTATAAACTGTTCAATTTACATTAGGTATTTTACATGTTTGGATTTATGTATTACGATTCATAAACTAATCTATTATAGAAATGGAACCCAGTAGAAGGAATGAGAACCCCAGAAATACATATGATCCAAAGAGTAATAAGGGTCTTGTCATTCATGGTATTAAGCCAACATTTAGAAAGTAAATAGTCTCCCACGTATTATCATCATATGAATAAATAGTATCATGTGTTAATAAGACCTGTAAATAATTCTCCGAATCCTAGGGATTTGAAGGGAAACTAGAGAAGAAAAGGAATGTAGAAAGAAAGATGGAT
The DNA here is from genome assembly GCA_963277665.1 of Viscum album. Lineage (NCBI taxonomy): Eukaryota > Viridiplantae > Streptophyta > Magnoliopsida > Santalales > Viscaceae > Viscum > Viscum album. Next base: position 1,368,550,390 of record OY728119.1, read on the forward strand.
AAATGGAGTAAGGGAAAGAAGGATTTTAAAAAATGTAAAAAATGTGGAATGAATTACCTTGGTACATTCTTGAAGGGAATGTGAATTTTTATATGTATTGTGAAAAAAGACCTCAAGTACGTGATTTCAAGGGTAAGAAAAAGTTTTCAAATGTACAATGCTTTGTATATAAAGAGATGGGACACTACGTGAACCAATGTCCGAATCATCAGAGTATGACCCAAATGATTCCATTTGATAATAATCAATTTATGATTCTACCTCAGATAAAGAATGATGACTAGTGTTATTATGTTGTTATTATAGGATTATTTCATTTGAGTATTGTATCAAAAATATACTAGTAATAGGAATTATGGCGATAAATAAGGATTGTACTTTAGTACTATTTTATTGACGATTTGAGAGTATATGGTTCTAAGAAATGTGACTTAATATTGAGATACACTTTTGGTAAAATACATGGTTGAAGGAAAGTTAATCTTTCTTATAGTTCTGATAATGTGGTAGTGATTTTGGAATAAGAGATGGTTGATTTGAATAAATTATATGGGATATTCATGACTACATTGAAACTAATTAATGATTTTTCATTTTTTTAGTTTACAACATTTTTGGATAAATGGAGTATATCCAGTATTCTATAAAGCATAAGAGAGCATGGATGTTATCAATAAGGTTTTATGGTAATTCAGGATGTTACCATGTTTTAATATAATACATGATGAAGGTGTTCACATGTTATTACATGGAAAAAGTATCTTTATTGTGTTTAACATACTTATAAATTTTGGATAGTGAGTTTGGATAGAAGTATTTTGGATAAGTCTAATGGTTCGAATGGATTATGTTTGAAAGGTTATTTTTGGATTTTTTATAAAAGGACAACACACAGACCCTGTGACAAACTGTCGCGTCGAACAAAGCTGTGAAAATCGAACCCACAACCATAGTGCGATTGGGATTTATCACCTACCACTAGACTACGTGATGTTCATGGTGGTAGAATGTAGTTTATTTTTGTAAAGGGTCTGGTTTGTGAATTATGAATTCATTATATTTGGAACCCTATTTGATTAGGATAAATAGATTATTTTTGTGTTGTATTATTTTATTGGGTGAAATATGACATTGTGGTAGAAATTTATTACTGGATAAAACTCTAATTATAAAATAAGTATATGTCCTTATGATTTTAGACAATCTCATAAATAAATTCCTCAACATTAAGAAAAGTAACTTAAAACAAAAAAGTTGTCCTAGATTGTACCATAGATCATCACAAATTTATGGCTTTGTGATTTTTTTCCTTTTCATAGCCATGTTCTCTACCATTATCCATAAGATATTGATAGTTAGATTTATCTCCCATATCCATGATTTCCTACATGGAACCCTAGTATGTGTTATTTTCAGCAACCTTCATACTTACCAATCTTTATTTTAAATAGAGGCCTCATTAATCCGTTTTTCAATGTGGGATTTCAACTATGATATTTTGAAATGTCAAACCCATGTTTCCAATACCGAGCATAAATTCTGAGCATGCAATTTATTGATGGAGGTTAGAATGAAACAACACAAGCATTCACGATACGCTTCTCTTTGAATAATATATTAGCATGTGTTGTACGCAACTTCGAGTTCTAACACACACCACACCCAATCAAACTAGCTGTTATGAATAGTAATACCAATTTTTTGAAATTTTATAAATTTTAACTTTCAAAATGGAATTAATTTTTGTATTTGGAATATCGAAATTATTTTTGGGTGAATTTTTGGTACTTTTCTGATAACTTACATATTTTGATGAGTAATGAAAATTACTAAATTTTAATTAAAAAAACTTTTTTATTGAAATAATTAATAGTAATAAATTATGAATTTGAGTGGTTTTTAAGTATATTTAGATTAAATTTTTACCATTTAATCCTATTTTGTTCATTGGACATAATTTCACATTTAAACCGGACATGAAAATGTGTCAATCTTTTGATTGTTATTGTTTCTTAAAAACACGCTTTTCGTTTTGACAACGAGAATTAATTTTAAATTTATTTCGGCCACTTATCAATTTGTAATTTGAAAAAAGGAATTCCATATTTCGAATCAGGATTCTAAAATTGTGTAAATAGGTAACTCTTATTTTTATATATTTTGAATTATTACTTCGGTAAATATTTTATTTACCATGGTTAAAAGATAAATCTAGTAAATAAGGGAAACAAATAATATTTTATTAATATTAAATTACCCTAAAACGTGTCCTAACCCTATTGGATAATATATTTCCTACCATGGGCATATTTGGGTCGATTTTGGGACCCCATGGAGCCACGGGTAAGTGATAATGAAACTTTATATTAATTCAGTTACAATAAATACAAAAATGACATAGGCATATATCTTTTATTAAATAGAAATTTACGTAGGGATATATATGTTATATTTTGGACTATAAATATTCATTTTAAATATAAAGAGATTTCCTACATAATGGTTTTTTATTTATAATTTTAAGACTTAAAATAATTAAATTTATTTATGACACAATAATGATAGAATATTTTCCTTATTAATGAAATAATCAACTAATTGGTATTATAAATGTAAATATAAATATAATTTGGGAGTTTTGATTCCATAAAATAATTTTATTTGTTAATATAAAAATTTATTATTTTTTAAAGGAATCTAGATCGAATAAGCAAAGTTGTTAAAACATTTAAAAAAAATGAATTATTAAATAGTGTCACAATTGACATATGGGAGTTTTTAAAAAATATATTATATTATTAATTGATATTCTATTCCTAAAAATATAAGGTTCTTCCAATGTACTTATATAATTATAGGTGTATAATTATTGGACTACTTGGGGTCACATGGATGTATATAGTATGTGTATTAACTATATAATATAAAAATACAAATAGACATGGTAAATGTTAAACTAATTAACTAAGAGTTAAAACTAAAAGATAAGGTTAATAAAGTAAACCAAACCAGTAGGAAACCTATTGGTTGAGTTGTGTTCGACCTATACACACCTTAGCAACAAAATAAATCAGTTTGGGGCCATTATACACCGAATATGAATTTATTATTAAATATTATTTTATTTTTTTCCTAAGTTGCCTCTCCCCCTGTTATAAAAGGGAAATCACCCTTCTCTTTAATTCACACATTCAATGCCTTTGGACTCATCCAACCCCTGCCCAAATATTCTCTCAACATCTCTCACTTAATCCTAGAGGACATATTTTGATAATAAATCCATCCTACGGAGCCCTGTTGATCAAATCAAAAGAATGAACCCGAAGGAGAGGTGATGTTTTCACCGCCCTCTTTCAAGTTCCATTCTTCTTAAACTTATTCTTTCTTTGTTATTTCCATTCTAAAATAATAAATATTTTATATTATATATACTATTTTGTTATTATAAATATGGTACAGCCATATTCAGTTTTATATCTATCCTTTGAATAGCTTGTCACCATACGTGCGTACGTACGGCTTACTGTCTCTACATCGTGGTGTAATTGTTATTCAATTAATTATTATTTGGATGGGTAAAATAATGATGTGTAATTGATGTAAATAATGAATATATCATGATAATGATTCTGTATATATGATAAAAAATCAAATTATATATTATTTTAATATAAAAATAATGATATTATCGCTCGTGCGTACGTACAGATTACCGTCTCCACGACGGGATGAGATTCATTTCCAAGTTCTCCAATCATTGATGATTATAAAAATATATAAATAATAAGTATGCAATATATGAAATAATAATGCTACTGGAGATATATATATATATATATATATATATGTATTTATGTATTTACATATATCTTATTCACTTACTTCCATTCAATACGATAAAAAAACCAAAACAACGTTTATGCGTACGTACGGACTACCGTCTCCATAAACAATGGTTTCCATTTCATATATATGTATATTATACATTTTTATATTCTAAATATATATGATATATAAATCATGTTTTATATTCTGGAAGTATTTAAATCATGATCTATGTGATACAATCAAGAGTAATAAATTAAAACACGTACGATAAAGAAATCGAGTATTGCCTAAAATGTTAATTTAACGTGGAAATTATTATTAAATGGGTATTATAAGGTCATAAATTAATAATTTAGGATACTATGAATATTAATATCGTTCTAGTATAATTTAATAACATACTACGGTCTTTATACATGAGGTTAATCATACCCTCGACTAAAGGAAAGTGCAAGGTATGAGGTTTTCATCTCACTCCTTATTCCCTTGATATTTGTACCATATTGCCACTATTACTTTTTTTGTAGTGTATGTACTACCCATAATTGTATTATTTGTGTAATATAATTTAATTTATCTGTATTTACATATTCATTGTATGATACCTCTTTCATGGGGTGTATGTTTCGTATGTTACAAAATTGGTAAGGGTTAATTTCACAATCTCTTTATTATCTGAGGTTGTTTTTACGTAAGTATCTACTGGGACATATTTATCATCCATGTACATTTTTCATAAAAGAGTTTTAAAATGGACAATTTTATGGTATATTTTACTAAAACATTATTTTATATGTTTTAAAGATTTATTCTTCTAAACCATTCTCATTAATATCCATGTTTTCTTAATGGTTTTAAGGATTTATTTAAATTGAAATGAATGTTTTAAAATGTTATTTACTTTAAAAAGTATCAAATTGATATGGGAAACATTGATTAAAAAATATATTTAATTGCCTTCCTTTCTAAATTGGGTGACTTTTAAACGTTTTCATGAAAAAAGTGATATTTCTATCAAAGAGTATTACAAATCATTTTTATCTATGTCAAAATCATTTAATGGATTTTAAACTTATTTTAAGTTGATTTATTATGATAAAAATATTCTGCATTGTATTGAAGGTTTTGTGATATGTTTGACTATGGATGTGTTATTTTTATACCATTCATGGTTTATGGGTAAATTAATGACATTTTGTAAGCAAGTTTTAATACGAATTTTTATGTAATGTTTAAACATTTTCATATGAGGAATACATTGGACTTAATAAGTGACGGGTGGAGCCCGCTATAGCTCCTCGATGCATCGGTAGGTCTCATGAGGCAAACTAGTGTCTTGGCACAAGGCCTTGACTAAGTCTTATTTTTAGTTTTGGCACAAGGCCTTGACTATGTGGTTATGATAGTATGGGATTATGCATTCCATCATTCTGAATGTTGCTATTGATATTGCATTTGATTTTTCATCTAGTAGAATATCCATGTGAGTAAGTAAATGGAATAATTTTGATTTATATTTTCCATATTATTTTGAAGTTCAAGTTTAAAAGCCTTTTGTTTAAGTTATACATTGCCTTAAATGTTTATTCTTATTTATGAAAGTAATCGCTGTATTGTTATCCTTACTGAGCATCTGAGCATATCCATTTGTATGTTTTATTTTTTATAAGCTTCCAAGAAGTGTATTATGATTGATATGCAGAGTTAAGTTAATGGGAATAATGGAACTCCTAAAATATTATTTATGTTTAATTGTATGTTATAAAGAGTAATGTAACATTCATGTATGTAATCAATTTTCCATGACTTCTAAACTGATCAGCCCTTCAGGAATGTAATCTTTGTAATCATGACAATGTATTAAAATAATGCACCGACTCTAGGTAAATAGGTCTGGGGAGTTACATTAAGTTGCACATGCTCATGTCACTGAAAAAGTAAAGGAATACATTCCACGTTTTGAAGACAATGTGATCAAGGGTCAACAAAGAAACAGAAACTCATTTTCTAAAGAATTTAAGTGTGAGAGATGCAAGAAATTAGTTCACCTTAAAAAATGATGTTATACCTTGATACAAGAGACAGAGGCAATCTGTATGTGGAGTGAGAATGTGTCATCAATGACGGCTGTTAAGAAGCAAAATTCTCCACACAAAGCAATAGAGAATGTGAAGACATCCATGACACAAAAAAAATATAATAATATTAGTTTAGATGTAAAATCATGATGTCTGGATCAAATGGCGAAATATGGTTAAGAATATCATATCAACTGTGTGGTTCCTATTTATGGTAAAATGAGGATCCACCTTATTCCCTTAATATTTTCTATGATGGTTTTTTTCTTAAAATTTATTGAATTGAAGGTGAAGCTAGTTCTCATAAGGGAGAACCTATTGGGTATATAGGGTGGTCAAATATTATAATCCTAATTGAATTAGTAACCATTATTAAATGATTAATCAATGGATATTGAAGTTGAGATACAATAGATGTTAGTTTTTGTATGAATTTTGAAGAGGGAATACATTGGATAACTAGGATAAATATAATACTGAGAAGAACTTCCCATGACGAGGAGAGAGATAAGACTTGTGAAAAATATTACATAATTATTATTTTAGTTGTATTCATAAAATATTACATTGTAAATTTATTATATAGATAGTTATTGGAAAAAGAGTTTCAGGTTACATGATCGGTAGGAATGCGGCTGATTCGGAAGAAGAAATTGTGGAAGGCTTGTAAAATATTCTAGGTTGACCTAATGAATATTATCCAGAATAAGAAACAATGGCTAATGATAATTTATATGAACTACATTGGATAAATAGAAAAAATAAAATTAATTGATATGATGTCATTTAGGATAGGTTCACACCCAATCCTATAGGAGGAATGGGGAATGATGCACAATCTTACTTTCTCTCAATTGTGGATCCAAACTCATTTGATGAAGATTTGGAAGTTGAAACATGGGATAAATACATGAATTATTATCACAATTATATTGATATGAACCTTCTTTGGGATCTTGTTACATGACTAAAATGTCAAAATTTAATCAGAGTCAAGGAACAGATATTATGAAATGGGTATGCCCAGGTTAATGGAATTGTTATTTAAGAGAGAGTTTCTATATTTTTAAGCTGAATTATATCAGATAGAAGTTGTGGAAAACATTCTTAAATGGTGATAAAATATGAGAGGTTGTTTGAGAAAGATATATCTTGATGACCCTTTTTAACAGCCCCTTAAATATTTTGTAACTGGTCATTGGTTAGGACTAGAAGAAATTGGATGTGTGGAGGTTTGAGAGGATAGGGTTTTGAAGATACATTAAAATATTCAAGGGGTTTGAGGATAATTTTGGAGGCAATGCATGGTATTTAAATATGTGGTGGTGAGTTTTTTTATTAATATATAAATTTCTTATAATTAAGGCCAACAACATTTGGGTGTCCAAAATAAAAATTAATTTGGGTGATAGTTAATTGTTTAAATACTATTTGATTTCATGAAACCCATAATACACCATTTTAATTTTATATTTTTATATATTTTCTAGTTTTAACTTTTAACATTAACCTGCTACATTAATTTACCGATACAATGATAATGTTCTTTAACACAATAATATTTTTATTCCTAAAAAATAAAAATGAAATTATAAAATTACTTTGAAATCCTACTTCCAAATATCTAATCCTTTTATAATAATTCAAAACACTTATGTTTCATAATTACATTTTATATTTATACATAAAACTACAGTAAAACCCATTTTTTAAAAATAATTTATTTAAAGCCAAAAAACGGTCTTATTCCAAAATAAGTTTTAAAGATTATTTAAATGTAATTCATTTGAGTACTGTTAACTAAAAAGTATTTAAGTTAATATGATTTCAATTTGAATTCAAAATAGGACCTTTAAATATTAATTAAATGAGTGTTTTATAAACATCTTTTATATTATTATTCACTGAAAAATTATAAATTTCAGAAAATTCCCAAGAATTCATCTGAAAATTATTTTGATATTATGATTCCACAAATAATGTTCATTTTACAAAATAATGTTTAAAATAAATTTAATAAATATTTATATATATATTTTTATAGAAAACAATAATTTTTTTGAAGAAAACATATATTTGAAGAATAAAATTACTTTTCTAAAAATTATTTTTATATTCAAAAATTATTCATTATTACATAGAAAATTAGTTGGAAAATTATATATTTTATTATGTGGTAAATATTATTCATTATTTCTAATTTAATATATAATTTATAATGGTTATTTTAAATTATTAATTTGGAGTACATTTAAACTTTGTGTCATGTGTGATATGAGTTATTGAAAATATTAAATTTATTGAAAAAATGTGAATATAAAAAATATTTGGTTGTCACATTATTTATAAAAGAACTAAAATAGTTGCATCTTAATTAAATATATATAATATTTTTATGATGGTGGATTCATGATTAACAATGACATGTTCAATAGAATCCCACCAATGTGGGAACAATATCCCACACAAAAAAAATAATAATTTAATATCCAGATTCCCCCTCCCGTATTAAGATATAATTTGTTGTAAACATATGTTACCATAGTAGAGGTTATAGACATTCAATATGTAAGTTGTTTATAGAAATGGTGATTATAGTTATTTATACATTTATTCCTTTATTTTATTTATTTTATTTTAAGATTTTTAATAACTAAATGTGACGATAATTATAATCACTCGGGCTAGATGCCTTCCCTGTAATAATATGAAGGATATATTTTAGTTCTGAATCAGAATAATCCTTCTACGAATAAGATTGGAATCTACTCCATACTGATGCCAAAACATGGTATACGTTATCTGGAGTTTTGTTAAAGAAAATTTGTAAGAATTTTTTTACTTACAATACATAAAATGAATTGTTCTATAAACTAGAAAAATGTATATAAGAGTTATAATATTTTGAAGGATTTGAGTCATAATGTTCTTAAAATAAGTATGATTATATATTTATTTTCCATTTTGAAAATATATCCATAATATTGAACATAATTATAGATAAGTTAGGATTAATCCTTAAAACTAGTGAATAGTTCAAAAATACTGAATTGGTGAGGAATTAAATATGAAAGAATCCAATTCTTCATTACCAAAATGTTTTAGTTTCATATGAGTGGAATCTGGTATATCATTACTTGAATGATCTAAAAATCATTTTGTGTGAATATAAAATAATGGATTATAAAAAATCAGTGTAATTTATATAAAATAAGACGATTTCTTTCAAAGAAACAATTTTTTTATTCTAATAATGGTTGAGATAGGGTAGAATAATAGGGTGACTCATTCTTATCCCTTGTGGGTGGAAAAAATATATTAAAAAAGTTTTATTTAAAGGAAAGTAAGTTAACAGCACAGAATATTGAAAATAATTTTAAATAAAAAAATAGCATGAAATTATATTTTTATAGAAAAAATAATAAATTTAGAGAAAAAATATTAAATAATAAAATAAAACTTGAAAATTTTTATATAACTGCAAAATTTTTTGTTATAAAACTATGTAACCAAAATATGAAATATCTGAAGTAAAGAAGTGACATCGAGTAGCATAAGTTTATCTTTTGAATATAATATACCTCATGGAGGGAAGAATATAGGCTTGATAGGTCTTTATTTAGACCAATATCACATTTCACTTGACCAATTTTCGTATGAGTGAAATCATATGTGGCATAAATTCAATCTCGTGAAAATTTCAATGAGATATGTGCTAGCAGAGTCCCCACCATCAAAAAACAGAATTGAATTCCTTATGGTTTGATCGCATATAAATATCATTTTGGGATATGTTATTATGTTATAAACATGGATTTTTTAATTTAATATGTTATTTATCAAATAATTTTTCATGTTTTACATTTTTCATTTAATGTTAATAAAATTATTTTTTTATAAAACTGGTTTTTTCATAATATTTCATATTTAAAATCTAAATGTTTGAATTTTTTAATTATAATTTTTTTACAGTACATTTGTTTTAATACTAAACATTTCCAATTATGATTATGGTTAATTTTTATTATTTTCATAAATAGTATTGTTTTTTGGTGAATAGTGGAATATATATGTTTTATGAAAAGTATAAATTTTTCAAATCTATAAGCAAGAAAGAGATATTTATAATACCCATTAATGGGTAAAATATTTATTTAATACTTAATAATATATTTTTTAATATAATATGTTTAATTTAATAACCATATGATTAATATTTTTCAGAATTTATTTAAAATTTCCCAAAAACAATTTTGTTATATTCATTAAAATAAATATTTTCTTTAAAAAAAATAAAGATTTTAATTTGTCCAAAAATAAACAATGAAATTATAGGAATTCTAAAAAAATTATGTGATTCAAATTCAAATCATTAATATTATTATTAATGTCATATCTTTTAATAAGAAAATGAATATTTTCCAAAAATGAAAATAGTTAGTATACATTATGTGTTACAATTATGAAATTGATGTATTTAAACTTATAGTTACATTTAATAAAACGATTTTACTATTTTGAATTTATATTTTAAAATATTGATATAACTTCAATTCCAATTTTTTTGAATTATAATTTGTTACCTTAAACATAAATGGAGTTGCTTTAGTAATAGAATGACATAGTTAAAAGTGGTTCAACCTAGTAAACAAGGATAAAAAAATTAAATGTCTTATTAATAATGGAATGTGGATAGTGAATAGGTATTCTCTCTTTCTCACTCAATTATTGACCTTTATTTTATCTTTTAAAACTGAATTATTTAAATAAATTATTAAAAGGTAAATGATTTATTAAAATTAATCACCCACATTACTTATAAACTAATCCAACCTCGCCTCAATTTATGAACACATTACAATTCTATAACTCAACCAAATATGATCCATAGTCTTACATAAAATCTATCCCCAGTTCACATAATTCATTGTTTTAATTGAATACCAATATAAATGTTATTCATATGTCACCCAAGGGTGGAATTATACTAGGGGAGGATTTTCGGTGCACACACATAACAAATCAAGAACTAAGGTAATGGTTTTTTTGGATATTAATTTTTAATGAATGAAATGTGGTTCATATTCAAAATTGAATCATTTTTATGATGCTATTTTTATAAATTGATTTAATTATTTATAAAATTTCCATATCTAAAATATTTAAAAATAAATCAACATTTTTATCAGTAATTGTTTTTCAATTTGAATTATTTTGAATTCGTAAGAGTTTCATCTCTATCACCCATCATTGTGACATGTTCTAGTATTATACACTAGTCATCATTTTTATGGTTAAACTAATAAACCGTGATATTAATGACTTAAATTAATTTGGATCTTTTGAAGTTATCAACAATTCATTCCCTTCTTGAAATATATTACTATTTATATCATTCCAGATATATGAGGCTTATTCATAACAACATATTCATTGAAGAGTTAAAATTTTTCATCAAGAGAATCTTTTTTAAAGACATATTGTACACCCAATTTCATTCATGGGGGATATGTTTTTATTTAAATCATTTTTATGAATTCCACACCTTCTTGAAAATGAAAATATGTTTTTAATAGTTACAATCCTCTTAGGTGAAGTAATATTTCACATTTCTTAATTTTCCCCATTCTTTTAATTTCCTATGATATTATTTTAAAACAATATTCAGTTTTAAATGATTTTAGTAAAACATTTTCCATTAAATTTTTTCAATATAAATTTATATTTCCTCTTTTTTATATAGTTTTTTAATTAATATCTTTCTAAAAATATTGGCTGTTTTTTTTCCTTCCATGATCAAACATTATATATTATAAATACATTTTCTTTCGATATATTTAGGTAACTTTTAAAGATTAATTATTTGATATTTGTTTTGTAAAAATTAATTTTATTCAATGTTTTCACCTGAATATTGTTTGAAGGACGTTCCCATATAATCCGTAATATTTTATATTACGAAAATACTAATTTTTTTACCAATAATATTTTATCAATTTAAATATAATTTATTTTACTCATTTAAAATAATTTACCTATATGGGAATCATTTTCTCATGATTTACCTACTATTTAGAATCTTTCATTGTGGAATTAATCTCATGGTATAAATAATCCAATTATAGATCTTTTATATGTGTTAAATTATTAGGAATTATTGTTCATGGAATTTTTTAATTCTTTGAAAACATCGTCATTGTTTTCATTTGTTAACTAGGGATATGTTCGATCATCCAACATCATATAGTTTCAAGGAAATGTTTACAAGGAAACATTGGTACACCGAGTATAGGGATCCCTAATGTAATGCATACCGAGGGAATCCCTTTTGATCAAATTTAACCCCTTATTCTTTAAGTAATTGATTTTATTGAGGTAGATGATATTGGATCAAGGATCTTCCATGAAAGCAAGATCATCCCCAACCTTATTACCCTATATCTATGTCTGCGACACATTAATATTGATGTTGAGGAGGGTTATACACCATCGTATAGTGTAGGATATTAACCAAGGGGTGGAGCCTTTTCCATGAAAGGATTCATGGAAGATCAAAGAGTCTGTCTCGACATGAGTGATATGAAAATTCTCTTCGTTTCACAACATTATCCCACTGAGTATATATTTGGCTTCATCTTGTAGAGATTTCCCATTACCATAATATGATATATTGGTGAGGAAGACACTCCCACATACTAGAGATATGTTATATTCGACCATCTAACCTATTTCTCAATATAGTGTATGATCATACTTATTATAATAATCAGGAAACCAATTTGATTATCAAGTTAATAATCTATTGATGAAATAATTTATATATCTTATATTTTTGGGGGAACACATATGGGTGTAAAAAATATTATTTTATCGGTGGGAAAAACATTATATTGTGTTAGAATGTATTATGTAATGATTCTATTTCATTAGATATCAGATATAGTATATGGGTGGTTAACCTAAGAACACTATATTTTATTATGGAAGGGAAAAAACATTATGTCTCACTAACACTTTGGGTTAATTTTTTTAACTCATGAGATTCTAGGCGTGGTGTTAGGAAGTGAGCCTAATCTATTATGGAACCTTTTTAAATATTTGATAATGGTCTTATGAGAGACACATGGCATATTATAGAAATGGGATGTATAATGTTGTAGTCATAATCATATGATTCCAAGATCTATCGATATAATTATCCTAGTTCTAAATCCACATTGATGATTCATTCATTATGATCAATGTTTTACTATGAAATAATTCTATATATTAATTTCATGGTACATGTCTACATTTCCATAACAATATGTTCATATTTTTTTTTAACTTATGATATTTGATTATTACCCATTTATCATACCAATTCAGTGAAATTATGTTCACTTATCTTAGGATTCTATTATCCTTGATAATAATGAAATAAAATACACATTGTATGTTTATTAGCTTCGTTGGTGTATATAGTAAGTGGGAAATGATTAAGATATATGATAATTTATCAATTTAATTATAAAGTAAAAACATTATATTGGATATTGAATAAATATATTTTTTCGTTAATGGTTCTTTTATTTCCTAATAATTTCCAAGAACCCAAAGAATTCAATAAACCGATTGTATTCCTTATTTATGTTCGGATGTAAAATAATTTTATATCACGTCGTTAACAAGCAAGTCACTATATTGGGAAATAATAGAAATGTATAGCTTTATTGAGACTTTATGAAGATATAACATTGGGAAGTATTTATTTATATGTATATAAGTATAGTAAAATATCTTAAATGTTGTGGTAATGTATTAATTAAGTGGTTTTCCTAGAAATAACATCATTTTATGGATTCTACAAGTGGATATAAACTCACGGATAAAATTACCAGGGGTTAATAACTCAATAATGAGAATGATTGTATTCAAATAAATCGTCATATGGTATACTAAAAAGAGGCTTAACTACACACTTGTTTTGACACTCCTGGGATATACTATTTGGTTAGACATATTTTCTTCACATGCTATTAAGAATAATTTATTATCTTAATGAATTGTGAAAAAATGTGTTGGAGATCCCAACATAATTAAACCGATATTAGAAAAGTGTAATTTAGTTAGAATTAAAAACAATTTTTATTTCCTTAAAGAGTATGAAATTTTTTCATTGATTATTCGTGATATTATTACAACCACTATTTTATGTTTTTATTTATTCCACTCTCACGTTATTCTTTTTTGGTTTTAGAAATGGATAAATATTGATGGAATGAGGTTAATAATGGATTAAAAGGACTATGAAAAGATTATTTTAATGAGAATCATAATGTTATACAACATTGTACAATAAACCCATTGATTATTCAAAACCATCTATTCAGAATTATGATTAACAATGGGAAAATATTTGTAATCCCAAAGAATGAAAAGAATACAATGATAGAGTCTAATGGAATTTTATGTGAAAATGATGATTAAGGAAAGAATATTCAATTTAAATTTTGTAAGAAATTATGGATTAGGAACTTAGGGGAATGTATAAATCCAACTATAGGATGTTTTATTTATTGTAATATGGGGAATAGAGTAGGTACCTTCTTAAAAAAATTTAATAGTTCATTATATAAGGTGAAAGAAAGTAGAGGTCACCCTGATGTATCACTAAAAATAAAATATATTAAATATTGGGGTCATTGGAATTAACCAATATAATTCCTTAATAAGATCCCATAAAGTAACTATAGGAATACAAAACATCCATGGCCATGGGGATAATAAAAATCTTTTATAACCATCACTACATAATTTTGTTTTGAAAAAAGATATAGGGTGAGGAACATGAATCATCCAGTCAAGACTTTTTTGTTTTATTTTTATCTTATTCAAACAACATCATTTTACATATAATTTTTTTCAAATAAAATAAAATAATCAAATTTATAACTATATTATTATTAACTAATAAAACATTATTATTATTGGATTTTTTTTAAAATATATTACACCTCTCTTATATATATTTTTGGAATGTGTTTATTATAAAATAATTATACCCTTTAGTGAATCATAATGTGATATTGGGAAGGTAATAGAACTCTATATATAGATAGCATTATAACATGAACAATATAAAAAACACATCAAAAATATCAAATGAACCTATGATCACTATTTTGTAAAATGATGAATATATACAAACTATATTCAAATTTCTCCTATTATATTAGGTTATTTCCCCCAAATTGTTTAAGAAAAAATAAATTCCTACTATATTCATATTATGTGGAAAAATATAAGTTAACATGTAAATCATAAGTTTTTGTAACATCCCGTGATTTTAATAAATGTATACACTATTTTAGATAGCATACAAAATATGCCCCCTCAAGATTAAATGTATAATTAAATATTGTTATTAAAATGTTACCATTATAACATAGCCATTATAAATTAAGGTATGTAAAATAATATAATAATTAAGAAATAATTGTTTACACATCTTCAAATAATTAGTTATTTTACTAATTAATTATAAATTAAATTACAGCCCTTTTTAAAATAGAAGTAAATGTTTTTCTGAAAAACAATTCAAATATTTACAAACTTATATTAAAAATAAATAAAAAATCACTTTTTGAATTGTATTAAATTAATTTATATATATTATAGTCAATTTAATGTTTAAAATTAACAGTAGGTGTTTTCTAGACATGATATAAATACAGATAAAAGTTTACATTGAAAAGATTTTTTTTTCTAAAAATGTCAATTTGCTTCCATTTTACAGAGAACATGTTTTAAATATATTTTTTGACACTTTTATAAAATCTATTTGATGGAATAAATTTAAACATTAAAATATTAATATCAAAATTTTCTTTCTTCGAATATTATGAATATTTTTATGAATTTAATTTTTTAATGAATATTGAAAAATAATGGATTTTAAGTGTAAATAGTTTTTTCATATAAATAATTTCTAGCATTAAATTTTATTTTTTATTTTTCTTTATGTATGATTAAATAAATTTTATATCCAGTAATCCAATTTTGGTCATTGTAATCAATTTCAAAATTAAATTTGATATAACAATATATCAAACTTTTGGACATTTTTACATTTAAAACCCATTGTTACATCTCATTCAGGATAAAATTTAAAATATTTTATGAAACATATATGATTATCATTTTAAAAAATGCATTCCAAATTTTTAATCCTTATTTGTAAAATTATTAAATAGGTTTCATTTATTTTTGGACAAGATTAATAGTAACCTTGGTAATTTTATTTAGAATTGTTATGAGAAAATTTTGTAATTAAAGACAAGAATAATAATACAAATATAAATCAATTACCCTATATATGGTTCTAATTTTATTTTATGAGTTATTTTAGTATGAAATCGTCATTAGTCATATTTTATGATCTCCTTTGAGACACGTGGATGAATTTTTTTTCTTTATAATATTTTATGTTAAAGAAATGTCAATGACATCATTATTATTTTTTAATAACTATAATATTTTTTATATATGGTTATTTATAATATATAATTGACTATAAATATTCATTTAAAATTTAAAATATTCATATACATCATGGTAATTTATTTATTAATTTTAAGTGATAACATACTTACCATAAACTCTCACACAATGAGTATTTAATAATTGTTTAATTTATATAGATATAAAATAAATTATATTAAAAATATTTAAATAAATAGAATTCGAAAAAATTAATATCATCAACAAATTTTATAGTTTAATTATACATTTATGTTTTTATAACAATTAGTCAGAATTCAACTTTTTTATGACATTTCTAAATTGTAAGGTAATGAATAGTATCACAATTGATACTGAGGATATTTTAAAATAAATAATATTCAGTTAAACGTTAAAAATTCAGTAAAAAATAAAATTCACGAAAATTATTTGTTTATGATTAAAATTTCATAAAGGATACCTTTTTTGTTTTTTTATTTTATAGTAACTATATTAATCTTATATGAGTAAAAACACATGTTGTCATGGAATGAGTTAAAGAGGATAAATAAATATTATTGAAAAATGATATGGGTTAGAAAATAGTCAAAACATATATAAATATAATTTTTTATGTTTTTTAATTTCTATAATCATTAAAAAATGTAAATAAAAAATTTTGGAACCATTTTTATTAGAAAATTAATTATCTGTTAATTTAATATTTTGAGAAATTCTAATGGTTAATATCCTCTCTCTTATAAAAGGGAACCAATTTTTCTCTTTTATTAACACATAAAAACTATTTTTCTCTAACATAAATGTCCCATTTATCATATTATAATCACTAAACATGTTATATTGATATTATTTTAGGAATAAAACCATATTTAGTGGTCCTAAGGTGTTAAGAAACGGAGATTGTCGAAAGAAACGTTATTTTTTTATTAAGTGTATCTAATTTCATTCTTCATACATATTCTTAAAATAGTCTCAAACTATGATGAGTAAATAAATAAATAACACTAAATATAATTATATATTATATTGTTAATATCATCACCTAAATATGTTTCCACTTTTATCAATTGATAACATAATTAATCTCTCATCTGTACGGTAGACTACCACCACCAGAACTAATATAATTCCTTTTCCATCATTGTATCTCTAGAATGGTTATAATTTTGGAAATAATATTAATATTGGATATTCATGAAATATTTATCATTATTATAAAATATTATATCATTTATACTCATAGCTTTATATGACCATTAAAATCATAATTCCATTCGTGCCTATGTGTGAACTCTCACAACCATAGAGCGATGTGATTAATTTTTTTGGAACCAATCTTGTGCATTTAAAATAACAGAGTTTGGTTTTTGTTTGTTGTCAATCTGCACATGGATTAATATGGAGTTTATAAGGAATGTGGTCAAATGATTAAGGATGAAATTAGTATTGAAGGTGGTTCCTTTTTCCAATGTTTGAAAAAAATTGGGACAAAAAGTAAATAGTTTGGAAACGGAACGCGGTTCAAGCACTCACTTTACAGAAAAGGATCATGGTACACGTTTCATGCATGATGTATGTGTTGATGGTAGTGGGAAAAGTATGCAGAGCAGTGTGCGGAACCGAAAATTGTTCGCAGCAACGATACACTGTGAAAGCATTCAGTACGTGAAATGCTGCAGAAAAAGGTATGCAAAGACAGTACACAGTGAAGATATGTGGTACGCACAATATTGATGATTTTCCAGATTGTTGTGGTTTTCAATATATGAGTGGTATGTGGTAGAGCCTATCAGTATTTTCGTGGAGTTCAGTAATGTTAATATTGTCCCACATCGAATATTTGGGTAAATCAGAATACAGAAATTTGAGCAGTTACATGCCTATTTAAGGAACAGTTACCCCCATTGATAAACATGGTGATTAGAGATTACTATTTCAGGAAGAATTCCAGAGATGTCCAAAGCGGTTCATGGAGGAGAATACTATACATGGATCAACTCATCCACATGTGGAAAATAGTCCACATAAGAGTGTGTGGTTCATGCAGGTAGCTATCGCAGTACATGGCAGATAATGGTGGTACACAGAGCATGATGGTATGTGGAGGTGTGGAGATGTATATGAAGTAGGGAGTAATGTGAAGCATCACACTTCATTGAGAATTTGTACAATATGGTGTGGATTATGATGGTACATGAAAACTGATGTGATACGTCAAAACAGTAGCAGTACGCGCAACACCCAAGGAAGCTTGAAAATTGACCAAATCAGTTCACGAATTAATTTCCATGACATATCATCGTAAATGAAAATAAATTACATATATGGGTGAATAAAAGGCATCAATAGAGAATCTATTTATAGTTGAAGATGCAAGATTTGATTCTAAACCATTGAATAAACCTTAATGTCGTTAAACTGACTTAATATTCTTCCAAGTCAGTGAGAAAGGGTGAGTTAGTGAAAGTGATCTGAGAGACACAATGGGATATCCCTAAAACATTGTAAAGAAAGTTATCCAGAAAATGAGTGACTGTGCTAAACAATTTTAATTCATAACTTGTGAAGATTACTTGTTTTGGTATAAATGAGTCACTGCCAGTGTATGCTCCATGGACGTAGCCATTAGTCGTGGTCCAAGTATAATTACAGTATCATTGCTTTTCATGTCATTGTTTGTTTTCTACACATACACTTTAGAAACTTTTAGTAGCTTCATAACAATGTGAGAACAAGATACATCAGCATAAAAGAAATAGTTGACACCCTGATTCACCTCTCCTCTCTCAGGGTGTTTTGGGGTCCATTAAACGGTATTAGAGTGTAATGGTTGCTGGTGTTGAATATATCTTCAGCTGTAATGGAATATCCAGTCATTATTAGGGGGTTTATCCACTTCAATGAAAGTAATTTTCAAATATGAAAAACAAGATGACATCTCAACTAAGATATCATTGAATGGATGTCTTATTTGCTAATGCGTAAGGAATACATGTCACTGATCCTACTAGATTTTCGATGAGAGATACAAACATGAAATTTGTTGATACTAATGCAAAAGAACATAATGCTATAACTCAATCCCTTTCTGATCAGATTTATCTAAAGGTAATGAGTTCCACATCCTCTAAGTTAATATGTGATAAACTGGAAAATATTTATTAGGGATAAAGAAATTTTAAGGAGGAAAAACCTCATATTTTACACAGTAGTTTTGATGATCCACAGATGCACCCAAATGAGAATGAAGACTCCTTTTTCAATCAAATTATTGATGTTGTAGGTTCAATCCATGGTCTGGGGAATGTAATCAAAGATATTTAAATAGGGTACATAATATTGAGAAGACTTCCACCCATTTACAATGCAAAGGTGGCAGCCCTTGGGGAAATAGACCTCTCCAAGATCTCAGTGGATGATCATCTGAACAATATATTATCTTATGAAATGAGAAACAAACCAGAATAAGCTATGACTCATTTGAGAAAGGAAAGGGAATACCAATCCATGAAAAAACCAAAAGTTTTAGGAAATATAAGTGATACAAATGATGATTAAAATTAAGCTCTTTCTTTCATTGTAACGAAACTCAAGAATAGAGTAGGGAAATTTATGATCAAGATACCATTGGATAATTTTTACAATGGATGAGTTGGGCATATTACCTCTCAGTTCTCAAGAAAATTTTATGATGATGAAATTGTATTTGAAAACATGGAGAAGCCTTAGAAAATATTCCTTAAAACGAGATACTTCAAATTTTAAATGATAGTTTAAAAGAAGTGTTTTTTCTGTTAGGAAGAAAATAATGATAATGAATTCTATGTCAAAGATAAATTAGAATTTATGAGTAGAAACCATGCATCCATGATAAATACCATTGAAAATTCAGAACCATTGGTAGATAAAGAGGGATATAATCAATTGACTACTATTTATGATCCCATGTTGCAACATAAGGATAGTATTGGAATGATTCGGATAAAATATAAATGAGGTAATAAGTAGAAATCAATGGTGGAGGAATCATCAGAATATATTGATTATCTGGAAGAGGAAATTGAACGACTGGAAGAAATATTGAATGTTCAATCATCAATCCCTGAAGGAAATGAGAATGTTGTGGAACAAAAACTCAGAATTGATGAACATGAAAAGGTCATCAATGAACATACCTCAAGATTGAGGGAGAAGTCTAATACTATTGAAGGGCTTGAAGAAGAAGTTTTTAGTCAGAGAAGTAAAATCTAAAGTGAACCAATTTAAAAATAACTAAATAAAAAAAAATTTAAAAGGTTCCCATATGATGAGTTGTTAGAGAGAGAAAAACATGGATATGATGGGTTTGAAAAGGTTTTGAGTTATTAAAGACTCACATTCTGGGGAAATGGTAGAATTTGTTGTGATGTTGGATTGTCAAATGCTCTAAATAATTTGACCTAGAATAACAGCGTGATTAAAGTTGATCAAGTTGAAAACCCATGAGAAGTGTAGAAGATTAATCCCTTAAATCAAACTGAATGGATAACTGAATATTACCCTCTAGTTTTCAGATATGATAGGCAGTCAAACTAATTTCGTGAGGAAAAAGGCATGGGGAGAAATAGAAATGATAAGATATTTTCTTTCATGAAGTGTCAGTTTTGTGGCAATCTGGGCCATACCATGTCATACTGTGAAGAGGCATGGAGCTATATAAAATGGGAAGTGTTTGGAGTTTAATAAATGATAAAATATCATTATCTTACTTCTTAATTAAGTATTAATTTATATGTATATTGTTTTCACTATTCTAACTTTGGCCGTAAATCTGTGTATTGCATGAAAAGGTATGACATAAAAAAATATCTCACTACACATATACGAATCAATACACATTAACAAGATGATGTTGCTATTTCAAAATGTTTTTATTCTATAGAAGAATAATTTGAATACGAATAACCCATGTACATGGAATATATAACTGAGAGGCCATCAACATCTTACACTCAATCCATAATCTCATTGAAAGAAAAGAGGAAAATAGAAAAGTCTACTTTTACAGAAGTATCCAGTAACACAAGAATGAATAGAAGCACCTGGATTCATGATACAATATGTTCATCTTACATTACTGGTAATGAAGACATATTAATAAATGTTAAGAAAAGGGAAAATGGTACAATGAAGTTCAATAATGATGGTGATTTAAAAATAAAAAGTAGTGGGTGTACTGAGCCAGTTAATGGAGAGTTGAATAAAACTAAAGACCTTTATTTGAACGGTCTGAGTCCCAATCTTATTAGTGCGATTGAACTCTATGACTCAGGCATTATTGTGAAATTCAACAAGAATGGTTGTACTATATATGGAATGTTAGGTAATTCGCTCAAGAAAGGCTGTAGAACAGATGAGAACTTATATTATGTTGACAACAAAGAGAACATATGCTACATAAAAGTTGAAGTGGAAATAAACTTATCGAAAAAAAAGATTGGGGCACATAAATTAGTAAGGCTTGGTAAAGATATATATGCAAAATTTAGTCATGGATATCCATAATTTAAATTATGAACGAAAATAATTTGTGATGTGAGGAAGTGATGAAAACTACTAAGCAGTTTCTACTGTCCAAAGAAGAAAAGAGTATCAAATCACCTTGACCTCATCCATAGAGATGTATGTGGCCTGATAAATATTTTTGGAACATATAGAAAAGGTACGTTTTTCTTTTAATAAGTGATTTCAATATAATGGAATATATGATTGTTATACATTGGAAGGGTCTCATTATTTATTGCATGAAAACATATCGTCGGATCACCGAGTAAGATACTTGATTGATGATCAAAGTCATACAGTCTTACAATGGAGGGGAGTAAAGATCCATTTAATTTGAAAATTACCTATAGGGGAATGGAATATAACATGGAGTGAAATCTATGATAAATCCTCAAAAAAATATAGTTGTTGAGCACATGAATCGACAGGAAAAAAACAAAGCCAGAACTATGTTGATCGAGAGTCGTATTCTTGGACATTATTGGAAAGAGGTAATACATGTAGTAGTGCATATTCAAAATCATATATCACTGTATATTGGTGAGACAAAAACACCTTATGAATTGTGGCATGGAAGGAAGCTTTCTTTGAAATATTTTCATTCTTTCAGAAGAAAATGTTTTATCCATAACAAATAATGTAATATTGGGTAGTAAGATAAAATGGAGATGAAGAAATATTTCATGGATACACAATGAATATCAAAGAGTAAAAATGTTTCAATAAGTTCATGGGAAAAAATATGGAATATAATGACGTATATATCATTGAAAAGAAAAACATGAATTCTTCAAGGAGTTCATTTGTTGATGTGATAGAAGATGAGGAAGGATGTGATCATGGAACAAATGTTAACACAGAGGTAGATGAAGTTGCACAAAACTCTCAGGTGTCACATCATGATGTTGAATATAAAGAAGAATATGAAGAGGAAGCCACAGATGGTGATAAATCAGTTGAACCACAACAGAAAAAATGAATAGAAGAGATTGAACAGTCCAATATTACCGAGGATCAGAATGCAACGACATTGACATGGAGAAGGATGAATTATTCAAATTATACAATTCTACTAGTTGTGGATCCACCCTAATTTGAAGAGGAGGAAAAGGATGACTCATGGGTAAAAGAAATGAATAATGGGTCATGTCAGATTGACAAAAACTAGACTAGGGATCTTGTAAAAAACCTAATGGTCACAATGTGATGGGTACAAATTAGATTTTTAAGAACAAATTTAATGATCATGTAAATGTGATCAGAAATAAGGCAGTCTTGGTTTGTAAAAGAAAATCACAAATCGAAGGAGTTGATTTTGAGGAGGCATTTTCACCTGTAGTATGACTGGAGTCAATCTGGCTATTTCATGCCATGGAAATCCAAAAAGTTTTTTAAGTGTATCAAATGGATGTAAAGACTTCATTCTTAAATGGATTATTGGAAGAAGAATTCTAAATTGAACAAACATTAGGCTTCATTCTTGGAAATGATGATGTGAATGTTTTTAAATTAATGAAAGCACTCTATGGCCTGAAACAAGCACCACAGACACGTTACTGGCAGTTGGACAATTATCTGAGAAAGCGTGAGTTTAAAAGTTGAGGAGTGGATCACAATATATATGTGTAATATTAAATGAAGATTCAATTCATGGTATTAGAATATGTGGATGATAATATTTTCGGTTTAAGTAAACATAGATCAGTGGATGAATTTTTCAATCACATGAAATCAGAATTTGAAATGTCAATAATAAGTAAAATCTCATAATTTTTACTCTTGAAGGTGATTCAAAAGAGGGATCACACATTCATTACCTAGGAAAATTTCTCAATAGATCTACTGAATAAATTTAATATGAATGATTTCAAACCAACGCTGACTCCAATTGCTGTTGGAACAAAGCTTGGGAAACATGAAGATTGGGCTTCTATGGATCCCACCATGTAGAGAAGAATCATTGGAAGCCTTCTGTACCTTATAGTGACAAGAATATATATATTCTTTGCAACATGCTATGATGCCCACATTCAGAGTAATCCAAACATAAAACATATGGAAGTAGTGAAAACAATCAGGATATACATTCAAGGTACAAACAATTATAGGCTATATATTGCTTTAGGAAGAGATAATGAAATGTCATCATTTCTATAATTCTAATTGTGTATGAGATGTAGTGGATAGAACATCTACCAGTGGTCAATCATTCTATATTGAGATGAAATGTGTGGTATGTTTAAGTAGGATATTGGAAATTAATTATCTTAGTACTACTAAAGCTGAATACATATCATCTATCATGGAATGAACTTAGTTAATTTGGATGAAGCTGCAACTGACTAATATAGGTGATGAGGTGAAACAACCAATGGTAATTTTGTTTGATTACTATAGTGGAATGGATCTTATAAATAATCCTATTTATAATTATCATAAGGAACAAATTGAGATCATATATCACTTCAATAAGGAAAAATATAATCAACGCATCCTCAAAATGGACCATGTGGGAACTGATGAGCAAGTGGCTGACATTATGAACAAACTACTGTTAGCAGATGTGTTTGAGAAATTTTGGTTGAACATTAGTGTTTAACCAACAACCCGTGTATATGGAGGTTACAAAAGTCCCCTCTCCCCAATAGTATTAAATATTTTTAATTTGTTTTTGAAAGTGTTTAACGTTTATGGGGTAGATACGATCCAGGGGGGGTATGTTCTGAGCTATAAAATTCTTCAATACCGGTCTTTGGGTTTTTTCCAATGGTTTAGAATGGATAAATTCAACGTGAATTGATAAATTAAATGGATTGTTAGGGGAGAGTTATCTATTTCTTTCATGTTTTGAGAGAGTTGTATAAGAGAAAAAATGAAATGATGTTATGGGAGAGAGAAAGAATTAGTACACAATTCATGTCCCCTATCTTGTTTTCTATAGAGATCGCTGCCCACATGGACTTAATGTGATGGTTGAGTTGTTTCTAGATGTTTCACGTTATGAACATGGATGGTGCTTCATTTAATATATCTAGAGATAACAAAAAACCCCAAAGGTGGATATTGTTGGAACCAAGGATGTTCATTGATAATAATGGAGTTTGTTTGCGTTTTTTTATTAATCTGCACATTGAGAAAAAGGGATTTTTAAAGAAATGGGGTCATACAATTGGTGATGAAATCAGTACTTATGTTCGGGAAGTTTTACATTTTTTTGCAATTTGTTTTCCCAAAAAATGGAGTTTGGAAGCAGTGTACAGATTAGGAACGCGGTAAGCAGTTCAGGTGTGTGGTAAGCAGTGAAGATGTGTGGTCTGCGGTTCATGCATGATGTATGTGGTAGGGGAAATGGAACACAATGAAGGAATTATATACGTATAATGCTACTAAAAATGGTTTGCACTGATGGTACATGTTGAAGATATGCAGTACGTGGAATGTTGATGTTTTTCAAGATTGCAGCAATTTATAAGGAAAGAGTGGTATGTGGTTGAACTTATCAGTATGTAGATAGAGTTCAGTAGTGTTAATATTATCCCACATTGAAATTTGGGTAAATTAGATTACCAAAATTTGGGGAGTTACATACCAATTTAAGGAATATTAATCCCCATTAATAGACAAGGATATTGGAAATATAAATTTTTGGGAGAAGTCTGCAGTGTTTCATGGGGGAGAAGATGGTAGGCAGAGAGACTCATCTGCGTATTTAAAATAGTCCTGGAAAGAGTCTGTGGTTTGCATAGGTTGGTCTCACACTACATGGTAGAGTATAGTGTTACGCAGAGTAGGATGTTATGCAGAGGTGTGATGATGTATGCAATGTAGTTAAGAACATGAAAAAACATAGTTTGTGGAGGAGATGGATAGTACTCAGTGGAGTTGGACGGTACACAAAAGCTGATATGGTACGCAGAAATAGATGCACTAAGAAGAACACCCAAGGAAGCTTGAACATTGACCGAATTAGTTAGAGAACATAATCTCCCTGACATATCAGTGTATGAGAAAATAAATTACATTTGTGGGTGATTATGAGACTTCAACAAAGCATTCCTTTAAAGTTGAGGATTACTGATTTTATACTAAACCATTGAAGTGATATTCATATTGTTAAACCGAGATAAAATTATTCCGATGCAGTGAGTGAGGGTGATTCAATGGAAGTGATCCAAGGGATGCAGTGCACTATCCCTAAATCCTTATAAAGGTAGTGTGCCTGACACAAAGTGATGATGCAAGAGACTTGTAATCCACAACTTATGAAGATTAGTGGTTTTGGTACGACCGACACACTATCGACGTATGCTCCTTGGACGTAGCCCTTAGTGGTGAACCAAGTAAACATGTTGTGACATTGCTTTGCATGTGATTGTTTATTTTCTGCACATCATATTCAGACAGGTTTAATAGGTTCTTACAAACATGGGAACAAGATTGGTTAGATTAAATGAAAATATTGACACCCCGATTCACCCTTTCCCTCTCAGGGAGTTCTGCGGGCTTTCAAATTTTTCATCAACAATCACATAGATGACATATATTAGTATATTTATATGATTAATAACATATTAATAATATTATTATCATTCTTGAATGATAATATAATACTTACCATCTTTTTTTAATGACCATTTAAAAATTGAAACGTTACTCAAATCTATGTATGACCTACTATCAACATGATTATAATGTGCACCATTTATCTTAAACATACATAATGGGTTGATTTGAAATTATAATTGATGTATTAAAATCACTATGATTTCATTAATATTATTTTATACATGATTAACTAATGACCACTTTGACTATTGAAATCATATAATGTCTATTTCGACTCAAGTATCAAATATCCTTAGAACATCTTACGTAAATATTAATAATTATGTACTTGTTTTAATAAGATTATAAGTAATGTAAAGGGAATAATAAAATATAACATTGTTATCTACAAATTATATAAACAAACTATGTTTATTATTCAGTAATATAATGATTTTTTTCATGATTTAAACTGATAGTAAGGGGCTTTGTCTCAATTTTCTATTAGTGAGGAATATTTTTGATAGTGTACGCCGATTTTATTTTCAAATGTGTTTATAATTATCTAATGAAATTTTATATAATGATTATATTAATTATAATGATATATAATTTCATGTTAATATACACTCTTTCCGGTGGAATCTGATTCAACTAATTACAAAGTAGTAGGGATTCCTTATATATTTTTACATTCATTCAGTTAATCATATATTTCATTAATTATGCTATGAAATGTTTTTTTATGAAATAAATTTTTATTATTTGATGATCAATTTTAATTTTTTCGATGTATATATTGTGGATACACATAATCAATTTCTAATGTTTTAGGCATGAATGCCCTTGAATAGTTCCCTGATCCTGGTTGGTCTCATGGCCTCAAATGCATCCCACAAGCAGCAGAAGACATCTACTACCAGTGAGGGCCTAGTGTGTTTATATTGAGAGATGATTATATATTATTAGAGTGTAACACATTGGTATCAATCATAAAAATAAAATATTGAAAGTAGTATAATAATCTGAAAATAGAAAAATAATAGGAATAAATATATAATCCTAGAAGGCAATTTCACATACAAATATGATGATACATGAAATGTCTCAAAAAGAATAAAAAATGGGTATACATGGAATTTGTACAAGAAATATATCAAAATATTAATAATTCCAAATGTACTATCTCCAAATAGAATCATGAGCCTCATCTGGGTCCCATTCTATCATGCTCCCTAGAATGGAACAAATTCATGTATCAAACTATAGTCACTTTTACAAGTCCTAACCATAATCCAAATTGTCTGTTAGGGTACCTAATGGTGGATAGAAAATGGTGTGAGATACTTTTCTTAATAGTTGAAAACCCAATTTTCTATAACGTGTCGAGGATATGAATGATATGATAAGAAGAGTGCAATATATATCAGATGAAGGTAGTAAATAAAAGTAATGTTCCCATGGAATTTATAATACAAAACATGTGATCTTATATAGGAAAAAAATGCTCCTTAATTTTTTTTTCTATTTCCTCCCACAATGGAACAAAAAACTAAAAAATTGGGAACTACATGGAAAATTTGTATACACAATATCTCATATAATCCATGGAATCACTATACAACCTATAATAGCATATCATCCTCAGTCGATCCACATAATCTGAAAAGTCTTATCGACCACAACCATGTCGTACAACCAAAAATATCACATTTACCTTAGTCACATGATATGATCATATTTTCAGAATCCTTGGGATAGGATCCATGATGTAGTGGACCAGGGAAACCTCATCGAGCCCTTGGAGCAACTATATAGTAACTCATTTATTCTTGTGTTGGGGTCCAAGAAAAATTTCAGCTGACCATGTCCACTATGAGCCCAACCAAACTAGATCCATGTGGCACCAAGTCCCAATGCATCCCATAGAATCTTAATAAAAATGGGAATACATGTCCAATGAATTTTCAACATCTATCATGATCCATGGTGTATCACACCCATGGTGTCCAATGTCACCATTCATCAAATCACAGTCACGTTCCATTAGTACACCCACTCATAATAAATATAACATTAAATTCAATTCCAGGAGTTTAACCACACATATAATTTTTTATAAAATATATTCAATCAATTAAGGTTCTATATAAACCATTAAATCAAATGAATCAACATTAAAAGGAGATAAACCAACTCATAACCAACCAATTTAGTTCAATTTAATCATTCACAAGCTTCACTAAAATTGAAGGCACATACTCACCCCATGGGTGGTTTATTTTAGGAAATATCAAATGAAATATCAAAAGAACACCCCATGGGTTCCCATGGTAGGGGAGAAAAACTCCTAAAAAATACCGAGGGAACTAAATGGAATCCCTTAGTTGTTGAAAATAATTTTAATTAAATTAATCAATTAATTTATTGGGTACCATCACAATGTATGGAAAGTAACATATTGATAACTAAATTACTAAAGCATCGAACCAAATGTGAAATGTTTTATTCACCTACCATAGGTGAGTAATAGAGTTATCTTCTAATATATTCTCTTCATTATAAAAATATCAAGAGAAAAATGATGAACATAATGGAACCTAAAAAAACGGGCAATATTATCTTTCACCTAAATATCATCATTAATACCATGAAGAAAAATAAAAACACAAAAGCAATTGAGTATTCAAAGATATAGATATAATGAAATAGAAAATGCTTGATTCTAATATCATATGGAAAGATGGTGAAATATCCTATATTTTTATTTAAGAAGAGATTATAACACCCTCTGATATCAAACAAATGAAAAATTTATTAAGACATTATGTGATGTGTTTGAAGTTCAATTTTTTAATTTTCCCTCAAAATACTATAACACATTGTTTGGACTCAGGCTTATCAATTCCATACCCCAACATTGTGGCTACTACTCTAAGGAGGGGAACCTTTCATGGCTTTTATACATCATTTGGCTAACTGTAGGAAAACCATGTATAATTCCACTACCAAAACCCGAAGAGTCCCTCACATGGGAATTATCCTCCATCCCCATGGGTTTTCAAACATTACATGATCCTCTATACCAGTTTCCATCATCATGTTGTTAGTATTAACCATGTGAAATACCCCACACGGTTTTACTAATGATGCGACCTCCCTGGATTTTCCAAAAGTGTGGGAATTGGGCTCTAAACATGCCCAACCACACCCACCACACCGGTGTCCTCTAGGGGTATTCACCTTAGGCATTAAAAAAGAATTTAAACTGAAGTTAAAACATTTTATCTCATTAAATAACCTTGGATCATAAAATATTCTACAATTAAATAAATTCACTCCCAAATTGAGGTGATGGATGATGTCTATCATGGAATTATACTATTAAGTTAACTGAAACAGATATGATACCATAAAAAATCTCTCTATAATCACTATGGGACCAATATATCATAGATAAATCATACACAATCTCCTGGTCCATATGTAAAGACCCGTAAAAATATAGGAATTTTTTTTTAATTTTCATTGGAATTTTACAAGAACGCAGTTCTTGACAGCACCTGATTTCGAGGCCCGGTGTGCCCGAAATCATTTTCCGAAGTCTGGCTTGGGTACATTTAGTGAAAGAACCAGTGGGTTTTTCTAACTTTTGAACCGGTGCTCAGAATTGAATTATGAGGGCACCAATGGAATCACAACACCGGTATTTGCTTAGAAACGCCTTTTCCGGAGTTGCATTTGCTCGGGTGTGGTTTTTAATTTTTGGGGTTAAGTTAAGAAAATAAAATAAAGTGGTACGACAACATTATTTTTTCCTCTTAGAGCCACTTAAATACACTTAAGCTATGTTGAAGTGGATAGGGTGGAACCCAAAATATCCTACCCTCTTGGTAGGATATTTGTGAGGTGGGGCCCACACGAGCCCCACCATTTCTTTCCCCCTAAGTAATGCACCAGTGAAAACTCCTCTTTAATGAAAGTCAACTAGTGCGTTTTCTAAACTCTTAATGCTCCTATTTATTGGACAGTTAAGACGTTACCATTAATTCACCGAATTAATGGTTAGTTTCTTAACTTTTTTTTTCAAATTGTTGGCATGTAAGTGAAATAAGACCAGCGCATGTCTTTCTTGAGGATTGCTCGTTGAGAGGATTTGGAGAAGACTCTAAGGCTTGAGATCTTTATCCTCATTCGTGAAGAACGCGAAGAACACGAAGAATGTCGAACTCTCAGAGCTTGATGATGTGACGTCGTGTTCCGCGACGCTGACGATTGTCCTTCCTCGACGCTTCTTCCATGACGTTTCCTCCCCGTAAAAATCTCCGATCATCAACTGCTTGAGGTAGGGGATTAAGGTTCTCTAATACTTTGTGGATTCTATCCTCAAAATGGGGATAGAAATGCGATTAAATCTGTGTGTTTTCTTTAACCCTCAAAGTTCATCCACGTGACGTCGTGTATCGCGACGACGTGGCGCCCCCTTCCATGACGTGACGATCCTCTTCTTCCGCGACGGTCAATCCTGCGAAGAACTCACGTCTAACGACAACGACGAGGTAGGGGTTTATTCTTTTAAATTTTTGTGATTAATACATGTGGCATATTATTAAAAATTGTTGGGAGACTTTTAAAACCTCTAACACGGAGGGTGCAGACTAACGAACAAGTCCGAACCCACCGCCCCTTTCGTTATTGGTGTGCGAAACGGATGACGTCGAAAAAATCAACCGCACGGGCGATGTAAGGTCCTCGCAGTGAAGGACGGACCCCAAGAGGGCTTTCGGTGAAGACGGAAAGGAATTCTGACCACCGGAACTCGCCCGGTGTTCCGCGGAGCAACCCGCCGGCGCGCCACGCCGGCACGACGGCAGGAGGCGGCGGCACCCGGCATGCTGCTGGGAAGAACCGCCGCGGCTTCAGCCGCGGCGGTGGGCCTCCCATCTCGCGACCATGCAGGATCGGTGAAGGATGGGACGTGGCTTGCTGCCACGTCCGCTGGCAAGGGCGGCTCCACGTGGGGCCGCGGTTCCTTCAGACGGGGGCAGCGCGCCCCCCGCACCGCTCGGCCGTAACCAGTCGAGCCGATCCACCTGGCGGCCGGGCCGCGCCTGCGCCGGCCGGGGCGGGTCGCGCCCAGGCTGGGCCGGGCCACCCAGGCCGAGCCAGGCCGCGCCGGCCGGGTCGGACCCGGACTCGGGTGGGGTCGACTCGGGTCGGGCCGACCCAGGGGGGGTTGGGCCAGGTCGGTCCGGGCCTAGACCCCCCGTTTTCGGACCTTTTCGGTCTTTTGCTCATAACATGAGCTTCGGGCCTCCGATCGATGCACCGTCAATGGAAATCTGATCCTTGGATCGAGTCGGTCATTTCGGTTTGTTGCACTCAAGGTTTCGGAATACTTTTTGTTTGGCCGGGTTGGTTCGTACACGAAACCAACCAGGCCCTCGGAGCGGAAACGATTGTAACTTGAACTCCGAACGTCCGATTGACGTGTCGTCGACTTTGTTGGATTCCTCTATGTGAGACGGATCTTTTGGCTTACTCCGCCCGAGGTTTGGACGTAGGTGGAGTACGGTCGGGTTGGTTTTTACTTAAAAACCAACCGGGACCCTGGGACGAAAAAGCCAATAACTTCAGACTGGGCGTCTGATTGACGCGCCGTCTGCGACGTTGAGTTCCTATTGACAATATAGAAATTTTGGATACATAAACTCTGGACTATGTGTCAGTTGATGTATCAGCCACTCAGCTCATGGAGCAGACCCTCCCGAACGAGCTTGCTGTGAGCGCGAACCCAAGAGATGACAACGACTGCGACTGTGACGATGACGACTATAAAAAGATCCTCAGTGGATTCGACGAAGACGACTGCAGAACTCGGAAATCCTACGTGGGTTAGTGATACAGATCCTTTGTGGGTCCGATCTTGTGTGGGTCAGTGCTCAGCGGTCTTGTGTGGGCCAGCACCTACAGATCCTGTATGGGTCTGATCCTGTGTGGGTCTTTATGGGGGTTAGTTACCCATCGATCCATTGTGGGTCAGATCATATGTGGGTCATTGCGGGGGTTAGTTACCTATCGATCCTTTGTGGGTCAGATCTTTTGTGGGTCATTGCGGGGGTTAGTACCTATCGATCCTTTGTGGGTATGACAACTTAGATGAGTGAGTGGGAATACATGATCATCTCTATCGTCATACGAAGAAGTATACCTGTGTGAGCTGAATCCTGTCTTTGTTTCCTATGTGGATTGTGTTGTGCTTTCCTATATGGAATTAAGTTTTGTTTTCCTATGTGGACTGGGTTGTACTTGAGCTCGGATGTTGGATCGTACTGTAATTGATGACTTAGGTATATGTATTGGAATATACCTAAGCAGTGTCGGAAGTTACTTCGTGACTGTATATTTCCTTTGTGGATTATCCCCTATGGATCTTGGGAGTCCTTCGGGGGTCTCGAGGTCCCTTCTGAGTAGATTGTACTCACCCCTACACGGGCTATGCCTACACTACGTTGTGTTGGTTGCAGAAGATGGTCATTTCTGATCGTGGTTGGGGCATGCGAAGCACGACAGTACCTAGAGGTGTACAACTGGGAGGGACGTACTCGGAGCGGTCGGCTTGACCCGAGGAGCAGTGGAGGCTATCTGTACCCACCCTTCAGGTTGGATTTCCAGTGGACAACTTGACGTTGCGACTTTACTTTTCAGTTGTTGTTTTCCCTTTCTAGTTGTACTTTACTTTCAATTTGGGTTTGAATACTGGCCCACTTGCTCTTCTGAACTTACTGTTGTACTCAGTTTTTACTTAGGGTTTACTTCTGCCTGCTTTCTATTTAGTGTTTTTGGTATACTTTACAAAGGCAATGCCTTCCCTTTTTACTGGGATTTATGCCTCGGTGCTAGCCGCCAGCCCCTTTCCTATGGAAGGCGGGCTTTGGGTAGTCACGGAATGGGCCCTGAGGACGGGTCATGAAAAATTGGTATCAGAGGAGTTCGGTTCAACTGCAGAACTTGGGACTCTGATATTTTCTATGTGATGCTATAAAGTTAAGCGTATTGGGTGTGGTTATCAGTTCCGGGAGTCCAGTGTTGGTGCGGTGGCCAACGTATCCGTACACCAGGACCCTGACTTCTGATTTCCGACTTAAGGCATGAAAACATTTATTGCATGTGTGTTTCAAGTTTTCTTTGTGATTACTTTATGTCAGCTCACCAGGTATACTGTTCTGACCGTGGCACACCTGTTTACTTTTCAGGATGGCCCCACGATGGCAGCTAGCTAGGGTTCCGAGATTTGAGCATGATGACAGCCCACCGAGCGATGAGACCTCAGTACAGGGCCATTTGACAGCTGATTCACTGGTGGAACCTTTACCCACCGAGCCACCGATGCTTCCAGCCCCAGCCGCTGACGATGCATGTCTCCTTAGTGCACTGCATGAGTTCCAGCACCAGCGACCGCCCATGTTCCATGGGGAGTCAGTCCCCCAGGCAGCCGAGGATTGGCTGGAGTCAGTGGTACAAGTTTTCTAGTTCGTGAGGACACCAGCAGACATCATGGGGATCCTCGTAGCGAGCCTACTCCACGCGGTTGCGGGCCGATGGTGGAGTTTGATGCTCCAGGTGCACGATGAGGCATCTCTTCTCTGGACAGACTTTGAGAGCCTCTTCTGCTCAGAATTTTTCCCAGCCAGCCTTCGTGCGGTGCATATCCAGGAGATTCTTTAGCTGTGCCAGGGTAGCTTGACAGTCACCCAGTACTCGGTGAGATTTACAGATCTCTCGCGCTACTCGACAGACATGGTATGAGACCCATTCTTCCAAGCCCGGACCATTGAGCAGGGATTGAGACACGAGATCAGGGCACCACTGATCTCCCTCAGCATTCCGACTCAGGAAGGAGTACTGGAGCGAGACCTTTTGATAGAGATCTTTCATTCTGAGCCTTCTTCAGCAGAGAGATGTACCGCGGGGCGGCACGTAGCAGAGTTAACTGCAGAAGGCAGTCGACGGATGACTGATGGGTACATGCAGACCAGACCCTCACGCAGACGACCTCAGTACACCTGCTCAGCAGTGCGGGGCACACAACGTGGAGCCAGTCTTTTGAGAGGCAAGTAGTGCTACACATGCGGCGGGCAAGGTCACATGGCTCAAGACTGCCCGACCCACTGTGCCGAGGAGCAGCAGACGGTTGAGGGGCCACCCATGTAGAGGTAGAGGGTCGACCGTGGCTGTCTGTAGGGAGAAGGCGGATGAGGTAGAGGAGCTGGCCGAGCAGTAGGTGGTGGGCGACGCTTTGAGGCTCTACCACCACCACCACCAGGAGGTCCACCCTGGCCACAGGGAGCTGGCGGGCAGAGACATGCACAACTCCAGGCAGCGGAGGCCTACGACCACGGCGAGCCCGAGATGATTTGAGGTACTATCTGTGTCTATTCCACCCTTGCTGCAGTTCTTATAGACACAGGAGCGAGTCACTCTTTCATAGCTGATGCCCTTGTTCGGAGCTCGAAGATTCCAACAGAGCTGTTGGCTCGATCCTTACGGCTAGAGACTCCTACGTGAGCAGACTCGACGATTACGCACTGGTGCCGATAGTGTGAGATTACTCTAGGAGGCGAGAGATTTGGCTGGGATATTCTTGTAGTGGCATCGAGGCCTTACGACGTCATCTTGGGCATGGATTGGTTATCTATAGTCCATGCACAGATTGACTATATTAGGCGCAAGGTGCGATGTGTAAGCACTGACAGGAGCAGGTTCACCTTCACCGGAGAGAAGGGAGCCTTCGCAGCACAAGATGGACTTCCACAGATAAGATAACACCCCATCACTCATCAGTTGTCTAGCCTCATCCTAGAAGCATTTGACGTGCAGAGTCCTAGTTTTCCTGCAGTGGTGGATCAGTATGCAGACGTTTTCCCCGACGACGTTCCAGGACTACCTCCTCACAGAGAGGTAGACTTTTATATTGATATGTACCCCAAGACAGGCCTGATATCCACTCCAGCATATTGGATGGCCCCTGCTGAGCTTCGAGAGATACGGGTACAGTTGGAGGACTTGTAGGGAAAGGGTTTCATCTGACCCAATGTTTCACCCTGGCCTTCCCCGATATTGTTCACCAAAAAGGCGGACGGGAGCTTGCGACTTTGTGTCGACTATCGTCACCTGAACTAGGTGACAGGGAGGAACAAGTATCCGTTACCATGGAATGATGACCTCTTCGATCAGCTCAAGGGAGTATGGTGGTTCTCAAAGATAGACCTCAGTTCATGTTATCATCAGCTCAGATTTCAGGACGAGGACGTGCAGAATACGGCCTTCAGATGTCGGTATGGCCACTATGAGTTCTTGGTTATGCCATTCGGCGTAACCAATGCTCCAGTAGTGTTCATGGGCCTCATGAACAAGATCTTTCTGCCATACCTCGATTTATTTGTCATGGTTTTCATCGACGACATTTTTATATACTCGACGACTGAGGAGGAGCACACCTACCAATTGCGTGTTGTACTAGACACACTCCGAGAGCACCATCTTTATGGAAACCTCTAGAAGTGCCATTTCTGGATACGTGAGGTCCACTTCTCGGGGCACGTCATCTCTGAGGCGGGAGTTGCGGTGGATCCTGTGAAGATCAAGGCAGTCCTAGCTTGGGAGCCACCCAAGAGTGTGATGGAGGTACGAAGTCTCTTGGGACTAGATGGATACTATCAGAGATTTGTGCTAGATTTCTCCAGAGTTGCAGCACCACTCTCAACTCTTATGAAGAAGGGGAAACCCTTTTTGTGGTCAGACAGATGTCAGTAGAGCTTCCAAGAGATGAGACAGAGATTGACCAGCACACCTATCTTGAGGTTTCCTGAGGAGGGAGTAGTGTATGTAGTCTACTTTGATGCATCAGGGACCAGAATTGGATGTGTAAAGATGTAAGAATGGGGAGTGATCGCCTATGGATCGTTTCAGTTGAGGCTGCATGAGCAGAACTATGCTACCCAAGACCTGGAGTTAGTAGTAGTGGTCCTCTCTCTGAAGACATGGCGACACTATCTGATGGACGAGAGCTTTACAATCTTTTCTGACCATCAGAGTCTGAGGTACATCTTTTCTCAGAAGGACATGAACCTGAGACAGCGGCGATGAATCGCTTTCCTCGAGGACTATGACTTCGAGATAGTCTATACTCCTGGGAAGGGGAACGTGGTAGCCGATTCTCTCAGCAGGAGGACGAGCATTCAGCTAAATGAGGAGGCGACATAGCAGTTATCCTCATTGCAGATATCCATTGGGGATATGGATGGAGCAGCCTTCCTTTAGTCTCTCACAGTCACCCCTCCACTACTGCAGCGGGTCAGAGAGGCACAACGTGGGGACTCGGACTGTGAGACGCGGCGTTCACAGATATCCCCAGGTCAGGCACCTAATGGTTTCTCCATTGGAGAAGATCACGACGTCCATTTTTGAGGATGTACCTTAGTACCAGTTAGTTTACGAGAGGAGGTGCTGAGAGAGTTTCACACTTCTCCTTTGGCGCTACATCCTAGAGTGGTGAAGATGTACCAGGATCTCAGACGACAGCACTGGTGACCGGGCATGAAGAAGGATGTGGCGGAGTTCATTTCTCGATGCCTCACCTGCCAGCAGGTGAAGGCAGAGCATCAGGTACCAATAGGCTTGGAACATCCCTTAGAGGTCCCGGAGTGGAAGTGGGACGGGATATATATGGACTTCATGACTGGGCTTCCATGCACTTCCATAGGTCATGACTCCATTTGGGTGATTGTCGACTGACTCACCAAGTCGACTCACCTCTTACCCATCAGAGAGCAGGGCTCGGTGGAGAGCTTGGGATGTCTCTACGTTCAAGAGACTATATGGCTTCACAGTGTACCATCATCTATAGTCTCTAACAGAGATACTTTCTTTACTTCCCGGATTTAGAAGGGGTTGCAGGAGGCATTCGGGACGTAGCTATGTATGAGCACCGCCTTTCACCCTCAGACTAATGGTCAGACGGAGAGCACCATTCAGACTCTCGAGGACATACTCCGCGCATGTGTCCTTGAATTTGGACGTAGTTGGGAGGACCACCTACCCTTGGTGGAGTTCGCATACAACAATAGTTACCACTCCACCATTGGGATGGCACCATACGAGGCGTTGTACAACCGACCTTTCAGATCTCCTTTATGCTGGATAGACCCTGGGGAGTCAGCACTTGTGGGACCAGAGATGGTCCGGGCCATGACAGAGAAGGTCCAGGTCATCCAGGAGCAGATGAGGATAGCTCATAGCCGGCAGATGTCTTATGATAACAGGAGGCGGAGGCCACTAGAGTTCGAGGATGGCGACCACGTCTTGTTGCGTGTCTCACCTCGGCGTGTTTTACGGAGATTTGGCCGAGGCGGCAAGTTGTCTCCATGATTCATCGGACCATTCCAGGTCCTCAGCAGGATTGGAGAGGTGGCTTATCACCTGGATCTACCACCTCAGTTGCACCAGGTGCACGACGTCTTCCACATATATCAGCTGAGGAGATACGTGCACGACCCGACGCATATCATTGACCATGGGGAGCTGGACGTTGACAATGGAGAGAGTTTTGCGGAGGTCCCTATGGAGATCGAGGATCGATATGAGCGGGTCCTACGTGGACAATCGACTACTCTTGTGCGCATCAGATGGAAGCACGAAAACCTCTAGGAGAGCACTTGGGAGTGGGATGCTCAGATGCATGCTCAGTACCCGCATTTGTTTCCCTAGTTTATGATGTATCTTTACGGGGATGTAAAGCCCTGAGGTGGGAGTGATATAAAGACCCATAAAATCCAAGGGAATTTTTTTCTTAATTTTCTTTGGAATTTTACAATAATGCAGTTTCTGAAGGAACCAGATTCCGAGGCCCGGTGTGCCCGAAATCATTTTCCGAAGTTTGGCTTGGGTACGTTCAGTGAACGAATGAGCGTGTTTTTATAACTCTTGAACCGGTGCTCGAAATCGAATTCCAAGGGCACCGATGGAATCGCAGTGCCTGTATTTGCTTAGAAACACCTTTTCTCGAGTTACATTTTCTCGGGTGTGGTTTTTATTTTTTGGGGTTAAGTTATGAAAATAAAATAAAGTGGTGCGACAACTTTATTTTATTTCTCGTAAAGCCACTTAAAGCCACTTAAGCTAAGTTGATGTGGATAGGGTGCAACCCAAAATATCCTACCCTTTTGGTAGGATATTTATGAGGTGGGGCCCGCACGATCCCCACTGTTTCTTTCCCCCTATGTAACGCACCCGTGAAAACTCCTCTTTAATGAAAGTCAACAGGTGCGTTTTCTAAACTCTTAACACTCCTATTAATTGGACAGTTAAGACGTTACCATTAATTCACTGAATTAATGGTTCGTCTCTTAACTTGTTTTTCAAATTTCTGGCATGTAAATGAAATAAGACCAACACATGTCTTTCTTGAGGATTTCTCATTGAGAGGATTTGGAGAAGACTCTTAAGCTTGAGATCGTCATCCTCCTTCACGAAGAACGCGAAGAACGCAAAGAACACCGAACCCTCGGAGATCAATGACGTGACGCTGTGTTCCGTGATGCCGACGATTCTCCTTCTGCGACGCTTCTTCCGCAACGTTTCTTCCCTGCAACAATCTCCGATCATCAACTTCTTGAGGTAGGGGATTACGGTTCCCTAATTCTTTGTGGATTTTATCCTCAACATGGGTTTAAACGTTCAATTAAATCTGTGTGTTTTCTTTAGCCCTCAGAGATTGTCGACACGACACCGTGTACCACGACGCCCCTTCCGCGACGTGACGATCCTCTTCTTCCGTGACGGTCAATCTCATTAAGAACTCACATCCGATGACAACGACAAGGTAGGGGTTGATTCTTTTAAATCTTTGTGATTTATACCCGCGACGTATTATTAAAAATTGTTGGGAGCCTTTTAAAACCACTAACACGGTGGGCGCGGAGTAACGAACAAGTCTGAACCCACCGCCCCTTTCGTTCTTGGTGTGCGAAACATCGGACGTCGACAAAATCAACCACACGGGCGATGTAAGGTCCTCGTAGTGAAGGATGGACCCTCGGAGGGCTTTTGGTGAAGACGAAAAGGAATTCT
Organism: Viscum album; assembly: GCA_963277665.1. NCBI lineage: Eukaryota > Viridiplantae > Streptophyta > Magnoliopsida > Santalales > Viscaceae > Viscum > Viscum album. The sequence goes on from OY728119.1 coordinate 1,368,590,019, forward strand.
GACCACTGGAACTCGTCCGGTTGTCCGTGGAGCAACCCGCCGGGTCACCGCTGGGATGAACCGCCGCGGCGGTGGGCCGACCATCTCGCGGTCATGTGGGACCGGTGAAGGACAAGACGCAGCTGGCTGCCACATCCACTAGCAAGGGTGGCCCCACACGGAGCCACCGTTCCTTCACGCGGGGGCAGCCCCCCCCCCCCCCCACTCGGCCGTAACCGGCCAAGCCGAACTGCCTGGCGGCCGGGCTGCGCTCGCGCCGGCCGGGCCGGGCCGGGTTGCGCCCAGGCCGGGCCGGGCCACCCAGGCCGGGCCGGGCCACCCAGGCCGGTCCGGGCCACACCGACCAGTTCGGACCCGGACATGGGTCGGATCAACTCGGTTTGGGCAGACCCTGGGGGGTTGGGTCAGGTCGGTCCAGGCCCAGACCCTCCTTTTTCGGACCATTTCGGTCTTTTTCTCACAACATGAGCTGCATGACTTCTATCGACGAACCTTCAGCGGCGATGTGATACTTGGATCGAGATGGTCGTTTCGGTTTATCACACTCAATGTTTCGGAATACTTTGGGTTCAGCTGGGTTGGTTTGTACATGAAACAAACCGGGCCCTCGGAGCGGAAACGCTTGTAACTTGAACTCTGGACGTCTGATTGACATGCCGTCAACTTTGTTGGATTCCTCTAAGTGAGAAGGATCTTTTGGATTAATCCGCCCAAGGTTTGGATGCAGGTGGAGTACGGTCTAGTTGGTTTTTCCTTAAAAACCAACCGGGCCCCTTGGACGAATAAGCCAATAACTTTCAGACCGGGCGTCCAATTGACGCATCGTCAACAACGTTGAGTTCCTATTGATGATACAAAACTTTTGGATACATCAAATATGGACAATGTGTCAGTTGATGTATCAGCCTCTCGGCTCGTGGATCAGACCCTCCCAAACGAGCTTGATGTGTGCGGGAACACTAGAGATGGCTGCGACTACGACTGTGACGACAACGACTGTACAGAGATCCTCAGTGGATTCGACGGCGACGACTACAACACTCAGAGATCCTGCGTGGGTCAGTGAGACAAATCCTTTGTGGGTCCGATCCTATGTGGGTTAGCGCTCAGTGGTCCTGTGTGGGCCAGTGCTTACAGATCCTGTGTGGGTCTAATCCTGTGTGGGTCTTTGTGGGGGTTAGTTACCAATCGTTCCTTTGTGGGTCAGATCCTTTGTGGGTCATTGCGGGGGTTAGTTACCTATCGATCCTTTTTTGGTCAGATCCTTTGTGGGTAATTGCGGGGGTTAGTACCTATCGATCCTTTGTGGGTCCGACGACTTAGATGAGTCAGTGGAAATACATGATCAACTCTATCGTCATACAAATATGTATACCTGTGTGAGCTGAATTCTATCTTGCATTCCTATATGGATTGTGTTGTGCTATCCTGTGTGGATTTACATGTTGTTTGCCTATGTGGACTGGGTTGTACTTGAGCTCGGATGTTAGAGCATATTAGAATTGATGACTTTGGTATATGTACGGGCATATACCTAAGTAGTGTCAGATGTTACTTCGTGATTGTATCTTTCCATTGTGGATTATCCTTTGTGGATTCTGGGAGACCTTCGGGGGTCTCGGGGTCCCTTCTGAGTTTCTTATACTCACCCCTGCATGGGATATGCCCGCACTACGTTGTGTTGGTTGAAAACGATGGATGTCGCTGATCGTGGTTGAGGCTTGCGGAGCAGGACGATACCTAGAGGTGGACCACTAGGCAGGATGTACTCGGAAGCGGTCAGCTGGACCCGAGGAGTAGGGAGGCTATCTGTACCCACCCTTCAGGTGGGATTTCCAGTGGACAGCTCGACGTTGCGACTTTACTTTTCAGTTGCAATTTTCCCTTTCTAGTTGTACTTTACTTTTATTATGCGTTTGTATACTGGCCCACTTTCATTTCTGAACTTACTATTGTACTCATTTTTTACTTAGTGTTTACTTCTGTCTGCTTGCTCTGTAGTGTTTGTGGTTTACTTTACAAAGGCAATGCCTTCCCTTTTTACCGGGATTTACGCCTTGGTGCTAGTCACCAGCCCCTAGAAAATGGAAGGCGGGCTTGGGGTAGTCACGACACGGGCCCCAAGGACGGGTCGTGACACCATATGTGTCCCCACCTTGGTGAAAATTTTAATAAGACATAATCCTTTACAATAAATTCTATAGGTTATCTTAGATCATTGACATAAGTTCTCTGTCAAGATTGTGTTGTATCCATCTAGTTCTTGATCATCTATTCCTTCTTAGAGGCCTCCTGCATAAGACTTTGTCCCAGTAATGTTTCCACAGCTACCTCAAAACAAAAAATGGGTGATCTGTATGGAATATTGCACATATAATCATAAGGAAAGTCAATATATTCACCAGATCACTATTATTGTTGGAGAATATAGCCATGGGTATATACCGCTCTTATCAGACCCTAAAATCTATGTTGAATGTTCCCATAATGTTTTCAAGAACATGAATCATATAGTCAAACATTCCATCTGTATGATATTTGTTTGAAATGATCAGAAGCACCAGCGTACCCATCACCCTCTATGAACTCTTCCATAAATGCGGTGTAAACAAAAAATCCATATCTATAATGATAGTACATGAGTCATAGGTAAGACATACTATCAAAAAGATATATAATCCCCATATATCATCAACACTGATGGTCACCTTGATCATGATGAAATGTGAAACCCTCATGATCTTTTCAACACAAATCCACACAACATTACTACCTCATGGAGATAACAAAAAACATATCATGAAATCTATCACAATATCATTAAATTTCAAATTGATAATAGTTATCTACTATACAAGTCTTGATTGTTTTTCTAGTAACTCTTTCACCTAATAACAAGTAGAACACCGTGTAACAAAACTAGATTCCACACATTTCATATACGACCACTAGTACAGATGGCATAAGTAATTATATACATTTGTAACACCAAGATATCATACACACGATGGGGTGCGAATCTATTACATCATCAATTCATGTATGTCCATTGGAACCAAAACAAATGACCACAGATAAACAGTATCTCATCTTCACCTATAATCTAACCAATTTTTTTGTATTCACATTTCACACTCTACCGTATGACTAGGATATCTGTAAAAGGGAGATTCATAATCCTCACTCTTTCTAGTATGGTACGTTTATTGATATGTATGAATGATATGTACTCCCCATAAAATTATGAACCTCAAAGTTCATATTAGAGAAAAATTCCACATGATTCAACTTAACACTGGCCAAAATGAACCTCATGTACCTGAGTCCTTATTCCAATTAAATCGGCCACAAAATTTCCCTCCCCAAGAATATAGGAATACTTGAAATCAAAATAATATATGTAGACCCACCTTCACATCCTCGTATTCAAATCACATACTGTAAATATATACATGAGGAATTTCTGTTCTGTGTACTACAAAAAAATATTTCCCATTAAATTGTTTTTCTAAAACATCTATGGATGAAAATATATAGCCAAATATTGATCATGTTTTGGTTATTTCATATCATGTCGAATTATCTATTGACACTCGTACACCATGACTTAATCTCATTGCATCATCCCTACTCCTATAATGATAAATATTTTGTCACAATACAAAATGCATCTTCTACCATGATTTGATAGAATAAGTATGGGTGTTGAATTCAATGTCCATTTCATCGCTTAAAAGTCTATCTTGTAGGTATCTAACTATGAAAACATAACACCCTTCTTAGTCAAGATCATATATGGTTATTATGAGCATGGAATGTCTTGTATGAAAATCCTATAACATCTAGATAACCCCACAAAACTCTATAGGTCATGTTTTTTCATGTGATGTTCAGTGGAAACAATATATATCAACTTATCTATGTTTACTGATACAACTAATTATAAGAAAATATGAACAAGGAAGAAAATATTATTAACCCACAGTGGAACATTGGGATCATATCTTATATCTAATGCTCTCTTAGTGTATCCAAAATGATCTCAATATGTTCAAAATATTTGTCTCTATGGTGAGAATACACTATGATGTCATCCCCAAAAACCACCATAATGTAATACTTGTAAGGATGGTAAATTTGGTTACTTAGTACCATGAAAATTGATGGCTCATTCGTGTGACCGAACAAAATAATCAAATACTAATATAGACCATGCATTCTCTAAACTTTTATATGAAGATTGTTTTCTAATTGAACACACATATAGTGATATGTATGCATCAAATCAATTTTATCAAATACCTGAGCTCCCCAAAGCTGGTTAGAAGTGATATATATCCACAAAAAAGGAAACATATTCTTAACCATTAGAATTTTTTTTTTGATAATCCACAAAAATGATAAGGGTACTATCAAACTTTTTTTCAATAGGGACTAAAAATTGAGAAAAGGATGTATTGGGTCAAATTATACTATTATTTTCCATGTCCTCTTTGTACCTCCTGAACTCATGAAACTTTATAATAGCCATAATGTAAATAGGAATGGAAATAAGTGTATATTTTTTAAATAACTCCATGGAAAACCCCACCTCTGTCTCTGGAGATAAACCAATATATTCATTTTGGAATATATCTATAACATAATCAACCACTGGATGAAAATATTCCTGATTCACCCTTAAACATATTGATATAATCTAGTGATCTGGGATGTCAAACCTAATCATCTCTGGGACAAAAATATTATTGAAAAATTGGCACCCACCGACCATATAGGGGAACTCCCTAAACAGGCATACACAATCAATTCTGATACCTAACATATTATCAAGTGCTATGATGCCCTCTGAAAAAATACAACGAGTCTACGAATTCTCACTTCATGTAAATATTGGAAACTATGTAATGAACCTATTTCAAAAGATCAACTATAATAGTATATTATACTAATATTATTCCTATAACCATTGGTTTTCTATCACCATACTTCACTAGTTTAGGTATTAGAACATATATCATGTCAGAACTGTGACTCAATGAAACAACCTCACAACATAGAGTAGGCCCTCAATGTTGTATCAGTTTAACTGGTTCATGGATTTCTACACCACTACCAACACCACATCTTCCTAACTAACCTATAAAAATCCAATTCCATATCAGAAATGGAGCCTCGAATACCTATTGTGAACCTCGTGCTGTAGATATGACCCTAACACTCACAATATGAGGGATGTTCCTATAAAAATGTTGCACAAAACCAATCATAATATATGATCTCCACTCAACATGGTCATAGCCCCACAAATTTTTCACCTTTCCCCATCATCCACACTATTTATAGAAAACTGTACATCTAGCACCAATGTCTTTAATGGTTCTCATCTTATTAGAAGATGCATGATGGTGATTCCTACATCCATATGTCTAACCACTAAGTTGAGAGACTACACTACTATACTCTGTGCCCATAGTTTCCCTCTATATCCACTATATAATATGTTATAGTTTAACTAATATAGAAATATATTTAAATACAAACCCCTTAACCCATGTTCAAATTACTTGTTAGTGTCATTCTTTAAAGCAACGTTCCCTTGATAACTCATCATCAAGGTATGTCAGTGAAAAACAATGAATCTATATAATGCATACATTGTATTCCATAAAATTTATAGTCCCTTATCCATGTGTATGAAAAAATTATACATATCTACCCTCAGTGTATGGGGTAAAAGAATTCATAGAACCTCATTTGTAAATAAACCCAATCCATATTGCACAACCTTTCATGATGGTTCATAACATCCCACTGGTGCCTTTCATATCCTCAATGTATATAAGTCTAGAAACTTACTCTCCTATAAAGAGATGTATCAAAATTATTTAAAATCAATAACACAGTATAAATACATATATCAAGAGAATATAAACTTCCATCCGATGAAAATGTTAGTGGAAGTGACAGCTGGAACACACATGTCAACTCAGCCATAGATATGGAATGCAACAATGTTCCTTAAAAAGACTCCATGAAGAAGGAAAACCCCTCATAGAACAAGGCCTCATCACATATACCCATAAAAAAGAAGGTTAGTCACCTAGATCTAAAGGATTATACATTTTTATCCCATGTACCTCTACCTTTAGAGTATGGTCATCACCACCCTCCTGGTACAAAACTGTATGTCACAGAGCTGTCTTTCCTATAATATTCCTAACATAGTCCTCTGAAATTAATTATATCAATGTTCATAGATAAATACATAAAACAAGTCAAAACGTTCATATAACAATGTCATATGACACAAAATACTACTAAATCCATGACGGTAAAAAGAAAATTCCCTAAAAGTCAATAGAGACATTGCATGTTTCCTGCTCAATATGCGGGTCGAGCTCAAGTATTCTTTTTATTATTTTAATTTTCCAAATCATTTACTTTTTAATGGTTGGAATAAATGGTGGTTATTTCCCAATCCACAATGTCCCGTACTCCTCATGAACCAAAATATAGAATCCACCAAATTGAGCCAATAACACATTCTAGTTCATGAAACTCATGATCGATGACTTGACATTCAAAAATTGTATAGTTTGGGTGCCTTCTATATCATAATATTGGAAAAATACATAAGTTTCAGTTGGCACTCTATGTACCTACTATTTTTTCCATTTCGCGTAAAAAATATATATCACATCAGTAGGTTTATCTCTCAAAAAACATATAACAACATCATAAAAAATGAAATTCTCCCTTAATTTAGTGGCATAATGAATGGAATGACAATCAGGTAATTTTCATAAAAAGACTCATGATTTGTAAGATCCTCATATCTTCATGGTGAAATAATATAAAACCATCCATTATATCAATAATCACATCACTAACAAAGTGAAACACCTAATTATAAAATCAAATCATATTTATTTTTCAAAACCCAGAAAATAAAAGTTTCAATGCGATGCAATTTTAATAGTTCATGTACGTGTGATAGAAATTCCATTGAACATGTCACTACCAAATAGCATTTCCTGTATATCCTTGTCTTATTTCTCCAAATAATAAACTACAAAATGAACTCATCTGATTCCACATTGTAATGTCCTGGACTTGGATACTAGTGAAACGATCTTTGATCCCGATGGTTCACCGGGCCTCAAGAAAATCAACCCAAACAACCAAGGAATCCCAATAGTAGATATAGCCTTGGGTGTGTCTGTGGGAATACTATTTCCACTTATTAGAGTGTAACACAATAGTGGAAATCGTTCAGATCAAATAACTGACGTATAAAAACAATCATGATGTATATTAATGAAAAAAATAGACAAATAATGACAAAAGGTATTTTCATATTCAATGATGATGTTATATGTCATGTCTCTTCAAGTCATCCAATACATGTATACTAGTAAAGTGTAAAATACATATAGAAAAAGACATAAAAGTCTAAAATTACTATTTATAGGTAGTATTAGATGAATTAGCTCACTCCTGTGATCACCTTCTCATATGTATGGGAAAAAAATCAAGCATCAAATTGTGTGAACTTGCCCCGACCCATACGTACATCGAAATATTTTTCTGGGTGAATAAAAGTTGCCCGATTATGGTATGGGAAACTAACCAAATTGGTAATAAACCAAATATCTATAACATGTGGTGGTTGGTAAACATAATCAAATAATATTGAAATATATATGAAAATAAGGATTTAATTAGAATTAAACAGCCCATGATTAATATAATAAAAAACTAGTGATCCAATATATCCCATCAAGGCTCCTTGAAAAACAAGTATAAATCTCCTATCCCAAGGAAATCTAAAGTAAATAAAATTTAATCTTCATGGCCTTTCGATATAAATAATATCTCATTAAAACAAGGTCCTCTCCATTAAAAATATAATACTATATCAACGACAACCATGTTATATAAGTCGAAAATTCATATCATCCTCGGTCATTCTGTACAACCATGAATATCACATTTACCATGGTCATGCAATATAATCATAGTCTTAGACCGCTTAGGGCAAGATCCATGGTGAATGGACAAAGACAACCCCATCGATTCATGTAAAAATATCGATGGAATATCTATTAGGATATTGTTGCGGTCCAAGATGAATATATATCGACCATGTCCACATTGATACCAACTAAACTAGATTTAATGGGCAACAAGTCCGAAAGCATCCCAAGGAATCAGAATCCATGGATAATACAGGTCTGAGGAATTCTCTACTGCTATGACCCATGGTGTAGCACAACCATGGAATCCTATGTAACCATTCATAAATGTTTATTCATGTGTTATTAGTATACCCATTCATATCACACCTCCCATTCAATTACATTCCATGAGTTTATCCCCTCATATTATGATTACTATAAAATATATTCATGAAATAAATGTTCCATATAATCAATTAAATAACAATAATCAATATGAAAAGGAGTAAAAATATATCATACTTAACCGATTTAGTTCAATTATTCATTTACATGATTCCCATAAGCAGGAAAGCACCAACTCAGCCCATGGGTGGTTTATCAAATGTAATACCCAAAGAAATATCAAAGGAATCCCCATTGGGGATTTTGGGTCGGAAAACAACATCCCTAAAGTATAAAGGTAATGATAGATAATTCATAACAAGATCCTTTTTATATAAATTCCATTAATCAATGTATTTTCTAGGCGATGCAAAAATAATGGTTGGAGGAAAAATATAAACTAGATTAATAAGACACCAAACCAAACTAAACAGTATATACCACCTAATATTTGATGTGAGAAGAGTGTTAATCTAGTATCCACACATGAATTGACTGAGATAGAGATAAAAATGATAAAAAAAATGAGAACCCTAAAAATACTCCATATTAGTAGTAACCATGTTATTGGCTATATACAGTTTCTACTGACCAAGTTAACTAACCTATATTATCTAAAAGAGAATATTTTGGAAAAGATAAACCCACATACACAAACGATACACTCATGAAATCAATGTATATTTTCATTAATATATAAAAAAGAATTTAAATTTAATGTAAAACATATTTGTACATCATGCTAAAACATGAGTTCTTACAAACTTAATTTTATTAAATCTCACTTAAGTGATATGATATTTGTAAGGGACACATTAGCTAAAACATCATTTTAAATGTTTTAATGATTTATTATTATACATATTTTAATTTCATATACATATTTTAATAAGGGTTTTTATGAATTTATTTATATGTACTTGAATGTTTTTAAAATGGGTATTTTCAAATTCCTCTCAAATGTTCTAAAAATGTGTTTTATAAATGTAATTATATATTGATGATTGTTTTTGAAAATGTATTTTGAAAATTATACTCAAATGTTATCAAAAAGGGATATTTTTAAGTCCTTATGTAAGGGTGTTTCTCTTAAGAAAATCTTTTAATGTTACATGTTCAAATATTTTTAAAAATTATGAATGGAATTTCTTTTTCATATAGAACATGAATGAAATACCACCCTTCAATGAAAAATTAATATTTCGATGCTTCCATTACATGTTTAGAGTTCTATTTTAAAATAATGTGTTTTCATTTATGAGAGTGCATATTTTTTAAAATTAAATGTAATTCCAATATGGAAACAATATTCTTTCTTTTATGAATGATTTATTTATTAGGATTTCGCTATATTTTTTAGGTAATTTTTATGAGTATGGGAGGTTCTATAATAAATTGAAGGTGGGTTACCTCAATAGAGATCTATAACACATCGGCTAAAGAGAAAATGTCAACAATTTGGGTTTCTCCTAAGAGATTAAGGGAATATACATTAGTGGTTATTCTAAATGTGTCCATAAAGTCTACTCATAATGTATAATAGAGAGATATAGTAAATATAATGGTTACATGGAATTGTTTACATAATTTACCTTTATGAATTATGTTTTCTATTGTGTTTTAAAGGAATATTCTGATTTCATGAGGCAGGGTAAATAGATTGTGTTGATGGGTGAAAATTATAACATTGTAAAAATTAATTCATGGATATATAAGTATTTTCATAGTAACAATTTATTTCTATCTTTTTATGTACCTTACAAAGATTTTTTTGGTCTTCCCAATTTTAATTTTTTCCCATGTGGTTTCAGATTAAGTAGGGATATTGATGCGATAAAAAACTATGGTAATTTTTATTGTGTATCATTGTTTAATATTAAACACCTTAGTTTGGTGGGAAAAATGAATACATAGTGTATGTTTCAACATTTAATTTATGGTTTAAATATTTAATATTTTTTTATAATAAACTAAAATTTTTAACTGAAAATATTGATGGATGTTTTAATATCCAAAATTTGAGTTAAAAACTGAAACGCCCTGACCCCGGTTACCCAGAGTCGGTTCTTATTACATTACATTGTCATGATCACAAAAGATCAAGTCTCAAAAGACCTATTAGTTTTGTAGCTTTGGAATCACTAGATACATTTATAAAATATAAATTACCTCATAAAATGGAAAACAACATCAACATTTTCTCCATAGAAAACACTGAGATCCCATAGACTATCCTTTGAGGTCAGTCATAATATACTTCTTTGCATCCTAGGAAAAATAAAACATAGAAAGTGGTCAGCTCAGATGCTCAGTAAAGATAAAATTATTGCAGAAACTTTCATAAATAAGCATAAACATTTAAGGCAATGTATAACTAAAAAATCCTTTTAAACATAAAATTCATCATAATATGGAAGAAATAAAATGAAATAATGTCATTTACATATCCACATGCTTATTATACTAGTATAATAATCACGTGCAATATCAATAACCACTTTCATAATGATGGAATACATAATGCCAAACTATCATAACCACATAGTTAAGGCCTCATTCTATGAATACAAATATGATTTTGTCAAGGAATTGTGCCAAGACACTAGTTTGTCTCATGAGACCTACCGATGCATCTAGGAGCTATAGCGGGCTACAATAGTCACATATTATGTCCAATGCATTCCTCATAAGAACAGGTTTAAACATAACATGAACATTAGTATTAAAACTAGCATACGAAATGTAAAAACATTCTCCATAAACCATGAATGGTATTAAAAATAACAAATCTAGAGTCAAAATTATCACAAAACCTTCAATAAAATATGTAATTTTTGTATCATAATAAATAAACTAAAAAATAAGCTTAAAATCCATCGAAGGATGTTGACATAGATGGAATCAAAACTATTTGGGAAAAATATCTCTTTTTTGAAATCATTTATAAGTCACGTAATTATAAAATAGAACATTTAATATTAAAATAATCTTATAATCTTGTATGGGAATCTTCAACAATTTTATAACGGCGGAAAATAGCCGCACTCGTTGTATAATTTAAAAAGACATTCTTACCTTAATTCTGTCAAAAATGTTAAAAAAGACATTATATGGAAAATGACGAAAAGATTACTTTATAGACAACTTATAAAAATTCATCAATGGTTTAAATGAATTTATCCCATATTTAGAATAATTTAAAATATATTTTTATGAAACATGGATGTGGTTGATAAAGATGTCACAATAGTTAATTACGTATAAACAACCTCGGATAATGAAGAGATTGTGAAATAAACCATTACTTTGTACATTATATTTGGTCGAGGGTAGGTTAGACTCTTGTATAATGGTGAAATAAATTTTATTTAATTATTTAAGAATTATATGCATTAATATTATATCATATATGATCTTTTAACATTGATTTGTTAATAATAACATAGTATTATCATCATTTCGGGTGTTAATGAATTCATTTTCCTTTATATTCATTATTATGTGAGCCATATTTGTTAAGTATGGGATTTAAATTATTCATATTTATAATGATATAATGTCTCTAAACAATATTTTTAATCAGGAAATGAAATTTAATCTTGAATGGATATGATGGGGAATGAATCTCATCGCGTTCGTGGAAAAGGTATTCTGTATGTACGCACGAGTGACAATTTCATTCTTTTCATATTAAAATAATATATAATTTGATGGTATCTAATATATACAGAATCATTATCATGTTATATTTATTATTTAAATGAATTACATGTCATTATTAAACCCATCATAATAATAATATGTTGAATAACAAATTACACCACGACGTGGAGATGGTAGACCGTACGTACGCATGTATGGTGACATGTCATTCAAAGGATGGATAGAACACTGAATATGGTTATACCATATTTATATTAAAATCACAGTATATATAAGATACTGGATTTATAATTTTATAATTGAAATAACAAAGAAAGAAGAAGTGGAAGAAGAAAGGAACTTGAAAGAGGGGGGTGAAATCATTACCTCTTCTTCAGGTTCTTCTTTTTGATTTGATCAAAATGGCTCCTTATGTTCGCTTTGGGACCAAAGGAGGGCCTATAGGATATATTGAGGGACGTTTAGAGGATATTTGGGTAGGTTTTGGCAGATACAACTGGATTTTAAGGTGTGAAATTAAGAGATGGGGGAGTGCCCTTTAATAAGAGGGGTGTGGGGCACTATAGGAAAAGCTAGAACAATTATTTTATAATAAATTAATATTCTGTTTCTAATGGATCAAAAGTGGATTATTTAAAGTTTAAGGCAGGGATAGGTCTAAAACAACTCAACCAAAAAGTTTTAGGCTGGTTGGGGTCACTATATTAACCTAAACATTTAGATTTAACTCTTCGTTAAATAGTTTGACATTTACCATGTCTCTTTGTATTTTTATATTATATAGTTAATAAACTTACTATAAATTTCCTATAGACTTCCAAGTGCTATATTAATAATACACCTATAATTATATAAGTCCTTTGGCCAAACCATTGATTTTTAGGAATAGAATATCAATTAATAATATAATATTTGTTTTAAAAAATCCTTTATGTCATTTTTGACACTATTTAAAAATTGATTTTTGTTAGTCTTAACAAATTTATTAATCCGAAATAATTATTTTAATCAATCCTAATATGATATATTAAACAATAAATTTTTTTATGTCATAAAAACTTTCAAATTATATTTATTTTAACATTTATAATAATAATTATTGGATTCTTTCATTAATAAGGAAAATATTGCATCATTATTGTGTCATAAATAACATTAATTATTAAATTTATAAAAATTATAAATGAAATACCATTATGTAGTAAATATTTTTATATTTATAATTAATATTTATAGTCGAAAATATAACATATATAACCCTATGTAAAAATTTTGTTGCTAAAAGATATATGCTGATGTTATTTTTGTATTTACTTTAAAATAATTAATATAAAGGTTCATTATCACTTACATGTGGATCCATAGGGTCCCAAAATCGACCCAATGATTCCCATGGATGGAAATGTATCAACCAATAGGGTTAGGAAACATTTTAGGGTAATTTAATATTATTATAATAATATATCTTTACCCTTATTTACCGAATTTACCCTTTAACCATGGTAAATAAAATATATACAGAAGTAATTATTCAAAATGTCTAAAATTAAAAGTTACATATTTAAACAATTTGGACCTCCTGATTCCAAATAAGGAATCCATTTTTCCAAATTCAAAACATATAAGTGGAAGAAATAAATTTAAAATTAATTCTCACTGTCAAAACAAAAAGCGTGTTTTAAAAAAATAATAACTATCAAAAGATTGACTCTTGTTTTTGTCCAGTTTAAATGTTAAATTATGTCCAATGACCAAAATTGAATTAAATGGTAAAAATATATTCTAAATATACTTTAAAACCACTCATATTCATAATTTATCACAATTAATTATTTCAATTAAAAAAGTTGATTTTAAATAAAATTTTGTAATTTTCACTATTCATTAAAATATGATAGTTATCAGAAACATAAAAAAAATCCACCCTAAGATAATTTTGATATTACGAATCCAAAAATGAAGTCCATTTTGAATGATAAAATGTATGAAATTTCAAAACATGGGTATTACTTTACATAACAGCTAGTTTGATTGGTTGGTGTTTCTGTTAGAGCTCAAAGTTGCGTACAACATACCCTACTATATTATTCAAAAAGAAGCGTATCGTGGAATCTTGGGGTGTTACATTATCCCCACCTTCAATAAATTTTGTCCTTGATTTTTTTTAAATTGGTCTTGGTAATATAATTGAAATTCCCTAATCAGAAAAAGAGTCAATAAAACTATCACTTTAAAAGAAAGAAAGAGATGTACAAAGGTCACCCAAGATAACCTATACTAAGATTACATGTAGAAAAAACATGGATATGGATGATAAAAAAACTTCCATGTTCTGATGGAGGGGGATAGGAAACATGATCAGGAGAAAGATAACAACAAGAAAACCACAAACTTGTGATGGGAATAATGGTCATTAGTCTCCCAGTAGGAAAAGTAAACAGGCCACATTTTTTTTGTTTTAAGTTACATTACATAAAGATGAGAAATTAATTTATGATATTGAATAAGAAAATAAAGATATATACTTACTTTTTATGTAGGGTTTCATTCTTTAATAAATTTCTCCCACTGACTCATTTTTTTAAACGATGAGTATTCATGAGGACGTGGTCCCACTGGAAGAGCTAGAATAAAGGTCTATAGAATCACATGATCCACATAAGATAAGAAATATATTTACCTTGTATTTAGAGATTAATGAAAACCAATACAGTTATTATAAGATCTGATGATCCCCTAAAAGGATATTCCATTAGAGAAATAATCAGTAATCTTAACCAACAATACCCCAAAGTTAAATAAATACAATTGAATAAAAAATTTTACTTTAAATCCTGCAACATAATCCAAAATAATATTGAAACCCAAAACAAAGAAGAATTTGGTTATGTAGTCTTCCAAGTTAAATTGTTTCTCCAAATGACATCAACTTCTCTTAAAGTCAAATACTTAAAAGTAATTAACCTAATCACATTTTCTCTATTATAGGACAATCATTTCAATAAATAACCCAAATCACTATAAATCCACTATAAAAACATAGATAAAAATATGCCATTACTGTATGAACCCGGTTTTTGCTGAGAAAGACTTTGGAATATTCTTGATAATATTCAAGAGCAGTCCCTTCAGATGGCGTGCGATTATGAGCCCCGGAGTGGCCGAAATTAAATTTTCAGTGCGTTCACACTGGAAATGATAAATAAATGAGATAACTCCTAAACGGAGTTCCGGATCAGAGATCTAAGTTTACGGATGGGTGCGGAATGGGGTGTTTACCCTAGGAGCGACATAAAACTTGTCGGTGTGGGATGTTTGGACCCCTCGCCTGCTTCTGGAACGTTAAACGGATTAATTAATTAATTAATTAATTCGTTTAATGGTGAATCACTAGTATCTCTTGAATGGTGGCTCAGATTGGAAAACCGAGGGCACCATTGAGTTCGGTGTGTGCCTTTTACCCTAGGAGGGGTATAAGTTTCGTGGGCGCGGGCCGTTTGTGAAAAATGGCCCTAGGGGCGTTTTCATAATTTAGCAGCTTCGGACGTTAAATTTTATAACTTTTGAACGGGGTCTCGGATTAAAACTCCGAGACCGCCGTTGTGATCGGGAGGTGGGGTTTACCCTAGGGGAGGCTTAACTTCGACCCCATCGGATGTTTCTGACGCGGGTGAATTTGGGGTGTTTTAAAGATTAATTAATTAAAATTAATTTTTTCTATTTAAGTAAACCCCTCCCCTCCTCCCTTGTTTCTTCCTCCGAGTGGAAGGAGGCTCAACCAAGGCCTCCTCCATCCTCTCCTCCTATTCTCCTCTCCATGGTGTTGCGGCGATGGAGGATCGTGCGGCGAAGCTCCGGGCTATGCCCTCGCAGGTAGGAGGTTTTTGTTGCATTTTAATTTCCGATCCTTTCTTTTTTGATTAATTTACAATGTCGAATTGCCGTCGGTTTAGAAATAAAATCCCATAATCTCGTTGTATAATTCATGAGCTTTCCACCACATCTTTCGGATTTCAAATCCGAATTGGGAGTCGATCGCAAATGTTCGCCGAACATTGCGGGAAATTCGGGATTCTTGTGTGTTTCCCGGTGGTCCGGCGGGCTTAGGCAGCGGCGCAACACCTGCAGGCGGCGGCGGCGGGTTCCTTCGACGGCGTGAGGCGGCGCTGGCTGGGTGAGCAGGGGGCGTCGGGCGAGCACGGCGGACGCAGCTGCGGGCTTCGGCGGGCGAGCGAGGAGGCGGTCGGGCGAGGCTGCGACGTCGGCGGGCGAGTGGGGAGGAGGACCGCGCGGCGGAGTCATCGCCAGGGGGCGATGACACGGAAGGACCGGGGTCCTGTGACCTCGGCTGGAAGAGAGGAACCGCTCCATGTGGGTCCACTTGGGAGACCAGACCGGCCGAGCTGGTCCGGGAGAGTCAGGCCGGCCCGCGCGCCTGCGGGCCGATTCAAGTAGGGTGGGCCAGCCGAACCGGCTCGGCCCACCTGCCATCGTTCTTCAAAATTTTAAAACACCCATAAAATGCAGTCCGGGTGTCGGATTTTCTCGCCGTCAGTGGCGGTGAGTTTCTTAAACAGAGACGAACTTTTGAGATGGTTTCGGAAATTTTTAATTTCCGAAACGATGGGCATCGGAGGCGCGACACGTCTTTAAGTGGAATATCATTTTTTCAGGAATCTCGTTGTGAGCGGCGCGGACGCATCCGATGTCCGTTTTGAGTTTCGTCAGTTGCGTAGGGACCCTGGCATCGGGGTGGATCTTTGCAGGGTGGTTTTAGGCGTTGAGGACGAAGTTGATCCGCGGGCCCCACGACCTTTCTTTCGAGCTGCGTGCAGCATTTCATGCCTTTTTCCTCGGACGTCCGTTCGAGGCATGTGAGAAGTCGATGTTGGGTGTTTTTTTAGGGAATTGCAATGGTGCAATCCGCCCGCCCTAATTCCTCATGATAGTGATGTCCCCGTGAGGGCCATTTCGGGAGTTGACGGTGATTTCCAGCTTTATCACCGATGACCATTTTGGACAAGTGAATAGTCTATTTCGTGTACTTTATCGAGAGGATCGCAATGGTGTGATATGTTCATTGAGATTCGGGATCGGGATGCGGGTCCCACGAAACACCGCTCGTGTGCAGTGCGCCGAAACGTTTCTTTTATCTATGAATATCTGTTGCACTCATGTGAGTAGTGATTTTGATGTGTTTTCCTGAGGGGATCACAATGGTGCGATGCGCCCGACTGTTTTCGGGGCCGAGGCTCGGGATCACAGGACGTCGTTCGGGCCTGAGGCGGTGTTGGTGACTTTTCCGTCAGATATCCATTGGAGGCGAGTAAGTAGTCGATCTTGCGTGTTTTTCCGTGAGGATTACAACGGTGTGATCCATTTGTTTGTGCGGAGCTTCGTACATGATCTTGTTAAATGTGGAAGCATGGAAGGTGCTCTAGTGGTTGTTCTCCATACCTTGTTTGAAGCGGACCTTTGGCGTGTGATCGCGCACTCTTGGGAGAGTGATACAAATATTTCATGAGATGTGGTTGGCTGTGCCTCAGCCGATGAAGTGGAAGGTTGGAGTTGTTATGTCACGCCCTCATGCTGACCTTGGGTTCCGTGTGCCCGATAGCCTATGGGCTGGAACGTGGTATACTCTGGGAGTATACGGGAGCCCTTGGAGGTACGTGTGGTTGTTCGTACCTGAGAACGTTGGTTCATTTAGTTGGGGTTGAGATGGGGCCACACGTTGTGTGGTCTGCACGTGCATGCCGGGTTCTGCTTTGCATACTTGGACCTCTCGCGGCGTAGAGGGTCCCTCTGTGTGTTTGTTGACCAGCAGGGTTGAGTGGTCTCCCCCTGGTTTCATTCCCGATGGATTGGCCGGTAGCGGTGCTAGTGACACCCAGTGCTAGAGAAGACGCTACACCTCTTTTGGGAGAGTTGTTCTGGAGTTGGGTGGTTGCGCGACACCCACTCAGTGTTCGGTTGGCCAGTGTTGTACCCTCCTATTGAGATGGGAAGAGCGGTTCTATGTTTTACCCTCCAGCGGGGCTGGGCAGTGGGTTACTCATCAACTTCTATGGTTTACCCTCCAGCAGGGCTGGGCAGTGGGTTGCTCACTGATTTTTTAGGGTCTACCCTCCAGTAGGGTCTGGCCAGTGGGTCACCCGATGACCTCTTAGGGTCTACCCCCATGCAGGGCTGGGCAGTGGGTCGCCCGTCGTCTAGTTCCAGGTCTACCCTCCAGCGGGGCTGGGCAGTGGGTCACCTGATGATGTGTTTTGGTTTACCCTCCAGCGGGGCTGGGCAGCGGGTCACCTGATGATGTGTTATGGTTTACCCTCCAGCGGGGCTGGGTAGTGGGTCACCTGATGATGTGTTATGGTTTACTCTCGAGCAGGGCTGGGCAGTGGGTTTCCTGATGATGTGTTATGGTTCACCCTCAAGCGGGGCTGGGCAGTGGGTCGCCTGATGATGTGTTATGGTTTACCCTCCAGCGGGGCTGGGCAGTGGGACACCTGTTGGCATTCCAAGCTCAGTCCTTTCTACTAGGCTAGCATATGGTTTTCCTCCGTGATTACCAGAGCGGGACCCCAGTTTCAGGTCAGTTTTGTGACGACCTTGACTTTGAGGAGACCTCTCGACTGCAAGGCAGTGACGAGATGTGGTTTGACTCTCACTAGAACTCTCAAGTACGAGGGTCACTTTCCCGACCGAGACACATTCTTGTGACGCGATCTAAAACTGTGCGGGCGAGTTAGTGCCGCCCAAAGCGGATAGTGTCGAGGATTCGTGATTGAGCCCCTTGGCATGCGGTTCGGGGCAGGCGTGCGGGATGCTGGGTATCGATGGTGTTTACTTCTGGGACTGTTGGCGACTCTTTTCTTGGGCTGAGCTACGGGACGGGGATCCCCTTACGACGTTGTTCGGGCTTCTCGAAAGAGCATATGGATTCGTATATATACCATGTTTCAAGTACCCACTTCATGGGTTTTGGCTAATCTCCTTCAGGAGAGGTGAAGACACGTGGGGTATGCCATGTGCTTTCCGTGCCTAGCTTCTCGTGGTTGGATGAGTCTACTCTCCCACTATAGGTAGCGAAGACTCGACGGGAAGTTCATCTTCTCACCGTTTCCAGCTCCTTGTGCCTGGACTATTCTACTTTCTTTCTCTTGTGGGGTTGAGCTGTTACTCTTTACTGCACCCTTGGTTGTACTACCATCTATTCCTTGTTCGCTCTACTGCGCACCCTTCGGTACCTCTTTTGTTGCTCCCTCGAGCCTTCGAGGTATCCTACTGAGTATGTTTTTATACTCACCCCTTCTTGGGCATTGCCCGCACTTGGTGTGCCCTTGATGACGATGGATAGGTAGAGCATGACTTCAGTGGAGCATAGGAGCTTGGGATAATGGACCGCGTGCGGTGGTCGTTACCGGGATCCAGGTGGGAGACCCATCAGCTCTTTCGTTTTGTTTACCTTTTGCCGGGTTGTGGCACTTTTTTGTTGGGCGCGTGTTTTTTCCCTTTTCTTTTCAGCTTGTACCATGTACTGTTTAGAGGTCGATGCACTCTTGTGGTTACATACATATCATTTGCCCTTTCTTTTTACTTTGCTTGTCTTTTCTTCTACTCTGCACTTTTGCATTGAGTTTGCTGCGTGCGTGTGTACAGGTACTTGGGAAAAGGCCTCCCCGAGTTGTTGTTCTTTCGGCGCATGTCGCCAGCCCCTGGCCTATGTAGGCGAGCCTGGGGTAGTTGCGGCTCAAGCCCAGGTAGGGTCGGTTCGTGACAATTACTCCTCAAATTAAATCCCATAGTATTCAAATTTCAATGGGCATATAGTGTTCCCAACAAAGAGAATGTCTTCCTAAATAAAATTTATCAATTAATCACCAAATAATTTTCTTATACCAAGGGTATTCATTTTATAATACATAAGATCCCAAATCAACTTATTATTGATCAATAAAATCATTTAACTAAAAATAATTATTCACACTAACCATGTACTTCACGTAGTCCAGTGGTAGGTGATAAATTCCAATCGCACTTTGGTTGTGTGTAAGATTTCCACAGCTTTTTCCGATGCGCCGGGTTGTCACACTATATGCTTGTTGTCCTTTTTCATAAAATACATTTTATAACATTACCAAAATGAGATAAATTCCTCTAAATAACCATAAAATAATTTAGCCACAAATGTTATCTCATACCTTGCATTCTTATCCCAAAATATAATAACTTGTAATTTCCTCAAACCCAAAGATCATATAAGACCAAATGGTTATTTATAACAATATCCACAAGAGAAAAGATAAGCCTCCCTCAAATATAATTCTCACATGAAAAAATTCAGTTTTACAAATAGAAGTGAAAATTATTCCAATGTAATCCCATCAACAAGGAGCACTAATAATTTTAAATATTTCTTCAACCATTTATTTCCACATAGCTTCTTCTTTGACCATGAAAATATCCTATAGAATAGGGAATTCACTCAAGTAATGGCCAGGTCCCCTACATTTATGGAAAATGACATTAAATGGATTCTTGGGACTGCTTTTATTTTCTTCCATAGTACTCTTCATTTTTTCACGGCAATTATTCACTTTATGTACTTGTTTCCCGCACATAAAGAATTTTTTGTTCCATTGAGACACTTTCCTAGGTGTCTCCTTCTACATTTCCTACATGATGAAAATTGAGGATTCATTTCTCCATGGTCTCCACTACTGGAGCTACTATCATTTACCACTTTTATCTTGTTTGTTTCGTCTAGGAGTTGGTTAATATATATGTTGTTGATCAAATTTTTGGAAAACTGATTTGACATGAACACGATATTTTTTAAGCCTATCGACATTCCATTTTCTTTGCTAATTTTCACCAGCTTTCCCACCTTGTTTATCAGTATCAATGTTAATATAGCTTCCTTGGAATCCAGCCATTGATTAAAACGGGAAAGCATTGTGTGAGTAACAGTAGTCATAAAATCATTTAGAAAATACAATGACACCATATTATTAATTTGAAAAACCTTAGTATTAACCAATGTCATTTATTATCATCTAATATTAAAATACTTCAAATCAGTTAGTAAATAAAATGTAAATTATCCAAAGCATATCCCTCGGGAGTTTTGTAACCCAGAGTGCATCAAGTCACGTTTTCGTGCACCAGTTCCCATTCGAGTCTAGCTTAAAGATGTGCTTTTAGGTTTTACCCTTAGATACATCTATACCAGAGCTGCCTCAACATGTTCATGTCCATATAGGGATCTATTGCTTGGAAAACTCAAAAAATCTCTACAATACCAAAATTCTAGGAAGTTCTTCTATAGCAATCCTCAATTTCTATCACTGGGCTATGTGCTCTAATCAGAGTTTAACTAAATCTAGCTTCCAAGGTTTGTACTAAACTTTCTCTGATACCAACTGTAATGCCCTAACCCCAGTTAGCTAGAGTCGGTGCATTATTACATGACATTGTCATGATCACAAAAGATCATGTCTCGAAAGATCGATTAGTATAGTAGACTTCGAATCACTAGATGCATTCATAAAGTCTACATTACATCATAAAATGAAAAAATACATCAACATTTTCTCCATAGACAACACTGATATCCCTTAGACTATCCCTTGAGGTTAGTCATAATATACTTCTTTTCATCCTGGAAAAAATAAAACATATAAATGGGGGAGGTCAGATGCTCAGTAAGGATAATATTATCACGAAAACTTTCATAAATAAGTAGAAACATTTAAGGAAATGTATAACTAAAACAAAAGCCTATTAAAATTAAACTTCAGAATAATATGGAAGAAAAAAAAATAAATAATTCCATTTACTTATTCACATGGATATTCTACTAGTCGAATTATCACATGCAATATCAATAACCACTTTAATAATGATGGAATGTATAATTCCATACTATCATAACCACATAGTCAAGGCCTCATGCCAAGACTACAAATAAGATTTTGTCAAGGCCTTGTGTCAAGACTCTAGTTTGTCTCATGAGACTTACTGATGCATCGAGGAGCTATAGCGTGCTCCACCCATCACATATTAAGTCCAATGCATTCCTTATATGAACAAGTTTAAACATAACATAAACATTCGTATTTAAACTAGCATATAAAATGTCAATAAATTTTCCATAAACCATCAGTGTTATTAAAAATAACACATCCACAGCAAAACATATCATAAAACCTTCCATACAATATGGATGTTGTGTATCATAATTAATAAACTTCAAATAAGCTTAAAATCCATCAAAGGATGTTGACCTAGATGAAATCAAAACTATTTGAGATAAATATCTCTTTTTTTTGAAATAATATAAAAGTCAAATAACTATAAAATAGAACATTTACATTGATAATATTCTTATAAGCTGGTAAGGGAAGCTTCAAAAATTTTATAATGGTGGAAAATAGCCGCACCCGCCGTATAAGTTAAAAAGACATTCTTAACTTAATTCTGTTGAAAAGGTTAAAAAGGACCTTGTTTGGAAAACGACGGAAATATTACTTTATAAACATCTTATTAAAAGTCAAAAAGTGTATAATTGACTTTAACCCATAGTATGAATAATTTGAAATACATTTTTAAGAAACATAGATGTGGATGATAAAGAGGTTCCAGTAGATAATTACATATCAACAACCTCGGATAATGTAGAGATTGTGAAATAAACCCTAACTTTGTACTTTTTCCTTGTTCATGGTTAGGTTATACTCATGTATAATGGCTAAATAGTTGTTATTTATTTATACCAGAATCATATACATTGATATGATATCATATATGATCTTTTAACATTGATTTGTTAATAATATATTAGTATTATCTTCATTTCAGGTGTCAACGGATTCATTTTCATTTATATTATTTGTTATGTGAGCCAAAATTTTTATTGATGGGATGAATATTATTCATATACAGAGTGATATCACATCTTTAAACCTTATTTTTAATCATCAAATTAAATTTATTCTTGAATGGATATGATGGGGAATAAATCTCATCGCCTTCTTGGATACGGTAATCCGTATGTACGCTCAAGCAACAATTTCATTCTTTTGATATTAAAATAATATATAATTTGATATTATATCATATATACAGAATCATTATCATGTTATATTTATTATTTACATTAATTACACTTCATTATTATACCCATCCAAATAATAATATATTGAATAACAATTACACCATGACGTGGAGATGGTAGGTCGTACGTATGCACATATGGTGACATGTTATTCAAAGGATGGATTGAATACTGAATAAGGTTGTACCATATTTATAATAACATCACAATATATATAAGATACTGGATTTATTATTTTAGTATGTAAATAAAAAAGAATGAATAAGTGGAAGAAGAAAGTAACTTGAGAGAGGGTGGTGAAATCATTACCTATTTTTCGGTTTCTTCATTTTGATTTTATCAAAAATGCTTCTTAAGTTGTCTTTATGAACAAAGGATGGACTCTAGGATTAAGTGAAGAAAATTTAAAGGATATTTGGGTAGGGTTTTTCCGAGCCAATGGCTTTTAAGGTGTGAAATTGAGAGAAGGGGGCGTGCCCTTTTATAAGAGGTGTGAGGGGAACCTTAGGAAGATTTAGAAATATTATTTTATAATAAATTATTATTCGGATTATAATGGCTCAAAATTGCATTATTTAAAGGTAATGGTAGTTATATGTCTAAAACACTCAACCAATAGGTTTTAGAAAGGTTTGGGTCACTATATTAATCTTAACTTTTAGATTTAACTCTTAGTTAAATAGTTTGACATTTACCATATCTCTTTGAATTTTTATATTATATAGATAATAAACTTACTATAACATTCAAGAGACTGCCATGTGGTCCATTAATAATAAACTTATAATTATATAAGTCTTTTGTCTGACCCTTAGATTTTTAGGAATAGAATGTAAATTAATAATATAATATTTATTTTAAAAACTCCATTATGTCAATTTTGACACTATTTAATAATTGATTTTTTTAAAGTCTTAAAAACCTTATTAATTATAATCAAATTCATTTAAGCATTCTTAACATGTTATATTAACCAATAATTTTTTTGGATCTCATCAAAACTTTTACATTATATTTATTTTAACATTTATAATACTAGTTATTTGATTCTTTTGTTAATAAGGAAAATAATGCATCATTATTGTGTCATAAATAAATATAATTATTCCATGTCTAAAAATTATAAATAAAATAAAATTATCAATTAAATCGTTTTATATTTATAATGAATATTTATAGTTGAAAATATAACATATATAACCCTGTGTAAAAAAAAGTTTCCTAAAAGATATATGCTTTTGTCATTTTTGTATTTACTTTAACTTAATAAATATAAAGTGTCATTCTCACATACAAGTAGATTCATGGGGTCCCAAAATCGATCAAAATATGCCCATAGTTGGACATGTATCAACAAATTGTGTTAGAACACGTTTTATGGTAATTTAATATTATTATAATATTATTTGTTTACCCTTGTTTATTGAATTTACTCTTTAACCATGGTAAATAAAATATTTACCGAAATAATTATTTAAAAATGTATAAAAATAAAAGTTACCTATTTAAACAACATGGACAACCTGATTTTAAATAGGGAATCCATTTTTTCAAATTCAAAACACTGAAATTTCAGAAATTAATTTAAAATTAATCCCCACTGTCAAAACAAAAAGCGTGTTTTTAAAAAATAATAACTATCAAAAGATTGACACTTGTTTATCTCCGGTTTAAATGTGAAATTACGTCTAATGACCATAATTTTTTTAAATGGTAAAACTATATACTATATATAATTTAAAATCACTCAGATTCATAGTTTATCATTATTAATTATTTCGATTAAAAAAATATTTTTAATTACAATTTAGTAATTTTCACTATTCATAAAAATATGAAAGTTATCAGAAATGTACCAAAAATTCACCCTAAGATAATTTTGATATTACAAATCCAAAAATGAAGTCCATTTTGAATAATAAAATTTATAAAATTTCAAAAAGTGGGTATTACTATTCCTAACTGCTAGTTTTATTAGTTGTGGTTTCTCTTAGAGCTCGAAGTTGCATACAACAAACGCTACTGTATTATTCAAAGAGAAGCGTACCGTGGAAGCTTGGGGTGTTAAAAAACTCTAGAATATGTAATATTTATGGCCAGTTCCCAAAAGTTGTTATCAAAGGATGATTTATATTACTTTAAATGTAATGATGTTATTCAAGCATTAGTTACATGTCATATATTACCATAATGGTAATCATTGTACAAAGAGTTAGAGTTATTTAAAGAAATTAAATGATTTTAAGGTATCATAATGAAAGATATATTCAAGTTTATAATACTCATAAAATAGTATTTTATGATTTGTTTAATATATTCACACTAAAATTTATGTTTTAATTTTTAATTACATCTATTATACACCAAAAATAATGTGGTATCAAATGAAAGATCCAATTTTTATCTGAATAAGAAACCAAATAATATAGGAGTAACATCTTATTAATATTTTTAGCTATTAATAAACACTTCTTTTAATTAATATTTGATTGTATTTTAGTTGGGCCTGTATTGGGTTGAAAATTTTAGGATCTATTAGAATTATTTGTAGGTATATATTTAGAACATGGCCTATACATGTTTTTCCAAAAATTGAGCACTACTATAAAAAAATATAACATTTTGGGTTGATAGCATTATATGTCTTTGCATAGTTAGTCAATTTGTTCACCCCCTTAGGATAAATAGTGTGACCCATTTATAATGGGTGCAAGGTTTACACATGGTTTGTATAAACCCTGTGATATTTCCTTGGAAAATGTGTATATGAAATTTTAAGAGATCCAAAATTTTTGAATATTTTTGAAACACCCTTTTTTGAAATCATATAGACTGGTAAAAATCATAATCGGTTTCTACCATCTTTTGATCACCAAAGGACAATTTTTCTTCTAAGATCCCTCTATGAAGCACTCTGAAGCTAGATGAATGACCTCTAATGTCCTTCCATTTAGTATCCCCATGGCATTCCTGATCTCCCACAATATCGTTTTTCTTCATAGGGTTATAAGGATCCTTACAGTAATTTAATGATCTCATAATTACTGCTATATATATAAACTAGGGTTTTGATTCATATTTCAATTGAATGATTTTGTTTTCGTTCATTCATAGAAAATTCCTATTATTGTTTAACACATCAATATGTACAGGTTTCAATGTATGTGGTTCTGTTACTACGACCGAATATTAGTATAACTAAATTTAACTATTTAATATATTTTTTTGAATTAAATACAATCAATTCCTTTCAATTATGTAGATTTCAATTGATTTATTGGAAAGACCCAATTTTAATGAATTGTTCTTTTTAATAAAAATAAGTTTTCTCATGAAATTTGAAAACCACCAATACAATTTAATTTGTCTGTGTTTATAGAAAATGTGAAATTTATATATATATTTTTAAAGTGTGTATTTTAAGGAAACTTGTTCAATTAAATTTATTGATATGAGAATAGAAAAATTAATTTATTAAAAATTTTGAAAACCCCAATTTTAGTGAATTGCTGGATTGCGATTAAAATGATTTAATTGTTTAGAAATTTTATTGTTGAATTTAATAGTATAATGTTTTTGAAATATCATCAATTGGTTTCAAATAATTATTTATGGGAAATTGATTAAAATTGGTTTTGAAAGAAACCTAGTTGTTACATCTTTTTGATAAGGCTTATTATTGATTAAAATCCCATTAAGATTTTAAGAAGGAAAAAATTGGAATATTTAAATGTATAATTGGATTTTATATTATATTAATTAGTATTAAATTAAATTGTCCATATTTGTATTGTTTATGAGTATATGAATGCCCTAGGTAGTTGTGGGGTTATTTTGTAAATCACATTATGATTTATAATCTTCGAAAACCTCATGTCAAAACATCCCCATCCATAGGGGACGATGATGAGTCCCCTTTTCATTAGACGCAAAGGGGAATATGTTCATAATTTTCCATTATCATATTGTCAGGTCCCAATATCCTGTAACTATAACACCTTCTTGACTCATGACCATTTTATGACTTGTTTTTAAATGGAATGTTAGTAAATTCCATTTTTATAAACTATTTTACATCCCTTATGAATTTATAAAAAAATTATATTATTTTGTTTATGAAATAAATTATTTTAGAAGTTCTATTTGGGTAATTTACACATTTATTAAATGTAAATTTCATCTTTTTTTTTTTGTATTTTCTTCAATTAAAATGTTAAAAATGAATTTATAAATGTATTTCGACCTTTCCGAATATAAATCTTGATTTATTTAATTATGAATTTGTAAATGTAAAACATGTTTATTAGAAAATTGATTCAAATGACTTTTTGAGTAGATATTGGAATATTTTTATGAAATCATTCAAGAAATCCGATTCATCTTTGGAAAAAACCCTACATGTGCCTTTAGGTGTTCATTTATTATATCAATCCATCACCGGGAAGGGGAAATGGTATCATAAAGGTGGATATTACTACTGAAACATGAATATTGTGAGTTGTGTCCTTAGGGAATTGGGAAGTTGTTTCCATATTTTGGTACTTGTGTTATAGTACATTTGGATTTAATTAATATTTTACTTCTAGTATATTACACTTAGTGGAGTTACATTTGATATGTATATTATCTTTTTTCATTTAAATTCACATTGTTAATGAAAAAACAATTTCCACATTCATGTTGAATGTAGCATTGTGCTAGTCATCGACCCATGGAGATTGGGATTACCCTTTAGGCTATATTTGGACTATGTCAGTTATCAGGTTACTAGGGTACCTGAGATGGTTCATGACAATGTGGTATTAAAGAGGGGTTCAGGTTGAGATATTTTCTTAAAGTATATTGTGAAAACGTTTTAGATCAAAGGGGGTAGTTACGATTGAGTTCCAGGAAATCTCTCACCATGATGAACCTTAATTCGCTGGGGGTGTTTATGGAAATATATGTTGTGGATTAGTTTTAGCCTTTCATCAGTTTTTATTTGGATATTTTGAAATCAAAATTTTGGGTTTCTATATGTTGGGATAATTTTCCATAATGCTTGGTTTGAGTGTAAATTTAATGTCTAATAAATTTTTTGATGACTTTTTATAGAATCATGCCTCCCAAAAGACTTGTGAATCAGATCCAAGAGAAATATACAAATTTTCATCAGTGAGAGAATATTCTTTTATACCCGAGTCTTGTTGAGATGATTGGGTGCAATTTTAAAGATCTCAGATATGAACAACCTCTACTACATGTTTAGGCACTATATTTGAAACCACATAGAAATATTATATATAATATTTCTCTAGATATAATTTTCTATAGGATTTCACCATTCAAAGGACCTATAGACCCTCAATAGTCTGAGGAATGGTTGACTGGATTGGTGTGCTTGTTTGGCTTCTTGGACACATATGATGAAATAGTGGTTATGTGTGCCACATTTGTACTCGTATGACCAAACATGATATGGTGGGATAAAATGGTAATAGAAAAGAAAAATGAGGGCTTAGGGTAAAAAGACATAATGGTTCTTTTTACTGAATATTTTTATCCATATTATATGATGTTGGCCAAGCCAATAGAGTTTTTACAACTCGAGTAGGCTGATAGGACCGTGAAGGTGAGAAACCATTTTACTGAGATCATGCATTTTGTACCAAATATAGTTTCAAATTAAATTATAAGAAACAACAATTTTAGTTGGTACTATGACCAGATATTAATTATCATGATTTCTTATAGAATCTTCCTTTATATGTGGATGTTCTAAATATAGTGATGATGGTTGAGAAGGACATGGATGGAAAGTCCGTCTTCTTGGGAGTCTCTTTCCCACTCAGTGGAAGTGTGTATTAGTATTTAGGAATGATTAAGTGTGATGAATCTCATGGTCGTTTTGGATGTTTTGGTTTTTTACAACCTCCTATAGTTCCTAATAGAGGGAATTTTGTTTTCAACTAATGTGGAATGTCTAGATATTCCGAGAGGGTTTTCACTAAGGTAGCTAAAACATATGGCTCATGTGGATGCTCAAAACACATGAAGAAGATCTTATATGATTATTACACTATATGTATTGGAAAGGGACCATACTACAGTTTTAAAAATAATTCAAAATCAGATACTTCACATGAAAAAGGGTTTTATCCACTGAAATCCAGAATGAAACTTCATCATATAGTGGAAGAGCCTCCAGTGGAAGCTGATGTATCTTAAACGATCGTGAAAGGTACCAATACAACAACTTCATACTTAGTGACATGTCTCTTTTGATATTGGTGAATGACATTCATTTATTTCAAACAATATTTTTAATCTATTAAATATTCATATGGAGCTTAGATCTTGTACAATAGATATTACTACACCCCTTTGTACAAAGAGAGAGCATGTTATCCATAGTCCAACTTGTGTATTCTCTATATTATATTTTGATATTTTGTGGGTTTTTTCTATTTATTCACATGAATCCTTTGAGGTTATTTTGTGGATGGATTATATCACTTCCAATAAATCCTGAATTGATTGTTATATTTGAAGGGTCTCCATTACTAAACCTGATTGTGTGTGTCATGTCTTATAAGGAGAATGGGACCCATTGTCATGTAGAGAAAGAAAACCCTACACATATTTTGGAAATGTGCTATAGATTTATAATTTTTATTATGTGTGGGAATATTTGAGAGGTGATCTCTTTTGAGTGATCATTGAGCTTCTTGACATTTTTAACTTAGAAATCTCTAATTTTCTCCAATTATTTGAGGTTGATATTACTATTGAACTGATGCTTGATAATCAAAAAAGTTCTATCCCCTCTTATATCATGGCCCAATATGAGATGAATGATTTTAAGTCATAGTTGGATTATCCTTTAGATAAAGTCATTATATGCATGAGTGTGTCAACATGGGTGCTGCCGGTTCTATATGAAAAGAAGGTTGATGGTTCATTTCACCTATGTTGTGATTATATAAAAATCAATCCTGTAATGTTAAAGAATGTGTATCCATTACGACAAATTAATGAAATATTAGATTCTTTGAATGAGTAAAAGTGGTTCCCAAGGACTGAAATTCT
The DNA here is from genome assembly GCA_963277665.1 of Viscum album. NCBI lineage: Eukaryota > Viridiplantae > Streptophyta > Magnoliopsida > Santalales > Viscaceae > Viscum > Viscum album. The sequence continues at coordinate 1,368,620,211 of OY728119.1, forward strand.
ATACAGTTACCATATGTTGTGGATAAAAGAATCTTGCATTCTAAAAACCACCTTTTTGAATAGTTTTGATCATTAAGTGAACCTCGTTATTCCCTTTAGCTTAACTAATGATCCTACAATTTAAAAGCATTGGATGAATGGGAATTTCCTTTATTATCTTCATACTTTCATTGTAGTCATTGTGGATGTCACCCTTTTTTTCTCATAGTATGAGGATGATTATGGTCATCATTTGAGATCGGTTCGGAGTTTATATGAAATCAAAAAATTCATGCCAAACTATCTAAATGTTAATTTTGGATCAATGTAGTTAAATTCTTGGGGAACATAGTGTCAGTACATGGAATATCAGTTATTCTTGAGAATTTTAATGCAATTATAAAATGGTAAACTCCAAAAAATGCTTTCATGATTTGGAGCTTATTGGGATTTTCTTGGAATTTTCACCAGTTTGTTTTTGAATTTTATAAGGTCACGTCACTGATGACTCCACTATCATAGAAAGGAGTAATTTTTTATCGAGATGAAAAACATTAGAGTTATTTTATTGATCTAAAATAACAATTAAATATAGTGTTGGTGTTTATTCTTCTAGAGTACATGCCTAGAAATGTACTTTTTATGAAGCATCGGGTTCTAGTATGGGTTATGTTAAATTGCTGGGTGATGATGTTATTTTATATTGTTTTGGTAAAATTATGCCACAAAAATAGAATTATCTGACCCATGTGTTTGATTATATAGATGTGAATCACATAGTTATGAGTTGGGGGAATTACCATTATATAGAAAAGATTATTATTTATTCCAATGATAAGAGATTGAGTTATATCATATAAAATAAAAATTTAATCTCCACCAGTGGTGGTTGGTGGAATACCTACATTCATTCTATTTCAACATTTCGTATACCTCTGGTAAAGGAAATTTATTTCCAATATCATTGAGCATGAAATATCTAACACAATAAGTTGTGCAGTCATAAGAATTTTATAACCTCGGGGTTTAGGAATCTGGTGTCAAGGATTCCATGGACATCATTTATTTGAAATTCACTCTTATCAAGTTGATTTATCAGTAGCAGTAACTTTATAATCAGTTTCATAGATTTGGAGAATCTCATTATGGTGGGGGAGACAATACAAGATTGTTTGTTCTAAAAATAGTACATTATATGCTTTTGGAAAAGTATCGTTCAAGTATATTCGATAAGGAATGATGTGATGGGGGATTTCCATAGTTTCCCATGGGAAGTGCACCCATGAATCCTAAAGATGATCCATAACATGAAACAATTGTTTTGGTTTCCATATTCGAGATATGGAATTTATGTATTTGTTTTTCATTATTATAGTTAAAAATAGGCATTGGTCAAGTGTCGGAATACGTTGGGTTTGCTTTAGCCAAATCTAGTCCATACTTGGAAGTGGGATGGGATCTTTGTGGACTTTGTGTTTAGGTTTCCTCATACCCAGTGAAAAAGGAATTCAATATTTGTTGTGATCAAAATGCGGACCAGGTTATATCACTTTTTACCCATTTATGATAGAACCCGCATAGAGGAGTTGGGAACACTATATGTGAAATAGATTATTTGACTCTATAGAGTTTCATCTGTTATATTCATTAATAGGGATCCTTAGTTCACATATCATTTCTAGAGTGGCCTTTAAGAGACACTAGGATCTCGTATCCTTTTTATTATCGGATACTAACTAAAGTCTGATGGATAGAAAGAAAGAGTAATATTGACTTATGATGATTTGATTCACATTTGTGTTCTCAACATGGTGGGGAAAGTGATTATATTAAGTGTATGGTTTATTTTTCTTATAATAAATGTTTCTAGTACTCAAATATAATGAATCCTTTTGAGGAATTGTAAATATATGTTTTGTTGGTTAGAGATTATCGAATGTTCCTTGGTTGGTTAGATCATGTTCCAAAAGAGAACAAAAAATATTCAATTGATTAATTGGATTATGTTGATGGTATATAATATATATAATTCTTATGATGGTCAACACAATATACCTATTCAGTTTTTATTTGGTAACCATGCGATCTTAAACGTTTCGACCTAGTTGGGTCATCAACAGCTTGGGAGGGAAGGGAATATTTCTCCTCATTTTGTTGAACATTCTGAAGTTGTTGATATGGTGGGGAATGATTCCCACCATTTATCACTACCACAGAGAAATAAATTGATACATTATGGGTTTCATGTGTTACATATGAGGAATTATATAGATGATCCAATCCATGTTCTGAATGAGGGAGATCTTGAGGTCAAGCATGATTTATTTGTGACTGAATGAACTGTTAAGATAGTTTATTCTAAAAATAATGTTCTATGTGGGTGGAAGATAACTTTGGTTCATGTTATATAGAATTATGGTTCTAATTCTCACGAGATTTGGGGGAGATATGCACTGATGAGAGAGCATTGGAATTATCTTTTTGACATGTAATCTTCTTCGTAACCTTTATGGGGAGAAAAAGAATCTATACTATGGGTGTTGTAACATTAGTTTAATATTATCAGGTATTATTAAACACCCCATTGAATATTTATTTGGTTTGGATTAGTTTTGTATTTCATTGGGTTTAAATTTTATGAATTTTGAAATTTCTTAGTGGGTGCATGATTGGAACATGACCATCACATGGTTTGATAAATCATGCTCCCTGCTATGATAAAAATAAATGTTTTGGATTGAGAGCTTGAATTATCTTATTCCTGGTTATTTAAGATGTGTATCCCCTCTAGGAAAACCTTACAAACCATTTATAAAAGGCACATGACCAACACAAGGTTTTTTCTAATTGTGCAATGTTCCCTATGAAATCATATAGATATGATTTTAAGAGAATAAAATTTTTATAAAAAAAACTATGAAACCATTATGTATACCTATGATAGCTCAATACGAGAAATAAATAGTTTCTTCAATCCTCATAGATCCAAATGATTATTTTTTTCATCTCGAATCCCTCATTAACATGATCTAAAGCTAGAGTAATGACCTCTGATCATCTCTTGGTTAGTTTCCTCCTCTCGTTCTTGATCTCCCACATTCTTCCTCTGTATCCTAAGTGTTCCATAGATACCTATTATAATTTATGGATATAATACCAATTTTTATAGATCTAAAACTAGGTTTTTATTCTTTTCCCCCTAGATCCTATTATTTTCGTTCTTCCTCGGTAAATACCGATTATTGTTTGAGGCTTCAAGATCTTGTGGATTTGAGGTATGTGGATAAATTACAATTCCCATGACTTGTTAATATAAATTTTTTTATTTAATGTAAACTAAATTTATGTAAATTCTATCTGTTGGTTTTAATTATGTTGTATTATATTTTTTATTGTTAATACCCATTTCGGTAAATTGGGGGTTTTCATAAAAATTGGTTTTTTGTCATTAAATTGGAAAACGCATATTTCCATTGAATCGGGTTGTGTTTAAGTAAATTGTGAAATTTAAATTTTTAAAATAAAATTGTGTATTTAATAGAAATTAATTCAATTAAATTATTGGATTTTATTTATGAAAAACTGTTTTGATGGAAGATTGTAAAAATACAAATTTCATTGAATTTGGAGATTGTGATGAAATTGATGAAATTGTTTAAAAATAGATTTTTTGAATATAATTACCTAATGGATTGTGAATTTTTTTAAATGGGTTTCAAATCCTTATTTTCGAAAAATGTATAAAATTGGATTTGGAAGGATACATACTTATTTCTTCATTTTGGAAATGTTTGTCTTTGATCAAAAACCTACTAAGGGTTTTAAAAGGAAAAAATTAACATATTTGAATCATGTTTGGGATTTAATTGTGTTTTAAGTCGTCTTATAAAAAATTTCAAATCATTGGATTGTAATTGGGCACATGAACACTATATATAATTAGTAAGATATTTTGGGCATCACATTATAATTAACAATTTTATAAAACATCATATCAACACATCCCATTCTATAGAAAATGGTGATGAGTCCCCTTTTCCTTACACCCAAAGGGGTGTAGTACATACGTTTCTGTAATCATATTGTTGGGTACCTATATCCTAGAATAATCATACCTACTTGTCACATGACCAAGTTTCTCAGTAGTTTTAATTCATAATGTATGTATATTCAATTTTTATAATCTATTTTACATGCATTATTAATTTAAAATAACATTTATATATAAATTTCCCTATAAAAAAGTGACTTATAGAGGAGGTTTAAACCAACACCATATGATTATGCAATGTTTTCCTAAAACCAACTCTAGATTAGGTGTCGTCATCCAAGACATGGGGTTCTCTTCATTTCAGTATTGGTTTTTGGGAATTGTCATAGTAAACATATTTAGCAGTGGTTTTGGTGGTTTTAGCTATAATTTCTTATGATGAAATATCATATTTAGAGGTTATTTAAAGCTACAACAAATTTTCATTTTTTATTATGTTTAAACCACTTCTAAACCAACATAACCACTACAAAACTATATCTTGAATTTATTTAGTGGTGGGTTTAACCAACACAAATAAGAGATTATAAAACTATAGTTGAAGTTTAAACCATAGTGAAATATGGTTCATTTTGTTTGTAGCGGTTTAAAACACCACTAAAATTTTATTTACAACTAAAAAATATGGAAGATTATACATCCCCAATACCAGTACCCTAGAAAAAAATCATGTGTATAGTATATGTAATAGTATAATCTAAACCATCTAAAAATGATCAGAATTCAACAATATAATAGTGTTTTATAAAAAAACCATGCACGAAGAACATAAAAAAGAATCATCTAAACCATATCATCTAAACCATCTAACAATGTTTAATAGATCTGAATCTAAGCCAAAAAAATATATAGAACAAACTTATGAGTTATAATCCTTCAAAAAACATGGCATAAACTTATAAGGTGTATCCCTCATCTATCCTAATAAGGATGATTTATCAATGTTCTCATTATAACATTTTAAAAATAATTGTGTCAAACAAAACTATATATTACATTTTGTTCGGACATTATTTTTGATACAAATTATGTTCATAAACAAGACTCAGTAAGAGAGTCTTGTATGCCATTATGAGAAAACCTATACAATATAACTTGTTAGAGGGTGGTGTTTTTTAATTCACGTTGACGATTAATATATGTGTGTTATCTTGGTTTTGGAACCACATTCAGTAGTGGATGAACATGTTCCATGGAATGTTTTTTTAAATTAAATGTGGCCTAGGAAATTTCTATAGTTAGGAGAATGATGAGTATTATGGAAACATTTTTCATTCATGTATAGGGAAACAATAGTAATGGACTATTTAGAAATGGTCATAATGAATTATTGAAGCTAATGAGTTGGTATATTCAATATTTTATATCTCAAACATGAAGATGAATTTTTAACATAGGTTTTAGTTTAAACTAATTATTTATTACAGATTCATGTTTGAGATAAAAAAGTGTTCCACAAGACTTACTAGTCATTAGTGTTTTTATGAATTCATGGAAACACAACAGAAATATGGTTGATTGATTACCCAACCATTAATGAATGATTATATTCATTGTTGGAATTGTTTTTATTCATGAAATGACATGGTATCATTGGAATCTAAGGATTTGTTATCAATACATTAATTGAAACACCAACTTTTAAACTTGAATTATCTTAAACAAGTACGTCCATAGTGGATCGATTGATGCTTCATTGATCAAATTTTGAAGGGGATTTGATCCTTCCATATATGAATCATGTTAAATATAATGTGATATTTTTGGTATGTAAACCTTTAAATATATACCATAGAAGTACAATGATAGTTTTAGGGTAAGATGAGCTGGTTGACCAATTTTTATCCCTAGTCACACGTCATCTATAGACATGACATCAAGGCTTGGTTCAAGGAATGTAAAACTTGTTTTAATGGAGTGTTTATCAAATGTTCTTAATAGGCCTATCAATGTATTTTTATCAAAAATGTTAGAATAATTTTATTTTTGTACTAGGAATGGTTATTATTTAGAAACATGGTGTACTGAAATTCTACATTCAGTCATTACTAATATATTGACAACATAATATATATTTTGGGAGAGAATCTGTAAACCAAGATGTGTAATTAAACCCAATTAATTTATGTTTGTATGGAAAGAATCCATGGGTGTTTTAAACAAGGATTTATTTATATAATTCATTAATATATGGATTACAAATGTAAAATATTGGTCTGTAACACTGATGTGAGTGTTAGACATGTCATTAGTTGATTTTTTAGTTTTTTGATTCTTGATAACTAGAACTGTGTACTATTGTATTACACGGTGAATGGAAGGTACTAGTTCAAATAAATACTTTGGAGATGCTCGAGTATAGGACTTTAGCTTGGGATACCTTTTGATTATATAGGTGTGTTTGATTGGGAATGAACTAGAATGTTCTTTCTGGAATGGTGATATAAACGTGTATGATTTGGTATGATCATGAGACATATCTAGAAGTTGGTTAAAAGAAATGGTGAGCATAATCAATGTGATATTGGGGTTCCATTGATGAAATTCATCAGAGTATGCCTTTTGAGATGTCGGCAATGAAAGTGGAATGCTCATGAAAAATACTCAACCAAATGTAGCGCAATATGAGTTTTTTCTAATTGTAGTATATGGTCACAGAGGAACCACTTCATGAACATGGTGTGATGAGATAGGTTAATTTTAATGGTTTCTGAGATCTTTGAAAAAAATATTGAGTGAATATCATAAGCTTGGTCAATTGGATTTCAACTATTTCAAAAAAAATGAGGACCTTGTGTAGTATCCTCCTATGTACCATATTAAATGTTTTGGGAGCACTGTTAGGACATTGAGGTCATCCATAAATTAAAAATTGAGATAGGTGGGGTACCACAACCTAGAATTGACCATTTGAAATTAAAATTTATTGTTGATATATCTATATTCTTGTTGATAATAGTATTTTTATATGTTCATATCAGTTATATATATGCTAACTCAATGTGCCCAAGCACATGGTGGTGCAGATCCCAATTTGGATATCCATCATCCTTAATGTATTATTCCACCCTTATAGTGATGGTGTGTGGAAAAAATAGGCTCTTGTACCATCTAGGGTACAAACCTTACATGATCTCTCATGAGAAGTTATTATTACTACATTTTGGATGTGGAAATGGTTGACCCAACATTTATGTGCACCATACTTGAATGACACAGTTATGGGGATTTTGTCTCTAACTTGAATAAAATGAATCAAATAAGCCACAAAATATAAGTCCAAAACACTAATACGCACATCCTAACATAACTCAAATAAAAGAATTAAATATTTCCATCTTTTATATTAAACAAATTTTACTTTACACTTCACCAACATCATAATTCACTAATTATTGACTCACTTCCTTTGTATATCCTCAATCCATATTGAATTCCATGTTCTTTATCAAACATTTGGAATAATGATAATGTTAGGACATGAAAAGTTGAGGTGACTACTCTATGCCAAACATGATACACGATACATGATGCATCAACAAACCCTATGTTTCCATATTTTCCCAACATGTCAATAACACCACTAATCACTGTCCAATGATGAACACTTCTTATCGTTATCTCCACCTCTATATATTTTTCCTGATACCAGAACGTGTAAAACAATTATACAGAAAAATAAATTTTTTGTACAATTAAATTTAAACAAAAAACCTATAAATTTATTCAAACTAAATGATTTTTATGCTGTGTCATTTCCCTGCTCACCACCATACATCAATGTTATATAACTAGGGAATGATCTGGTCGTCTTCTGATATAAATCGACCAATGCTTTTTGCAAATAAAAGATCTTATCCCCATGTTCCTGAATTATGGTTTTCATATAAAAATAATATATTTGATAATCTAAAAAAGAAGCGGGAGTTGATATAGATACAACCCCCTCTGTCCAGCTAATTTCATCAAATGGTATGGGTTCCAAACCCATCCCACACACTCCACTAGGTTGCTCTTCCCAAAGCACTTAACAAAATAGGTTATTCTGGGTGACGGGGTAAGACATCATGGGATTTTCATCCCATTGTTCTTTAATTTTTACATATAAATAAAATATCATTCATATAAGTAGAAATATATATTAACACAATGTCATATAAGAATAAGATATTATAATTTAAATGTAATTCATACCCCAACAACATTGGAAAGATCATCAACAAAAATCCCATCTAATTTTTTATGAACATCCAACCACACTTATGTTAAGGATTCATGGTTAAATAAACTCTATGAGTGCATTAAAAGAAGATAAATCAACAATTTAATATAAAAAAATCATAATATTGTCTTATAAAAATTTAAACAAATGAAAAGATTACCCAATTCCATCATCTTCTAGAATAACTCTTTTATCCCATAGTGTGACAGATGATTTACTTAGCCCGGCTTGATGTGTTCATCCTTGATAGATCCTGAAATAAATAAAATATAATTTCATTTTAATTTCTGAAATTTCATATCAATTTCATATATATATATAAATATAAAATTCTATTAATATAATAATATATATTTAATAACCATGTGCTTCACATCACGATATATGTCAATAAAACATTCCATTGCTCTCTAGGTACACATTTGGGTACCTTTTCATATATATATATATATTGGGTGCTCAATAAAGTATCATTGACATATCCCCATATTCTCCATTTATATTATTTCAATTTTTTGCCCAGAATTTTCAATGTACACTGTCATGTAAGCACATCAGCAACTATAAAGAGGAAAATCATCTTTGTATTGAAATTATTTTAAAATATATTAGAATTTAACAACATAATGACATTCAATTACACCATAATATATTAAAATAACCATTATTTGTTAATAAAAAACATCATTCATCCCATATGAATTCATATTTCTATCATAATCAAACGTAATCAAGTGGGAAACTAGCTTTTCGGCTATCCAACCTAGAATATGGTGAAGTAATCCTATAGCGTCAAATGTAGGGACCCCATTGGAATCAAATGGGAAAAACTATTATTAGTCTTGTCAAATTCTATACATATAATCATTTAATATTTTTACCCATAGTCTCATTATTTTTATATTTTATGAACATAAAGTTAGTATAGAAAAGTGCAATAAATTAATTAATGTTAAAATTTGAACCTATAACTGATACCTACAAGTATACCCTTGATGAACTAGGAATGGAGCCCTGCTCCCCCAGTTTTAAGGATACCAAATGGGAAGGTGTCAACTAAGATACTGATGGGATGCTCCTAGAGGGTGTGATAGATGGTGTAGGGGAAAAATATATGGTTTCCCAGATGTAGTAGGGAGAATAATAGATGGATTGTCATCTGTTAGTGTGGTCGATGGAATAGTATAGCTCTTCCTCCTTGGAATTCATACCATTTAATCAAACAAAATTATAATTAGAAAAAATAATTCGAAAAATTTTAATGGATTTTTTGGAATAATAACATTTGCATAGTACTAACAAAAAAAGTATACATAATAATGATAAATAATAAATTATTTAATTTTTTTTTCATTCCCTTATTACTACAACCATTTGTGTAGACTTCTCTTGATAATTCCATCCAATTTTTTTTGTATTTATAAAAGATCCATAAATGACATTAAATGTTTTCTAGGTCTAAAGTGATGCATTATATAAGGTTGTGTGTAAAATGATGATATATAGTTAAAAAGACTAAAAAAAGACATGACATACAAGGTATATGATTCAATAGTTGATAGGGGGAGTATCAAATAAAAAGGGAAAATCCAGAAGGACTCTACCCATGGTGTGAGGAACATTTATGGCCCAATATTCAGTAGTTGTATATTGTTTATACATATTGGTGTGAGTGTTTCATGCTAGGGTGGGGGATTTGATAGTTTATCGATGGCTATTCAACAATAGAAGTGATATCAATACATACATAAAGGACACCAATGTTGTATTGGATTGTGTGATGAGTTGGTTTGGAAATGGTATGAATCATAGTATGATACATGAATTGATTCTAGGATGATATCCTCATGAAATATAATAATTAGTGAAGGTACATAGGATTTATATAGGATAAGATATGTAAATTGTCATAGAATCATGAAAATCATTGAGTGTGAATATTGGAATGTGAGAATGGGTTGAATGAACCCTGATATGTTATTGATCATGGGGAATCTATATTGGTGGATCATAGAAGAGAATAGTAACTCTCTTTGGGTGTGTGTAGTGTAACTAGGTTATTGTAATTTTAGTAATAGTCTCTCTTTAGTGTGGGGATCCAGAGGGACAGAGGATAAATAATTATATAAGTATGAATTCCTAGTGAAAAGATGTGTAGGACATATATAGTGTTTAAAGGGGTATGCCTTTAAAGAACAGAATGGATTTTTGTATGTTCATTTGTTTACATGGTTTGTGGGATTTTATGGGAAGTTGAATAATAATCCAGTGATATCAGGATAGTGAAAAACCCATGAGATTCATAATGAGTAATACGATCATAGTGTCACATTGGGATGTAAGTGCAACATAAGGGCATGAGATCATTATAGATGTTATATAGTAGATGTTTTTACTTGAGATGAGGATGGGGACGAGAGAAATAAGCATTACAGTGTGAAGATACATCTCATTGGTTCTTATAATTTCTTGAGTTATATGTTTGTGTGTATTTAAGGTATACACCTCAAGATAGTCTGGTTTAGATCATATGGTAGGTCAAATATATACAGTTTCTCCACACACCACATATAATAATGCTATATTTATATGTTACCAGCCATGATAAGTACCTTATACTTATATGGTTTCTCTTTGTGTGGGAGGTTGGAATTGGAGATACCCTACATAGACTACATTCAATGTTGACCGTGGAATTCATGTTGTTTCGATGGGATCTTACCCAGAGGGAATGATTCAACTTGTTAGAGGGTATAGATATTGAGATTCTATCCATAAATAGAATCTTATATGTGATGGATTTTATATATTATTAACAAATGTTATTGTGATTACCTTACCATTTTATTTCTATTATGGTTAGTACTAGATATTGAAATTTCATTTTCTGATGGAAATATGATGACCTATAGCTATAGTATATGTATCACTAGAATTAATCAAAATAGGTGTGCTTAATAATTGTTGTATCCTAGTTATCACAAGATGATCCAACATAGATTATAATTTTCATGTTTCAATATGAATCCTATACTACAATTTCCAAAATATTCATATGATATTCATAACAAAATCATGTTTATAGATGTAAAATTTTAAATAATGAATCCTAAGCTAATCATAATTAAATAAATTTTTCATAGAGAAACAAAATATTTTCTGTTTCTACACATTAAACATTCTCTACATCATAACCATCGATATGATTCATATCAAAAGTATAATAATTCCATATATTAAATTATTTTATATTTCTAATATAAAAATCATATATTATTAAAATTTATCCATATAAAAAAATAATCATGCTCCAGAGGAAAACATAATACCCCAACTACATGCACAATATAATTTACTTTATTATCCATTTATTTCAATCCCCAACCTAATTAATACATGTAATGTTCATTTAATTTCAAAATGAGACTTTTCAATCAATCTATTACTAATATAAAACCACTTATCAAATTCAAAACCCTATATATAATTCACATACCAACTCCATTCTACTACATTACATATCACCACTACAACCATGATCATCACAAAACTATATCAAACATCATCAAATGTCACATCTAATTCTGACCAAATTTTTTTTACTAAATATTACACTCTAACTCATTACAAATTACCACTATTATTGATAAAATACCCTAAAGTACCTCGTGAATAGAAAAAAATACATTAATCACATTAACATATAAATGATATTTCAGCATTCACAATACCTAATTTCAAATTGAAAACAAAATTTATTCATTTCATTCCATAATTCTTAATGTTTTTATTTTTATGTAATAATATATTTTCAATGAAAAAAATAGGGGGGTTAACATGAATGAACATCCAAAAACAATTAGGGGTTCACATCATTAAACATCTAAACAAAAATAAAAAATGTTATAGAAAACATGAAGAAGAATATTCCTTGAATAATGGGTATATTTATTTTGATGATCCAAGAGGTTTGAAGCCACAATATATATGATAAAAGGGATCAAGGGGTAGGGAGGCTTGAATCTATCTGCGAGTCTTGGTGAGACTTGGGATTTGGGTGTCGAGGAGTCATGGGGGTTGGGGGATTAGGGGTTCAAGGGAGAAGTGTTAGGTTTTTTGTTAATCCATGTTTTGGATGAGGTTTCTAATAGACCACATTTAAAATATTTAAAAATCATTTTGTGGTGGTCTAATAAACTTCAAATAAAAAACTTCTTATAAACCCAAATTTTGGTTTAGGGTGTTTTTATTTAAGAAATTTTGTGAAATGTTTCATTTGTGTAATGTACCTTTTTTTATTAAAAGTTAATTCTGTATTTTGGAATGAATTTTCATGAATTGAAATGTGAATCATTAATTGGTAAATGTATTTTCAACTTTTAAATTTTATTGAATGATTTTTTAAATATGTTTTTTCAATACTGAATAGTTTTATTTGAAAATTGATTGGACATTACTAGTTAATTTGATATTTCAATATTATTATGGAACTATTGGTGAAATCCTACTAGGATTTGGCTCACACACTACGTTTTTCCTTTGGGTGATCTTAAACTATCTCCGTCCAAGTTTGAGCAAGGGGAATGTATCTCAGGGGGGTGGATATAGCTATCGAACCTTGGAATTGGTGATTTGTTTCCAAACCTACATGGGTTTTGTTTGCCTATTTTGGTATATGGGTTGTTGTACATTGTCCTATAATGCATGATTGATGTCTAGTAAACTAATCCTAGTAGTGTTTATTTTGATATATATTTTTTCTCGTTTCGTTTAGTTCCACATTGTTAGTGGAAAAATCATTCCCACATACATGTTGTATGATGTCATCTGCTACTTTCTGACTTTTGGGGATCGGGATGTGCTAGTACAGGCTTCATTATTAGGTACTAGTGTACCATGGCTAGTTTGTTATAATAGGATCTGTAGTGAAAAATATGTTCATTAATATAAACAAAATATTATCAGTAATGATTATCAAGATGAACTTTGGTGAGTTTTCTAATGCATACTTAATGAGATAAATGAGTCCCTATGGAACAATAAGTAATAATGATCCTAAAATTAAATATATTCAATGACATATGTGTCTAGTATGTGGAATAAACACCTAGGAAAATGTCTTAAAGGTATGTGAGGATGTTTTAAATATTGTAATGTAGTTCTTAATAAAATAAATCACCATGGAAAAGGGATGTTTTCAATTAAATCCATGAAATGGAATGCATTTTTTACATAGTTATTAATTGAATGTTTTAAATTTGGGGAGTGTGGACACTCTGAAAAATATTTTCATAAGAGTATGGCTCATGTCTGGGGTTAGTCAGACAATACAGATACATTTTTAAAAATTCATAATTCCATTAAAATTCAATATGTAGATACTAAAGATGATACATGAAAGTTATGTATTGTCTTTTGGATCATGTTTTTAAATTATTGAATCATAGTACATGATTCTTGTTTTTGTTTTTAGGAAATAAGTGTTATAAAATGATATGGAAAAACATGATTATGGTATTATGATGTATTTTAATGATTATGATATCTATATACAAGGGATTCAATTGATATGGTAGTTTTAAGGATAATGAAATATTTCAATGTATTAATACTCATTTCATGATGTGTGTACATTGTTTGATTTTTTTTATTTACATGTAAATATTACTATACTCATGTGAAAATGTTATTAAACGAAGAATTATAAATTATTTTTTAACACAAAATTATAATGGTATTATATAAAAATTGAGGTTTAAACATATGAAGGTTATTTTTGAGCTTGATTCTAATTTATGAATTTTTATTATGGATTCTGTTATTATTGTTTTAGGAAAAGAAAAAATTTTAGGAGGTGTGAAAACCCATCACATCCTGCAAGGTTGCGAGTTCTAAATGCACAAGTGGAGGGTGATAATGGTTAATCACCTAACACTTTCCTACATGATATAATGATTAGTAATAAATTTTTTCTTTAGTTAATATTTCCAAGAAAAAATGGTTATACCCACGGTATAAAAATTTAATTGGTGATTACTTGACTACTCTTATTTTAAAATATGTTCATTATTTTGGGAACACAATTTTTTGAATGTCAACATAATACTCTGGGATTTTTTTGAAGAAAAATTTAAATTATATTTTTTAAGAATATATTATATTACAGTATACATATGTTTATTTTGATTATTTATGTAATTGATTGTAATATCATGGAGATTATACATTTTAGGAAATTTATTTTTTACCCCTATGATACATAAGAGTCATTGATATTATTTGGTGATAAAATAGATTAATGAAAGCTTATATGATCTAATCAATTTGATATTTTGAATAATAGTCTCTAATAATTATTTGGTATTTTAATTATATAAATTTATCAAATTAAATATTGTGATCTTTGGTTATTACCGTTGAATTTTTGAATTGAATTAGTTTTTTATCATAAAAAAGTTTATTATTTTTCATGAATTATCATATCATATCATAAAACTTTTGTGTTTTCTTAATGTTTGAAAATATAATAAATATAAAGATAATACTTTATAAATTATTTATGTATCTAGAATACAATTTTAGTGCCTCTTTAATGAATAATTCTACTTAAATACTCATCATTTGTCGTAAAATGTGTTTTTGAAAAAAATTTACTAAATGATGAAACTCTAATTGTCAAGTATGATTATTTACTTATGTTATTAGTCAAGGATGAAATAAATTTCTTTAAATCTATGAAAATTATTTTTAAACAAAACCATTAACCATTTACTTTTAGCGGTGACTGATTTTACCCATAAAAAATTTATTTTTTTTGATGGATAAATTTATAGTAACCATGTTCTCTCTCAATCTCCATCAGAACACAATAGTCAGTTTTCTATTCTATGTATATGTATTCCTATTGGGAGTCTAAATAATTTTTATCTCATGCTTCCTTCATACATTCCTTTCTCCCTTTTCGAATGGATGTTTTATTGACCCTTATTCTGATGTGGTATTTTTACAATGGTATTTTGTAATATGAAACATATATTTCCAATTGAAACTTAAAATTTAAGTTATTAAATTTTTAAAAGGTGGCGGATGTTACATCATGATTTTTTAATAAAATAAGAACATGTTATATAACTAACAAATTACGCCACATCCGAGATAAATAAAAAATATATTTTCATATTGAAATTTTATCATTATAACATATATTTTTAAATCGAAGGTGTGAAAAAGGTTAACTGAATTAAGAAAATTTCGTTTATACATACATACATATATAAAATGAATTATTTAACCACTTACTTATAATTGAATGTAAAACCGTTTTTCATATAAAAAGAAGTGTTTTTATGAAAAAATATTTACATTTGAAAAAGTGATTTTCATACCAATAAAAAATCAATTCACACTTTTTGGATTATATTATTGAAATTTATATATGATATACTAAATCAAATTTTTAAAATTCATCATAAGTGTTTTTCCTAAATGATATAATATCAATTAAAATTTTCTCATAAAAGATGTATTTTTCTAAAAATAAAAATTTTCATCCTTTTAAGGATGAACATATTCTAAATATAGTTATGAAAAATTTACAAATTATATTTTTCATGATAAAATGATTAATTTAAAAAATAATATAAAAAAAATTGGATAAATATTTGGAAATATTTTTAGAGTTGTAATGTTTTTATGAAGAATAAAAAATACTGAATTTTAATTGAAAATAACATTTTCATCTAAAAAACTTCATTTGTTAATTTATATATTTAATTCGTTTTAATGGGAAATTAAAAAAATTTATTTCCAATATTCCTATTTAGGTCATCAGAATAATTTCTTCTCGAAACTGGATATAAAAATATTTCAAACAATTTATCATTTTCCTTTAAAACCCCCTGTTTCGTCTCGTATGTGGGATCATTTTTTAATTAATATGTGAATATTTTATGATTTGAATTTTTAAAAATGGAATCTATACATGTAATAAAATGGTATTAATTTTGTAAATATTTCTACTTTATTTTTAAACAATATGAGTAGTAACTTTGGTATATTTTTTCCACGATTAGGGAAAACTAGGTAATTAAGGGTTAAAATAATGTTATTAATATTATTCAATTAACCTAATACTATTCTATTATTATTAGATGGGTTATTTTCCAAGAAAATAATTCTTCAAATGATTTTATAACTTGTTGAATCCACATAGATGACTATAATCTTATTATATAATTTTGATTTTGAAAACGTATAAGATGCCATACTTATTTTTTAATAAATACTAAATTTAATATATAGTGTGACAAAGAATATAATTTCATCTATGAATATTTATTTTAAATATATATTACTTATTAACATCATTATAATTTATTTATAAATTTTATTTGAAAAAATATTTTCCTTCAATACTGAGACACTGGCGATGTAATGATTGTTTAATTAATGAAAAAAATAAAAATAATGATATTAAAAATATTATTTTAAATACAGTATGAATAAATTAATGTAATTTTATATTTTTTTGATTTAACTTATATTTTATTGATGTATTCAATTATTCTTTTTCAAATTTATCTGGATTTAATGATATTTTATAAAATTCATGTAGTGTTTAATGTCAAACATGACATTAATGATATTTCCAAATAAATAATATTTTAATAAATGATTTAAAATACATAAAAATAAATTATTATTACAAATTATGAGTATAGGTTTTGAAATTCCAATAGTGATCTATTCTTTTCTATATTATTTTTACTCTATTAACATTAAAATATAAAAAACACATGTTGTCACAGTATGAGTTAGAGAGGATAAATAAGGTTTAAAATAAAAATTCAAGGTTTAAAAAACATTAAAAATATTTCTAAACCTCATATGGTGAAAATTGTTATACCAATAATAATTATTTTATAATCAAATTAGTTTGGAGAAATATTTTTTAGAATGGAATTTATATTAATTTTATATTTTGAGAAATTCCAAGAGTGCCCCACCCATCTCCTCTAAAATAAAACCTCTTATTCATTATTAATCACCCATAAATTCCTATTTTGTTATAAAAATATCTAAAAAATACCATTATATATTCTCTATCCACATTTTATAGCTCATATATTTTGTGTAACACCATCCTAAGTGGTCTTAATTTGTTAAAAAAACATTGTCTGAAGAAAAGGTATCATTTTTAATTACGATTTTATTTATTTGGTTTTTCCACAACTCCTTAAAATAATATTCATTAATTAATAAATAATATACCAAGTATCCTAAATTTAATGATATTTTATTATGTTAATATCATCACCTAAATCCATATCAACTTCAATCAAATGGGAATATAATTAATCATTCATGCAAACGAATGACTAAGACCTCTTGAATTGATATAATTTGTTTTCCATGACCATAACTAAATACATGTTATAATGATGTAATTAATGTTTAAATATGATAATAATGATATATATATCACTATTAATTAATTATATATTATTTACATTATTATATTTTCATGCACATACAAATGGTAATGTCATTCATGCATATAGGTAGACTATCACATGAACGAAGTGATGTTTATCATTTTTCATCATCTAATCACATAGATGAAATATATAACTATATATTTTAGACTAATATTATTTTAATTATATTATTATCAGTATTCTAATATAAACTAGTACTTACCTACATTCCAGAATGATCATAGAAAATGGAAATGTTAGTCATACATACGTACAACCCCTATTCTCCTTGATTATAATGTAGTTAATTTTTAATAACCATGCATAATGGGTTTATGTAAAATTAAAATTTATTAATAAAAACAATAAACATTTGATTAATATTATTCAAAAGATTATTGAGTATTTATCTCTTTGACTATTTACATCATTTCAAATTTATTATCGACTGATGTATAAAATATCGTCAAAACATATGACATGAACATCAATAAATAAGTTATTTTTATAACATGAAAACTGATATAAAAGGAATAATTAACATTAAAAAATTTCACATACTTGTAAATAATTAATCTTTTTTTATTATTCATGATGAAAAATATTTTACATGATTAGTCAGACTCAAGGTGAGGGACTTTATTTCAACTTACATTCGTTGAGGTATTTTTTTAATCTTATACACCAGTATTATATTATAAGGTGCATATAACATTAATTTTACAGGTTATATAATGAATTTCTTTATTCTAATTATATTTAACATTTTGTTAAATTTTAATTTATTCAACCTACAAATTGTCTAATTAAAAAGTAGTTTGAATTTCATAACTCAATGTCCATTCATTGGGTCGAACATGTATTTCGTGTGTTATATCATTATTTGATTATTTTAGAAATGAACTATTTATATCATGTGTGTTATTTATAAAAATGTTTTCCAGATTTATTTTAGATACAAATAGTATATTCATTTTATTAATTCCCACTTCGGTGATATGATCATCATAAGGGACAATTTAAGAAAAAAATCATAATAACTGTTTTAAAGTTTGTATTATTTTTAACAAGTCTCTTTCATATCCATATTCTCAAATGGATTTTAAGAATGTGTTTTATGGAATTTAATTTTTTTAAGGTAATTTTATAATTCCTTTAGACTGTTTTCAATATGGTTCTTTTTCATGGTTTATTTATTGGAAATCTTTTAAACCCCGAATTACATATTACTATTTGAACTATTTTTGAAAAAATCAAAAGGATTGTTTTTAATTTATTCGGCAGGAATGAAATTTTATGATTTCTTATTTCTATAATTTCTTATGCTTACATTTCCATTTTAAAATTTTATTTTAAAATAATGCTTTTTTATTTACGAGTGTTGGACTTTGTTATAATAACATGTGATTTTAATTTCGATCCGTGTTTTTTTATATGTATGACTATTTTATTATGATTATGATATAGTTCATGGGAACTATTTAAGATAAAGAGTGGTTTTTTGATAAAATATTGTAAGGTAGGACTATTATAGATCTCTAATTAATTTTATGAAGAGATAGAGTTAACCAATTGGGTATCTTCTATGTAATTATGGGAATATACTACGGTTGTTATTAAAAATGTAAGTATGAATATTACTCCCTAGGTATCTGTGAGAGCTATAGTAAATATAATAGTGATATGAAAATGACTCCATAACATTCCTTTATGATTTATGTTTTTCATAGAGTTCTATCAGAAACTAATGATTTCATGAGGTACGATAAAGATGTTTTTTATGGGTTAAACATATAACATTCTGAAAATGTTTTCTTGGGTAGATAAGTATTGATAAACTAGTAGTTTTTTATTTTTATTTTTATTTCCCTTATTGTGATATTTATACTCATTCCTTGTTATAAAATGATTTTCATAGGGTTTAAGGGTGAGTAGGGATAATGATGAGATAATGGAGACAAATATAAATATTTTCCCTAATGAGAAAACATGTTTAAGTTTAAAGTACTTTTCATGGTTGAATAAATGGACTCTGATTATAAGTTTCCACTTGTAATGTTTGAGTACAATTTATAAGAGAATTTTATAATTCCATAAAAAATTAATCTGAATATATCCATATAATTTTATGATCCATAATTATAGTACAAAAAAACAAGGATATGTAATGTTTAAGACTTTGCCCCAATAGTTTGAATGGATGAAACATCATTAGCAATAAAACCCTTATACATGTCCATATTTTTGGGTTCCATTAGAAATTACAGAGTTATAAATAAAATTATGGGTAGTCAATTTATTTAATGGTGAAAAATATAATGAAATGAAATTTTGGAAATCATTTTCCTTGAATAAATTTCTATTAATAAACAATATTACCGGAATCTGAAAATATATAATGAATCCATGATATTTGAAAATAAAAAAATATTGATTATAAAATATCCCTTAAAATAGTGGGTGTAAAAGGAAGTGTGCATATAACGAAATTATTTATGAAATAATGTGGAATTGAGTAGAATTAATACCCTTATAGGGTCCTGAAAATTCCGCAAAGGGGAAATCCAATTAACCAAAATTTGGAAAAGGACCGAACCGGTCCACTTTCTGACTCCCAGAAATAGTACACGACATGTTCAGCCAACCACCCTCCCATGGTCACTGTCTATGCAAAACGGGGGTAGAGCACCTATGTGGGAGTGAACCAGGATGACCACCAGATGTCAGGTCGGTCCACCACCGCGAGCCGCGCCCTCCGCAGACTGTTGTCATTCGCAAAATGGAAGTGGAGTGACTACATGGGTGAGAACCAGGAAGACCACCGGACGTCATGCCAGTCCACCGTCGTGAGCTTCCCCCTTTTCGGACTGATATCATTTGCGAGAAAGAGGCGTAGTGGTGCACGACGAGGAAGAAACTCCACAAAACATGGTTCCATATATATCGGTTGACTGAGTCTTATGCAGGTGGGGCTTTCTTCATGGGCTTCCTAAAAAGGTTATGTGTACCATATACACTTTGTGACTCTATAAATATTCACCGAGGGGCACTAAAAATGAAGAGAGGAAGGACAGGACAAAACCCGTGGGGAGATGCTGGAGAAATCGCTCCCAGCTATAAAGTTTCGCGACCATCCACGGAAACCATATTGTTTGCGGATGCACTCTTCCACATATAGGAGATACCAAACCATGAACCACATGCGGCCATCTACATCTCGGACAACCACCCCCTCCTTGGACCAGTGTCATTCGTGAAATCGATTCGGGAACCCCTCTGTGTGTGCGAAGATGGACGAGCTCCAGCCACATTGCAGATGCCCTTCGTAGTCATCCTTTATGGACAGCTTCCTTAATGGACATCTCATCCGCAGAATCTCTTCGCGAATGGCCTTCTCCTCCGCGTCCATCCTTCACGGACACCCTCCTTCGTGGCCTGCTCCCTCATGTCTAGCTCTTCACGGACAGCCTTCACCGACAACCAAACTGCGAACCACATGCAACATGTCCCTCGCAGTTAGTCCTTCGTGGACGGCTCCTTCGCGGCCAGTCCCTTACAGTAGGCTCCTCGCGGCCAGCTCCTACATCGCCCGCCCATGCAGAGAGTCACACCATGAACTTTTCGGGCTGTGTCAACAATGTTTTACATTGCTCCCTTGCACCACCCCAACATCCATCATATATGTTCCATGAGTCAAGCTACTCATCTTGACAATCCTATAACCCCATTACCTATCTCCTTTTGTCGGGTTCATCCAAAAAGGGTCACCCTTGCGTAAATCCTACACTAACCATTTCTAGGTATCTTATACTTAGTCATCCTGGCCACATGACGTTAAACTGTATAGCCCTCTTCATACCCTTATGACGTTAAACTATATAGAAACATTCCTCTCTACATGACTATAAACTGTAGAATTCTATATCATTCAATAATTGGATGCCTCTTGCTCCTTGTAAAAAATTCCTTATGCTTCAAGCATAAGATGCCTCGTGTAATGTTTATATTGGAATAATTTCAAGAGCGCTGGAATCCATTCAAACATTCCATCACTCCAAATCATGTTTGGAATATCCTTCATTCGAATCTTCATTCTCTTCCATGTATGAAGTGACCCCCTAATGGCCTGGCATCATGCCGCATTGACTCACATACCGTCCAGGGCCAACGCCCCAGAAGACTTTGTAAAACACTTCAAGTCCGGTCCTATGTTTCGAACATGGTCATTAGTTGACCCTCATTTGTTTGTCTCCATATCATTAAAACGTGATATGGATGTTGTGTTTTGAACATGTTCAACAGTTATCCTCCATCCCCATGCCACCATCGTTGCGTTCAGAATGTTGGGCATGTAATTCACACATTTCATATCCCTTTGTTCGGACTGATTCCCACACCCTTGGCATTATCCCACTTCTGCACAACCTAATAAGTGTAGAAATGTATACCTCAACCCAGAAATGGGTTGGGAAGCCCTCATGGACATACATGAGGAATATATGATGGGAATCCACCTCGAAGTAATCCCTAAATTTATGGGCCGCCTTATGCATAAGCCCCACTACACTTCCAACGAATGCACCTTTCGTGACGTGATCGTTTGGTCGATGCTGCCTCTTGTTTCTCACACCGAGAATGACCCACATGGGTTTAGAGTAATCATTGACCATGAAATCCTCTTATGGGCCTCCTCAGAGTGTAAGACCCAATCCATTGCGAACTATGAGGTCTTTGATCCATGTCAAGGCATGGTACGTAGGAAGCCTCCCCGAGGTTCAAGGCCGATCATCATCGGACCCCCCATGTCCAGATTCACGTCAGCTCTTCGACAATCCGTTGCAAACTATGAGGAATTTGATCCATGTCAAGGCATGGTACGTAGGAAGTCTCTCCGTGGTTCAAGCCCGATCATCATCAGACCCCCAAAGTCCACATTCACGTCGGCTCTCAGACACTCCATTGTAAACTACGAGGACATTGATCCATGTCAAAGAATGGTACATAGGAAGCCTCTCCAAGGTTCAAGCCCGATCATCATCGGACCCCCGGGTCCACATTCACATTGGCTCTCTGACATTCCACTGCGAACTACGAGGACTTTGATCCATGTCAAGGCATGGTACGTAGGAAGCCTCCCCGAGGTTAAGCCCGATCAGCATCGGACCCCCGGGTCCACATTCATGTCGGCTCTCCGACACTACATGTCGAACTACGTGGACTTCAATCCATGTATCCGAGGAAGGGTACGTAGGAATCCCCCTTGAGGGTCATGCCTGACAACCGGTTGATCAGACTATCTTCACATCGGTTCACTACACCATTCTTAGTGCCGCCTCAATGAGTCCAGACTCCTCGGGGTCATCAATATAATGAGGGATAGTAAACCTCAGGCATAAATGATTATGAACCCCTACGTCTAACTGACCATTTCCAACAACGAGTAATCCTTTGATACTTTTCTTGGGTATAAACCGAAGATTCACAAACATATTAATACGTCTTAAATCAATAAGTGAGTCCCCGAACAAGAAATAATTCCCCCCAAAAGGGTGCAATGAGCCATACATCCCATCCTCTGGACCAATATGAGTTCATAAGCGTCTCTGGTCAAACCACCTAGCAAACACATGCCTTTGGAATGCAGGTCCACGTGTCGTCGGATACCGAACCGTTGGAAATTTTGAGACCGACCCCGAAACAACCCTTTATGAATCTTATTTATCATATATTAGTAGAAAGGTATAATTTATTCCGAAAAACATTAACTAATAAAAATATGAACTAAAGTATTTAATATATGATGGAAATTATATGTCAGAGAAATTCAAGATCTTGGAAATTTCCCCAGGAGCTATGTTCATGGAATCTAAACACATGACTTCTATTTGAGTGTACAGTTTTCTTAGATATTACAGGGATATCAAAACTATCTTAGTAAAAATTTATTATGATAGTATATACAAGAAATTATTAAATAAATAAGCTATTTATCACAATTATTTCATATATTTAACATTTTGACTTTTAAATAAGAAAAATGTTTATTTTCTTAAATATATAATTTGTTGTTTATATTTCTTATATAAAACCAAAATTCATATATGATTTAATATTAATTTCTTTTAATGTAAATTTTCCTAAAATTAATGAAATCATTATAAAAAAGTGTTGTTTTTTTATTTTGTTAAGAAAATAATTGTGCCTGTGAATACTGAAAAATATAGTTATTAAAAAAATTGTAAAAGTTATTACCATATATGCTTGATGTAGATGATTATAATAACATTTACAAGAAATATAAACTTATAATAACTAAAAATATAATTTTTTTTTAAAAAAATGTGTCTAATATATAAAACAAATGATTAACAGTGTAAGAACCTATGTTATATTTTCCAAAAAAAACTATCAAGGTATCTCATTAAATTTAAAAAATATGTTTGGTAAAATTCACGTTTTGATTATCAAAAGATAATTTCATCACGATTAAAATTTTATATCATGACAGTAAAAAAATTAAATATTATCAGATATAAAATTTTTAATCATAATTGATCTTTAAAAGAATGAATTATAAATGTTATGGGGGTAAATTCATGTTATTTTATCCAACCCTTATAAAAATTAAAATATACAGATTTTTAATATTTGAAATCACAATTATATTATTATGGGATAATTTTCACTTTCAATTTTGGTCATTAACATAGGTAAAAATTGAGTTTCTATAACCAGGGAAAATTATTGTTAAAAGGGTTTTAAAAAAGTGAAAAATTCAATAAAATGATAATAACTTGTGTGATAATTAATAGTGGAGGGATCCTTAACCATTTCTCTTTACCATTCCATTATTCATCATTTTTAATACTTTATGGTTTAATAATGTAATGAAATAATTTCAAATTGAATGGATTTATGAAAATTTCAATTTATTTAATTATTATATGAGTACACATCCTATTTACTTTTCCAATCATTTTAATGATATAGTTGATCCAATAATCTATCATATTATCTCCCAAAATCCCTCCCCATGTTATAGAAGCCTTTTTATTCCCAAAATACTATGTTAATGATCTTTAAGGAGTCTCTAAATGGATATCATATAGGGGAAGACAATATTTTTCCCACAAGCATGAAATATTAGTAACTAATTCAACTGTCTTTGGATTTAATTTTTTTTTTCATAAAAAATTAAGTTCATTGAATAATTTATATTTAAATTGGTGTATATATTGGACATATATTTCATTCTTTCACTAAATTTATTAAATAAAAGTTATTTAATAATCCATATAATATTGTACCTTACATGGACTTTTAATTTGGATAATTATGGTGTTATAAGAGTAGTTTTCTGTATTTCTATTCCTTGTGTCATTATTGGTATTATATACCAATATTATTTTGTATAGTGAAAATAATACACCTTTAATTATAATATATAAAATTATTATTGGTCTTGAATGTTTAACATTCATTCATTAACTTCTTTTCCTTGGATTGTGATTTGATAACATCCCAAATATATAAGGGTTTTTCATAACCCAATTTTATTTCTTTAGTTATAATGTTTCTCCATGAACATATCCTTAATTTGATATTGTATACCCTATTCCTATATTGGAATATCAATTTGGATTCCTATCATACTTATTTATTAATTCAATTTATTCTTGAAAATGTAACATTGATAAAAATAATTCCAATCATCTTAAATGATAGATTATTAACTATGTACATGATTAAATATTCATATCAATATCCTCCGGTCATATTTTGGAGACTTATTATGTGTTAACTCATGTTTCTAGGATATTTCTGATTAACTATTTCCAAAATAAAGACATATTACATATATTTCTATGTGGGGTTTCATAAAATGTTTTTGAAAAAAATATCAAAATGTCGTTTTACTTATATTACTAAATTCCATAACCAATTGAACACATTTAGTTTAAAATTTTCCAAAAAATATCATAGATACAATATTTTAATTTATAATAAATCTAAATGTTTTGTATTTTCTGATGTAACATTATATAAATGGATTTTTAGAGTGACACGTAATATTTTTTATTAAGATAATATAAACAATGATTACTTATCTGTTTATGAATTAACATATATTTTCCATTTAATTTTTAAAATGGGTTTATTTAATGATATTCAGGTTTAATTTTTGACCAACTAACTATAAATTTCATTTTACGTAATGAAGTAATGGTTTCAAACAATCGAATTCATTTTACATAATGAAGTAATATGGTTTTTTGGTAAAATTTTCTTTATTTTCCTCCTGATTTCAATAACACTATCCCTGTTGATCCCATTAATGAAATCATTGAGGAATTATATGTGTAAAATTATACAATATGATGTGTTTAATATCTAATAATATATAGGTGGCATCAGAAGATAGTTCAGGCAATTTTTGTGGATTAAGATGATGTAATATAAAAGAAATACCTATGAATGAGTATACGTATATAAAAATATCATAATGTTTTTGTAAAGTAGTAATCGAATGGTTCACATGGAAATAAAATCACAATTTAGATGCTAAAATTGGTTACAGTTTCTATCATTGATCCACTATAAGGACCCAACCTAAAACATTACATAGTCTTGAATTAAAAGAATAATTCACATCGAGGATCATTTAGGGATTAGATATTTATTGAAATAGGACACAACATATACATCGCAATTCGAATATTACATGCAGACACATATATTCATTATCCATTTTTTTATAAAATAAAAAAACATAAAAAATAGTCATGTCTGGTTCCATATTTAAGCAATCATGACTTTTCCTTGATCTCATCCATGACACTATTCATCATTATTTCCTATGAAATAGATTTAAAAAAAACATGGTATGAGCATAAAAAGCTAATTAAGGGATACAAAATGAATGAAAACTATTAGTTTTTCAAAAAAATAAGTAAATCATGAATAATTTATCATAAGTAATACTTTTAACCTTTATGAAGTAGCAAATACTATTCAATGAAGAAACAATAATTGCATACCCATTTGTCACCAAAATATTGCGATAAAACCCTCAAAAATCACACATTACATATATCGATAACTTGGAATATAAATATACTTAAATGGGATAACAATACGATCGACAAACACACATATCACTCAATGGAATAACCACACGAACAACTTTCATACCCAATGAGTTATAGGGTATAATTTAACAACCCATCCTAAATTATCCTAGAACCACCCATCTTTTGGTCTATCACTTATCCACCGGTCAAATGTCTAAGTGCCATTATAAAATCATAACACATGAAATATTGAAAATTTAAATATTCCACTAATAAAATGTAATTTGAAATCACAATAAATAATTACTAGATATTAAAAAAATAAATCAATTTCAAAAACCATTTTCAATAACAAAAACACCCAAAAACAGAGTAAGGGTTTTTTTATTTTAATAACATTAACACTTATATAGGAAGCCAACTAACTATTACAACATTGAAGAGGTCATTGTCACCACAAACATTAAAAACATTCCATTTTATCATTTAGTAAAATTATTCATAGAAAAAAGATTCCATTTTTTAAATTTAAAAGTCAAATGGCTTTATTGTGTACCATATAAAATAAGGAGGTGTATATTATCATAACATGCCTAAATAAAAGACGATTGAGATGAAGTCCCTTACCTCGTGTCCAACATGTACCGTTCATTAATTAATTTTCGGAATAATAAACATTAGAAAATTATTACTAGCTTAATAATCATTTTCATGTATTTTTTCATTTTATATCACTTATTACATTTTTATGACAATTAGTAAATTATTCGAGTTCATATAAGTCATTTTATCGATGATCAGAAATTGAGTTAAAAATTGACTTGTTATAATTATAAATTATCCATGTGGTCAAAATTATATTATCTCTAGAATGATATTAATTATTTAGTTATGATATATTTCATATATATCCAGTAAATGTATTTATTTATAACAGTACATAACATTTGGAGTTAAGCTAAGAAATGAAATGCAATGTTCATAGAGACATCAAGTCGTACGTACACATTAACGCACCATTCAATTCTATTTCATATTTTATTGGAATTAAAACATAATATTACATAGTTATATTATAATTCCAGTATAATATCATATATAATTTCATTAACTCCATCTTTCAAATATCTCGCGTATGGAATGAACTAGTCATATCACATTGTGTGGGTGGTAGTAAGCACTTCCTCAAATGAAATTATCATATTTACCCATAATAGAAACCATAAATGTATGATATAAATGAAATATACAGAAGCATAGAGACAATACAAATATAAAATACACCACATATAAATACATTTCCATCATAATAGCCACTATAAGAGGCGGTAAGAGATAATTTAACAATCATCATTTCTGGAGGCATTAGTTCACCATCCAAAAAAATAGTATGTTTTTATCAATTAGATGGAGGTGTGTGGAAGTGTAGTTAGAATCAATAACATAACGACAAACTAGAATATTGAGGAATATTTTTTTATTAAAGAATCGAATAAAATTATTGTTGGGGTTAGAGAAGTAAAATAAAATAAAACAACATAAGAGAAGTTGTTACCTTTAAATCGTGTACCTCCCTTTGGTTTGAACGAAAAGGTTTAATTGAAGTGAATTATGCCTTTGGTAATGATTATAGGATGAAGAGAGGGATGGAGGGAGGTCATTTAGGTATTGGTTGGATGTGTCTAGATTCTAGATCAGTCTGAGTAATGGGTTAGAGGTGATGTCTTTTTATAAGGGCGAGGAGGGGCTCTTTAAGAAATTTTGAAAATATTATTTTATTTTATAAATATTTTGGGGTTTTAAAGGTCCAAAAATATTTAAAGTAGAAGATAAGATGAATAATGTTTGATATAAAATCATCCCATTATAATTGGAAATGTTTTTGATACTGTTTTTATTTTTAGAATCCTAATTTTTTAAATAATTCATTAACTAGGTAAACACTACATCATTATTGTGTCCTAAATAATATTAATTATGTGATTTCTAAAAATTATAAAAAAAATACCATGATGTAAGAAAAAATTTTATAATTTAAATTAATATTTATATTTGAAGAGATAAATTATATAATCACATGTAAAAATCGATTTACTAAAAAAATTTTGTTTGAGCTATCATTGTCTTTACATAAAATTAAATAATATAAAGTCTCATTATCTCCCCCATGTGGCACCATTGGGTCCCATAATTGACCCAAGGAAGCCCAAGGATATATATCTATCAACCAATAAGAATATAACACATGTTTCGGTAATTAAATATTATTAAAATATTATTTGTTACCCTTATTTACCATATTTACGTTTTTACTATGGTAAATAAAATACTTATCCATGCAAATATTCTTAATGTCTAAAAATAAAATTTATCTATCTACACATTTTGGACCTACTTATTCAAAGTAGGAAATTTATTTTTTCCTAATTCAAAAAACAAAGTGGCAGAAATTAATTTAAAATTTATTCTCATTGTCAAAAGAAAAAAGCGTGTTTTTAATAAAAAATATCTATCAAAATATAGACACTTTTTCATGTCAAATATCAAAGTGAATTTACTTAAATTGACCATAATTTGATTAAAATGTAAAAAAATAATATAATTAAACTTTAAAACCAATTTAAATGATAATATAATCATATAAAAAAATTTGACCATAAGGTAGTTTTGAATTAAAATATAGTATTTTTCACTGTTCATAAAAATGATCATTTTCAGAAAAATACCTAAATTTCATCCAATGTAAATTTAGATATTATAATTCTAAAGAAGTATATTATTTTGAAAAATAGAACAAATAAAAGTGAAAAATACAATATTTAAAAATTGTACGCAATAAAAAGGAGGTAAATCATCCTTTTAAATAATGTTAGAGTGTTTATGCTTGATAGTAGATTCATTCACATTTTATGTATCTAACATTAATTGGATAAGTGTAATAACATTTAAAAAACACAAATAAAATTTTTTTATATAGTTTTATTCATTCCCACTAATACCACATCTAGACGTTAAATAATATTTAAAATAATATTATATTATTATTATTTTGGTATGACTCAGCCATGTGTGCAACATGAGATTCTAGAGAATCCCATTGTTGCGTGTTGGGTATTCCATCAAACATAGAATCACCTTTTATGTAAAATTAATAATTAATTTAAAAATAATAATAAATATGAAAATGTATTATTCCATTTTTACTTGTGATGTTACATCCTTCCCTTCTTTTGGAAATTGCATCCTTTCAATTTTTATTCACTACTAAAATAATTGAGGTTATTTATCCCTCATAGAATTTTCAGATTCACAAGTTGCCTCTTCAACTATATATATTTTCCAAAAAACCATTACATGATGAATTACCTTTTTCCGCAACATTTTCTCTCGTTGTTAAAAAATCTGGACTTTTCTTCTTCATAAGGGAGATTCTATTCTAGTTGAATTTCCTCTGGGATAAAATCATTATATGGATCTATCCTATAATTTCTAAACACTGAAACATGAAAAACATTGTGTACATTTGATAAACTTGGTGGTAAAGCCAATCTATTAGAAATTGATCTAACTTTATCCAAGATTTCATAAGGTCCAATGAACCTCGGACACAACATTCCCTTCATACCAAAATTTATCACACATTAACTAGAGAGTCATTGAGAAAGACATGATCACCAACCTCAAAATAAAGATCCATCCTCCAGTTATAAACATGAATTTTCTACTTTCTCTGAGCTTTTCTCTTGTGATTTTAAATCAAATGAACGTTTTCTTCCATCTATTCACCAAATTGTGTTCCCATCAACTTCAATTTACCTAATTCATCCCAAAAATTTGGAGTTCAACAACACTTCCCATATAATGCCTCAAATGGATCAATCTGTATACTAGAATGAAAACAGTTGTTTAATTAAAATCAACCAAAGATAGAAGTGGGTCCCAACTTCCCTAGTAATTCATTGAACACAAATGTAACATATCATCCAATGTCTAAGTTGGGTGTTCTGACTGCCCTTATGATTGTGGATGATATGATGTACTAAATTTTTTTCAGTACACATAGAAATTTGAAGGCCTTTAAAAAAGTGACAAGTTATCCTAGGATCACAAGTAGATAAAATGAATAGGGTGACTCTATGTAACATGATTATCTGTTTAACATATAACCGAGAAAGTTGATCAAGGGACAAAGTATCTTGAATAGGAAAGAAATGAGCATATATAGTCAATTGATCAACAATATCCCAGATTACAATATTACCTCAATATTTATTTGATGATCCCACAACGATGTCCTTGGATATATTTTTCCATTTCCACTCACGAACTGATAAAGACAGATGCATCACTATTGTTAATTGCCTCTATAATTTAACCTTTTGACAGTCCAACACATCACGATAGTGTCGGCAATATCACTTTTTATTCCATCCAACCAGTAACACTCACAAAGATCATTGTGCATCTATGTAATGCATGGATGAACTTAAAACAGAGAACTCTGAGTTTCACATAACAACTCATTTATCAATTGTGAATCACAAGGCACAAGTAATATCTTTTCAAACCAAAAAATACAGTCATTATCAATTTTAAAATCTGACAACGTATCCTTCTGAACCAAATCTACCTTTTTCTGTAACTCACTGTCTTCCTTTTGAGGTATATTAATTCTGTCTGATAGTGATTATTTCACTGACACATGAAACAAAACAGAGGAATATCCAACACCGACATCTTTTATTCCCATGTTCATCAATATTTTACTCAAAGGATCTTGTTCCAAATGTAACATGGTTAATGTAGAATTACTCATATGACTCTAAGAATCATCCACTTTATTTTCCTTTACGTGATGTTTATGAGTTGTGAAATTGAAGTGATTATATACTTAAAAACTATTTCTTCAGTATATATATCACATTTTATTCCTTAGAAATGATGCCTCCAAATTTTTAATGCAATAATAATAGCAACTAATTCAAATCACGTGTATTGTAAATTAACTCATGAGGTTGCAACTGACGTGAATACTAAGTAATTACCCGAGAATTCAGTATAAGGACAATTCCAAGTCTATTCAACGAAGAATAACTATAGATAACAACCTCTCCATACCTAGATATTAGTGCCATACTAGATCATTCACCAATATTATTCTCAATTCCAGAAAACAATAATTACATTCTTTGGTGCAAATGAACTTAGAATCTTTTCGAGTTAACTTAGACATTGAGCAAGAAAATGCTGAAAGATTTTCAACAAACCTTGTTTAATAACCTAAATAACCAAGAAAAATATAGATGTCAGTTATATTTGGGGTTTTTGGTCATTCTTCAACAACTTTTATTATAATTATTAACAATTATTCCATTATTTGAAATAATGTGAGTAAGGATTGAAAATTTTTGTAACCAAAACTCACACTTACTGAATTTTACATACAATTTCTCCTAATTTAATGTTTTCAATACAACCATTAAATAACTTTTTTTTCTCAAAATTAGTTTTATAATAATCCAAAATATCATCAATGAACACTAACACAAACTTATCCAAAAACTCTTGGAAAAATTTATACATAAGATCCTTGAATTGAATAGGTGCATTGGTTAAACCAAAAGGCATAACTAAAAATTTGTAGTGATCATATATAGTATAAAGTGCAGTCTTTGAAATGCATACTTCCATTACATTCAACTAATTGTACACCTATCTCAACTTAATCATTGAAAAATACTGTGCTCCCGGGAGCTGATCAATCAAATCATCGATATGAGGCAAAGGATACTTGTTTTTAAAAGTGATGTTTTCAATGCTCTATAATAAATGAAAATATGCATAGTACTAAATTTTATTTAAAAAAATAATATATGAGCACTATATGGCCTCTTTCTTGGTTAAATGATAACATTATCTAATAACAACAAAAAAATGTTACAATAACTCTAAAAATTCAATTTCAGCCATACGATAAGGGGGTTTTAAAATTTGATTATCCTAAAAAATAAGTCAATAATAATTTGAAAATATCATATGGTATTATACCAGGGAACACATCTCTAAAGCATCAAGATACTCATTTAGCACTGGAACATTGTTAATCTGAACAGTGACATTGATTTCAATAATATGTGCAAGGTGACATTCATTTCCTTCTTTTACTAGTTTCTCAGCTTCCTTATATGTTATAAAATATAAGTGTTCACTCTTGTACAAAGAATTAAAATATTTCTAAAAAATAATCCACTATAGATCTATAGTCAATCACTGCATGATAAATGGAAATCCAATCCATTCCTAGAAGAGCATCGAACTATAATAGAGGAAAAACTATATGGTTTTTAGGTAGATTTTTTTGCACCCAAGGACATGATGGTTATAATAATTACATATTATATCTACATTTAATCCATGTGTTTTTACAATATGTTCATGATTTATATCTTAATATGTAATTCTCAATTTTCTAGAAAACTTTTTATAAATGAAAGATTGGGTAGACCCAAAATCAAGCAATACATTGGAATAATCTAAATAAACAAACAATGTACCTGATACTACATCATTCGATGGCCAAACATCTGCTAAATTAATGGAAAATTATTTCACCACCCCGTTCTTCTTATATTAAGGCTGTTTTCCTTTAGTTATGTTCTTTGTTAGACACTAATTTTCATAATGACCCATTTCATTGAATTTAAAACATCTAACCACTGGCTTTTCATTGCCTTTTTGATCATCTTCCTTACAGTTACCAGAAATATGACCAAACATACCTATACTGAAGAAATTTCTAGATACTAATAAACATTCTCATGGATGATTTTTACCACACTTCTCATATAATTTAATTAACTCTATTGTTCATACATCCCACATATGGCATGAACAAGTCATTTCACATTCAGTGTGCGGTAGTCCTCACATCCTGAAATGAAATTATCTTATTTACGAATTATAGAATCATTAAAGGAATGATATAAATAAAAAATACAGAATAATAGAGACAATATAAATAAAATATATATCACATATAAATATAGTTCCATATGAATGGAAATCATATGAGGCTGTAGGATATAATTGAACAATCATCGTTTCATGAAGTGTTAGTTCGCCATCCACAGAAATAGTATTTCATATCTATTAGAAGGAGGTTTTTCGAAGTGTAGTTCACATAGTTCTCATACCAATAACATAATATATTGATTATACTCGAGTTTTTACCAAATAAATGAATAATAGTTTTTCTGGGGGAGGTGGTTGTAGAAGTAAAATAAAAGAAAATAACCGAAGAAAATATGTTACCAATAAATAGGGTATCTCCCTTGGGTTTTACCCAATGGATTACTTGAAGCTAATTATGCCTAAGTATGAATTCTATGAGGAAGTGAAAAATGTTGGGAGATTATTTACATAGTTTTTGGATGTTCCATGGGGCTTTATAGGTTTGATTTTGGGGTTAGATATTAGGGTTTTTTATGAGGGAGGAGGGGATCGTTTAAGAATGTTTGTGAATATTTTTTTATTATATAATAATTTTCATATTCAAAAGGTCCAAAACTCATTAATGTAGAAGATAAGATGAATCTTGTTCAAAAAAATCATCCAATAAGAATTTTATTGGTTTTGTATATCATTTAAATTTTATTAATCATAATTATTTAAAACATTAATTAATGAGGTAAACACTACATCATTACTGTGTCATAAACAATTTTATTTATTTGATTCCAAAAAATTATAAAAAAAATTCCATGATGTATGAAATAATTTATATCCTTCAAATAAATATTTATATTTGGATAGATAACTTATATAACCCCATTAAAAAGTTTATTTACTAAATGATTAATGTTTATGTCATCTTTGTCTTTACATAAAATTAATTAAAATAATGTGTCATTATCACTCTCACATGGCTCTATGGGGTCCCAAAATAAAACCATATATGACCATTTTAGAAAATTTGTCAACCAATAATAATAGGATAAATTTTAGGGTAATTTAATACTATTATAATATTATTTTGTTTCATCTTATTTACCAGAGTTACCCTTTAACCATTAAGAAATATTTATTTACCAAAGTAAATATTTATAATGTCTAAAAATAAAAGTACACTATTTACATTATCTAGTCCTCATGATTCCAAATATGGTTTCCATTTTACCAAATTCAACACATATATGTCTAAGAAATTAATTTAATATTAATTCATGTTTTCAAAACTAAAAGCATGTTTTCAAGAAATAATAACTATCAAAAGATTGACAAATATTACTGTCAAATTTCAATGTAAAATTACTTCCAATGACCAAAATTTGATTACATTATAAAAATTCAGTCTAGTTACACATTATAAATGATTTAAATGAGAATATAACCAAATATATAAATTACTCCAAAAGTTATTTTTGTATTAAATTACAATATTTTTTATTATTTCTAAAAAATGAACATTATCAGAAAAATACACAAATTTCATCCAATTGATATTTCTATGTTTCGATTCCAATAAAAAGAATATGATTTTGAAAAATAGAAAATATAAAAGTGACCAAATATAGATTTATGAAGGCTTAGTCATCAAATGGTTGTAAATCAACCATTTAAATAATATACGAGTTTTTACGGTTAAAATTATATTCATCCACATTTTAAGCTTCTTACTTTTATTGGATAAATGTAAAAACATTTAACAAACACATTAATCATATTTCAGATAGTTCTGTTCATTCTCGCTAATTACAATGGCTAGATGTTAACTACAATTTAAAATAATATTATATAATTATTTATTTAGTATGACTCAGATTTGTGTAAAATATGATATTTCAGAGAAAACCAGTGTTGTGTGTTGGGTACACAATCAAACATACCATCCATATTTAAGTAAAATTAATAATTTATTAAAAATTATTAATAAATATGAAAATGTATTATTCTCTATTTAAATGAGATGTTACATGCACCAATGTGTAATTACTTTTAAAAGGGAATGTTGGGTATTATCTCAATCGTAACCCGGTAGATGATAAATAGTCATAGAACCACATATGGTTTTACAATCCAAGGGGATATTCATTAGATAATATTATATTCATTATAATAAAAAAAATTTGTTATGAAATTGTGATAAATAATAAGATACTGCATGATATAATGATTACTAGATAAAATGAGAGTGATTTAGGATGAATTGAATGTTGTTATGATGGTTTTGATGATTAATAAATTGTGAAGTTTTTTTATAAGATAATTTATTAATATAATATTATGATTCTAATTAATAATATCTCACATTAAATCATTTATGTAATACTAATGGTTGATGTCTGAAGGAATCCAATAAAATGTTATTTCTATTAAAAATGTGCATATTTCCCTAATGAGAATCCAAAGATAATGGATTGAGTGGGAAAACAGTCGATTAATATTAAAAGAAATCGTTAAATATTATTAAAATGTTTGACATATTTTATATCACGCAGTGAGTATAAAAGAGTAATTGGAGTCTCATGGATGTTTCAGGGACAAATATGATAAAGTAACTAATGGTAAATTTCCTTCATCGAAATTTTTTTGGCTGATTCACTCAGGGGAATGTATCAAATAAATTTGATTTTTTTTTATATTTTAAAAAGTAATGCATATTGTTACTAATAATAATAATTTAAAAAAATATCCAATTATTCCTTTTTAATGGAAAAAATAATTTCTCAATTGTAACACATATAATTCAATTACATAAATGTGGGTAATATTTTAATTATCCAAGAATATTACATAATATAATGGAAAACAAATATGATAGGAATTTAAACATCCAAGTATATGGTAACAAGGGAATCCTTATACAACTCTACTACAAAACAGTGTTCCCTATATGATGTGGAATAAAGAATACATATCATACCCTCAAAAACTATAACACCTACATTTTTAACTTAGTTATCCAATATATTTCTATATATAATTATTTTTATGAACAAAAAATATTCATATCGATGAATTTATGATTATTTATTAATAAAATTTCATGTTTTATGATTATTATATACAATTTATTTAATTATTCTCTAATTAATGTTTGTAGGAATGCGCTTCTTATAATGACTTTTTATCCTTTATTAATATTATATGTGTTAGTGTAAATGGACAGACCAACTATATATATGTTCAATTTCAATATACATGATTAGAAAAAAAATTCAAAACCAAAATTTATGAATACTTACCTATTTTAAAATTCTTGATTATGTACACCCTATTAAAAAATCACTCCTTTATATTTCCTTATTTGGAAAATGTGGTTAAAAGAAACATCATCTATAGTAATATTTTGTTTATTCATAAAAAATATCAGACCAGTAGTCAAAAATTAGTTAATAATGATGAATATGGAAAATAAATAATATCACGATTCATGTATAAATTTTGTATACCCTTAAAATATTTAGATTATATATTAAAATTTTGAGGATACAAATTTAGTATGGTGGGGGGGATACAACGATATAAATTATCAATATGTACTTCGAAAAAAATTATTAATTGTTTTTTTCTGCATGCAACTGAAAAATTCAATTAAACAATGACTTCATAAAAAAATTTCTCATTATAATATTGGAGTTTAATTAGTGGCTACAATAGGAAGTAAACATATTATAAAAAAAATTAAAAGAATCAAATGACATTGAGTAGTAAAAGTATTATTTTCGAATCAAATTTTATTAATAATTTGGAACGGCGTATTATCACAAGGGGTTTTCCAGACTAACCCCATGCTGCTATTTAATAACTATAATTTGAGAGAAATCATTTGTGGGATAAATTCAAACTCATAGAAATTTCCTCATGATTTATGCTATTAGAAACACCACCCTTGACTACTACAAGAGAATAACACATGCATATATCATTCATAATGATGTTGAGGGTCCATATAACTATACATAAGGGTAATATGTATTCATATTTATTTATTTAACTAGTTATTTATCAAAAAAATTACATATATTCTATTTTGATTTTTATTTAACATGTATTTCAATTTTTTATCAATATTTTTTCTTTATAATTTTTATTTAAATTATATTTTAATAAATACATGAAATTTAATTGTATGAAATTAATTTTTTTTAAAAAAATTAAGCATGTCAATATATGATTAGTGTGATTTATTAGTATTTTTTATATAGTTAATTTTTATTTTAATAGTGAAAATTTAATTTTAACCAAAAATATAACATTTATTGACATTATAATAAATTTGTATAAGTGTATAAAACATTTTCATCCAAAAAAATAACATTGAATAATTAAAACTATAAATTTTAAACATACTATGTTTAATTTTGAAAACCTATGTGTAAAATTTCTGGATCCGAATATGTATTTTCAATTAATTATTTTTTGGAATTTTTAATAAATAACATTTCATATATAGTAAAATTGTATTTGGGGTTTTCTAGAAATAAATTAAAAATATATATATTTTATAATATGTTATCCTTATAAAAATTAAATGCATGGATAATATTTTCCCACAAATAACATTTTATTTTATATTTAATATAAAAAATTAATTTCATGCATTATGTATGCTAATACTAAAATTGATTTCTATATCCCATAGAAATTTTAAAAATATTTTTCTCTTTGGTTTTTGAGCCGACATTTTGAAATGATAAAAATATATCAATTTGAATTTTAGTCTTTATAATTAGTCACATGATGTAAAAATGGATTTTCAATGGTATTGGTAAGATAGGTTTAAATGTAGTTTGACATAGAGAAAAAATGATAATATATTGAAAAACATGTTTGATGACTTATAGTGGATGGATTGTAATCCTTATATCTACCCCAATATATTATTTCCCTTTTATTAAGCCTTTAACATTGAATAATGTAATGATTATTCGGAAATGTATTGTAGTTTTATAATAATACCAATAAATTTTCTTTTAATAACATCTCATGACAACTATATTTCATCAATCATTTCAAAGTTAAAAATCAACCATTAATTTTACACATTATCTTCTAAAATCAATTCCAACTTCCTATAATCCATGTTCTTCTAAAAGGACCACGAAATTGATCCTAAAGGAGTCAACCTAGGATGAACATCCCAAGAGAGATGAATTTATGAACACTCCTAAAATGATAAAAGACCAAAGGTAAGGGTTTTAACAATTAAATTTTTTATTGATATATTATTTTAAATCAAAATTATATTTTGGTATTCACTGAAAAATGATTTATTTTTTTCTCACATTCTTGAAGTATAGGGTATTTGAAAAAAATTCCCATGTTCAACCATTCAATGATTTTAAATTTAAATGATTATAATTTGGTAATGGTTTTTCCCCTTCACCATTCATTGAGATATGTTTTTACATGAGGCAAACCTATTATTTTAATTATTTTTACTATATCCATTTTAACTGTCACATTTAATTTTTTCCATCATTTAAACATCTCTTTTATTCTTATTCCTAAATACTTTGGAATATGACTAATATAATCCTTAATTAGAAGGTATTTTGTAAATTCAACATAACTTATTGTGTTATAATATTTCTACATGAGTTTTATCTTTCATTTCCAAAAGTATACCCTATTTCTATCAAAGGGAAATCATTTGATTACAATCAGTCTTGATTATTAATTCCATTCATACATTAAAATCCAAATTTGATAAAATTAATTCCCATCATCTTTTTTGAGTGTTTTACTCCCATGTTTATGTTATCTTCTTATCGCAATTTTTTTGCAAAAAAAAATTCCAGATGATAATCAGGTTTCTATTATAATATAATATTTTTCCTTTTAAACCCCATATCATTTAGATAACTTAAATATTATTCAATGATCCTTTATTAGATATTATTCTCAGCATAATTTTTTGAATTTATTACTTAAATATTTGAAAAGTAAATTTAAAAGCGAACCCCAATATTATCCATTATTACATGAAAAAAATTATTTCTTAAACACTTTAAAAAATTCACTAACATTTCCTTTTCATATATTAATTGATTTGAATTAATTGATTTCTTGTGTAATTATTTATACTATACTTATAATTATTATTTGATGGATTACACAAATGGTGTCAAACAATCCATCTCTAGACTCCTTATAGATTCCACCACATAATGCATTATTTTACAAGTGTTTTTTCGTTCTATGTCAATACCACTATATGTTTAATTTAATAATTGTGGATAATTTTTATTGAAATCATCCATATTATTTATCTGGATTTTTTATGATCAATTTTTGTGGATTTATCAATAAATTTGATACATTCATGGTTCAAAATTGATTATATGAAATTAAAAATTGTATTGTTTTGGGGGAAAACATATTTATCTATTTAGGATAACTTCAGATGTGGGATCATTATTTTGTGGACACCTATAATATTTTTTAATGTTTCCTTATCATTATATACCATGTACGGGTAATGAAAAGTCAACTAAATCAATAAGTTTTTGGGATGTGTGTGCCTAAAATTATGTAGCTCTTCAATAAATTATGAAATGTTTAATATCATATGATATGTTATGAATATGAATTGGGAGTAAACAAAATCTAATATGGGACATTATTCAATATTTGATAGAGGTATTATGAGTGAACCATGACTTATTCAGATAATTTAATGTAATAAGTTGTAGTTAAAATCTTATGATACCAAGATCCTTTGAAATCATTTTAAATCGAGTAAAATCTCCTGATAATGTTCTCGGATAATGATCAATATTTTACTTGGGATGAATTATGTATATTATGTGGATGTGCCTTTTTTATATTCTGAAATAGTCAAACACTAAAACCAAATTTCCTATGATTTTAATGATTACAATTTTGATTATTGAGTGTTCGAGATCATAGTAATATCTTGAGACTTTAAAATGAAATACTAAGTTTGAAACCATACAATATATGCATCTCTGAGCATAAATGGTTGATAAAATATTTAAATGTTCACATTATATCAAAGATATTAATTTAAAGGGAATTAATTAGAATAAAAGATATATAAAATAAATAAAAAATTTATAATAAACATATATTTTTTGGTTATTGTATTGGAAACCATTTAAAAAGTTATTGTATAGTCATTTTATTCATCAATAAAATGTTTTCCACAATATAGGGTTTTTATTATTTTAAATGTAAATATTATTACTAATTTATAAAAATTATAAAAAAATAAATTTTTAAAGAATACATTCATTTCTAATGTTATTATTTCAAAATTATCTTATATTGAGTTCATGATAATTTTCAAAAAAAATTTATTTTTCAATTAATGGATAAAAATAAAGATTTTTAATTAAAAATATTATATTATTTTAATGAAATTATAATGAAAATTCTTATATTTGATGAAATTTAAAATTTAATTAATTTATTTATATTTAAAATAAATAAATTATTTTTTAAAATAAATTTTATACATGATTTTAGTAAAAATATAATTTGTACATAAAAGTGTATTTTTTTAATACTTTTTCTCAATGTTTTTTGGGATTAATTATAATTTTAGTTATAAAATATCATATTTTGAATTCTCCAAAAAGGATTCTATATTTGAAATTATTGATTCCAAATTTAGTAAGTATGTACCATTTATTTTTGTATTGGCCTAGATCAACATGGATCTCCCATTCACACTTTTTTGAATACACATGTTCTTAGAAAAGGTTCAATGGAATAATGGAGGGACTCCACTGATTAATGTTTGAAGTAGAGATATCTGATTCCATATAAATTTACATTACCAGAAAGTGGGTGTTGTGCCATATAATCAATAATGGTTTTAAAATTAAAAATGTGACATGTTTTTCAATAGGAACAAAATCCTAAGGACTGCACGATGTGAAATTGGATTACACATAATGAAAACCCCTGATGTTTTATTTTTAAATGCCTTCTTCCACATGGAATTGTCAAAACCTATGGTTACAATACCTCTTTCCCAATTCTAATGGACATGAACCCCCCCCCCCCATTGTTTTTAGGATCCATTTATCATGGGTCTCTATCTAGCTCCCCCCTTTCGATCCATCGACATACATATTCAATCTATGGTATGTTATACCACCTTTACTTTAGTTTATTTGATTTTTTACACCCATTCCCCCATTCATTGTGATGGATCTTGATCTTCATGATTCTAAAGAGTTTTATTTGTTCTGTGTTGGTGTGGTAGTGGCATAATGTCCACAAGTGGATATAGTTCTCATGGGAGAGGTGATCTAGATCGGGAGAGTTGGTACATTCTCATGAAAAGAACATTATCACCCTTCTTGAGGGAGGGGTTTCATTATTCTCCTTTGATTATGTGCCCATACAAATTGGGCATGATTTATAACTTTGGATTATTTTAAAATTAACTTAATAATTAATTGAGCAATATTAATGATTTGTTTTTTATCCCTTGTTGATATTTCAATTTTTTAATGGGATGATTGTTTTCCATTTGTATTTCAAGATATGGTGGTATCTATGTGGTTCTTATAATACTTGGAAAACATGTGTAATTAGTAAGGAACATAAATCTAGAAATAATTTTTAACTAATTTGGTAAAAAATTCTACATGCTTGTTTAATGAATCTGGTGTGTTGTAATGTTAAT
Organism: Viscum album; assembly: GCA_963277665.1. Lineage (NCBI taxonomy): Eukaryota > Viridiplantae > Streptophyta > Magnoliopsida > Santalales > Viscaceae > Viscum > Viscum album. The sequence goes on from OY728119.1 coordinate 1,368,662,674, forward strand.
GATGCGAGGTTGTTTAAATGAATGGTTATTACATGTATATAGTTTCCTATAGACTACTATAGGTATAACAAGTATAGGAGGTGATGTATAGGTGATCCTTACTAGGTGTACATGTTTTGATGGCTTCAGTTATATAACCTGATGTATGATACATGCCATCCGGGATGTGGTGTCTCCCAAATACTACTCAGTTACATTTGGTTATCTTGACTTGGTGGTGTGTTTCATGAGGTTAATGTTGTGGTGGTTCAAACAGGTGTCTGATAGATAACCATTTTAGAGAGATATATATATGACGTGTGATGTTGGGGAAGTGACACAAACCCGTGCGAAATCGATATCATGGTACCCTTTATATTTGTTAATATATTATATTATATTGTATGAGATACTCGATGGGAGTATCCATGGTGTGTCTATTAACATAGCATTTCTGTTTGGGTGATGAGTTAGTTTCAATTTTTGTTCACTATGATTTAGTATGTATTCAATATATTATGCAAGAAGGGATCTTGGGAGGATCCTACTATGTATACTATTATACTCACCCTATAAATATGTACCTATTATTTTATCAGCATGATCTAGTTTGAGATCAAGCTGGTTACTACTAGTGTCTTCCTTTCAAGGGTTGTTTGGCCTTCATAGTTAACACTATATTTATAGTTTCTTTTGGTACTTAACGTTTTCCTTGTAGTTTTTCATGTTATAACATTTCAATAAGTAGGTTTTGTAGGGTTTTATATTATATTGGAGTCTCAACTAGATTTGGTTGTTGTCTATCATATATCTCTCTTTCGCATGTGATGTACTAGATAGTAATTCCTCCCATATTCATATTAATGATACCATCAGTGCAAGTCACTATCTAGAGGATTACATAAGGTGGGACTCCTGGGTCACTATCTATCTTCTCCAATTTTTGTGATTTGATAGGTACACATTGTTGTGAGGGGGTCATGATAGTGTAGTGTCTGAGGTCTGGTGGAAGGCTAATTTTGAATTTTTAATTAGGCATTGGTTAGGTTACATGGGATGGTAGGGAAACAATGTATGAAATTTTTAGAAATTATTTAAAAATTATGAGACCGTCAAAGACACGTATCGTTAGGGATCCCAATGATGTGATTCTAGGACCATTAATCTAACTGTGGATATGAAATTAGGTGATACCAGTTATTGTGTAGGGACCTAGTATTTGATCACACATCATTCTAATATGATCTTATTTCTAAATGATAATACCTCTTGAGACGTTAACTAAATATTAATAACAAATAATAATTGTTAAATTCTACTATATTATAGTTTTGGATCTCTAGTTGGTTGTTCCATCGTAGACGAGACTCATGTTTGATATCCACTTTAGGTCCCATAGAATTTATTCATTTTATTGTGTAATAAGATCATTGCTAGTTAGCGATTGAGAATAATGACCTTTGGAGGAGGACACTCCAAGAGTTTCAGCACCAGAGTATGCAGAGTTAACATGGCTCTATTCTAGATTTTGTAAGAGAATTTTTGTTGGAGGTGGTTGGAAAAGTATTCAGTTGAATCTAATCATAAATTGAGTAAATGGAATCATTAGTTGTGGGATGATATGTGGGACAAAAATACAATGATGGTTCCTTTTCTATGAAGATCCCAAGGAATCTACAGTCTCATGGGATGAGTTTTGAGTCTATTTTAGGGAAGTGTTTCATTTTTTAATTTTGAATGTAGCTAGTTTCAATGAACTTATTACCCTTTGGAAAGGGAGCTATGATTTGCATTGTTCGAGATTCATTTATGGAACCTTCTATGATGATATTTATACCTATTTCCATATGATAAGGCTAGTGTAGGGAAATTTTTATAGGCATTGCATCTAGAGATCTAGTGTTAGATAACCTCATTTAAGATGAAGATGTATCTCGAGGTCCTGGAGAGAGTAGAGTTCCTTGAGAGAGGACGTTATCCCTAATAATATCATCGTAAGAAATTATTCATCTTGATTCCCCACAATGAAGAGTTGTGGTCAAGGGTTCCCATTTTTCTGGAATGAAGATCTTCTAATAATCTAAGAGTTGGTTCATCCATTAATGTATAATTTCTTTGGGGATATCATCACTCTAGACTATGCTATGGGATCATACATAAGTTTTTCTTTTGGTGGTGGTTACCATCATGATCATAGAGGATGTTTAGTAGGTTTCAGTCACCGACATTCTTAACTGTTGCCAGATCCAGGCGAGCCATATGTTGTTCAAGCTACCCATTTCTTGTTTTCATCTTGGGGGCATGCCTTTTTCATCTTATAGCAATGCACTCAATCATATCACTCACCCTTGATGATGAGTTGAGAATTTAGGTATAGAGCCTTCTATATTCCTTGGTGTTGACCACATAAGCTGGAGGATAAGATGAAAAATTTGATATATCTAGATATCATGAAATATTTTCTATGGTGATCCTCTCTTGGGGAGTTTTCCTATATTTATGGATACAAAAACATAACATAATTGATAACATGGGTAGGAATCTAGTGTTGGGAATCATTAGAAAAACAAGATAGAATGAATTAGCCCAATATGAAGAAATAAAATGAACATGGTAAATAAATTATTGAATTTAAATAAATATAAATAAACAATATGAACATATTTTACAAAGCTAAAAAATAAAAAAAACATTAAAACAAAAAAAACTAATCCTGAGAACACAGTATCTCCATGTGACCCTAACTGTAACTCTCCATCCCTATGACCACCCATCACCCACAATGATGGAATTAATGATTAAATCTATACCAAAAACAAAAAATAATAACGAACTTTATGAATGTGTAACTCATTAGTCATTACCAACAAATATGTTCCAATCATATTTCAATTAAAATAAATGAAACATCAACATCATGTATTAAATACATTATAAAAAATTATTTTTAACCAACACACATTTCCACTTAAAATTAAATAACTACCCATTTCCCATTTTCCATTGAAACCACAGTATTTTTTCAATGAAGGAACCATTAGTACTTCAATTAGAAATTTTGAAAAAATTTCTGAATCATTTGGAAAAAAAGTTTCCATAAACACATGAAAACAATTTTATCATTTGTATCATGAAGTCACACTATTGAAAAAAACAAGAACATAAACTATACAATAAGGGAAATGTAAAATATCAAATAAGTGTATCTAACCCTGAATTCATCTTAATCATCACTCATATGTGACTATGTTTTTATTAACAAGTGAGTAACCTAGGATATCATTTGTAATCAAAATCATCTCATATATGTTGAATCATTCTAGAAATCATTCCACACTTGATGACTTCAAATATCCCAACATGCTCGGCCACACCTCATACTTTTTAGATTGGGGGAACAATCCCATAACAGTAAAATTCATTATATCCCTATGATATGGGCCACTTTATAGTGCATAAAATAAACAGTGCCTCATTCATTATCATAAAATTAAATATCGATGGCAGGTTCTGCGTGTCATGGAAAAAGTTGTAGATGATGATGTTAGACAGAAAACACCCATTCTGAGATTAAAGGTTGATTTGGGTAGAAACAAATATCTGAATATTCAAAGATCATAAGGAGAAAATAACATTGTAAAAGTGACACAATGAAACACACCTTACATTAGGTGTTATTACTGTGGAAAGATGGGACACTCACAAAATGTGTGTTCCATTTCCAAGAGATACTGAAGGGCACAAGAACAACAGTTGAAGCCAAATATATCTCCATATTATAGAACATCCTTTGATGGTCATTTCTAATAGTGTGGAGAATTTGGGCACATGGATAGATATTGCACATCAATCATACAATGTAATGTGCCAAAACAAAACTTGACTAGTCGTATGCAGCAAGTTAGGGAATCGACAACTGAGCTGAAAACCCAAAATCGATTTGCATCTCAATAGGACACAGCTGGTCCATCACACTCTAAAGAAGATAAAATTCTACAAACCACACCGAGTGTGAAGTCTAATAAATGGATCAAAAAGAAAAAGGATGAGAAGTTTGTAATTATGGAAATTGCCCTTAAATCTTCATATCGTTCAAGAGAATGGGTCCTTGACAGTGGACACACATCTCATATGACAGGTAACAAGGATCTCATTACAGGCATTAAATATGACAAAGAATGCGTTGTCATGATTGGTATCAATGAAGGATTGAATATTATTGGTTTTGTAAAGGCTAAATTTGGGGGAAAAGAAATGAGACGTGCATATGTCAGGGTAGTAGAGGGACTCAGTCATAACTTTCTCAGTGTCAGTCAACTATGTGACTTTTGGAACTCTATCAAATTTACCATGATGATGTGTGTAGTGAAAGGAAATGATGGAACAATTGTTCTACAGGGAAAAAGGGAAAAGGGAAATCTTTACCTTATAAGTGGGGAATAAGATATGTTTCTTTTATCGAGAGATGAAGAAAACCAGCTATGTCATAAGTGACTAGGTCATCTATTCCAACCAACTAAGGAAGATCTTGAAACATGTGATGTTGTTGGAGAACATCCCAAATTATCACATGATTGTACTCATATGTGTGATGATTTCCAACAAGGGATGATCATCAGAAAGACATACAAACCAAAGGAACAGAAATCAACCAGAGTTCTCGAATTGGTGCATGATGATGTTTGTGGACCTATCTCACAGCAAGCCATAAATGGGAAACAATACTATGTCCTTTTCATTTATGATTATAGCATAATGGCTTGGTTATTTGTCATTACCCATAAGACATATGTATTTAGTTGTATCAAGCATTATAGGAGGGAATCAGAATGGATTCATGGCAGAAAATTTGGCAGTTTCAAACTGATAAAGGTACATAATTACCAAAAAATCATGTGGAAGACTGTCTCGAGAAACACCGGATACAGAATCATGATTTATCAGTTAGAACTCCATAATAGATTGGAGTATATTAATGGAGAAATTGGATCATCAACCACATGTCTAGAACAATTCTTATTAAAAAGGACCTACTATAGATATTTTAGAAGGAAGCAGTTTTTACATCGGTCTATATTTCGAACAAGGGTTTGTTGTGTCCAAAATATGGGAAGATGCTGTAAGAAATGTTTTACTAAAAGAAACCAACATTGAAATACTTTAGAATTTTTGGAAGTAAGTGTTTCATCTTCAACAAAGAAAATCAGAGGATGTTTGAGTCACAAAGAGATGAGGGACTATTCATTGGATACTCAGGTAAAATAAAAGCATATAAATACTTCAACATAAGGCTGGGAAAAATTGTTGAGAGAAATAATGTCACTATAGTTGAAAATGAACAAAATAATCAATGACCTAGTGAATTGTTTCCGGATGAAAGTGATGAAGATATAATAAACACAGGGGGACAAAAGTGGTGGAGGCTAACTCAGAAGAAGATAATGATGATGAGCAAGAGGGAAAAAATATGAATCTTCTAGGAGGACAAATATTGGAGCTGAAATTGATAGGAAAAATTTCATTACTGATCAGAACGCTCCAGTTCAGACTCAAAGGATTAAATCATTATAGAAACCATCATTTTTTATCTCAGGAAGAGCCGAAAAGTTTTTTTGATGCAGATGAAAATGAGTACTGGGTTCAGTCTCTGAATGAAGAATTAGACCAGATTGAGAAGAATCATACGTGGGACATTGTTTCATGGCCAATAGATAATAACATCATCGAGGGTTTTTCGGAACAAGATGAAAGAAGATGGGATAGTAATTTGAAACAAAGCATGAATGGTGTGTAAAGGATACTCATAGATAGAGGGCATTGATGATGAGGAGACATTTGCACCAGTCGCAAGACAGGTGACAATCAGATTATTTTTAGCTATAGCAGTGCAATGAAATTTCAATGTGATCAAGATCGACGTCAAATATGCATTTCTCAATAGGTATATGGAAGAAGAGGTGTACATTGAGGATCCAGAAGATTTTCTCATTCATGAAGATGAGAATAATGTTTGTAGGCTGAAGAAGGCATTGTATGGGCTGAAACAAGCACCAACAAAATGGTAGTCAAGGCTTGAAAAATATTTGAAAAAGATAGGTGTCTAGCGTGGTGGAGTTTATTACAATATATATTTCTAAAACAATAGTAATCAAATGATGATAGTTCTAGTTTATGTCGATGACATAATCTTTGGGTGATCAGATGAAGCTCAGTGCAGACAATATTCTGAATTCATGAAAAGTGAGTTTGAAATGTCATTGATTAGAGAGATAACATTTTTCCTTGGTCTACAGGTGACACAAGAAATGAATAGTACATTCATTTCTCAATAAAAGTATGTCATGTACCTTCTCAGAAGATTTGGAATGAAAAATTCCAGGGAAATGAAGACTCTGGTTGCTACCTGGATGAAAATGTCCACAGATGAAGATGGCAAGGCAGTTAATATAACAGAATATAGGCAAATCATTGGATGTCTATTATTCCTAACCATGACAAGGCCTGACATTGTATTCTCCATATGCCAAGTAGCAAGATATCATAGTAATCACAAAGAAATACACGTGATCACAGTGAAAGGAATACTTCAGTATATCAAAGGCACCATGGATTTTGGTCTGATGTATAATGAAAAATATCAATCAGTGTTAATGGGTTACATAGATGCAGATTGGGTTGGATCATCAAATTACATAAAATCAACATCATGAGGTGTATTCTATCTTGTTATATTGTGTATTTCTTTGAAATGAAATAAATAAGCTTTCATTTCTCTGAGCACCGCAGACGCTGAATATATTGTATCCACTTAAGAATGCACACAATTATTGTGGATGAAGAAGCATCATGAAGATATGTGAGTAGAAGTGATGTCTCTAATCAGTATCCAGTGTGATAACTCAAGTGCTATCAATCTTATCAAAAATCAAGTTCATCCGTCAATAAAAACCACATTGATATCAAATATCATTTCATCAAGTATAAGGTAGAGCATGGACTTGTGAAGTTTTTTTATGTGCCTATAGAGCTACTGGTGGCAGAAATTATGACATAGTCCATACCCAAGGAAGCATTTGAAAGGCATCGACTGGATCTAGGAGTTCAGTCGACTCCCCGCACTTAAAAAAGTGTTGATGTGCCCCCCTCCTCTCCCTGAGGTATGATGTTTTTTTCACTAATGAGATCATATGGGTTATCTACTCTGTTACATACTACAAAGGAGTGACCTCTGGGTTTGTTGACAAATGGGGAGAAAATAGTGATTATTAAAGTGGGAGATAGTGTGGCTATTTGAAAAAACTTGAATGATATGGGTAAAAGATGGTATGTGGAGTAGTGAGATAGGGGGTGCAATGATAAAGGGGGAGAATATTAAATCTGACGATGCTAGAAGTGAATGATCAAATAATAGATATCACGACTATTGAGGATCATGATAAAAGCAGAAGAGTGGTGTTGGAATGTGGTAAGAATTTTTCCAAAAATTAGTATCAGTGTGGTGTCAACAGTGGGTGTCTGAGATGAAGTGATTCATTGATTAACTTTTCATATACTTGTGTTTTTCATGCTGAGTATTTCTCATGAAGGCTTAGAGTATGGGCTGAGTAAATACTTGACCCCTATCAGAATCATAATAGCTGAAAGGGGGCTAACGAATTATCAATGTATCTTGTTATGGAAGAGTTTTCAACAAACCCAAAGGGGGATATTGTTGGGAAAAATCCCTCAAGGCAACAATTAATCATTTTTTAGGTGATTTTGTTTGTTGAAAAAGTGGAAATTTGTGTTGTGATTATTGACAAAGAAAACATTGACATACAAATTTGTTGACAAAGGGGATTTAATGGTGGAAATCCATGTTCATGGGCAATGGTTAAAGATCCATGTTTGATTCAAGAATGTCAAAAAAGGAATGGATGATCAGGATGCGGCATAAAAAGATCAGAATCTAGGTGGCCTCATTTTCTAGTGTTTGCCAAATTTTTGGGTATGAAAATCGACAAATAGAGAATGGTGATTTTTGGAAATGGGCCTTACACACCATTGACTTGATGAAGTGGAAATGTGCACACCATATGTTTTTCAATATCAAAACATAAAAATATAGAAATGGGAAAAGGGGTGCCCTTGCTTTAAGGTTGTTCGCGCAGGTGACATGCGCGGTAGAGACTTGTGCGCTGAAACTTGCATGTCGATGGGAGAGTTGTGGGCTGTCGCGTAAGGTTTCCAAATGCCTATAAATAGAAGTCTATCCCTCCATATTCAGTTTGAGTTTAACACATAGATAAAATCAGAGCTCCCATCATGAACGTGTGGTTGTCGGGAAAGTAGAATTTGTGTGCTAGATGATAGTTGTGTGTCCAAGGTGGTTTGGGAGAGAAATAAAGTGAGTCACCCAAGTTTAGAGTTGAAGAAGGAGGAGTCGCGGAAGAGGTCGAGGTGGAATTGTGCACCATTTTTACAAGATGCACAAACGTTGGTGGTTGCACGCCAATATTGGTTTTTGTGTAAAAGGCTGTGAGTCACGAATGTTTGGAGTTTCAGAAAATTGTTCTCTGCAAGTGGTTGAGGTAGACTTCTGTGACAGTTACAACTACTACCATGATACTTGCACGCAAGCCTAGAGAGGGGCGCCAGGTAAGGTTGATTCATGGTAGTGATTCAGGGCTGCATGAAAACTGGAAGATTTATGGATACCTTCAGTGCAAAGATATATTCATCTATAGGTGAAATATTGAATTTAATAGAGCATCTACACACAACAAAGGATGCATTCATTAATGATAATGAAGAGACCTAAAAGTCTATAAAATGTGACTAGATCCTTTCCAAATTAGTGAGAAGAGGTAGAGAGGGATGGTGATCCTCTCTACAGGTAGTGAGCTAGAGAGAGATAAAGATGGTGTGTCCATTGAAAAAGCAGTGAGCTGACCCTAAACCTTGTAAATGCTGTGAGCCTAGGCATAGAAGTGATCTAGCCCGAACCTTGTAAACAATAGTGTGATTATAGTGGATTTGGTACATCAGCACATTGATAATGTATGCTCCTTGGAGGTAGCCCAGTGAGGGTGAACCACTTAAAAATTGTTGTGTCATGTTCATTCTTTACATTCTATTTATACTGGGAAACGAGAAAGAGAGAGAAGAATGTATTTCTTAGCAGTGAAACAAGATCAGAACTACTTTTAATTTTAAATTTGTCATACCTTGATTCACCCCCCTATTAGGGTATTCATCCTTGTGGACCTAACAAACTCCCCCATTGGTTCAAAAACCAAGGGAAAAATGAAAGGTTTCATGTTGGGTTAAAATTTAGAAGTCACTAGAGTTGGAATAAAAAAAATATAGTTGGGAAGATCACATTGTTTGGTCTCATAGTTTACTAAAATGTGATCCATTCATGAACCACATACGAGACACACATGTGAACCTTCATGAATTGACCACATTGTTTAAAAACCATGATCCAACCATGTAGAAGGGTTCTTACCAAATTTAGAGGCGTCCCATATGCATTAAACATGATTTTCCTTACTATTCATTCGCCATGCACCATCAACTAGAGACACTCCATAGATTGAATAGTTTTCTGGAGCATTCCTCATGCCTCATAGCATTGCTAAATACAATTTTCTTCTTCGTGTTCACTGATAGTAGGGTCCTTCAAATACTTCGCTCCTTTGATACCATTTCTCAAAAAACCAACCCAATTTAACAGTGAACTGGTTACCAGAGATAATCTAAGACAAGGCCTAAATGGGTGTTCCAAATCCCCATATATTTGGAACTAGTGATTTGAATAAACAAATAAGTATAATGGAATGTTTTATCTCAATATAAATAAATATACTAAACAATAGAAATAAAATAGACCATCCCAAAAAAAATTAAACAAACTGAACATATTTTACAAGGATGAAAAATTCAACAAAAGTACCAAAAAAACTCAACTGATCTTGAGAACAAAATATCTCCATGTTACCCCGTGGTTCACTCTCCAACCCCGAGAACAACCATCACTTATATGGATTTAAACCAAACAAAAACCAACACCAAAAAACAAAACCAAGAAGAAACTATAGGTGTGAGTTTTAAAACATAGTAGGCATGCCCTTGAAAATATTTTCCCAATGCACTTCCTTAAAAAACATCAACTTCATGATTGAAACACAGTATATAAAATTACTATTTTCTTTCATTATTTTCATGTTTAAATTAAATCATTGTACACTACCACTTTTTCCTTTATAAAAAAATATTCTTTCTAAAAGGGTCCACTAAAACATTAAAGATAAAGATAAAACAAGTTTAATGTGTTTTCTAAAATATTTTTTCATAAACATTAGAAACAAGTTTTTCATTTTTAGTATGAAGTATCACTATTCAAATAATAAACCACATTAATTATACAATAAGGTAAATAAAAAATGTCACATTTAAGTATCCATCCAATCATACACCTAAATCATCCATTGTAAGAAACTAAGTTCCAATATACATGGGAGGATCATAAGATATATTAAAAAATCCATAACATATTAATACATGTTTACATGTCCCAAAAAAGCATGTCTCACTCGATAACACCAAATCTACCAACATGCTCAGCCACACCTCAAATCGAACAGATCAATGGGTATAATCTCATTGAAATAAAACTCAATATATTCAAAAGATATGATCCATTAGCTAGTGTGTAACCTTACTAGTAGAGGAATTATTGTCATAAAATACAAAAGGTAAACTAGATACACCATGTTAGGTGTATAAAGGTGTGATCTAGCCTACACTATAGTAGAGCCAAATCACATGCATAAATAAATAATATATCACACAACATGCATCACCCGATCACACAAGGATCAATAATTTTCCTTAAAAATATATGTTAATAGGGGAGACCACACTATGGATACCCCACTCAATATAAGGAAAATAGGTGAATATGATTACACAATGATAACATACCAGACATTCAATATTCAGACAAATATGAAAATATGATTATATATGGAGATTTTTCATATCAATCATTTTTACAGACATTACAAAGATCGAAATGGGCCTCAAACATTCTCAAAGAAATCATCCTATTAAAAAACCCAAATCACTATTCAAAAATGATTCAAATACACAATTTACCATCTCAAAACCAATTTATAGAATCCCAGTTTTTACATTCACATCATATTTTTAGGTCAAACCATTTTTATTAAAATTCCAAATTGGCAATTACCCACCACCACATAACAACCTGATATTTCATATCCAAATACATATTTCCACTAAATCATAAACAACATTGAAACCCTATTCAAAGGACCCAAAATATAATCACACACCACAAATATATATACAAATATAATACATGCTTTAAAATACACAAAAAATATGTGACATACATCAGTTCATTTTATCAAACCACACGCGTTCAATAATCAATAAAAAAATGGAATTTATCACATAAAAGGGTTTCAGGCAAATAAATATTTTATATATCACACATCACTATTAGGTATTTATGGAAGGTTTGAAATGAATTAAACCAATGATACTGAAATTTAAAATGAATGTTCAAGGGAAACATACCCCAATCCCATGATACAACAACAATTCTCACCTGAAAACACACCATGAGGGTTCAAAAAGAAAATATATATGACTATGAACACTAATCACTCATATTACACCAACATAAAACAAGGTAAACACAAATATTATATCCACATGACCTATGATGATGAACATAACAAGTAGAAATTATGGAAATGAGAAGAGGGAGAAGAAATATGTGGGTTACCTTGAATATCCTACCTGGAACGTCAATGATATAATATAAATACAACATAGGGGATGGAAGAAACATCAAGAACAGGGGGGGACTACCCCAAGGGTCATATGAAATAGGGGTGGTGATTGGGGGAATTATTGGTTAAAATATCGAAAATTGTCGAGATATAATTTTAAAATTGTTATAGATATGGGTACCTGAAATGGTTTTTTCATGGTTTACATAACATTGTACAAATTGTGAACCCCTTACTAGAAACACATGGGAAACTACATGGTTTGATTTCATTTTTTACAAACCATGTCCATGAGTGTGGAATGGATCTTCCTGAAGATAGTGGCATCCCACATGTGTTATCTACCATTTGACTAAGTGTGCATGAGAAATGTAACCTCTACCAGAAGCAATCCAAGTATTACTTGAAATTTTATAGCATTCCAAATGATTTTAAAAAATGGTGTACTTATCGTGGGACATGGGAAAATACCCATAAACTCAAATTTTAAACTATTCACACTTGAAATTTGATATCCAAACCCAAAGACCAATAATAAACCAAAAAATAGGTCAATAATAAAATGTTGTGTGTGAAAAAACAAATATGATATTCATAAAATAAATATTAATTTAATGTGTTTACAAGATAACATCATAATCATTGAGATCATGGCCTGACCCATATTTTCTGACTCACCCCTTGAAAATACCACCATCATATAACTTCAACATAAGACATTCATTGGTTAAATAAATGGATATTAATGTATAACCTAACATCATGCATTTATATAATTTATCATTATTAAAATAATGATTTCATTTATATTTTATTAGTTTATAATTATGATATAATAATTCTGGTAACATTAATATTTTGATATCAATGAAAATATGATATTTTTGGAAATTTATAGTTTCAATCATGATAGTAATGTTTAAAAAAATTCTGAATTTTAGAAAAAATATATAATATAATAAAATATTATTATTAAACAATGTTTATTAAATATATATTTAATATATTTTTATGAAGACAAATTTTATTTTTACAATTTTCTAAAAATTGATATTTCCAAGTAAACAACTATTTTTCAATAAATAATACTTATTCTAAAATATTATAATATGATAATTATTTTGAAAAAAATAAATATTTTATTTGAAATAATATCATCAAAATTATCCAATGGTAATATTTTCCTAAATTTATCAGAATATAAATTTATTTGAAAACAATTAAATACATTTCATATATACAATATATATTATGACATCATAAAATCTAAAAATTTATGTGATAAAAACTATAAATACTTACCACAAATAAAATTATTACTTTCATTTTATATAATGTTACTCAAAAAGAATTTTTTTACTTTTATAATGATTTACTTAATCCTTCAAATCCTATATTATATTTTACGGTTTTAAAATCATTTCCTTCTAAACTTGAATAATTTTCAAAGTACCATGTGAATTATTTTTATGTGTTTAGTTTTTATATTTAGAAATAATTAAAACACTCCCCTTTAGAAAAATCAATGTGGAATAACTATAACGCCCACCAATCTGGAACACTCTTACATGGCCAAATCACGTTGGTTACAAAACCTCAATATAACTTCATCATATTCTAGATGATGCAGTATATAAATTGGGTTTTAGAGAACATAGGGGGAAAAATATTAACCCTAGTAAAGGGTTATAATACTATGTAAATATATAAATAAAAGAGTACTAGACATAGAAGAAATCCAAAATAAAACAAATAGATGATAAAGGATGAATCAACTATACCAAATACTAACGAACAATGTAATGTCTAGCTAAAAGGTAACTATGTTTCATGCATTAATTCATAATTTCTCATTCAATGATTCCCATATTAAGCCTATCTCCAACCACAAACCCAACTACTGAAAACCAATCAAATTTATGGTCTATTCCATTTTTCAAAACTACATCCCTAAAATATGATCAGGTACCAAATAGGGGAATTTATAGGGTATGTGAAAACCCATTAGGGCGACACCCATGTATATATAAAACTAGTCTGATACTATGTTCATGCAATAAATAAATACACAATAGTATTAAGTAATCATTTAATAATCTACAATAATCAACCAACATCAGCACCATGTCAGAATATCTCATAGCATGTAGAATTACCAAGCCATCCACAACAACAATTACTTGGAATAAGTATAAATTGGGACATTCCCTCTATATATGTATTTTAGCATAATTGAGAAAATTTATATATATAATAATTTCAACATAACTAGGCCATGACCTATAAGAAATACATTATAACGAGGACATGAATCATAATAATTATATCATAAATGCTCTATGAACATTATAATAAATTCATCATAACTAGAATCAAACCAATAAATATTACAGAATAATCATGTCAATTCATCTGTATAAGAATTTTGAAAAAAAATCATACCATACCCTCTATGTAAGCATTTTAGCATAACTAGGCCATACCTAAAAAATTACAGCATAACCAGAACAAGTCCACTATATAATCATTTAATCATAATCACACTAGTTCCTCTGTATAATCATTATATCAAAAAATACCACACAACTCATTGCAACAAAAATAATCAAAAAAATAATAATAAGATTGAATGAAAAATTCATCCAACTACCTTTAATTTTCAATTATCATTCATTCATCATGTTATATCTTAAACCATTAATATGAATGTGTAATAAACCATATCATATCAAGGTATAAATAATCATTTCAAAAAAAGTAATCCATTATCCCAATATTTCATATCTCATGAAATCACTTAACGCATAATGTCATATTAATTTATTTTTAATTCAATAAAATGATCATCATAGTTCAAGGATAGGCTCACCCTATGGGTAGTCTACGGCCATGTATCAACATTATTAGGTCTAATGGGATACAAGGATTATTCCAAAAACATTTTTATTATAACCTATTATTCCATTAGTTGACACACATGTTATTTCGGTTCTCTTGAAAAATATTTCACATACATTAACAATTAGAAATATACTATTGGTTTTTATTCTAGACTATATACCATAAACCTATTATAAAAAAGAAAATCATAAATAATAATGAATATTATGAAATAAGGTCAATGGGGACCTTAGGAATACATTGATCACTGAATCATTAAGATCTAAACGTGATTACATATTGATCGAGAGATCCCACTTCTAAAATAGTGGATATAATAAGACATGTGAAAACAAAATAAGAAGATCTAATTGGATTATAAAAATGAAACCATGATATATTAAAGGAAGTGAATCGCACTAAATTAACTTTTTGTCTCCCCAATGTTAAAGAGAGAATGTTTTAGAGTGGATTAAAAGTAAATCATACACACAACATTTTTTTAAAACACTTGTCTTGAGATATTCATTGCATGAACCACTTTCATAGAACAAATTTTCTTATGTATATGATACACTAAAAAACACATTTTATTATATCAATATAACATTGATTATTAGTTTCATTATGTAAAAAGGTTTCATAATGTGAAAACAATTAATTCTCTCATGCAGTTCACAACATGTGAAGGGAAATGTGTTCATGCCATGTAACATGTTAAGAACACAATTTTATCTATTTGATAGATCACAACCCATATTCTACAGTAAAACTGAATCCATATATAAATAAATCCAATGAAATAGTGAACACAAAAAATCCTTTCAACACATTTATATTTGGTCTCTATTAATTCTGTTAAATTCATACATGCACAATTGTTTTTTTCATTTTCTCTATATACAACTCTTTATCCACATAATGAAACATGACCCCCGTGGTTTAAAAATAAAAATAACATCCATTTTTAATATGAAAATAACAACTCACGTGGGACATAAAAGTAAAAATGTGTCCTCTTAAAAACTCTCCAAAATAAGAAAGATTGTCCACGAGTTTCCCTATGCGAC
This sequence comes from Viscum album, assembly GCA_963277665.1. NCBI lineage: Eukaryota > Viridiplantae > Streptophyta > Magnoliopsida > Santalales > Viscaceae > Viscum > Viscum album. Next base: position 1,368,678,410 of record OY728119.1, read on the forward strand.
ACAATTGGTTCTCAAAAATCATGTATAACCAGTATGCACACATTTAAGATTACCTCTCCAAGGTTAGATATTGATATTAACCAGGATAGCAGTACACATTTTCTATAAGTAAAGTGTTTCACTGAATGTATTTCAAACTATGATTCACATTAGGTTTTTTATTGTACTCATAGTAACCATATACGACATTCTTGATATTATTAAAAACAATAACAAGATAATGATAAATATTATATCTTTTGAAAATAACTCATGAAACAAAGCATGGATGGAATTGTACCACTGTAGAATGTAGAATCAATGAACCCACATGGATCATGCTATTCTTATTTCCAAATAAGTCATTTTACCAACCAGTAAAAAGCCACAATGAAAAAAATACCCACATCAAACAAACGAGGTCATATCTATAGGGCCACATAAGATTTATATATTCCCCCTTGGTCACCAATGTCGTATTGATCATTTGAACCCATTCATACATATCATCTATGAGACTTGGTCCATCACAATAATACTCCTATGAAAACTATGTAGTCAAGAAATATCCTACACATAGACTCAACCCTGATAAAAATAGTGAAGGTCTCCTTAATTGGAAAAAAAATTTGATACCTCCATCATTCAATCTATAATCACCCACACTAGTTAAATTTTATTAGATGTTATGGATTACCCTTACTTTAAATCTATTGTTACATCATCTCTTTTCCATTCTATAATTGGTAGAGGAGGAAATATCATAGAAACCCAAATATAAAAGAACTTCAACTATGGACAGGTGGAGAATTTATCCATGAAGCCCACTACCACCATTTCCCTTGAAAAAAGAAGTACTATATAAGGAGCGCATGAGCCAAATTTGTTAAAACATGATGTACCACCCATCTAAAACCTTATACTCTCCCAAAAAGTCATCAAACATTCCCATAAGAACCAGTACCCATAAATAAATAATAATAATATTTTTTCATCCATGATACCATCCTTATGGTGTCTTTAAACCATATATGTTATCGCTCAATGCAATGATATATAGATCAGATAACTTCTAAATCTTTATCTGGTCCAAAATATTTGGTAAAATATATGACAATGTAAGATCGACTTTCACATGAGATTTTAGAAAATATTGATGCTCATATTCACGGAGTTAAATCATATTCTTCTCATCACAATACTCCAATCAAGATCTATTTGAATCTTCGGGCTCAAGGAATCGACATTGATGATTCCCTTGACCGGTGTATAAGCCAACTCAAATCTAAATGACTTTGTATACTCAACTCATGTTCTCTAACAAAGGTTTATGCCCACCTAAGAAAATATAAACATGGGGATCATGTTGTGTACGCACACCACAAACATATCACCCAAATGATCCTCTCTCCAGCATTTCTGGGCATATACCAATTATATTAACTCTAAATAGTGATTAGGATAATTAATCTCAGGAGATCACAAATTATTGGATCCAAAAGACCCCACTTAAACCCATTATATCCAAACATCTCTGATACCAACTCCTAAAGCATCATAGTACATATTATATGCTTTAACTGACATAGGTAATGTGTGGACTGGTGAATAGGTCATCTTCTCCGCTATAAATTTGAGATCACTATTTAAAACATCTAACCCAAAAATCTTCACCCATTTCTATGTCTTCCCAGACATCAGTACATCTAGATAGGTGATTTCTTAGGTCCAACATATATAATAACATACCAACCATGAAATCATGGAATATAAAACAAAATATTGGTCTAATCAAACTATACCATGACTATAACCTTCTCTTGGCCCACTAACACTTAATCAATTGAGTTTAGATGACCCATGAGTGCCCAATATCAATCAATAGACAAAATTTGGGAATCATGGAATACATATAATGCATTATCAATGCATATAAGATAATGTTAAGATATTTCCCATGATTTTCTATGGATTGAGACTATAATAATATTTCATTGACAAAAACCACCACATATTGATCTTAGAATAAATGGAATACCATGATCATCAAGTCCATGAATGCCACATGTATGTTCTTCAAAACAAATGACATCACCAAAAACTCATATAAGTCATTAATATTTCCAAAAATATTCTATGGTTTTTTAATGGTATCACAATAATTAGATGATCTCCCAATCTCATATTAATCTTCAAGAAAATTAGTTCACCAATCAGATAATATAATATATCATTGTTTTATAAAATGGAATACCAGTTCCTAAAGATCACCTGGTTCAACTCCCCACATTTTATAAATGTTAAAATAAGAGAAAATGATTACCTTTTGGGGGAAATGAAAAGATATAGGTGTTGGAAGTAAGGGATCCATTCTAGTGATGTAAGAACCCGGTTTTTGCTATAAATGTCTTTGGAATATTCTTGATATTATTCCAGAGCAGTGCCTTCAGATGGCGTGCGATTATGATCCCCACAGTGGCTGGAATTAATTTTTTTTAGTGGGTTCACACTGGGCACGCCAAATAAATTGGATAACTCATAAAAGGTGCTTTGGATCCTATATTTGAGGGAACAGATAGGTCCAAAATGGGGTTTTTAGCCTAGGAGGGACATAAAACATGTCGGTGCGGGACGTTTGGACCCCTCGCCCGTTGTCGGAACGTTAAACAGATAAATTAATTAATTAATTTATTTATCTATAGCTCAAACTAGAGTAACTCCAAAATGGTGGCTCAGATTGGAAATTTGTGGGCACCGTTGAGTCCAGAACTTTTCGTTTACTCTAGGAGGAGTATAAGTTTTGCGGGCACGGGCATGCTGTGAGAGATGTCACTCATAGGAAAAACCATCATTTCGAAATGTCCACATATTGATTTTTAGTAGTGACATTCTTATTGAATAACATTCGAACGAAGTCTCGGAATTGAAATTAGAGACTTCCATTGATTTCAAAAAGAGGTGTTTTTCCTAGGAGTGAGATAAAATTGATGGGGAGCAAGGGTTTCAGAATCCTCGCCCATTAGGATATTTTTAGTGAATTTCTATAAAGTCAATAATTGTTGGGAGCTCATTTTTTTCTCTATATCTCTCCGTCTCTCTCTCTCATGTTCTTCGGCGTTCTTCGCTATTATTCGATGGATCGAGGAGCGATCTTTGCCAGGGCGTTGGCAGATCAGATCGGGAGTGTCGTGGATGCGTCGCCAACGACGAACAAGTGATCCGAGGTAGGATTTCACATTAAATTTCGCACCTTCATGAAATTCTTGGAGTTTCGTCGATTTTGTCATCTTAAGTTCATCAATTTTTGAATTAGGGGTGTTGGCCAAACGAACACGGCCAATACCTGAGCCCCATTTAATTATTTTTCGTTCTTGAGTGATCTTCATCCAAATTTCGGACGCATCAATTCTTGACGATTCGACGAGTAAGGGGCGGCGTTGTGAAGCTCTGACCCCGAGGATCCCATAACCAGTGTCAGAAAATTTTTCTGACCACCGGAGTGCTCGGTGGACTGGACGAATGTTCGGCTCCGGTTAGGGATGGTGACCAAAGGTCGAATGGGAGGTGGCGCATGTGGGGGGGTGAAACTTGGGAGGAGCTGAACAGGTCGGCTGAGCTAGGCGGCGAAACATAGACCAGATTCCGGGGTGCAGCTGCGTCATAGCGGGCTCGGAGGGAGGAGTGGTGGCTGGCAGTGTAAGGCAGCTGTGATTGTCTGGTAGTGCGGTGTCAGGTGGCTTCGGAGCTCGGCAGGTGAGTATGGGGCGCACTGTCGGCGGCGCGGGCCGCGACGTGTCACAGTGGTGCTGCGGGAGCCGGGGGCCCCGACGCGGCTGACCTTTCGCGCTCAGCTGATGGAACCCGAGGCTGTGACCTTGGGTGTGCAGAGGGAGAAATGACCCGCTCCGTGTGAGTCCTCTTGGCATGATGGAGGAGACCAGCCAAAGCCAGTCTGTTTGGGAGGCAAGGACCTGCCTAATGTGGGTCCTGTTGCGGCGTCGAAGAGGACCGGCCACATGACCGATCAGTTGGGAAGAACCAGACCCGCTCGGGTCCGGTGGATTCAGGAGGACCGCGGCATGTTGGACCGGACCCAAGGCTGGGCTGCGGGCCGACAGTCCAGGATCGGGTCGGCCAGTCTGGACCGGCCCGGTTGGCCCCCCTATATTCGTGGGGCCGTAATTTCCAAACAGCGCATCCGTTGGAGGCACTGTCAGTGCCAGCAGAATAGTATCTGCAATGCGCCATTTTTTAGATGAGTCCCGGGGTTTTGTGTTCTATGCCCAAAGACGAGTGATCCGAAACACATTAATTTAATTATAATAATATATTATTAATGTTTCGATGGATTTGGCTCATGAGACGAACGTTCGTTTGACATGTCGTCAGAGGCGCGCAGGCTCCGGAGCTCTGACAGTCCGTCCAAAGTGGTTTCAGAACCTTTTTGGGTTGGTTTCGTTTATCGGTGGCATGCAACACCAAATGTGAGTAATTAATTAATTGTTGTGTCAGACCTATCTCCTATTTGGGATGTCAGATTGACGCGTCATCAACGGCAGCATGATTCCATTCCTCATGCGTACTTTTTGAGATGCATTCCGAAGCGTTCATGTTGGAGATAATGTGTGGGCCCCACAGGGCGTAGTTCGGACGTTTTACGGTGAAACGTCACTTTGTCACCTGACATCCGTTTAGGGTGAATGAGCACTCATTTCTGAGTGTTTTTCCGAGGGGATTGAAACAGCGTAATCCGCCTGCCTAAATTCGTGCTTGAGGTGTTGGCCCCATAGGGTCATGTTTACGTATAACGCACAGAATTGCAACTTATGCATCCAGAGTCCATTTTAGGCGCTGTCAGCGGCGTTGTGACACTGACATCGAGATGAGGTTGACCAGGGTGGTTTCAGGTGATGATGCAGAAGTTGAGACATGGGCCCCATGGGCCGTCTTTTGAGCTGTGTGCAGCGTATTGCGACTTCTTCATCAGACGTCCGTTCGGGGTGAATGAATAGTCGTTTTGATTTGTTTTTCCGAGAGCTTCGTGATGGCACAGTTCACCCGAACTTTTTTGGGATTGTCGCATGGGTGCCTCCCGGGCTGGCTATTGTGAATAGTTCCCTTTTTACCAGGTGACAGTTTTGGGCGATTGAGTAGTAAATCCCATGTTTTTTTACAAGGGGATCACAGTGGTGTGATCCATTTGTTCAGTTTTAGGATCTTGGGGTGGGCCCCACATGGTCTGGTTATGGTGAATAGTGCCATATTTACCAATTGACCGTTTTGGGCAAGTAAATGGTCTTCCTCATGTTTTTTCCACGATTATTGCAAAGGTGTGATCCGTTCGGGCATGTGGAGCCTCGTTTGAGATCTTATTAAATGTGGAAACTTGAAAGGGTGTTGGATGGAGGTCCCTATGACGCACTCCAAACCAACTCACTGTAGAGATGTTGGTAACACCCGGTGATGTCTATAGCGGTGTTGAGTTATCAGACCTATTTCCAGGTCTACCCTCTAACAGGGCTGGGCAGTGGGTCACCCGTCGACTACTTTCAGATCTACCCACCAGCAGGGCTGGGCAGTGGGTCGCATGTCAACTACTTTCAGGTCTACACTCTAGCAGGGCTAGGCAGTGGGTCACCTGTCGACATGTTATGGGTCTACCCTCCCTCAGAGACTGGGTAGTGGGTCGCCTGTCGACTTGTTCTAGGTTTACCCTCCAGCAGGGCTAGGTAGTGGGTCACCTGATGATGTATTTGGGTTTACCCTCCAGTAGGGCTGGGTAGTGGGTCGCCTGATGATGTATTAGGGTTTACCCTCCAGCAGGGCTGGGCAGTGGGTCCCCTGATGATGTATTAGGGTTTACCCTCCAACAGGGCTGGCCAGTGGGTCACCTGTGGGCAGTTCAGTCTCAGGCCATCTTTTGCAGCATGTTGGTGAATTTTCTCCGTGACTACCAGAGCGGGACCCTTGGTTGTACGGGTCAATGATGTGATAGCTTTGACATGAACTTAGGAAATACGAGTACGAGGGGTGATTTTCCCACCGAGACACGTCCTTGCGATGCGACCTAAAAGCCTTGAGGGCGAGTCAGTGCCGCCCAAAGAGGATAGTACTGAGGTGTGGTGATTGAGCCCCTTTGACTAGTACCTCCTAGGTTAACGTGTTGGACATTTGGGTTCAGTGATGGATGTCCTTTGAACTGTTGGCGACTCTTCTTGGGCGGAGCTTGGAGATAGAGATCCCCTTACAAACTCATTTGGGTTTCTCATTGAGCATATATGTATATACACATCCTATTGTTGTTACCACTCCTTTGGTTTGATCACTCTCCTTCAAGGAGGGGGGATGACATGCGGGGTATGCCACGTGCATTGTGTGTCTATCTCTTTTTGGTTGGATGAGAAATATCTACTGCTATTGGGAGCGAAGACTCAACGTGAAGTTCTTCTTCTCACCATCTTTAGATCCTTGCGTTTGGACGAGTCTGTTTGCTTTCTCTGGTTGGGTTGAGCTGCACTCTCCCTCTTTGCACTCTTACACTATTATTTGCTCTGTCTACTGTTCACCATTTTAGTACCTCCCTTCTTTCTCCCTCGAGTTTTCGGGGCATCCTACTGAGTATTTTTGTACTCTCCCCTTCTTGGGATTTTCCCACACTTAGTGTGCCCTTGCAGACAACGGACATATTGGTCGTGACTTCAACGGAGCTAAGGAGTTCGAGAGCTTGGACCACGTATGGTGGTTGTAGTTGGGTTCCAAGTGTGGGACTCTCCCAGTTGTTTACTTTTTTTTACCTGTAGTCTGGTTGTGGCACCTTTCTGGATGGGCACGTGTTTTCCCCTTTTACTATTCAGTTTACTTGTCAGCACTTTACATGTACTGGTTAGAGGTCGATGCATGTATGTTGGTTCCCCCTTTTATAGTAGTGTTGTATCTTTTTTTCTTTTATCTTCACTGTTGCTTTGAGTTGGTTGCGTGTGTGTACATTTTCATTGGAAAAAGCCTCCCCTAGTTTACTATGGCTTTGGAGCTAGTCTCCACCCGCTGGGCTATAGAGGTGGGCTTGGGGTAGTTGCAGCTCGAGCCTCGGTAAGGGTCAGGTTGTGAGAAAGTGGTATCAGAAGAGGGTTCATTCCTTGGTTCTTTTTTCAAACGTCCCTAAAAAGGGATTTTTTGGGTTTTAGGGCAACCGGGTTAACGTGTCTCTAGAACAGCTCTCAGGCCAGGGAGTCGAGGGATGGTGCGGCGACCGACGTATCCATTCACGAGGACTCGGGTAACTCTCTTGTCAACTCAGCACACTGAGACACTTATTGTTGGAAATTTGATTCATTCATCGTATATGATTGAGTCCTTAACTGTCCATCTTGAGTCAGCTCCCCATCGTTGTTGATATATATATGCTCATTTGAATGCGGTGATCTGTGATCGGGTTCAGGATGTCTCAATGATGATAGCTGTAGAGACCCAAAGCATGAAATACATAGACATATCTTTACTTTTGCCGAATACTTAACACATAACAAAAAACAACACACAAGGAACGTAATAGTTTAGCGACATTGGAAACTCGGAACACAGACTTCTAATCGTGGTGAAATATCTTCAACATCTCTCATAACGATCTTCCTCTTTTGTTTTCTTACCTAAAACCTTTCTTTATATCCTGGGGAAAAGAAAACATATAAAGGGTGAGTGAAAATTCTCAGTATCAGTAAGTATGGATAATATAAAACAAACCATACACATTTGAACATAAAAACATTAACATAATGTTTAAACATCAAAATCATGAGAAATGACATAAAACATGGAAGTACATAAGGCATATATCATATTGGAACATCAATCATGATAAAATAGCTTTGAAATAAAACTTGTAATTGTGGAAAAACATTAAGCACATGATATGATTTCCATAGTAGTCAAGGCATTGTTTCCAATACCTTCTTAGTGGACAAAGTCCCTTTCTGAATCGAGTTCACTCCTCGTTTCAGTCCTGTAATACTGAACCGGATTATCATACCATTCTAGCCATGTTTATCTCATGAGATATAAATCATTACCCAATGCATTGGAGGGAGATATAGGTCCCACCCATCTCATAATGAAATCATTCTTACTTGTGCCACAACATAAATATAAATCATTCATTATAACCCAAAAAATAAAATGGGTTTCATAAACATCATCCCATCATCAAACAATCCATATAAAACAAATGGATATAATTTCATCATAAGAAAAGTGAAACCATGTAAATCCTAGATACATTATACTTGAAACATACACATATGAAATAATTTCATCTTATATGGAAAATGGTTTTGATAAAACACTTGAAATAAATTTTTGGGGAAAGTATCCTTTCTTATTCAAAATCATTTTCTTTTCACAAAATGCCATAAAATTTTAAAATAAGAGGATATTGTTGAAAATAATCATCAAATATTGTAGATTAGTCTTCAGGAAAATAAGGTTTTATTAAACTGTAAAAATCCGTTCACGCTGTAAAAGTTAAAAATAACATTATCCTCATACTTTTGTCAGAAAAGTCAAAAAGTTTCTCGTGTGATAAATAAAAGTATGATTCCTTTCATAAAATGTTGCAAAATTCAATAATGGGTTGAAAGGACATTAAACATACATGAAAACATTTTTAGAAAACATGGACATGGATGATAGAAAAAACCCTAGTAAATACTTACGCATAAACAATCTTGGTTAAGAGCGAGATTGGAATAGTTATCCCTTACCTTATATCCAATTTTTTCCGTATGTGTTCGAGACTCATGTATAGAAGGTTGAAACATATTATTAACCTATAACAGAACCATAATAATATTTATCATATCATATATGATTCACTTACGACTTTATATTATCTATTCATTTTTCAATTCCATGTTAAAGTAGCATTTTGGGTAAAATCGTTTCATTTATCGTCCGTGTTTTGACTTGTAATTATTAATATGATTACTTAGATCATGATTAATTAATTCCAGAATATAAAACATGATTAATATATAATATATATTCATAATATATATATATATATAATAGGTTGTTAAATGGAAGGAAATACACCGTTCATGGAGACGACAGGCAGTACGTACGCATGAACGCTGTTTTTCGTTTCCTTATTGAAAAGAATGGAATTAGGTAGATGACATACATATATATATACATAAATACGGCAGCATAATTATGTCATATATTTCATTATTACTTATTATATATACTTTATAATCATTCTTGAATTGGTAACATTGAAAATGAATCTCATCGCGTCGTGGAGATGGTAATCCGTATGTACGCACGAGCGATGATTATGTTCCCATATTTATTGAATGGAATTGTAGTGGATAATATTATATCTTAAAATCAGTATGATGTTATAATAATCATATACATTTATTCTTTACACCATTATACCCATCCAAGTAAGCTAGTGGTGGAAAACAGATTACACCACGGCGTGGAGAAGATATTCCATACGTACGCACGCGCGGTGATTTTGTTTTCCGTAGGATGGATAGAAGGTGAAATGGGGTTGTTTCAAATTTATAATAACATATTAGTATATTAGTGATACTGATGTAATTACTTTATAATGAAACAACTAAATAAGAAGATGTTGAAGAAGAAACAAAACTTAAACGAATCGGTAGAAGAGATTACCTCTTCCTCGACGCTCTTCCTTTAAACTTATTATTACGACACTAGAGTTGCTCTTTTGAGAAGACCAGAAACACTATGATATAACTAGAGATGTTGGGAAGGGTAATTGGTAGGGGTTTGCCGAGCCTCATGGCTCAAAAGGGTGTGAAGAGAAGAGGGAAGGGGTTCTCTTTTTATAAGGGAGTAGAGGGGCACCTTAGGAAACTTAAAATATTATTTTATAATAAAGTCATATTAGGTTTTAAATAGCTCCAAATAGATTTTTTAAAAAGATATGTTGGGTATGGGTCTAAATACTCTCAACATATAGATTTTATAAATGATTAGGTTGTTATTTTATCCTTATAATTTAGATTTAACTCTAAGTTAAATAATTCAACTTTTACCGTGTCTTTTTGTTTTCTTACATTATATGGTTAATAAACATACTATAACAATCCAAACGAACCCCAAGTGGTTAATTATTAATATATATCCTTATCTATGTCATTTTTCTGAATGATAGTTTTTTAGGAATAAAATAACAATTAATAGTATAATATTTGTTTTAAAAACTATTTTATGTCAATTTTGAAACTATTTGGTACTTGATTTTTTTGAAACTCATAATAGCATGATTAGTTCTAAAAAAGTTACTTAAATCAATAATAGCATATCATATTAACCTATAAAAGTAGTTAATTCAAAAAAAGTCTAAAATTACATTTATTAGGGTATTTATAACATCAATTATGATAATATTTCATTAATAAGGTAATTACTGCATCATCATCGTGTCATAAATAAATTAAATTATTTAAGGTCTAAATAGTATAAATAAAATACCAATATGTAGGAAATATTTTTATCTTTATAATTAATTTTTATAGTCAAATTTATCTTTTATATAACCCAATATTAAAAATGTTTTATTTATTAAACTTTGATTTTAACTATTTTAATTCTTCTTTAAATAAAATAATAATAAATATCCTAATCTAATCCAAGTGGACCTAAAGGGTAATATTTTATCCCTAAGGCTGTTTTTGGTCGAATTACACTTATCCAATAGAATTAGGACATGTGATAGGATAATAATAATATCATTTACCCTTAATTACCCTATTTACTTTTAACCGTGATAAATAAAAGTAGAAAGTTACTATTTCTCAAAAATTATTTTTATCTTATTGAACCACATTTTACTCCTAGATATTATCGGTGTCTCTCAGATTTGTGAAATTCCACTCACAGAAGCGGTAAAATTATGTTTTATGTAAATTTTCAAACTCTCTTAGGAGGTGGGTAAAAGACGGTGAAAAGTTCAATAAAATTTTTATGTCTAAAATCATTATAAAATGACTCCATTGAATTACATTGAACAAATATATAGGTATTATATATCAATTTTTACCTAAAATAAATTTAAATAAAACAAAAAATTATTTATATAAAAAGTCGGTTTTTAAATATTATCCCAGTATTTTCACTATTCATCAAAAATTGAAATTTTTCAGAAAAATACCAAAACTTCACCGTAGGATATTTTTGATATTCCGAATCCAAAAATGAAATCCATTTTGAATTATAAAATTTATAAAATTTCAAAATGTGGGTATTGCTATTCATAACGGTTGGTTCATAATAATATTATAATAATATATCGTTTAGTGAATCTCAGTATTGCATACTACACACGCTATTGAGGAAGGTCTTGATTGCGTGTAATGCAAGCCAAGTCAGGTATGCTTGTAGTGAAAGCTCCGTTTGGTGTTGCATATAACATAATAAAAACATATTTCATTAATACATTAAAAAAATCTATAATTAATGTTGCGTAAAATAATTTCCAAAAAACAAACTTGAAATTATGTGTAATAAGAGCGATGAATAGTGTTGCGTTTACGACAAGCTAATACGGTTTTCCATATAGTGAAAAATAAATATGGTGTAGCGTACAACACAATACATGAATGAAATTAAAAAGAATAATTCACATAAAATCTCGGGTTGTTACATTCTACCCCCCTCAAAATGAATTTCGCCCTCGAAATTCATCCAGGTTATAAATGATTTACTACTTGAATGATTCTTTCATAAAAACCCACATCGTAAAAAGGAATACCAAAACAGAACATTAAAAACAAAATTATGAAACATAACGGTAACCCAAATTAACTAATCACTGGGTTTCCACATAAGTTAACATAGGTGAAAATATGGATATGGAGGAAAAATATAACCATCATGTTCTGATGGAGAGTGGTTGAGAACATGGCTATGAAAAATCCAACAATCACAAAGCCATAAATTTGTGATGATCTATGGTACCATCTAATTCATCTGATATAAGGCCACTAGGACAACATTTTTGGTTTTAGTGACCATTTTCCATAAAATGAAAATTTTGAAGTAGAAGAAATACTTATTTTATTTCGGTATAATCTCACCGTTGTTCATGCCTTGAACAATTTCCACTTTATCTCTTCAAGAAATGAAGTTGAATTTATCATTCTTGAAGTGTTTGTAGATCATGTGATAGAATGATGGGTCATTCCATATGTCTCAAACAAAAGGATAGAAAATGTTATCAAATATACATAAGTTCATCTATGTTGAGCTTAATCATATATGATTCCAAAAATGAGCTTAAACTTCATATATCATTCCTATTAATAAAATAAAACTAGTATCTACTAACCAGGGACTTCCTGTAGGCTAGTGGTATGCAATAAAGTCCTTTCGCGCTTCAATTGTTGGTTCGATTCCCACAGCCTTGTCCGATGCGATGGGTTGTCGCCCGTCCTACAGGTTGTCCTTTTTCTAAAACTATTCTATTATAACATTCTAGAAATTACATCAAAAAACAATTTCTATCCTTAAATAATACTTTCTGATTTCCAACATAATCCATTCCAATCTTTAGACTTATCTAAAATACATCTGTCCAATATCATAGTATAAGGAAAACGATTACTTGATAGTTCGTATTACGAGCACGTGAATACGATCATTTATCCCCCGTATATCATAAGGTATATCTAGTTGGTCACATTCCAAACTTATGAATACATTAATAATGTATTCTTTTGAAACATTAATTACCATAGAACCTTAGTGAAAACATGAATGTTGTCATATGTTGAGTCTTTCCACTTACCAAAATCCCAAAATTTCTATATACCTATACCATGATATAACTTTGTCCTTATATCAGTCCTGAGCTCATTTCTTTTTTTTCTTTATCCTTTCATTATTCGCATATCATATACTTTCAAAAAAAATATATGAATTAACCTTTCATGGTTTCTGGTACCATTCAAAACATACTTTCAAAACTCTAGAAAAGGAAACAGAGTAACAATCCTTAGATTTTTCTTTATTCCATAGTACCATACATTATTCTTGATAAACATACAATCATTACACTACCTTCTTAAACCACTGACTGAGATTTATCATTTCTTCCATCTCATATATCATTTTTGGTCTCTTCATCATTATCCACATTAATACTACACATATGACCATTCTGATTATCTTTATGATATTTTCCATTAGGGCATTGGTTTGCATTATTCCCATACATTCCACATTTAAAACACTTAACTGTTGTTGATGTCATAGCTAACTGAACCTTTTCCATTACAATTACATGCTTGGTTTCCTTCTTTTCCACACCCAAAGAATCTTACAGTTCATTTGAAACATTCTCGTTGATGCCTCTTCCCACATGATTTACATGAGGGAAATTGAAAGTTCTTTCATCTATGATCATCATGAAACTCCAACTTTCTCTTATTAGCTGAGTCAGGAAACATACCAAAGTTGATATTATTGATCATATTATGAGAGTTTGGATTAGGAATAATAATGATATGTGGAATTCTAGATCCAATTTCATTTGGTTGCTCATGAGGAATATCATTTCATTGTCCACCATATCCTCAATTATTGTGAATCTTCCTGTTTTCAGCCATTTTCTAAAACCAAAAAAAATAGTGTGAGAGGCCAAAATCATAATCAAGGGGGAGTAACATCAATATCAAACATTTTAGGTTTAATTATAATATCATTACCGTAATTCTAGTACTATAATTTGTACTTATACTTATCCTTAGGGACATCCCTAAACATACCTTATAAATATCTCTGGGGATGACAATAAAGTTCTCGGATCAAAGATTCAAAAGGTTGACTAAACCTTTCCTCTGATACCAACTATAGAGACCCAAATCTTGACGTACATAGACAATACATTATTTTTTTGGATTACTTAATACATAACAAAAAAAAACAAACAAGGACCATAATAGTGTAGTATCTTTGGAAACTCGGAACATAATCTTCTAATCGTGTTGAAAGATCTTCAACATCTCCTCTAAAGATCTTCCCCTTTTGTTTTATTACCTAAAATCTTTCTTTATATCATGGGGAAAAGAAAACATATAATGGGTGAGCTAAAATTCTTATTAATGGTAAGCATGGAGAAAATAAAACAAACCAAATATATTTGAACATAAAAACATGAACATAATGTTTAAATATCAAAATCTTGAGCAATGACATAAAACATGGAAGTACCTAAGGAATATATCATAATGGAACATCATTAATTATAAAATATCTTGGAAATAAATCTTTTAATTGTGAAAAAACATTAATCACATGATATTATTTCCATAGTAGCCAAGGCATTGCTACCAAGACCATCTTAGTGGACAAAGTCCCTTTCTGAATCGAGTTCACTCCTCATTTCAGTCCTGTAACACTGAACCTAATTAACTTACCATTCCATCTATGTCTATCTCATTAGATATAAATCTTTACCCAATGCATTGGAGGGAGATATAGGTCCCACCCATCTCATAATGAAATCATTCTTACATGTGCCACAACATAAACATAAATCATTCATCATAACCCAAAAAATAAAATGGGTTTCATAAACATCTTCCCATCATAACATAATGCATATAAAAAAATGATATAATTTCATCATAATAATTGTGAAACCATGTAAATCATAGATATATTATACATGAAACATACACATATGAAATAATGTCATCTTATATGGAAAATTGTTTTGATAAAACACTTGAAATAAATATTTGAGGAATGTATCACTTCTTATTCAAAATAATTTTCTTTTAAAAAAATTACATGCATTATTAAAAGAAGAGGATTTTGTTGAAAATAGTCATGAAATATTGTAGATTATGCTTCATTAAAATATGGTGTTATGAATCCATAAAAATCTATTCACGCCGTATAAGTTAAAAATAACATTCTCCTCGTACTTTTGTTGGAAAAGTAAAAAAGTCTCTCGTGTGGTAAACAAAAGTAAGATTCCTTTCATAACATGAGGTAAAATTAAAAAATATGTATAAAGGAGATTAAACATACATGAATACTTTTTTAAAAAACTTGGACATGTATGATAACAAAAACCCTAGTAAATACTTACGAATAAACAATCTCGATTAAGGGCTAGATTGGAATAGTTTTCCCATACATTATGTCCAATTTCTTCTATATGTGTCCGAGACTCATGTATAGTGGCTTTAAACATATTATTAAATTTTAACAGAACCATAATAATATTTATGATATCATATATGATTCACTTACGACTTTATATTATCTCTTCACTTGTCAATTCCATGTTAAAGCATCGTTTTAGGTAAAATCATTTCATTTATCGTCCGTGTTTTGACTTGTAATTAATAATATGATTACTTATATCATGGTTAATTAATTCCAGAATATAAAACATGATATATATATATTATATATTCAGAATATACAAATATATAAAATATTGTTAAATGGAAAGAAATACACCGTTCATGGAGACAGTAGGTCGTACGTACGCATGACCGTTGTTTTTCATTTCCTTATTCAATTGAATGGAATTAATTAGATGACATACAAATATATATATACATAAATACAGTAGAATAATTATGTCATATATTTCAGGATTTCTTATTATATATACTTTATAATCATTCTTGAATTGTTAACATGGAAAATGAATCTCATCGCATTGTGGAGATGGTAATCCGTACGTACACACAAGCGATGATATCATTCCCATATATATTTAGTGGAATTGTAGTTGATAATATAATATCATAGAATCATTATGATGTTATAATAATCATATATAGTTATTCTTTACACCATTATACACATCCATGTAAGTTGGTGGTGGAAAAACATATTACACCAGGGTGTGGAGACGGTATTCTGTACGCACGCATGCACGGTGATTTTGTTTTCCGTAAGATGGATAGAAGAATAAGTGGGATAGTTTCATATTTATAATAACATATCAGTAAATTAGTGATACAGATGTTATTACTTTATAATTAAACAACTAAATAAGAAGAAGTTGAAGAATAAATAAAACATGATAGCATCGGTAGAAGAGATTACATCTTCCTCGACGCACCTCCTTTAAAACTTTTATTAGGGCAATGAAGTTGGTATTTTGAGAAGAAAAAAACCCCTATGATATAGTTATAGAGTTTGGGAAGAGTAATTGGAAGGGTTTTCCTGAGCTTCAAGGCTCAAAATGGTGTGATGATAATAGGTAAGGGGTGCCCTTTTTATAAGGGAGGAGAGGTGCACCTTAGGAAACATAAAATATTATTTTTTAATAAAGTCATATTCGGTTTTTAATAGCTCTAAATTAATTTATTTCGAATATAAGGTGGGTATGGGTATAAATCCTCTCAACCAATAGATTTTATCTAAGTTTAGGTTACTATTTTATCCTTATCATTTAGATTTAACTCTAAGTTAAATAATTTAACTTTTACCGTGTCTTTTTGTTTTCTTACACTATATGGTTAATAAACATACTATAACAAGTCAAAATAACACCAAGTGGTTCATTAATAATATATATATCCTTATAAATGTCATTGGGACGAAAAATAGATTTTTAAGTAAAAAATAACAATTAATAATGTAATATATTTTTTTAAAAAAATTATTTTATGTCAATTTTGATACTATTTGGCACTTGATTTTCATGAAACTCATAATAGAAAGATTAGTTCCAAAAAAGATATTTAAATCAATACTAACATGTTATATTAACCTATAAAATTAGTGTAATTCATAATAAGTCTAAAATTACATTTATTTGGGTATATATAACATCAATTATGTTAATATTTCATTAATAAGTTAATTACTGCATCATCATTGTCTCATATATAAATTAAATTATTTAATGTAT
Organism: Viscum album; assembly: GCA_963277665.1. Taxonomy (NCBI): domain Eukaryota; kingdom Viridiplantae; phylum Streptophyta; class Magnoliopsida; order Santalales; family Viscaceae; genus Viscum; species Viscum album. Next base: position 1,368,695,304 of record OY728119.1, read on the forward strand.
AAAAATTATAAATAAAATAAAATTATCTAGTAAATCTTTTTTTCTTTCTAATGAATATTTAGAGTTTAATTTATCTTTTGTATAACCCAATATAAAAAAAATGTAGTTAGTATACGTTTATTTTAACTATTTTAATACTTCTTTAAATAAAATAATAATAAATGTCCTAATCTAATCCAAATGGACCTTAATGGTAATATTTTATCCCTAAGGTTGTTTTTGGTCGAATTAAACTTATCCAATAGAGTTAGGACATGTGTTAGGATAATAATAAAATAACTTTGACCCTTAACTACCCTATTTACTTTTACACGGGGTAAATAAAAGTAAAAAAAATACTATTCACCAAAACTTATTTCTATCATATTCAACCACATTTAACTCCTTGATATTAACTGTGTCTCTCAGCTTTTCAAAATTACACTCACAGAAATGATAAAAATTTATGTTTTATGTAAATTTTCAGACTCACCTAGGAGGTGGGTAAAGACGGTGGAAAGTTCAATAACATTTTTATATGTCAAAAATAATTATAAAATGGCTCCAATGAATTTCATTGAACTTATATAGGTATTATGTTTCAATTTTGAACTAAATTAAATTTAAATAAAATAATTATTTATTTATATAAAAACTATGTTTTTAAATAGTAACCGGGTGTTTTTTCTATTCATCAACAATTGAAATTTTTCAGAAAAATACCAAAAATTCACCAGAGGATAATTTTGATATTCTGAATCCAAAAATGAAGTCCATTTTGAAAAATAAAATTTATCAAATTTCAAAAAGTGGGTATTACTATTTATAACGGCTAGTTCATAATAATATTATAATAATATATCGTTTTGTGAAACTCAGTATTGCGTACTACACACGCTGTCGAGGAAGGTATTGATTACGTGTAATGCAAGCCAAGTCAGGGATGCATGTAGTGAAAGCTCAGTTTGGTGTTGCGTATACCATAATCAAAACATATTTCATTTATACATTAAACGAAATCTATATTTAATGTTCCGTAAAATAATTTCCACAAACCGAACATGAAATTGTGTGTAACAAGAGCAAATAATAGTGTTGCGTATACTGCAAGCTAATATGGTGTTGCGTATAGCGAAAACTAATTTTGGTGTAGCGTACATCACAATACATGAATGATTTTAAAAATAATAATTCTTATTAAATCTCGGGTTGTTACAATAGCCAGCCAGAATACTAGCTCCAGTTCGTGATGACAATTTTGTGATCGAAGAGGCCTCAGTTCAAGATTTATCATACGATTACCCGTACTTCAGGAGGACAGGCAGTAAATCCTCCACCTGTGGTGTAGCGGATAGTTCCAGCAGTGTGGGCCGATAACGAGCGCAGTATGGGTGCTCTACGTGAGTTCCAGCGTCGGAGACCGCTGAGGTTCCACAGTGAGCCATACCCTCAGGTAGTGGAGGGTTGGCTAGAGTCGGTGGTCCACCTCTTCAGGAATTATCGGTCACTGACAGGTTAGATGGTGGCTTTGATTGCCTGTCTTTTTCCATCCCGCCGTTGGCGAGGTTGAGCCAGGGTTACTCAGATACTCGATGAGTCATCACTTTAGTGAGGTGACTTTCAGCTGCTGTTTCATTAGGAGTTTTACCCCTCCTACATACGCTCTATTTGGATCCCATAGCACTTGCAGTTTCAGCAGGGAGGGATGACAGTGCCTGTGTACACGACTAGTTTCGCAGACCATTCATGTTTTTACACAGAGGTGGTCCGTGATAGAAATTTTCGAGAACAGAAGATTGAGCGAGATCTCTGTAGAGGAGATTTGTGCCACCGTAGTTCCCCTGTGCGTCCTCACCCATCTCAGGGTGTTGGATCAGGCCCTGGTGATAGAGAAATTTCTTCTAGTGGGATGTCGATTAGTGGATCCTCAAAGGCAGAGGATTCACCTTGATGAGACTCAGGCACATTGTCGGGGACAACGTTGAGCACTGAGACAGCCCAGGGAGGACTAGTTCTATTTTTGTGATGTGCGAGATCATGTGGAATGAGACTACTCTACCAAATGCGCTGAGTCTTCCAGATAGTTGGTAGATGCACCGCCATGACAAAGGAAGTGTCGTGATAAGAGAACTCCTAGGTGAGGGAAGGGTGGTCCCTAGGGAGGTGGTTTTGAAAGAAATCAGGAAGAACTGTGGTTGGAGGATGACATTTCGAGGTCCTTCCACAACCACTAGGTGGCCCATGTCAGGCTGAGGGAGCGGACAGACGGGCCACGAGCGACTGTGTGTTGTGGTTGTTTACAATCCTGTAGTGCAGGAGATAATGAGAGGTACGCTCTACGTCTTTTTCTACTTTTCTCAGTAGAACTTGATAGACACTATGAGAGGTTCTCTTTCCGCTAACTCCTTGGTCGAGGGGTTACCTATGGTGATGTGGGGCGTCAGTGTAACTATAGCATCCCGACTTTTTATCACATAAAATTTCATTACATTATACAAAAATGAGGATCTTTAAGGTTTAGTGTCTTGGAAACCTGGAACTTAAAACATGAAAACATAAAACATTCTTCTAAAATACTTGAAAGGCTTCTCCTCATGTTCATCCTAGGTTCATTACGGCATCACATAACCTGGGAGCATACATTAAAAGAAAGGGTGAGCAGATGGCCCAGTAAGGGAAACAAGGGAAACAATTAACATGTGAACTTGAGATACATCAACTATGTCATGAACAAGAACTTTAAGGCATGATAAAAAAAATCATGTGGCATATCATAATAAAAATAACATTTTCATAACTTGAAGATGTGGCTACATCATTTAACATAGACAATCATGAACATATCACCAAGGTCCATCCCCAAGGTGTCATTTGAAAATTACCAAGGTTATTCACCAAGGTATCGTGAAAATTATAATCTCTAGTGGCTACATCATTACCCAATGCATTGGAGCGCTATTAGGGCGCACCCTTAAATTTGCCTTTATTATCATGTGAGCCACATATATCATCATCAAACATTTCAAAAATAACCCATATAGCATAAAATAAATGGGTTTCATTTCATAATCATAACGTTTTAAAAACTACTTTAAAGACATGATCTTTACGTCACTTTAAACCCACGGAAAGGGAAAGAGGGTTTCATGTATGTAATTCCCAGAATTTAAAATAGAACATTTTGATATATATGTGAATACCCCTGTAGAAATAAGAGCTTTGAGTATTCACTTTATAACTTAAAATAATTTTTAGAAAAGAGAGAGAGGCATTTTGAGACGAAAATTCTGCAGCATAACGACTATGTTACAAGGTTTTAGAAAACATTGAGAAGAGAGGGGACATGGTTCAAACATTCATAAATGTCCCATAAAACAGTAGAGGGACAAAATATAAGAGATTTAAGAACATGGTAATGAAATTTGGAAATATACCATATGAAATGAAAAAAATGAAAGGAAGAAAAAAAAGATTTCTTTTGTGAGAATTCGGCAGCCTAACGGCGTCACTTAAACCTCAACAAAATTGAATTGACAAGGTCAAATAGGGTCTCTCATCATATGAAAATAAGAGTCCAGTATGATTGATATAGAGATAATACCCCAACATAATAGAAAGGAACTTGAAATAATTGACATGAAAGTAGAACTTCAAAACGAGAATGGTGAAGAACCACTTAAAAATTCGGCAGCCTAACGGCGCCACTTAAACTTCAACAAAATACTGAATTGAAGAGATCAAATGGGGTCTCTCATAATATGAACATAAGAGTCCAGTATAATAGATATAGAGATCATAACCCAAAATAACAAAAATGAACTTGAAATAATTGACATGAAAGTAGAACTTCAAAACGAGAAGGGTGAAGAACCACTTAAAATTTCGGCATCCTAACGGCGCCACTTAAAACTTCAAAATACTGAATTGAAGCGATCAAATGGGGTCTCTCATCATATGATCATAAAAGATCAGTATTATAAATTTAGAGATCATACCCCAACATAATAAAAAAAGGAACATGAAATACTTTATATGAAAATAGATCTTGAAAAATGAGAAAGGAGAAAGAATCTGTTACAAATATTTCGGCAGCCTAACGGCGCCACTTAAAACTTCATAAAACGAAATAATGAGAGTAAGAGGGGATATATCATTATATTAACATGAAAAGTGAAGTAAGAGGAGTATATAAGAACATCCTCCAACATAAGAACATGGAGCATAAAATGAATGACATAAAAGAGATTACTTGAAATGAAAGAGAGAGGTCGGATCCCTTACCTTAAAATGTAACTCTTAAACCTCAAAGGTTGGGACCTTGAGGGCTTGGGGGCACCTTGGGAGGACTCCTTGGGAGTTAATGAGACCATAAATTCGTTGGGGAATAGTGAGGAGTCGAAATAGATGAGAGGATGGTTTGGTATTTATAGGGAAAGTGAGGGGACAAGGCATTAATGGCCAAGGGACACCTCACATGTGCTTTTCTCAAACCCATGTGCTCTCCCTTGGAATTTATCATGGAGTTAGGACACATGGGGCCCCCAAAACAATAATTCATCACCCTTGGCCGGCCAACCCTTAAAACATCCCATGACATCATCGTGACACAGTTATGATGTCATTAAACATACCGAAATCCTAAAACTGTATTTTTACTATTCACTGAAAATTCAACTTTCTCAGAAAAATCCCAAAATTTCACCTTAACCAAATATCAATGCTCTGATTTCAAAAATGAAATCCATTTTATAAAAATAATTTTCTATGTATTTTTAATTTATTTTTTAAATAAATACACTATTCACCGAAAATTCATTATTTTTAGAAAAAACCCCAAAAATTTCCATAACATAATATCGGTGCTCTGAGTTCAAAAATGAAATCCATTTTATAAAAATAATTTTCTAAATATTTTTAATTTAATTTTTAATTAAATAAACTATTCACCTGAAAAAACTAATACTTGAATAATAATTTATGAAACCTCTATTTAACCATTTTATTGAATCACATTACTTAATCAATGTGCCTACATTATTTTAAAACATTCTTTAAGTGAGATTACTAATCCATTTGGTCATATTACTAATCCTAAGCGTAAAATCACTATTCACAATTTACTATTCATCAAAAATCAAGTTGATCTTATTAGACTCTAAATTTCGTACTGGACATAATTGTAGGAGACCATTTTTTGAAAATCATCACACATTTTAAATTATTTAAGGTTTACATAAACATTTTTTTAAAATATCCTTTTGAAAATTCATCAGAAATATGCATACTATTTTTATCCGGTCATATGAAAATTCATAAACTTCATCATAAGAAGAAATCCCAATTTTTATTTAAACAAGAATTACACAAGGCAGTTACGGTCTCATTACAAAGCCCCTTATAATACCAGCATAGGACCTAAGAGTAAGGTGTGCTAGGTTGATAGAATCTTGTGGCGGCTCAGTCAACATTGCCCGAGTAGTAATTTCTATCAGTTTGAACTTCTCGCGAAGGCGATTCCGTTCTAGCTTCACATGATGAAGTTCGGCTTGGATTTGGTCCAGAGCAAAGCCCAATGGTGCTACCTCCTTCCCAAGCTCTGTTAGATGGGCTTCGATCGGTCCAAGACTACTAGGTGACGCCATCAAATCTTCTTTCTATAATAAATAACCAAGTTTACTTATATTTAGAGACAATAATCAAAACATTTTGTTCACAGCGGTCATATTGACCGATGGTCATATAACAGTCAAAACCCACTGGTCTCATTTTAATTATAATCATGTTTATCACATAAAACATTTTTTTTGAGTATAAAAATAAAATAAAATAACACATGAAATTAGGAAACAAGATTTATTCAAAATTTCGGGCCGTTACAATCTTCCCCCCTTAAGAAATTGCGTCCTCGCAATTTTTAAAATTGGGTTTTGAAATTTCATTGAAAGTCCCACATCGAAAAAAGAGTCAGTAACACCTTTACTTTAAAAGAAAGAAAAGGAAGTACAAAGGCCACCCGAGTTTACTCATACTAGAATTCCATGTAGAAAACATGGACATGGAGGAGAAAACAAAGGGTCACGTTCTAAAGGAGAGTGATAGAAAACATGATTAGGAGGAAGTTAACCACCAGAAAATCCCAAAATTATGATGTGTGTAAGCGGTCTTTGATTACCCAGTAGGAAACGTAAACCAACAACGTTTTTTTACATTCCTTTTCATAACATTGAGGAATTCATTTACAACATAGAACAAAAACATAAGGAAATATATCTATCTTCATGTAGAGTTTCATACTTTAAAAAGTTTATACCAAAACTAATTTTTTCTCCAAACGATGAGCATTCAAAACTACTTGGTCTCATCAAAACACAGAAATCATCTTCTAGAGAATCACATAATCCACAAAAAATCAACTATCTATTTCTTCTATCTTTAAACATTATCCCAAAAAAAATAAAGGGTAAGGTAAAACAACTCTTCAAAAAGAATCCCATAGGAATGGAAACTACTTTTAAATCTTCAAAGTGCCATGGTACTACCCAAAGTTCATCATAGACCATTCCGTAAATAATGATCCTTAAGATTCCTCAAAATAAACCAAACTAAGATTGAAATCCAAATACAAGAAAGATTTGACAACATAGTCTTCCAAAATAGACTTCATTGTTCATCTTCAAACAACATAAACCACTCCTAATATCTTATAACAAAATTAGCTAACCTAAACATATTTTACCCAAGATAGGTTAATCATTCCCGTAAGTAACCTAAATTACTATAAGTCCACCTTAAATTCATCGATTCTTCAAAATATAAGTCAACCTTACTCCTCAATGAAAATACTGTAGTAATCTATTTACCTCGATCAAATATGGTTCCATAAAATAATGAACGTGTTCCAAAATAAAAATCATATTTTAATCCCCTAATCATCTCTGTCATATTAATACGGAAATCGTAGCATTTCTTATCACATTGGTTGTTGAGACATGTTCTTCCATTTCCAGCCATTAACTAAGAAAAGAAACTATAATTAGGGGCTTAAATACTTAGCCAATAATCATGAAAATAAACTTAAAGCATATAAGAATAACTTGTAGTTGAAAAGTATACCCTAACTTGTGATCCCCTAGGTTCCCATCTAGGTTATCCATGATCATATATTCTTATGTGAATCTTTATTTTATTTTATCTTTGTTCCTTTAACAATGGTTCATACCAAGCTTATGAATTTACCAAAGCATATCCCCCGGGAGTGTCGTAACCAAGAGTGCAGCAAGGCCCGTTGTCGTGTACCAGTTCCCGTTCGAGTCTAGCTCAAAGCGGTGTTTTCGGGTTTTACCCCTATGTACATATGGGAGAGAGCCACCTCTACCTGCTCGTATCCAGACAGAGATGTATTTTCTTGGCAACCCCTTACTCAATACTCACCAAAATACCAGGAAGATTTCCTATATTTAAACTTTTCTATAGGGTTCTTCCTAGAGTTTTCATATCCTAATTTTCACAAATAACTAAACCATCCTTTGATACCAACTATAGATTCCCGACTTTTTATCACATAAAATTTCATTACATAATACAAAACTGAGGATCTTTAAGGTTTAGTGTCTTGGAAACCATGAACTTAAATCATGAAAACATAAAACATTCTTCTAAAAGACTTCAAAGGCTTCTCCTCATGTTCATCCTAGGTTCATTACGGCATCACATAACCTGGGAGCATACATTAAAAGAAAGGGTGAGCAGAAGGCCCAGTAAGGGAAACAAGGGAAACAATTAACATGTGAACTTGAGACACATCAACTATGTCATGAACAAGAACTTTAAGGCATGATAAAAAAAATCATGTGGAATATCATAATAAAAATAACATTTTCATAACTTGAAGATGTTGCTACATCATTTAACATAGACAATCATGAACATATCAGCAAGGTCAATCCCCAAGGTGTCATTTGAAAATTACCAAGGATATTCACCAAGGTATCCTGAAAATTGTAATCTCTAGTGGTTACATCATTACCCAATGCATTGGAGCGCTATCAGGGCGCACCCTTAAATTATTTTTTATTATCATGTGAGCCACATATATCATCATCAAACATTTCAAAAATAACCCATATAGCATAAAATAAATTGGTTTCATTTCATAATCATAACGTTTTAAAAACTGCTTTAAAGACATGATCTTTACGTCACTTTAAACCCACAGAAAGGGAAAGAGGGTTTCATGTATGTAATTACCAGAATTTAAAATAGAACATTTTGATATATATGTGAATACCCCTGTAGAAATAAGAGCTTTGAGTATTCACTTTATAACATAAAATAATTTTTAGAAAAGAGAGAGAGGCATTTTGAGACGAAAATTCTGCAGCATAACGACTATGTTACAAGGTTTTAGAAAACATTGAGAAGAGAGGGGACATGGGTCAAACATTCATAAATGACCCATAAAACAGTAGAGGGACAAAATATAAGAGATTTAAGAACATGTTAATGAAATTTGAAAATATATCATATGAAATGAAGAACATGAAAGGAAGAAAAAAAAGATTTCTCTTGTGAGAATTCGGCAGCCTAACGACGTCACTTAAACTTCATCAAAATTGAATTGACAAGGTCAAATAGGGTATCTCATCATATGAAAATAAGAGTCCAGTATGATAGATATAGAGATCATACCCCAACATAATAGAAAGGAACTTGAAAGAATTGACATGAAAGTAGAACTTCAAAACGAGAATGGTGAAGAACCACTTAAAAATTCGGCAGCCTAACGGTGCCACTTAAACTTCAACAAAATACTGAATTAAAGAGATCAAATGGGGTCTCTCATCATATGAACATAAGAGTCCAGTATGATAGATATAGAGATCATACCCCAACATAACAAAAAGGAACATGAAAGAATTGACATTAAAGTAGAACTTCAAAACGAGAAGGGTGAAGAACCGCTTAAAATTTCGGCAGCCTAACGGCGCCACTTAAAACTTCAAAATACTGAATTGAAGCGATCAAATGGGGTCTCTCATCATATGATCATAAAAGATCAGTATGATAAATTTAGAGATCATACCCCAACATAATAAAAAAAGGAACATGAAATACTTTATATGAAAATAGATCTTGAAAAATGAGAAGGGAGAAAGAATCCGTTACAAAAATTTCAGCAGCCTAACGGCGCCACTTGAAACTTCATAAAACGAAATAATGAGAGTAAGAGGGGATCTCTCATTATATTAACATGAAAAGGGAAGTAAGAGGAGTATATAAGAACATAATCCAACATAAGAACATGGAGCATAAAAGGAATGACATAAAAGAGATTACTTGAAATGAAAGAGAGAGGTCGGACCCCTTACCTTAAAATGTAACTCTTAAACCTCAACGGTTGGGACCTTGAGGGCTTGGGGGCACCTTGGGAGGACTCCTTGGGAGGTAATGAGACCATAAATTCGTTGGGGAAGAGTGAGGAGTCGAAATAGATGAGAGGATGGGTTGGTATTTATAGGGAAAGTGAGGGGACAAGGCATTAATGGCCAAGGGACACCTCACATGTGCTTTTCTCAAACCCATGTGCTCTCCCTTGGAATTTATCATGGAGTTAGGACACATGGGGCCCCCAAAACAATAATTCATCACCCTTGGCCGGCCAACCCTTAAAAGATCCCATGACATCATCATGACACAGTTATGATGTCATTAAACATACTGAAATCCTAAAACTGTATTTTTACTATTCACTGAAAATTCAACTTTCTCAGAGAAATCCCAAAATTTCACCTTACCCAAATATCAATGCTCTGATTTCAAAAATGTACTCCATTTTATAAAAATAATTTTCTATGTATTTTAAATTTATTTTTTAAATAAATACACTATTCACCGAAAATTCATTATTTTTAGAAAAAACCCCAAAAATTTCCATAACATAATATCGGTGCTCTGAGTTCAAAAAAGAAATCCATTTTATAAAAATAATTTTCTAAATATTTTTAATTTAATTTTTAATTAAAAAACACTATTCACCTGAAAAAACTAATACTTGAATAATAATTTATGAAACCTTTATTTAACCATTTTATTGAATCACATTACTTAATCAATCTGCCTACATTATTTTAAAACTTTCTTTAAGTGAGATTACTAATCCATTTGGTCATATTACTAATCCTAAGCGTAAAATCACTATTCACAATTTACTATTCATCAAAAATCAAGTTGATCTTATTAGACTCTAAATTTCGTACTGGACATAATTGTAGGAGACCATTTTTTGAAAATCATTACACATTTTAAATTATTTAAGGTTTACATAAACATTTTTTTAAAATATCCTTTTGAAAATTCATCAAAAATATGCATACTATTTTTATCCGGTCATTTGAAAATTCATAAACTTCATCATAAGAAGAAATCCCAATTTTTATTTAAACAAGAATTACACAAGGCAGTTACGGTCTCATTACATAGCCCCTTATAATACCAGCATAGGACCTAAGAGTAAGGTGTGCTATGGTGATAGAATCTTGGGGCGGCTCAGTCAACATTGCCCGAGTAGTAATTTCTATCAGTTTGAACTTCTCGCGAAGGCGATTCTGTTCTAGCTTCACATGATGAAGTTCGGCTTGGATTTGGTCCAGAGCAAAGCCCAATGGTGCTACCTCCTTCCCAAGCTCTGTTAGATGGGCTTCGATCGGTCCAAGACTACTAGGTGACGCCATCAAATCATCTTTCTATAATAATTAACCAAGATTACTTATATTTAGAGACAACAATCAAAACATTTTGTTCACAGCGGTCATATTGACCGATGGTCATATAACAGTCAAAACCCACTGGTCTCATTTTAATTATAATCATGTTTATCACATAAAACATTTTTGTTGAGTATAAAAATAAAATAAAATAACACATGAAATTAGGAAACAAGATTTATTCAAAATTTCGGGCCGTTATAGTAACCCTGTGTTGGTAAGGTAAAAGGCATATGACCTTTTTCTTTAGTCGATGGTGTCGACTTCTTCGCTCCCCAAGCGTGTAAGTGATTCATGGTTACGATACATCGACTATGTAACCTTGCGTGACCAGATATCCTTGGGTGTTTCACCAAATGTATATTCTGAAGGAGGTAATCACGACCCTTGTTCTAGGTGCGGGTGGTGATTCCAGTCGCATCATTTGACAGGGAGGTTCGATCAGGGAGGTGGTATACCCCCGAGGTTATTCGGATCATTTGAGACTGTGCAAAGGGATGGAGAGGTTCCCAACTGCCTTGCCCTACCCCCAAAGTCAAGAGTGGGTGCATGAAATATCCCACATCACTTACCTGAGAATATGCATGCATGCTCCTATGCACGTCATCAGCAAGGGAACACCTCATGTGAACAGATCAAATCCTTTGGTATATCTGCAGTGACGCGGAACTGTGCATGAGTTCTTCTGGGTACGGGAGAGCCAGGTGCGGGCTTAGTACCCTGAGTTGGTCCCTAGTTTATCTTTTCAGGGATTAAAATATTGAAGGAGGGAATGTATTAAGAACCCAATTTTTTGTACAAAAGACTTTGGAATATTCTTGATATTATTCCAGAGTAGCGCCTCCAGAAGACATGCAATTCTGAGCCCCGGTGTGGTTGGAATTATTTTTTTTTTCAGTGCGTTCACACTGGGCACGCCAAATAAATGGGATAACTCATAAACAGTACTTCGGATCCAAAATATGAGGGTACAAATGGTTCTTAAATGGGGTGTTTTCCCTATGGGCGACATAAAACATGTCGGCGCAGGACGTTTGGACCCCACGCCCATTTCCGGAATGTTAATCGGATAAATAAATAAATAATTTTATTTTATTATAGATCAAACTAGTGTAACTCCAAAATGGTGGCTCATATTGGAAAATCGAGGGAACTGTTGGGTCCAGAATGTTCCGTTTACCCTAGGAGGGGTATATGTTTTTCCGGTGCGGGCCTGCTGGGAGAGATGTCACCCAGGGGAAAAACCTTCATTTGAAATGTCCACATAGTGATTTTTATCACTGGATTTCATTTTCAATAACATTCGAACAAAGTCTCTGAATTGAAATCTAAGACATCCGTTGAGTTCGGAAAGGGTCGTTCTGCCTAGGTGTGAGATAAAATAGGCGAGTGCGAGGGTTTCGAAATCCGCGCCTGTTGGGAGAGATTTAGTGAATTTCTATAATTTCACTAATTGTTGGGAGATCATTTTCATTCTCTCTCTCTCTCTCTCCCTATCTCTCTCTCGTGTTCTTCAGCGTTCTTCACCATTATTTGACGGATCAGGGAGCGATCTTTGCCAGTGACATGGCGGATCGGATTGGGAGCGTCATAGACGCGTCACTAACGATGAACGAGCGATCAGAGTTAGGATTTCAGATTAAATTTCGCACCTTCAGTAAATTCTTGGAGTTTAGTCGATTTTTTCGACTTAGGATCATCAATTTTATAATTAGGGGCGTTGGAAGAATGAACATGGCCAACGCCCGAGCCCCATTTAATTTTTTTTCGTTCTTGAGCGATATTCATCTGAATTTCTTACGCATCAATTCTCGATGATTCGATGAGAAATGGGCGGGGTAGTGAAGCTCTAGCCCTGAGGATCCCGAAACCGGTGTTGGAAAATTTTTCAGGCCACCAGAGTGGTCGGGGGACCAGCCAAATGTTCGGCTCCAGGGAGGGGCGGCGGCCGGAGGTCAAATGGGAGGCAGGGCGAGCGGGGGCCGGCACCCGGGAGGTGCCGAGCAGGTCGGCTGAGCTCGGCGGTGAAGCAAAGACCGGAGTCCAGGGTTCAACTACGTCGCAGTAGGCTCAGAGGGATCAGCTGAAGCTGTCGGTGTAAGATAGAAATGATTGTGTGGCTGCGCGGTGTGAGGTGGCCGTGGAGCTCAGCATACGAGCAGGGGGCACACCGTCGGGCGGCGCAGGCCGTGGCGTGTCACGGTGGTGATGCGGGAGCTGGGGGCACTGGAGCGGCCGACCAATCGCTCTCAACTAAAGAAACCATAGGCTTTGACCTCGGGAGTACAGAGGGAGCAATGACCCACGTCGTGCGAGTCCTGTTGCCGCGATGGAGGAGACTTGACAAAGCTGGTCTGTTTGGGAGACAAGGACACGCCTAATGTGGGTCCTACTACGGCGTCGTAGAAGACCGACCACATGGCCTGTCAGTTGGGAAGAATCGGAACCACTCAGGTCTGGTGGCTTGAGGTGGGCCGCGGCCAGCGGGCCGCGACATGTTGGACCGGTCAAGCAGCTGGGCCGCGGTCCGGCTATCCAGGACCGGGCCGGCCGGTCCGGACCGGCCCGGTTGGCCCCCCTATATTCGGGGGGCCGTAATTTCCAAATAGTGCATCCGTTGGACGCGTCGTCTACGGATGTGGAATCATATCGGCAAGGCGCCCATTTTGAGACGAGTCCTGGTGTTTTTGGGTTCTGTGACCAAAGGAGAGTGATTCGAAACGCATTAATTTAATAATAATAAATTATTATTAAAGTTGTGACGGACGTGGCTCCAGAGTCGGAGGTCCGATTGACATGCTGTCAGAGGCGCGGTGGCTCCGGAGAATTGGCGATCCTTCCATAGTGGTTTTGGAACCATTTCGGGTTGATTTCATTGCTCGGTGGCATGAAACGCCAAATGTGATTAATTAATTATTTAATTAATTTATTAATTAATTATTTCGTCGGACCTAACTCATGTTTGGGATGTCTGATTGATGCGCCGTCAGCGGTAGCATGATTTCAGTCCTCGTGCAGAATTTTTAAGATGATTTTTGAAGCATTTGGGTTGGAGAAAAGGTGCGGGCCCCACAGGGCCTACTTCGCACATTTTACGGTGAAACCCCACTTGTTCACCCGACATCCGTTTAGGGTGAATGAGCACTCATTTCTGAGTTTTTTCCGAGGGGATTGCAACGACGCAATCCGCCCGCCTAAATTCGGGCTCGAGGTGTGGGCCCTACTAGGCCCCGTTTACGTATAATGCGGGGAATTGAAACTTATGCATCCGAAGTCTATTTTAGGCAGCGTCAGCAGCGTTGGGACCCAGACATTTAAACAAGATTGACTAGGGTCTTTTCAGGCGCTGAAGCCAGAGTTGTGGCATGGGCCCCACGTGCCGTCTATTGAGCCGTGTACAACGTATTGCGACTTTTTCATCAGACGTCCCTTCGGGGCAAATGAATAGTCATTTTGATGCATTTTTTCGAGAGCTTCGTGATGGAATAGTTTGCCCGACATTTTTTGGGATCGTGGTGTGGGTGCCACCCTGGCTGGCAATAGTGAATAGTAACCTTTTCACCGGGTGTCTGTTTTGGGCGATTGAGTAGTTAATACCATGTGGTATTCCGAGGGGATCATAGTTGTGTGATCCGTTTGTTCAGTTTTGTGATCTTGGTGTGGGCCCCACAGGGGCTGGCTATGGTGAATAGTGCCATATTCACAAGTTGACCATTTCGGGCGAGTAAATGGTCTTTCTCATGTGTTTTTCCAAGAGGATTGCAAAGTTGTGATACGTTCGGGCATGTGGAGCCTCATTTGAGATATTATTAGATGTGGAAACATGAATGGGTGTTTGATGGAGGCCCCTTTGACGCACTTTGAACCAACACATGATAACGATGTTAGTAACACCTAGTGATGTCAGTTGCGATGCTGAGTTATCGGACCCGTTTCTGGGTCTACCCTCCAGCAGGGCTGGGCAGTGTGTTGCCTATCGACTTCTTTCTGGTCTACCCTCCAGCAGGGCTGGGCAGTGGGTCGCCGGTAGACTACTTTCTGGTCTACCCTCTTGTAGGACTGGGTAGTGGGTAGCCTGTCGACTTCTTTTAGGTCTACCCTTTCGTAGGGTTGGGCAGTGGGTCTTCTGTCGATGTGTTCCGGGTCTACCCTCCAGCATAGACTGGGTAGTGGGTCGCCTATCGACTTGTTCTGGGTTTACCCTCTAACAGGGTTGGGCAGTGGGTCACCTGATGATGTATTAGGGTTTACCCTCCACCAGGGCTGGGTAGTGGGTCGCCCGATGATGTATTTGGGTTTACCCTCTAGCAGGGCTCAGCAATGGGTCGCCTGATGATGTATTAGGGTTTACCCTCTAGCAGGGTTGGGCAGTGTGTCACCTGATGATGTATTAAGGTTTACCCTCCAGTAGGGTTGGCCAGTGGGTCACCTATTGGCATTTATGTCCTAGGCCTTCTTATGAGGATAGTCGGTGAATTTTCTGTGTGACTACCGGAGTGGGACCCATGGTTGTTCAGGTCAGTGATGTGACATCTTTGACGTGACCATAGGCCATACGAGGATGAGGGGTGATTTTCCCACTGAGACGCGTCCTTCCGACGTGACTAAAAGCCGTGCGGGTGAGTCACTTCCGCCCAAAGCAGATAGTATAGAGGTGTGGTGATTGATACCCTTTGACGTATACCTCTTAGTTTGACGTGCAAGCCATTTGCGTTCAGTGATGGATGTACTTTGAACTGTTGGTGACTCTTCTTGGACTGAGCTTGGAGATAGAGATCTAGTTAAATACTGATTTGGGTTTGTCGTTCAACATAAATATATACACATCCTATTGTTGTTGCCACTCCTTGGGATTGGTCACTCTCCTTCTAGGAGGGGTGAAGACACACATGGTATTCCACATGCATTCCATGTCTAGATCCTCTTGGTTGGACGAGTCTACTCTCCTTCTATAGGTAAAGAAGACTCGACGAGAAGTTCATCTTCTCATCGTCTCTATCTCCTTGCGTCTGGACAAGTCTGTTTCCTTTCTCTTGTTGGTTTGAGTTGCACTCTCTCTCTTTGCACTCTTACATTGTTCTTTTCTCTATCTACTAATCACCATTTTAGTAGCTCCCTTGTTACTCCCTCGAGCTTTCGGTGCATCCTACTGAGTATTTTTTTACTCACCCCTAATTGGGCTTTTCTCGCACTTGGTGTGCCCTTGCGGACGACAGATAGATTGGTCGTGACTTCAGTGGAGCTTAGGAGTTCGGGATCTTGGGCCGCGTGCAGTCGTCATAGTTGGGTCCCAGGTGTGGGACTCTCCCAGCTATTTACTTTTGTTTACCTGTTGCCGGGTTGTGGCACCTTTCTAGATGGGCCCGTGTTTTTTCCCTTTTACTGTTCAGTTTTCTTGTCAGCAATTTACTTGTACTGGTTAGAGGTCGATGCATGTATGTTGGTTCCCCTTTTTGTAGCAGTTTTGTATCTTTCTTTCTTTCCCTGCACTATTGCTTTGAGTTAGCTGCGTGTGTGTGTATAGTTTCTATGGCAAAGGCCTCCCCTAGTTTTTTGTGCCTACGACGCTAGTCACTAACCCCGGGTCTATGGAGGCGGGCTTGGAGTAGATGCATCTCGAGCCTTGGTACGGTTCGGGTCATGACAAGTGATATCTAATAAGATAAACCCACCAATGTGATCGAAGAAATTAATTCTCAAGTAAATCCTCAACATATTTTCAAACATTACAATATTATAGAATAAGTTAAATATAAGAATAAATTCTTTAATCTAAGGGTTCCCAATGTAATATGAGAATAATTTCTCCAAGCTGTAGAAAGAATGGGAGAGCTTTTGAAATAACAACTTTATGTGGGGGATCATAGAAAAGAAGTGGTGAGGGTTATGCTAGTTATTCATTCAACAATAGATAAATAATTTTTTTATTTTACATCTATATATATATTCATATAAAAAATTTAATATAACTATTCAATGACAACCTTGAATTACAGAGGTTTCATTATTAGTGAATATATTTAATGGGTAAATTATTAAATCTCACACTTCTAACTCATCCCATTTAAATATTTACTAGAAAAATTTAAATGAAAAAGATATGTTTCTCCCTTTAGAATGGGATGATGGAATTTTGTGTATAAACCGGGGTTCCTTACAAAGATCCAGCACAAATTTCATGTAGAAAGAAATCACACTCTATATAATAAAGAAGACTTGGGTCCTTTCAAACCAGAAGGTGGATATTGAATTTCTTTTAGCATCATCATCTCAACAATGTATATTATTATCCCATGAAAAAACATATTTTAAAAAAATGCTTGAGATAATAGAATGAATAATCAATGATGACATTCCCATTGTGAGGTAATTTATTGATATGTTTCCAAAATAATATCCTTTTCTTTCATCTGTCTGAGAGGCTGAGTTCAAAATATATCTTATTCCCTTAAATTATAAATTCCCATGATTCTATATATTACAACAACTATTTAAATATAGTAGATAAATAAAAAAATTATAAGAGAATCCATATAAAGGGTTAATATGATAGATTTCATCAATATGAGGTGAACTGAAATTTGTTTAATGAATAAGGGTGGATCAATGCACTTATTAATTTATTATTGCAAGCATTAGAAGATTGAAATATAGAAAAAATTATAAGATAATCATTTTGATATTTTGTTTGACTAGAAACATTGATTCCATTACATCCCTCTGTGGGGTCTTCGGTTGGGATATTATCAATTAACGGCGATGATGGAGGATATCCACAAGGCAACTTTTTAAACATGTTATGGGAACTATGAGTTCATATTGATTCATTTTGGGCTCATTAGCTGTCCTTTAATTTTCGTAGACATGATGAGTTCATTCATTATGAATTACGCTAACAGTGTTTTTATATTTGTAGAAGATATTCTCATCTACTCCAAAATAAATAAGGAACAAAAGTATCATTATTATAATGTACTGAAGAATTTTTGAAGTGAAAAGATATTTGTGAAGTACAAAATATGTATTTTTTGGATGGACCCTGAAACAATCCTTAGATATTTTATCATAATATATGAGATATATATGGGTCATTCCAATATTGAGGAAATTTATTAGTGTCCAAGACCATAATTTTTGATAAAAATGAATAATTTCATTAGATTATATGGGTACTATCATAGATTTTTGATAAACATATCATGATTTTAGATACCAGTAAAAGAGATTAATTGGAAGGGAGTCATGATTTTCATGATGGGTTAATGTGAAGAGATATTTATATAGATATAAAGAGACAAACGACTAAACCTATGATAATATTACCCACTAGTGGGTATGTATTTATGACATATAGTGATGATTCATAAAAAGGAATGGGTTGTATACTCAAGTAATATGAAAAATTGGTATCCATCATCTCCCTCAAATTAATGATTCATGAGAAGAATGAAATAAATCTTGATCTATAAATAGCTGGAATGATATTCCTATTAATGAATTGGTGAACTTATCTCTAATGGGAGAGATGTAACATATATATAGACCATGAAAGACTCAAGTATATATTCAAATAATTAGAGCTCAATTTTCCAAAATAGAGGTTGTTATATCTGACCATTGACATTTATGGATCAATCCATTACATTCCGATGAATGAAAATAATGTGTAATATTTTCTTAATAGAAACGATCTCATGCCACTATCCATGATAGGGATTCTATGAAATATAGTCTACATGGATATTCAATGGATATATATGTGATCAATTAATGGATCACCAACCAACCATTCATAAATAAATTCCCAACCATACATTCATCAGTGGATCAATTATGCTCAAAAGTTTGATGAGATTATTCAAAACATGTAGGGAATATTTTTGAGGTCGTCTTTGATAATGATAAATTTATAAGGAATTTATCCTAGATATGTGTCCAATAAATTCCATAATTGAATAGGGATCTTCTTGATGAAGCACATTTTTCATATTTATATATTAATCTAGGAAGCACTATGGTGTAAATAGATTCAAGGAAACAAATTGGTGGGTTAAAATGATATGGGTGATTAAAAAGTTATTATCTTGATTCATGGTATGCCAATAAGGGATGGGGAATGAAAAAAGTCTAAGGGTATGATGCAACCATTTCCCATACCATAATGGAATTTGGAATATAACTATCAATTTCACCATATGACTCCCTAGTACTCTGATGTCAACAACACCATCTAGATTGTAGTCATTTTCCTTAAAAAAAATTTAAATTTAATTTATCTAAAGGAATAATTCTCTTCTGACCAATTCACTAATATATACAAAAGGGATATTCGATAATTTCATCATGTTTGACACTCTATTAAATGGGATCAGTATTTGAGTTTTACATCAAGGGTCTATAGACTCCTTCAGTAATAATTGGATATCGAAAAAAGATTCAGTACTGTGTATCGCCCTCTCATTGATGGTGATAGTAAGACACATATTTTTTTAAAAAAAATTCTAAATAATTTATTTTATTCAAATACATTCCTTACGTGTTACACCACATTTAAAAGAAAAGTATGAAATTTTTATTCAATATTATTACATATCTATTAGATTTGTGATTATGAATATGAGTAAATTAGAATATAATGTTTTGCAGTTACATAAATACAAATATAACATTTGGATATAAATTAATTATAAAAAAATAAATGAATGGATTATAACTTAATAGATATATTTTTTTTTGAATTCTTTCAGTGCACAATTTAATTTTTTTATAATTATGTATGTTTTTTAATATTGGTGATATATTTAATAGAAAATTACATTTTATATAATTAATCCTATATCTTTATGTTCATTTAATAATTTTATAGTTTGGTATAATAAAAACAATTTCTTATGCATGAAAACAATATTTCAAAAAAAAGTGGTTTTCACCATGTATTTTACACATTGTTTAGTATTAATATCAGACAATATTAGAAATTGAATTTCTGAAAATGAAATGTATATTTTTAATTGAGAGGTTTATTATTTTTTAATAGGCCATGTTTATTTTTGACATTGTGAATATTTTTTGTAATAATTTTGTTTCCATGGTAAACAGTGAATCATGTATTTATGTTAATAAATAAAATGAAAAGGACTAAATAATGATCATTAAAATAGAATTAATATTTTAAGATGAGTATACTCATATATAATGTTCTAAATCAAAATATACAAAAAAAATCAATTTTCTATGATTGTGATCTTCATAATATTTAGCGGATGATTAATTAAAAATGTTACACTCTTATTTTAATATTTATCTTATTTTTCATATTGGGATAAAAATGTATATTTTGGGTTTATCAATAGGTTTTTTCAATCAAAATTATTTTTTATCATGTTAATTTAGTTTATTATTTAATGAAAAAATAAATACCATAATATTTTTTAATACACTGATGTAATAATTATTCATATAATGATAATATAAAATAAATGATTTTAAAAATGGTAAAAATATTTTGGTTTTAATTAATATTTATGTTCCCTAATTTTTTATATAAACATGATATATTATTGATTTTGTTAACATTTTATTCTAATTCAATTGTTTTCCTTTTGTTTTAAAATTCAACATAAATGAATAGTTCCAAAATGATTAATTTGGTTTTATAATAAATATTATTTTATTAAATGACTTAAAATTCTTATAAATGTTATCATCATCCAAGTTAATATGATATAGTCTATTATATCAACTATGGTCCATTTATGATACTTTTTTTTCTATAATTACTATATTAACCCCTTAAAAGTAAAAAACCCAAATGTTGAAATCAATGTTACTGTCAAAAGGGTTAATATAGATTAAATAACGATAATGGTAAAATTTTGAACAAAACATATCATATTTTTAGTTTATGAATGTATTTTGACTCATACTCATTATTTGTTTAAATATATTCTTGTTAGAGCCATTTGGACATTAAAATTAATTTATACTAATTTCCTTAGTTATGAAATTCTAATATACACCGACCATCAATGTTAGATTTGAACAAATCCCAGTATATCATTCGCACATTTTTTAGCCTTCCAACTTGACCATACAATAACGAAATCCCATCTCAACATTTAGGAAGACATTTTATTGGTTCTTTTCTTCCAAAAATTATATCCTTAACATCGTTAGGAGGATATGCTAAAGAGTTCATTCAAAGGAGATATAATCATTGTGAATAATAAAATTCTTATTTATAATTATTTTTCATATTAAAAATATGTTATATTCATCATAATGTAAAAGATTTAGTATTTTAAATAAAATTTTATGTCATTATGATAATTATTCAACCATAACCGAACCTTTTTCTAATCAAATAAGAATGTCAAATAAATCTCAATCATGTATATTAATTAACATCTCTATGGAGTGATAAAATGCATTTAATTCATTACCATATCCTATATATGAATATTATGATGGGTTTAGAGGTTATATGTGATATTAATTACATAATATTACTTTTCTATTGATAATATCATATCTAACCTCTAAACATCCAAAATGTTTTAAAATGGTATTGGTGCTCCTTTGTAGGTACATACTAGGACCTCTAGGATGTGATGTAATTCAGTTTTCAAATCCACATTATATAGATTGTAATATTTAGGTAATTTCACTTAAAATTTTCATATTCTAGTGTTTTTTATCTATAATTTACATTCCACGATCTTTTTAGATTAATATTTTTGGTAAATATGAAAAAACATTTCAATGTAAGCGCATAAATTAATAGTAGACATTTAAAATAAGTATCTATTTTTCACAAAGAAAAAGAAATATAATATAAAACATGGATTCCTTTGATGATGTAAAATTAAAATTTTCATATTTTCCAAATACTTATCCCTTCCAATCATTTAAAATTGATAAAAACATTGTATGGGTCATAAAAAGGAAGAAAACCATTTGTATAGTGAAAAACAAAAAAAACCAATATAAATTTTTTGTGTGAATAAAAGAAAAAAAATTCAGGTGATTAAAAGATATACATTTTTTTAAAGAAACTCATTAAACCAATGTCATTCAATTAAAACATTATTTGGTGACTTATAGAAAACTATAAATAAAACCCTTTCAAAACCCTTTCACTTATAATATCCATATGGACGACATCAAATATTTTTATTGCCTAATTAATTGGAGATCTAAAATTGAGATCACTGTAATTATAAGCTATATAGATCAGAACAGTGAGTTAAAATAGTTCTCAACACTTCATATAAGTTATATTTGTCTCAACAATTTTTCATGAGCTATAATGACGCTCAACCCTTCGTATAAGCTATATCGGGATCACCTGTGAGTTATAATTGGGCTCAACCCTTTGCATAGGTTGCATCAAGATCACCTGTTTCATATATTTCTCATGTATTCTTTCTTTAATAATAAAATTTCATCATAAAACCCATTATCCCAACTCTTATAATAAATTATCAAAAACCTATTTATTATAAAAATACAATTTACCTTAAAAACACAATTTTCAATACCAAAATATGCATTTAATAAAAAATTATATTCAAAACAAAAATACCAAAAAATATAAATATTTTCTTTTATTTAATGACAAATGAAATATTTCAAAGGAAAAGTAATAGTGATAGTGATAGAAAATATGTTTTCAAAATGTATGTTAAGAATAGAAAATTAATTTTTATTTCAAAATGATGCATATAAAACATGTGTAAATATAATTTTTTTATTAGATTTTAATGAAATTAAAATCTTAATAAAATATCCTTTTTAATAATTTTACATAGATACATATATAAGAAAATAACGTTAATATTTACACAGAAGAAGGGTTTTTTTGAAATAAATTCTTCATTATTTCAATATGTCTCATACCACATTGAACATTTAAATCATAATCCCCATGAATCTGTAACATTTAAGAAAACATTTAAGAAATTATATTAAATAAATTAATGATATGAATTTTCAATATGGCTATATATACACCTCATAAAAGAAGCTGTGTATAAAACATTAAGATATTCCTCAATTAAGGGATATTGATATTAAGTCCCCTACCTTAGGTCTAACTCATCATGCACAATCTTAATATTCCTCTTCTTTGGATGACCTCAATTGATTGACACATTAATACATATTAGGACGGTGTTCATGAAAATCTAAGGCATCTATATTGGTGGAAGGGATTCTTGAAAGGTATTGGGATGATCATGGAGGAACCATATAGGTTTTGATGTGTGATAAAAAGAGATGAAGGACCACCATTTTAAAAGTTAAGGGAGGGACACTCATGAAAATATTAAAAATATTAAATTTATATAAATTAATTTTATAATCCAAACTGCTCTTATCATTTTAATTTCTAATATAAGAATATTTTTTGACAAAATATATATACACAATAAATATTATAATTTTTTTTTAATCTTTATCTTTTGGTTTTATCCATTATTTATTGTTTTTAAATATTTTCTAGGAGATAAATTTTTTTACACATTATGGGTTAATATCAATAATAAAAACTTACAATTGACCAATAAATGAGTCATTGATGAAATTTTAAAACATATCACATTATTTTAGATTAATTTTATATTTTTAAAAAATTTATATCATTTAATAAAATATTATATATTTTGAAATATCTATAATTTATATTTTGACTTGAATCATCTCTTGACTTTTTAAAAACATTATAACAGCGTGATATCTTTAAAAAATTTATTTCAATAATTAAAAATATCATTTTAAACCATAAAATTAGTGGTTGACATTAATTATATTAATTTATATTTAATATATTATATTTAATATCATTTTAGGACTCTTCTATTAATTTAATAATTACTACATCATCAATGTGTAACCATTTAAGGTAAAATTTTTGTCACTAAAAATTTAAAATAAATAATAAGGATATAGATTAAAATTTTTCATTTTTAAATACTATATATAGAAAACATATCCCCTATATAACCCAATATTAAAATTATATCTCAGGTTAAAAAATAATAAAAACTAGCATTCCTATGAATATAATATAATAAAGGTATTATTCTCATCCAAGAGGAATAAAATGGTCTCAAAACATATCCATTTACTCATAAGGTTATAAAAATATTATATAATAAACCAGGGGAATTTTTAGTATAATTTGAAAATATATATAATATATATTTTTTAAATTATATGATTTACCCTTAATAGTGGTTTTAAAAATTAAAAAATATACTATTCATATTTTCTCAAAAAATAAAAGGGTCCAATTTAATATAATTGAATATTATAATTCAAAATATTGAATACATTTTTTAATATTCAAACCATTGAATTTTCAGAAATTATTTACAAATTTATTTAGTTGTTAGATCGAGAAAAATGTGGTTTTAATGTAAAGACTGTCAAAATATTGAGATGTTTTTTTATAAAAATTCAATGATAAATTTATTAAATTGTCCTTAAATGAGTTAATTGATAATATATGTGTCAAATATTATTTAAACCCTGTCTAAAATATAATCTAACAATATAAATAAATCAAATGAAAAATAAGACTTCAACTAAAATATAATATTTTCTCAATATTTATCAAAAAATGAGTCTTATCTTAAAAAAACCAATGTAAATTTCGATAATGTACATTAAATATTTTTCATTTGTATTTTATAAATGATTCAAAACTATATTTAAATCAATTTTTCTATAAAATGTTGTCAATATACATTTTTAGAAAAATATTTCTTTTATCTATAAAATTTAATTTCATTCTTATATCTTTTCTTCAGAACACAAAATAAGAATGTCTAATATTATATATATATATACATATATAAATATCATTAATATAATTCATATAGTGGGATTTTATTAATTATTTTTAATAAATGCAATTTTTTACTTTTAATTATCTCTTTTGGAAAACAATTACCTTTGTTTTAAAATTGTTTATATTTTAATTTAATATTAATTGGTCACCAATGAAACAAGTATATATATATATATATATGTATGTATGTGTATAAATAATATTTTTATTAATAAATTAATCATATATATTCCCTTAATTTGAATGACAATATAAGAACTACCATATTAAATAACAATATTTAGTTCTTCGTTTAAACTCGATGTGGCATTTGATGAATGCTATAAAACCAGTTGTTTATTTTAAAAAAATAGAGATTATAATTTTCAAAAAACAATTTTAAGTTGATTACTCACAATTTGAACTCAGGATCAAAATTATGGGTTTGAATTTTAGAATTATATTTTTCAATTCCATCATCTGAAAAATAGTTCATAAAAAATTCACTTAATCATATAGAAAAGAATATAGGATGGTCATATGAGATATGTCATACTATGGTCAATTGTAGGAAAACATGGAAATTGAATTGAAATACTACTATAATGTTATGATATGGATTGATTGATAAATTGTTCATGGGATCATTGAAAATTAAAAAATCATAAATCTATGAATGGTTAAAATGTCATTTGTTTCTTTTTATGAAAAAAATGAAAATATTTTCATTCAAAATAATATTCCATTATATGAAAATTTACCTAATTATACATAAACATATGGAAATATATTTATATGACATATTACTATTTTATAAGAATAATTTCATTATCATAACAATCCTAGATTTATTATGTGCATCCCTAAAAATATCCTTAATAATAAAAGATCATATAAACCAGAACATTATCAACACCATAGAACTCATATCCCAAATTAAAATCATACTCATAATTTTAAAAATCTAATAATGAGAATTAACCGAAAAATAAATATATTATAAAGTCATTAATCACTTATGATAACATCACATAAAACCTCAAAAGTATTGCTTGAAATTGTGAACATGTGGTTATCCTTTAGAAAACTAGGATACATGTTGCTTCTATCACATCACCTGATGTCTTGAAATCAACTACAATTGTTGAACAAGATTCTCCAACACATTTTTATGATAATTACATC
Organism: Viscum album; assembly: GCA_963277665.1. Taxonomy (NCBI): domain Eukaryota; kingdom Viridiplantae; phylum Streptophyta; class Magnoliopsida; order Santalales; family Viscaceae; genus Viscum; species Viscum album. The sequence goes on from OY728119.1 coordinate 1,368,721,062, forward strand.
AAACCATACTAAGTAAATTTTGTGTCACACTAAAATAATTCCCCAAATCATTGAAAATAAAGCGGCTTACTATTGACTAGATACTTGTTACTAATTATTGGATTGCTCTTGAAATATTATCTTGAAGTCATGAACCTTGTGTCCAAACAATCCAAAATGGTAAATAAATCCATATTCTGACATACATTACTGAAAATTTACTTTAGTACACTTGTAAATTATTTTTTTTCTTACCATAGGATTTTTCAGTGGGATTCCTCTCCATTCCCTACCTCCATGAACTTTTCATAATATTTTAATATTGTGTAAAATAAGTGTCATAAAAATCCATCTCAACATTTTCTTTACTACAATAAACTATCTCATAACCATTAAATTACCTTGAGGAAAAATATCTTTATAGAATTCTTTCAATCCTTAGTAAAATCAATTAATTTTATTATGGATGTATTAAATAAAATTATGTACTAAACATTCAAATATTGTGATGTTTTTTATTTGAAAACATGTAATAATCATCAATTTTCTTCAATTCTATTAAATTTTAATCCATACCTTGTAAAAACCCTTAGGGAAATATTTCTCAAAGAAAACATTTATAAATATTTCTTATTCAGTGGAATAAATAGTATCATTCCATCTAGTATTCTAAACAAAATAACTCCATCAATCATCTTCAACATCAAAATGACACATGTAAAGTGTTATATTTTGATATTCTGAACATCCAATGATTTATAAAATATTCTATTGGGTATTGACCAATTCATTGAAAACCATTGGGTGAGATGATCCACTGAATGATGGGGTTGTTTTTTGATTATGTCATCCAATATAGATATGTTCCTACATGGTACATTTGTTTCCTCTATAGAATTGATATAATAACCATTTATAGAATGTTCTAATATATCAATCACTACCAAAAAAAGTATTATTTTCCAATTCCAACCATCTCATGAAGATGATTTGGAAGGATGTTTTCCTCATGATAAATTCTTATTACAATATTCCAATTTTATTTAGAGAAAAAATTCTGAATATAAATAGTTTTGATGACTCAAAGTAGTAATGTTAAAATTATATATCATATCAACTTAGCCACAACCTTAAATCTTTTAAGGTAATGAAATTAACAATATCCTTAAATTTAAATATGTCTAAACCATATTTGATACAATCAATAATGACACAAACTAAAAAATTATATATTATTATATTTTTGATATATAATGATCATTCGATGATCATTTTAGTTTAGAGTTTTATTGAATTAGGATAAATACATACATAGTAAACACATAATGTACATGTTGACACTTTTACATGGAATCCATTTTTTCAACAAACCTAACATTATCAGAAAACATGTTTTATTTCCAGGACATATATTAAACATTTTCATATTATACAAATAATTATTGATACTAATCACTTAACATTTTAAAAAACATTCAAAAAATTTAGATTAGTAAACAAATCATAGTAAGGGGAAGGAAAAAGAATAAAACCATTAGTCGAGTGAAAAAAATTAAATCCCATATATGGTTTTTTAGTGAAGGGAACAAAAAAAGTTCACATGAATAGAACACATAAGTATTTCTCAATTAAAATAATTAAATTGAATATAAATCCATTAAAACTCATTTTTGGGACTTTCATTATCATATACATTAAACCTTTAAAATATTTTTAATTATAATAACCATTCATGAAACTTCTAATATTATTATTACCCAATACAGTGAAGACCTTTAATTGGGGTCACCCTTCGTAAAAGATATATAGAAATAAACCATGAGTTATATTGAGTCTCAATCATCTATATAAGCAATATCAGGCTCAACAATTTATCATGAACCATAATGGGGCTCAACTATTCTTATAAGCCAATTAGGCTCACCTGCAAGCTATAATTGTTTTAAGCCCTTCCTATAAGATGTATAAGGATCATACATTTAATATAAATATCATGTACCACTTCATGAATAACAAAAATTAATAATAATTTCCTATGAATAACTCTATTAGTCACCTATGGTAAACACATATATAAAAAATACCATTTTCTTTTAAAACCACATTATCAAAACCAAAAAACCATGTACATTGCAAAACCATTTAAAAAAATACAGAACATTATTAATATATTTATTAATTTAGTGATACATGAAATCTATCAATTGGAATGTATTTGTGATTGTGGGAAAATGTAAATTTTAACTTGTAAATTATGAATAAAACATTGTATTTTTTGTTTTGTAAAACATTCTATGTTAAACACGTAAAAATATCTCTTTTGAAAACATTTAAATTAAATTCAAAATATACAAAAAATAACTTTAATAATAAAATTAAGTGAATAAATATAAAATATAATACATAGAATAATGAAATGGAATAAGTATTTTTATGTTTAATGATTAAAAATTCAATGTTTCCTATACCACATTGAACAATTAAATCTTATGCCTCAAGAGTGAGTAACCATTAAGATAACATTGAATATAATTTCATGATATGATATTACAATTAGGATATTTATACACATCATAAAATAAGGTGGGTGTATAATATAAAGATATGTATTAATGAATGTTGATTTAGAAGATGGTTATTACAATGAGTCATACGCATCATCTAAAATATTTATCATTCTCTTCTTTGGATGATCTCATTTGATTAACACATTAACAAATCTATGGTGGGCGTTCTGGCTAAAATAAGGACTCTATAATATGGGGGGTGAATTATGGAATGTATTTAGGATGAACACGTAAGAAACAAATAGGTTTTGAGGTCTGATCAGAATAGTTGAATCGATGCCCTTTTATTAGAGATGGGAGGGTCACTATTAGAATCATTCAAAAATTAAATTAATATAAATTAACATTATAATACAAATGGAACCAAACTTATTTATTTAATATATATATATAAATATATATTGTCAAAATTATTTTATCCATAAAAAAATATATGTTTTGACGACTTTTTAATACTTAATTTTTGTTTCAACTGTTATTTAACTATTTTAATTCATACAGTGATATCACGTAATTTACACATTAATGGCTAGTATAATTACAATAATATTACATTTGACTGAGAATTGAGTCAACGATTATATTTCAGTAATTATCCCAATCAGTTTGAATATTTTATATTTTATGAATTTTTTATCATTAAATATAATACAATTTATTTTTAAATATCATTGATTGAAATTTTTACAATATTCATCAAATGACATTTTAAAAACAACATAAAAAGATGATATATTGAATAAATATATTTTAACTCATCAATATAAACTCACATTAATCAACAATATTAGTGGATGTCATTAATTATATCATATTATATTTATTTTAACAGTGTTAATTTCATTTATTTTATTCTTCTATTAATTAAGAAATTACAACAACATAGTAATGTCACCTTTTAAGGTAATTATTATATTAATAAAAATTATGAATAAATTAAATTGATAAATAAAAAGATCTTCTCAATATAAATAATATTTATAGTTGAACATATCTCTTACATAAACACATAATAAAAATATTTCTCTTGTTAAAATCAAAAGAATTACAAAAATTGACTTTGATTAAAATCTTATAAAGGTTATATTCTCATTCGAAATAATTAAAATGGTTTCATAATAGAATTTTTAAATAACAATGAAGAAAAATATTCAACAATAAAATTAAAAACTATTTCAGGTTTATTTTATAATATTTATAATAATATGTTCACTTTAAATTACATTATTTACCCTTAACGATGGTCATAATAATTACCAATGTTACTAATCATATATTTACGATAAATAAATGGAAAATATTTACAACATTTGTATATTCTAATTTCAAATATGTAATCGATTTTTCTAAATTAAAACCATATACTTTTTATCAAATAAATATATATTATTCGGATTGACGGATCAAGAAAATCAGAATTAAAATTAAAAAATTCCAAAATATTGGAATATTTTTATATCCAAATTAAATATGATAGTTATTACAAAGTTTGTAATTAGATTAATTGATTAAATATATATATATAACTATACATTAAAATCAGTCTATTGAAAAATCTAACAATATAAATAAATTAGTAACAAACCATGTTATCAATTAAAATAAAATTTTTTATTCACTAGTCAGAATAAATGGAATATTGTTACAGAAATCCAAAAAAAACACATAAAAATTTTGATACACTAATTGAAAATAATAGGTTTTACTTTAAAGTAGAATTTATTAAAGTTTCAAGATATAGTGGTAAGACAAGTGCACCACCAAAAGTTGGCAAATATGTGTTTTTTAAAAATTACTTTTTTTATCCATAATGTTGGATTTGTTCTTATATCATGCATAGAAAATGCTTATGATGAATGTTATATATTATATTAAATAATATATATATATATTATTAAAATAATTCAACAAGTGTGACTTTATTATTTATTGGTATGGAACATAGTTGTGCAAAATAAAATAGTTTTTTCAGAAAAAAATTTTCTTTTGCTTTGATAATGGTTATATTATCATTTATAATTTATTAATCACCAAATTATTTCTTCTATATATATGCATAGAAACTATTTTCATAATTCAAGTAATCTTTTTTATTCCTTCCATAATAACCAATATGCGATAACTAGCATATTAAATAATAATATTTAGATGTTCGTTGATGCTCAATGTGGTTTATCATGTACGCTACCGAAAATTGTGTTTCATTTTTAAAAATCATGATGTTACATAATAAGTATTTATTTGATGAATATATGATAAATATATGATATAATAATGAATATAAAATGTATACTTATTAATTACATTCATTTCATTCCATCTTCCTAAAAATGAAAATATCATTCATGCATATGTACACCATACAATCGGTATAAATGACGTAATTTGTTATTATATATCCATTATTATAGATGATAATAAAAATACATATGTATTGAATATATATGATATAATATTAATGTACATTATTCTATAATATAATTATAAGAAATTGAATTTAATATACAAGAGCTTAATGAAAATTTAACAAAATTCCATCTTAATGTAAGGGATGTTATTATCACTTTTATCTCAATGAGACACATTCCACACTCATCTAGTTTATAATTTGTTTACCTCAAATGATACATATGAATTAATTTTAATATGATTCATATTAATTTTATTATTATCAATATATCCATATAAGATTATTTCATTCATGTGTCTTATGAATCAACTATTACCAAAACAGTAAGGGATATAGGTCACAATATTGATATTTATTCATATTATTTTTTATTAGGTTTATGTGGATGAAATATTAAAATTTAAAAACCTATAAACCCAATCACTATCATCTCATATAGATATTTATTTGGAATATAAAGTTTCCATTCATTTTTCTCTCTTTAATTTCCCAGGAGGCTGATAATGTGTTTTATTGAAAATACACTATATTCCTTATTAACTAATAAAAATCATCTCATTTGTATAAATGTTTATATAAAAATGTATTAAAAAACGTTTTTATATTTCATTAATTATTTTTAAGTTAATTTTTAAACGTAAATGAATTTCTATAATGTGGTTTAAAATGAATATTCCTATCATTTTCCAAAAGATATACTTTTGTTTTTTTACAATAAATGTGAATGTAATGTTATATTTTAACTTATAAATAATGAACCGAACTTCACTCCATCATAAAAAATCTTGGTTTTCTTGTTTACTTAATAAGGTAAAATTATTATTTTTAATGATTATTTTTTTCAAAATATTTTGGATTTTTGTAGATTTTGAAGAAGTAATTTCAAAATGGAAAGATTATTTTCCTCAATAATTTCATTATTTTATTTTATTAGAAATTATATTAATCAAGGAAAACAACCATTTATTTTAATAATGAATCATTAGGTAATTGATCAATCTATTCTATAATGATTTTTTCATTGTGGATATTATGTTTAAAAAGATAATATATTTATTACACCCATTATTTTATCATTTCTTATGTTAAATCTAAATGATAAAATTACTTTCAAACCCATTTCATATACACATGATATGATATAATGAACCGGTTTTGAAACTAATTTCATTTAATTAAAGTTTATATAATTAATGTTTTATAAACATGTTTCACACATATGTATGATTTTCATTATGTTGGGGTGGAAACCATATCTCCCTTTAATGATTTGGATAATGATGTGTAACAAAAAAGATAAATATTTTAGAGATGATCCTAATTTCCGGTTCTTAGTTTTAAACTTTTGTGTCAATTTAATGTAGATAATATTATTAATGGACTTGGTTTTCATTTCAATAAGTTTATGCATTGAACTATCTCTAAGGTTCATAAGATTAAACATCGGTCGGATTCCATGTTAATAAGTTTTTGAGAGGGACCTATTTTATGTCATTAACTTAATGATTGAGCCTATTTCTTTTCATACATGATTAAAATGATACAAGATTAATTACGTGAGAAAGACATGTATTATTCTAATTTCATTATCTTGTGGATCATGTTCCTTGATTTCATTATGATTCATGTATTTTTATCCACCATGACTCATGTCATTACTCTATATTATTTTCTATGAAATAGATATAATTTATTTCTAATTTTGTCCTTAGGTTACTAATCCCTTATACTAATTTTATACTCAATTTATCATTTATGTGTACCTAATTTACCCTTACCAGTATTTGAACTCACCAATAATTATGATTAAATTTCACACAGTTATATAGAATGTTGTTATATATGATATATCAAAGAAGGGTTTTAGTTCTGAATAAATCTTTTAAATATTGAGAAGATCTCTTATAATCCTGCAGTTTATGAGAAAATGTATTTAATTATTCATGATGTCTATGAATATGGTGTAGATAATTATGTTATGTACTAAATATTTATATATGAATATTTATTAACTATGTATGGAATATATTAGTGGCTATAAGTTGTGTTCGAGAAAGGTATTGTTAAAAAGAAATCTAGGTTAAGAAAATATTATTGAGAACCCTAAAGATATGTCTATATCGATAGTAAAATCATATTTCACAACCTTCTAATGATTTTTTAATGATTATTATTGAACTTTGTAAAACATATTGTGTTTTGGATTTTGTTTTATGATTTAATCATCCTATAAATTATTTTTCTTGATTATATTGTTTCTCACTATGATTATTTTCTGTCACACTAAGAGTTTTTATTTTATTCAATATCTGGAACCTGATTGAATGTTTTTAATTTAGACTGCAATTTAATATTAGACATATAACCCTCTATGAATGAAATGGTGATGGGAGGTGTAATGGAGTATTTATTATACTCACAAAAATTATTATGATTTGAATAATGATATCTTCAAGATATGAATATTCATTTACAAACTTATTTTGGGACACTGTTTTTGAAACATCAACCTGATTTTAAAGGTTCTACGGATCCACTTATTATATTGAAATTGTTTTTTACCACTATGAAAATATTTTATATTCATCATTTACTTGAGTAGTCGAAATTTAATCTACAGTTTTATCATTTGGAAGGATGAGAAGATCAATAGATGACTATAATCATGAACTAATAGCAACATGAAAAAAAAATTCACTGCAGAGAGGAATGGATTAATAACACATTTTTAAAAATGTAATTTTATTTTATTCTTTATATAATAATTTATAATGAATTACTTGGTTTTATAAATAAGGATTATGAATATATTGTTACCTTTGAGGACAATTTTACATGAATTAGAATGTATGATATTGGTATTATCGTCAAAATATATTTAAAGACAAATGATTCTTAAATTGTTTAAATACAATTCTATGATGGTTATTTTCTATAAATTATATATGTACATATGATGAAATAATTATAAAATCCATTAATATTGATATAGATATTCAATTTTACAATAAAAAAATGGATTTGTTGTGAAATGAAATATGTTATTCAAGGTAAATTATAAAAATAATAGAGATAAGAATATGATACTCCCTTTTTGATCAATGTGTGGAACAAAACATTGAATAAATTACCATAAGGTAAATATAAAATGTTTTAATTGTATAATGGATTATAATTTGGAAATAAAATGCTGATGTGATGGGAAAAATATGGTCTATTATGAAAATAGTGGGAAAGAAACATAGAATTTCCGAAGCAAACTATACTTTTATATTTTATTGCAATTTTAGAAATGTGGTTTCCAATTTTGAAATTTGATGGTCAATAATGATGAATAATGTAAATGTACTCTTAGTCCAAGATACACTTGAATGTCTTATATGATCATTATTTCAGGTGAGCGGTATAATAAAGAGGTTTTGATAGGGAAACTGACCATCCACTCTAAGATGCTTATGTATTACTTGATTCTAGATGAAAAAAATGTTTTAAATAAATATAAATTTGAAGTAGAGTCACAATAACTAATCAATGATAATACATTTTGTTATTAGAAAAAACCACGAATCATATGATGATCACTTCTCATTCTTATGAGTCTACTCCTATGGAATTTTTTGTAAAAGTTACCCCTGGAAATCATATAATTATCTCTATCATAGAGTATGATTTCATTATAGGAACAGATTTTATTTCACTACAAAAATACTAAATTAATTTCCATTTATATTATGTGATATTATATATTTGAAATATAGTTATTATGATCTATTACTGTAATGAAAAATAAGGTCACTCCGTTGAAATTAAATCTATTGTCGTGTTCATTATTTCAATTCAAAAGGGGCATTTATATAAAAATTTTAGAGAGGAAATCCACATCAAATATATTATTTTTTGAGGGAGTTGGTTAGTTTATCTCAAAAAAAATTTCATTGTATTTTATATAATTTTGATGTTTGGTTCTTGATAATACTCATACATTACACTATACAAATTTCAATGACTCTACATAGAATCACCCAGATCGAGGTGTAATAACTGAAGAAGAAACTCAAAGAGAATCAAGAAATGGGATTCATCAGGTCATGTTTATTCCCATTGTGTATTAAAGTTTTTTTTTTCGTAAGAAGAAATATGCCTCAATATGATTATTCATTAATTTTTTAGAACATAATAATATCAGTGTAAAGAAAAAATAAATTCAACCCCAGATGGATGACATGATGGTTCTCCTACATGGGGCTCAATATTTAAAAAATAATTATCTTCATTCTAGATATCCTCAAATTTGGACCAAGAAGGATATATACCATTGAGACCATTAAAGAGAATGTAAGGACATTATGAATTTATTTTGATTAAATTTTGACTTACTAATTCCATAAATATCAATTTTAATTTATTGAATAGTGTCTTTATAGATTTTCCTGATCAGTTTTAGGTAATCATTATAGATAATATTCTTATATATATAAAGATAAGGGAAGTGCGTGAATATGATATGAGGATTATTTTCATGTCCTTGGAGAAGGATAAAAATTATTTAAAAAGTTCCATAAGCGAATTATAGCTTGGAATGATTTTTTTGAGTCATATAATCTCAAGTGAGGGTATATAATAAGTTCCATAATTATTAGTAGTTATCGAATGTTTTACCTCACGAGACACTAGTACTTTTATCAATAGTTTTCATGATTTTTTTTGGAATTTATTGCTATATTATGCTAAATTTATCTTTATTCAATAATCAACAAACCACGTTAATTCAGAAGGAAGATAATTTCATTTGAATAGATAAATGTGACAAAAATGTAAAGGTACTAAATATAAGGTCAATTTGCACAGCTACACCTACCTTTGCTTACAATAGAGATGAGATTTTAATATATAGTGAAGAATCAAACAAGGTATTTAAATTTACTCTACTGTAAACCTCTATTGTTAATAATTCATCCTCATTCAATTGGAATGAACATAATAAAAATTAGCCAAACCATGATTAAGATTTCAAAGATGTATTTTTTACAATATTGATAAAGAGGAATTATCTTTATAGAGAAAAGTGTGATATTTATACAGATCATGAAATATTAATGTATATTTAAACACATAAATAGTTGAATGTGTTCCAAATAATATAATTGGATATTATAAAAGATTATTACTACTAAATACATTATAACCCTTGGAATAAAAACAAATATGGATATGCATTTATATGAAAGGAAAATTCCACTATATCATTGATGAGGATAATAAAACACATAATATTTGTATAATTAAAAAAGGTAGATATATAAATCTTTTATGAAGAAGGAGAATGTTATCTTTATCAAATAAGTGATAAAAAATCAATCAAATTGAATATTAAAGTGGTAAAGAAATAAGATATAGAGATATTAAATATGGTGATACATGTTCCATAATTTAACCATGATTAAGATGGGAAGATATGATTCAGGAACTGTGTACATGTTTCTTATATAGTAGATTTCAAATAGGGTCTAATGTATTATTTTCATAACTTGTCATTCTCTATTTATCATGGAATTAAATATATAAATATATAAATATATTTGGATATAAAATTGATTATCTGGTGGGGAAACATGAAGAGTGGAATTTTGGAGTATCTATCTTGGTGGTTGGTATTTTAGTAAGTTATTGTCTCTATAAGTGATTTTAAGGTGATGTTAGAACCATTACCCATCCCTAAATGGAAATGTGATATCATCCCCCTAGATGTTTTCCATTAGACTCCCCATGAAATACAAAGGAAATAATTCTATATGTTTTTTAAACAATAACTATATGAAATAGTCATTATTAATTTGTAGAAGAAAAAATTTATATTTTGGGTAATATTATTAAAATTTATATTAAGTTGTTTTTTTTATGAAGTAAAAAATAATATTGTATCTGATTGTGTTCTGAGGTCTTCCAATTTGTTATGAAGGAGTCAATAAAATAATCTAGATGTATATTTTTTTATTATATTATATAATCCTTATAAATATGTTTAGTATGAGATGAAAAAACTAACACTAATGGATATGATGAGATTAAATTCTAAGGATTTTAAAGGAGGATTGAATTAGAAACTCACTATTGTTGAGTTTTTAGGATAAAATAGTTTTCACACAATCATTTAGAGGGTTTTTTATGAATCCCACTACAAACAGAAATGAATAACACCATCATTATGTGATGTAATTCAATTATTTAAGGCATTGGTACCTGATATATTATACTAAATGATATATAATGATAGATCCATTCATCATCACATCAAAGAAGATGTGTGATTAATGTTATGTTATGCTAACCATCCCTACCAGGACCTTGAATTTGAATTTAGTGAGAAGAATATTTTGGGAGTATCTCTTTGTAATATGGTTATGAAATTTTGAAATAATGGAAAATTGATCCTTAGGTATGTTGTCTCATATTATATTCATTATCTAGTTTGTATGACATTTTATGACATGGTACATAAACCAAACATATCTCAATGTCATTATGTGTTCCTCGTATCACATCAGAGGAGGTATATCGTAGACCTATCACACTGACTAAATGTAGTGGTTATACCACTAGAAGATATGAAGTAAAACTGGTATAAATTTTGGATCATATTGATAAAGTGAAACAGAATAAAGCTACTCGCATGTTGAATATTCTAGGGGGAATAAAAAAATTTAAAAGAAAAATGGGAACCCAAGGATGTGAAAAAACAAATATATCATCCTTTGTTTAAATCAAAGTGGAAAATTTTGATAGACAAAACAATGTTATAGTTGATATAATGAAACAACTCTGTATTTTATGAATTTTGTTTCTAAAAATAAATTGATTTAGTAGCTAGTATTACACTGAACACAATGTTCAAAAAAACCATGATAAAAATTTAGGTAATGTTATATAATTTCAATTGAATTCGAAGGTATTAATCAAACTCACTAAATTATGAAAAATTTATTGTTATATATGTATAAATAAATTATTTGGGTATTAAAAAGTTAAAAATTAGGTTATGATTTGAATTTAAAATGGATATGTTTATTAAGAAAATATTTTTTTCTGATAAGATTATTATTATTTTAATAAATTCAAATATACGGTGTTGGTAATAATGTTTAATGGCATTTAAATATTTTATGTTTATAATAAAATAAAATAAAATATTTATATTTTTATACATGGAATAAGAATAAACCATGTTTAATACATAAAAATACAATTTTACTAAAAAGTGGTTTCCATCACCTTTTTATGATTATTTTTCAATTAATTTATTCCAATTTTATAAATTATACCTAATAAAATTTATTTCATATTTAGAGTTACTATGTTAAAAATTGGTAAATTTTTTACTTTTATATTTGGACATTATGAATAGTAAAATTAGTAATTTTGATACCAGGGTTCTGGGTAGACCGGGTAATTACATTTAAAAAAATGGAAAGGGCTGATTAATGAACATCAAACTTCCCTTAATATAATTATATGTGTATATATCGTCCATAATATTCCCAAATTCAACAAAATTGTTTTTATTTTGTATATTGGACATGATTTCGACCTTTTTAACATTTTAGTAAATATAATGAAAAAAGTTTTCACTCTTGCCTCAAATAAAACTAACATTGTTAAAATAGGTATAAATAGTTGATATTTTCACTTGTAAAAAGTAATTTAAAATATAAATGAATTTTTATATCATGGTAATTTTCATAATATTTATGTACTAATTTGCATAAAATCTTACACAATGCGGATAATGTAATTATTTAATGGATGATAAAATAATATAAATGAATTTAAAAAAATTAAAAATAATATTATGTGAGTTAATATTTTTATTTCATGTTTTTTAGATAAAATAGAAATATTATAGAGGAATGGAATAATTGAATTGAAATTCAAATTATGTTTCCTGTATTAAAATTTAAATTAAATGAATAGATCTAAAATAGACAATAATGTTATTTGATTATACCTAATAAATCATCAAATGATTCAAAATTCATAAAATTGTTATATTCAACTAAGTGAATAGTTTATATTATTAGCATAAAAAATGGTCCCTTTATAGGATGATTTTAAATATATTTTAATTATTTTAACCTCTTATGATTACAAAACATTGATATCATTGGAATTGTCGAAAGGGTTAATAAAGGGTTTTAGTTAAATTATAATGGTAAAAATATTATCCAAACATGATAAATTTTTAGTTTAATGAATGTATTTATACTCGAAATAATCATAACATTGAATAATATCAATTAGTATCTATTTTAACATCAATTATAAATTACATTAATTAAATTTCTATACTATTTGGAAATTTTCCCTACCCTCAATAATGGAAGGGAACAACTCATTCTCTTATTCAGACAATACTAATCCTTCATGCTTGAACATACAATGTAAAAATAACTTATCATATTCTATATAAATATTCTTTATAGTCTTCTTTTACCAATAAACAAACACTATGAAACACTATGATCCACAACTTGATATCTAATGATATTCACTCAAAGGAGTGGTAATTGGAATAAATTGTCACATTATTTTAAATTGATATTTTACCTCTCTTAAATATATTGTATTATAAATAAAATAATATTTCATATTTCATTAATAAATTGAAATATTGTTATGATTTTGAATCCACAATTATCCACCATTTTTCTCATTAAATGGGATGTGATAGAACCGCTCAAGCTTTAGTACGACTTACCATTCCAGTATATAGGAACAATTCATTTCATCCTTAACAACATATATGGATGACAATTATTACTGGTTTAATTGTCATATATGATATTTATGACATGAATATTCTTATATAATTAATATACCATATATATCCTCTTACCTACCATGATGTTGGAAGAAAATAACATTCATTTTGCGTGTGTTTGGACTACCACCTCCCTGAAGTGATGCGATAAATTTTTCTTCTCCATATTAAATTTATGGAAATAAGAAAGGATTTTATCAATATATATGATTTATATTATATAATACATATTATTAATTGATGAATTATTATTTACTATTGTTTTATTTAATCCCTGAAAAATAAAACATCATTTTTTCATACTTTTAAACTACCTTCTCAGTGAATTATATTACTAAAAATTTTAATTACATTCATTGTAGAATACAAAAATTAAAAAATAATGATTTTGTATGATATATAAATCATGAAAATTAATCTAAAAAATATTTTTAATAAATTATAATACATTATATTAGATGTTAAAGAACATTTAATAGTTGTCAAACATAATGTACGAGATTACCATCTATCATTCATTTGTGTGAGACACATGCAATTATACCCTATTGTTTCTTAAATTATAATTATTTAACACCCATAAATTATTTTTATTCTGGTTCTTATTATATTTATTAGGATATAGATATCTATATATTTTTATTTATTTTACGGGTCTAATATTTCAATTGCTACCAAAGTGGAAGGGGTTTTACACCCAAATCTCTTTGTCTATCAATATTGTTTATGATTATGTTTCAAATTGATAAATATTATGTTATAAATCTAAATAAAATCATTAATTTTCATCTTATAGGGTTATTTTTTTTATAATCAATGTTTTACATTCATTTTCCTCTTCTTATGTTCTCAATCGACCAAAAATATGATTTTATAGAAAATATAAATTATTCTATTTTTTGTAATAAAATTATTCAATATACATGATTTTATAAAAACATATTAGATATTGTATTTTGTATTCTCAAATTACTATTTAAATTTATTTTTTCCATCATTTAATTTAAAAAAATTAAATGCAATGTACCAGCCGATTTCAAGATAATTCCATTTTTATAAATTATAGAAAAATGTGAAATATATGTTTTCTGATAATTTTAACAAAATTAAAAAAGTTTACATCCATATTAACAACTAATGGTTTTTAGAGTACATTAAATATTTCAATAATTATTTTAAAATACTAATTTTTTCATATAATTTTGGAATTATTAAACATAAAAGATGTGATTTTGAAATAGAATGATATTTTTATCAATAATGTTTTAATAATATTTAAATTATATTTCATTTCTACAAATAAAAAAACCCTTGATTGAAATTATGATTTAATAAGGATATCATCCATGGATACCATCTTTATTCTTTATCATTATTCTCTATGTCAAGGATGATAAGATATTTTTAGAGCCCAATTTCTTTCCATTGTTTATGCTACGATGAAATAAAGAAATGTGTATGAATTGTATTTCATTTCTAGGTATTTTGATTTGATTTAACATTTATGAAACAATTTTTTTGTTCATGAGGTATGATAAGATAAATGTTTTACTATGTTTATGCACACATAAATATTATTTTCATGATGTTATTTGTGTGACCTATAACGCCCTAAAATAAATTTTTTATGATGACTAAATGATGAGGTAAATATGTTATAGATGAACCTGCCATAATTTTCAAAATTTTAATCGAATATTATAAGAATATATGTGGAACTTTTTTTCAAGTTCATATGTTTATGAGTGGACCAAGATATGGGTCGAGAAGATTATGTGTATATTAGGTTTCTTATCAATGAGTATTTGTGAGTGTATAATTTCATATCCTTATTTAAAATATTATCCACATCTGTTTTTATAAATTTTCGATATTTTAAGTGAATATTCATTCCATGAACTCACATATTATGTTAATTTTAATTTTTAAATGTATAATGAGTTTTCATTCTATTTTGATTTATGCCTTATTAATTACCATTATTTATTCCCAGTCAAATGATAATGGTCTATGACATGAAGGGTTTAAAAATAATGTTTTTATCATATTCTAAACCCCTTATAGTCATGTTATACTCAATTAATCACTGATTACTACCTTATTTACCCTTACTGTGAATGTTTCCTCACTATTTTTATGTTTTATTTTTCCCATGTAATTTATAAATGTATTATATATTGTATTTTTTACAAGGGTTTTAGTAATGATGAATTATGTGTGGGATGGTGTAGAAATCTTATGAAGATTTTATTTATGAGTTTGGTTTTACAAATATAATTATTCTATAGGATTTATTTATGGATTATAATGTTATGTATCAAATATTAATATAATTAGATGTAATATGTATTTATAGAATATAGGGGTCTCTGTATCCAATCTGAATAAACCTTTCAATCTCTCAAAGATATGTTGAGATCATATTTAACATTTTCTATGGATGTTAGAATCAACCCCATTTCCTCATTAATTTATGAAATATCACCAAATTCTAATAGAGTACTCAAATATGAACTTATTGGGATTTTAAAGGGTAGAGGAGTTCGAATCCTATATTTCTGAAACCCATAAACGTTTTTTGGCATTATTTTACCCAAGAATATCTTCTTTTGGTTGGGTCTTGATTTGTTATGTTTCAAGGTAAATTTGTTGAATTTTGGATGAACATTGGGATATGTGTGGTTGGTGTATGATTAGGGAATGTAGTGTACATTGGCCATAGAACCCATGAATCCTATTGTTATACACAGGAAGGGGAACGTGGGTAGGGCACACCATTTTTATAAAAGTATAACTACCACTAAAAAGTATTCACCCCATGATCATTCAGTAATTCATAGTTGGTGCATGGGTATTTTAACCATTCACCCAAAACATATATCTAATAGGGGACATGGTTAGGGAATATGATTTCTTTAACCATGTGTCCCTATATTGGAAAAATACAAGATCCGTATAAATTTCCCAAATATTATTTCTAAAAACCGGTTGCATTGGGTTAAGGTGCTTAATCCCCACATTCATGCCTAATAAGTTTTTATCATCATTAGAGCCTCTAAAGATGAAATTTTGGATCCATCGATCAACTCCTTTGAGGAATAAAATTTTCGATAGAATATTACATTCCGTTCTAGTATGTGGGTCATTTTTCATATAGATTCTTTTGATATCTATTTCCCTTCACTTTAAAGTTTGATATATCCTTATGTAATTTTTGTATCTAAACTCATTTTCATTAGATCTTGATTATTAGATGTGTTACCAGATCATTTTTTCCTCATTCATCATTGTCGAGTCCCATTATTAGTGTTGTTATTTTTATCATTTATTATGATATGGTTGTATAATTAAATTCCCAATGATTAAATTGATGAATAGAATGGATAAATAAAAATTGTTATTAAGTGATTTAATCAAATGTAATAGTGTTTAATTGATATTTTTTTATGAAATATTAATTTTATACCGGAAAACTCCAATTTCTAATTGAATTCGAATTTTGAAATTTATATATGAAAAATAATAAATGTTCTTGGATATAATATTGATGAAATTATTTCCTGATTGATCTTGAAAAAATGTATAAAAATTATATGTTATTTGAAATGGAATAAAATAATGAAAAAATATGGTTAATTTTTGAACTTTTATGGAATATTGAAACTAATATTAGGAAAATATATATTTTATCTATAGTAAGCAGTGGTAAATATGAAATTCACAATATGTCCCTAACTCCTTATCAATGAATTGATGAATAAAACTATTATTAAAATAAAAACAGTCCAAATTCCTATAATGTGTTATCCTATAGAAGTGTAGGATACTAGTTTTTTGGGATACCATTTTTATTTTGATATGTTTAATAAAACATAACTAGATATGATATCACTATGTTATATGTGAAGAACCTTTTACCAGTTAAATGAAATTACCATGAGGACATCGCAAGTGAGGATTTTCATTAATTTGTGACAAGATTATACATGAAATATATTACAAAACTATTTCATTCCAATAAATTGATTTATATATATTTATTTTTATAAATAAATTCCTTTATGTATAATTTAGCTTTTCTTTTCTTTTCTTCTATATTTTTAAATGATGAATGTTTTGGTTTAAAATTTTCAAATGAAATTCCATGACAAGTTGTATTATAAATGATTATATAAATGGCAAATTTTTATCATATTGATTATGAAATATTAGTGGGACCCTATTGAGATTTATATCTCATACCCAACATTTTTATTTGTTAATTTGTTGACTTTCTTCTTCCATTTTTTAGAAAATGGTAGGACCTACATAGATGTGTTGTATATTCTTGATGCATTGGACAATATATTGATGATGGTGTCTGGTGGTTATTTTTTCCACATATTTAATTGTAGTTTGATAATTATATTTTGGTTTAATGTTTTCATATATGGATAAAATTCCATTGTGATGTTTAATTTCCTATTTCGTAAATTTATATCATTTTGAATCTTGTACTATCTCAATTGGGTGTGTTGATCATGATAACATTAGGCTTTTTTCTTTCAAAGGTTTTCTTTGAAATACATTCCCTCGTTGACCCTATATGATTATAGATTATTGTAATAAAATTTGGGATCATAAAATATCTTAAAGGATTGCTAGAGCTCGTTCGGGTATCAGTGTACCTTGTTATATGATCAGTTTTATAGAAGATTTGTATTAGAGGTGTTGGTTATGAATATTTCACTAATGATACTGTGTGGTTTTGTATGTCACAGTGGGGATTAAATGGTAGTTAAAAGAGACCTCCATTCCATCTTACATCATAATGATTCCCAATTTACCATGATTTTTTTGGGAGAAATGTCTCTAATGAATGTTTTTATCTAATTATAGACATTTGAAAACATTTTATTCAAATTCGTTGAGATGAAAATATTGAAATATTATCTGATGTGATTTAAATTTATGTGGATATTATTTCATTTTTCAGCATAGTTATCGTATAATGTCTTCAATGTTATTTTCAAATGATTTTTAAAATCTTTCCTCTTAGAAGATTTTATAATAGACCCTAGGAGGATGTTTCTGGGGAATCTATGTGAGTGAATCCTCATGTGGAAAATAATATTTTTTAAATTTTTATTCTTGTGGTACAGTATCAGGGATAGGTACATACACCCATTAACATCAGTGCTCCTATTGTGGAACATTAAGGGGTTGAATCTTGGAATCATTATTAAGAGTTTATATGAATGAATCCACCTAATTTACATGGAACTAATGGTCCTTATGAGTATGACTATTGGTGTAATAATATTGAACAAATTTTTTACAAATAGGGATTTGTGGATGCAAATAAAGAGAAGTGTGATTCCATTAAGATGAAAATCCCAGAATGAGATGGTGGTATTTGATGATGACAGAGAAGAAACATTATTTTTTTGGTGCTGAATATCATTTCAGTTTATTTCTATAATAAGTTATATCCCAAATATATTGTACAAGCTAGGGTTATGGTGTTTGTCAACCTCTAACAGGTTGATAGGACCGTGATACATTATGTGAACCAGTTTTTTGATCTTGTGCATATTTCACCTCAGATTGTATAAATTGAGATCATAAAGTATTGATGGTTCTATATGGGTCTATAAACTGATATAGGTTCATAGGTTTTCTTAATTACTCTCATATGATATGTTAATATATTGGATTATACAAATATATTTGATCCTTTTTTGGATTGTATGTCTGGTTTGATAGGCCATCCATTTAATCACAATGGCAATTCAATGGGTGAAATTAATAGGTGTATGATTTGTGATGAGTGTCCTAGTGGTTATAGATACTTTAAATATTATAATTCCCATAAAGGTTCTATAAGTGGACATTTTACTTGCTTCAAACTTGGAATGGTTGGATATTTGAGACATGTTTGAATTGAGGTGAAAAAGTTATGATGTCATGTGGTCCAATAGGAAAGATAACAAATATTTCATTTTTTATTCTCCACATAGTGGAATATTATCATCAAAATAAAAATGTACTATGGTGAAATTAGATGATTCAATATATAATAGGTTCAAGACACAAGAATCTAGAACTTGTATTCCTCATATAGGGAAAGAGTCTCCAAGGTTAGAGAATTTTGTTCTGATGATTATGAGTGGTAATATCATTATAGAAATTCCCATGAGATAGATTTATTTGATAAAGTTTCATATCAATCATTTATATTGATTTTATTACATTCCTGCTAAGTTTTCATATGGTGGTTTTGACTTATGTGATGGATATAACTATGACCCTTGGGATGAACAATGTGCACGGTCTCTATTTTCCTCTTTATGATGTATCTATCTCAAAGACTTAGGATTACTGGGGTTTTATTGTTCTCCACAAGAATCCTATGAAAATAATTATTTTTATGGATTTGATCATTTATAATATGGATCGAATTTTATTTTATCCTTTTAAGGTATCCTTTAATATGCCATATGGGGCATGCCATGTATTTAAAGAAGAATGGGTCTGAGGGTAAAGAAATTAATACCAAATTATCTAGAGTTGGTGAACATAATATCTGTTTTTTCATTTTACAGAGAGTTAGAATCATTAATTGATAATCAACTATAAGTTTCCTTCAGGTTTCTTGACATGTTTCCTTTAGATATTTGTTTTCACAGGTAAGAGATGTATATTTTTGAATCAGTTTAGTGTTTGGTAATCAAGAAGTGTCTATTCCTTCTCACTACATTGAACTAGAAAAACATAATAACTCGATGACTCGGTTTGAAGATCTGGTAGGAAGGGATTTATTTTTTTCATGTATTTCACATGTTCTATTTGAAAATAATGTTGATAGAGGAATTTTATTATATTTTTATTATCTGAAACTTAGTTGAATAATGGTGAAAAAAATAAATTCTAAAAGAGACTGATGATCTATTTGACTAGAATAAATGATTAATTTGGGTTTTTATTATATATATTTGTTATAATTATCTCGACTTTAGAATAAAAGAATATTCCATTTGGAAAACGTCATTTCATAGTACTTATGAACATTATGAGTATCCTGTATTTACATTTGGTCAAACCGGTTCTCATTAAAATTTTTGGATTTGAGGGATAGAATATTCCTTGAGTATCATGACACATTCTAGCTAGTCATTTTTAATGATATCCGAGTTTTCTCTTAGTCTAAGGTAGATCATATTTTTCATTAAAGACCAGTTCAAGAAAATGTTCAAAATTTCCAGACTCGATGCCAAGCCATCGAAATGTGGTTTTTTGATTCATGAAGAAATTTTCTTGGGACACACGATCTCTGGAAATTGTATATCTTTTGATTTTTAATAGGTTAAATTTTTTATGATGGGGATCATCTGAAGAATGACTTTGTGATTTAGTTCTTATTATCTTAAGAATTGTATTATCACCAGATAAAAAAGTATTTCTTAATGTTGGCTTCTCTGATGACTAATATCAGTTTAAGGGGGGTGATGATTTCATGGAATGAATAATTAGAGATTTATTTTGTTGAGATGAAACATCCTTTCTCTTATGTGATGATCCCAACTATTCTAGAGGCTGGAAAGAACTATTTGGTCTCATTTGAGTCATCATGATTGGGTTTGGGATTCATTCTTAAACAAAATTTCATATGTAGCCTATGGTTCTCAAAATCATAGGACACATCAAAATAATTATCCAACCCATGATGATAAAATAGTATCCTAGATGAATGAAAATAATGTTTGGTTATATAACATTTTTATAGAAATTATTATAATGTATTCTGACTATAAAAGCACATGTTTCATCTTCTCTAAAAAATATTTCAACCTCTATCAGAGGTGTTGGGTAGAGTACCAACAATATTATTATTATGAATTTTCCTAGAAATCAAAAAGATAAATGAATTTAATGATGAACTTTATAGGATACTCCCTTCCCATGGCATGAATGAATCATCATCATAATGTAACTTGATATCCCTTTTTTTATAGTTACACTTATTTTTCAAGGAATTTGTATTTGAGAATTTTTTGGAATGTGTTCAGTAAAACTGTTGTCTTATCAAGATGATTATTTTATATTTTCTGTTTGATAATGAATTATATGGCATTAGAGACTCCCATTAATATTGTAGAGTATTAGTGAATGGTCATTCTATTATATTGGTTTGATAATACTACAAAATTATTTTTTTTCCTTTTCTTATGTGAAATATAGTGATGTGGGAAAATCCTAACTCACCAACGGAAGTTCGCCCAGCTACCCCAAAGATGTTTTATGAAGTGTGGTGAAATTTCATGTGTCTAGGTTTTTGATAATACATTACTGATTTTTATTCAAGTTATTGTACCTCTTAGAAGGTCATGAATTATCACAATAAACCTCAGGGATTACATAATCCACTTCCCAAGTTGACATGGATGTTGAATTCGATTTCTATAGAATTTATTGTAATGTTTCCACATAAAAATTAGAAAAATAATGTGATATGGGTATTGATAATTGAGATGAGTAAACCCACTAACATCATGACCATTTATGACAAAAACAATGTATACGAGTTGAAAAAATGTTATTGTGAAAGAAATTGTAAATTTAAATGGAGTTACATAGGAAATAGTATATGATTGATAAGCCAATTTTACATGTCTCTTTAAGGGTGGTCTACAATGGGAACAATTATCTTTGGTATGGTTGAGTAAGACCCAGAATCCATAGATGGATGGAAAGAAAAAGAGGGGGATACATTATGTTTATGATGATCTTAATGCCCACATCCTCAATTTTGGTGGATCATGGGACATCCAGTTAGGTATAGTTGATATTTTATATAAAAATAGTTACCATCCTATAATTTAGATAGATCCATTTGATTCCTTGTATAACATCCCTTGAAAATATCAAATTTTTTTTGCTAGAGATCAGAGAATGTGAATGGTTGGACCAAGAATGGTTGAAGAGATGAAAATAAAAAAATTTGATTCAATAAAGAATAACAATTTAATAGAGCTAGTAAAAATATTATTTTTATCATTATAGGAAACATTAATATTTCTTATTTTGTGACCAAGTGGTTTTTGGAGTTTGACTTTTTTGGATCATTTATATCATGGGAAACATTGGAAACTTAAACAAAATTTAGTTGGTCCTTTTGAGGTAATTGATAAGGAGATAAATTGTCTTACGATTTAGAACATCCTACAATTATTATTTCTATAAATAATGTGATCCATTTATCAAATCATCAGATATATATTTGTAACTTATCTCATGTTTTGAGCTAGAAAGACATTGATGCTGATCCCATGTTATCCATGACATTCAATCCAGTCATGATTGTTGAATTCGAGATGACAGTGCTTTGGAATAGAATGATTCCTATGGTCCATGTTCTATGGGTGAGTGGTTATGATTCTCAGGAGACTTTTTATCATGAGGCACTTGTGAGAGATAAATTGATTCATCACTTTCCTATGAAAATTCATTATAATATTTATGAGGATATATTGTTTAAATATTGGGGTTGGTTGGTAAAAAGAAATTACTTAATTTCAAATAATCCATGAAAATAGTTTTTATAACCTTTATCTGTTTTCTTATTTAGTGACAATTCATGTGAAATTTAATGAATTTTGGACGTCATTTGGGATGTTCATAGTTGGTGAATAGTTTGAGAAAACTGTAAGATTTTTTCCTAAAATTCAGGTATCTTACTATAAGCCACTAGATGGGGGTTCATAAGTAGGGAACATGGTATTTCTAAAAGTGATTCCACCCCTCTAAAATGTGAACCCCATGGATAGTGGGTAATTAATGTTTTACACATGGTGTTTATCCATGTATCCAATGTATTCACCCTAAAAAAGTCTTGTAGGGGCTCACAGTTTGGGTTCCTAATTTTACTAATAAAACATCCCTCTATAAGAAACCTTGAACACATTTTTTAATTCCCATAAAATTAATTTTAAAAATACAAAACCATTTTTTATGACTCATAATCCTCTTATTAGGCCTTAAAACATTGTTTCATCATTATAGGGTCCCACGAGGTGATTTGTTATCCTTTAATCCCTTCAATTGGAAAATCATGGAGAAAATATATGATTTGATCAATCCCCAATATATGGATCTTATCTCATATACATTCATATGATCTATATTTCATTCTAAAAAGGAGTTTGATATTTAATTATGTTATTGATGGATCTAAAGATCTTTTGATTTGATCTTGATTTAATGATGTGTTCGTATATCTTCCACACCATGGTTCATCATTTGAAATTCCTATTGAGGGTATTTTTTTGGCATATTTTCTTAATGTTATGTGGTTTTATAATTCATTTCTCTATGATTGAAACCCTTAATTGAATTATTACATTTTATTGAATTTTATGTTTATTTAAAAACGTGAAATTATGATTTTTTGAAAACTAATTTTAAATGTTAATATGATTTAAAAAAACCAAATTCTAATGGAATTAGAGTTGATTATAGGATTTCGAATAAATGATGGATTAATATGTAAATTTTTTTAAATAAATAATTTAATGATTGATATTGAGAAAAATCAAAAACATGAAGATGGATTTGAAATTAGTTTTAATGATGAAAACTTGTTACTATGTTTCCAAATGTGAAGGCATGTTAAAAAATAAAATTGGAAAATTATTTTGTCAAATGTTTTGAAAATAATGATTTCAATTTTGATTGATTGATTTTTTAAGAACATGATATCTTTATAAGTTCATGGTAAATTTGAAATTGATTATAGGACCATGAATCCATAACAATGGATTAACTATGATAACTATTATAAAAATGAGGTTTTACACCCCCTTATAGTGTCCCTTATTATTGTGTATTATTCCCATTATAGGCTCCAATATTAGAATTTATAGGTGTTTTCAAACCTTACTGGAGCCATGATCACTTTTATAGGTCAGAAAATCATAATACCTGATAAAATGAATTTCTTTGGGTCTTTTAACAAGGAGATTTTATATTATTTGTGACTTTATTATACATGATGTCTATTATGGAAGAATTTTATGCATTACTATTAATTTATATAAATAATTTTATATAAAATATTTATTTAATCCAGTTTGATTGTTCAGTTTACATGTAATCCTTCGTTTTTAATGATATTAAATTTTGTTGTAAAATATGGGAAAAAATAAAATGAGTAAATTTATTTTAACAGATAAAATAATTGTTAATTTAATATGGTACTGATTATATAAAACATTGTGAAACAATTCTATTATTTATAGTTCACACACTGATTTTTCCTTTTGAATTTATATAAATTCTTATGATAGGTGAAAGTAGATTTAAATATCCATATGGAGGTGTGGGATGTTCATGATGCTTTGGGATGTGGAGTGTTGATGGTGACTGGTGGAGCTATTTTCCACTTATTATACATGATTATGACACTCTTTCCCTCCATTTATGTTGTCTTCTTGGGGTAACATTACTTTTAGAATTTTAACATTCCTTTTCAAACATTTATTCTTGTTGGATTTTAGTTTTATTTATATTATTGTGTGTTAATCATGCTAGCATATATATTTTAGCATCCAATGTTTTGTTGAAAATTCATTCAATCTATGATCTTGTATAATATAAGGTGCTTGTTGCCAACCTTTGGGGATCAAGAAAATCAATCTGAGAATATCAGAGGCAACATGAGTTTAAGTGTACTAATTTATATTGTATAGTTCATCAGAAGATTTATTAAAGGAAGTATGAGATGTGAATATGATGTGATCTAATTTTATATAAAGGATGGTAGTGAAGGTTTAAAAAACATCATTAAACGATGTCTGAAATAAACTTGATACATAATATATATAGAAATAATTTTAAAAGTCCAAGAACATGATGATGGAGAAAAATTACTCCTTCAAATATTTATGTGGATGAATGTCCCAATGTTTAGTATGAATGGAAAATTTAGTGCTAGATACCTATCTTTATTTTATATCCTTCATTGCATCAAAGTGGTATCCCATAAACTAGCTCTACCACCTAACCTATCTCATGTACATGATGTTTTCCAAGTATCATGATTTAGGAAGTAGATACAGGACCCAAATTTTATATAATATATATTTTGAAATCGTGGTGAATGATAATTCATAATAGGAGATTATAATGAAGATATTGTATCATATAGAAAATATTTTATATAAACCGATAACTCAACTTGTAAAAGTGTTATAGAAAAACAAAAATCATGTTTATGACACATGGAACCAGAATATTCTATGAATTAGAGGCACCATCATATGTTTTAGTGTATGAAATTAATGTTTTTAAGAAACAATTTATGAATGGTGAAAAGACGCAATGAACACAACATTTAGAAATTGAATTCCGATTTTTAATGATTCCATATAATGATGTAATAGAATAAATTCTTTACTAATTTGGTTATTTTTGACAATAATAAGTTAAATAGAATCAAAATTAAAAGGAAATTATGAATAGTCAAAAATAATATTATACATGTTGTAAAGTAACCATTATAATTAATATATACGTATTTATTGGTTTACTATAAATCCATTTTATAGAGAGAAATAATTAATGGCCTCAAACAGTTGGATTATACTCAATGAAGCCCTCAATTGTATTATCCAAAAAAGATTGAATAGTTTAATAATTTCTTTTAATATGAAAAAGATGATCTTTGAAAAAATAAATCATTATAAAAAACATTTATATGTGAATTTTATTATCATTAGCATCAAGGCCCAAAACAATCTCACTATACTACCCCATAGAAATCACACCATCATTCTCCATACCCTTAGGATTTTCACTCCTTCAATATATGGATATGTATCAACAACAAAATTATTTTAATATTTATATTTTTTTTAATAAAATATTTCTTATAATTTTATATAAAATTATAATTATTATATAATATCAATAAAAAAAATTTGGTTATGATAAGAAAGAAATGTATTTTTATAAAATGAATAGTTTAAACCAAGACACTCTATTTTAATGAAATAACTAATTTCTTAAATAAATTAAATTGTATTAAAATATTATGAATAGAAAATATTTCATAAATATATAAATTATAACACAATTGGAGGGAGCCAAATAAAATTTTTTATAAGCGATAAAAAAATGTTTTGTCAAAAAAACAAATTTTTTTATATATTTTTAATTTTTGATTAAAAAATTTTAATTATAATATTTTGATAAATGTTTTGATAAAATCAATATTATTTTTAGAATCACAACATTAAAATTATTCAATGAATACTTTTTTATATGTTTTTTGAGAGAGAATTATTTTTTACTTAAAATAAAATATTTTGAAAATATTTTATATATTTTAGAACATCATAGAATACCTCAAATAAAGTAATAAATACTATACTATTTTTTAATGAGAAAAATATTATTTTAAGATTAAAATAAGTTTTTCTTGATGTTATTTGATTAATTTTAAAAACCCATTATGAATCGACATTATACTATATTATATACTATTGTTTCAAATTCAATTCATTATTAAAATGATCCGCAACCATATAACCATGGACAATATTCTAATGTTGAAACATTATAATCTTATAAAATAATGAACACAACTCCCCATAGGTATATACTATGGGATAGAATCAAATGGCGTTCTTTGATTATGATTACATTAACTTATAAAGTCGAAGACAAATTAATGGAAATTGAAATAGAAATATCATTTATTTGTATAGATAAACACATAGATCGTCCAATTAATCATCTCATACAACCATAAATAATAATGTTACAATACCCTTACATTTATAAATCCATCCCAAGGTTCCCTCTAATCCTAAGAAGCTCCTCCTAATCTTATAGAAGTAACCTCTCTAGGTAAGTGATCTTCTCCTTCTCTTATTTAGTTAAATAACTTCTTTATCTTTTGCATTTTGATATAAAATTTTTCAATTGGAATATGAGATAAAAAATATGCTTACATTTATTATAATTTTCGATTAATATGTGACCCCTCTCACTCTCATTTCACCCTTATATAAACTATTTTGTACACCATTTATGATTTCAATGTTATCCATCAATTTTCCTTTCCCATAATTTGTGTAGTTAATATCTATATCAATTTCAGTTCAAGGTTATTCATATAGTTATAGCAATCAATGATTTATTTTTAATTTCTATGTGTTTAACCCTTACACCTTTATGATGGTGTTAAAAATGATGAAATGACATTATTGTGATATATAGTCAATGTGGCACACTTATTCATATATAAGTCATGAATGTGATGCACAAGACCCAAATTATATAGCCCTAAAATACATTGGGAATTTTTTTTAATCTCATGAGAATCCTTTTATGGAGAATAATTTGTTTTCCATCGAAAACTATGTTAGGTTTTCTTGGCGGTTAACCTTGAAATATGATTATAATGTTATTTTTTATGGTTTTTCCAAAATCATATGTTTTATTTATGTTTCCACATTATATAATATCTTATTGTTTATGATTGTTATTTTAACCCTTATTATGTTGAATTTATGTACCTCTTAGATCAAGTGTACTACATTGACATATTCTATGATTTTTTGTACCATTACTAGTCTTTATAGGTCAATCCTTTTTATGAACATCCCCAGATTAGTGCATTATATTTTAGAATAAATAAGAAATACATGTGACTGTTATAGATTTTTAGGTCATTTTATTTATATTTTATTTTGATCATCTATGCACATAATATCCAAAACAAAATCGTTTTCAACATCTTCTTTATTGTACGGTGTGATCTTTAATGAAATAAATCATGAAAAATAGTATAATGAAAATATAGGGTATTATATTCCATATAATATTAATGTGAGATTTATTAATTCATATAATATTATTAACGTAAAATATAGGGTGAGTATTTTTGTAATGAATGATAGAAAAGGTAATTGTTGTAAAATCTAAATTAAGTGAAAATGAAAATTTTTAGACATTGGAATATAATCCTTAATGTTTTCCTATTATTAATTTGAAATGGGAATTAACTAATAAAAGAAATGGAAATGGAAATATAATAGAAATGTTGAATGAAATTTTCTATATTATATAATCAAAAATATGTTATAGACAAAAAATAATCATTTTCATTAGTACATATACATTATGTTATTCTTATTTTGAAAACCTTTATTTTAACTAAATGTCACATTATTACATATAATGTTAATAATCACATAATGAATAACAAAATCAACACTAATCTTGTTATATTTTTTTATTTAGGTTTATAACCAAATAAAATTCAAGAATTATTACAACAACATTCTTTAAAATACCCAAAATTTGTTCTTATTTTCATTGGTTATTCTAAAACTACACAGGACAACCTAAGGTCATACATAAGAAAGGGTGATGTAGAACCCCTAATAAAGGAATAAAGAAACAATATCATAATGTAAAGTAGTAATTTGATCTAATATACAAATCACTGGAACATATAAGAGGCCTGAATCATATTGTATAACAATGGAAAATTATATAGCATGATAATCTAATGTCATAATTAGAATTTGGAAACAACATTAAACATTACATAAAATGAAATAAGTAAGGATAACTATCACCACATCATAACATGGTGGAAGATGTGACATAATGGATTTTTTACCCTATAATCCCACATGTTATGTATCATTAGCCAAACCTTACCTGATGCATTAGAATTCTATATGCATGCATCGATCATTTTTATATCTTGTGCATTAATAAGTGTGCTACATGAATCATATAACACAATGAAAACTTCATCAATTTAAATATCATGTTAAATAAATTTGTATTATATACATGTATGTAAGAAATAAATTATGGATATATACATCTAATTTATTGAAATTTAATAGAAATAAGTATGCATATTAAAAAAAATTATGGAATATCATACAAAAAATTTATAAGAATAATGGGGTTACAAAACTGTAAATTAAGGGAATATTGAGAGTAGAAGTGGAGTATCACCATATATAAATCATAAGAAAAGTAAGAGGGATGTGTGAAATAATATAATGACCTGATCAGTTTGAAAATAAAAGGCATAATGGGAAAGAGGTTCTCGATAAAGAGGAGATGGAGATTATCCCTTACAGTGATAGGGTGTTTCTAAATGCTTCATATGAGCATCTTCCAATATTGGTAAAACCTTGTTATTGATTTATTGAGGTAATTTTGTAGTATTTTCTTACTAAAATATATTTAGTGAAGAATAATTGGGTGTTTTGTGATTTTATATAGAAAAATATAGAAATGATCATTATTAATTTCCAGATGTTGGTTTTGGGCTCTATATGATATAGGGATAAAAAAACCCTTGTATTTTTACAAATGGTTTATTAAAAATTAATGTTGTTTTCATTATTGTACAATTTTAATATATAATATTAATAAAATAATAAATTTAGGGATATGTTTGTAATTAAATTATTTTTAAACCAACACTATAATATAGGTTTTGGGGGATTCGTTAAGGGTATCTTAAATTACAAATTTAATAGAAAAAAATTATATTAATGAGTAAATATTTATATTATCATGGAAAATATTTATTAAATATATTACATAACCTTCATTTCATTATGTTGTCATAATATATACTGCAATTAATGACTAACTGAAAAGTTAAATTTTATATAAAACAATTGAAAAACAGTATTTGATAATTTGGACATTCTGATTTCAAAAAAGAATATTTAATTTTCTCAAAATAAATCATTAAGCATACCAATTAAAAATTTCAATTAAAAATACTAATTTGTTAAGAATTATAGGTTTTTTTAATAATAACTGTTTTATCAACCGTATAACAATTAATTTTTATGTCATATAATATAATTATCCTAAATTTTAAATAATTATAAATAAAAAAATTTATTTTCTGAAAATATTATTTATTTTAAAAATTACTAAATCCTAAAAATATCATATTGATCGAAATAATATATATCACAAAAAAATACAATTACTGTTTTACCGTATCCAAATATAATTTTAATGAAATTAATAATATAATACTTAATAATTTATGTTCTACATAGATAAATATATTCAATGTTCAATGAAAAGGAAAAATAAAAATTAATATTGTTAGTGTCTATAAACACAATGGTTTATTGCACTATTGATTTCCAGTAAGGTAAGGAATGAAATGGTGGGATTTTATATGTGTGTTTCAAAATACAAGGTTTGGGATGTACTCTCAATGAGCTCAAAATTCTCATGTATATAGTTTTTTATTACTGTAGTTATTGAATATCGGCTTGGTCCTAATAAAGAAAAATTAAATTAATTCCATATCTCTGAATATACGATAAATTTGATTCATAATGTATCATCCTATTAGTCGAGGCCATAATTAATTCATCTATATCTACTAGAATTTATTTTAAATCATAATATAGTAATAATAAAGATCACTATATAAGGGATACATTATCAATGGTAACTATGAATATGAATCTTTTGAAATTGTCATACAATGTAAGTATTCCTAATATCCAAATTACTTTTGATATTTTCTATGACCATATTAATTAATAATGTAATTATTCATTGAAAAATTTATTTTCATTTAAAAATTTCCATGTCAGTAAATTCGCACGCCTTTAAAAATTTCTCAATTTAAATATTCATTTCATAGACAAAAATAGATGATGGTGCTTTATTTCATCACCTCTTTACATTCCAATGTTGCTTCTTCAAAAATTTTGTTCAATGAAAAGTGTTTGTCTAGGTGATTTTTCTTGTTTAATTTATCCTTCTCTCTATAATATAAGATTTTCAATGACCTATCCTTATATGAATAGCCAATATCCAATGGTACCATCTCTATATTTAGTAATTTTGATGAGTCTAGTATATACTTTCCCATGTTGGATACATGGAACACATCATGTACTTTGTAGTGGTTAGGTGATTGTTCTGATTATCAAGACATTACTCGAATGAGATCATAGATCTCAAAGGGGATGATGTATCAATGAATATGGTTTCCATTCATTCAAATATCCATGAATTTTATCTAAGTTGTTATAAAAAATAACATTTTATCTCTGAATTGGAACTCCAGTTATCATCGATGATTCCCGGTGTAAATTTCTGTATACTTTACAAAAACTTCTTGTGATTTTTATTAGTTTAAACCATAAATATAATCAATTGGATAATATTTTTTCCTATCATGTTCCACTGTCTACCATAATCCTATCAGGTCTTGGAATGAAATATCATTCCATATATATTTTAATATGGTTTTGTTTGAATACAATAATATATAATATTATTATATAAGAAATCCTCTTAGGGAATTTCCATAATCTCCGTTATGCAACCATTACTTAATAAAGAATCTTCCATTACCTTAGGGTAATTATAGTATCTCGATCAAATAAGACTAACGGTGGTACCTTTTTTAGTTTTAGAACTTCCCTTATATATATCCTGGGGATTTGGTTATGAGAGAAATCTTCTTGATCAAAATGATATGCACTAAAAATACTAGAAGAATGAATAGCCCCCAAATGTCATTATAAAATTAAATTTCTTCAAGATTCATATGAAAATATCCAGGGTTATGGTTTCCCATTTCCAATTATTTATGGAAATTTTTCACTTCATTCCATTTGCACTACATCTCCCTTACTTGTCTTATTTTCATATCAATCATAATGATACATACTCTTGCATCTATATGTTAACATTTCCCACTATGTGGTTTGATTAAATTATTAATTTATCTTAGTGCATCCAGGTTTAATAGATAAGGATGATCCATGAATATCATCTAGAGGTTCCCTCTTTTGATTGGGTTTTGATGGAACACATATCTAGTTTCCATATATTTTAAATATATCTTCATAATAGTTTGTCTCATTAGTTTTCACTAACTTATTTTGTTAGAGAATCGTCATCCTTCTTTACCTAATTGATACTTTTAAGAATAGAATATGGGAAACTTATTTGATAAGGTCACCATTAATTTATATTAATTATTACCCGTTCAATAATTTTCTTGTCCAAGAATATTAGATACCTTTAAATCCTCATTAGGGATAGTGTTTTGGGATCACATCTACATATAGTATCTTCTTATTAGTAGTCATTAATATGGTACTAATGTATTGAAAAATAAAGATCGTTTATCCCCACTATGCATATTTATTAGTTCATATTATAATCCTTTTTGTGAATATATATATGAGTCTTTATGTTACACATATATGTCACACGTATTTCTAACGTGTAAATGTATCTATTTATTCAATATGAATATGACTACAAAATATTCTTGGCCATGAGTTTGGTAGTTCTACTCATTGATCATAAATTAGTGGGAGTAATCTATAATCTCTTTTTCATCAAACATAATTGGTAAAGAAAATTTAGTTTATGATTAATCCTTATTCATCACAATTACATATAAACTAGTGGGTAATGTGAACTTAGTTGCAATGATTGGCCTCTGCTTTAGCTCTTTCAAACAGTATACACATACATCAGTCCAAGAAAACATGACTCCCTTCGGAGTAATCATGGTTAGTGGGATTTAGTATCATTTTATTTTCTCATAAATCGATAATAAAACTAATGTAATCTATTGAACCTTTGGAATTCCATTAAAAGAGATTATCCTTGGTCGTCCTCTAATTACCCTTATTTTTAAATTAATAATAGATATTCATATAAAGTTGTTAACATGTCCCATGAAAGATGACTTATCATCCCAAAAGATATATATACTACAATCCACAAATAAAATTTCATTTCAAAATATCATCAATTTAGAATTTAATTTCACCTCATATTCCACTATGATTTTATTGCATATTATAATATCATTTATAAATACTGCAACAAAATTTTCATGTTAATCACTAAATAAATTATTCGTTATTTCATTTAATGGTTCTTGAGAATTAGTGAGGCCAAATGGAATCAATATACATTAATTGTACCCATATATTTTATGTAAATGAGTATGTGGTGTATCCTCATTATTTACCATTACTTGATAATGGATTGACCGAAGGTCAACCTTAGAGATGTATTGGGGTCTATATAGATGATCAAACACATCTTCAATCTACAAAGAGGAAACATCTTCATTATTGAGATAATTTTGAACTCAAGATAATCAATGGACTCAAAGACTGACCCATTCATCTTTGTGACAAAGAGGACCTATGAACCTCATGGGTAGTTATATGGGTTTATGAACACATTATCCAAATTTCCCAATACTTTCCTTTTCATCTCATCATGTTTTACTACAAAAATTCCATACATGTATTTGATATTGCTAATGCATTGGTTATAAGACTTATTTAAGACTAAATAACTTTTTTGGAAGGATAAATATTAAATTCTATTGGAAGCACACATAGTTATTCCCTCATAATTCTCAAGTATTCAATGATGATCTTTTCTATAGGCTTGGTCCTTTGAGCAATATATAATATCATACAAGGAAGTAGGGTCCATGATAGTGATGTTGGTAACAAAGTAGAATTATTCTCATCCATCCACTTGTATATTATCAAATGTATATTATGGTACAAATGGTGATTTACATAATTTTTCTATTTATATTTTACATGTAAGGATAGTTAATTATTTCTAGGAATTTGATCAAATTATTCTTATGTAGGTATCACAAATTTAAAGGGATAGTTCATCCCATAATATTATATAGGTGAGGAGTATTTTAAATGCGGTATAATAATTTCACCATTTTCTATATTCACTAATAGATCCATATCAATGATGTTTTTCCAGTTTTATAATTGTTATACTAAACAAGCATGACATGACAGAACATGCATAACTACAATAAAATATTATATATATATATATATAATTATTCAATTAATAAGTAGAATAACTATAAACAATTCATTTTTGGGATCCATCACGTTATTTGTAATATAATATAATCTACCATGATATCTAGGATATGAAGGTGGTTGTTTTTAGTTACAATAGATAACACATATATTAGGGAAATTATTTTCATAGTGACATTTTCAAAGTGATGTTAAAAAACTGGGGAAAAGGAAAAGAGTTAACTACAAGTTTAGTTTCTTGAATAACATTTTTGGGACTCTTACATCAGTAATCTCTATCATGGATCCCTTAATTCTATAATAAAAAGTATTTAAACACCATTTTCCATAAAATTATAGGATTCTTATCCCCTCACTATTTAAAATTGGGACGATTGACTTTGTTACCCCCAAGAGTTTTGTATGTCGCACCACCAAAATTAAAATCTATTATCATATTCTGTTATATAATCCTAAGAGACCCTTTCTATTTTCCGATATACATTACGATATTGAGGAAACATTAAATAATTCACTCAATTATGTTGAAAAGTCAAATAGAAACCCACTTTCATATATTTGAATTTACATCACAAAAAAAATCCAGCAATATATTTTGGAAAAATGAAATCGGAGAAGACATTTTATATATTTTATTAAAAATTTTCCAAGTATTTTTTGATGGATTCATCCCCATTTTCCTTGATGGAAACAAAATACCCCTCCCATTTAAGTAATTTTTTGAGAGGAATGTATTTTTTGAAAATAATTTTCTTAATTATTTTGACACCATCGCATCGATCTCCTATGTAAGAATAATATTTTGGACCAATTCCAACAACTGATCATGGTTTATAATAATTATTGTCTATGATATATTTCATGATATATAAGGGATATATAAAATTCACATGTAAGGAATAAAAAAATTAATTTTCTATGGCATATATAAGATATGATATGATAATGTATTTCACAAATGGATCTCTTCCAAAACAAGGGTTTTCTCATTTAATTTTGAAGATAAATACAATATAGAAATAACCCATGAAACCACACTATATATTCATACATATCATGTGAACTATGGTCTCTATATATAACATGTGCATGAAATAATCATGTGCTTTCCATAAAAATAGAAATTTCCTAAAAATCACAGCTAAGCTGCATAATCGTGAATGTTATAAAACAAACAACCAAATGGAATAAAAAAATAGCAGACCCCCCATGATGAGATCCATAGAATGCAAGACCAATCCTTCTTTGATGACTTCTATGGGCATCTCGATTGAATCTTGGTTAGGCTTTAGTTTTTCTCTAAGGAGAACGTCAACAAACCATGTCCACAATGAGACTAAGATAAACTAAATGGGAGGGGTAGTAAGGACAAAGAAATTCTAGGAAATCAGTATCCATGTGGAATTCTAGTCTATGTAATTAACTACAATTTCCATGACCCGTTCCAAAACACACACATGGAATCATATGTAACCATTAATAAATTCACATGCATGTCCCATGATTATAAAAAATAAAATAACAATTCACATTTAAAACCAATTTATTGAGTTAAACCATAATATATCAACCATAATTCAACCATTAAATAATTCATCATCATTTATCAAATAGAAAATCCGGTAGTGAAAATTATAAATATTAAATTAAATTTATATAATTTTATTATGGCCTCCAGAAACTAGGAATGACAAAAACACTCAACACATGGTGGTTTAATAAAGGAGAGCCTAGGGGAACAACCCATCAGTGACCTGGGTTGGGTAAACATCCTCAATGAAGTATCTATGGATCTAAATGTGAATCATTAATAGGCTCCATTTCATATAATTCAATTAAACAATTAAATTTCAATGATTCTCAAGAGTGTTTGGTGATTAAATAAATAAACTCTATCTTATTAAAGCACATAATAAAATTGTTAATTTATTGAATACATAACATATGCTGGTTTTAGTGCTCTCATCTAATATCAACTGTTGATTCAACTTTGACCATATGGAAAAGTATTTATTAATGAGAAACATAGAAGTATTGAAAAATATCTTACACCTAAATAACTCCATTGATACCAAGAAGAACTTGGACTAAAAAAATAATAATTTAATACACATTAATGTATATCAAATGTGATTAACATCTCTCAATTCAGATTTTGGAAGAAAGGATGGAAGAAGACCCCGTGTATTTTCCTTTAAAGCAAGATCCCATGAATGCCACTTTTATTAGAAGATAAATATAAAATTGATGTTTGGTTATAAAAAATAGTAATACAATATGGTAATTTCTAAAATAATTCCTATATTTGATGGTGTGGCCACATGGTTGGACAAAACATGCACCAACTATGAACCCACTACTATAAAGATGGTCACCATGCATGGATCTTACATACGTTTTGACAAATCATGTTTAACTGATGACTCATCCATCTATCAAAAACTACATATCGTTCCACATTGGCACACACCTCAAATCACATTGATTATCAAACCATGTGGCCTCCCCCTGTTCTCTTACAATCATGACACGGTTATTTGTAACCAAGTGACCTAGCCCATATAGTTTCTACTAATCATGTGAAAAATCATTTTCATCATAAAATATTGTATATGGGCTCTGAAAAATCCCAAGACACCCCTGATAGACTCTTTATGTCAATGGGTATTCACATTAGTCTATGATTAATCATATAAGAAAAAAATAATGTATACATTGTACAAAATTCATGTTTGTTACAATCTTCCCCCATGATGAAAATTGTCCCAGAATTGCTCTCTCAAGGGTGGTCAGGATTTAGATAAGAATAAATCAAACTAATGAACATGTATGTCATTATCCCACTCACTTGTATTATCTTATTAATAGAAATTCTTCTATAGAACATTTACAAGAGTAAATGACCAATCTCATAGAGGAATCATGATTTGGTCAATGAAACAAATCATATACTCCTCAAAGGATGCATCTACTATAAATTTATCCTCCTCGTGGTTGAAAATCATGAGATGGTTGTTAAAGATAATGGTTTATATAAGGTACATGGAAGAAATAATTAATGTACCAATAACACTTTGGTAACTAAAACCTATATACTACTATCCCAACACTATCTAGAATATTGACTGACTCGTCCTATTTTGGTGAAAGGTAACCATTTCACATTATTAGTATGTTTCCCAACCTTTTGGAGACATGTAAAAATAATTGATCCTTGACCTCAAACATTAGTCATCAATTTTATCAATTGGAAAAATAATATATTTTTAAATATGAAGTACAGATCTGATTTTTGAACAACTAGACAAGAATATAAGTCTCTACAACCCAATACAATCCCATTAAAGATCCCCCCCCCCTCACTCTAAAGGGAAATGGGTTGATCGTAATGGATTATTGTATAAATTCACATAATGTTACTTTTATTTCATATCATTATTACTATTATTCTAGGATAAATCAACAAGGGTTAATTAAATTTTCCAAGAGCCTCATAAATCTTGATTTTAAGATAACAAATTTCCCCATGCACCATTATTGTATGACCAGACCGGTCATCTGCCCGAGAGTAGTATATTGTACACAGAAGCACTTGTATACCATAAACCTTCATCAAACTACGCCATAAGTAATATCAAGAAAGGAATTGCCTATCTAAAATTATAATGTGGGGGACCTCATGAAGCCATATTATCTTACACATGTACAACCTCACATGATCTGTATCACACAAGGTATCCTTGATGAGTATAAAATGAGAAACATTCTTGATCATGTCAACAACATCCTAAAAACCATCGCTGACTCATAGGAACCTCAATAAAATAGTTATGAGTTCAAAAAAATACCATTTATAATCTTGAATGGAAAATATTAATAAATTTACAAATAGTTAATGGTGTTCCTCATTCACCTGGAGACAGGTGAAGCATCTCATGAAAAAAAGTTACATATCTTTTTTTACCTATACAGTATAATTTCTACAGTAAATCCTGATACATCATCGTGAAGTAAGGATTCACATACCAAGATGAAGCATGCTGGACTTATATATTCTCCTATAACATTTCTTTCGAATACTAAATAGGAGCATCAATACAATGAAATTCATCATCACCTGTAGTCCTACAAAGATGTTGGTTATCAACTACCACACTCTATTATAAGACTATTCCATATGAATTTGATAGAATCCCCAACTACAATCTAGTTTTTATGGTATAGTTCATATGTAAGGATGAAATGAATGTCTTCCCCTTGTTCATCATCCTCTACATGTGAATCTCTGTGAAATAATCCATAAGCTTCCACTCATAATTGATGTATTGAACTACATGTATCTGATTCATCTAACTCGGTGCATCAGCCACTACATTTTCCTTAGCATTCTTCATTAAAATCCACAGTACAAAAAATGTAGTTATTCAACCCATCATCTCTTCCATAGATTTATCTCACAATTTGTAAATATATACATGAGGCTTTTGTGGTATGTGTACACCACAAAATTTTGCCTCACTAAAAAATGTCTCCACTATCACAAATCATTAACTTATGGAGCTATCCTGAGATATGTGTCATGTATTTCCAATTGTGTGACCACATATAATGAGATCTAAATTCTAAAAATATCTCACACTAAATCAGAACTGTTCCATGTTAACTACAAGACGTGTCCTAATAAACAAAGTATTTACTTCCCTACTCAAGAGAAATCCTAATCATTGCAGAACTCAATCTCCCTTTTAGGTGCTAAATGGTTTTCTAAAAGTTATATAATCATAAAAAATTCACAACATTCTTAATCATGCCTGTAAACAATGTTTTTAAGAATTAAGGAACTTTTATAAAATGCATTTAGTATTCTATAAGCTTCAATGAACTCTATATGTCAAATAAATTCGTCAGATACTCCAAGGAGACTACAATTATATCCCCTCTCTATGTAGACTCATACACTAGTCTCTAAGATAATATTACATACGATGTGAATGTTATCTATCAATAAGTGTCACCTTGTCAGTTTAAAATATAACTAAGTATCTCTTAGCATATACAAAATGTTCTCAAGATGTTTGGAATAGTGGAGTCAATTGGGATAATAAACTCTGATATATAATGAATAAAATATTTCCACACATTATCTATAGTAATTCAACGATTACAAACACAACATAATATTATTTTAGGAAAACTGTGATATTTTTTTGGGTTGTTTGTTTTTTTGGATCTTAATTCATAAAAGGAAAAATATTGAGACTTCAATTTTAAATATTAATTTTTTATTTTTCCTATAGATTTTTATTAACTATTAAAATTTTTTGTTTCCTTTTTTGCATCAATTCATCAATTACTACATTTCATCATTTGGGACACAATCCCAATCTACCATTTGGAAGATGAAATTGAGTTCATGATTATAGAATCATAAAAAATGCATACACAATGGAATATTTTTATTATAGAATTATTTCTCAAATTTAGATAGTCCAAAAATAAAAAATTGTAAATGGAGATAGATGATCAAATATTGAACTAATTACATGAAGGAGTAAACATGAGAATATACATCATTAAAGGTTATTATTGGATGGTAATTTGACATTTTTTAATATGGAGAGTGTGCCTAGGATGATTAAATGGCTAGTGTAAACCATCCATAATTATGTAAAGACATTTCCAATGAAGATGATATTATTTCAGTCAAAGGAAAAAACAATTGAAAAACATTCATTATGACTCCCATACCATATTTTTTTATTAAATTTGAAAAACACAGAAACTAGATTTTGGATTAATATTTTTGTCCCAATTTTCACCCACTATCACTATAAAAATTTATAAATTTTTAAGAAAAATGGTTGGATACAGGGTGGTAGAAATTTTTGGCCATTTATATTAGATTTTGTGTTTTTAAAATGATGTGATATTAGATTTTATATAATATATTATCTTTATTCTTCATACATATTTTTTAGAAATTTTTGTATTTTATGTCGTCTCCCACATTTCCCCCCTTCCAAACTAATTTTTTTTTGGAACTAACCACATCGATTGTTTGAGAGAGAGAATGATAATTTTATTGAGAATTATTGGGATTCATTTGTTACTGATTTCTTCAATTATTGGTATTTTGGTTATGGTTAAAATGATTATGTTGAGCAGAATCCCCTTTTTCTCTTTCATCCAAATTATTCTTCTCCATTACCTTTTTTCCTTCGCTTCAATATAAGAGTCAAGAATATGGAGGAACATTAAATAGATTGTGATGGTCAGAGAAGAGGTATATTAGAAAATATAAGACAAAGAATTACCATATATTAATAGGTCATAGTATGGTGTATCCACATTTCAAATGAGAGAGTGTAATGTGATAGTTCTTGATCACTATAATGACTTGAATATTGAGATTCTAGTTAAACCATGATTTCAATCACCCTAACCACTCATGATTAAATCCCTTACTTATTTCATTCTAACATAATATTGTATTTAAATTTTATTAATATATATTTTATATTTATATTTTATTTATTTAAACTCTCCCCCTATTTATATTAGATATGTTTTTTATATCAGTTATATTATAAATAGTGACAATAGACAAATATATGTGTTGAGAGAGACCTCCTTGTGAATGACCATAAGGCATGACAATATGGTGTATTCATAGGTAAGTAAGAAATTATTTGAATAGTGGTCCTAAAAATACCTATTTATTAATTTTGTTCTATTTATATGATGTCCAACTGCATAAGAATGCTTTTTTCAGAAAAAAAATTCAATAACATAATAAAAACCAAAAAATTATATTTATTCGATAACTCTCATTTCATTGGAAAAGATAAAAAAATTTGTGATTACTCTAATTATTTTAATATTTATATATTTAATATATATCATATATTGGAAGAGATATTGATGATATAAATGGAACAAAATTCATTAATGATTCATGATAATTTTAATATTCCCAAAAAAACAATGAAAAATGGTTACATTATTGGCCACTGATGTAGATGAAGTTAAATTATTATTGATTAGATGAAATCAATATAACAATAGTCGAAGAAAATTAAATTTTTTCTCCACCAACATTATCAAAATAAATTTTTGAGGGTAAAGACCAACATGAATAGCCACTTCCCTCCACAAAAATTGAACCCTCGGTGTCCCTTGCTGATGAAAAATAATTTGAAGTAGAATGTTTTGAGGTAGATAATTTTTCAGAATATTCTTTCCATTAATATTTTATTAATTATGAATCCAAAAATGATATAACTTATTGATATTTTTTATACTCATTGCCACTTTGGAAATACTTAGTTTTAGAGGAAGAATATATTACTTGGGTTGTGGTGAGAATGGTGGTTGTAATCAAGTTATAAATTGATAAAAAATATGATGATTTAAAAAGAGAAGAAATAAATAAAGAATACTTTTCTAAAAATGAACTAGAATATTATCGACTTGTTATTATAGTACAATAACCACTAGTGGACACTGATCATCTAGAAAAAAAACAAGGAAAACCTAATATTTACTTTCCTCCCACTTTGAACATCAAATTTGATTTTTATCCTCCTTTAGTGGTTGGGGATATTTTTATTTTCATTTGGTGTTATCACTTATGAAATTTACAGATAGATTTTTAATGAAATAAAATGTAGTGGTTTTTATGAAAAAAACCCACATCCACTATAATATTGGGTTTATATAACTTCAACATCAATACTATGGGAAGTAAAAAATCAAGCACCCATATAGTGGTCCAAACCATATTCAACACACTTTTCCCATTCTCTTTCCTTTTCATTATTAATCATATGATTTTTATTATTTCATTATTAAAACGTTTAGTGGTAGTATATAAGTATGTGACACACAAATTCCACATAAAAAAATTATGTTATGATGTATCTTTCTTTTCCTTCAATTTAATCACATATATTTTTTATTGAACTAAAATGTCGAGTAGTACATTTTATGCATGTGGGTGTCAAAATGTTGCATTATTGTGTTATTTTATTTCATATTTTTAGGAAATGTCATCATGAATTACTATTTTGATCAGTTTTTACACTCCATTTTTTTTTGATAAAATTGACGTGTTTTTTGAAATAATGTGTTTTTAATGATTTTTTATGTGAAAAATCTTTTCCACTGATATTACTTTCATGAATTTTTTGGAATTTAACTTTTTATTCAAATAC
The DNA here is from genome assembly GCA_963277665.1 of Viscum album. Classification (NCBI taxonomy): domain Eukaryota; kingdom Viridiplantae; phylum Streptophyta; class Magnoliopsida; order Santalales; family Viscaceae; genus Viscum; species Viscum album. The sequence goes on from OY728119.1 coordinate 1,368,763,943, forward strand.
ATTACCATAAATAATTAAATAATAATATTTAATCAATTCAAAAGGTTATTGTGAACCACATTGAAATATTCTTCTTAAAACCCACACTTTCATGATTTAAAATGTTCTTTTTGTTTGAGAACCTGAATTTTTTATTTTTTCCTATCAAATCATTGGAATTTATGGAATGTTTTTATTTGATTGGGAATATTTCTGGATATATTTTATTATTCTTGAAACCCACATTTAAATCTATGATTCACTGTCCCATAGAATCTATAAATTTCCTCATAGGTTTAAGACACATTATAAGCTGATTTTTCCTTACAAACCCACACTCTTGGTATTTATTAATTGATATGTAATGGTTGAGTGTAGGGAAAGGGACTTTCTTGTGTGTTTATTGGGATATATTTAATTAGAGGAAGTTTAAGATGATTATAATGACAAAGTTTTCAGAAACATTATAATTACATCATATTTTTGTAATAATTAAAAAGTAATAAAAATAGACACCCAAGGACCGTACAAGTATAGTGCCATAGAAACATGGAAACATGAACAGTGGCACATAATCTAGATAAGTTATCTTAGACTAGGTTTTTATTTAATAAAAGCCTTATTATTAAACTCAAACATTATACATATATTCATTACCATGGGTAAGGAATGATAATAAGTGGTGAGACCATACTCCTCATAAGGGTAAATGAGGGAGACATGTAAGAATAAACATTAGCATAGTATAATGAGAACATGATAAAAATAATTAAAGATCATACAATGCATATCAATTATTATAATCTTGAATCATTGAATAATTAATGACAGTTAACAAGACATTAATAATAATGAAATAAATAACATAAATTATGAAAGCTTAACATTGTACTGAAAAAATGAATTTTGGAAATCATATAAGCATTTAATATGATTTCACTAGTAGCCAAGGCATCACTACCAATACAATCATAGTAGTATAGTTTCAATCCCCATTAAATATTGGTATTCATACATTACTCTCATGGACACCTAAGTATCTTGGGCTCACTCTTCATACAATCTAGGTAGTCAAGGTTCACTCCCCTGGCCATCATTGTAGTAAAAGTTCACTTTGAAGACCATCTTTGTCTATATCATGTTATATAAATCATTACCTAATGCATTAAAGGTAGATAAAGGTCCCACTAATCTCATAATAAAATAATACATCCATTTTCTAAATAATCATAAAAAAATTAAAAAAATGTCTTATGAAATTGGTGTAATAAAAAATCATACCATAACTTGTGGAAAAGGAATAGGATTCATAATCATTCCACTAATGCATAACGAATAAAAAGAAGGGGGTTTCATAGAAATACAACGCCAGAAAATAATTGGGTTTCATAAATAAGAGATTATCAATAAATAAACAATTATCTGAATGAATATTATTGGAACATTTAGATAATTTAATTTAAGTGGATGAGTTACACCAACGGATTTTATCCAAGATAGGATATTATTTGAACGGTCCTTTAAAAATAATTGTTGTGGAAAATATCCATAATAATTGAAAATTTAATTTTAAAACATAAATCCTTTGGAAAACTATTTAATTTGAAAATAACGTTGTAATGTTCTCATAAACTATAAAAATAGGTTTTAAAACCATTTTTCATTAATCATATAATGATGCTTGAAAACAATTTCAAAATTGTTTTCCATGAGATCTCATAAAATAATCATAAAACCATTTTGAAATATAAACCCTATTTATGAAATATAATAAATGGGATATTTTAATTTCAAAAAATTTATTAATATTTATCATATAATATATTCATGATTAGTATATACCCCACACAAAAGAAATTTGTGGAAAACATGGCTTGTATCTCATAGTTAAAAAAGTGAGATGAAATTCCTTTACCTTATGTCTTGACTGCCTTTGTACATAGACAAGATCCAAGTACAAATAATTTTTATTTTTCATACATATTTTATAAATGAATATTCATATATCTAATAGCTAATATGGTTTTATTATGAAACTATATTATCTTCTTGTTAAAAATTTTATGTTAAGGTAACACTTTAGGAATTATTTTCTTTTTTTTCACTTTTGTCTTAATTTGTTATATCATTGGTCCGAATAATTTTATCATGAATAATAGAATATAAAACATGATATTAATATAATTTATATTTAGTATATATTAATAATAATAATTTATATAATATAGATGTAAAAATTCCAATACACTATTCCGGGAGACGTTATGTTGTTTGTACACTTGAACACTATTTTTGTTTTACTGTCATTTTGGATGAAAGAGAATAAATTACATATAATTATATGTTCATATATATATAAATATTCTATTTGAATTTTTATATCATATAAATCCTATATGTTCACAAAAATCATCCTTAATATATTCTATGTATTTTTGAAGTAATCAATCGGCTTAAGGGGGTGGTAGTCCACATTTCCTCTAACGATGGTATCGTATTTACAAAAGATGGAAAATATAAGGAATTATGTTGTAAAATAACTAAAATATAATAAAATAATAATAACTATAATAAATATTATATAAAAACATATTTTATGTGATAATTTTCACCATGAATGGTGGAAAAATACTATTGAACAATCATCATTTTATGAGATGGAAGATATCAATATGTTCATTACAAATTATATAAAAGTGTTGTTATGTTCACGTAGAAACAATATATTCAATATTTGAATATTTTTAGGATACCTGTGTTTTTTAATACTTTATTAGATATAGTTTATGGGATGGACAATGAAAATATGATTAAAGAGCTTGAAGGAATATGTTACCTCTTCTTTGGGTAACACCTTTTGGTTTTCATGAATGAACTTCCATTCATTTCCTTCATCCCAAATGTAAGATTCAAGGATTAATGATGGGATTATGTGTATATATTTGGGTAGATTATGGTCACATATAAGTTTCATGATAGATGTGAGGATGTAAATGGATAATAGGTCATTTATAGTGTAGGAGTGACACTCTTGTAATATAATGGAAAATTGGAAACCCCCCACACATTTTTGTGTAAAGTGAATCCAATAATAGTACAATGTAAATACAAGGGAGTATAGGGTCCGAATAAGAACATATAATGTCTTTTTTAAAATTGTATAGGTCTTTTTAATAATTATATGTATGTTTTAAACCTTTAATAACCATAATTTAACATTAATTGTATACAATTTTTTGACTACTTTCACTAATCATTTTTTTTCAAAAAATATGTTTACTATTATAAGAATTATAAATTAATTTGATTATAAATATAGAATAAATTTTTCAAAATTCCAAAAGTATAAGTGGAATAAATTAATTTAAATACAATTCCATGTATTGGATTGTAATGTGGGGGTTTTATGTAAAAATGTTTAAATGTTTACAATTTTTTTATAATGAATTTAAATTGAAATTGATAGCATGGTCCTAAAATTGATTGATTTAAAGAAATATAATAAAATTAAATTTCCCAAGAAACATAAAATAAAATTTACTTATATAATTAAATTAAAATAATGAGTTAAATTTCAATAATTTTCACTGTTCATTAAAAAAATAAAACTTCACATGAAAATTACAAAAAATTCACCGTAAAATCTATTTTATGAATTCCGAAAAACTGATTGAATATATATATATAACCTTAATAACCCTCACTAATTGTAGGTAATTTAAATTATTTGGATTAAATAGCTTTTTGACCATATAAATCATTTTCTATAAAAATATTCCATTTATATTCAGTTTATTCATTGTAACGATTGATGAAATTTTATATTTATATAAACCATATGTGTTTATTATTTTCTTATTAATATTAATAATCGATAACATAAATACTGGGTTATGTATTATTATATAATTATTTAATATTATTGTTCTTGGAAAAAACTAGATGTTTCTGGTAACATACACTTGGTCGGGGCTTTGGGAAATGATGTTTTTCCTTAGTGCATTGAAAAGCATGAATGATAATTAATTCATTATAAAATAATCTCTACCAAAACATCATGAGTTATGTTTTAGCCCCCATTAAATGAATTTCCCCCTCAAAATTCATCATTCTAATAGAAATAGTGGAGATACTTGTACTTCATAATATCATCAAGATTCCAAGTCATGTCCTGTAACTGGTGATTTCCCCATAAAATATTGACTAGTTGAGTGGACTGGATTCATATAAATTTATATAATGATCCAAAATTTCAACTATTTTCTTCTTGTAAGAAATATCATGCTCCATCAGTATGACATCTATGTTCAGTACATGTGAAGGATCAGGTATATACTTCCTTAAGAGATATACATAGAACACATCATGTATTTGAGACAAATATGGAGGAACTACCAAGCGATAATCTACAAACCCGATGTAATCAAGAATCAAAATTGGAAAAATATTATTAGGGAATATTTCACCTTTCTTCCTGATTATCATAACATTTTTATAGGGATATATTCATAGTAACACCTTTTCACAAACATCTATTTCAAGATCACATTAGCAGAAATCAACATAACATTTATGTTGACATTGATCTACCATGATATGTAGCTAAATGGAACTAACCATCTCTTCCATTTATTTAGTGATCTGAAGAACCAATATATATAATTCTCTATCTTCATCCCTACATTTTGAAACACAATATTTCTTCACATAAAGGGATTTATAAGGTACCATATGAATGCTTCAGTCAAATAAATTTTTATAATAAAAGTCTACATGAAGAATTTGTTGATCCCAACCAGATTTGAAATCTAATGAACAATATACCAACATATCCTCTATGGATTAAATTGTTCTTTCAGATTAACCATATATCTATGGATGTTAAAATGTGATGAAACTCAATTATATATCAAGTTCTTGCTGAATATATCACACTAATTTTGAGGTAACCCCCAGAACCAGATCAAATGAAATGTTATGTGGAACTCTAGGTGGCCTTACAACTTCATAAATGTTTTCCTCGAAATCTCATCCATAATGAAATATTATCTAATAATAATGAAGTGTACTGAATTAGAATGGTGATCAGCAACCACCCATATAGAATTAAACCTTTCATAAGTTTTGGGTGTTCTAATGAACAAATCTATAGTGATGTTCTCACATTTCTATTCTAGTATGTGTTACAGATGAACCATCCATTTAGAAATTTTTATGTCAACTGTAACTTGCTATCATACCAAGAAACAAGATACAAACAACAAAATATCCTTATTTACATTATCCCATTAGAAATATTCTTTCCAATCCATATAAATATTTTTACTTCAAAGATGAATAGAGAATTAAGAACTATAATCTTCCTCAAATGGCCACTTCTTTAAATATGGTTTGTAAGGAACACATAGTGCTTCCAAGACCATATCATTCCATCCAAATCATATTTAAACTCAAAAAAATATCTAACTTTCTTGTTATGTTCTACAAATATTTATTCCCACCCTAATTATTCAATTGGATAAGTTTGTGCTCTATATATGGTAGAGGCGAGAAGAGGGGGAGGGTGAATATAAATTTTTGATTTTTTCTTGAAAATAAATTTTTTTAGAGTTATATTACTGTAAAATGATTTAGTGGAAATAAAAAAAATTAACATGGGAAATTTTTACAGTGGTTTAGATATCAAGGTCCATGTCATTTATTAAATTTACAATACTTATTTAGGAGACTTGTATGAACTATATCCTTTCTTTTCACTGGGTCTAATTAACCAATTATAAGAATTATTGATGTACATTTTTTACTTATTTTCATAAACCCACAATTGTTTATCATCTAGAGGTATTACCCCTAACATTATAAGGATTCACAACCATCCTAACTTTTAACAGGGAGAAAATTCCAACAATCATTTTTGATGGGAGGAATAACATAATGAAACATTTTAGATAAGAAAATCCTAAACCAAACTATAGATTCCCAAAAATACATTGGAAAAATCATGGTCAATAAAAAAATAAAAATGTAAAAAAATGTAATTTGAGTATTTGATGAAGAATATAAATGCATTTAGTTTCCTTGATCACAAAATTTATCGATGACGTATACAAAGATGTCATTCTATGCTATTAGAAAAATACCAAACAATCAATGAAGTTTATTTTTTAATTCATTTTGAGAAGATGGTAATGTCGGATAATATTCACATCAAATGAGTTTTCAAATGTCAAAATATAGTTTCATCTTCACGAGTGAATTTTTTTATTCTTGTGTCATTCTACTGATTATTGAATCCTAAATCTACAAGAGCATGTAATTATCAAATTTTTGTATCAAAATTGTTATATAATTATAAAAATAAGAAGACCACTGAATTAGTTCTATTAAATTCGTTCTAGATATAAAAAATAGTTAGAAACAAGATTATTAATGAAATAAAAAATTAATTTTCTAATATATTATAGGTAATATTTTTTAAAATATAAATTTTAATAATTAAATTAAATAACAAAAAAAATTTATATATAATAAAAGTAGAATAATGATGTAAAAAACACAATATCATAAATAATAATCTGAATGATTCCTTGTAAAAGAAAAAATTTCTAATTATTTTTAAACAAGGTTTCAAGTATATTTAAACATAAAATATGCAACATTTAATAATTAAATATAAGATAACTACCTTAACTAAGAATTAGAATAAATATATTTTTGAATTAAATTTCAAACAAATGGTGTTTCATAACACACAGTTGGATGTGTAAGGGTGCGTTAGTGACTCAACATTGGAAATTTTTTGTGCTGTCAGAACACAATTTTAAATAAAATTGATATTTTAATAAAAACTACAATTATTTAATCAAAACCAAAATCATTTCCAAGAACAATGTCCTCAATGGGTTTGAAGTGCAGAGTAAAAAATAACTTCCTATTGTAGTCCAACGGTGTAACATGCCTCACCATAGGTTTCCAACAATTTTTCATGACTGACTATTGGGTTCCAATGATGTATCACTGCAACCATATCAAAATATTAGAAAATTTAAATTTGTCTATTTTACACATGTTTTTATTTCACTGACAATGAAACAATATTAATGGAAAACAAAAAGATGATTAAACATATAAATTACCGTATTTAATATTTAATGGAATACCATATAAAAATATACATAAAAAATTTAAAAATAATAATATAAAAACTAAAACTTAACACATGATTAATATAAAAACCAAAAGACCATCACTAAAACTATGAGCTCATACACACTCTTGATGATAAAAGTTGTGCTAAAAGGAATAACTAATATAAACACCTTCAATCATAAGCTTGAATAAATATACAACAAGAATAACACACCATTGGGTTTTACAATAGTGTCAAAATAAAATTCCATTTTGAATTTAAAAGGGTATATTTAATTTGGGACAAATCCTTACACAAAATTGGTGAAGAAAAGTATTGTTAAAAGAACTCATCGGTGTCTTAATATATCAACAGTTTCTTGAAGATACACCACTAATTTTGAAAATCTTTTCAAATTGACATACCATTGGTAATTTCTAGTAGTGTGAAATGATAGGGAATTGTGGATTTCCATTGATGTCCATGTTACAAAATGATTTAAAAATTTCCACGGTGTCTCAAGTATGAAAAAAACTCAACGAAAAAAAGAAAACACATGGAGTTATAGAAGATCCACAAAAAGAATACTGTTAAGATATGAAAATCTATCTACTTCTATAAAATTGTCAAATGAATTGAAAAAATATAACCTAAAAATAAATTAAATATGTGATTGAGAAGATTAGGTTGGTTCTTCAGGAAAAGAGGATGTCATCAAGGAAGAATATTACCGCTGTAAGTCAGTCAATTTTGGATGGAACATGATGATGAAAAAAATGCACATGATGATAAAAATGTGCAGGAGTTCAAATCAAGTGTGTGAGGGCTCCTAAGGGTATTCCATGTAATAAAAAATATAGAAGGATCTTATATCATTAATGACACTACCACTCATTGAGAATCTATGGGTAGAATGAATTATTGGTTGGATAAGGTAAAATGTTGTAGCAAACAATGGCATAGATTGGTTCTAGGATGTCCCATATTGAATCCAAAAAGTATGGACTAAGAGGTAATTAATGAAGGAGGTGGTATATGATGGCTAGAAAAAATAGTTTACACTATACACATAGAGCCTATGGGCCACGTGAACAGAACTCGTCAACCCATGATATCTCTATGCTAGGGCCTTATACACATGACTAGTAGGCTTCAATGGAGAACTATGTTGAATCTAAAATGGATTTTTTTCTATCACCATGTGTAGAACCTCCCATAAGGGATAACCCAATCAGTTCCCCTTAAATGTGGTGGATGATCTCCTTAGGTTTCCACATTTCCTTAATTTTTACAAAGAATAATGATAAAAAATTGGATATTATAAAAAATATGAATATATATTATTAATAATAAAATTTATTTAAAAAAATATAATTTAATTAAATATTATTTAAGTATAATTTATCACAAAAAATGAATTAAATTATTAAATAACCAATTTCAAACACCGTCCCCATTTTGTAAATAGAAAAATATAATATTTAGTAAATTTTTTAACAACATAAAATAAAAGTTATAAAATCATACAAAACAATTCACCCATTTTTTAAATTTATTAAAAATTAAAACAAAAAAAATAAAACATTGTTATTTTTTAATAAAATAGTATTTAAACATTAGTATATAATTTTCATTTAATACAAATGGAAAAATGACATATAGAACTGATATAGACAATCAAAAAGATGAATTGTTCAAATATACTCTATTATAAAAAACTAAAGAGAATTTAATAAAAAAAATCAATTATAAAAGTCATACACAAAATATTTAATATATTTATCTATATATATTTTATAATATGAAATATTAAAACATACAATATTTTAAATTAAAACAACCTTGTCAGAAATTTAACAGAATACACAGGTATTGCTTAAAGATCTACAGATTATTTCTCAGTTGGAATACGTTATAATCATATATCACCATTATTTACATGAACCTTTAGAAAATGAAATATAACATAACTATTTTTAGTTCTTGAATGTTGGAGAGGATTTTTTAAAATAAAAATTGCACTAGGTTTGTCATAAAAAATAAAAATTCTTCCAAAATTAATATTTAAATCATATAAATTTTTCATTATCCATATACATTGTGATCAACAAAAATCAAGTAGAAACATACACCGAATTATCTATTTTAGAAATTTTATCTTAGAACTCCAAAAAAATCCTAAAATGTCTCACATACCTAATGTGATTTTCCAATACAGTATCTATCCTCTAAAGTCAAAATCAAAGATAGAAAATAAATTAATGAAATTATAATTATAATAAAATAGTGTAGTACTTATAGTGCCTTGGATATATTTTATTACCCTTTTAATATCCTTATGATTAATTTCTTTGTGGTTGGACTGATAACTAGACCATATGAAAATAATAAACATAACATATTTCCATGATGTAGTAAAATACAAAATACTCACTATCATGTCAATATAAAAATTTTCACACACAAACATTCCATATTCAGATGAAAAAATTTAGATTTTATACTCATAAGAGATGTCATAGATTTTCAAAAAATCAAGTCCAATGTTTTTAACATGTTATTTGGCATTCTTGGTTTTATTTAAGAATATTGCATCTTTTATTTGGAAAATTTTAATTCCTTGTCAAAAAATTTATTCCCCCACTAAACTAATATCAATTTCATATTCTAATAACATTGAAAAATAATTATTATGTTTATCATTTGTATATAGAAAAATGATATCATCACCATAGGCCAGTATTAACAGAAATCATTTGAAACACCATTTATGATTTTCTTTGGGATAAAATATTAACATTAACCATGTATATAATTAACCATATGAGAATATCTCAATGAATATTGGATATATTAGGAACAAAATCATCAAAAAATGCATGATTTTAACAAAAATTATTAAAATAGAATTTCTAGTTCTAATTTAAGATTCAACATTTCCTATAACATTTTCGAGAGAATGATATTTGTTAATTTTTCATATTAAAGTATTAATTTGATATTATAAATTATCCCCCATAACTAATTAATCATTATGTTTAGGTTTATCTTCATCAATATAATATTTTTTAAATTATTCTTCCCAAATGGACCTAAGGCCTTATTTTTTATTTTATTATAGATAATCCCCCTTTTAAGGGTTGAAGGGGAACCCATACATGACCCGTATGCCCAAGACACAAGCCTCGACATTACCCGCAATACATGACCTGAATGCCTAGAGACATACCATGCCCATTACATGACTTTTAGGCCTAGCCCACTAGAACTGCCCCTCCCCATTATCTTGAATCATTGATCTCCGTACTTCCCCACCATGCATTGCTGATCTGCTAGCATTGCCACGTACAAAGCTATACGGTGCCAAGTGCCGATGGCGGCTGCCATACCCTCTCATTCTTCCAATCCGGTTAGCTTTGTATCTAGTGGTTTATACTCATTTTTCTTTGATCCTCTTCTAGGTCCTGTTCGGTATGAACTGTGCTACTCCATGGTCTATGTGACCCAAAGGCCGTGTGGCATGATGGCCTTTGATGACCCGAAGTCCCTAGAGACTCGTAGGCCCAAACCGGTTGCCCGAAGGCCCAAATCAGGCTGAATAGTTTTGGGTGCTACAGTACCCAACAATAACTTCTACATTGCTTCTACAGTACTTCTACAGTACCCCAGATATTCGTCTCCACCCAGTTTTGAACCCGGGCCTCTTGGATGCCAAGCAAGAGCCCTTACCACGCAGGTATGGGCTTGTTGGCATTAAATTTTTATACATTATCAACACGATCACCAATCTATTTATCATTATTTTCAATGAATTTAACATTCCCATATTCCACCATTCAAATATTTTGTTTATTATATTCCATATAATATTTATTTTTGATAGAATATACCATGAAAATACCTTCATCAATTTTTGAATCAATCCTTTCCAGAATATCTTTAGTATTCAAAATATTCATAGCACACCCCAATGCATTTATAACCAAAATTGGGTTTCTTATATTTGAAAATAATATATTGATTTTCCTTTAGGAAAATGTGTTTTATATACTCCATTTATGATATATAATGTAGTGTAAACATACTCATCCCAAAAATATTTTGGAAGGTTTAATTCATTAAACATTATTCATTACAATTCATTAATAGTTTTTTTCAACTCTACAACACTATTATATTTTTCTGTTCTAGGGTTAGAAAAAAAATGAAATTATCCATTACATTCACAAAAAAATTTATATACAAAGATTACAATCACTATACCTTTATCAAATCTAATATAAAAAATAAAGTGAACATTTTAATTTTGAATTTTCTTACAAAAAGTATCAAATTTACTTAATGTTTTACATTTATGAGATAATAAAATAGTCTAAATAAATCAACTATAATCCTAAATAATTTCAAAAACATATCTTTTAAAAACTAAACTGGAAGTTCTCATGGGTCCAAAAAGATCGCGATGTTGAATTTTTAAGAATATAGACGTATTGACTATATTTACATAACTAAATGTTTTTAGTGTTTTTAACCTTTCAAAAAATAATCACATACATAATACATAAAATAATTTAATATTGTATGATCCAGAACCATTTCAAATTTATACTTCTTATAAAACTGTCAAATATGAACATGTCTGAACCACATGTTCCATAGAATGTGATTTGTATCTATTTCATTTAATCACTAAAAACATTTTTTTAGTTAGTTATAAAAAATATATTGCATATATCTTGTTTATATTATATTATCATTAAATAACACATTATTATTATTATTGACAAGATATTTATTAACTTCAAATTTTAAATGTATGTCATCATCATATTTTTTATATCCCAATTTTTTTTGGTTTTAATCCTTCTACAAACGGTACATTAGAAAAAAAATTGATGTTTATATTCCAATATATCCAAAACATATTACCATTTACTTAGTATTTCCACCAAATGTGATAGTATGTCCATCACCAAAGTTATAAAATAAGAAATTTTAAATTTCATGAGCAAATTTCTTAGAGAATCCACTCTCTATGTACCATGTGATTGTTTTACTCCTTACGCATGTTTCTAAAAAAACATATCAAGAATACATATTTTTTTGTACCCAAACTAATTTGGGAACAACGGGATTAGTAGAAAAAAATTTAGGTACCCCAAAAAATGATAGACATTAATTGTATTATAATATGGATGAAAAATATTTAGAAATGACATTCTTATTTTGACTTAAGGACTGAGAAAACATAAAAAAACATTCACTGGCACAATATCATTTCATGTTACACATAAATAAGGTAACATTTGTAACATTTTAATTTATTATTTTCAGAATTTATGTTCCATACATCTAAGGAAGTCTTATTTTTATACCCAAAACTTGTTTTTACATATTTTAGTTAGTTCATAGAAATTACATTAACAAATTGCTTTTTTCTTAATAAAAAAAATAATATTTTTTTATAAAAATGATTTTCTTTTTTATGTATTGATTATATTTTTAATCAACATCTAGGCTATGACATATTTTTGTATTTTAAATTAATCTAGAATTCATCAATTTTATTTTTTCCATGTTTAATATACTTACATTTCTTTTCATGTTTATCTAAATCATTAAATAATAGTTTTAATATTCTATGTTTAACTTCATCATTTTTATAAATGAAAAATTTTATTTTAAAATTCTCATCATTGAATTTTAGTAATTCTTCTTCTAAAACCTTTTCTATTATGTATTTAATTTAATAGAATAATTCCATTATTTATTTTCTTCGTTATTTTATTCATTTTCTCTTGGAAGTTTCCTGTAAAACTCTTCCATTCTTGAATATGTTACTTTATAATTTATCATTTTGAAGTATATAATACATTAAATTAATTTTATATATTAGTTTCAAAATAAGAACTATAATCATATTCAATGTGTACATCATTAGAGTGGAATCCATCAATCACAAGTTTTCTAGATCCATTTCACATTCATAAAAAGCATCACTTTATTATGACTCTTCTATAAATTCCATCCAACATGATATGCTTTTGTTCCTAATTTTAGTTCTTCTCCTTTTCTTATTGTTTTAACACATGAGATTCAAGTTTTATTTTCCAATATTCTTACAAATATAACATATTAATTATGATGAATCTTATTTGCTGGTCTTATATTTTTACTAAATATTATGTAGTCCTTTGGATAATCTCTCAGGGAATGCTTCAAAATCATCTCTTACCCTACATATACTTGTAAAGTCCTTTGCTGAAATTATCAATTTCATACTTATCAATTGTTTGTAACTCATAATTATAATAATTGGAAAGAAATTTTATTTTTAATTTAAATGTTATACTTTTCCTTTTATCATGGATTTCAATATTATCATTCTTCATTCCCGTATAGTATTTTAGTAATGATATCATCAACTCATCTAATGAATATTCAATTAAATAATTATATTCATTAACAGAAACATTTATTTAATTCCATATTTTGGGTTGATATCACAATAGTCATTCAATTTGGGATTTAAAATTCAAGGGTTCTCCCAATGAAAACATGATTTTGATTTTTTTGTAAATCTAGTGTACATCACATTTATAAACTCTAGCTCTATCAATATAATATCTTGAAATTCAGTTTAATTTATTCCTAACATCATTCACTCAAACTCTTAAATTCCATGGAACATAAATTTTAATGACCCCCCAATATCAGAAGTAATCTTTCAAGATGAAATATTTGAATAAATAATTATACATAATAAAAAATATTAGTAATTCATAAACTTTTAATTTAAAATGCATTTAACTTTCACATTACCATTATTTGATTATAAATCAACATCAGTAATTTATATAGTTTAGACATTGTCCCCAAAATGTCAAGACCAATATTATTTAAGAATACCTATATGTTTTTTCTAGTAGACATAACCATTTCCGTTGAGGTGAGTTTATCTAATAAGGATTCACCATCTTGAATTTTTGAATATCTCTAAAGGATATTTGGATCATTTCCTTATATGTTCAAGTATTTCATAATGTTTATTTCATAAATATATATGGATAAAAATTAAGACCATATCCTTAAACTATAACCATCATATTATTCAAATTTTTATTTCCTATAGTATGATAGTGGAGACTAGAGGGGGTGGGATGAATTGTCATTTTTTATTTATTATTTAATATCAAATATTTTCATAGTAATATTTGTGTGAAATGCTACAGAATAATGAAAACAATTAACACATGATATTTTAATAGAGATTTATATCTTGAGATCCAAGTTGTCTCTTCAATATCCTCTACTCCTCGAGGAGACTATTATGCATATATCATTAATTTTTTCTTGAATTAATAACAGAATTATAGGAATTACAGGACTACATTTTTATGCAGATGTTATAACCCTACATGTTTTTTTCACCTAGAGCTACAAACCTTGATATTATAAGGAATCACAACATACTTACCTTTTGGCTCAAAGTAAAACCCCAACCTTCCTTTTGGATTATTGGAATAACCTAATGATATCTTTTGGATGGAAAAATCATAAACCAGAATCTAAAATATAAAATGAGATTTCAATAATTATAGTGGAGAAAAATAATATAATACAAATAAAACTAAAACATGTGATGATGATGAAGATGTCCAATGTATCCCTTGGTCATTATTACAGAATGAATAGAATATATAAATAAATATGATATTCTATGATTGTAGAAAAATAACAACCTGTCGAAGAATATGGTCATTTAATTATTTTAGAGAATTATGAAATATATTATTAAATTCTAATCGAATGAATTTTTAAATGTAAAAAATCTAATTTGATCCGTATGGGTACGTTTTTTTTTTCTTCAAGCATTATCCAATATAATTAAATAAGGAAAATAATGGAGTGTTTCATTATCAAATAAATGTGAAACACTTTTGAGATAATAATAGAAAGAATATGATTTTTACATTAGATATGTTTATTTTGATCTGGACATAAAACACTATTGGAAAAAATAATGTTAATGAAATATTAGATGACCTTTTTAATATATTATTAATAATTTTTACTAAACAGCCCAAAAATTAAAAATTAAATTTCATAACTATAATATTCCACATATAATACAAACATAATAATGATGTGAAAATATAGGACATTAAATAATAATCCACATGAGTCCATGTCATTAAAAAAATTAATAATTATTTTAAAAAAATGTTGAAATATATTTCATCATATGAAATTGTGCACTTAAAAATGTAATTAAATTTAACCACCTTATCTGATAATATGAAAATAAAAAATTTGGGAATAAATATTTAACAAATGGTGAGTAATTTTCACCATTTAATTATTTCATTGAGTTAGGGTCTTGTATTTTGAATATATTGGTGGTCTAAAAACATATTTTTTGCATACTGTTAACCTTTTATGAAAATTCTAAAATTATTTTTCCAAAACCAAAAACATTTTCAAGAATAATATCATAAAAGGGTTTAAAGAGAGACACAAAAATCACTCACAATTAGAGGTCAAATGGTGTCTCATGACACCCTATTGGGTTACAATGGTGTCTCATTACCCACTATTAGATTCCAATGGTGGCTCATTGCCAAAAATAATATAAAATTTCATAACAAAAAATTATAAATTCATTTTTTAAACTCACTTTTATTTCCATTATAATCTAAAAAAATATTACAAAACAAAATGATATTTAAAAACATCTATATATATGCTTTGTATTAAATGTAATACCTTTTAAAAACTATATAGAAATAGAATTAGAGACATATAAGAAAATTAGAAAATCACACTAGATTAATACAAAAACCAAAAGTGTAGCACAAAAAAAATTCTCATGAACAACCATGATGAAGTCATATGTGATTAAAATAAAAACAAACAATAATAATATCATGTGAATTCATGAATAAATCTTTAGAAATAATGGCACACTATTGGTTTTTGTACATTGGTGTCAAAATGAAATTCTTATTGGAATTTCCAATGCCATCGTGAAGTCAATAAAAGACTCAGAATCCATTTGTGAGGACCAACAATGTTAATTGTACTCACCAATGTCATAATATATAAATAGTGATTTATAGAGAAACTTTTATGTTTTTAAATTGTTTCAAAATAAAATAATATTGTGGAAATAAAGCAGCCTGAATTGAAATACTATTGTGAATTTCATATGGGGCCTAAGTGAAACACCATTGTAAAATTTATATGGTGTCTCGAGCATGAAACTTGTTGAAGAAATTTTTTTGAAACAAGTGACTTACATAAGAACAATCAAATTACTATGATGAAGATGATAAGGTTGAGCCACTACTCAAACAAAATAAGTAGAATAATAAACATGAAACTAAAATGAAATTACAATATAGGGAAAGAAATAATATGGATGGGTTACTGAGGAAGAACGATTTCACCAATTGGTTTTGTGATGGAAGACGAACAGAAAATAAAGGATGTCTTCAAAGAATAATAGTACCATCGATAGATAGTATACTATGGATAGAAATGAGTGGAGGAAGAAAATGTGCAGAATGATAAAAATGTGTGAAATTTCAAAAATAGTGCACGTGGGATCTAAGGGAGATTCAACGGATGAAATTTTTTTTACAGAGATCTGAATTTTAGGCTGACACCTACACTATATGAGTATATGTGTGTAGAAGGTATGCATGAATGGATAAGGAAAACTAAAAAAGGAGAAAAATAGTTCTTATTAAGTTTATCTTTCCCCACATTAGAATCAAATTGCGGTGACTGAACAATACTTATTGAAGGAGGTAGTCTATAATGGACAAAACAAAATAACTACCATACACTACACATACAATGACTATAGGCCATGAATGTATAAAGAGCCCAAAACATATGGGAACTATGCTTGGTCCTTCTACATGGGACAAGTAAGCTTCAAGAGAGCACTATGTTCGATCAAAATGGACTTTTTGTGGGCCTTGAGTGTAGGACCTCCAAAGAGGGTTGACTAGATCATGTCCCCTTATATATGTGAATTATTCACCATTGGATTATATATTTTCATATTTTTAAAATATTATAAAGATAATGAAATAATTGGATATCATAAAAATATGAATATATATTAATAATAAATATTTTTTAACTAAAGATAATTTAATTAATTAGTATATAATTATAATTTATCAAAAACAGAGAAAATTAAATTTGAAAAAAAATTTGGTAGAAGATCGAACATTCATTTTAGAAAGATAGCATTTCCCCCTATACAAAATATTTCTAGATCCAACTTCTTTATTTAATAAAATATTGGAACATTTTTATCCTCATCAGAGGTAAGATAACATGACCCTTTCATCTTAACAAATATTCGTAGTTTTTCGCTTCCCTAGGGTTGTAATGTATTGAGCATTCATAATTGTCTAACCACACTAATAATTGTATTTAAAGAATTTTCAACTCATTTTGTGTGAATATATAATTCACACTTTTATCATCAGTATATATATCACAATTTTCTATATATTGATAAACACTAAATTTCATTAATTCAAAAATTACTACTACTATCTCTAAATCATTTTTGGGATTTTTCTATGAATATTCATCTATCAAAAGTTATATGCTATATTTATGTTATACATCATAATAACGCACCCAAATCCCACTATGGATCCATTACTATAGATTAAAACCCATTTTCCACTAGATGGTAATGTATGAACTTGTGTGATGACCATCCTTTTGTTCTGTTCCTTGAAGTATTCCTCAAATTCATATATACATTGGAATGTGACGTTGTTCTTAGTTAACTTCTTATGATAATTTGATATTAATTAGAAATATATCACACACAGACAATAATATAGTAATAAATCATAAAAACTATATATCATAATCACTATGGTTGGTCTAGACCAGAATTCAATAGCCTCCATCATTGATGGATCTACTGTTATACCATCCCAGGTGGTTATGTGAGCCAAAAATGTATCATTTTATAGAAAAAATTAACCCTTTCTAAATTTACCATAGAGTTTACCCTTCCATAGATTCCATAGTAAAATTATCATGTGGCCTTCATTCTATTACTTTATCATTGAATCGGTTAGAATATCATCTATAAAAACTACCATAAATTGATCTAGTTCATCTCTAAATACACTACTCAATAAATCAAAAATTGATTGTATGGGTATAACAACACTTGTTTTTATTACAACTTAAACATGATTTATTACATAAAACATCACATGATACAACAAAGAAGATCGAGAGGTTTAGTGTCTTTGCAGCTTAGGATCATTACATAAAAACTTAAAACATGAAATACAACATCTTTATTGAAAACATCCATTACATGACCACTACATTCCTTCATACTTAGCATTGCATGGGATAACCTGAGGAAATGCATAAGAAAAGGGTGAGATTTAAAGCCCAGTAAGGTAGTACACATGGAATGAAATGAGGAGTACAATACATGTTAGACAATAGGCATATCAATAGAGCATAACCAAAACATGAACATAAAGTCATGATAAATCATGATAATCATAACATGGAAATGTGGAAACAACACTTAACATGGAATTAGCATGAGCAAAGTCTCATTGCACATGGATCATGAGTAAATCCTCATTTCTCACAAAGCATGAGTAAACACTCCTTTAATTTTAATTAGCATGAGTAAACACTCATTGCACATGATGTATCATGATACTATACTTTAACCAATGCATTGGAGCTCTATAAGGGCGCACCCTTCTTAAACATTTCATTTCATGCATAAGTGTGCCACATGGATCATAAAACACGGATTCATTAAAAATAATCATTTATTCCATGATAAAGGAATGTGGAATTCATACATGAAACTTTATAATCAATAAGTAAATTTGAATAAAGTTGAATACCCTTGATGGATAAATGGGCGTGGTATTCACTAGACAATGGCATTGTCTTAGAAAATCGGTGCAATTTCGACAGCGTAATGACATGACGTAAGAATTCATAAAAAAGGTTAATGAGATATAAAGTTGTTCTCATCATATTTACATGTAATGGACAGTAAAGAGGTCATATATATACATGTCCAAAGAATTGTAATGTAATTTAGATTCATGATACAAAATTATTGCTTGAATGTAAATGAGGAGAGAGAAGTTCCTTTCGGAATTTCGGCATTGTAACGGGTGAACATGGGAGGAAATTAATGAGAGAGAAAGGGGACTCCCATAATTCAAAAATAAATAGGGAAGTATGAGGGTGGTTCGAAACCATACCCCAACATTCATAATTGAAATTAAAAGGCAAAACAACTTAATGAAAATTTGACAAAAAATGATAAAGGATGAAAAACCCTTACTTGGAAGTGTGCTTCCCAAGCCTAGAGAGAGGCTTTTGGGAGGCTTCTTGGTAGATTGGGGCACCTTGGGAGGATTTTAGAGAGAGTAGGGAATAGGTTGAACGAATTACAAGGGCTTTGAGTGAGGAGGAAGTTGGAGCTTGGGTGGGTTTATATTGAAAGGTGAGAGAATTCTTTATTATTTAGGTTTGGGTCCCCTTACACTAAATTAATCCAAAACAAAAACCATCCCATGGTTTTTGCCCTTGGATTTTGGAAAAGGGAAGAAGAAAACAATATTTTATAAGGCCAAAGTCCTAATTTCTTTAAATATTAGGGTTTCTTATGTGGAGGTGAGTCACAATCCCATGGAAATTAATTTAAAAAGGCAAGGTGTTGAATATGTCTTGAGGGGTGAATTATGGCATTGAAAAGTAAGTAAAACAAACCCAAAATAACATTATTTTAATGTTAAAATATATATTTCCCTAACATAGAGATTATTGTATTTTATTACATCACTATTGGTTCATTATGATGTCATAAAACACATTATATATTTAAACGGTATTTAATTTTTACCCAAAAATTTGACTGACTCAGAAAATTATGAAAAATTCACTGTGGGATAATTTAGACATCCTGATTCCAGAAATAACATTTGTTTTATCTATATAATTTTCTAAATATGTTAATTTTAACTTTTAAAATAAAAACCGATATTTATAGAAAATTCACAGGTTTTGACAGAAATGGATTTCAAACCTTAATAAAAAATTTAATTGCATTCATAAAATTATAAGATCATTTATATTTAATAAAAATTAATTTAATAATAATATTATTATTTTATTAAAATATGATTTAATTCAAAAATCCTGTAAATTAATAAAATAGATTTCTTAATTAAATAATTACTAAAAACACCATTTGTACTTCAAAAACTATTTACAAAGTATCAAAATGACTAGAAATTATATTCATTATTATATAAAAATATAATGTACATGAACATAGTACTAATGATTTGTTACATAAACCCTTAAAATATTCGTATAAGATTTGTGGTTAAGGTGTGCGATTGTGACAGACTCTTGGGGTGGCTCGGATAACATCGCTCGAGTGGTAATTTCAATCAACTTCTACTTTTCCCGTAGACGGTCACGTTTGAGCTTGACATGATGAAGCTCTGATTGGGCTTGGTCAAGGGCGAAGACCAAAGATGCCACCTCTTTTTTGAGCTCCGGCAAATGGGCTTCGTATGGGAAAATTCTACTGGATGAGGCCATGGCTTCCTTTGTCTAAGTAAATTGGATTTGTTAAATTTCTATATTTATACTAATCATGTGATCACTGTACAATGACTATATTAGCAATGGTCAAAATTCATAACATTTAACTAAAGAAGTTAAAATTTTATATAAACATAAAGAGACATTTAATTATATCAAGAGGGACTTCCATTAATGAATCTTTGGGTCATTACAATATTCCCCCCTTATGAAATTCCGCCCTCGAAATTTTCCTTTTCCCAGACTAAAACAAATGTGGGTAACTCACCTTCATCATATCCTCCGATTCCCAAGTAGTTTCTTCAAACTTGTGGTTTGTCCACAACACCATAGCGAGGGGTATTATCTTATTTTATAAAACTTTTTCTCTACGAACTAAGATCGTCACCGGTTTCTCCTCAAAAGAATTATCATCTTCCAATTGTACCACCTCGGAAGAGAGTACATGTGAAGGGTCTGGTATATACTTCCTTAAGAGGGATACATGAAAGACATCAAGAACTTTGGCCATGGTAAGTGGAAGTGGTAGTCGATAGGCCACAGCCCCAACACGATCAAGAATCTCGAAGGGGCCGATATACCTTGGACTTAACTTCCCATTCTTTTCATTACTCATGAACTTTTTCCACGAAGATATGCATAGAAATACCATGTCCTCAACTTTAAACTCAAGGTCTCATCGACGATTATCTGCATAACTCTTTTTTCGACTCTCGGCTACCTTGATATGTTGCTGAATGGTTTTCACCTTATCTACCATTTCTTCGACCATTTCTGGTCCAAGTAGCTTATGTTCACCGACCTCATCCCAACATGTCAGTGTTCTACACCTTTTCCCATATAGGGCTTCATATGGTGCCATTTGGATGCTCGAGTGGAAACTATTATTATAAGAGAACTCAACCAGATGAATATGTTGATCCCATCTTCCATTAATGTCCATTGAGAATGATCTCAACATATCCTTAGGTGTTTGGATAGTCCGATCGGATTGGCCATCAGTTTGAGGATGATAGGCCGTACTGAAGTTCAGTTCAGTATTCAGAGCATGTTGAAGACTATTCCAAAACAGAGAGGTGAATCTTGGATCTCGATCAGACACAATACATAGTGGTACTCCATGAAACCTTACCACTTCCCTGATATATATCTGTGCCTGTTGATCCAAAGAGAAATCTTCCTGAATAGCAATGAAGTGTGCAGTCTATGTAAGATGATCCACAACAACCCAGATTGCATTGTTTCCTTTGGATGTCCTTGGAATCCCAGTAACAAAGTCCATGGTGATTTTCTCCCATTTCCATTCTGGTATGGTCAATGGTTGTATCATCCCCTTAGACTTTTGCTTCTCTGCCTTCTCTTGCTAACACATCAGGAACTTTAATGTATATTCAACAATTTCCCTCTTCATATTATCCCACCAAAAGTTTTTTTCGGAGATCTCGATACGTCTTTGTGCTCCCTTGGTGAATAGAGAAACTTGAACTATGTGCATCATCCAAAAGTTCCTTCTTTAGCTCCGGACGTCATGGAACACTTCTTCATTTCCCAAAAAGCACAATTCCTTCTTCAATAAAATTAAACTCTGAGGATTTACCTTTTTTGATAGCTTCCACTTTTTCTTAAATTCCCACATCATCCTTTTGAGAATACTTTAACATTTCCAAAAGATATGGTTGATCAATCATTTGTGAATGGATTGATGATGTTCCCTTATTTATGATTCCCACGTCCATATTCATCAAGTATTAGAAGATTGGATCCTTCTCAATTCTCATCATTGATAGAATTGCTGGGTCCTTTCTACACAGGGCATCTGCCACCTTGTTAGCTTTCTCAGGGTAGTAATGTATTGAACAGTCATAATCCTTGATGAGATCTATCCATCTTCTCTGGCATATATTAAGCTCATTCTGTGTGAATGTATATTTAAGACTCTTATGGTCAGTATCTATCTCACATTTCTCTCTATAGAGATAATGCCACTAGATTTTCAAGGCAAATATCACCACCGCCAACTCCAGATCATTCGTTGGATATTTTCGCTCATGGAATTTCAACATCCTTGAGGCATAGGATATAACTTTATCATTCTGCATCAGCACACAGCCTAATCCCTTCTTTGATGCATCCATGAAAACAACAAAAAGTTCCCCACTTGTGGGTAAAGTGATCACGGGTGCAGTGATAAGCATCCTTTTTAACTCCTTGAAGCTTTCTTCGCATTCATCACACCAAGATAACATTACTCTCTTTTGAGTAAGCTTGGTAAGAGGGTTGGACAATCGTGAGAAATTTATAACAAATCATCGATAAAATTTTTCTAACCCCAAGAAGCTACGGATATCCATTACCGATGTTGGCCTTGGTCATCCCTCAATTGCATCTGTTTTGGAGGGGTCCAAAGATATCCCATTACTTGTGATGATATGGCCCAATAATGATACCTCCTTCAACAAGAACTCACACTTTCTATACTATGCATAAAGATTCTCCTTGCGCAAAGTCTCTAGTAATGTTCTTAAATGCTCCTCATGATCCTCATTGGTTTTGGAGTATATTAGAATATCATCTATAAAGACTACCAAAAATTTGTCAAGGTAATCTCTAAAGACTCTATTCATCAAGTCCATGAATATTTCTGAAGAATTTGTGAGTCCTAAAGGCATTACTATGAATTCATAGGGCCTGTATCTTGTACGCAAATAAATCTTAAGGACATCTTCCTTCATCACCCATACTTGATAATATCCCGACTGCAAATCCACCTTAGAGAAGTATTGTGCTCCACGAAGCTGATCAAAAAAATCATCGATTCATGGGAGAGGATACTTGTTCTTTATCATGATTTTGATAAGTTCACGAGAATCGATGCAAAGCTGCATTGACCCATCCTTCTTCTTGAAGAAGAGGACTGGTGCACCCCATGGTGAACCACTTGGGCGTATAAAACCTTTATCCAAATTCTCCTGTAGTTATTTCCTCATCTCTTCAAACTCAACAATATCCATTCTATATAGAGTCTTGGATATTGGTAGTGCCCCACGTATATGTTCAATTGATAACTCAACATCTCTTCTAGGATGAAGACCAGGCAGTTCCTCGGGAAACAATTCAGCGAATTCCCTCACAATAGGCATTTCTTCAAGGATGGTTTCTTCCTTAGACTCAATCATCTGATCTAGATACATATTCTCATAAATCCATAATATCCATTTTTGAGATAATGGAGCTAAATGAGATTCATCTTCCCCTATACACTTGTAAAGAATCGAGGGTTGATTCTCCAAATGGAGTGTGATTTTCTTCTCCCTACAATTTATGTTGGCTCTATATATGGAAAGCCAATCCATGCCAATAATTGCATCAAATTCAACCAGAGGGAGTATGTCGAGGTTCTCCGGGAAATTCAATCCACGAACTATAACAGGGGGGGACTTATATTAATGGGATGCAATGATTTCCCCATTTCCCGTACTCACCGACATATTTACTTACATGATTTGTGGTAGTGCTAGGATTGTTCTAATAAACATTTGAGATATAAAAGAATGCGTAGAACCTGAATCAAAATGTATGTTCACTATTCTTTAATGAATAACTAGAGTACCTATCACCACATCATTTTTGGGGTTCACTTCGCAGATGTGATGGAAAAAGCTCTTCCTTGCTGCCTTGGAGTTTGTTGGTTGTTTCCGAGTACCCTTGGATTAGGGCACTGATTTGCAAAATGAACTGGTTCTTTGCATTTGTACCATTGAACAATGCGTTGAGGTTCGAAAAGAGCGTTACTCTCCTCTATCATAGTTGTGGGTCTTTCATGCCGATAGTTAACAGCTAGGTGCCCTTCTCTTCCTCACCTGAAGCATTTTCTCATCCCATTAAGGCAATTTCTAGGGTGCTTCTTTCCACACTTTTGGAAAGTGGGGTGCTGGATCTTCTTAGCACCGTTGGATTTATCCATCGGCCCACCAGCATTGAAGTCCACCTTACGCTTATTATCCCCATGATACCCATGTGATTCTACGATCTCCATTTCGAACTTAAGGGCACATCAGACAATTTCTTCATAGATGTCGAAGTCATGGATCGCTAATGCTTTCCGCAAGCTAGGATTCAGCCCACGAAAGAAGTGGTCAAACTTTAATTTGGGGGTAACGACAAAGCTAGAAGCATATCGTGCAAGCCTTGTGATTTTTTCCTCATACGCTCCAACAGATTCTTCGTCTTTTTTCTTGAGGGAAAAGAAGTACCTTTCCATCTTAAGCGGGCGGGTGCATGGAAAATCCTTCCATTCCAACGCCTCGATATCCTCCCCGGGATTCGTATTTTGGATCAACGCCCACCATTGATCAGCTTCACCCTCCATATGATAAAATTCCAGGAGAACCATTTCTTGTTCAGAACATTGATGAATGGAGAAGATCTTTTCAATGGAGTTGATCCATTTTTCAGCGATCATGGGATCAAATGATCCACTAAATGTAGGAGGCCTTTTTCTCATGAAGCTCTTGATAGCGACTTGTGCTTTCTTAGGGGGGTTGAAAATTCCTCTTGACCAATGTTTCTATTCAAACTTGAGTTAGCTGAGAGAGAAGTTTGACAATGTTTTCAATTCCCGCTCCCATTGGATTGGGCATCTCATTTGTACAGTCATCACACTGATCTTCACAACAGTTGTTAGCCTGAGTCCTCCTATTACCGGCCATTGGCTAGAATAAAACTAAAGTTAGGTGTAACACATAACGGGTAATCCAGAGACAAAAGTCGATGACTTATAAATAAACTTGTATTTCTTTACTCAAGAGTATATATGCTTCAATCTAGGCTTTTCATGATCTACTTTCTAACATATATTCATAGGGGAATTTTTTTTATTCCCTTAATAAGGGTTCATACTAAGCTTGTGAATTTACCAAATAATATCCCCCGGGAGTGTCGTAACCACGAGTGCAGAAAGTTCTGTTGTCCGGCACCAATTCCCATTCGAGTCTAGCTCAATGCGGTGTTTTCGGGTTTTACCCCTAGGATACATCTTTGCCAGAGCCGCCTCTACCTGCATGTATCTAGACAGGGATGTATTTGTTTGATAAACCAATTACTCAGTACTTACCAAAACTTAGGGATTCATTTATTATACATATTCTTGTATCTAAGGATTTACTATGGTTTCCTAAACCCAAAAATAACTAAACCTATCCTCTAATACCAACCATGACAACCTTTCTTTTTATTTCAATTTAGCATGATTTATTACATTAAACTTTACTTGATAGAACAAAGAAGATCGAGAGGTTTAGTGTCTTTGGGGATTAGGATCATTACATAAAAACTTAAAACATGAAATACAACATCTTTATTGAAAACTTCCTTTAGATGACCACTACATTCCTTCGTACTTAACGTTGCATGGGATAACCTGAGGAAATTCATAAGAAAATGGTGAGCTATAAAGCCAGTAAGGTAGTACACATGGAATAACATGAGGTGTACAATACATGTTAAAAAATAGGCTTATCAATATAGCATAAGAAAAACATGAACATAAAGGCATGATAAATCATGATAATCATAACAAGGAAATGTGGAAACAACACTTAACATGGAATTAGCATGAGCCAAGGCTCGTTGCACATGGAGAAAGAGTAAATCCTCATTGCACATAAAGAACGAGTAAACCCTAGTTGCAATTGAATTATCATGAGTCAACACTCATTGCACATGACATATCATGATACTATACTTTACCCAATGCATTAGAGCGCTATAAGGGCACACCCTTCTTAAACATTTCATTTCATGCATAAGTGTGCCACATGGATCATAAAACATGGATTCATTAAACATAATAATTTATTCCATGATAAAGGAATGTGGAATTCATACATGAAACATTATAATCAATAATTAAATGTGAATAAAGGTTAATACCCTTGATGGATAAATGGGAATTGTATTCACTACACAATGTCATTGTCTTAGAAAATCAGTGCGATTTCGGCAACGTAACGACGTGACATAAGAATTCATACAAAATTGGTTAATGAGAGAGAAGGAGGTTACTCATCATATTTACATGTAATATAACGTAAGTATGTCATATAGATACATGTCCCAACAATTGTAATGGAATTTAAATTCCTGATTCAAAAGTATTGCTTGAATGTAAATGAGGAGAGAGAAGTTCCTTTTGGAATTTCGGAATAGTAACAGGTGTACATGGGAGGAATTTAATGAGAGATAAAGGGGTATACCATCATTAAAACATAAATAGTGCAGTATGAGGGAGGTGTGAAACAATACCCCAACATATGTAATTGAAATTAAAAGGCAAAACAACTTAAAGAAAATAGGACAAAAATGAGAATGGAAGGAAAACAATTACTTGGAAGTGTGCTTCCAAAGACTAGAGAAGGGCTTGTGAGAGGATTATTGGGCACTTAGGGAACCTTGGGAGGATTCTAGAGAGAGTATGGAAGAGGATGGATGAACTCCAAGGGCATTGAGTGAGGAGGAAGTGGGAGCTTGGGTCGGTTTATATAGGAAAGGTGAGGGAATTCTTTATTATTTAGGTTTGGGTCCCCTTACATTAAATTAATCCAAACCACAAACAATTTCATTATTTTTGCCCATGGTTTTTGGAAAAGGGAATAGGAAATCAATATTTTATAAGGCCAAAGCCCGAAATTCTTAAAATATTAGGGTTGCTTATGTGGAGGTGAGTCACAATCCCATGAAAATTAATTTAAAAACCCACGGTGTGAAATATGTCTTGAGGGGTCCATTAATGCTTTGAAAAGTATGTCACACCATCACAAAATCACATTATTTTAATGGTAAAACATATATTGGCCGAAGATAGAGATTATAGTATTTTATTACATCACTATTGGGTAATTATGATGTAATAAAACACATTATATATTTAAACAGTATTTAATTTTTACCCAAAAATTTGATTGTCTCAGAAAATTATGAAAAATTCACCGTTGGATAATTTCGATATCCTGATTCTAGAAATAACATATATTTTATCTAAATAATTTTCTAAATATGTTAATTTTCACTTTTAAAATAAAAACAGATATTTATCGAAAATTCACGGGTTTTGACAGAAATGGCTTTCAAACCTCAATAAAAATTTTAATTGCATTCATAAAATTATAAAATCATTTATATTTTAAAAAAGTTAATTTAATAATAATATTATTATTTTATCAAAATATTATTTAATTCAAAAATACCTTAATTTATTAAAATATGTTTCTTAATTAAATAAAAACTAAAAACACCATTTGTACATTGAAAACTATTTACATAGTATCAAAAAAGACTAGAAATTATATTCATTATTATATAAAAAAATAATGTACATGAACATAGTCCTAATTATTTGTTACATAACCCCTTAAAACAGCCGCATAAGACCTAAGGGTAAGGCGTGCAATGGAGATAGACTCTAGGGTGGATCGGATAACATCGCTCGAGGGGCAATTTCAATCAACTTCCACTTTTTCCATAGACAGTCACATTTGAGTTTGACATGATGAAGCTCAGCTTGGGCTTGATCAAGGCCAAATACCAAAGACGCCACCTCTTTTCCAAGCTCCGACAAATAGGCTTCGTATGGGGCAATTCTACAGGATGAGGCTATCACTTCCATTGTCTGATTAAATTGGATATGTTAAAGTCCTATATTTATACTAATCATGTGACCACTATTCAATGGCTATATTAGAAACGTTCAAAATTATTAACATAAATCCAAATAAGTTGACATTTTATTTAATCATAAAGACACATTTAATTAGATCAATAGGGACTTCCCTTAATGAAACTTTGGGTCGTTACAATGGGAATTATTAAGACACAAAAAATTACAATAAATTGATAGTTTCAAAACCATGTAAAATTTGTCTTCATTGTTATATTATCCTTCATGAACCTCAATTAATGATATCTGAAAACATTCAGCCTTCTTAATGTGTTTTGGTCCATGTAGTTGATTAATCAATTCATCAATACAGGGAAGATGATACTAGTTCATCATTGTGATATCGTTGAACTCCCACTAATAAGTGCAGAATTACATTGATCCAACATTCTTTTTCAATCATAACATCCATTCATTAGTAATTTATCTTGATAAAGTTGAAGTTCCCAGATCAGTGTGAATCACTGAGAGGGGGAGGGGGTGAATCAGTGATCCTTTAAACTTTTTACTAATTGATTCTTAATCAATTAAACCTTTATGGCTTGTTAAGGCCTCGATCCACTCTTCTTATGTCTCTCAACCTTTCCCGGATAATGCAGTAATGAAAAGGCACAGGACACAAGGATTTACAAGGTTCGGCACCAAAGGCCTACATCCTTTCCATGCTCTCCCAGCATGGATTCTCCCATTATAACTTGTTAGAATTACAATGGTCGATACAACTTCCCACCGTATCTTTCCTGAGTCCCACAGGAGGGTCTTTATACTACGTCCCACAGTGTTACCAGAGTCCCACTGGCCTACTCCAGAATCCCACTGGAGACTTCCTCCACCCTGAGTCTCACAGGGGTATTCTCCTGGCTACTCGAGTCACACGAGTAGCTCTTCTTCTTGTTCAGCTCTTCAAGTATCTTCAGCAGTCTGGGTTAAAGACTGCTGGCCTTGCTCTGTACCTCTGATCACTTGTGATGATCAGGTCTTCTTGTCTAGCTCAGGCTTTATCTCCTTCTTCAGGATGACCTGGCATCTCTCTCCAACTACTGAATACTCAGACAACTGATATCTTTAACTTTGGTCTGGTCTAGTCTCACTCACTTCAACTTCATGCACTGAGTGCATGGTAGCTCTTCATCCTCATGCACTGATAGCATGGCCTTCTCAATTCTTCAAGAACCTCCTGGTCTTGGACAACTCAAATGCACACCACTGATTAGGCTCTGTTCATGTGTGCACGTGCATGCATGCATGCATGCACTCTCCTCTTTCTCCTCTTGGTGCAATAAACCCTCAAAGTGTGTAGTCACTTTAAGCACACACCTTCTCACTAAACTTAACACACTTTATTCTCTTTTGATTACACACATAAATGTGTGTTATACACTAGTGTGGATATCTTCTCTTCTTCTTAGTGTGTACACACTTTGGTTTTCACACACACTAAGGTTCAGCCACTTATTTTAATTTGCACACACACACAACATAGGTTGAGTTGTGGTCTTCACTTGTTGCACACACATGACTTGGCCTTCACTTCTTCTTGCACATACCAAAGGCTACGACCTCCACTTTGTTTAGCACACACTTGGGTTCGGGTTCTTCAATTGCACACACACACAAGATGTGGTGGCCTTCACTGCCTTCAAACACTTAACCCATAGGTGTAGTTATACTCCTCCCGAACTCAAAGGAGGTGCGCAAGGGTGCAGCTTCTCTTCTTCAACACTGCTTTCTTCTGTTTTTGCACACACAGCCCGAACTCCTTGGGTGCAAGGAAGGCGCGCAAGAGCAAGGGTGCAAGAGCACTTCTTGTCGCGCAAGCACCTCCTGCCGCATAAGTTTGCGGGCAGCAAGGGCAAGAATCTCGAGCGCGCAAATATGCGGCTCGGCTCCTTCCTGTCACGCAAGAGGTGCGCACAGGGATCTCCTCCTCCTCCTTCTTCTTGTCGCGCAAAGAAGTAGCGCGCAAGGAACTCCAGCCGCACAAGTAAACTTGCGCGGGGCTTCTTCTTCGCGAGGCTGAGGGCTCTCACGGATCAACAGATCTTCAACAAAAACATCAGCAAGCAAAAACGAGAGTTCAGCCTCTCTTTTTATAGGCAGTAGAAGCCTCTATAATCCGCTTGAGATATCTTTCGAAACCCCGACGATTTCGGTTCTTTAAAGATTTTTTCAAATCTCGTTTCTCATCTCTTTCACGCGGGTTCTCTCTTCTTTTTATTTTCCTCCTTTTCTTTCACCTCTACGTGCATGGAACGTGTGCATTCCTCTGTTTAGGCCCATGCATGCAAAGAACGAACACCACATGGCCTCGGCACCTACGGTTTGCCTTCAGCCAAATCTCGAATTCTTCTTCTCATCGCATGCAAACTCATATTTATACATGAATGTGTTCGTAGAGGCCAGACGATCACCATGGAGGTCTCGGTTTGCTCAAAGGTGGCCGAGAGCTCAAAATCATCGTTCGGGTGGCTCCTGGTTCGAACGGAGCTCACGGGTGGCTTCGGGGTGGGTCGACGAAAGAGACGAGCCGGGAGCCGTCGGATCAAGCGTTTGAGATACATCGGATGACCGGATTAAATGGTGGCGCATGGCAGATGAGATGAGCGGTTGTGATCCAGCGCGCGATGGGACGGGCGACTCAGATCTGTCTCGGGTGAAATTTCCGCGTCCCACATCGAATCGACGCGCTGTTTTTCCGCGCTTTATCACCCTAGCGCCGCCTCAACCCCTCAGTTGAACATCTCCCTCCACGGTGCCGCCCCGCACCGTGTTCTCCCTGCGGGCACGCTCTGCGCCCACTCTCTGCTCCCTGCGGGCGCGCTACTGGCGCCCACTATGCTTCCTCGGGTGCGCGGGCTTCACCACCGCGTGCCCTCGGGGGATTATACACGGCCCCTGCCGCGCTCCTCCGGGCGTGCCCCAGGCGCCCATGCGGTGTCCTACGGGTGCGCCCCTGCCACAAGGATGATGCCCTGGCCTTTGAGGGTTCCCCATGGGCGTGGTGACCTTGAGTCCCACAAGTGCCTTGGGTGATGACCCTCTGCTGGCCTCCTTGGTGGCCTTATTTTTTGCTAAGTATAGGAATAAATACTATGTATAAAAACAAAGTATCCCCATATGCCAAATGCCACTTGAAGCCTTCTTCCTCATTTTTTCTCATCTTCTTCTTCATTTGAATTCCTCACTCCTTCTCAACAAATATTCATTACTTATGAGGGAAATTCTTGAAGGTTCTTTCTTTATCAACCGAGCTCTTAATCACATAAATTCTTCAATGAACTTCATTGATCTAATCAGATATCATGTTGGATCATCTTTTGATTCACATGCACTAAGAGTTAGTACATGGACTTCTTTAATCCACTTCATCCACTTAGACGTTGTGGATGGATCTCTTGCTTCTCCTCATGCATTGTCAATACAATACATGGTCTTCTAACATTGTTGTGACATTGTATCCAGTTGATACAAGTTCTATGAACTTAAAGAGCAGCTCAGCAATCGTCAGATGTTACTAGATAATGTTTCAACCACATCCCATATGCCACTTAGTGAATCTCCTAAGTGACACGCATCTTAGTACCATGACCATTCTCCATTCATCACCAACACCATCAAAACCTTTGTCATTCACATCGTGACATTCCTTGACTTCCATTCATTCCAAGACACCTTCATGCCTCATTGACAACAAATGCAACACAGTGCACTTCAATCTCCCCCTTTGTATTTGTTTTCAATACACCACTTCAGCACATATGAATGGGTCAATATGTGTGCCAATATTTTCTCCCCCTTATTGGCAATAAAATGCAAAGGTGTGGTGTGGTTCACTTTCAAAAATATCTTCCTCACTTTGAATAGCATCTTCTTGAAAATCACTAAGAGAGGGATGATGCCACATGTTCTTCTTTAGCAAAGAACCTTTAGTAAATCAACTCTAAGTCTACTTGGGCTAACCCGGTGTAGAAAACAATAGTGATATGACCAAGGAATTCAAAGCTGTCCATAATTCTCTACACATGTGAGATCATGCTTAGGGGTTGAATTTTTTCAGATATTCAATGAATTGCTGAATCCTGCAAATACTTCACAAAACACATTAGAATGTTCAGGTGCAAAGATAAAGCTCCCCCATTCATCCATTTTCTTAAGATGGTATTAATCTCAGAACATCATCTTCTTCAGATTTTCCCCCCCTCAAGGGGTGCACTCCGTTCTGTCCAAACCATCCTCCAGATGAGAATGATCATCATCTTCAATTCCCTGCAATGTTATCACATGTATATACCAAGAGTATAAGGGAATAAGATGGAACCTCCTTGGTTTATCAATGTGAACAACAAGGTTGAGAAGATTCTCTCAACCGAGATGTCCCATTTTCACCAGTCTTCACACTTGCACATTTGATCTTGATTGATGATTGTGGTGGTGTGGTTCACAAAACATCTTCATGTGAAATCTTCTTCTTCCCTTTTGCCTTAGCAATTGCCAGAACTTTATCTTCAGCTTTTTGCAGATCATTGGCAAGTTGCAACTGATTTGGCCATATGACTAGTAAATCATTTGGAAGAGTGGCCTCAGTTTTGGAAGTTCCACATGGTTCTTTGGATGCTGCTAAGCTACCTCTCTTCGGAAACTTATTTTCAATCAATCCCTTCTTCTTATGGATTGATTGTCTTTTGGAGTTCAGTCTGCTTCTATTTAGTTTCATGGCTTCTTTACAAAGGTCAATGATGTGTCCTTTCTTTCCACAGTAGAAGCATGTTTTCTTGGTGGTCCTTCTGGATGCATCACCCTTCATGGATTTAGACTCCAAGGTCTTCTCTTCATTTCTAAAACACTTCTTGGGAGCATTTTATACATTCTTCTTGCTTCCCAAGGAATCTCTCTTAGCCAGGTTATGTGATCTTCTATTCTTTCCAGCTTTGGATACATTCGGAGATTGACATGTATCAAATTGTTGACCACTTTTGCAACCATCCCAGATGTTGTCAAGTAATCCAAATCTATTTGCAGTAAACAGATGTCTCTGGACCTGTGGATGCTACTTCTTTTCTTCTGGCTTGCTCCCCCTTGGCATGGGCTTCCTTTGTGCTTTGACATTCAGTGGATTGTACCAACAATCCTTTGCACAGTGCCCATACTTATTACAACACCAACACTGACCCACAAATCTTGACCTCTTCAGTCCTTCTGATTGTTGGGTACTTTTCTTGACTTTCTATGTTGTTTCAGGAGAGCATTCTTTCTTCACTGTCTTCATCCATACTTGTTTGGATTCATTCTTCCATCCTACACTTTTAGTAGAAACACTTGTAGAAGCATGAGTACAAGATGGTATGGATGGTACCTTCTTTTTAGAAGTTGTTGCCCTTTTATTAGAGGATGTCTTTCTTTTAGAATCATCCTTCTCAAAGCTCACTTGAGTAGAAACATTTCTTCTTTCAGCTGACTGGGAGGCTTCAGCTTTGGGTGATTGCAAATTTTTCAATATCACCTCTAATTCTAAACATTTCATATTGAGGGAGTTCTTCTCATCCTCAATAGTTCTTAGCCTTCCTTCCAAATTTTCATTCAGCTGTTCTAACTGGTCTTCATGCACCTTCTTTATTTCATGCAATGAGTTGTCAATCTCCTTCACCATTTTGACTTTGTCTTCAAGTTGAGCATCTCTGACATTCATTGAAACTTTGTGCCTCTTTTCAAGTGCATGGTAAACATCTTTGATTATTACTTTAAAGAATTATTTCTTAGAAAGGCTTCTTTTCAACTCTTCAGCAGTGTCTTCGT
Organism: Viscum album; assembly: GCA_963277665.1. Lineage (NCBI taxonomy): Eukaryota > Viridiplantae > Streptophyta > Magnoliopsida > Santalales > Viscaceae > Viscum > Viscum album. Next base: position 1,368,798,205 of record OY728119.1, read on the forward strand.
ATCTTTCATTGCAAAGAGAAACGGTTTCATCTTTAGCCTTCACCAGCTTTCTGAGAGTGTTGGATATGCCAACCCTTTTTGCCAATTGGACTTCCAGAGAATTGGCTTCATCTTCTAGCTGTAATTTTTCTTCTTGAAGATCAAGGAGGCCTATAGCTATACACATTGCCACTTCCTTGGGGACTTTCTTCTGAAGATATTTGATTGCATTTAGAAGATCATTGTTCCTTCCATCTTCATCACAGCTAGATCAGGCTTCATCAGAAGAATGATAAATGGAATTGTCATCTGATGTGACTTTCACATTTCTTTCCATAGAAGGAGTTTCTCTGATTGCAACAACCTTCTTCTTCATCTTCTTTGCCTATTTCTTCATTCTGTTTTTCAGAGTCTTGGCAGATATCTCCATTTGAGGTTGTTCTTTCATTTCCTCAAACCTGCACTCCATATAGACTCTCTTGGATCTTTTAGTGGTAACATTTGCTCTGATACCAATTGAAGTGCCCAGATCAGTGTGAATCACTGAGAGGGGGAGGGGGTGAATCAGTGATCCTTTAAAACTTTTTACTAATTTATTCTTAATCAATTAAACCTCTATGGCTTGTTAAGGCCTCGATCCACTCTTCTTATGTCTCTCAACCTTTCCCGGATAATGCAGTAATGAAAAGGCACAGGACACAAGGATTTACAAGGTTCGGCACCAAAGTCCTACATCCTTGCCATGCTCTCCCAGCATGGATTCTCCCATTATAACTTGTTAGAATTACAATGATCGATACAGCTTCCCACCGTATCTCTCCTGAGTCCAACAGGAGGGTCTTTATACTGCGTCCCACAGTGTTACCAGAGTCCCACTGGCCTACTCCAGAATCCCACTGGAGACTTCCTCCACCCTGAGTCTCACAGGGGTCTTCTCCTGGCTTCTCGAGTCACACGAGTAGCTCTTCTTCTTGTTCAGCTCTTCAAGTATCTTCAGTAGTCTGGGATAAAGACTGCTGGACTTACTCTGTACCTCTGATCACTTGTGATGATCAGGTCTTCTCGTCTAGCTCAGGCTTTATCTCCTTTTTCAGGATGACCTCGCTTCTCTCTCCAACTACTGAATTCTCAGACAACTGATATCTTTAACTTTGGTCTGGTCCAGTCTCACTCTCTTCAACTTCATGCATTGAGTGCATGGCAGCTCTTCATCCTCATGCACTGATAGCATGGCCTTCTCAATTCTTCAAGAACCTCCTGGTCTTGGAAAACTCAAATGCACACCACTGATTAGGCTCTGTTCACGTGTGCACGTGCATGCATGCATGCATGCACTCTCCTCTTTCTCCTCTTGGTGCAATAAACCCTCAAAGGGTGTAGTCACTTTAAGCACACACCTTCTCACTAAACTTCACACACTTTATTCCCTTTTGATTACACACATAAATGTGTGTTATACACTAGTGTGGATATCTTCTCTTCTTCTTAGTGTGTACACACTTTGGTTTGCACACACACTAAGGTTCGACAACTTATTTTAATTTGCACACACACACAACATAGGTTGAGTTGTGGTCTTCACTTGTTGCACACACATGACTTGGCCTTCACTTCTTCTTGCACATACCAAAGGCTACGGCCTCCACTTTGTTTAGCACACACTTGGGTTCGGGTTCTTCAATTGCACGCACACACAAGATGTGGTGGCCTTCCCTGCCTTCAACCACTTAACCCGTAGGTGTAGTTATACTCCTCCCGAACTCAAAGGAGGTGCGCAAGGGTGCAGCTTCTCTTCTTCAACACTGCCTTCTTCTGTTTTTGCACACACAGCCCGAACTCCTTGGGTGCAAGGAAGGCGTGCAAGGGCAAGGGTGCAAGAGCACTTCTTGTCGCGCAAGCACCTCCTGCCGCATAAGTTTGCGGGCAGCGAGGGCAAGAGTCTCGAGCGCGCAAATATGCGGCTCGGCTCCTTCCTGTCGTGCAAGAGGTGCGCACAGGGATCTCCTCCTCCTCCTTCTTCTAGTCGCGCAAAGAAGTAGCACGCAAGGAACTCCAGCCGCACAAGTAAACTTGCGCGGGGCTTCTTCTTCGCGAGGCAGAGGGATCTCACGGATCAACAGATCTTCAACAAAAACATCAGCAAGCAAAAACGAGAGTTCATCCTCTCTTTTTATAGGATGTAGAAGCCTCTGTAATCCACGTGAGATATCTTTCGAAACCCTGAAGATTTCGGTTCTTTAAAGATTTTTTCAAATCTCGTTTCTCATCTGTTTCACGCGGGTTCTCTCTTCTTTTTATTTTCCTCCTTTTCTTTCACCTCTACGTGCATGGAACGTGTGAATGCCTCTATTTAGGCCCATGCATGAAAAGCACGAACACCACATGGCCTCGGCACCTACGGTTTGCCTTTGGCAAAATCTCGAATTATTCTTCTCATCGCATGCAAACTCATATTTATACATGAATGTGTTCGTAGAGGCCAGACGATCACCATGGAGGTCTCGGTTTGCTCAGAGGTGGCCGAGAGCTCAAAATCATCGTTCGGGAGGCTCCTGGTTCGAACGGAGCTCGCAGGTGGCTTCGGGGTGGCTCGACGAAGGAGACGAGCCTGGAGCCGTCGGATCAAGCGTTTGAGATACATCGGACGGCCGGATTAAATCGCGGCGTGCGGCAGATGAGATGAGCTGTTGCGATCCAGCACGCTATGAGACGGACGACTCAGATCTGTCTCGGGTGAAATTTCTGCGTCCCACATCGAATCGGCGCGCTGTTTTTCTGCACTTTATCACCCTAGTGCCGCCTCAACCCCTCAGTTGAACTTCTCCCTCCACGGTGCCACCCCGCACCGTGTTCTCCCTGCGGGCGCGCTCTGCGCCCACTCCCTCCTACGGGTGCGCCCCTGCCTCAAGGATGCTGCCCTGGCCTTTGAGGGTTCCCCATGGGCGTGGTGACCTTGAGTCCCACAAGTGCCTTGGGTGATGACCCTCGGCTGTCCTCCTTGGTGGCCTTATTTTTTTCTAAGTATAGGAATAAAGACTTTGTATAAAAACAAAGTATCCCCATATGCCAAATGCCACTTGAAGCCTTCTTCCTCATTTTTTCTAATCTTCTTCTTCATTTGAATTCCTCACTCCTTCTCAACAAATATGCATTACTTATGAGGGAAATTCTTGAAGGTTCATTCTTCATCAACCGAGCTCTTAATCACATAAATTCTTCAATGAAATTCATTGATCTAATCAGAGATCAAGTTGGATCATCTTTTGATTCACATGCACTAAGAGTTAGTACATGGACTTCGTTAATCCACTTCATCCACTTAGAAGTTGTGGATGGATCTCTTGCTTCTCCTCATGCGTTGTCAATACAATACATGGTCTTCTAACATTTTTGTGACATTGTATCCAGTTGATACTAGTTATATGAACTTAAAGAGCAGCTCAGCAATCGTCAGATGTTACTAGAGAATGTTTCAACCACATCTCCTATGCCACTTAGTGAATCTCCAAAGTGACACGCATCTTAGTACCATGGCCATTCTCCATTCATCACCAACACCATCACAACCTTTGTCATTCACATCGTGACATTCCTTGACTTCCATTCATTCCAAGTCAACTTCATGCCTCATTGACAACAAATGCAACACAGTGCACTTCAAAAGTAAATACATGCCTAAGATGAAATTAAATTCAATAAAATGATGAATTTCAAGATTCTCAGGATGCACATTCCCAAAAATTTCAACATGAGAAGAATCATAGACTTTGGATGCAATTATCATACCAGTAAGGGTGGGCACTGTAAATTCACATATAATCATTTTAGTGGAATATTAAAACCCTTATAATAATATTTAAATATGAATGAGTCGTTAGATCCATAATCAATTATGAAATTAGTATTTCTGGAGTGTATCGTATCTATACCGTTCACCTTTTTGTTACCACACTGTCATCCGAAAAAGAGATTTCATGAGATTTTCCATTGTCCATCAACATAAGAGGTTGGTAACCTTTATTTCCATCACCAGCCCTTGGGTTTTGGAACTAGTTAGCACAATTACCACTATCCTCAAAATTGTAGCAATGAAGAGTTGGAGGTTCATTTTTTTCCACTTTTTGCCCATTTTGACAGTTATCTATCTTCTTTCCATTAATTCAGCAAGAAAATTATGTATGGTCTTCCCTTCCATAATGAAAAAAGTTATTAAATCCCATAATAAAATTTACTCTGTGATTATTCCCACAGGTATGTCATAATGTAATTCTTATCTTCTTCTCTTCATGGTTTTTATATTTTCCATTAAACTCAATATTCATTTTCTATCAAACCATTGAGATTGATATGTGATTCACACTCCTTTTAAGCCTTGATCACACATCACACAATCTCTTCATGACTACTAGTGTCTCTTATTTCCAATTCCCATATGAGAAATGGTTTTAATCCACATATGACCCTATCAATTGTAAATTTGGGAAGGATTGTGATTCATGAAGTATTCCTCACAAATCTCAAGAAATTTTCCTCATATGTACTAACATATTCATCATCATTTTATTCAACTCAAGGAAAAATTTCTCTATATTTGAACAATGAATATAAGAAATGTAATTATTATTAAATAATTTTTTGAGATCATCCAAATACCTGGATTCAATTTCATCTTATTACGTCATATTCTTATTTTGTGTCCATCACTGGCCCGCTTCTCCTTCTAATTGATTAACAGTAAGAATGAATTTCTCATGCTATGAGCACTAGAGAATGGAGAATATATTTTTAGTAGTACCAATCCATTGTTCATTAAAAATATAGAATAGAAGAGCCACTGAATGAAGGTGGGTGTTTCCTCCTGAAAGAATCAAAACAATGTTATTCACTCATTTTCTCATTTGGAAGCCCACCATAATTTATATATTGATAAAGCTGTGTGAGAATAGAAATATGAATTTTCATTCCTTCTCTAATAGAAATATTTTTCACAAGAGGTCACTAATTGAATTTTCTATCCCAAACTTCATTAACAAGGATCCTTCAGGATCCATCCCTTGACAGAAACCAAAATCATAGAGTAATAAATGATTATCATAATGAGCAAACACATAATCATGAAAATTGACATATTGGATGTCGATTTTATGGAACCATTCATAATCTATGACACCTTAGGATTTTAATAGGATATTAATATCCAACATATTTTAAATCATTCATGATGGTTCATGAAGATATTGTCAGTTCCAAAATAATACACTGTGAGAGTTTTGAATTATGTGTGAAATAAGACCAGTTGTGGTGTACCAGATTCCTAGATCAGGATCGAGACGTCTTTTAAGCACTGTTACCACTAGATACATCTATGTCGATTCAATATCCACATTTAGTATTTAACAATGGATGCGTTTCTAGGAAACCACTATCTGACTCAATACATTATAGAAATGCCAGGACATTTTTCTATAAATTTCCTTATCTATAGACATGACCTTAGAGTTATCACTATGTTTTTTAATCATATTTTTCAAACGATAACCAAATATTTTCTCTAATACTAACTGTAATGACTTGGTTTTAATATACATTAACATTATATAACTTTTCTATGAATAAATAATAGATTAAGAAAATATACTCTAAATGACCATATTAGTATAACACCTTTGGAAACAGGGAATCATGATCACTCGTACATAAGTTATATGAATTATCTCCGACATGGAACTTCATGACTAGAACACTTCTTATTTAAATCCTAGAAAATTTATATATTCACAACCAAGGGAAGGAAATATAAAATGTGGTAAGCTCAGATGTTGAGTGTGGGTAATCAAGGGAGACATGGAAACATAAACACGAGTATAAGAGTATAAGAAGATGATCATAATGTTTAAATATCATACCCCACATTTCAGAGATCATAAACATGAATCATGGAATAAATATTTAATGTTTATAATACATGAATAACAATGAAATAAAAAAAATAATGTAACACCCCAGGTAAATAAAGAATATGAAATTTTTATATTTATCCATATTTTTGAATAAAATATTAATATTACATTAAAGGGAACGCTTTGCTCGATGGCATACCCAATACGCAACAATGATTTCCTTTGAAATTTTATGTTGCACTCTAATAATAAAATAATATTATTTTAAATGGTAGTAAACTCCTAGACATTGTAATGGCGGGAAAGAACAGAACTGACTAAAAAATGATTATATATGTTTGTAAAATATTTTTACTTTCATCCAATAACTGTTAGAGGCGTAAAATGAAAATGAATCCAATTTTAAGCGTAAACACTCTAATATCCTTTAAAAAATCGATTAACCGCTTTTTGATGGAGAACCTCTTTTAAATCCACTGTTTGACAATTTTATTTGATATATTTGATAAAATTAAATTCTTCTTTAGAATCGAGACATCAAAATTTACTTTGTGTAAATTTTTGGTATTTTTCCGATAAAGTTCAATTTTTAATAAATAGTGAAAAATGTTGTATTTTAATACAAAAACTCTTTTTAATCTAATTTATTTATATGATTAGATTATATTTTTAATTGTTTTTAAAGGTCAATTAGAATATATTATTACAATTTAATCCAATTGTGGTCATAGGAATTAATTTCACTTTGAAATTGGACTTAGACTAGTGGCAATCTTTTGATACATATAGTTTCATAAAAACACACTATTTGTTTTGACAACGGGAATTAATTATTAAATTATTTAATGTAACATATATATTTTTTAATTTTGTAAAATATAAATCATTTTTGAATTCGGAATATCAAATATAGCTTAGGGTGAATTTTTGGTATTTTTCTGAAATACTTCAATTTTTGATGAATAGTGAAACCACTATGTGGTACGTAAAAAAAACTGATTTTTCGTTTAAATGAAATTTTACCACCTCTGTGTTTTGAATTTCAAAAATCCAAAATACATGGTTGTAATTAAGAAGTAAAATGTTCTTCAATGGTATTAAAATAATGTTTTTTTAAATATTAACTTTTATGTTTAATTAATCACGATTAGAGGTAATTAGTGTAGTTTAAGGTAAAAATAATGTTTTAATAATATGAAATGACCTAGAAAAATTTACTACCCATATTGTATGTGTCATGGATGACCGATAAAATCCATGGGTCAACTTGGGGACCCCATGGAGCCACTTAAATAGTAAAATGACCTAAATAACTTTTTATTTAAAGTTAAAATAAAAATGTCACAAACATGAGTTGTTTTACGAAATCAATTTTTACATGGGGTTATTAAAGTTATATTTTTGACTATAAATATTCATTAGAAATATAAAAATATTTCCTACATCATAGTATTTTTTTTATAATTTTTATACATTATATAAATTAACTTATTTATGACATCATGATGATGCAGCGATTACCTCATTATTTAACGATTTAAATAAAATGAAATGATAATGTAAAATATTAGAACCACACATGTCAAAAACCTATTGAATGGGTGTATTTCGATCCTTTATCACCTTATACTCGAAATATATCAATGTGGCACCTTTAAAATCCGAAAATAATTAGAAAATATTGTAACTTGTTTTGACATTCCAAGAGTGACCCTCCTCTCCTCTTATAAAAGGCCCCCAACTCTACCACCTTACACACACCTCTCAAGCCATTGGGTCGCCAAAACCCAGACCATTTCATCTCTCCACGTCTCTCTATTCATCATTGAAGCCTCCCTTTGGGAAGAATCATTTCCAAGGAAGCCTTTGAGCTCAAATCAAAAAGAGTTACCCGATTTAAAGGTAATGTCTTCCCTTGTGTTCTTTTGTTTTATTTTGATTCTACAACCCTCTAAAGACTTATTGTTCATTTATTTTGTAACAACACCAGTATATTAAATATACTAGGATGTTTTAATGTAAATTATTCGAGCTACACATTCACACACCTTTGTTTAATGGTTAAAGAACATACTGTTTCTGTGGATGGCGAATTTATGCCTCACGAAACGATGATTGTTCAATCTTCTCGTAACACCTTTCATGGTGGACATTATGATGTCACTATATTTTATATATGATATATATGGTATTTATGATATCCATATGCTTCTTAATTTTATATTTAAAACATGACTTTATGCTTTTCATGTTGTGCAAATGTGATAAATTCATACGAGGAAGTGTAGACTACCGCCCCCTCAATTGATGTGACTCGTTGATGAAATACATGGAATGTATAAAGAATGAAATTAATGAACATATGTGAACTATATAACATATATATTATACTGGAATTATAATATATATCTCTCTCAATTATTTTTAAATAATATGACAGTGAAATGAAAGTAGCGTTCATGCGTACCTACGGCCTACCGTCTCCATGAACGGTGCATTTCATTTCTTTTTGTCTCAAAATGTTATGGAGTAGTATAAAATGAATATGTACTGGATATATATGATATTTAAATCATTAATATCATTTTGGAGATGATTTAATTATAACTACATGGACAATCATTTTCAAACAAGTTCATTTTTGACTCATGTACCAAACATCGACAAAAACGTCTGATATGAACTCACATTATTAACCAATTATTATAAAATTATAACATGTGATATTAACTGAATAATAATCTATAAAATAGGTCCTTATGAAATTATAAATTGAAAAATGTTTATTATTCAGAAATATAAATAAACAAACAAGACAAGTCAGACTTGAGTTAAGGGATCCTACCCCTCTCTTTCTTTTTAAGTACACTCTTTTATGTCATTCCTTTTAAGCTCATCTTTCTTATGATTGTGATGTTATTTTATATTACTCCTACTGTAATTTTTATTTTCATATGATGAGAGACCCTATTTTCTCTCACCAATCCATTTTGAATGTTTTGAGTGGCGCCGTTAGGCTGCTGAATTTTCGTAAGAGATCTAACCTCTCTCTTTCTTTTTAAGTACTCTCCTTTATATCACTTCTTTTAAGCTTCTATTTTTTATTATGGGGGATGTTATTTTATATTCCTCTTTCTGTACATTTTATTGTAATATGATTAGAGACCCTATTTGATCTCATCAATCCATTTTTTGAAGTTTTAAGTGGCGCCGTTAGGCTGCCGAGTTTTTGTAAGGGATTTTTCATCTCACTTTTAGTCCCGTGAGATTTATGCTACATTTTCCCCCATTTCCTTTGAGTGGTGTATTTACTTCCGATTATTATACTCTTTGTGTAATATAATTTCATTTATGGGTATTTACATAATCATTGTATGACCCTTCTTCAATTGGGTGTATGTTTTGAAAGTTACCCAAGTCGGTAAGGGAACCATTCACCCTCCTTTTTTTAAAATACCTCTTTTGTTATGTATTTTAATTTAGATACTATTATGTTGGGATATGTTCTTCAATATCCTTATTGGTGTAAATTTTATGTCCGAGTGATGAGATACCAGTGTCTCTCTAATCAACTCTTTTTCTAAATTTTGAAGTGACATCGTTAGGCTATCAAATATTTGCAAGGGAACATTTTAACCCAATTTTTATTATTTGGGATAAACTTGTACTCCATGAATATGTCATTATATGAATATGTGTGAATGAACTCTGATTTGTTTACACATTATATCCACTAATATTTTTTGAATTTGTTTGTCACACAGAATTATATCATTCATTTATCCTTAATCCAAGGATACCGTATTTATAAGGGACTTCATCTCAATATCCTTTCATTGAGGCATATTTAGTTTTATACAGAACATTATTTTATACGGTGTATAAACCCCTTTGACTTTTACTTTTATACAAAAGGAATCTTTTTCTACGAAGCGTTTTAATAAATGACAAAAAGGAATGTTTCTTTTAACGTACGAGGTGACAATGACCCTTTTCTATCGCCGCAAGTATTATTTGGTCTTTGGCATCCTCAACAAGCCAGAAAGTTTATAAAATAAAATAAATACCATATACTCTTTTATGTATTTTTGTATTGAAAAGGGTTTTTTAATGGATATTTTTATGTCAATATATTTAAGTGATATATTGTGATTGAAATGTGGAAATGTTTTATTTCATTTATAATTTTTATGATTTTATAATGGTACTTGGACATTTGATGGGTGGTTACGTGATAAACCATATGACAGGTGGTGCCATAAATACTAGGATGGGTGGTTACGTTATAACCTCCAATTCATTGGGTATGGAATTCGGCCGTATGGCTATTCCATTAAGTATGTGTTGAAGTCGACCGTATGGTTTTTCCATTTAAGTATGTTTATGTCCCAAGTTACCTTTTTATGTTATGTGTTCTTTATATGGGTTTTATGGTAATTTTTTCGTTACAAAAGGGGATGTAATGATCTTTTATTCGTTGATGAGTTTTTTAATACTTCATAAAGGTGAAAAATTATTACTTTGATAAAGTATACATCATATACTTGTTGTTTTGAAAAAATAATTGTTTTCATTCTTTGTGTATCCCTTAGTGAGCTTTTTATGCTCACACCATGTTTTTGTGAAATGTTGTTCACAGGACTTAATGTGGAATAGGGTCAAGGATGGGATCAAGGGAAAGTCATGCTATTTAAAACATGGAACTAAACATGTTTCTTTTTAAGAGTTTTTATTTTATGGAAACTTAGTAGAAGTGTCTACATTGTAATATTTGAAGATGTAATAGTCATGTCCTAATTCTCTAAAACTCTAAACCATGAAAAGATCCTCAATGTGAATTATTCATTTAATTCAACATTAAGTATGGTTTAAGGCTGGGGCCTTATAGTTGGTATCAAAGGTCGGTTTAGACAACTTTAGGGATTAAGAGTATTTGTTAGACACATGGTTAGTCCCAATATCTATTATTTCTATTAAATCCTTATTTTATAACTTTTTTCAGGTCAAGTAAAGTCAGTAACGAATGGATGGAGAAGGATCTAAAATGAAATTCCTATCTCTTCCTGATGACATGCTTGCAATAATTATTCAAAAGTCATGTTCAGATGATTGTGAAACGTTTTCCAGCATACAACTCACATGCAAGCAGTTGTTTGAGATATCAAACACCTCCACTATACCTCGTTATCATCATGGAACATGGGTTGTATTTAGACAAATACTATTTTCAAAATATTCTCATATTTTCAAGAAAGGAAAATATTATCAAGGTATTTTTAAATATTTTACCTTATCACAAGAATTTGAAGCATATTATGATTTTAAAAATTGTGCTGAGGAATGAGACCCTTGCGCAACCTACTAATATTTTCTTTTAAAATTTAGTCTATCACCCCAATCTTATGGTATTTTAAAAGGACCAATACTAGAATGTTTCAAATCAAATTCAGTCCTACTATTTTATATAAATCGTGTTTTATCAGATGTTTTTGAATTATATGTAATACATGATTATTTTCCAAAACTGTTTTTCTGTGAACACCCATATGACCCATGTTGTACAAGGTGTATTTGGATGGAGGAAGCAAGTGATTTTGAAGGATATCTAAATCATTATTGTAATTCATGAGAATTATACCAACATTAACAAGATGATGATGAAATCGAGTGGACTCCAAGATCTTGGAATGATGTTATTTATTTTGGGAATCGTTTTATATTATCTTATGGTGGTGAAATAAGACTTCAAGAATTACGATTGTAATGAATTTGGATAAAAATGAGAGGTATAAGGAAACTATTGAGGTTAAAACATGTTAGGGTCATTTTTTGAGTTTTATAAAAAGGACAACACATAGACCGTGCGACAACCTGTCACGTCAGACAAAGCTATGGGAATCGAACCCACAACCATGGTGTGGCTGGTATTTATCGCCTTCCACTTGACTACGTGATGTCCCTGGTTAGTTTGACTAATTATTTTTAGTTTAAAGATTTTATGAATTAAGAGTAAGTTGATTTTGGGTTATCTATGGAAACTATTAACCTATCATGGAGGACATGTGATTAGTTTAATTACTTTTCAATATGAGACTTTAAGTGCAACTGATGTTATTTGGAGATAAGTTTTATTTTGTACCTTGGAGGAATATGTGATTAAATCCTTCAAATATTTGGGTTTCAATCTTAGTTTGGATTACTTCGACGAATTTTATGGAAAAATTGTTTATCGAATGGTCTTCATTGATCTTTGTGTTTTGTTGGACAAATATTGGAGATTAAGAATAGATTTTTTTTAATAAAGGGTTATCCTTTTCTGGATTATCTTCTTTTGTACTAACCTTTTTGGTTTTGGTTTTGGTTATAGTCTAAAGACATCGGAAGTATATAGTTATATTTTTTGGATTAGGTGATTCTCTAGAAGTTGATTATAGCTCTCTTAATGAAAAAAAGTCATCCAAAATACTCATCTCATAGTGAAAATATGAGTTTGTGTAAGAAATCTAGTAAAAGTTAAAAGTCAACATGAAAATTAAGTATGTTTCCTTATGTTTTAGTCAAGCTTCAAAATAAATCCCTTAATTAAAAGTAACTAAAAAATGTTTTCCATTAACTTTTCCTACTGGGGAATCCAATACCGTTTAACCCATCACATGTTTGTGATTTTTTATTGTTAACTTTCTCTTAAACATGTTTACTATCACTCTCCATCAGAAAATGACCCTTTTTTCCTCCATATCCATATTTTCATACATGGAGTCCTAGAATGGGTAAACTCGAGTGACCTTTGTACTTCTTTTTCTTTCTTTTAAAGTGATACTTTAATTTACTCCTTTTCCTATTTGGGACTTTCAATGACGTTTCCTAGCCCAATTTTGAAATTGCGAGGATGCAATTCCCAAAAGGGGGGAAGGATGTAACACCCCAGGTAAATAAAGAATATGAGATTTTATATTTATCTATATTTTTGAATAAAATATGTATATTACTTTAAAGGGAACACTATGCTCGATGGCGTACCCAATACGCGACAATGAGTTCCTTTGAAATCTTACGTTGCACTCTAATAATAAAATAATATTATTTTAAATGGTATTTAACGGCTAGCCATTGTAATGGCGGGAAAGAACAGAACTAACTACAAAATGATTATATATGTTAGTAAAATATTTTTACTTTCATCCAATAAATTTTAGAGGCGTAAAATGCAAATGAATCCAATTTTATGTGTAAACACTCTAATATTCTTTAAAAGGTCGATTAACCGCCTTTTGATGGAGAACTTCTTTTAAATCCAATTTTTGACAATTTTATGTTTTATATTTGACAAAATAAAATTCCTGTTTATAATCGGGACATCAAAATTTACTTTGTGTAAATTTTTGGTATTTTTCCGAAAAAGTTCATTTTTTAATGAATAGTGAAAAATGTTGTCATTTAATTCAAAACCTCTTTTTAATATAATTTAATTATATGATTAGATTATATTTTGAATTGGTTTTAAAGTTCAATTATATTATATTTTTACCATTTAATCCAATTGTGGTCATTGAAATTACTATAACATTCATATTGGACTTAAACTACTATCAATCTTTTGATACATATTGTTTCATAAAAACACGCTATTTGTTTAGACAGCAGGAATTAATTATTGAATTAATTAATGTAACATATATGTTTTGAGTTTTGAAAATTATACATCATTTTTGAATTTGCAATATCAAATATATCTTAGGGTGATGTTTTGGGGTTTTTCAGAAAAACTTCAATTTTGATGAATAGTAAAACCACTATGTGGTACGTAAAAAAAACTGATTTTCCGTTTAAATGAAATTTTACCACATCTGTGTTTTGAATTTCAAAAATCCTACATACATGGTTGTAATTAGGAAGTAAAATTAAGTTCACTGGGATTCAAATAATTTTTTGGTGAATAGTAACTTTTATGTTTAATTAATCGCGATTAGATGTAATTAGTGTAGTTTAAGGTAAAAATAATGCTTTAATAATATGAAATAACCTAGAAACATGTTATTCCCTTATTGGATGTGTCATGGCCGACCAAGACAGTCCATGGGTCAACTTGGGGACCCCATGGAGCCACTTTGGTAGTAAAATGACATAAATAACTTTTTATTTAAAGTAAAAATAAAAATGTCACAAACATGAGTTATTTTAGTAATACAATTTTTACATGGGGTTATACAAGTCAAATTTTAGAATATAAATAATAATTGGAAATATAAAATGATTTCATACATCATATTAGTTTTTTTATAATTTTTAGACATTAAATAAATTAACTTATTTATGACATGATGATAATGCAACGATTACCTCATTATTTAACGATTTCAATAAAACGAAAATATAATGTAAAATATAAGACCTAAACATATAAAAAACCTATTGGAGGGGTGGATTTAGAACCCTTATCACCTTATCCTCGAAATATATCAATGTGGGACCTTTAAAATCCGAAACTCATTTGAAAATAATGTAACTTTTTTTGACTTTCCAAGAGTGCCACTACTCTCCTCTTATAAAAGGCCCCCACCTCTACCACCTTAAACACAACATTCAAGCCTTTGGATCGGCCAACCCCTGAAAATTTCATCTCTCCACCTCCGTCTCTTCGTCATTGAAGCCTCACTTTTGGTAGAATCATTTCCAAGGACGCCTTTGAGCTCAAATCAAAAAGAGTTACCTGATTTAAAGGTAATGTCTTCCCTTGTGTTATTTTGTTTTATTTTGCTTCTCAAACCCTCTAAACAATTTCTATTCCTTTATTTTGTTACAAAAAAAGGATTTTCAATAATATACGATTTTCTTATGTGAAGTATTAGAGCTACACTTACACACTCCTTCATCTAATTGTTAAAGAACATACTGTTTCTGTGGATAGATAATTTTTGCCTCATGAAACGATGATTGTTCAATCTTCTCTTAACACCATTCATGGTGGCCATTATGATGTTACTATATTTTATATATGATATATATGGTATTTATGTTTTCTATATTTCTCTGAATTTTATATTTAAAACATGACTTTATCCTTTTCATGCTGTGCAAATGCGATAATTTCATAAGAGGAAGTGTGGACTACCGCCCCCTCAAGTGATGTGACTCGTTCATGCAATACATGGAATTTATAAAGAATGAAATTAATGAACATATGTTACCTATATAACATATATATTATACTGGATTATAATATATATCTCTCTCAATTATTTTTAATTAATATGACAAAATAAATGGGTGTACCGTTCATGCGTACGTACGGCCTACCGTCACCATGAACAGTGCATTTCATTTCTTTTTATCTCCAAATGTTATGGAGTAGTATAAAATGAATATGTACTGGATATATATGATATTTAAATCATTAATACTATTCTGGAAATGATTTACTTATAAATACAAGGAAAATCATTTTCAAACAAATTCATTTTTGACTCATGTACCAAACATCGACAAAAACATCTGATATGAACTCACATTATTAACCAATTATTATAACATTATAACATGTGATATGAACTGAATATTAATTTTTAAAAGACTTCCTTAAGAAATTATAAATTGCCCAAAGTTTATTATTCATGAATATAAAGAAACGAACAAGACAAGTCAGACTTGAGGTAAGTGATCCTACCCCTCTCTTTCTTTTTAAGTACACTCTTATATGTCATTCCTTTTAAACTCGTATTTCTTATGATTGGGATGTTATTTTATATTACTCCTAATGTACTTTTTATAATCATATGATGAGATACCATATTTTCTATCACTAATCCATTTTGGATGTTTTGAGTGGCGCCATTAGGCTACCGAATTTTCGTAAAAGATCTAAACTATCTCTTTCTTTTTAAGTACTCTCCTTTATGTCACTTATTTTAAGATCCACTTTGTTATGATGGGGGATGTTATTTTATATCACTCTTTCTGTAAATTTTATTTTCATATGATGGAGAACCTATTTTATCTCATCAATCCATTTTTTGAAGTTTTTTGTGGCGTCGTTAGGCTGCAGAGTTTTCGCAAGGGATTTCTCATCTCACCTTTAGTCCCATGAGATTTATGCTACATTTTCCACCATTTCCTTTGAGTGTTGAATGTACTTCCCATTATTATACTCTTTTTGTAATATAATTTCATTTAATGGTATTTACATATTCATTGTATGACCCTTCTTCAATGGGGTATACGTTTCGAAAGTTACCCAAGTCGGTAAGGGAACCTTTCACCCTCCTTTTTTTAAAATACTTATTTTGTTATGTCTTTTAATTAAAATACTATTATGTTGGGATATGTTCTTCTTCATCCTTATTGATGAAAATTTTATGTCCAAGTGATGATATACCATTGTCTCTCTCATCAACTCTTTTTCTGAATTTTGATGTGATGCCGTTAGGCTGTCGAATTTTTGCAAGGGAACTTATTAACACAATTTTGATTCTTTGGGATAAACTTGTACTCCTTGAATATGTCATTCTATGAATATGTGTGAGTTAACTCTGATTGTTTTACACATAATATCCACTAATATTTTGTGAATTCATTTGTCACACATAATTATGTCGTTGATTTATCTTTGATCCAAGGATACCGTATTTGTAAGGGACTTCGTCTCAATCTACATTCATTGAGGCGCATTTCGTTTTATACACAACTTTCTTTTATACGGTGTATAAAACCCTTTGAATTTTACTTTTATACAAAATGAATCTTTTTCTATGAAGCATTTTACTAAACGACAAAAAGGAATGTTTCTTTTAACATACGTGGTGACAACGACCCTTTTCCGCTGCCGCGAGTATTATTTGGTCTTTGGCTTCCTCACTAAGCCATAATGTTTTTAAAATAAAATAAATACCACATACTCTTTTATGTATTTTTGTATTGAAAAGGGTTTTTATAATGGATTTTTTTATGTCAAAATATTTAAGTGATATATTGTTATTGAAATGTGGAAATGTTTTATTTCCTTTATAATTGTTATGATTTTATAATGGTACTTGTACATTAGATGGGCGGTTACATGATAAACCATATGACGAGTGGTGCCGAGAATACCATGATAGGTGGTTACGTTACAACCTCTAATGCATTGGGTATGGAAGTCGGTTGTATGGCTATTCCAATAAGTTTGTGTGGAAGTCGATCGTATGGTTATTCCATTTAAGAATGTTTATGTCCCAAGTTAGCTTTTTATGTTATGTGTTCTTTATATGGGTTTTATGGTAATATTTTGGATATAAAAGGGTAAGTAACGATATTTTATTCATTAAAGAGTTTGTTACTACTTCATAAAGGTGAAATTTTTTTACTTTGATAAAATATACATTATTTACTTGTTGTTTTGAAAAACTAACAGTTTTCATTCTTTGTGTATCCCTTACTAAGATTTTTATGCTCACCCAAAGTTTATTTTAAATGTTTTTCACAGGACTTAATGTGGAATAGGGTCAAGGATGGGATCAAGGGGAAGTCATGCTATCTAAAACATGGAACTAAACATGTTTCTTTTTAAGAGTTTTTATTTTATGTAAACTTAGTAGAAGTGTCTACTTTGTAGTCTTTTGAGATGTAATAGTTATGTCCTAATTCTCTAAAAATCTAAACCATGAAAAGATCTTCAAGGTGAATTATTCATTTAATTCAATATTAAGTAAGGTTTAAGGTTGGGGCCTTATACATAATCCAATAATATTTAACAAAGTAATAAAACATGTAATTTTGGAAAACATAGAATCATATAATATGATTTCCATAGTATACATGGTATACCTTCCAAGACCATCTTAGTATTACAGGTTAACTCCCCATTCATTCTTGGATGTCATGGTTTACACCCAAGGCCATCTTAGTAGCATGTGTTATGTCCTCAAACAATCATGGTACAAATGGATCATTCCAATGTCTATCTTAGTAGTCCAGGATCACTCCAAATCCCATATTAAAATATATTATGGGGTATAAATCAATTAATAATGCATTGAAGGGAGATATTAGTCTGACAGACATCAAAATGAAATCCTAAATAAATCATATACAAAATTAAAAAACATATCCTAAACCATGTAATGAAAAGGGTGTTAAAAAGATGAAATCATACCATATCATGTTGAAAAAGAAACATGTTTCATAATTATTTCATCAATGATTAACCAGTGAAAAAAGTAGTTTTTAGAGACATATAACTCATAAAAAAAGTGGGTTATATAATCATAATCTAATAAATTCATTAAAAAATTTAGAAAAAAATAATAATTGAACCTTATGATTATTTTTTGAAAATGAATGAGTGACATCAATATTTTTCAACTTTAACGGGAACCAATTTTGAAAGGTATTTAAATACAATTCATGAAGGAAATGTCAATATTCTTTGAAAAAATATTTTTAAAACATAAAACCTTAATAAAACAATTTTATTTTAAAATAACATTGAAAAATATAACAGAAGATCGAAAAAAGTTTATATCCTTCTTTCCATGAAACATATAATGAATATTTATAAATTTTTCAAAACCATTTTCTATGAGAACATATGAAATATTCTTCAAAACCATTTGACACTTAAACCTGTTAAATAATGCTCTAATAAGGGAGAAATGAATACCCAATAATTTCATAATAAGAATCATAGAATATAATCAAAAGTATTATATACACTATTCAAAATAAAATATTAGTGAACATGGCATGTATCTCAATAATATAAATTTGAGATAAAATTTCCTTACCATCTGTGTTAACTCTCATTATACACATACATGATTCCTATATAATAATTGTACGATTATTATTAATATTTTTCATAATCATATTGTTATATATATTACCAAATATAGGTTTATTATTTATTAATATTACCTACATGTTAAAATTTTCATCTCAAGGTTTGGCATTGTGTAATATTTTCATTTTTTTAAATGTGTCCTAATATGTTATATCAATGGTATTTATAATTATATGATGATTAAAAAAATATAATACATGATATAAATATAATTTATATTTAGTATATTTTTATTATAGAAATATATATAATATATATGTATTAAATGTAATACACTATTTAGGGAGACTGTAGGAAGTACAAACGCATGAACGATATTTCCGTTTTGTTGTCGTAGTATATGAAAGAGAGTAATTGTCATTGTAATATATATATATATATATAATTATTAGTGATGATTTATGAAATCATATATATCATATAATTTCACTAAACAAGTCCGTAATATATTCCATGCAGTATGTAAATGAATCACATCACATTGAATGGGCAGTAGTCCACACTTCCTCAAACGAAATTATCATATATAGACAAGATGGAAGGTAGAAATGTATGATTAATAAAATAGTAAAATAATAATAAATAAATTATAAATATCATAAATATGATATAAAAATAAATTTTCATTCTTAATTTATAACATGAGATGTTGTAATGGAAGAATGAACACTCATTTTTTTGTGAGGTGATAGTTCATCATACTCATAAAAAAGATGTTTGTCAACCATTAGATAGAAGAGTGTGTATGTGTAGGTATAATTGTAATAATAAAAAGACTGTAGTATAGGGAGGAAATTTGTTTTTTATATGAATAGAATATGTACAATTTAGGAGATAGAGAATGAAAATAATATAAAAGAGAATGAGGGAGTATGTTAACTCTTCTTTGGGTGACTCTTTACGGTTTTTATCAAAATCCATCCTTGGATTTAATTCATCCAAAATGGACACTTCAATGAGGGATTTATTTATATTTAAAATTTATTTGGTTAGATATTGTCTAAACATATGTTGCATGATAGGTCTGACGAAGTGGCAGGATATGAGACCATTTATAGTGGAGGAGTAGCACTCATATAATATTTTGGAAAAAAGGGAAACACAACCATAGATTTTTTATTCAATATGTATCCAATAATGGTCCAAATTAGATAAAATTGTAGATAGGGGTGAAATATTTCCAAAACATGGCTTTTGGGAAAGATTATATTTCATTTTGCGCCTTATGTATATGGTTTAGTCCCACATTTAACTTAATTTAATCTTAGTTGTTATAATAATTTTTAGTTACTTTCAAGAATCAATTTGGCCCAAAACTAAATTAAAAATTTTAGAGGTTATAAATTATATAAATTACATAGTACCAATCCAATTTTCCATATTCCAAACACATATTTAGTTAAAATTAATTTTAATATAATCACACAAATGGGACTGCAGCACAAGGTTTAAATATAAAAACATTAAAATTATTACTTTGTTTTCATAGTCAATATCAAAGTAAAATTTATTGCAAGGATTTGAATTGGTTTAATTTATACAAATTTCCACTAATTATAATTTATAACCCTATTAAAATATAAATTAACTATATAAATAACTTATATGAAATAAATTTTTTTAGTAAAATTTAAGTATTTTTTGGGTTCATTAAAAAATAAAACAACCCTGAAAAGTAAAAAATATTACCATAACCAATTTTTCATTTTTAAATTCTCAAAATAAATTTTTTTTGAACCTATAATATTTATAAATGATAAAACAATTTATATTTAAAATAGTTTTTCCATCAAAAGGAACTAAAATTACCACAATATAAATATAGGCTTCTATTTGTAAAATAATATATAATCTTATATTATTCTAATCGAATCAATTGTATGAATATAAAACAAAGATACCATTGAATAATATATATATATATAATTAATATAACTCAAAAAAATAATTAATTGAATTTATTATGATAATATAGCTTTATGGACATAAAAGTAGTTTTTAATAAAAATATTCCATTCACATTAAAATAGTTGAAAGTGATCCTAAAACGTAGTCAATAAATGAATAACCAGGATTAAATCATACACAACTATTTCTTGAACAATGATTTCTAATTTCATCTCAAATAAATTAATTGTCATAGAACATTTTGTACACAGTAACACTTAACATTCACTTAATCGAATAATAGTTTGAATTATTATAAGAGAAGGCATCATCTCATATTTCAATCTCAAGAAATCAACAACATTAGATGAAAAAAAGAGAATGTGAAGAGCTTTTATCAAACCAAACATTCATAAGGGTATAATTCAAAATAATTGTACGTCTTGTTGTATATGGTGTATCATGATCATCATGAATAACCTATTTAACTACAAATAATTGATTCATCACCAAAAAATGTGCCTAGTTTCCTTGTTGAGAATTCAATCTCTAAGAAGTCATGGTATTTACGGAGTCATAATCAATAGATATTTTTTGCTGATGAGACTAATTCTGTTTTCCTCACCTCATCTAAGTAGATGAAGCATTTGATACCTGAGAAGTGTCTCAAGAACTTGACCCTGGAGCACTGTGATAATAGTACTAAAGGTGTCCTATATCATTTTAATTATTGAATTCTATTTTTTTCTAATAATCTATCTTCATGTGGTAGAGTAATCCACATTGAAATCATCAATCTTTTTTTATGTGCCTGCGAGGAACATTCACAAATCTACTCATTCTATTATAAATCATGATTCAACCAATAATGTAGTTGTGCCTCTTCCTCTTGTTACTTGTATTTTATTTTCTAACATTTACGAGGGGTAACAACATGATTTTCCTCCCAGAGCTCCTCATATGATCCTTTTCTCCATTACATCTCCATTGACCATCTCATTATATTTAGTCATGCATAGCACATAAATCGTTAAGAAAAAAATCAGGTATGAGCCCTGATTCAATGATGTGTTCTGTAAAAACACACAAGCAGTAGCTTCAGGTGAAAACTACACTAAATTCATGAAATTATCCTCATACTCGGTGACATAGGTATTTTTCAACTACGGGGTGTAGAAAAATGTGATTCTGTAAAACATGAATGTGTGAGGATAGAATTTATTGTTGAATTATTCGTCAGAATTATCCCAACCATGGCCTTGATCCAAGATCCCTCCACTAACATGAAATATCCCCAACTATATATGTATCTAGCTTGAATTTCATCTCTACCAATGTGCTAATGAATTCATTGATACGATTCATCATATTCAACCAAACTTGTTCACATTCTTATTCACAATTACCAAAGAAGATGTGAGGATTCTTCTTAAAAAAAGAAGGAATGAAAAAATATTATAGGATTATTTGTCATGTTTTTGTTCCATAGATCATACCTCTTGCAAGATACCTTGAACCATCTGTTGGTTCAGCTATGGCTCAGGCACAACCATATCCATAGCAGCTTCATTCAGTTGGTTTCTATGATGCCTACCGAGTGTTAGTTTCAATTCATACAATAAATTCCCAACATCATACTCTCTAGAAACCGCAGTCTTACCATTTTTAATTCAATCAAATAAATTTTCCCAAAATAACTTTTCAAAATAAAAATTTACTATGTTAATCCATTTTTATTAAGAGTCAACATTCATTTAAAAATCAATCCATTTTCCAAAGACCATAATAATTATTTTCTCAAAATCATTCATTTGAAGATAGTTTCAATATATTCAAAAAACAACACTTTTATAGAATATAATAAATCATTATTCAATATTATGTGTGCACATTTAGTGGAAATTCATTCCTATAATTCATTGCATGCCTATATCTTTGGAAAACCCAATAGAAATGAGATTGCATCCCTATAAGTGTATCCAAAAAACATATGTACCCAAGTACATATTAAGGATAATTTCTGTACAAAATTTTTTTATACATAATTTTTGTGTTACTCATTACATGTGTTTAAAATGCTATTCTGTTCAATTTTCCATCTCAAGGAATTATCATGGATGATATTCGACATAAGGTCCAAGAGAACTGATATCCACTTGTTCCATAGGGAGGGACCAAGATGATATCATTTGTCTCAAATATACTTTTTCATAAAACATAATTAATACCATTTGTAGAATTCCTTCACTTATCATTAGCTTGAGAGGGTGGTGAGACGTTTCGAGGACTAAAGTGCCATCCCTAAGATACCAAAGGTTTAAGATAAATTATTGAGGGATTCAATACATGTGGGAGACTATTTTTCCTTTAAGAATAAAATCACTAGATAGTTAACCCATAACCCAATAAAAAAAATATGATGCAAGATAAAAATTAAATTCAAATCTACATTTCATTTATCAAAACCATACAAGAAATATGTACCACATAGAAAACTATAATATAAATGTAATCATCATAAGGAAAAATAGTAAGACTCCAAGACCACCACATGACTCCATGATAAACCATCTCCATTATCCAACACTACCAAATCGGCCAAGTGTAATGAGGTAGTTCATAAGATGTGTGATACAATACCAGCTCTCAATTTCCAATAAATGATATCTATAAAATCAACAAAGTGAAAATTTAGGGGTGAGTACTAAAACACTGTTGGTTTTCTCCATTGACAACCGAACTCATGCCAATAGGATAGAAAAATTTAAAACATTTATATAAAAAAATTAAATTAAAAAAATCTAAAACAGTTTAAAACCACATATAATCATGTCCTTTTCAGCCTATTTTCCAAGAGAACCTATTTTACAAATAAGAAAACCAAATAATGTTTTAGATCCACTTAAGATATTCAATTTTTTATATCCAATATATTTCACATAATAAACACAACTAACCATGCATGCTTCATTATGATAGTTCTATATCTATGAGAATTCTCATGTCAATCTACCCAGTCATCGCCTGTTAATTATAACACGTGATCATATACACCTTTGGAACTGGGCACATGGTCACATTTCAACTATGTCTCATAAATGAAATATGAACACACACACCATGTATTCTAAATAACCACGCCAATCCAAACATGAACAAAACTATATCTATGATGTGACCACTTTATATAAAACATTTCACAACAATCCATTTAAAAGTTCAATAAAATCAATATTTTAAATTAAACTTTTTAAATTCATGAAACCAAAATACTTTTCACACAAAAATTCCACAATCCAACAATTTCACCAAAACCAATTAATTTTCTCTATAAATGATTAGTATTATTATTTCCACCATTATTTTACAATCCATTTTAAGTATCTAAATAAATTTGAAACTAATAAGTTCAGTTCTAGAAAGAGGAGTTGAGAGTGAAGCAAAAAACCACGAGATTTTTTGAGAAAACAATAAATGACATGAAAACATCATGAAATTTGTTTCACTTTTGAAAATACCTCATTAAGCCTCTTACCCTATAAAAATAATACATAAATAATATTTTTTGGAATAAAAATCCTTATGTATACACAAAAAGTGATATAGCATAGAAATTGAGAGAGGTGGTGAAGTACATATCAAAAAACGAATCATGAACAACAATGAACAAATCCTTTTCATAAGAATAATATTGAAAATCACTATGGGAAACTATAGGATTCCCTATAGATCTGTGGAAGAACCTTCCTTTTCCATATAGAGATGAAAATACCAAGTTAACACCATAATAGAGGAAATATTATGGTTTAAAACCTATAGCCAATGCAGATCCTCTTTTTAAGGATCATGTTTTTAACCGTGCGTGGTCTAGTCACATGTTTAATAAAATCATGCACTAACCATGTGTTAGACTGTACCTTAAGTATGACCATCACATTTTCTTCTTACATGCTCTCCAAACAGTGCTCCAATCATACCGAAGCCACTACCTAAAAATAAAAAATCTATTTTTCAATGTGCATAGTTTCTCTGTAGTGGATGCACTATTTGTGAAAACGATACTGCATTTGTGCGCCTTCCCTTATCCCATAACTCCTAGTGCATAGTTTACGATAGATTTTTCACAGTTTTATGAAACCATTATAAAATAATACATATTATAAAATACCCAAAAAACTCTCCAAAAGTTCTCAAAACTCTCCTAAACATCAACCATGTACATTATATACATAAAAAATATAATATAAGGGGTTACATAAATAAAACAGTCACACTACATTAACATGTACAACTATTAATAGTGAGGTGGTTTTGGATTGGGTGAGGGTTGTGTAGTGAGAGGCAGGATATGGGGTCAATTACATGTTCTTCAGTGTTTAATTCTCCTTAATTATTTATGTTACATTCTGTAGTAGAAAATGTGATCGACCTTATATAGAATTACATCATGAAATTTTATAAATGTAATGATTGTGTGGATTTCCTAGAAAAAAATCCCTGTTTGTATACTACATGTGGATGTAGACTACAAAAAAAATGTACCTATGTGTAATAAATTTGAAAATTGAATGTTGGTAACTACCTCCAGTGTTACTTAGTGCACAAAAAATATTCCTAAACACGCATATTATTAGACACTCTTGGGATATATTATCTAGTTAATCACACTCTCATTTCATTCCACTAAGTATGATTTATTTCAAAAAAAATCATTAATATATTTCGATAAGAATATTGATCCAAACAGAAATTAACATTGAAATAAAAAATGGGGCTTATAAAATTTAATTTTTTTGTCAGAGTTGATAATATAGTCTGATAGATTGAAATGTAGAATTTATTGGAGAATAATTTATGGTAATGATATATTTACTCATATTCTATTGGATATTAACCAAAATAATTTTATTTTAGTATTTTTTTTAAATATAATTTAAAAAATGATGTTTGGAATTGTTTTTATCATGAAACACCGACATCAAAAAACCAAATATGATAGTATACATTAATGTTTTAGAAAATTAATATATTATAGTTATAATAGTAAAGGTGGGTATTATAGTATATGAATTTGGGATTTTATTATCTATTTGTAGAAATTAAATCTTGATACTTTTTCCAATATTTATTAAATATTAATATTTATCAATGAGATTATGGTATATAATAAATGTTTTTAAGATTATGTGCGAAATATTTAGTTTATTCGTTAGAATTTCAATATTAATGATTTAGAAACATATTATAAAGGGTATTAATAAGAATGTAAATTTATTCTTTTTTGTGGATATATTTTCGGGGTAAAATATGGAAGATCACATGATTGATGGATGTATAACTCATAGGTTTAAAATAATGATTGATTGTATGAAATGTGAGTCAAAGTATATTGATTTCCATACAATAAATTAATTATTTAATGATAATGGATCAAAAATATTTTTTTGTGGATCCTTCATCACATTTAGTGATTATGATATATATATATACTAAATATTGATTGATTATATGATCTAGTGGATAACATAATTTAAGAATTAAACATAGAATAATTTATGGAGGAAAATATGTTTATTTTATTTTCTAATGACCCCAAGATTCAAATTTTTTTAAGTATATATTTTGTAACATATATGATTAGGAAATATAAAGTATAGAATATATGAATGTATAAATTATTAATGTTGTTTTAGTGAGGATAAGTATCGTGATATAGCCTAAGAGAGAAATGTATATTTTACATTATATGATAACTCTTGAATTATTAATAACATATGGTTACAATTAACTAAATTCACAAACTAGTAATAATTAAAATTATTCAGTTTTGATATAATAAAGTGGTAAAACATAGAAACCAAAAAACTTGCTTTGTATTTTCAATTAAAAAATATTATAGTTGATGGTTACCTTCATATGTAACCCGAAAATAAAATGATATAAGACATTATAAATAGTGAATATTATAAAAATTTATTAATAACAAATATTTTACTAAAATTATAATTTAATAAATTAGAAAATCATAAAAAATATAATTAATACCTCATGATGTTCTAAGAGATAATTTTTTCAATAATAGATATTTTTTAAAATATATTGATTCTTCTAATATAATCAATTTTAACATTTTATGGTATGAAATTTGTTATAAAATTTTTATTTTTTTAAATTAATTATATCAAAATTATCCAATTATGTATATATTTTATTTTTCAACAATAACTAACATATATGTGAATATTGAAATTACAATTTTTTAATTTTTTTTTTGAAATTATAAATAATCGATAAATGCCCAAAAATTATATAAATATTAATTGAATAATTATTTTATTTTAGGTGTAAAAATATGATTTTTAAAATATAATATTATCATTAAGATATTATTTTCTACATATTTAAATATAATATTATTTTTATTTTAAATCTATTTCCAGAATTTTCTTATAATTAAAATTTTTAATAGTAATAATCATTTTTATAATGATTAGAAAGCCCCATATCTATAATTATTTTTTATAAAAATTATAACATCGATTTCAATGAAATTAATTAAGTTATACTCCTCATAAATTATATGCTAAAAGAATCTTTTTCTAAATGTGGGTTCTATACGTTATGTGATATTGTTTAAATTTTTTTTTTCACCGCATCATATGTTCTAAATAAAAAGTTAAATTTCTCGTATTTATAAATCTATTTAGTTTAAATTGATTTAAAATTTACATTAAAAATATAAAACAATTTGTATGAATGTATATATTATATTTTAATGATAACATAATAATAGTGATTAATATTTGTTAAGGATTAATAATTTTTTAAATGGGTAATCTAATGTAGATCGAATATTACTAAATAAATTTGAAAAATATATGTTAAAAAATAAAATATATAGGTTATAATGTCGTAAATACATTTACATCCCTCATTTCCATATATAACAAACCCAACTCTCATGAAATTTCATTCTTAAAAAATATTTAACACTCATTTCCAAATATTTTTCCTCTTTATTGTCTATTATTGGATCTCACTTCCCCCCACATCTAATCAAATATTTAATTTAAATTTCATATAAATCAAAGAAAAAAGTATTTATTATAAAATTCAACAATGCATTCTTCATCATCTATCCTCATCGTGGTTCCTCAAGTCCTTTATTTAAACTAGTAATTCATAAGAAGATACAAAATCAAAATTAATGTATTACATACACTTTTATTTTATTTTATTATCCTTAACATCCAACCTCTCACAACCAATTATTACCATATTTATATAATGAAAAAATTATAAATGTATTTTTTAATTTTTAATATATATATGGAATAAATATTATTAATTTACCTACCATTTAATAAAAAATTACGACATTACTGAAGAACATGTGCAGACTACCATCACCATGAATGACATGTTTCTTTACTGATTAACACCATTACATGAAGTTAATAGTAATATCTTATGTGAATAGATATATTATATTTGTCCTGATAAGTTTATTTAAATTTATAATAATAAGCTTATAATTAAAATTTACATAAGATATACTTGTAAAATAAACAGCCTAAAAAGAAAATACTATGATGAAATGATATTTAATAACATGTGAAAATGAAATTATAAATTACTATAATCTTATAACTCATAAATATTTTATTCCCCACCTAAAAATATATAAATTGTTTAATTATAAATTTGTTTCAATATTATTATAATAAAATTATTTTTGTTGTAGGAATAATCGAACATAAATTATAGCATGTGCTTGTTGGTTCAGTTAAACCAACTAAGTCTAAAACTGGTTCTTTTTCTGGTATATATCTCAATTATTTCATAAATTATTATTCTAATTAATTAAATATTTCCAAATGTGGGTGCTCAATGGGGTAATGGTTTTATCAAGAATTTCAGGGTCTGGTCTAGGTACATGATCCAAAAGATTGTGAGTTTTCTCCTAGAACACAGTTAGTGATAACAATGTGGGGAATGGAAAATGGTTGGAATAATCCATATGAGGCTTGAAATTGGGGGATTATATGCCACATAGTTTGGTCGAACTATGGGAGAGGAGCCACACAACTTTGCTGAAGGACTGCAATTTTTAGTAGATTATGAAAGTGGATTTTATCAGGGTTTGGGCTCGGTGTTTAAACAATGCAGGAAAACAATGAGTTATGTTACAAGGCTCTAGGAAGTCGCATACAATATCAACATCATTTGTTAAACCGTATTGGTTATCATTTTGATCCTAGATGTGTTGAAAATTTTATAATTTTAATTAAATTAATTTATTTAAACCTAATTTGTGATCTTTTTCTCCCAGACAACAAAGGGGACCATGGAAAAGCATTCCTCTTCGATATTATAGAGTTTTATAAAACATATCTATATAGACTCTGATTCGATCATGGTTCATCTACGTGGATCAGTATTGTTAAGGCCTTAATTATTTTTTGATTTTTTCCATATTTCTGGGAGTTGAGAGTGCTATTTGTATTCCTACTCATATTTCATAATTCTTTTTCGTCAATTCTTTTTTAATTATTCATCCATAAATAATATATTTTATAAACCAAGAAGAATAAGTGATATATTCTAGACTATCTATCAAGCATGCAATAGTGGTATGTGGTCATGTGCTTTTCATTTGAAGTCAAGTTGTTTATTTATGATAGCCTTCCAAAAGATGATATTCTGAGGGTCAACTAAATTGCATTTAAATAACATAATTGATCGATATGACCTAATAAATTATATTGGTTCATTTATATATGTTTATAGGTTTAAAACCATAAATATAATTTACCCCATGGGTGAGTTCCTTTAATGGCCCTTTTACGGATTTATGCCTTGTACATTACTTCTGGGGTACCATTATATCTTTTAGGGGTTCATGAAAATGGATTTGGTTATAAATGTAATTGAAATGGTGTTATTTTTGAATGGAATTGGATAAAGTGTATGGGTGGAATACTTTTACCTTGCCGTATTTATGTCATTTCTTTCATAAAATTATTTCCTTTTCATTTCCTTTCCCATATAAAGAAACAAATGACTATTCAACGAATTGACATAATTATTTTTAATTGTTTTAATTTTTTGTTTTACCATGCCGTTTATATGATAACTAATCTCTGTGGAATCATAATATTATTTTTAGGAATATTATATTAAAAATGAACATGTGAGTGTTTTAATGGCCCTTGAATTGATAATCCCATGTGAGCTAAATAGATTTTATTCCTTTTTATGGCTTCATCAGGCTTGTGATACCTTTAATATTAAAATTATAATACCCCGAGCATTATCTTCAAGACTCTGTTCTTAAAAAAAATTTGTGTAGTTTATTTCTTATAAAATTATTCAAACAATTACACAAAAAGTTTCACAAATTGTGACCTTTTACCATTCTAGGTTCTAGAGGATTATATAACACATTAAATTTATAAGCGATAAACAATATTTAGAAAAATGACCACTAATCCCCAATGTGTGCTAAAAATAAAACTAAAGACAACTGAATAAAAAATTTGTAAGAATCCTTTGGAAAAAATTTAAAACCTGAGATGAGATGTTAATTTATTGGTTAAAGGTTTTAAAATCAATGAAATTAATTTTCCCAAAATATATGTTGAAAAAAATAATTGAATTTGATTTCATTTAGAATAATATACTACATTTGAAATTTCCTATATACAAAAATTAATTTAAATATAATCCAGTGAGTTTTAGAAAACACTTGGCATTCTTTTGAAAATAAATCATTATTGATTGTAGCCACATGAAACATTGATGTCTATCTTTGGCTTACGCACATAAAGGATGGGTTCACTCCCAAGTTCTCGTTCGTATCTTAAATGTTCAAGTCCCAATTTTTGTAATACGTTTTAAGCTTCTTATATATATATATATATATATATATATTTAAATTCCCACTATAGATCTACATAAAAATATATCTACACATTTTTAGTATATTAAAATGTTTATATGAATATATATAAATTTATAAACACTTCTATAATAACAGTTTTTTGCGAAAAGAAATATATCCACTTGTAATCATTGCATAAACACATGAAACATTACATTCAAGTATTAACAAATTATTCATTAATATCGTAAATTCCATTTTTAGTGTATTTTCTTATTAATTAATGTTCCCCAAAAAATATAAAACGTGTATATAGTAAAACAAATACATGTATAATATATCATTAGTTAATATAAGGGTTATATCTTATAATTCGTTTCATATCAATTTATAATAATTTTGTACTTAAATATAATTCGAAATATTGATGAATTATCATTCATAAAAAAAATAAAACAATTACAATAAATAATATATATATATATAGAATGTCAAAAAATATGGTCATAATATGTATGAGATTCATTTAAAGTAACCTGAAAACCATGTTTTTGTTTATGAAAATATCATTAAAATATTATGTTAAATTATAATTCTCACTGTAGAATGAGTTTCAGAAAAATATCTAAATTAAAATATTTAATTACTTGAAAAATAAAAATAAAAATGGACTTAGACATGTAATAGAAATTTCAAATAAATAAATATTTGAAAATTAATATTTTCATCAATACTTATATCATCCTTATACAAATTATATGAAGAATAACCATTATCCAATAACCAAAACCAAAAAACATAATTTTAAAATAAATAATTGTAATAATTTCTTGGAAAAAAATTTAAATTAATGTAAATGATTAACTATGATTATAAGTTCACTTACCAAAAATATCATTCTACTTTTGATTTTTGGGTAAAAGAAGAAGGTGTTTTTTTGACATCAAACACACCAGACATGAGACAAAATAAGGGCATATGGTTTCCCTCTCTTTCTTAGTCTCTCATATAAAAAAAGTCAAAAATAGAGTTTCAACCCTATGTCTTCCCCTCTGCAAGACTTATATCCTCCTATTGTAAAAATAATAATAAGAAGAGTTTAAATGTCTAATTTATTTCAAATTGAAAATTACATTTTAAATGTGTTGTGCATGTTGAGAAACTAATTTAATATATATTTATTTTAGAAATAATAGAACGAAAAAAGGAAAGAAAAGTTGATATCAAGGTGATTCGATATTGAATCTAATTAGCATAAAAAATTTAGGGTTCAAGGATACATCAATTAAAGAGGATCCATAAAAGATATAGATTATATAGATTATATTGAATATATGTTTATATATATAGACAATACTATCATTATTCATATAAAGATAATTAAATATTGGGAATTTATTAAGGAATCATATACAAATATTTCTTGATGTCTGGATTGAAGATTGTGATAGGATTCAATTCGATTTGGTCCATAAAGATACATAAAACCAAAAGATATAGACTATAAAGAAAATTTATGATGAAATCATTCATTATTCCATGATGAAAAAATAAGAGAATAGGAAAGGGGACATGATAATATTTGAAAATCCTGAATAAACTAATCCGACATGCATATTTTAGAAAACTATGATAGGAGGATTTTGACCTCGAATATGAAGAAAAATGGTATAAAATGATGCTTATGTACTTATTTCAATGAAAAAAATCTAAAGATGAGATCTGGGTATCCGAAGTAAGATAAACTTACCAATTTGGAGATTGAAACCCTATCTTCATTCGCACATCAAGATTGACATAGCAATTTGAATCTAGAACCGAATACCTTAGTTGAAATCTGATTTATAATCATCCATCCTCACCTATCCCAACTATAGATTAAAACCCATTTTCGATATTTAAGCCATCACAACTAACATAACCCGTTGTGAACCATCGTCGAGGTATCAATATCTACCTTGTCCTGGTTGGGTCTCCTATGTACATGAATTGCCTTATGACCATATCACCCTTTCAGAAGGTTGAAACCATCAATAGCATCCAACCAGCGATCGAACCCTAGACTCTCCCAAGTACCGATTTCCATCTAATTCAGTTTTCTTTTCTTATTTTATTATTTAATTTTCATTTTTTTGAAGTTATTTTCATTTTTTTATTTAATAATTATTAATATTTATATATATTTATTAAAATCATTTAAAATTTAAAAAATTTATAATAAAAAATAGTATTATTTGTAATATTTTCATAATTTTTATTAGATTAAAATTAATTTATAATATACTTTAAAATAAATCTTTTTAATATTTTTTATGTGCCATAACATCTCTTAATGTTAATAAGAATCATCATTAAAATGATTAAACATAATTTATTACGTTCAATTAATATTTTTATCATTTTATTTAATATATTATTACTATTCTTAAATTAAATAATTATTTATAACTAGAAAGTAACACACATATATTATCTTATATTTCATATATAGATTTTTTTTATATATTTCTTCTTTTGTTTTTTGAAAATTTATTATTGTTGAAACAACATAAAATAAAATATTTAAATAAAAATTCATTTTTAAAATGAGTTTTTATAATGTAATATTAAATTTCCTTACATGAAAATACGGATTTATTTTAAATTATAAAATTATTTAAAAATTATAATTGATGAATTATCATTATAACTTATTTAATTTTAATTCAATTACACATTACTAATTATGGTTTATTCTAATTAATAATACCAAACTATTGTTTAACCAATACAAAAACTATTTTTTAATTACGAACTCATTTTTTTCCCAAAACTCTGGATGTCACATTCTTCCCCCACTTAAAATGAATTTTTCCCTCACAATTCATTTTTTGCACTTGAGAAAATTATGAATTTACATCATTAGAATTAAATAATTTAAAAGGTGACTTCTATATCTAATGAAATCTCAACTACATGTATTTTATTTTCCTCAAAAGACAACCGTTAATATTTGATGTTTCCAAGACAGTTCCACTACAACAAATTATAATGCCCCGAGACCGCTCTTCTGGAATTAGAGCATAAAAAATGATGTGTTTTTTTTTCATATATAATAAACCATACAATTACACAAATGATAACACATACATAGAACTTTTATGGTTCTGCGTTCTAGAGTATTAGACAACACTATACATTTATCAGATTTGAACAAAACATAGACATTTTCTTATTGCGCCTTTATGCGCTCTAACTCCAAAACTGAAGAAACCTAAATGAAAAGTTCTATGATACCATTGAAAAACATTTGAAACAATATATGATCATTTAATTTCTTATCACGATTTTTTAAAATTGTTGAAATACATTTTAGCAATACATCCTTTGAAAAACATATTTTAAATTTTTTATCTTTAAAATAATATACCATTTTTGAAATTAATTACATACAAAAGTAAAATTTAAAATATTACTGTGTGTATTGGAAAACAGTACAAAATATTTAGAAAATCAAACATTTAAACTTTTAAAAACATGAAATTATGAAGGTTATCTGGGGCCTACCAACTTGAATGATGGGTTTACTCCATAATTATCTATCGTATCTACAATGTTCAAGTTCTTATTTTCATTAAATGCTTTCTACATTATATTATATATATACATTAACTTCCACCAGAGTTATACTAAGAACATTAAGTAATTTTTATTACATTAAAATGTTTATATGTAGATATATATAAATGTATACATTCTATTCTAATAACACTTTTGTCAGAAACAAAATATCTACAATTTTAATCATTCCATAAATACAAGAAGCATTACATTCACGTATTAATACATAATTAATTAATATCATAAATTCCATTTTGAGTGTAATTTCTTTATAATGAATGTTTTACATAAAATTCAAATATGTATATAGTAAAACAACTACACGTAGGATATTTCATTAAATAAGTTGATGTCATTTTTTATAAATATTTTTATATCCATTTTTAATAATTTATTACTTATATGGAATGTAAAATAAGGAAAAATTATCATCCATAAACACTAAAAACAATATTATAAATAATAATAAATAAATATTAGGAATTTCACAAAATTTGGCCATGCTATGAATATTATTTATTTAATGTAACATAGAAACCATTTTTCAATTTTGAAAATTATCCTTAAAATAATGATAAAAATTATAATTCTCACAGAAAATGAGTTGCAGAAAATTGTATGATTTAAAATATTTAATTCCATTTAAAAAATTAATGTAGTCAAGTAATACAATTTTTAACTAATGAAATATTTTAAAATAAGAATGTTAATCAATAATTAATTATTCTTTATAATAATTATATATAGAATAATCATTTTCTATAACCATAACCTAAAAATGTAATTTTGAAATAAAAATTTGTAAAAATTTCATGAAAAAACATTTAATAATAAAAATAACAATAAATAATGTTTACTTTAACAAAATTATCATTATACATTCGATGATTTGGAAAAAAAAGATGGTGTTTTCCATACATTGAACACTCCAAACATGAGATGAAAATAAGGCATAATGTTTCTCTCTCTATCTTAGTTTTTCATATGAGAAAAAACTGGAAAATATAGTTTCGTCCCACTATCTTATCATCTGAAAGTCCCCTACAGTCCTCTTCTTATACACATATCAGTAAGAGTTTAGATTTATAATTTACTTCGTCATGAAAATATAATTTTATATTTGTTGTGAAAGTTATGAAAATAATTTTATATATATTTATTTGAGAAATAGTGTTATTGAAAATAGACACAAAATATGATATCGTGTTGATCTAAAATCAAAAATTATTTGAAAAAATTGGTTTTAAAGATACTTTTATTAAAGATGCTCCATAAAAGATTTATATGATATCGAATATTGGTTTACTTATACAGACTATATTGTAAATATACACTAAAAGATAACGAAATAGTCCTAAATATAGTAAGGAATCATCTATATATATATATATTTATGTTCAGATTGTATATCATGATTGGATTCTATTTGACTTAGTACACGACGATACATAAAAATAACAGATGTAGACTAAAAAAATATTGAAGATGAAATAAAACGTCATTCCAGAATAAAAAATACAGTTTGGAGGACATAAAACAAGACAGGATTAGAGAATCATGAATAAACTAATCCAACATATAGATTAGAAAAGAACTATTATAGTAGGATGCTGACATCATATTAGAAGAAAAATGAATGAAAATAATGATTATGTAATTAATACACTGAAAAAAATCTAATGATGAGATCTGTATAACGAAAGAAAGATAATCATTACAATTAGGAGATTGAAATTGTAAACATATCATCACCTCGAGCATGAAATCACAATTTGAAATTGGAAATAAATCACTTGATTGAAATTAATTTTACTACCACCCAGCCTCAACAACCCATATATCGGACTACAACTAATCCTTGATATTGAAGCCATCGCTATTGGCTTGACATTGTCTAATCCTACATCGGATCCTCAATTTCTACCTCAGCGTAGTTTGGTCTCTTATGGACTCACAACACCTCATGACCTAAGAATCATTTTTTAATGATAGAAACCCTCAACAGCATCCAACTTGTAGTCGAACTATAGACTCACCCGAGTCCTAATTTACATCGAACACGATTTTCATTAAATTTTTTATAATTTAATTATCATTTTTTAATCTTATTATTAATGTTTTTTAATAATTATATATATATATATATATCATATTAAATTATAAAAATTTACGATTAAAATTCATCTTAATAACTATATGTTCATAATTCATATTTGTTTAATATTATTTTACCAAACGCTTCAAAATTAAATATTGTTTCTTATAATTTCTATGTTTCATAACATCACATAATATTAATAAAAATCACCATTATAATTATTAAAAACATGTATTATTGTGTTAAAAATATATTCTCTTTATTTTATTTATTATGTTATTTTTATTCTTAAATGAAATAATTATTTATAATTTTAAAATAACACACATATATTAAATTATAATTAATACATTGAAATTTTATAAATTATTTCTTTTGTTTTGTGGAAATTATTTAATTTTCAAATACATAAAATAAAAAACTAAATTAGAATCGCATTTATAAAAGTTGTATTTTAAATTTAATATTAAATATTATTTATAGAAAATAATGACTAATTTTAAAATTACAAAATTATTAAAAATAAAAAATTGATGAATTATCATTATTATTTATTTATGGATAATTCAATTACGCATTTATAATTTATTTATTCTTCTTAATAATATTGAATTATTCTTTAACTAAAATAATAATAATTAATTAAATTTTTTACTCTAAAACTCTAGATATTATAAAAATACCTAGGTGAGTTCTGTTGAGACCACGAAATGTACTATATAGATTAATAATGGGAAGCTAGTTATCATGTTATTACCACTTGAGATAATTATGTCCAACCCTTCTATGGTTTGCCAATACATGATTCACCTCGTGAGGTGAGTTTTTTAAATTATGCTCTTGGTTTTGACCTTGGCAGGTTAAATCAATTGTTTATATTAGATCTAATTAGTTTAATGATAAAAATATTTTGGTGATATGTGGATTCAAATTATAATTCCATGTATGGACTCATGGGACTATTAATCTTTATACCATGGGTGATATATAGATCCACATTAGGATTTCATGGACAGATTCAATGGTTAAATTAGACTATGCCCCAGTTGATACATGGATCCATTGAGTGATATCATAGATTGACTCATTAATTATATAATTAGATTATGGGTGATACATGGATTCTTATCATAATTCCATGGACGAACTCATAGGTAATTTGATTATTATTCACTTAGTGATACTCGAGATTTTTTCTGAAGCGCTGAGGATGGACTCGATTAGATATTACTTTATACCTCTCCGTGATTGATAACAGGTTCATGAGAGAAACACTATAGATGGGATTGTAGGGTTTTGGATGACATTTTACCTAGAGTGATACTTGAATTCCAAAATTTGAATGTAAATGGTGGGCCAATGTTTTTAATTGAATAAATAATGTAATCACTATGATGATGGACCTTCCAAGCCAAGCCACAAGAATGGAGTCGATATATAATTTTATTGTGTAGATGTCCTTCTAAGGAATCTGCTGTGCTTACAGATACATATGATATCTTGGTATTGATATGGACCTTGAGGCATACAAATAAATGTAATTTAATTGTTTAATGAATTTGAAATGAATGTAAATGATAACCAGTGCATGTAATAAGTTTACATTTGAGTACGTACTTTCATACTTCTTTTCATATTGTACATTGCCTTTATTATATATTGAGTGACTAAATTGGATAGACCATGGGTGGTTTCCAATGAGGATTTAGTTTAACAACCATATTGCTTCATGTTTTAGGGCCCATAAATATAATATGATTGTAGGTGTTGATAAGGAATAGTGACCTATGATAAGTACATGATTTGCTACTTAGGATTAGGAGAACATGGGACCATGCTAAATATTGTGATGATACTTAGATAAATTTTATCATTATTAAAATTTATTATATATATTGTACATATTCCATTTATTTATATTTTGGATTCTTTATTAGAGACATATTTCATGTCACATTATTCGGTATATGTGACATATTCTGATGATTTCATTTATTCATCTTTCACGATTTGTTTGCATTGTAATGTATTACTACTTATGATAAATGTATTAATTTTACTATAATGTTACACGATAATGATGATGTAATAGTCTCATCATTGATGCAAGTAGGCTCTCACTACTAGTCGGAATCCTCTGGGGATTGGGGAGATGTGATTAAGACCATGTGGCCTATTAGGATGAGAGCACATTTTAGTGGAATATAGGTCTAGGATATTACAACATGTTATCAAAATAATTTTATCTAGATTGATTTAATATTAAGAGAAAAAAAGGTATAAAGAATCATTAGTGATTTTTAATGAGTTTTCCCTGGCATAGATAACCTAGGTTAAAGATAAGGCCAAATTTCCACTAATTAAATTTTGATTTTAGGGATTTTGAATATTAAAGTTTCATTGATTCCACATTTGGGTGATGAAAATGATTTATGTTGTTATTATTTACTTGAATTTGGGTTTTATTCTGTTGAAACTCAATAAGATGAGGGTATTCCATCTCATGAATTATATAAGAACCTACTATATTTCACATGACATGAATTATGAAATTCTATATAGGTTACAATACTGATTTAATTATATTGTGATAGGTTCTGTGGTAATTGTATGCTATTGTGCTAGGTATATTGGGATATGTCATGGTATGAAATAGATGGTCACCATGCTTTTTCCCATAAGGTGTTTGGTCCCATTAGGATTAGAATGTGGTCAATCATGAATAATCCATAAAGTGAATAGTGTTATAATGTTCCATTAGTGAATGTCAATCATTGATTCTTGGGGAATGTGGCCCCCACGGACCAAAATTCATCGTACTTGTAAATTTACATTCTAATGGAATCATGAAAAACTTGAAACAAGTAAAAATTTAGTGAATATGAGTGTGATGTCTATTTAAAAGGAAACATTTATATATAAAATTGAAACTAAAATGGAATTTGATAGAGAACATGACAAGACCCAACCTTATGAGTAGGATTTTAGTAGTGTCTCTTCTTTTTAAATGACCACACCTATTCCATACGGACAACATTAGGGTGAGTTCATATAGAAGAATGTTTTTATCTATATATTTTTTGATATATGTGACTTTGAGGGGTGAAATATGTTAACGATCTATAATTATGGCGTGTGTTTTTGAATAGTAGAGAAATTCCCCCATGTCAACCTGTATTATTTTATAGGAACATGGTAATGATCATACTCTAGAGGTAGTGTTCAATAAAATAACTTTGTATCCACTAGTAGTTCTAGCTATAGCACAAGCTATTTTACCAGAGGAATGTGTTGATGAACAATTCAACTAAGGATTTCTACATTTTATACAGACCATTTAAGGGGCACCTCGACCCACCTTGAATATGGATGAGTTTATGTGTGAGTTACAATAGTCGCATCCACCAAATTTTTGGGTGATGGAGGACTATAGTCTATAGAGTCTTTTCTAGAGGACATGATGTCTATCTTTGAAAAATTATAGACACCACTTGAGAGGAGGGTATAACTCTCTATTAATATGATATGTGATTCCTCCATGAGAGGGTGGTGTGTTATCAAGGAGATATACCATCATCGGAAGTTGGAATGAACGAAGATTCATATGATCTTTTATAACTATATCTGTAATAAGACAATGATGTAGATAGAGCCAAGCAGTTCTTACAGTTGTTGTAGGGTGGAATATTAGTCATTGACTATTCATCCCATTTTACCAATCTCCAGTGCTTCACACAAATTATTTTGGGTGAAAAGTTAACAAAATTCATTTGATATATGAATGGACTTATATACGACAAACGATCATAGGTAAATGTCATCCAGATGACTACTATATTTGGGATTGTGAATCTGGCGCTAATCAAATAGATTAACCTTAGAGAATATAGAAGTGTGAGCCTGGGTGGATAGTCACTGAGTATTTAAAGTGAATCAAATGGTGGTAGGAACCATTCTTTAGATAATCCTTGTAGTGAATCTAGCTTTCATAACATATCTTCGGGTAGCTAGGTGAGGTTCTACCATTATGGTAGGTAATGAAATAAAAGTTCATTGTGTTTGAAGGATGCAATCAAGTGTCGATCTTGTGGCATGATGGGCCATCTACATAAAATTTCCACCAACGGCCAATGAGATTGATTATACACTGACGCCATGTTTAAGATCAGGGCCAATAGATTCTCATCAAGTAGGGATATAGTGTACAATATGCTGATCTGACAATGGTGGTGGTCATGGCTAAGGTAGACATACCCTCTGTTCATAGCCACAATTGGTTGGATTTACTCATGGTATCAAGATAGTGTCATAGGGTAAAAGTACATTCCAGGAATATGTAATGTAACAAACTCATTAGTAATTGGATCTTGTACCTTTTACTATCAGATGTAGAATCTTGGTGGCTTCCATTTTACCTTCAACATTATTTGATATAGGTGAATCACATAGCTTTATATATTTTCACGGACCAGGTCGTGTCGTCATCCGACCCAACGCCCGACCCAATCCGCAACATGGCACGAAGGGCGTTCCCAATCTCCACGGGCTGGAAACTGGTGCTAGGCATAAAAAAACCAATGGGGAACGGTTTGGCACATGACAAAGATAAATAAACATAAAATGAACAAGCAGATAAATAATGGAAAATAAACTGAACAACGTGGTGGTAGAAAAAGGAATAAACAAAGAAACATGACATACCTCAGGTGACCCCGTGGATCACCACGGTACGACAACCACAATTGCTCTCAAAAGCAATCCAAGACTGAAACCTACAACTGAAAAGTAAAGTAGGCCTGAGCACCGAGATGCTCAGTAGGAAAGACAAAATATAACCACGTCCTATGCCTCTGCCTTTATTAAGAAATCCAACTATGCCAGTTTGAAAATTAGATATAATAAAATAATGTTTTCCCTTCTTTCAAAATTCAATTAATGAGTTTACATTTTCAAATTAAGCATTTCACTCTTACTACATTTTTAAAATAGGTTCCAAGCATGCATTAACATTTCAAAATGAAAAGAAACCAGTTTGGAATAAAATGTGATTTTTACAAATAAGACACCAGGTATGAAACAAATGAAAATAAAGTTACATCACAAGCAGCATGTCACAAATGAGCACTATGGGTAATCCCTATAAGTAGCTAGAAAAAGTGGGAACCTAGAGACCTCGTACCTCGGTGAAACATGGCTTAGAAGACCATGACCCACAAAAAATGTGGCATAGAAGGCCACGACCCTCAGAATACGTGATATAGAAGACCATGACCCTCAGAAATTCATATGTTTAGTTAGTGTTGTGGCGTCAATCCTGCTAGACAAACTGAGATGAACCCCTGCCATGTCATCTAGCGTACTAGTCTTGGTCACCCACCTAGATTCCCGGGTTTCCCATTGTGCTCTATTTCAAGTGGTGGTGAGTTTTTCTTTATCATGAAAACATATATGAACATAAAATTTTCTTTATCAAAAGCTCATTCAATCTCTCACCATTGTTCTTCGTCCTTAAGCACATTCCCCCTCTTTCACGTCACACAATGCATAATCATCATTCTTAGGCACGTCATAACACTTTCAACATACAAATAATTTTCTAAAACCAAGGGGGCGTGCCTCAAGAGAGGATTTTCATTTCCATAAAACATTCTTAAAGTTACAAACGGGCTTTATTACATAAAGGGAATATTTTTTACAATTAACTGGCCAAAATACCAAACACCTTTGGAAATACACATTACCAATTCAAAACCACTTTAGGAAATCAATTTTTTTAAGAAAGGTCACTTAAGGCATATATCATTAAAAATTCTTTTCAGTTTCCAATGCAAAGGCATAATCATTTCTAGCAACCATACCCTGATTTCACAGCATGTGTATATATCGCAAATGTAAAACATTTTTTTTAAAACAAGCAGGCAATTATGAATCTCAAATTAATGGCATAGGCATAGAGGACCTACCTCAAACTTGTCACTATCTGTCGATGGCCACTCGAACCAACACTTGGCGCACACATGCACATGCATTTATACATATATATATACACACCCCTAGCTGCATTGCACATATTCCCCACGGAATGAGG
Source organism: Viscum album (assembly GCA_963277665.1). Lineage (NCBI taxonomy): Eukaryota > Viridiplantae > Streptophyta > Magnoliopsida > Santalales > Viscaceae > Viscum > Viscum album. The sequence goes on from OY728119.1 coordinate 1,368,840,454, forward strand.
GAATATGTACAAAGAGGACATATATTTATATATATATGTCTTTCCCTGTGCATATAGATGTTGGATACCTCGAGACGCTAAGCCCAAAACTAACGAAGCAAGGCCCAATGCACTACACATATAATTTAATAAAACAACATAAAAACTTGAACGATCTACAAAACATTTCAAAATAAAGCATCAAGGGTTCGAACCAAAATAAAAACATTAAAAACATCATTTTTAAAACAAAACACGCCATGATGAAACACCAAAACACCAACTGCAGCCTACACACATTTTAATAAATGAACTGCATAGTTAAAAAAACACTGATAAACAATTCGGCATGGGTTTTCCACAGAAACGTTTCATGTGCAACGCCTAAAAATAGTACCAGCAAAAGCAAATGCACCCAACCCTCAAGAAGAAATAGACTCACAACTTTAGTGTCCTTAAATAAATCAATTCCAGAAGTAGTAAAACAACCATGAATGATGCAACAAAGGACATACCTAGAAAACACCCAAATCCCTTTTCTTTTAAAAAAACAAAAGCACACTAAAACCTTTCGAAACATCATTCACATCACATACACAAATAAAAATAACCAACTTCCTGATTTATAAATTAAAATCAAATAACACAACATGGGTTTTCCTCATTAAAACACCCCATTAGATACAAACATTCTATAAAATACCAAGGCATATGGAACTTCTTCAATACTAGTTTCGCTCCAAATGGATCAACCACATAACACCAAATTTATTTAGGAAAGTAAAATAATTCAACAAATAAAAACAATTCACACTCAGAAAATTAATTAAAGAACATCCTATATTAATTAAACAAGAAAATTAATTCATCAAACAAAACTTATATGCCGAAACACTTACCATCGGTGTCGAAACATCGAATTCTGATGCAAAACATTGATCATGCCCCAAATGCACCACAAGAAACCACAATTTGACCCTAATTCAAGAATTGGAACCAAAAACAACATAAGAAAACCAAAATAGAAACCCTGAAAACATAAAACCCCAAAATTAAGTTTAAGCCACAAAGTAGAAATTGAAGAATCCTTACCTGAAGACCATGGCGAACCTGCTTCTCTTGACAGTGGTGGCTAAAACCAGCCTCGACGGAGACCAGAGGAACCAAAAAAAAATCAATCAAAAAGAGAACCCCAAAACATGTTAGGGTTCGGCCAAGAAAAGTGTACCCCATAAAATCAAATAAAAAATCAAAATAAGGGAAGGGGGAGGCAGAAGAGGCTCACCGAAGGGATTCGACCACCAAAGCTGGAAAGGATTTGATCACTGGAGTAGAAGAGCTGCGTGCCGGAGCTCTCGATCGGCTAGCTCGTGCGAACATGAGAGTGGGGAGGCCAGGTTGCATGAGCAGGGGAGGGGAAAGCTATCGCAGGAGAGCCATCACCGGAGGTAGAGGGAGGTGCGCCGGCAGCTTCGGCTGGAGGGGGAGAAGAGGAGCGGGAGAAGGAGGGTAAGGCGGGGTAGCGTGTGCAGGAGAAGGCGGGGGGGGGGGGTGCTGTGCGCGACGCATAGGGAGGAAAAAAACAAGAAAAAAAAACAAGAAAAGAAAGGAAAACAAGAAAAGAAATGAAATAAATAATATAGGAAATAAAATAAATGAAAATCTAATAAAACAAATAAAACATTAATAAATAATAATAATAATAAACTTAATAAAGATTTTAATAAACTCCAATAATAACAATAATAATAACTAAATAATTATTATTATAAACTAATTAATAATAATATTTTTATTAGTAATCATAATAAAAATTTTAATAAATTTAATATGATATTAATAAACATAATATACTTAACAAAATTAATGGAGAGTTAATAATAATAACTTAATTATAATTACACTATATTAATAAACTTGGTGTGATTAATAATAATAATAATAAAAATTACCGTAATTATAATTATTAAAATAAATCATTAAACTCATTTTATTTATCTCTCTTGAACATGAGGCTGGCCGCACGGAGACTAGGGCAAAGCCGCACAGCTTTCAAAACGCACTACCCATGCACTGGATGTTGTCAAGGGAAAAGAATTCATTCGTCATCCAAATGAAAAAAAAATTAAAACAGGCTTGATCCATAGCTTGATAGAAAATTTCAAAGTCTGATAAAATAATAAAATAATATTAATTAAAATGTTCGGGTGTGACAATTCTCCCCACCACAAAAACATTCTGCCCCCAGAAAGTCGCCCAGCCGAACGAGGAATCAAACTCAAGTTAGAAACGAGACTTGACCCACAAAAACACGAACTCGGTGTGACTTTTTACTCCACCAGTCACACCAGACCAAATCTGAGGGAAACTAAAAAGAGAATAACCATCAGGAAACAAGGAGGGTTCTCCCCACCACAAGAACCCGACTAGCACAACCAACATTGAGACACTCAACAAGAGTTAACTCTGGAACTGCTAACTTGATCCAAGAGGAAACCGCCACACAAAACAAACCTCGAAGAAGGAACGACAAGATTCATGATGGGTCTCCCCACCATTTAAGAACCATCCAGCTTAAACCAAGCAGTATAGACCAACACGAGAACTTCCAACCCAAACCAGAAACCACTGACACATGAGAAAAACCACAGAAGAATTATACCAAATAACGGACTTAACCATGAATCATCATTTCCACAAGAGATGAGAATCTCCAAAACGAGCATGTACTAAAACAAAACAGGTCACATTTGAGGAGGCGCAACTACCAGAATTACAAAAAGACGAGATCACCGCGCCGTCATACAACCATAGTGGGGTGATCAAAGAACAAATACTACAATGAGAAAAAGATACTTTTACGCCTCTTACTGCAAAATAGAACCTTCAAAGATGGGAGAGCTACAACAGGGAAATTTCGACCGTCCCCATTTCAGCATTGGAGACAAAAATTAGACCAAGGTGCCCCACTACAGACGATTCCTCACTGCGTGAAAAGCTTCACTCCGAGACATGTGTCTAGAGCTCTGATTTCTTGGAGCATCTACTACCCCACATTCAGGAGCTAACATATGTCAGTCGAGACTCTTTCTGACATTGTCGCTAGCAGAACCTCTCTATGTTCTCCAAAAAACCACACCGATAGCAAGTCATCAATGGATGACGATGAGGCGACATAAAGTACCCAAACCGGCCACAGAAGATGTGAACAAGAGAGTGGCCTAGCTAATTGAAGATGGAATTGATGAGAAAACATGTCTAAGATGGGTTCCTCTAGCTCGCTCTCACGGAATGGGGAACCATCCCAAACACCAAAGGGAACCGGTCCTTAAACAATAGACGAAGACCCCACATAAGAGAAACTTTAACTAATTCTGCGACGTTATCTTTGGAGAAAAGGAAACCAACATCTTGAGATGCCCAACGTAGGCCTTCACTATTCGTTGGCCTAGCTGGACACTCACGAGCCATGTCGCTTCCCTTACCTTCACTTCCACAAATATAAACCATCAAACGAGAGTGGCCCTAAACACCTTCCAAGACATACCATCATGCAACGACGCTAGGACTATCTCCTCCACCAATCCCATGTTGCACCTTCAAATGGACCTAAACCAACACGGACACTCTTAGCTTTGGAAGTTTCCAATAACCTGAAAACACTAACGATTTCACCAATCCAGTCCGCTACCTTTGATAGATCATGATCACCACGGAATATGAACAAAAACCGAAAAGAATTCAATTCCACCACCCTGCTAAGAGTCTGGGTAGAACCAACAACTAGAAAAGGCTCACTAGAAACTTGTAGCACTTTTCTGGGCAACATACTCAAAAACAAGAGGCACAAATCCAAATCAACACGCATCATAATTCAAAATTCCACACCTCAATCAAAAACGAAAGCTCAAACTCAAATCACTATTCCAACCACAATTCAATATGTCAAAACCAAGATCCCATGAAAAAGAATACCCAACATGAAAAGAGAACGCTAAAAAATTTCTCACTCACTTTTCTAATCATCTGAAAACCCCTTTTTAAAAAACATTTTTCAGTAACCAAAACCACTTAAATATCCACCATTGATATCCCATGAAGGCTCACACATACATATCCAGTGCTAGCTCAAGCACCCATCCACTCACATCACCAATTTCCCCACTTTCCACATGTGCACCTCAATATATGTGATAACTCATAAGAATACCAAGGGTCAATTCAAGACACTTCTCATTTCCAAAACAAACCATTAATCACAAAGCACAAATTCCCAACCAATTGAGAATGTCACTTATCATTAAAGAAACACATTTCAAAATTCCAAAACGTCTTCCATTTTAAAAACCATTTTCCACTCCAACAAACATATTCCCTTTTGAAAACACCTTCACAAAAATCCATTTTCATTTTTGAGATCTACTCACTCCAACCAAAATGAAGGTCAAACATAACTCACATCAAAATTTACAAAAATAAGGGACTAGTGGCTACGCCAACCGGGAAACATGGCTTAGTAGACCATGCTCTGAGCGGGAATCCACCACAAGAAGTATCCTGAACCATGAACTCGGGATGTACATGGGCCGCTACTCCATGCAGGCTCGTTGTGTAACACCAGATCAATTCCCTTGTCATCCCTCATCCACACAGTACAAGCAAAATAAAAACTCAAATCTCATACTACAATTGGCAACTCGAGTCTCGGGATGGGCAAGGGTTCATGACGTCCTTCCCGCACCTACACCTCAAGTCCTGACACACTTAATCACCATGCTACTTGACACCCCAAATAACAAGGGCCTCCTCTGATACCATTTTGTCATGAACCAGGATGGGTCTTCATCTGACCCAACGCCCGACCCGATCTGTGACATGGACCGAAGGGCGTTCCCGATCCCCACAGGCTGGAAACAAGTGCCAGGAATCAAAACAAACCTGTTGGGAATAGATTGCCCCATGACAAAGTTAAATGAACATAAACTAAACAAGAATATTAATAAAGTAAAATAAACTAAACAATGTGGCAGTAGAAAAAGGAATAAACAAAGAAACGTGACATACCTTAGGTGACCCCGTGGATCACCACAGTACATCAACCACACTCTCTCCCATAATTGATCCAAGACTGAAACCTGAAACTGAAAAGTAATGTAGGTGTGAGCACCGAGATGCTTAGTAGGAAAGCCAAAATATAACCACGTCCTATGCCTCCGCATTTATTAAGAAATCCAACAATGCCAGTTTGAAAATAAGATATAATATAATAATGGTTTCCCTTCTTTTCAAATTCAAGTAATGAGTTTGCATTTTCAAATAAAGTATTTCACTCTTAATACATTTTCAAAATAGGTTCCAAGCATGCATTAACATTTCAAAATGAAAAGAAACCAATTTAGAATAAAATGTGATTTTTACAAACAAGACACCAGGTATGAAACAACTGAAAAGGAAGTTACATCACAAGAAGCATGTCACAAATGATCACTATGGGTAGTCCCTATATGTAGCTAGAACAAGTGGGATCCTATAGACCTCGTACCTCGGTGAAACGTGGCTTAGAAGACCACGACCCTCAGAAAACATGGCATAGAAGGCCACGACCCTCAGAAAACGTGGCATAGTAGACCACGACCCTCAGAAATTCATATGTTTAGTTAGTGTTGTTGCGTCAATCCTACTAGAAAAACTGGGACGAACCCCTGCCGTGTCAACTAGCGTACTAGTCCTGGTCATCCACCTAGATACCCGAGTTTCCCATTGTTCTCTATTTCAATTGGTGGTGAGTTTTTCTTTATCATGCAAACAAATATGAACATAAAATTTTCTTTATCAAAAGCTCATTCAACCTCTCACCGTTGTTCTTCCTCCTTAAGCACATTCCCCCTCTTTCACATCACACAATGCATAAACTTCAACGTTAGACACATCATAACACTTCCGACATACAAATAAATTTCTTAAAACGAAGGGGGCGTGGCTCTAAACAACACAAGCAAACCAAAAATAGCAACCCTAAAAACATAAAACCCCAAAATTATGATTAAGCCACAAAGATTAAATTGAATAATCTTCACTCAAAGACCATGGTGAACCTGCTTCTCTTGACAGCGGTGGCTAAAATCAGCCTCGACGAAGCCCGGAGGAACCGAAACAAAAAAATCAATCAAAAAGAGAAACCCAAAACATGTTAGGGTTCGGCCAAGAAAAGTGCACCCCATAAAATCATATAAAAAATCAAAATAAGATAAGAGGGAGGCAAAAGAGGCACACAAAAGGGATCACTCGCCAAAGGAGGAAGAGATTTGATCACCAGAGTGGAAGAGTGGCATGTCAGAGCTCCCGATCGGCCAGGTCAACCGAATAGGAGACTGGGTAGGCCGAGTTGCGTGAGCAGGTGAGGGGGAAGCCGCCGCAGGAGAGCCGTCACCGGAGGTAGAGGGAGGCGCACCGGCGGCTTTGGCTAGAGGGGGAGAAGAGGAGCGGGAGAAGGAGGGTAAAGCGGGGTAGCGCAAGCAGGAGAAGGGGGGGGGCGCTGTGTGCGACGCACAGGGAGGAAATACAGCAAGGAAAAAAAACAAGAAAAGAAGTGAAAAAAAAGAAAAGAAAAGAAATAAATAAGATAGAAAATAAAATAAAACAAAATACAATAAAACAAATAAAACCTTAATTAAAAAATAATAATAATAAACATAATATGAATTTTAATAAACTCCATTAATAATAAGAATAATAACTTAATAATAATTATTATAAACTAAACAATAATAATATTTTTATTAGTAATCATAACAAAAATTTTAATAAATTTATTATGATATTAATAAACTTAATATACATAACAAAATTAATGGAGAGTTAATAATAATAACTTATTTATAATTGCACTATATTAATAAACTTTGTGAGCATAATAATAATAATAATAATAAATTACCATACTTATAATTATTAAAATACATCATTAAACTCATTTTATTTATCTATCTTGAATATGAGGCATGCCGCATGGAGACCAGGGCAGTGCCACACAGCTTTCAAAACACACTGCCCATGCACGAGATGTTTTCAAGGGAAAAACATTCATTCGTCAACAAAATGCAAAAAAAAAATTGAAACAGGCTTGATCCACAGCTCGATAGAAAATTTCAATGTCTGATAAAATAATAAAATAATATTAATTTAAAATTTTCGGGGTGACATATATGTTCTTATTTTGGAGATACATTGTTAGTTTTTTTATACTTATGATCGCATCATGGCACTAAAAACTCTGTATGGGATCAAAACGGAATATATGCTTTAGTGGAGGGAGTCCCCCTTGATGATAGTGGGTGTCACCTATTATAGAACCTTTAAAAACTCAAGATAATATGCTTTGATGTCATTATCAAGAAGTAATTGATGGTTCCTTTTCATGGTTTCAATATATTCTATTGTTCAATGGTGAGATTGAAATCACTAGAGGGTGGATAGTTCACTTAAAATGGTTAATGAGATGTCTAGGTGAGCCTAGGTGGACCCATGCATTGTGTACTAGGCTGTAGAACTACCCATATTGAGTGTTTATAACTGGATGACCATGGAACACATCAGATTGATTAACATCTAATGGTTTATTGTTTTAGAGATCTATTCCCATCTAACATCTAATGATTTCACGTATTGGGATAAGTATAGTTATATATTGAACTTATTTTAGGATCCAAACCGATATCTATTAATCCTTATAGGATGGCTATGTTATAGTTTCATTAGATCAAGAGGTAGCTAGTGGATTTAAATGAAATGGTTTTCATAAAAAATAGTACTTCACTATGGGTTTCACTAGTTCCTTTTGAGAAAAATTAAGATAGTACAATTAGGATATATTTGGAATACAGATAGTTGAACTTGTTGACTATTAAGAATAGGTATTATTTACCGTAGATAAATGATCTCTTTGACTAACATCATAGAGATCAGGTCTTCAAAAATATTGAATTGATATCTGGTAACAATCAAGTGTGTCCTACCCTATTATACGTACACTAGGAAGCCTTCAGTTATACGTAAAGCCTTTATTTGTATATGGTTATTTTGTATGGTTTCATGAATGCACCTGTATTCGTTAGTGCATTGATGAACTAGGTGGCTCAACCTTACCTCTACACATTTCTAGAGGATTTCAAGGAAGATATCTTCAGTTATTCCCATAGTCAACATGAACTTGATAAATATACTAATATTTTTTTGAATACACTGATAGAACACCAGTTACATGAAATTCTAAAAAAAATCCACTTATGGATGGACCAGATTCACTTCACGGGTCATTTCATCATAGAGACATGAGTATCAGCAGACCCATAGAAGATGAGATAAGTAGTTAAATAAGAGAATTCCAATAAATTAATATTGTTTTTAATTTCATAGGGCAGGATGGTTACTAAAATAATTTCATGTATAATATATCATGAATTGTAACACCGTTCATTGGGATAGGCGAAGAATGTTCTGATATATGTATGGTCAGATTCATGATCGACGTCCTATCAGGATATTAATGGGAGATTGAATCCAACACTGATAATGATTTTTCTAGAGAAATGATAGAGCCATACTATGTACTATGATGCATCTAGAATCGATAAAGGATCAATTATTATGTAGGGGGTTGAGTTATTACATACGGATCACGAATGTTGAGGATACATGAGAGGAACTACCCAATGCATAATATCAAGTTAGCAATAGTAGTCCATGAAATTTCCGTTTGGAGAAATTAATTATCAAGAGAAAATTTTGTGGTCTACACAACCCAAAAAATTATAAAGTATATTTTTACACAACATGATATAAACCTAAGGTAGTGAATGGGGGTCTAATGCCATCATTATTTTGACTTCTATCTTTCTTACACCCTTGGTAATGTAAACACAATGGAAGATGCATTGAGTAGGAGGAATTAGTCACAAACATTGTAGAAGGATTGTAGACCGTAGAATCTTATGGCTTTGTTCTCTATGATGTAGAAGGAGGTGAAAATTCGATGTGGGCTTACTTTCCTTTTGTCCTTAACTGTGTCATCTACATTACATGATAGAGTGAGAATGAGGTAGCTATTGGATTCTTATGTCCTAGTTATACAGGATTGTGTGGTTGGTGAGGACCCATCACCTGGCTAGACAATTGTTGTGTTTGAGATCATGTGAGTATATGGATGTGTTCGAGACTCTTTCAAAATATGTGATGAGTTGATGTGGGATTTTCATGCTTCAAAATGGTTATTTAGTCCTGGTTTCACAAAGTTGTATCAATATTTACTTTGTTCATATTAGTGTCCATACATGAAAAGAGATGTAGATGGATTTTTTATCAGGAGTTACACCTGTTAGTAGGTGAAGGCGTAACACAAGAGACCAACCCGAATTCTACAGCAGCTATCCCTTCCTTAGTGTTAGTGCAATTATTTCATGATAGATTTCATGAATTTTTTACTAATGTCACCTCAATGTAAATATGTTGAATGTGTTGTCGTCAATAGTCTAATGAAGGTTTCATATTTACATCCAATAAAGAAAATATTTATTGTTTATGAAATTGATAGGTTATACATTCATGAGATTGTATGCTACATGGTGTTTCACATAATAACATTTCATATCGGGATAATAATTTTTCTTCTCTATTCATTCAAATGATATAGAGTGTGTTGGGTTTATAAGTGCTTCTGAGCATGATGTACCAACCCTATGAAGATAGTCAATAATAGTTCATGAAATAGTTTCTTGATTAAATGTTTAGGGCATGAATCCTAAATTTTCAGGTACCGTGGGAAAGAGATGTACCCATGGGTGAGTTTCATACAGTTATAGCTACATGGATACTATTCAGATGCCTCTATATGAGGCTTTATACGACAGTCCATTCTGATCAACCATATGTTGGCTAGGGATAAGAGGGAAAGCTGTATTGGGAACCCATCTTGTTGTGGATATCACTCTACTTCTAATATTGATTCGAAAGGGGATTTCTACAATATTTTCTAAACAAAAATAATTTTCCAATTGTCCTATATGACATATAGAATTCAAGGTATAGGAAGAGTGTTCCTTCACGTTTCACCAAGGTTGGGATAGAATATGACTTGTAGACACTGAAAACATTCTCCTTGTTATGTCTTGATGTTATAGATTCTTGAGAGGGTCAGGCTAAAAACATATTAGGGGTAGTTTCCCTTGATTTAATAATCCATACAAGACATATTCCATGTTTCTCAACTACGTTGCTACTATTCAGTGCCATCTCAAGCCTTTCAGTCCGAGGAATTTGAGTTCTACAAAGATGATTCCTTCAAGGATCTTCCTTTACATTTTTTTGGATAATAAAAAGTATTTTCTTTGAGGCCAATCCATTAAATTAGTATAAGAGCTATGTTAGAATATCTAAGTGCAAGATGAGACCTAAGAAAGTGAAGCTGGGGTTTGATCGTAGGGGATGAGGTTTTCCTTCGATCATTATTTTCCACCCTTGGAAGTGCAATCTGAAGAAACATTTCTTTATGGGGTGATGTTTTTAATAACCTAGTTCTTCTTTAAAGTACAAGTATCTATTCTTCTATCAGTTCATAATATAATTTCTAAAATATGGCCAAATTTGGATTCATGTTGACGTTATGGTGGTCGGTGTGTCAGGGGCTATTATGAAGAATAGGCCACATTGTTTGGGTGTTTTTAGACTCGTTCATGGTTTCTGAATACCTTGTGGGGTAGGCTTCACGGTTTAACTATGCCATGTGAATATTGGATGTCGGGGATAACCAAAGTTATGGTTTGGGTGAACCATTCAAGATGAGCTGCCCAACCATGTGATAGATCTAGAGTATTTAGTATATTTTGATAAATGATTTTAGAATGGTTTTAACATTGATTGTATATCATGTAGGTAGGCCATGTGCAAATCCCCAAGGATACTGGAAGTCGTTCATGGCTTTCACTAGTTTTTTCATTCCATGTAGGTAAACATTGTGATCCCTGTTATGATCAAAATTTTCCAATTTTTTATTAGATAAAAAATTCTTCAGAAATCTAATGTGAGATACTATTAACCCATATATACAAGGGGACCTAGGATAATATATCCTATTTGATAACCACATATTTCAGATCCCTTCTACGTACATATTTTGATTCATGTTTCATTCATTTCCTTGGATCCGTAATGGTATGGACTTAATTCCTTTTTGATATTATGTTCTTATTCTGTGAATCAGGTGTTATATTTGGATTTAGGATCAATTTTCCTATATTTTTCTCTTCATCCAATATATATATTTCATACATACTAGCATGAGTCTGTATTTTGATACTGGCCACACAATCAAGCATGATGTCTATATATTAGGTCATGTGATTTTCATTAAAATTTTGGTTGTGTATGTAATCCATCATGTCATGTGTCTATTTTTCATATTTTTCCTAAATTGAATTCAATTCCTTGAATTGATATGAATAAATTAATCAATTAAATATGACATTTTGTGAATTATTATCAGTTGTAAACCTTGTATAATGACCCATACTTTCCATACATTATTATTAATTCAAAATCTAAGCATACTTATTAAAACATATAATAAAACCAAGATAGGACCATAAAGGTATGGTGTCTTTAGAAACTGGGAAACATAAACAACTGGTTCATAAAGAATCTACATTGTCTCCCATTTATTTCATCATATCTAGTGTCCCTTTGGGAATATCCTACCTAATACCCTTTTTCCCGACCTGGGGAAATGAAAACATACAAAAGGGTGAGCTCAAAGGCCCAGTAAGGGTAAAAAAGGAAATATCAACCATATCATATTCATAAGAACATAACATTTTGAAAATATTAACCTGCAAAAGAGATCATAATATCATTACATTGGATAAATCATAGTAGTGAAAATGCAATACCAATAATCATAACATAAAACATGAATATTTATTTCATACACACATAATCATAGAAAATCATTTCTTATTAGTCATGACTTATTTCCACGATTATCTTAGCGGACAATGTCCATTTCTCTACCGAGTTCACTCCTCGTTCCAGTCCTGTATCACTAAACCGGTTTAACTTTCTTTTCAATCCATGTCTATATCATGAGATATAAATCTTTACCCAATGCATTGGAGGTAGATATAGGTCCCACCCATCTCATAATGAAACCATTCTTATATCTTCCACAAAATCATAAATCATACTTCATATCATAACCCATGCAATGAAAATAGGATTCTTAAACATAATGTCATCATAAAAAAATCCATATAATTTAATAGACTTCATAAAAATAATTACATCATAACATAATCAAATAAATGTAATAATAGGAATAGGAAAATAACCCTATATTATATTAGATGGAAAATAATTTTGATAAAACACTTGAACTCCATTCTTGAGGAAAATATCTTTTCTTCTTCAAAATCATTTTTCCTTTATTAACATGTTATATAATTTTAAAATAAAAGAATTTAATTAAAAATAATCTTGAAAACTTTTAAAGGAAGAATCATGGAAATAATGTTCTATAAAATAATAAAAATCCATTCATTTCGTATAAGTTAACAAACACATTCTTCTCGTACTTTGGCGGGAAAAGTCAAAAAGTATCTCGTACTGAAAACGACAAAAGATTCCTTTCATATCATTTACTAAAAATTTACCAATAGGTAAAATTTGATTTAAAAAATTTTAAGAGGATATAAATAATATTAAATATTGAGGAAACAAGGATGTTGATGATAAATATGCCCTAGTAAACTTTGAAGTATTAACAATCTCGATAAAAATGAGATTGTGAGATTTTCCCTTACCTTAGGTCCGATATTCATTGTACGTATCCGAACCTCATGTATAATAATTATGAATAATTTCAATGACTTATTATAGAATCATATTAATTCTTATGATATTATATATGGTCATATTCATATCTTCTTATGAGTAATATTTCACTGTAACTTTTTATTCTGGTGTTTATTGATTTATGTTCTTATGCATGTTTTGTCGAATAAATTATTTTTCCACATTTTAGGTTATAGGTAACTTATTTAATGAATACAATTAGTTTAATATATATAATATTTATTCATTCAAATCATTTATATAATCATTATTCAATGAAGATCATGTAGAACGAGTCGAATCACATTGTGGAGACGCTAGGTCGTACGTACACACAAGCGATGATATCGTTCCCATAACAATTGAATGGTTTTGTAGTGGATGATGGATTTTATCAGGATTAGTATAATGTTATAATAATCATAAATACTTATTCTTTACACCAATATACACATCCAAGTAAGGGGGTGGTGGAAAATTGATTACACCACGGCGTGGAGACGGTATTCTGTATGTACGCACGCGCGGTGATTTCATTTTTCATAGGATGGATATAAGGTGAAATATGGATGTTTTATATTTATAATAACATATAATTATATTAGTGATACTGATATTATTAATTTATAATGAATCAACTAATGAAAAATAAGTTGAAGAAGAATGAAATTGGAAAGGATCGGTAAAGGATATTACCTCTTCTTTGACACCTCTCTTCTTAACCTCTACTTGGGGTACTAAAGTTGGTCATTGAAGAAGACCAGGACCTCTAGTATGATAATAAGGATGTGTAGAAGTGAAAATTATAGGGTTTGGCCGAGAATGAAAGATTAATGTGGTGTGGGTAGGAGAGGGGAGAAGGTTCCCTTTTATAAGAAAGAGAGAGGCACCATAGGAAAACATAAAATATTATTTTGTAATAAATTCACATTCAGTTTATAATGTCTCAGATGTGACTTATTTAGAGGATAGGGTGGTGATGGGTCTAAATCTTCTCAACCAATATGTTTTAGACAAGTTTAGGATACTATTTTAACCTTATCATTTAGATTTAACTCTATGATAAATAATTTAACTTTTACTTTGTCTTCTTGTTTTCATACACTATATGGTTAATAAACATTCTATAACAATCCAAAAGAACCCCAAGTGGTTAATTATTAAAATATATAAACTTTTATAAGTCATTTCTCCGAACCTTATATTTTTTGGAATATAATATCAATTAATAATACAATATTTATTTCAAAAACTATTATTTTGTCAATTTCGACACTATTTGGTAATTGATTTTTGTGAAACTCATAGCAGCATGATTAGTTCGAAAGTAGTTATTTTAATCAATATTAACTTGTCAAATTACCCTATAAAATTAGTTTAAGTCATAAAAAGTATGAAATTACAGTTATTTGGGTATTTATAACATCAATTATGTTAATATTTCATTAATAAGGTAATTACTGCATCCTCATTGTGTTATAAATAAATTAAAATAATTAATGTCTAAAAATTATAAATAAAATAAAATTATGTATGAAATAATTTTATATTTCTATTGAATATTTATAGTCTAATTTATCTTATGTATAACCCTCCATTAAAAATTTATTAATTATTAAACATTGATTTTAATTATTTTAACTCTTCTTTAAATTAACTAATAATAAATGTCCTAATCTAATCCAAGTGTAACTAAATGGTCATATATTATTCCTAAGGTTATTTTTGGTCGAATTAAACTTATCTAATAGAATTAGGACATGTGTTATGGTAATAATAATATCATTTTTTACTTTAATTACCCTATTTACTTTTAACCATGATAAATAAAAGAAAAAAGTTTCTATTCACCAAAAATTATTTTCATCTCATTGAACGACATTTTATGTACTAACATCAATAGTGTGTCTCAGATTTTTTTTAAAATTCCACTCATAGAAGCAGTAAAATTATGTTTCATGTAAATTTGCGAACTCTCCTCGGAGGTGGGTAAAAGATGGTGAAAAGTTCAATAAAATTTTTACATATCTAAAATTATTATAAAATGTCTCAAAAGAATTACATTGAACCTATATAAGTATTATGAATCTATTATTAAATAAAATAAATTAAAATAAAATAAATAGTTATTTATATAAAAATTCAGTTTTGACTAATAACTCAGTGTTTTTCATTATTCATCATAAATTGAATGTTTTAAGAAAAATACCGAAAATTCACCTAATGCTAAATTCAATATTCAAAATCCAAAAATGAAGTCCATTTTGAACGATAAAATTTCAAAAATTGGGTATTACTATTCATAAAGGCTAGTTTATAAAATATTTTAATAACATATCGTTATTTAGTGAAACTCGGTATTGCGTACAACGTAAGCTATCGAGGAAGGTTGATCTTGTGTGTAATGCAATCCTAGACAGTGTTGTGTGTAGTTAAATATTCCTTTATTATTTCATTTAACATAATACATAAAAACAAAATATTTCTCATTAAACCTCCGAGTGTTACATTCTACCCCCCTTAAAAAGAATTTCACCCTCGAAATTCATCACTTCATAACAAACAAACGAGGATACCTCTCCCTCATCATATCCTCAAGTTCCCTTGTAGCTTTTTTTTATTGTTGGTTCCTCCATAAAACTTTAACCAACCGAGTGGTCTTGTTTTGTAGAAAAATTTCGGAATTACCCATAATCTCTATTGGTTGTTCTTCATAAGAAATTTTTTGCTCGAGTAGTACAACTTATGAGCATAGTACTTGTGAAGGATCAAGTATGTACTTTCTCAGGAGAGATACATGGAACACATCATGAACATGAGAGAGATTTGGTGGAAGTGCCAATCGGTAAGCTACCTTCCAAACATGATCCAATATTTCAAAAGGATGAATATACCGAGGGCTTAGCTTTCCCTTCTTAATAAATCTCATTACTCTCTTCCAAAGAGATATTTTTAAGAACACATTATCACCCACTTCAAACTCTAGGCCTTTTCTTCAGTTGTCGGAATAACCTTTTGGTCGACTCTAAGCTGCTCTTTTGTATGGTTGAATTGATCTTGAATTTTCATTCATCTCATCAACATGATTAGGTCCTAATAGCTTTATTTCTCCATCATCATCCCAGAAAGTAGGAGTTCTGCATTTCTTTCAATAGAGATCTTCATAATGATCCATCTGAATAATGTAGTGAAAGCTATTATTATATGAAAATTGCAACAAAGTTAGGTGTTGATCCCAACCACCTTTGAAATCCCTAGAGAAAGCTCTCAACATATCTTCTAGAGTTTGAATTGTCCTCTCAGGCTGACCGTCTATCTGAGGATGATAAGCAGTGTTGAAACTCAACTCTCAATCAAGAGTTTGTGGAAGACTTCGCAAAAACTTCGAGGTAAACCTCAGATCCCGATCATATATAATGGAAATTAGTACTCCGTTTAATATTACGACTTCTTTCACATATATCCTAGAAAGATGATCAAGAGATAAATCTTCTTTAATAGAAATGAAGTGTGCCGACTTCATTATACGATAAACTATAAACCAGATAGCATTATTGACTTTGGTTGTTTTAGGAATCCCAGTGAGAAAGTCCGTAGTGATGTTTTCCCATTTCCATTCTGGTATGGGTAATGGTTGCAACATCCCCTTAGACTTTTGTCTCTCAGCTTTAACATGCTGACAAACCAATCATCGAGAGACATATTCAACAACATCTCTTTTCATTTCATCCCACCAGATGTACTTCTTTAGGTCCCTATACATCTTCATGCTTTTAGGGTGAATGGAGAATGAATAACTACGTGCTTCATCCAATATTTCCTTCTTTAATTATAGGATGGAAGGAACACAAACCCGATTCTTGAACCATATTATTTCATCACAATAAATGGGAAATTCATAAACATTTATCACCTTATTTTTTAAATATATATCTTCTTTCTATGCATATTTAATCTTCACATGTATATATAGTTGAACATTCATTTGAGAAAGATAAGATTTTCCCCATCCCTTATAATTCCAAGATCCATCCTCTAAAAATCCTTATATATTGGATCTTCTTTGATCATCATCATGGATTAGATAGCATGGTCTTTTCGACTTAAGGCATCTCCAACCTTGTTTGCTTTCCCAGGTTGGTAATGAATTGAGCAGTCATAATCCTTAATCAGCTCCAACCATCTTTTTAGTGCATATTCAGCTCCTTTTGTGTGAAATAATACTTTAAACATTTATGATCAATATAAAGAACACACCATTCACCATAAAGGAATTGCCTCCAAATCATTAATGCAAATATTTCCACAGCTACTTCCAAATCATGAGTTGGGTAATTTTTCTCATGGATTTTCAACTGTAATGAGGCATAAGCTGTCAGTATATTATTTTGCATGAGCACACACCCCAATCCCTTCTTGGATGCATCCTTGTAGGTCAAAAACCATTCTCCACTACAAGACATAGTGAGCACATGTGCACTAGATAACCCTCCTTTTAACTCATTTAAATTCTTTTCACACTCCTCTATCCAAACGAACATAACTCCTTTTAGAGTCAACCTGCTGACTGGATTAGATAACCGTGAAAAATCTTTCACAAAACGTCGGTAAAATCCCGCAAAACAAAGAAAACTTTGGATCTCAATTACTGTTGTTGGTCTTGACCATCTTTTGATAACCTCTGTCTTTGATGGATCCACATATATCCCATCTTATGAGATTATGTGACCCAAAAATAAAACTTTTTGAAGCCAAAATTCACACCTGGTTAATTTGGCATAAATCTTCTCCTTTCATAGGGTCCTTAATACAATTCTCAAGTAATTTTCATGTTCTACATTTCCTTTTGAATAGACAAGAATATAATCTATAAAGACTACCACAAACTGATCAATGTAGTCTCTAAAGACTCTATTCATTAGATCCATGAAGATAGTATGGGAATTAGTAAGACCAAATGGCATCACTATAAATTCCTAGTGTCTATACATTGTATGGAAAGACATCATTGTTATATCCTTCCTTTTGACACTTAATTGATGATACCCTGAATGAATATCAATGTTTGAAAAGTATTGAGCTCTATGTGTAGTTGGTCAAATAATTCATCAATGCATGGGAGAGGATATTTGTTCCTGATAGTGATCTTGTTATGTTCTTGATAATCAATGTAGAGTCTCATTGATCCATCTTTCTTCTTAACAAATAGAATAGGTTCTCCCCAATGTGATGCACTAGGGAATATGATTCTATTATCAAAATTCTCTTTTAGTTTCTTCTTGAATTCCAGCAACTCAATTGGATCAATTCTATAAGGTGTATTTGAAATGGGCATAGCACTTAGTATGAGTTATATTGAAAACTCAACTTCAAAATTTGGTAGAAGACCTGGAAATTCCTCGGGAAATACATCGCCAAACTCCGGTACAATGGGAATATTCTTAATCATGAGTTTCTCTCTAACCATTTGAGATAAATAACCTTAATTTATTGAAATCAAGACACATATGATGGATGAGATTTCCATTGGTAGGATATATTCATCCATGCATCGATAGGTCATCGTAGATTGATTGGGAATATGAAATGTGACTTCCCTTTTGTGGCAATCAATATGAGCTCCATATAAAGAAATCCATTCAATGCCAAAAATCACATCAAATTCCACTATAGGAAGAATCACAATATTTGCAGGAAAAAAATTCCCACAATCATCATTTTGAGAAGAATTATAAACTTTTGATGCAACTGTTGTGCAATTAGAAGTTGTCACAGCTAACTCAATAGCTAATTGTTGAGGTAGTATGAAGATACCCTTAGAAAATTATTTATAAATAAAAGAGTGGGTGGATCTAGAATCAAATAAAACATTTGCTACTTTTGAGTGGATGGTAAGTGTACCTTTCACTACTTATTTATCGTATATCATATCACCGATAGAAATTGTATGAAACTTTCTCTTTTATTTGTCCTTAAGAGTTTTCTGACGTCAATCATCATCAACAACCCTTGGATTAGGGAATTGAATAGCATAATGCCCCATTTCCTTGAACTTGTAACACAGAAGTGTTGGAGGTTCATTCTATGTAGCCTTTTTCTTTATTTTCATCATTAGACATCTTTTTCCCATCATTGCGGCATTTAAATGCCCGATGAACTTCTTTTCTACATTTGAAACATTTAACTGTCGCTTTAAGAAAATTTTCTCCATGTTTCATTCCACGAATTGAGCATAAGGAAAAACTCATCTTCTTTTCAGTGTGTCAATTAGATTTCCCTTTGAATTATATTTTCCTCTTCTTATCAAACCCATTTGACTGATGGGTTACTCCAATCTCTATCTCAACCATGAGAGCACATCAAACAATTTCCACATAGTTATTGAAGTCCCTTATGGATAACGCCCATCGAAGACTTGGTTTTAAGCCACTATTGAATCGTTCGATCTTACTCTCAAGTTGTATAATAATTCCAGAAGTATACCTTGAATGTCTTGTATAATTTTCGTCATAGGTACCAACAGATTCATCATCCTTTTTCATTAGTTCAAGAAACTCCTTCTCCATCTTTGTCCGAAGAATAGGATGGAAGTACTTATTGAAAAATAAGTTCATGAACTTTTCCCATTCCATGGACTCATTTTCTTCTCATTGCCTCAAATTCTTTATAAGCTTTCACCATTGATCAGCTTCACCTTCCAAACTATATACTGTTGTGATGAATTTATCATGTTCAGAACATTGATGAACTGAAAATATCTTTTCAGTGGTACTGATCCATTGTTCAGCCACAAATGGATCAGTAGACCCTCTAAATGAGGATGGACACTGCCTCATGATGGATTCAACAGAATGTTGCTCCTTCCATTGCTCGTTTGGAAGTCCTTAATAAGTCATATCTTGAGAAAGTTGTGTGATAAGGGCTACAAAATTTTTCATTCCAACTCCCATAAATTTTGGATGCTCAGGGGGACAATCATTGCATTGCCCATCACATTCAGCATTAACACGGTTCCTTCAGGTTCCAGCCATTGACTACAACCAACAAGCATGGTGTGAGAAACACTAATCGTAATTGAAAAAAAAACATAATCATGAATACAATTTCACACGTAAGGTATTAAGATAGGTTATTCATGAACATTTAAAAACATTAATATTGTGTTCTATGCTTAGACATATCCTTAGGGAACTTACTAAGGCTTTCAGATCCTAGTTTCCAAAGATTTACTATACATTTCCTCTGATACCATATATAACGACCCATACTTTACATACATTATTATTACTTCAAAATTTAAGCATACTTATTACAACATATAACAATGCAAAGATAGGAACGTATAGGTATAATGCCTTTAGAAACTAGGAATCATATACAAGTGGTTCATAAAGCATCTAAATTGTCTCTCGTTTATTTCATCATATCCAGTGTCCCATTTGGAATATCCTACCTAATACCCCTCTTCCTAACCTGGTGAAAAGAAAACATACAAAAGGGTGGGCTCAAATTCCCAGTAAGGGTAAACAAAGGAAATATCAACCATATCATATTCATAATAACATAACATTTTTGGAAATCTTATCCTCCAATAGAGATCATAATATCATAACATAGGATAAATCATAATAGTGAAAATAAAATCCCAATAATCTTAACATAAAACATGAAACTTTTTGGAATACAAACATAACCATAGAAAATATTTTCTTATTAGTCAATACTTATTTACCAGACTCTCTTAGTGGTCAATGTCCATTTCTGAACCGAGTTCACTCCTTTTTCCAGTCCTTTATCACTGAACTCGTTCAACTAGCCATTCCAGCCATGTCTATCTCATGAGATAAAAATATTTACCCAATGCATTGGAGGGAGATATAGGTCCCACCCACCTAATAATGAAACCATTCTTATGTGTGCCACAAAATAATAAATCATACATCATAGCATAACCCATGCAATAAAAATGGGATTCTTCAACATCATGTCATCAAAAAACAATACATATAAGATAATGGAGTTCATAAAAATAATTAAATCATAAAATAATGAAATAAATGTATTAAGTGGGATAGAAATAGAACCCTAAATTATCTTATATGGAAAATAATATTGATAAAACAATCGAACTCTATTCTTGAGGGAATTATCCTTTCTACTTCAAAAACATTTTTCCGTTATTAACATGTCATACAATTTTAAAATAAAAGAAGTTAATTTAAAATAATCTTGAAAACATTTAAAGGAATCTTCATGGAAATAATTTTCTATAAAATCATAAAAATCCATTCATTTCATATAAGTTAACAAAAACATTCTTCTCGTACTTTGGCTGGAAAAGTCAAAAATTATCTCGTACTAAAAACAACAAAATATTCCTTTCATATCTTCTACTAAAAATTCACTAATAGGTAAAAATGGATTTAAAAAATTGTAGGAGGATAGAAATAATATTAAATATTTAAGAAACATGGATTTTGATGATAAATATGCCATAGTAATTTCTGAAGTATAAACTTTGTCGATAAAAATGAGATTGCGAGATTTTCCCTTACATTAGGTCCGATATGCTTTGTACGTATCCGAACCTCTTGTATAATAATTTGAATAATTTCATTTACTTATTACAGAATCATATTCATTGTTAAGATATCATATATGGTCATATTATTATCTTCTAATTGCTAATATTTCACTACTACATGTTATTTGGGTGTTTATTCCTTTATGTTTATATGCATTTTTTGTCGAAGAAATTCATATTCCACTTTTTAGGTTATAGATAACTTATTTAAATAATCGTATTAGGGTAATATATATCATAATTTTTCATTCAAATCAATTTTATAATCATTATTCAATGAATATCATGTAGAACAAGTCGAATCACATCGTGGAGATGGTAGGTTGTACGTACGCACGCGCAATGATATTGTTACCATAATTATTGAATGGTATTGTAGTGGATGATGGAATGTCTCAGGACTATTATCATGTTATAATAATCAAATATACTTAATCTTTACACCATTATACCCATCCATGTATGGTGGTGGTGGAAAACAGATTACACCACGGCGTAGAGAAAGTATTTTATATATACGCACGTGCGTTGATTTCATTTTCCATAGGATGGATAGAAGGTGAAATAGGGTTGTTTCATATTTATAATAACATATCAGAATATTAGTGATACTGATATTAGAACTTTATATTGAAACAACTAAAGAATAATAAGTTTAAGAATAATGAAATTGGAAAGGAATAGCAAAGGATATTATCACTTCTTAGACGCGCCTCTTCTTAACCACCACTTATGGAAATAAAGTTGGTCTTTGAAGAAAACCAGGACCTCTAGTATGCTACTAAAGAAGTTTATAAGAAAAAATGGCAGGTTTTGGCCAAGCATTAAGGATCAATGTGGTGTGAGGAGGAGAGGGGAGAAGGTTCTCTTTTATAAGGAAGACATGGGCACCTTAGGAAAACATAAAATATTATTTTGTTATAAATTAATATTCTGTTTATAATATCTTTGATGTGACTTATTTCAAGGATAGGGTGGGGATGGGTCTAAATCCTCTCAACCAATAGGTTTTAGACAAGTTTAGGATACTATTTTAACCTTATCATTTTGATTTAACTCTATGTTAAATAATTTAACTTTTACTGTTTCTTCTTGTTTTCATACACTATATGGTTAATAAACATTATATAATAATAAAAAGGAACCCCAAGTGGTTAATTATTAATATATATAACCTTATATATGTCATTTTTCCGAACATTATATTTTTAGAAATAGTATATCAATTAAAAATATAATATTTATTTAAAAAACAATTTTATGTCAATTTGGACACTATTTGGTAATTGATTTTTTGAAACTCATAGAAGCATGATTAGTTCTATAAAAGTTAATTTAATCAATACTAACATGTCCTATTAACTTAGAAAATTATTGTAACTCATAAAAAGTATCAAATTACATTTATTTTGGTATTTATAACATCAATTATATTAATATTTTATTAATAAGGTAATCACTATATCATCCTTGTGTTTTAAATAAATTAAAATAATTAATGTCTAAAAATTATAAATAAAATACGATTATGTAGGGAATATATTTATATTATTTATGAATATTTATAGTCTAATTTATCTTATGTATAACCCTATATTAAAAATGTTTTACTTATTAAACATTGATTTAAATTCTTTTAACTCATCTTCAAATTAAATAATAATAAATGTCCAAATCTAATCCAAGTGGACTTAAATGGCCATATATTATTCCTTAGGTTTATTTGGTATAATTACACTTATCCAATAGAATTAGGACTAGTGTTACGGTAAAAATAATATCAATTTTACCCTGAATTACCCAATTTATTTTTAATCGTGGTAAATAAAAGTAAAAAGTTTCTATGCACCAAAAATTATTTTCATCTCATTGAACCATAGTTTACTTACTGACATCAACCGTGTCTCTTGAATTTTTTTAATTCCACTCACAGAAGCAGTAAAATTAAGTTTCATGTAAATTTGCAAACTCTCCTAGGAGGTGGATAAAAGGCGGTAAAAAGTTCAATAAAATTTTTATATATCGAAATTTTTTATAAAAAGACTCAAATGAATTACATTGAACCTATATAGGAATTATGAATCTATTTTTACCAAAAAATAAATTTAAATAAAATAAATAATTATTTATATAAAAATTTGTTTTTAACTAATAACTTAGTGTTTTTCACTATTCATCAAAAATTGAATGTTTTGAGAAAAATACCAAAAATTCAACCAAATCTAAATTCGAAATTCTGAATCCAAAAATGCAGTCCATTTTGAATGTTAAAATTTCAAATATTCGGTATATCTTTTCATAACTGGTAGTTTATATAATATTCTAATAACACATCATTATTTCATGAAACTCGGTATTGCGTACAACGCAAGCTATCGAGGAAGGTTTCTCTTACATATAATGCAATCCAAGACAGTGTTGTGTGTAGTGAAATATTCCTTTAGTGTTGCTTATAAAATAATAGATAAAAAATATTTCTCATAAAACCTCTAGGTGTTACATTCTACCCCCCTTAAAAAGAATTTCGCCCTCGAAATTAATCACTTCATAACAAACAAATGAGGATACCTATCCCTCATCATATCCTCAAGGTCACATGTAGCTTCTTCTTATTGGTGGTTCCTCCATAAAACATTAACCAAGCGGGTGGTCTGGTTTCTGAGAAACTTTTCGCTACGATCTAGAATCTCTATTGGCTGTTCTTCATAAGAAAGATCTTTCTCCAGCAGTACAACTTCTAAGCTTAGTATATGTGAAGGATCAGGTATGTACTTTCCCAGGAGAGAAACATGGAACACATCATGACCATGACGGAGTTTTGGTGGAAGTTCTAATCAGTAAGCTACCTTCCCGACATGATCCTGTATTTCAAAAGGACCAATATTCCTAGGGCTCAGCTTTCCCTTCTTTCCAAATCACATTACCCTATTCCAAGGAGATATTCGTAAGAACACTTTATCACCCACTTCAAACTATAGGTATTTTCTACGGTAGTCGGAATATCCTTTTTGTCGACTCTCAGCTGCTCTTTTCTGTGGTTGAATATATCTTACCTTTTCTACCATCTCATCAACATGAGCAGGTCCAAATAGATTTCTTTCTCCAAATTCATCCTATAATGTTGGTGTTCTACATTTATTTCCATAGAGAGATTCATAAGGATCCATCTGAATACTGAAGTGAAAGCTATTATTATATGAAAATTCCACCAAATATAGGTGTTAATCCCAACCACCTTTGAAATCCCTAGAGAAAACTCTCATCATATCTTCTAGAGTTTGAATCCTATTAGACTGACTGTTTGTATGAGGATGATAAGCACTATTGAAACTCAAATCTGTATCTAGAGTATGCGGAAGACTTTGCCAAAACATTGAGGTAAACCTCGGATCCTGATCAGAAATAATGGAAAGTGGTACTTCGGGTAATCTTACCACCTCCTTCACGTATATCTTGTCCATCTGATCAAGAGAGAAATCTTCTCTATTAGCAATGTAGTGTGACGACGTTGGAAGATGTTCAACTATAACCCAGATAGCATTATTGCCTTTGGATGTTATAGAAAGTACAGTGAAAAATTTTGTAGTGTTGTTTTCCCATTTCCATTCTGGTATGGGTAATGGTTGTAATATCTCCTTAAACTTCTGTCTCTCAGTTTTAACTTGCTGACAAACCAATCATCGAGAGACATATTCAGCAACATCTCTTTTCATGCCATCCCACCAGATGTTCTTCTTTAGGTCCCTATATATCTTCGTGCTTCCAGTGTGAATAGAGAATGAATAACTATGATCTTCATCCAATGTTTACTTCTTTAATTCTAGGATGGGAGGAACGCAATCCAGATTTCTGTACATTATTATTCCATCATAATCAATGGGAAATTCAGGAATATCTCTCACCTTCTTTTGTAAATCTACATCTTCTTTTTGTGCATCTTTAATCTTCACATGTATTTATGGTTAAAAATTCATTTGATAAAGATAAGAATTTTCCCCTTCCATTATAATTACATGATCCATACTTTGTATGTCCATAAATATTTGATCTTTTTTATACTCATCATGGATAAGATAGCATGGTGTTGTTGACTTAATGCTTCTGCCACCTTGTTTTCTTTCCCGGGGTGTTAATGAATTGAGCAGTCATAATCCTTAATCAGCTCCAACCATCTTCCTTGCCACATATTCAGCTCCTTTTGTGTGAAAATATACTTTAAACATTTATGATCAGTATAAATATCACACCTTTCACCATAAAGATAATGCATCGAAATCATTAATGCAAATATTAGCACAGCTAATTACAAAGCATGAGTCTGGTAATTTTTCTCATGGATTTTCAACTGTTGTGAGGCATAAGCTATCACCATATTGTTTTTCATGAGCACACAACCCAATCCCTTCTTGGATGCATCACTGTAGATCACAAACCTTTCTCCAATACATGGTAGTGTGAGCACAGGTGCACTGGATAACCTTCCTTTTAACTCTTTTAAATTCCCTTCACACTCCTATATCTAAACGAACTTAACTCCTTTTCGAGTCAACCAGTTAAATAGATTAGAGAACTGTGAAAACCCTTTCAAAAAACATCAGTAATATCCAGCAAAACCAAGAAAAATTCGGATCTCAGTTATTGTTGTTGGTCTCAACCATCTTTTGATAACCTCTGTCTTTGATGGATCCACAGATATCCCATCTTATGAGATTATGTGACCCAAAAATAAAAATTTTTGAAGCCCAAATTCACACTTGGTAAATTTGGCATAAATCATCTCATTTCTTAGGGTCCTTAAAACAATTCCCAAGTGATCTTCATGTTCTAATTTTCCTTTCAAATAGACAAGAATATCGTCTATAAAGACTACCAAAAACTGATCAAGATAGTCTCAAAGACTCTATTCATTAGATCCATGAAGAAATCATGGGAATTAGTAAGAACAAATGGCATCACTATAAATTCATAGTGTCCATACCTTGTAAGGAAAGCCAACGTTGGTATATCCTATCTTTTGACCCTTAATTGATGATACCCCGAATAAAGATTAATCTTATAAAAGAATTGAGCTCTGCGTAGTTGGTCAAATAAGTCATTAATGCGTGGGAGAAGATATTTGTTCTTGATAGTGATCTTTTTATGTTCTTGATAATCAATGAAGAGTCTCATTGATCCATCTTTCTTCTTAACGAACAGAACATGTGCTCCCCAAGTTGATGAAAAAGGGAATATGAATCCTATATCAAGATTATTTTGGAGTTTCTTCTTCAATTCCTGCAACTCAATTGGGTCCCCTTTATAAGGTGTATTTGAAATGGGCATAGCACCCAGTATGAGTTCTATTGAAAACCCAACATCAAATTTTGGTGGAAGAACTAGAAATTCCTCGGGAAAGACATCACCAAACACCTGTAAAATGGGAATATTCTTAATCATGAGTTTCTCTCTAACCATTTGAGATAAATAACCTTAATTTATTGTAATCAAGACCCATATTATGGATGAAATTTCCACTAGTTTGTTATATTCATCCTTGTATTGATAGGTGATCGTACATTGATTGGGAATATGAAATGTGACTTCCCTTCTGTGGAAATTGATATGAGGTCCATATAAGGAAAGCCAATCAATGCCAATAACCACATCAAATTCCACTATAAGAAGGATCACAATATTTGTAGGAAGCACTTTCCCACAAACGTCCACTGGAGAAGAATTATAAACTTTTGATGCAACCGTTGTGCCATTAGGAGTTGTCCTTACTAACTCAGCGGCTAATGGTTGAGGTAGAATGAAGATACCCATAAAAATTTCATTAGAAATATACGATTGGGTGGATCCAGAATCAAATAAAACATTTGCTACATTAGAGTGGATGGTACGTATACCTTTCACTACTTCTTTATCGAATTCTATATCACCGATAGAAATTGCATGAAACATTATCTTGTATTTGGCCTTAGGAGTTTGTTGACGTCGATAATCATCAACAACCCTTGGATTTGGGAATTGATTATCATAATGCCCCTTTTCCTTGCACTAATAACATTGAAGTGTCATAGGTTCATTCTGTGTAGCCTTTTTCTTTATTTCCATCATTAGGCAAATTTTTCCCATCATTGCGGCATTCAAAAGCCTAATGAACATCTTTTCTACATTTGAAAAATTTACCTGTACCTTTAAGACAATTTCCTCCATGTTTCATTCCACACATTGAGCATAAGGAAAAACTCATCTTCTTTTCTGTGTGGCCATTATATTTCAATTTTAATTTTATTTTCATCTTCTTATCAAACCCGTATGACTAATGGGTAACTCCAATCTCCATCTCAACCATGAGAGCACATCGAACAATTTCCTCATAGATATTGAAGTCCCTTATGGCTAACACCCTTTGTAGACTTGGTTTTAAGCCACTAATGATTCGTTTGATCTTAACCTCGGGTTGGATAAAAATTCCAGAAGCATACCTTGCAAGTCTTGTAAAATTAGCATTGTAGGTACCAACAAATTCATCATCCATTTGCTTTTGTTCAAGAAACTCCTTCTCCATCTTTTTACTAAGAATACGAGGGAAGTACTTATTGAAAAATAAGTTCTTGAAATTTTCTCATTCCATGGATTCATTTTCATCTCATTGCCTCATATTATTGATAAGATTCCACGATTGATCAGCTTCACCTTCCAAATGATATAATACTTTGATGACTTTATCATGTTCAGAACATTGATGAATTGAAAATATCTTTTCAGTGGTACTGATCCATTGTTCAGCCACTATTGGATCAGTAGACCCTCTGAATGAGGGTGGACGCTGCCTCGTGAAGGATTCAATAGAATGTTTCCCCTTCCTTTTCTTGTTTGGAAGTCCTGCATGATTCATATCATGAGAAAGTTGTGTGAGCATGGCTACATGATTTTTCATTCCAGCTCCCATATTGTTTGGATTCTTAGGGAGACAATCATTGCATTTACCGTCACATTCAACATTAACACGGTTCCTTCGGGTTCTAACCGTTGACTAAAACCTATAAGAATGGTGTGAGAAACACTAATAATAATTGGAAAACCACATAATCAAGAATAAAATGTCACATGTAATGTCTTATGATAGGTTATTCATGGACATTTCTAAAACACTAATATTGTGTTTTATTCTTAGACATATCCTTGGGGTTCTTACTAAGGCATCCGGATCATAGTTTCTAATGGTTTAGTATACCTTTCTTCTGATACCAACTATAACGACCAATACTTTACATACATTGTTATTAATTCAAAATTTAAGCATACTTATTACATCATATAACAAAACCAATATAGGGCCGTATAGGCATAGTGTCTTTAGAAACTGGGAAACATAAACACCTGGTTAATAAAGCATCTACATTATCTCATGTTTATTTCATCATGTCTACTGTCCCTTTTGGAATATCCTACCTACTACCCTTCTCCCTAAGCTGGGGAAAAGAAAACATACAAAAGGGTGAGCTCAAATTCCCAGTAAGGGTAAACCAAGGAAATATCAATGATATCATATTCATAACAATGTAACATTTTGGAAATCTTAACCAGCAAAAGAGTTCATAATATCATAACATGGGATAAATCATAATAGTGAAAATTCATTACCGATAATCATAACATAAAACATGAAAAATTTTGGAATACACAAATAATCATAGAAAATCATTTCTTATTAGTCAATACTTATTTCCAAGACTATCTTAGCGGACAATGTCCATTTCTGATACAAGTTCACTCCTCGTTCCAATCCTTTATCACTAAACTAGTTTAACTATCCATTCCATCCATGTCTATCTCATGAGATATGAATCTTTACCCAATGAATTGGAGGGAGATATAGGTCCCACCAATCTCATAATGAAACCATTCTTATGTGTGCCACAAAATAATAATTCATACATCATAGCATAACCCATGCAATAAAAATGGGATTCTTCAACATCATGTCATCATAAAACAATACATATAAGATAAAGGACTTCATAAAAATAATTACATCATAACATAATCAAATAAATTTATTAATATGGATAGAAACAAAACCCTATATTATCATAGATGGAAAATAATTTTGATAAAACACTTGAACTCTATTCTTGAGGAAAATATCCGTTCTACTTCAAAAAAATTATTCCTTTCTTAAAATGTCATAAAATTTAAAACTAAAAGAAATTAATAAAAAATAAACATGAAAACTTTTAATGGATATTTCATGTAAATAATGTTCTCTAAAATCATAAAAATACATTCATGCTGTATAAGTTAAAAAACATTCTTCTTGTACTTTGTTCTAAAAAGTCAAAAAGTATATCTTACTGAAAATGACAAAATATTCCTTTCGTATCCTTTAATAAAAATTCCCCAATATGTAAAATTTGATTTAAACAATTGTAGGAGGATAGAAATAATATTACATATTAAGGAAACATGGATGTTGATAATAAATATGCCCCAGTAAATCCTGAAGTATAAACAATCTCGATGAAAATGTTATTGTTAGATTTTCCCTTACATTAGGTCTGATATGATTTTCACGTATCGAAAACTCCTGTATAATCATTTAAATAACTTCATTTACTTATTGCAGAATCATATTCATTGTTATGATATCCTATATGGTCATATTCCTATCTATTTTTTAGTAATATTTCATTGCTACTTGTTATCCGTCTGTTTATTGCTTTATGTTCTTAGGCATGTTTTGTCGAATAAATTCTTATTACTCTTTTTTAGGATATAGATACCCTGTTTAAAGAATTGTATTAGTGTAATATATATCATATTTATTCATTCAATTCATTTATATAATCATTATTCAATGAAGATCATGTATAACGAGTAA
The DNA here is from genome assembly GCA_963277665.1 of Viscum album. Lineage (NCBI taxonomy): Eukaryota > Viridiplantae > Streptophyta > Magnoliopsida > Santalales > Viscaceae > Viscum > Viscum album. The sequence goes on from OY728119.1 coordinate 1,368,870,765, forward strand.
CATCAAATCGATGAGACGATAGGCCCTACGTACGCACGAGCGATGATATCATTCTAATAATTATTGAATGGGGTAGGAGTGGATGATGGAATGTCTCAGGATTATTATCATGTTATAATAATCATATATAGTTATTATTGACACCATTATAACCATCTATGTAAGGTGGTGGTAGAAAACATATTACACCAATGCGTGGAGATGGTATTTCGTTCGTACGCACGCGTGGTGATTTCATTTTCTGTAGGATGGATAGAAGGTGAAATAGGGATGTTTCTATATTAATAATAACATATTTGTATACTACTGATACTGATTTTATTACATTATAATGAAACAAATAAAGAAGAAAAAGTTGAAGATGAAAAAAATTGGAAAGGAAAGGTAAAGGATATTACATCTTCATTGACGAGCCTCTTCTTAACCTCCTCTTAGGACACAAATGTTGGTCTTTGAAGAATACCAGGACCTCTAGTATGCTACTATGGAATTTTAGAAGAGAAAATGGCATGGGTTGGCCGAGCTTGATGGATCGATGTGGTGAGAGGCGGAGAGGGGGGAATAATGGCTCCAAAGTGACTTATTTCGAGGATAGGGTTGGGATGGGTCGAAATCCTCTCAACCAACAGGTTTCTGACATGTTTATGTTACTATTTTAACCACATCATTAAGATTTAACTCTGTGTTAATTAATTTAACTTTTACTGTGTCTTCTTGTTTTCATACACTATATGGTAAATAAATATACTATAACAAGACAAACGAATCCCAAGTGGTTCATTATTTATAAAAATAACCTTATCTAATTCTTTTGGATGACCCTTAGATTTTTATGAATAGAATATCAATTAATAATATAATATTTGTTTTAAAAACTATTTTATGTCAATTTGATACTATTTGGTAATTGATTTTTGTGAAATTCATAACTGCATGATTAGTTATAAAAAAGTTAATATAATGAATACTAACATGTCATATTAATCTAGAAAATTAGTTTAATTCATAAAAAGTCTCAAATTTGGTATTTATAACATCAGTTATGTTAATATTTCATTAATAAGGTAATTACTGCCTCATCATTATGTTATAATAAATGAAATTATTTTATATCTAATAATTATAAATAAAATATCATTATGTGGTAAATATGTTTACCTTTTTAAGGAATATTTAGAGTCTAATTTATCTTATATATAACCCTTTATTAAAAATTTTTTACTTATTAAACATTGATTTTATTTCTTTTAGCTCTACTTTAAATTAAATAATAATAAATGTCCTATTCTAATCCATGTGGACTTAAAAGGTCATATTTTATTCCTATGGTTGTTTTTGATCAAATTACGCTTATCCAATAGAATTAGGCCATGTGTTAGAGAAATAATTATATTAATTTTACCCTTAATTACCCTATTTACTTTTTACTGTGGTAAATTAAAGTAAAATGTTACTATTAACCAAAAATTATTTTCATCTCATTGAACCACATTTTACTTACCGACATCAACTGTGTCTCTCATATTTTTTAAAATCCACTCATAGAAGCGGTAAAAGTAATTTTTATGTAAATTTGCAAAATCTCCTAGGTGGTGGGTACAAGACGGTGAAAAGTTCAATAAAATTTATATATATATAATTATTATAAAATGACTCCAATGAATTAAATTGAACATATATATGAATTATGTATCTATTTTGACCAAAAAAATTAAATAAAATAAATAATTATTTAAATAAAAATTCATTTTTAACTAATAACTCGGTGTTTTTCACTATTCGTCAAAAATTGAAAGTTTTCAGAAAAATACCAAAAATTCACCTTAAGATAAATTCGATATTCCAAATCCAAAAATGAAGTCCATTTTGAATGATAAAATTTCAAAAAGTGGGTATTACTATTCATAATGACTAGTTTATATAATATTTTAATAACATATCATTGTTTAGTGAAACTCGGTATTGCGTACAATGCAAGCTATCGAAGAAGGTTTCTCTTCTGTGTAACACAAACCAAGACTATGTTGTGGGTAGTGAATGATTCCTTGGTTGTTGGATATAACATAATACATAAAAACCAAATATTTCTCAAAAAACCTTCGAGTGTTACACCTTGAATATAAGTCACCCCATTAGTATGTTTCCTTGAATGGCCTTTTTATGGATTTATGCCATGGACACCCCATAAGTTATTCCTTTATCCGATTAATGGGTTGTTAAACATGTATTTGGTAATAAATGTAATTTTAAATATTATTAATTTTAAATTAAATTGGATAAGGATATGGGATGGATGACTTTCCCCTTGACCCATGTATTGCATTGCTTGTATAAGCCAGTTTATTTTGCATTATCGTGCCTCTGTGAGTAAATCTGAGGTTGTGCCATGAATATATGCAACTAGATTGAATTTATTTAATTAATCATTTTCCAATTTGATTTATATAATAAATAATCCAGGTTATTGATTTATTGGAGTTTAGTATTTTTTATATTAAAAATATCCATGTTTGTAATATAATGTACATTGAATAGCTAAGACCATTCAAGCTAATGGGATATTATGCATTATGATGGGTTATTTATGCATGTGATGCTTTATTGATGAAAATTTCATTGTGAGTTATGTAGAGACCATGGTATATAATAAATTGTTTAAGCATGAAAATATCATTATTATGATATTCCAACATGAGAAAATGAAGGCAAAGCCAGTGGAGGTTGGCCAAGACTCGTGTAATCCATTGAAGTGAGTCTGTTAGCAAATGCTCGTGTTTTTGACCCTGACATGTTTAGTGATTTATTAAATGAGAATGAAATAGTAAGATGAAAAATAGAATTGTGTGATACATGGATTCAATTTAAAATTCCACGGATGGACTCAGATGACTATTGAACTCTATAAATTGGGAGATACAAGAATCCAACTTACGATGCCATGGACAGACTCTCTAGTTAAATTTGATTAATCCATAAGAAATACATTGATCAATTAAGGTATAACATTGATGTACCTTTTCAGTCTACACTTACATGTATAGTGTTATATATATTCTTATGAGAGTATAGTTGATAGACTCATAAATAATTTTACAATTATTCCAAGGGTCATACATAAGATTTCATGTGAATCACTAAGGTAAGACTCAATTGGATGTGACATTATACCTCATCTAGTGTGATACCACTTTCCATGAACGATTACAAGGGAAAAAATTGTAGTGTGTTGTTGGATATTCCACCTATGGTGATACTGGAATTACAACAATGTAATGTCATGTACATGATTAGGTTCTGAATTGAATAAATAATAAAATTACTATTACATTGTGTTTTCCAAGTCATGTCATACTCTTATATTTCATCCTTACTTATATTGTTTAGATGAAATTCCTGGGAATCTGTTGTGCTTACACTTACATAGGGGATTCTTCAATTTAGCAAGATCATGAGGAGTAACAATTTAATGTAATTTAATTTTTTAATGAATATGAAATGAATATAAATGAAACAGAATTCTTCTAGGATGTTTATTATTGAGTACATAGTTTATTACTTATTTTTTTTATTGCACAATTCCTTCAATTATCTATTCACTGGATAATTAGAATAGACCTTCTGTGGTTTCTTAAAAATATATAGTCTGAAATCCTATTTGGGTGATGTTTATGGGACCCTAATAGATTGTATGATTGTTGTTTTAGATAATGGAAATTTCCTCCTATACGAACTTGATTTGAATCATAAGTCCTACAGAGAAGAGGATAAAGATAAGGATTATGATGAAAATGAGATAAATTTTGGCCCTTTTTGTACAACTATTAACCGAATTTTATTTCTTCCTTGTATTCATTTTTTGGATGATTTATTAAAGACATATGAATTGTGGAATCATTCTGTATATGAGGGATATTATGCAGTTGTCATTTATCAGTCATACATGGTCTGTTTCTCTTGTATTTCATTACTACCTCCACCACTTGTATGATGTTTGTACTGTGTGACACTATAATAGTGAGGGAATAGTCTCCCCACTAACTTCCATAGGAAGAAAATATTATTTTTGCGACTCTTTAATTTTAGGATATGTGCTTGAAGCCATGTGGAAAACTGGGCTCAGTGCACAATTGAGTGGCATCACGGTCTAAGATGTTACAAACAATATTAAAAATACTATAAATTTAAATAATGTAAGGGTCTTTAAAAGTTATATTGTATATTAATTCAAAATTAATTGTTTTCTAGTTCTAGAATGTGATTTTATAGATTTAGGTCATTAAGTTAGAAGATACCATCCATTTATTATATTTTTCAGAAACAAGCTCATCATTGATTTCATCATCAAGAATAACAACAAAAACAAAATGAATTGAAATCATAAAATTATAAATAATTATAATGAATATATTATTTTAAATTTTAAAATATTTGGAAAATGATATTTTGTAGAAGAATTAATAACCACAAACTTATTTTGAAACTAGTTCAATTAGATCAAGATTATTGACACCCGATATTGAAAATATAGAACAAATAACTAATATAAATTTGGAAAATTAATATAATAGATTTATATAATGAATATGTAAATGAAAAAGATTCATAAATTGGGGATGAATATTTCATTCTTATAATGTATTATACAGTGAATTCAACTAAGCGGCGAATAACGATATGGTTTATTGGTCTCATTTTCAACTACAAAGGATATATTTGATATTGTGCACCATAATTTATTTTATATATTATATTCTCATAACAATTTATTTATTATATTTAAATATTTATAACAATATGATATTCCTCTCAAGATCCTTTTTTTCTTAGTCAATTACTTCCATAAGAGTTTCTTAGACTAAATTTATCATTAATGGGTCACAATTTTATCTTGTTTTAATACAATTTCTAGGTATTCCATGATCATTCCATTATACTATTTTTATGTTATTTTATTTTTAAAATAGATAAATTACATATCATAATATATATATATATACATGTATTTTTTGAATTAAATGCATAATTATTGTAACAATAACTCCAATCTTTACCAATGATTATTTTCAATCATGTCAATAATTTATTTTCCAGTAATATTATATTATTGTTTTGAATACATTTTATGGATAATTTACTATGATTATAATAAATATATATAATCAATTTCTAAAGATAATTTTATATCATTTTTTTATGAAGCATATGTATTTTTAAAAAATTTAAAAATGGCATTTCAATCCTTTCAAAAAAATATGTTTTATCATTCATCACAATTTTCTATGATAATCACTCTTTATTTTTAATGAATCATTTATTAATTAATATTTTTCATACGTAAATGTTTTAAATAATTTTCAGATAACCTTACTGGAAAAATCTTTTGAAGGTGATCTATAACATTACGAATTTTTTTAATAAGTTAAAAAATGAATTTTAATAATATATTTTACCTTTTTGTTGGGGAGAAAAACTTTTCAACACATTTATACACATATACAAAATTATTGGACTCTAGATTTATGTTTTATAAAATAAATTATTTTCCTCCCGACTTAATAAAATATATATTTCGAAATTATTTCAAAATATGATGTTTATTTCTTATTAACAATGTGAATTTTCAAAAACACTATAACTGTAATTTTTTTTCATTTATGCCATTTTTTTGAACTCTATTTCTCATGATCAATGATATTAAAATAAATGTCGCAATAAAAATTATTTTTTATAATATGGATATATTATACTTGTATTTTTTTTAAAGGGTTCCTGCCTATATTTTTGTTATTAAATAATTTTCTGTATATAAATGTAAATTTTCATCAAAATAATTTCTTCAATGAATACACTGTATTTTATTTATTTTACAGAGATGTTCTCACCTAAATTTGAAAAAATAATTTATTATATAAAATTATTTTAATATACACACACCATTTATCTATATTATGTATAAATACTATTCTCTATGATCAGGATTTAATTTTATTCAAATTGAAATTTATTTTATTCCCTAGTATACCAATTAATTTTATTGTACATTTATCATGTTTTGATTATTCATATAATTATCAAAAATTTACGTTTTATAATCTATTTTAAAATAATATACAATCAATTTTACATCCATGGGTTCTTTTTAATGTGTTGATTGAAATTCATTTTCTATTCTTGGGGTATTTATTTTGTAAAAATTAAATCATCATTATTGGAATTTGTTAAGAATGCCATTCAAATTCTTCGGGTTTTAATGATGTAAGGTCAATATATATTTTTGTAGAACACATCTGATTGGTTAGTTTTAATTGACTAATTGGAATTATGTATACATCCAATGAATTGGCTGAATCCTTATATCTTAGTAGAAAATGGTGAAATAAGTAGTGATGCTCAACAAAAATGGGGTTTCCAGGTGTGATGCCCACTCCACTATGGAAAAAATGTGAGTGAATCATAATGCACAATGGGAAATTGTTACGAAAATACTGATATACAAAGATAATCTTATTATGATACAGTATCCACTATGTTTGAATTTTTATTCATATAAAAATTCTCATTTCTCAAATATGACATATTTTTTTGATATGTAAAAATTTAATGATATATTCTTTTGTCATTCTATGATTTATGATTTATTATTTATTGGGATTAAATTTCATATATATATATATATATATATATATAGATTATATGCTTACGATCGTCTTAATATAAATTATGATATTATATTTTTATCAGTTTTTTTACCGATCATATGAATTTGATCTTAACCCTTTATTATGAATCAATTTACCAAATTTAGGAATATAACTCCCTAACCTGAACCACCTAGTCTAGAAACAAGTTATACCAAACCTTTTACATGTATCCCCAAAAACTATAGGTTTTTGAATAGTAGAGAGGGTCTTTATGATGTAGTGGGGACACTATGCCATCAATGTAACTAATAAGATATCATTATTAGAGGGAATTATGTATAAACATTATAGAATAACACAATATAAATATATAATAATAAACGATCTATCATATTATAACACCGAAATGTTTTATGAAATATTTAAATAATTTTTATTCCACAGTAGATTGCTTTAAACTCATTCATGTTTTTAAATGAATTGTGAGATGCCCTTATTATGAAACAACTGTTATAGCCTAGCATTTAGGGTAGTAGGAATAATTATAAAAAACCTATGAAAGTAATTTATGAATTCATTGGCCATCAATTTCTTATGAAAAATATAAATCAATTAGATTTTTTATTTTAGAGTAAATTACATTTGGTAATTAAATTAATGAAAAATATATGTTTTATATAATTATATATATATTTTATATATTCATCCAATTGATATTTAAGCCATAGGTTATTAATAAAACCCAATTTGATGTATTTTTTTAAAATGATAATTTATACTTTTGAAAGGCGAACTCATTTTATGTTATGATTTTGAAACATTAATAATTTTTATATGAAATCATTAAAATTTTATTTTGCAGGGGAATATAAAAATTTACTTTTGATAAATTTTAAATATTTTTCTGATAACATTCTGATTTTAATGAATAGTTAAATATTCATAATTATAATTAAAAACTTCTTTTTCCTTAGAGTTAATTTTTATGATTAAATTATTATTTGATATGGCTTTAAAGTATAAATATAATATATTTTGTGCATTTAATATAATGTATTTCATTAGAATTAATTTTACACTGAATTTATAGGTAGAAAAATTTCAATATTTTTCAATGTTTTAACATTTAAAACCTCTTTTCCCAATAATGTGACTAATTTGAGATTAATTACTACAACTACTATGTAAAGAATTTTGAAAAATGTATTCCATATTTGGAATCAGTATGATCAAATTAGGTTAATATGCTACTATTATTTTGGGGAAATTTGAATAGTAACTAGTAAATATTTTTATTACCGTTGTGAAAGGTAAATCTAGTAATTAAGTTTAAAAATAATATCATAAAATTAACTTAAAACCAATAATAACTCAATTGTATGACTAAATAAACCTTATCATCTAGTTTTCGAAATGGAATCACTTTACTGCCACATACCTATGAAAATGACATAAATATAATAAAAACTATTGAAGTGGACGAAATGTCACTATATAATTTAATATTAGTGTATTAATTTTTCTATAAAGATAACTAAGATAAAAAAACAAAATGTATAGTCTCTAAATGTAAAGACCCTTAAAATTTAATGGAAATTATTTCTTAATTTTGTAGGGATTTTACAAGAACACTGTTTCTGACGGTACCTGATTCCGAGGCCCGGTGTGCCCGGAATCAATTTCCAAAGTTTAGCTCTGGTATGTTCAATAAATGAACGAGGGTGTTTTCCTAACTTTTGAACCGGTGCTCAGAATCAAATTCCAAGGGCAACGATGGAATCACAGCGCCGGTAATTTTTTAATAACACCTTTTCCGGAGTTGCGTTTTCTCGGGTGAGGTTATTAATTAATTGGGTTAACTAAAGAATAAAATAAAATATTGTGCAACAGCTTTTATTTTTATTCTTAGTGGTGCTAACCTAGGCATGGTGGTTGGAGTAGGACCCACTGATATCCTAACTCCTAGATAGGATATTAGTGAGGTGGGGCCCACACGAGCCCCACCCCTTTATTACCTTTTACCTCCCACGCGCATTTAATATGGTAACTCACCCGCACCCCCCCCCTCTTTAATTCCAAGTCAACGCATGTGTTTAATAGGATTATTAAACGCCTCATTAATTGGTCAACACTCATTAATTAAATCATGAACTGTTTTTGAATTTAAAAAATAGTCAGCATGAGAAATAATATAAGGCAAAGCCTTGTTTTATTATATGGTTTCGTTCTACATGGAGGATTTGAAGAGGAGAGCCCAAGTATTGGAATCTTCATCTTCCTCCTTGAAGAACGCGAAGAACGCACCGTCGCTGATGAAGAACGCCAGCCTCATACGAAGGGTGACGAAGAATGCAAGTTCCTCGGAGATCGATGACGCGATGCCGTGTACCACGACGCAGATGATCCTTCTTCCGTGACACCATCTTCCGCGACATCCCATCCCCACGACGAACCTCCGCTCAACAAACGCTTGAGGTAGAGGTTATTTGTTTTTGTCATGAATTTATCCTTTGCCATTCCATGTCATTATCCTTGAGCCGCATGATATCAACTTATCGGGAAGAGGTCGGACCGCACGATCATGGCAAACTCTCCTCCCCCTTTTGTTGTTGTGTTGTTGTTGCGGTTCGAGAGAAGGCGGTGCGGTGCAACGACACCATGCGAAATCCTAGGAAATGCGACGAAGATGTGCGGTGCCGTCGCACCACGCTGTTGAGGTCGAACAAACCAACAGCCAGAGTTGGGTCGTAGCGAAGGGGCGCGACCGGAGAACCACGAAGATACCGCGACCGGTGCGGGGCCGCGGCAGAGGGGCGCGGCGCCGTCACGCCGCGCCGGTCAGACAAGGCCACGGCTCAAAGCCACGGCAGTGCAAGGTCAGGCGGCCGGACCAGGCCGGCTTCTAGGAAACTGGGGGTCATAACCCCCATCCGGCCGAAGGCCCCCCCCCCCCCTGTAGAGACCCAAAACCTAACGTACATGGACATTACATTACTTTTGCGGAATACTTAGTACATAACAAAAACACACACACAAGGATCGTAATAGTTTAGTGTCTTTGGAAACTCGGAACGTAATCTTCTAATCGTGGTGAAAGATCTTCAATATCTCCCATAAAGATCTTCCTTTTTTTTACATAAAAACCTTTCTTTATATCCTGGGGAAAAGAAAACATAAAAGGGTGAGCTCAAATGCTCAGTAAGGGTAAACAAAAGAAATATCAATCACATCATATACATAAGAACATAGCTTTTGGAAATCTTGACCTGCAAAAGAGCTCATAATATCATAACATGGGATAAATCATAGAATTGAAAATGAAATCCCCATAATCATAACATGAAACTTGAAACTTTGTGGCATACACACATAATCATGGAAAATCATTTCTTGTTAGTCATGACTCATTGCCAAGACTATCTTAGTGGACAAAGTCCCTTTCTGAACCGAGTTCACTCCTCGTTTCAGTCCTGTATCACTGAACCGAAATAACCTTCCGTTCCAGCCATGTCTATCTCATGAGATATAAAGTCTTTACCCAATGCATTGGAGGGAGATATAGGTCCCACCCATCTTATAATGAATCCTTTCTTATGTGTGCCACATAATCATAAAACATACATCATCCCATAACACATGTAACAAAAAATGGGATTCTTGAAACATCATGACATCATAAATCAATTCATATAAGATAAAGGAATTCATAAAAATATTTCCATCACAACATAATCAAATCCATAAAAACAGAACCCTTTTATTATCTTAGATGGAAAATAATTTTGATAAAATACTTGAAATCCATTCTTGAGGAAAATATCCTTTCTTCTTCAAAAACATTTTTCCTTTCATAACATGTCATACAACTTTAAAATAAAAGAAGTTGATTAAAAATAGACTTGAAAACTTGTAAAGGAAGCTTCTTGGAAATAATGTTTTAAAAATCCATTCATGCCGTATAAGTTAAAAAAACATCCTTCATACTTTTGTCGGAAAAGTCAAAAAGTACCTCGTACGAAAAACGACAAAAGATTCCTTTCATATTCTATACTAAAAACTCACCGAAGGGTAAAAATGGATTTAAACAATTGTAGGTGGATGGAAATAATATTACATATTGATGAAACATGGATGTGGATGATAAAATACACCCCAGTAAATACCAAAGTATAAACAATCTCGGATAAAAATGAGATTGTGATATTTCCCTTACCTTAGGTCCAATTTGCTTCGTATGTGTCCGAACCTCCTGTATAATGATTTAAATAATGTCATTGACTTATTACAGAATCATATTCATTGTTATGATATCATATATGGTTCACTTATGACATTATATTACTCGTTCTTTTGTAAATTCCATGTTAAAGAAGCGTTTTGGGTAAAATCGTTTCATTTATCGTAGGTGTTTTGACTTGTTGTTCTTGACATCATTATTACTTATATCATGATTTAATTACTTCCAGAATATTAAATATGATTTATATATCATATATATTCAGTATATATATATATAATAGATAGATAAATAAAATAAAAAACACCGTTCATGGAGACGGTAGTCCGTACGTACGCATGAACGTTGTTTTTCTTTCCTTATTGTCTTGAAATGGAAGTAAGTAGATGACATACATATGTATATATATACATAAATCCAGTAGCTTTATAATGTAATATATTTCATTATTATTTCTTATATATACATTATAATCATTCTTAAATGGTTAACATGGAGAATGAATCTCATCGCGTCGTGGAGACGGTATTCCGTACGTACGCACGAGCAATGATATCATTTCTACAAATATTGAATTGAATTGGAGTGGATTATACAATATATCAGAATCAATATGATGTTGTAATAACTATGTATAGTTATTCTTTACACCATTATACCCATCCATGTAAGGTGGTGGTGGAAAATAGATTACACCACGGCGTGGAGACGGTATTCCGTACGTACGCACGCGCGGTGATTTCTTTTTCCGTAGGACAGATAGATGGTGAAATAGGGTTGTTTCATACTTATAATAACATATCAGTATATTAGTGATACTGATGTTATTACTTCATAATGAAACAACCTAAGAAGAAGAAGTGGAAGAAGAAATAAAGATGAAAGAATTGGTAACGGTAATTACCTCTTCTTTGAAGTGCCTCTTTGAGACCTCCTCTTAGGGCACTAGAATTGGTCTTTGAGGAAGACCAGAACCTCTAGGATGTTGCTAGGGAAGTGGAGAAGAGATTTTGGCAGGGGTTGGCCGAGCTTGAGTGCTCAAATTGGTGTGAGGAGGAAGGGGAGGAGGTGTCCTTTTATAGGGGAGGAGAGGGGCACCTTAGGAATATCTCAAAATATTATTTTATATTAAAGTAAAAATCGGTTTATAATGGTTCCAAAGGGTCTTATTTCGAAGCTAAAGTGGGGATGGGTCAAAATCCTATCAACCAATAGAATTTAGACAAGTTTAGGATATTATTTTAACCTTATCAATTAGATTTAACTCTAAGTTAAATAATTTAACTTTTACCATGTCTTTTTGTTTTCTTTCACTATATGGTTAATATACTTACTATAACATGCCAAACGAACCCCAAATTGTTTATTATTAATATATATATCCTTATCTAAGTCATTTGGCCGAACCTTAGATTTTTAGGAATAAAATATCAATTAATAATATAATATTTGATTTAAAAACTATTTTGTGTCAATTTTGACACTATTTGATATATGATTTTTGTGAAAGTCATAACAGAATTATATGTTCGAACCAAGTTGATTAAATCAACACTAATATATCATAGTAACCTATAAAATTAGTGTAATTCATATAAAGTCTCAAATTACATTTATTTTGGTGTTTATAACATCAATTATGTCAATATTTCATTAACAAGATAATTACTGCATCATCTTTGTGTCATACATAAATTAAATTATTTGATGTCTAAAAATTACATATAAAATACCATCATGTATTAAATCTTTTTAGCTTTCTAATGAATATTTATAGTCGAATTTATCTTATGTATAACCCCATATTAAAAATGCTTTACTTATTAAACTTTGATTTTAACTATTTTAACCCTTCTTTAAATAAATTAATAATAAATGTCCTAATCTAATCCAAGTGGGCCTAAATGGTCATATTTTATTCCTAAGTTTGTTTTTGGTCGAATTACACTTGTCCAATAGAATTAGGACATGTGTTAGGGTAATATTAATATCATATTTACCCTTAGTTACCCTATTTACTATTAACCGTGGTAAAAAAAGTAAAAAGTTACTATTCACCAAAAAATTATTTTCATCTCATTGAACCACATTTTAGTCCTTGATATTAACCGTGTCTCTCGGATTTTCGAAATTCCATTCACAGAAGCGGTAAAATTAAGTTTTATGCAAAATTCAGTTTTTAACCTACCACTTAGTAGTTTCACTATTCATCAAAAATTGATGTTTTTCAGAACAATGCCAAAATTTCATCCCAAGCTATATTTCATATTCCGAATTCAAAAATGAAGTCTATTTTACCAAATTCATAACATAAAAGCTGCATTAATTAATTTTATAATTAAATCCCACTGTTAAAACAAATAGCGTGTTTTTAAGAAACAATATCTATCAAAAGATTGACACTTGTTTATGTCTAGTTTAAATGTGAAATTACATCCAATGACCAACATTGTATTAAATTGTAAAAATATATTCTAAATATACTTTAAAACCACTCAAATTAATGATTTATCACTATTAATTATTTCGATTAAAAAAGTTGTTTTTAATTCTAATTTAGTAATTTTCACTATTCATCAGAATATGAAAGTTATCCGAAAAGTACCAAAATTTCACCTTAGGCTAAATTCGATACTCCGAATCCAAAAATGAAGTCCATTTTGGGAGTAAAAATTTCTAAAATTTAAAAAGTGGTTATTAATATTCATAACGGCTAGTTTTAATAATATTTAAATAGCATATCATTGTTTCGTGAAACTCAGGATTACGTACCACACACCCTATCGAGGAAGGTTGCGATTGCGTGTAATGAAAGGCAAGTCAAGGATGCGTGTTGTGCAAGCTCCTTTTGGTGTAGCGTATAACACAAGACATTAATGAAATTAAAATGAATATTTTTCATAAAATCTCGGGCTGTTACATTCTACCCCCCTTAAAATGAATTTCTCCCTTGAAATTCGTCGGGGTTATAAATAGTTTACTATTAGAAAGTTTCTTTAATAGAAACCCACATCGTAAAAAGGAATACCAAAACATGTCTTTAAAAACTAAAGTATGAAATGTAACTATTACCCAAATAAACTAATCACTGGGTTTCCACATAGGTGAAAATATGGATATGGAAGAAAAATCTAACCATCATGTTCTGATGGAGAGTGGTAGAGAACATGGCTATGGAAAAGCCAGTAATCACAAATCCATAAATTTGTGACGATCTAAGGTACCATCTGATTCATCAGGTATAAGATCACTAGGACAACATTTTTGGTTTTCAAGATCATTTCCTTAAAGTTGAAAATTTGAATTAGAATAAATACTTTCATTATTTTGGTACAATCTCACTGTTGTTCATGCCTTGAACAATTTCCACTTCATCTCTTAAATAAATGAAGTTGAATTTGTTATTCGTGAAGTGTTAGCAGATCATGTGATAGAATGACGGGTCATTCCATCTGTCTCAAACAAAAGGTTAGCAAAAATTATATATCTAAGTCGATCTATAGTGAGATTAATCACATATGGTTCCTAAAATGGACTTATACATCATATATCGTACTGCTTAATATAATAGAACTAGTTTCTACTAGACAGGGACTTCCTGTAGGCCAGTGGTAGGCGATAAAGGCCAGTCGCACTTCGGTTGTGGGTTCGATTCCCACAGCCTTGTCCGACGCGATGGGCTGTCGCCCGTCCTGCAGGTTGTCCTTTTTCTAAAACTATATTACTATAACATCCCATCAGTAATATCGAGAAAACTTCTATCCTTAAACAATACAAACTTATGTCCAACATAATCAATTCCAATCTTTAGGCTTATCTGTAATACTGCAGTCCACTCTCATAACATAGTGAAAACGATTACCAGAGATTTAACACCAGCGTCGATCCCCATATATCATAAGATATGTTTTGTTGGTCACATTCCAAACATTCAAAGTCTTTAATCATGTATTCTCTTGAATACCTTAGTGAAAACATGAGTGCAGTTAAAAGTTAACACTTTCCATATACCAAAATCCTCAAAATTCTATATACTCAAACCATGATATCACTTAGTCCTTATATCAATCATGAGCTCATGAATACTGTCAAACATTTCATTTTCTCCTTATCCCTTCATGATGCGCATATCATCTACTTTCCAAAATATTTGAATCACTTATCATGGTTACTGGTACCTTAAAATTATTGAAAACCACAATAGACCAATACATAAATATTTCAGTACATCATAAAAGTACCTCAACAACATTATTCTTGAATACCAATACATAAAAACTTTAGTCCATCCACTTCAATGATTGTCCTGGAATAATTCCTTCCTTGATTTAGAAGTAACTTTTTAGATCAGGGCATTGAGTTGGGTAATGCCCATGTTCTCCACAAATAAGACATTGAACTCCATAACAATCTGTCACTCTATGACCCTTTTCTCCACACAGATAACATCGGTCCCTCCATTTGAGGTATTCCTCAAGGTTCTTCTTCCCTTCTTTAGAAATCTCAATCTTCCTTTCTTTATGCTCCTCAACATGCGAACATGCATAATAGTTTATCTTCATCTTCTTTGATGAATTAGCCATACCACTAAATTTCACCTTGTTAATCATATATCGCGATGACTGATTCGGCATAATCACAATATCTTTCTCTCTAGGAATTACCCAATTTTGTTTCTCATAGTCACCAATTTGTCCATTGGATTCAATCTTAACCAAATTCCTTCTGGTTCCCTCCATTAACTAAAACACAAAAAGAATCTTGTGAGAGGCAAAAATCATACTAGGGAAAACAACATAATAAACGTGGAGTATCCTCAATATCTAACATCTTAGGTTAAATTCTATGATCGTTAGCGTAATTCTAGTACTATAACCTATACGTATACTTAACCTTAGGGACATCCCTAGACATACCTTAGAAATATCTCTAGGGATCTCACTAAAGTTCTCGCATCCTAGTTTCCAAAGGTTGACTAAACCTTTCCTCTGATACCAATTGTAGAGACCCAAAGCCTAACGTACATGGACATTACATTACTTTTGCGGAATACTTAGTACATAACAAAAACACACACACAAGGATCGTAATAGTTTAGTGTCTTTGGAAACTCGGAACGTAATCTTCTAATCGTGGTGAAAGATCTTCAATATCTCCCATAAAGATCTTCCTTTTTTTTACCTAAAAACCTTTCTTTATATCCTGGGGAAAAGAAAACATAAAAGGGTGAGCTCAAATGCTCAGTAAGGGTAAACAAAAGAAATATCAATCACATCATATACATAAGAACATAGCTTTTGGAAATCTTGACCTGCAAAAGAGCTCATAATATCATAACATGGGATAAATCCTAGAATTGAAAATGAAATCCCCATAATCATAACATGAAACATGAAACTTTGTGGCATGCACACATAATCATGGAAAATCATTTCTTGTTAGTCATGACTCATTGCCAAGACTATCTTAGTGGACAAAGTCCCTTTCTGAACTGAGTTCACTCCTCGTTTCAGTCCTGTATCACTGAACCGAAATAACCTTCCGTTCCAGCCATGTCTATCTCATGAGATATAAAGTCTTTACCCAATGAATTGGAGGGAGATATAGGTCCCACCCATCTTATAATGAATCCTTTCTTATGTGTGCCACATAATCATAAAACATACATCATCCCATAACACATGTAACAAAAAATGGGATTCTTGAAACATCATGACATCATAAATCAATTCATATAAGATAAAGGAATTCATAAAAATTTTTCTATCACAACATAATCAAATCCATAAAAACATAACCCTTTTATTATCTTAGATGGAAAATAATTTTGATAAAATACTTGAAATCCATTCTTGAGAAAAATATCCTTTCTTCTTCAAAAACATTTTTCCTTTCATAACATGTCATACAACTTTAAAATAAAATAAGTTGATTAAAAATAGACTTGAAAACTTGTAAAGGAAGATTTTTGGAAATAATGTTTTAAAAATCCATTCATGCCGTATATTGTCTAGAATTTAGTGATGTAGAACTTATTTTATTAATAGAAATATCAAATAAATGGTTTTAAAAATATTGAAATTAATATAATATGGACTAATTAATGTTCACCTTGAATATTCTACAATGCTATTAAATTTTATTTGTTTATTTAATATTTTTTATTGAATTTATCTATTTTTAAATTTATTTATATTCTAAAAAATGAATGGTTTCATAATTGACACTATTGACATTTTATAAACATAACATTTAATTAAATTATTAAAAATTGATAAAAATATTTAAAAATTAAAAAGTGACAATTATATTGTCTAGAATTTAATTAAATATCCATTTATAGTCAATTAAAATGTCATAAGATAATATTAATTACAATTGTATATTTAGAATGTCATTATGAAAATTAATGATAAATAGAGTAACTATGTGTCAATTAAAACTATAAGTTTTAATTTGAAAAAATAAATTGTCCAAAATTTATTGGATGATGATATTACTTCCATATACCATCTCATATTAGAATTTTGGACACATTTAAGGTTTTGGGGAAGGGTTTTAGTTTATTATAAATTAATATATTTGAGAGTTTTTTAAAGTGCCCCTCTCATCTCTTATAAAAGGGAACCTTCTCCCTGTCATCATCACTCCATTTCAAGCCTTCATTCTCAGAAAAACCATGAATATTTCTCTTTCCAACTTCCAAATATTCATTCTTTAGGTGTAGATATTCAAAAAATACCAAGTGCAATGCCTCAATAGAAAATTAAAAAGAGGCGCGTCGAGGAAGAGGTAATCTCTTCCACTGATTCATTGAAATATAATATTTCATATAAATCCTAATATTTATATTATTCATTATAAATAAATAACATCATTATACATTATATAATTATATGTTATTATAAATATGAAATAACACTGTTTCACCTTCTATCCATTAGACAAAAAATGAAATCACCGTGGGTGCGTACGTAAGGATTACCGTCTCCGTGACATGGTGTAATCTGTTTTTACCGTAAACATACACGGATGGGTATGATGGTGGAAATTTATAACAATTTATGATCAATATAACATTATACTATTTATGAGATATTATAAACCACCCAATTCAATACAATTCAACAATTATGGGAATGATATCATCCGTCGAGGGTATGTACAACTTATTGTCTCCACGGTGTGATGGGATTGATTCAACATTATCATCATTAACCCATGATAATACAAATGAATTGAATGAATATATATGATATATATTATACTAATATCATTTTTTAAATGATAACATAAAAATAATAATAAGAACATATCTGAAAAACATACATAAGAACATAAAGTAGATAATACTCAAATAACAAGAAAAAATATAAGGTTACTAACAAAGGGAAGAAAATATATTCATATATGTAATCATAAAAATTATTATGATTTTGTAATAAATCAGTAACATAATTTAAAACATTATACACGAGGATCAAATACATACTATGCTTATTGGACCTATGGTAAGCGAATAACTTTTCCAATATCGTTTTTATCCGAGATTGTTTATTCAAAAGTATTTACTATGGATATTTTTATCATCAAGTCGATGTTTTTTAAAAATGTTATAATTTTTTTATATTTTAAACTATATATTTAAATTCATTTTTAACCCTTTTGACTTTTACTACATGTTATAAAATGAATCTTTCTTTTGCTTACCATACAAGGTACTTTTGGTCTTTTCCGACGAAAGTATGAAGATAATGTTTTTTTATCATACACAGAATGAATGAGATTTTAAATATTCATAAAATTGTATTTCCATGATGATTTCTCTATTGTTTAAAATTTTATTTTCTACTAAATTCTTCTCTTTTATAACTTCACTACTTTTTGAGAAAAGTAAACTTTTTTTAAGTAGAAAGGATATTTTCCTCAAGAATAAATTTCAAATGTTTAATGAAAATTATTTACCATAAAATATGACACAGTTTAATGTTTATATCTCTATTATTAATTATATTATATTTTATTTTGATGGAATTTTATATTTAATAAGTCCATCAATCTTATATGGATTATGTTATGATGACATGGTGTATAAGTATCCCAGTTTATTTCATGGGATATAATATGATGAATGATTTATGTTTTTGTGGTACATGTAAGAAGGATTTAATTATGAGATGGTTGGGGCATATATCTCCCTCTAATAAATCGATTATGGATTTATATCTCATGGGATAGACATGTTTGGAACGACAGGTCAATCTGGTTAACTAATTTACGATTGGAACAAGGACATAACATGGTTCAGTAAAGAATTTTGTTTGTTATAATGGTATTGGAAATGATCCTTGACTAATATGAAATGATTTTCAATGATTATGTTATTATGAAAAAAAATCATGTGTTTTGTTATGACTATTGGGATTACATTTCAATTCTATGATTTATTACAAGACATGATATTATAATCTTATATATGAAGAATTATATTTTCAAATTTTATGTTCTTATGAATATGATATGATTGATATTTCATTTTTTAACTCTCTTAAGAATTTGATCTCACCCTTTCGTATTTTTCATTTCTCTAGTTTAGGAAGAAGGATATTAGGTAAGATAGTCAAAAAAAATGAGTCTAGTTATGAAGAAATAAATGGTATACAATGTAGTTGTTTTATGAACCAGTTATTTAGGTATCACAGTATCTAAAGAAACTATTCCTATATGGTTCTTTGAAGGATTCGTTATATGTTGTAATGAATTTAGTTGAATTATGTAGTAATATCAATGTAGGTAAATTTTGGTTCATTGTATTTGGTATTAGTGGAAAGGTATAGTTAACCATTCTAATTTAAAATGATAAACCCTATGTAAGAACCATAAGGATATGTCTACATTAAGGATAAAATTATAGTGTTTTAAAAATGATAACGAATAACATATGATAAAACCTAATGTTTCCTGAATTGAAATTTTATTCTCAATTATGTGGGTTTTTCTATTATTATTTGTATTTCTCGCACTATGCTTATTGGTTTTAGTAAATAGGTGGAACCCTAAGGAAGAGAGTTAATTATGAATGAAGCATGAAATGATATGATTTTATCCCCTATGAAACCAAATTTTATGGGATATGGAATGAAAAATCATGTAGCTAGGATCACACAGATTCCTTAAGATATGAATCTTGTTGGGTTTCCAAACAGGTAATAGGGGGAAATAGTCCATTTAGTCCTTTATGAGACAACTTCCACCTTCATTCAGTGGGTCTTCTGATCCATTAGTGGCTTAACAACGAAGAAGTACCATTGAAAAAATATTTTAATTTGTACAATGTTCTAAACATGATATAATCACCTTAAATGTAAATCTTTTGGATGGTGAAACTGATCAATAGTGAAATCTTATAAAGAGTACTATGAAAAGATAAGAAATTGAGTGCATGGAATGGGGAGAGTTCATGAACTTATTTTTCAATAAGAAATTTCCTCATATTCGTCTAACAATTATGGAGAAGGATTTCCATGAATAGAAGAAAAATAATGTTGAATATACTGGTACATATGAAGAATGTTTTAGAAGACGTTCATGGTATACTTCTAGAATTATTATCTAACCTGTGAGTAAAATTAATTAGTTCCTTAGTGTATTAAAACCAAGTCTCCAAAGGGAATTATCCAAAAGAATAATCAATAACTATGTGGAAATTGTTCAATTTTCAATCAATGTTGAGATAGTGATTATAGTAACCCAAAAATCATATGGGTTTGATAAGAAGAGAAAAATTCAAATCAAAGGAAAATCTAAAGTCCACACTAAAATGACGATGAGTTTTCCCATATGCTCAATGTGTGAAAAAACATGGATGAAATTATCTTAAGGTACTAATAAATGTTTTATGTGTGGAAAAGAAGGTCATCGATCATTTCAATTTAGAAGTGATGATAAAAAGATATCTAATGATGAAATAAAGAAAAGGCTACACATAATGCATTTCTTATAATGCAATTTTACATGTGCAAGGAGATGGGTAATTATTATAATCAATGACATAATCCAAGGGTTTTTAATGATTATTTACATCAACAAACTCTTATGTCCAATGATAATGGAATGTCACATGCAATTACAATCATCAACATGAAGTATGATAATGATACGGTGAAAGGTACACATACCATCCAATATAATGTAAAAAATCTTTTATTTTATTCTTGATAACGACACACATTTAATTATGACGAATTTTATAAGGGTATCTCCATATTTCCTCATAAATTAGACAGTGAGTTAGTTGTGACAACTACTAATGGGACAACAGTCATCCTAAAAAATTATAATTTTTCTCTCGATGATGTTTGTGGAAATGTGCTACATAAAAATATTCTGATCCTTCCTATAGTAAAATTTTATCTGATTCATGTCATGGATTGACTTTCTTTATTTGGAGATCATATCAATCTCCAAATAAGGGAAGACACATTTCATATCCCAAATCAATAACTGTGCATTTATCGGTGCAAGGATGAATGTAACATTATAGTAAAAATTTACTCCATCTTATGGGACTTGATTCCAACACACGAAGGTTATTTATCTCAAATGGCTGGAGATAAAATAACATATTATAATACACCCATTGTATGATAATTTAATGATGTCTTTCAAGAGTAATTTACATGTCTTCCACCAAAGCGTGATATCATATTTTTAATAGAACTCATATCGGGTGCTATGTCAATTTCAAAGAAATCTTTGAGAATGGCCCCAATTGAGATGCTGGAATTTTTGAAGCAACACCAAAAGAACCATGATAAAAGATTCAAAAGACATAGTATATCACATTGTGGAGCACATATTCTTTTTGTTAATAAGAAATATGTATCGGTGAGACTCTGTATTGATTATCAAGAAATTAACATAATCAAATTAAAGATGAAGTATCTTCTTCCCCAGATTGATTATTTATTTGACCAACTATGTAGAGCTCAATCCTTTTCGAATATTGATCTTCCATCCGAAAAACATCAATGATGATTTAAAAAGAAATATATACCAAAGAAAACATTCTGTACAAGGAATGTACACTATGAATTTATAGACATGAATTATGGTCTTAATAATTGCATACTATATTCATTGATCTAATGAATTGTGTCTTTAATGACAATCATGTTCAGTTTTTGCTAGTATTTATAGACTATATTCTTAAATATCCATTGAGAAAGGAAGAAGATGATGATCACTTGAAAATTATATTGAAGACCCTAATAAAATATAATATTTATGACAAATTTAGCAAGTGGAAATTTTGGATTCAGAAAGATTCATTTTTGGGTCACATAATAACAAGAGAGGGGAAATCTATGTATCCAATAGGAATACATGTTATTGAAAGATGGTTGATACAAACAACAGTTACTGAGATTTGATGTTTTTTTTTGTTGAGAAAGATATTGTGTACATTTTGTGAAATAAGTTTCATGATTATCTAATCCACTCATTAGGATCACTCAGAAAGGAGTTATGTTTTTTTGGAAAGTGGAATGGGAAATGAATTTAAAAGACCTAAAAAATGTTATCCAGTGAACCTATGCTAACAGTCCCTTGTAGTGGAGAAAGGTTTGTGATCTATAGTGATGTATCCAAGAAGGGGTTGGGATGTGTTCTCATGAAAAAATTATATTGTGATAGATTATTCCTCAGAATATTTTAAAACCCATGAGAAAAATTACTCAACTCATGATTTAGAGTTATTGCAGTAATCATTGCATTAAAGATATTGAGTCATTATCTTTATGGTAAAAGGTGTGATATATATACTGATCATAAATGTTTAAAGTAAATTTTCACCAAAAAGGTGCTAAATATTCCCCAAAGAAGATGGTTGGAGTTGATTATAGATTATTATTTCTAAACACATTACCACCCTGGGAAAGAAAATAATGTGGCATATGAATAATGTCAACAAGACCATTCCAGCTTATTTATCAAGAGGATTACAAAAGATCCAATATTTATTGATTTGCAAAGGAAGTATCTTGAAATTATAATGGAAGGGTATAAATCTTATCATTCTAAAATTAATGTTCAAAAATATATTCAAGTGAATATTAAAGAATAAGATAATAAAGATGTAGAGTTACAATAGAAGTTGAGAAATTCTCTTAAATTCAACATTGATAGTGATGAAATAATATTGCTTTAGAACCAGATTTGTATTAATCCCATGCTAGAAATAAAGAAGGGATATTGGGTGAGGCACATAGTTCTTCATTATCAATTCAACCTATAAGCACAAAGACATATAGGGACCTAAAAGAGTAATTCTGGTGGGATGGAATGAAATGAGATGTCACTGAATATGTCTCTCGATGTTTGGTTTGTTAGCATGTTAAGGATGAATGACTGAAGTCTAGGGGATGTTAAAACCAATACCCATACTAGAATGGAAATGGTAAAACACCACTATGGGCCATGTCATTGTATTTACCAAAACATCCAAAGGCAATAATGCTATTAAGGATAGAGATGATCGTCTTATGGATTTATCATAATTATTTTATAGTTGAGATGCATTATCTCTTGATCATATTTCTAAAACATATGAAAATATTTTGGTAAAGTTTCATGGAGTACCACTTTCCATTATATCTGATTGGGGTCTAAGGATTACATCAATGTTCTGGAAAGGTATTCAGCTTGCTCTGGATACAGAGTTACGTTTTAACACTGCTTATCATCCTCAGATAGAGGGTCAGTCATAGAGGACAACTAAAACTCTATAAGACATGTTGATATCATTATATATGGTTATGAAAGGTGGTTGGGATTAACACCTATCATTTATGGAATTTTCATAAAACAATATATTCTACCCCAGTATTCAGATGGCTCCTTATGAATCCCTTTACGGAAATAACTACAGATCTCCAGAACTCCAACTTTCTTTGATGTAGTTTGAGAATGAATGCTTTTAGGACATGAATATATTGGTGAAATTGCACTAAAGGTCAGATGTATTCAATAACACATAATAGCAGCGCATAGTCTACAACAAAATTATACTGACAACCAAAGAAAATACCTATATTAAGCAGTTGGATATAAGGTGTTCATAAGAATATCTCCTTGGAAGAGAGTAATGAGATATAGAAATTAGGTAATGAATAGCCCTAGGAGTACTAGTTCTTTTGTTATATTGGATTGTGATTGAATGGTTGCTTACCGATTGGTGCTACAACCAAATATCTCAAATTTTCATGATGTGTTCCATGTATCTCTCTTTGGAATGTAATACTTGATCCTTCACATGTACTAATATCTGAATTCATACCACTCGAGAATGATTATTATTATGAAGAACAACTGATAAAGATTTTGGATCGTAGAGAAAAATTTATACTAATCATGAACACTTATCTCATAAAATTCTTATAGAGGAACCATTGATTTGAAAATGAAACTTGGGAACATGAGGATATGATGAAGAAGTGGTGTCCTCATCTGTTTTTTCCATGTGATGAATTTAAAGTTATAAATTCAAATTAAGGGTGGTAAAATGTAACACCAATATGTTTTTAATAAATATTTAATTAATTTTTTATTTAGTATATTTCATTGCTTAAAATCAAGAGATTAAATGAACCACATGAGGGCCTTTTTAGAAAATTACATTTTCAACCTAGCAGTTCAGTTAGAGGGAATAATTCTAACTAACTTATGAAAATGAATTATGAATTCATTGCCAATCAATTATATATTAAAAAAATAAATCAATTAGATATTTGTGTTTTTGTGTGAATTATAAGACCCTGGATCTCTTTTTCTGGTATGTCTTTATTTTTTGTCATTTTTGAGGAAAAAAGGTTTTTCTGGAAATTTTCTATGTACACATCGTTTACATTATGAGTACACACGTCGTGCGCGATCACTACGGGTTGCCGTGTGCTGGCCATGTAACGGCCACACACACGGTCGTGTGTGGTGAACTGGAGACCGCTTAAATTTGAGTATGAAAATGGAATGTACACGTCGGGTAATTCTAAAGTACACACTTTTTATTTTATTTTTTTTTTAAATTAAATGTACTGAGGTCACGTCAAATCACCAGAACGCCCTACATCTAGGTCTGAATCGTCCGAGAGAACTCGTTCAGACGTGAATATTCTCTTAGCTCCCAAGTGAGTGGTTGTTCTCTGATTTGACCGTTGACGATTCCATTTGAATCACCTATGTAATCTCTTCCTTCTCCTAGATATTTGTTTTCAGATTTCTCCCCTTTCCAGAGATATCTTCGGTTGAACGGTAGTGACGTTTTTGTAGACCTAATGTGTTCTTGGGAGATTTCATGTTGGATATTTAAATATTGAGATCTACCAACACTGAGGTAGGTGGTTTGTACCATTCTGTTGAAAGTATTTGAGTTATTTGTGATAGTTTGTCAAATACCCTTGAATGGGGTATTGTGTGTTTACTCATTACTAAAAATCAGCCTATAGCGACCGTCATTGGAGGTCACTTTAGGCCTCTAGAGACAGTACATCGACTGCCAATGGTGGTCACTAAAGCATGCCGAAATGCCGGCCTACAATGACCACCATTGGAGTTTTCTTAAGTAGGTCGAAATGCCGACCTACAACGACCTTCATTGGAAGTTTCTGAAGCTATCCAAAATTCCAGCCTATAGTGACCGCTATTGGCGATCGCTGAAGCTGCCCGAAATGCAGACCTATAGGAACCTCCATTGGTGGTCACTAAACTGGAAATATATTTTTTTTAAATTCATGGTACATAATAAAAAAAATCATATAAATCATATGAAATTTAAAACAAATCCAAACACCATAAACATCATGATCATCATAAACAATAAATGATAGGCGTGCTTCAACGGTCCACATCCCTTTGCTTTAGAAACATACAATAAGATACAAAGAAAAAAACTACACAAAACAATCGTATATTTGACATATTTATACAGTTATTTTATACATATCATAATATTTTATCTGACATCTCATGGGTGCTATAACAATATAAAACCTCCAATTTATGAAATGTTATTATCCGTGAATTTATTTTCTTGTTTTGGAGTTTTTTCTTTAGTTTCTGAAAGTGTTTTGTTGTGTAAAAAAGAATTTTTTCCATGCTCACATCAATTCTATTGGATGTTTCGTCTACCCCTACATGTCACAAATAATATTCCTATCATTTTCGTGTGGTTTCAGGTCATTCGAAGAACTTCTTCTCAGAATTCGACTGTGACACACCATTTTGGTCTTTTATGACTCCTGAAACGCGTTTCCGGTCACCGCAGTCATACGACAATTCCAAATTTGGTTTTGTATGCCTAACCATTTCAAAATTCACAATGTGGTTGTTTTCGGATGATTTCATGGCATTTGGAGGACGTTCGGATGGTTTTGACAATCCAATGCGCCCATTCAGAGTGCGTCGAATAGCTGAAAACGACCAATTCGGTCATACCGCATGCACTGCATGTCCGATGGATGTGCCCTCTCCTCCTACATGTCATGAATAATATTATGATAGTTTTATTGTGGTTTCAGGTCATTCGGTGCACATTTGTGATTGAATTTGATAGTGACACACTGTTTTGGTCTTCTGTGACTCCTAAAATGTGTTTCCAGTCACCACAGTCAAACGACACCTCTTAATGATGTTTCATCTGCACGACCATTTCAATATTGTTACCGAAGTTATTGTAGTATGTTTTCATGGATTTCATAGGATGCTCGGGATGTTTTGACCAGACAACACTCCCTTTTAGAGAACATCGAACTACAAAAAATGACACATTCGGTCGTACCGCGCGCACTGCACGTCCGATGGACGTAACATCTCGTCCTAAATGTCACGAATAATATTTCTATAAATGTTTTGTGGTGTAAGGTCATTCGTTGCACGTTTGATCTGAATTCAATTGTGACACGCCGTTTTGGTCATTTATCACTCTGAAAATGCATTTCTGGGCACCATGGTCAAATGGCACCTCCGAAGGACATGTCGTCTGCCAGAACATTTCAAAATTAACACCCCGGTTGATTTCGTATGATTTAATGGAATTTTGGGATTTTTTCGGAGGTTTTCACCACCCAACGCGCCCTTTTAGAGAACATTGAACTACTGAAAATGACACATTCGGTCGTACCGTGTGCACTTCATGTCCGATGGACGTTCCTTCTCCTCTGGCACGTCACGAATAATATTTCTATCATTTTTGTTTTTTTCTTGTCATTCGGAGCACGTTTGATCTGAATTCGGTAGTGACACTCCACTTTGGCTTTTTATGACTCTGAAAATTCATTTCCGGTCACCGCGGTCAAATGGAAACTTTGAATGAAATGTCGTCTACCCGACCATTTCACAATTCACACCGCGGTTGTTCTCTTATGTTTTCATGGAATTTTGAGGCTGTTCAGGTGGTTTGAACCACCCAACGCGCCCTTTTAGAGCGCGCCAAACTGAAAAAAATGACCCAGTCGGTCAAATCGCACTCACCGCATGTCTGATGGAAATGTCATCTCCACCTACATGTAGCGAATAATATTCCTATATTTGTTTTGTGGTTGCAGGTCATTCGTATCATGTTTGCTCTAAATTCGACCGTGACACACTGTTTTGGTCTTTTATGACTCTGGAAATGCATATGTGGTCACCGCGGTCAAATGAAACTTATGAATTACGTGTTTTTTGCCCTAAAATTTCACAATTCACACCACAATTGTTGTTGTATGATTTAATGGAATTCCATGGTTGTTTAGGTGGTTTTGACCACCCAATGCTCCCTTTTAGAGCACGCCGAACGGTAGAAAATGACAAATTTGGTTGTACCGTGCGCATCACACATCCGATGGACATGTCGTCTCCTCCTACATTTCACGAATAATATTCCTATAATTTTCTTGTGGATTCATCTCATTCAGAGCATGTCTGCTCTGAATTTTACCGTGACACGCCATTTTGGTCTTTTATGACTCCAGAAACACGTTTCTGGTCCCCGCGGTCAAATGACACCCTTGATTGATGTGTCGTTTGCCCGAATAAATTAAAATTCAAACTGCGATTGTTGTCGTATGATTTCGTTGTATTCTGAGGTCGTTGGTGTGGTTTTGACCACCCAACGCCACCTTTTAGGGCGTGTTGAACTGCTGAAATTGACTCATTCGGTCATACTGCATGCACTACATCTCTGATGGATGTTTCACCTCCTCCTACATTTCACAAATAATATTTCTATCGTTTTCATGTGGTTTCAGGTCATTTGGAGCACATTTTCTCTGAATTCGACCGTGAAATGTCCTTTTTGTCTTGTATGACTTCAGAAACACGTTTTTGGTCACCTCGGTCAAACAACACCTCCGAATGATGTGTCGTCTACTCGAAAATTTCACAATTCACACCATGGTTGTGGTTGTATGATTTCATTACATTCCGAGGACGTTAGGGTGGTTTTGACAACCCAACGCACCCTGTTAGAGCGCACCGAATAGTTGAAAATGACACATTCAGTCGTACCGTGAACACCACACATCTGATGGACATGTCATTTCTTTCTACATGTCAGGAATAATATTCCTAACAATTTCATTGGTTTTAGGTCATTCAGAGCATGTAGGATCTGAAATCACCTGTGACACGCCGTTTTGGTCTTTTTTTACTTCGGAAACGCGTTTCTGGTCACTTCGGTCAAATAGAACCTCTAATTGACGTGCCGTCTACCCGACCATTTAAGAATTCACACTGAAGTGGTTGTCAGCTGATTTTATGGCATTATGAGGTCGTTCGGGTGGGTTTTACCACCCAACACGCCCATTTTGTGCACACCAAACTGCTGAAAATGACACATTCGGTCGTACCGCATGCACCGCATGTCCGATGGACATGATGTCTCCTCTTACATGTCATGAATAATATTACTATATTTTTCGTCTGGTTTTAGGTCATTCAGAGCAATTTTTCTCTAAATTCGACCATGTAATGCCGTTTTGGTCTTTTTTGACTCCGAAAACATGTTTCCGGTCATTGCGGTCAAATAGAACCTCCGATTGATGTGTCATCTGCCCGACCATTTCACAATTCACCACGTGGTTGTTTTAGTATAATTTCATGGAATTTCAAGGTCGTTCGGGTGGTTTTGACAACACAACTCACCCTTTTAGAGTGCGTTGAACTACTAAAAACGACACATTCGGTCGTACTGCGTGCACCGCACGTCCTATGTACATGCCCTCTCCTCCAACATGTCACGAATAATATTCCTATAATTTTCTTGTGGTTCCAGGTCATTCAGAGCACATTTTCTATGAATTTACCATGGTCAAATGACACCTCTGATTGACATGTCATCTGCCCAACCATTTCACAATTAAAACTGTAGTTGTGGTCGTATGATTTCATATAATTACAAGGTCTTTTGGGTGGTTTTGACCACCCAATGAGCCTTTTTACAGCGCACACAAACTACTGAAAATGACACATTCCGTCGTACTGCAAGCACCACATGTCTGATGGATGTGCCGTATCCTCTTACAGGTCAAGAATAATATTACTATCATTTTCTTGTGGTTTCAGGTCATTGAGAGAAAGTTTTCTCTGAATTCGACCGTGACACGCCGTTTTGGTCTTTTTTTACTCCGAAAATGCATTTCTAGTCACCATGGTCAAACGAAACCTCCGATCGATGTGACTTCTACCCAAAAATTTCACAATTTATTCAACGGTTGTTGTAGTATGATTTCATGGAATTCTGAGGTCGTTCGTGTGGTTTTGATTGCCATACGCTCCCTTTTAGAGCGCGTCAGACTGCTGAAAACGACAAATTTGGACATACCTCATGCACCGCATGTCCGATGGATGTTCTGTCTCCCCCTTGATTTCAAGAATAATATTAATATAGTTTCTAGTTGTTTCAAGTCATTCGGTTCACATTTTCTCTGAATTCGATCGTGACACACTGTTTTGGTTTTTTATGACTCTGGAAACACATTTCCGATGACCGTGGTCAAACGACACCTCCGATTGACATGTTTTCTACCCGACCATGACACAATTCACATTGAGGCTGTTTTTGTATGATTTCAGGGCATTCTGAGATCGTTCGGGTGGTTTTGACCACCCAACGCGCTCTTTTAGAGGGCGCAGAACTGCTGAAAACGACACATTTGGTCATACCGCACGCACCGCACATCTGATGGATGTGACCTCTCCTCCTACATGTAACGAATAATATTATTATCATTTTCATGAGGTATCAGGTCATTTAGAGCACGTTTTTTTCTAAATTCGTCCGTGACATGCTGTTTTGGCATTTTATGACTCCCGAAAAGCATTTCTGGTCACCGCAGTCAAACGACACCTCTGATAGACGTTTCGTCTGCCCGACTATTTTAAAATTAACACCACGGTTTTTTTAAGATTTTAAGGCACTCTGAGGTCGTTCCAGTGGTTTTGGACCCCAAGCGTGCCTTTTTAGAGCTCACCGAATAGTTGAAAATGACACAGTCGGTCGTACCGCACAAACCACACGTCTAATTGATGTGTCATCTACTCTAACATGTCATGAATAATATTCCTATCGTTTTTATGTGGTTTCAGGTCATTCGGAGAACGTTTTCTCTGAATTCGATAGTGACATTCCATTTCGGTCTTTTAGGACTCCCGAAACGCATTTCCAGTCACCGTAGTAAAACGGAACATTCGATTGGCGTGCCGTCTACCCGACTATTTTAAAATTCACACTGCGGTTGTTGTCGTATGATTTCAGGGCATTCCAAGGATGTTCTGGTTGTTTTTTCAACCCAACAAGCCCTTTTAGAGCATGCTGAACTAATCGGCCTGATGGCCAATTGGCCTATTGTATAATTGTACAATGGGAATAATGGAATACATGCCTAATGGCCATTTTTTCTAATATCCAACTGAAAATTTGGTCAACAAGAAAATTTCCCAAATGAATTATAGCCTAACGACCAACTTTTATATTGTATAGTTGCAAAATTGGGGGGGGGGCTGTCCGGAGGGTGTTGTCTGGGGTGGGGGTGTTGTATGAGACAAGGGGTCACTATCCAAGGGTGGGGTGGGCTGTTCGAGAGGTTTAGGGGGGCTGTCTGGGTGTACAAGGGGTGTCCGGGGTGGGGGAGGTGGGGGGGGGGGCTTTCCGGGGTGGGGGCGAGGTCTACGGGTGGGGGGGGGGGGTGGGTTGTCCGGGGTGGGGTGGGCTAGCCAAGGTGCGGGGGGGGGGGGAGGGGGATTTCTAGGGGGCTGTCCGGGGGTGGGGTGGGCTGTCCGGGGGTGGGAGGGGTTCTCAGGGGTGAGAGGGGGGGCTGTCCATGTTGGGGTGGTGTCTAGGGTGGGGGTGTTGTCCGGGGGTGGGGGGAGGGGACTGTCCGGGGGTGGGGTGGATATCCGGGGTACGGGTCGGGGGGGGGGGCTATCCGGGGTGTGGGTTTCTATCCGGGGCTGAGGGGGGGGGGGGGGCTGTTCAGGGGTGTGGGGGGCTGTCTGGGGACTAAAAATAGTGATCCTGGGCTCAGTCAACAAAAAATGTTTCAGGGTTTATATCAGGAATCACATGGTTTTTTCAAAATTGTTACAGAACATTCAATTTCATACATTAAAGAATTAAATGGACAAAAAATATCCAAATCATTTATTAGTTCATGGTTATTTCTCAATTCATGCACAATAATACTACATCAGGCCTAAACACACATGATACCCCCAAATCAAAAAAAAATTATCACCAGAAACCAAACATAAACATCAATAACAACCCCACCATTAAAAACAAAAACACACCTCATGAATATGATGCATCATGCGTGGTCATGACTACTACCTCCATCTTGTGGGCGAGGGGCCCCTAAAAATTTAACATTTTGAATATTTTCATAAAAAATTTAATATCAATTAATTAAATAAATAGAGTCTAAAATTTTGTTGTATGATCCCCTACACCATCACCTGGATTCACATATTCCTACAGTTCTCCAACCTCAGCGGTCAATTGCGCATTTACCTCCTAGGAAGCTTGTAGCCATGCCTCGAAATCTGACAACTACTATGTCATCTGAGCAACAATAGGACCGACAATAACAGTGCATGACACTAGAGAATGAAAAATCCATGGTCCATAGGTCAAACTATATACATAACCATCCCGATCAATAATGCGATGAACGATATCGTCCCTTCACATGGGAATATGTCACTGGTCCTCTGGTAGATGTTCTAACTCAGCTTCAAATTGAGCCTATGAAATATTAAATTTTATATACATATATATATATATATGTTGATATAAAGAATTATGTATGTATTGGTATGTAAAAGAACTTACTATCAATGATGCAGCCTCTGGATCATTGTGATCATGAGTCCTTATCCACAACGACATTTTATCAGTCGGTGCACCTTACTCCCAAAACTATATATTAATAGAATATAAACACAAACCCATATTAATTAATAAATAACAAAATGAATAATAAATACCTCATGTCATATCTGAGTCATGTGATGTGTCCCGAGCCTGTGAGGTGGTCCCTACAACCCTCGATTCCCAGAATGGCATGCTGACACCTCCGACATTCAATTAATTCAAATTTAAATCAAATCACACATTCTTGAAAATATATATACCAAAATAAATATACAAACCACAACACCATCAGTATACCAATAAGAAACTATGTCATGCCACTGATCCGGGAGGAAATCTCTCAAGACTTTTTCCAAAATGTCTGGGGCACCCAGATTTGGTACCCAGTGGTCCCCCTTCACATTGTCTTTATATTATTTCCACATCTTACGAAATTTTCTCATACACACAAGCTGAAACTCATTGGGTCGTACTTTCAAAATTTTCTATTAATGAAAAAATCACACAAATTAGTATTGTTTATACATAGAGAATAATGTAAAATGGTCTTCTTACATGAACCTCCCTCCAAAGACGATGTAATGTGTCCTGAGGGATAGAAGTCCAGTCACACATGGTCAATTGAAATTGATGTGGGTCATGTATGATATGAACCAACTGATGAATAAATGGAGGGGCATTAAATCCCACAGGTTGAAATACCTCATAAAAGGAAACATCAATCGTCATGTCAGAATTCCTTGATAAAATGACAGGACCAGGGCCACTCTTGCGAGAGGAAGAAACAATTGAGTCTGATCCTGTTGAAAACAATTTTATATATAATTTGATATATTTTATAAATAAAAAAATATATATTTATCAATTACATAAAAAAAGATACAATGACATTCAAACATACCTTGATTCTGAGACATAGATGCCTCATATGGATGATGTGGATCTACTCCCTCTTCCCTTGACATGCCTACAGTCATAGAAAACATTAGTAAGGGGACTATCCATAGTGTGAAAAGGATAAATTGGATTGTTCTAAAAAAAATAAAACTTCTAAAATTTATAATCAAACAAAAGGGATTGAATAATTAGTTATGAATGAATTCTAAAAAATCAAAATGTTAAAAAAAACTAATATACAAATTATATTCAAAACCAATCGATGCATAGCCAAATTTCATATTGAATTATTAAAAAATCAAGAAAAATATGAACCAGATAATGAATACCTTGATGGGATGATACACCGACAATAACATCAATATACCCAGAGTTAAATCACCCTAATTATTTATATCTAAATAAACATCCAAAAGTGAGGATTAAAACATGCTAGGATTTATAAAATGGTTAGATAGCATATTATATCCTAGGACATTCAATACTGAATAGTGGGAAAACAATTATACCTTTAATTAAACATGAAAATCGATCGTTTATCCTTCAACAGCCACTCTGAACCAATAAATATAATCTTCACGTTGAAATACCATATGTTGATCAAGCTGTTGGGAAACTAATAGAAGAGTCTTAGGTTCATCCTCTTCAAATTAAAACACTCATCATCGAGACATTGGGACAATAACTTGCCAACATGGATTCGAAGGCAATGAAAAAGAAGAATTATTGTTCCGCTTGTGATTTCAAAATGAAAGGTTCATTATCAACTAGTTCATTTATGTATAACATATAGTTAAAATTCACCAATGAAAACTGATATTGATCGACATTACATCCACGCACTGGATCAACCCAATTAGACTTTAGCAATATGTACTTCAACCCATGTGTGTATACAACATCAATGATGATTATTAATTGACCATAAAAATAACTAGAATCAAAAAATGGACTAATGATGCCACAGTTTTGTGTTTCTCGTTTGTCATCAACATCTTTAATGTGAAATTAAAAACCATTAGCATATATTGCTTTATAACGATGAGTCGTTATAGATAGACCCTCATCTAGTTGGATAAATTCTTATGTTAGCGTGGGGTCCCCTAACTTACTCTTCTTATGAACCTACACAATTTATTAAATTCAATATTGATATATGCAGAAAGAAATTAGTATAATACATCACTCATAATGAATATAAATTTATATGTACATAATACTTGAACAAATAATGAAATGAAACATAATGAGATTGTTTAATTTTCAAGTCAGTCACACGATACATCCATTCTTTTATCTCATAATGGTTTTTCGTAAAAATGATAATGCAATGTTTAAATGATAAACATATTCACACAAAACATGAAAAGTTAAAAATTAAAAGTGATAAGATACTTACTACATTAATGGTGAAACTAATGGAGTTTGGAACAAGATATATCGATGTGCTTGTATCCACTCAATGTTGTCCATATCAAATGTGGTTCCTTCTCCCACTGGACCTTCATGAATCCAAGAGGGCTTACCTAATTTTGTTCCATCATTTATACGATATTCTGCACAAAAAGTAGTGCACTCATCCATCAAATAAACATTGGATATTGAAGCCTTCGGACAAGCTCTTTTGCATACAAATCGTTTCAATGTACCCATATACCGCTCAATAGGATACATACACCTTAATTGCACTGAACCAGCAGCCATTACTTCATCAATTAGGTCCACTGTCAGGTGGACCATACCATCAAAAAATGAGGTGGGTAAAAGATTCTCAAATTGACAAAGCATAAGTACAATTCAGTCCTACAAACTTTTTAAATCACATATTCATTTATTTCTTTATCAAAGATGTCTAAAAAATTACACATCTAAATCAGTGACTGAACAACATTGGGGGATAAAA
This sequence comes from Viscum album, assembly GCA_963277665.1. Lineage (NCBI taxonomy): Eukaryota > Viridiplantae > Streptophyta > Magnoliopsida > Santalales > Viscaceae > Viscum > Viscum album. The sequence goes on from OY728119.1 coordinate 1,368,905,849, forward strand.
AATCAAAAATTGCGATTGGAGTCAACTAATGAAGTATTATGTGATTGTCATGACTTTCCAACCCTTGCAATGTCTTGATCATCATATTGAAAAACTTTGAAATATTTGAATAGTAACCATCAGGCACCATGAACATCTTCAAAATGGAATGAAATGTTTCTTTCTCCTTTGTATTAATTGTATACTGTGCGGCTAGCATATTTGCTTTGTTTCCCTTAGCTAACTGTAAAATCAAATGTTTCCTAAACCCCATTTCTTCCAAATCACAATGTGCATTAACATGGTCCTTTGATTTTCCAAACACACATAAAATGGTCCAAAATATGTTATCACAAACAAATTTCAATGTGCATGACATCCAAATTATTCCTCAGCATGTTAGTTTTCCATTACGGAAGACTATAAAAAAAATTCATTTTCCAATTGTGACTGCGCTGCCTACACGCAACACGAATATTATGTACTGGAGGAGTCATCAAATCCTGAATTTCATATACCATGCAGATGTTTTATTCCTCAATATGTGATAACATTTCGACTCCGGTCGTGATCTTTGGTGCTGGTCTGAACTCTCTAAAACTATCAAATTCCACTCTGTCCTTTCTGAACTTGTGTTGAGGGGGGAGAAAATGTCTGTGACCCATGTATGCCCATTTTTTGGAATGTTTAAGCCATACATATTTTTTACTTTTATTGAAACAAGGGAAAACAAATTCCCCTTTCGTACACCAGCATACTAAATTTTCATAAGTTGGGAAGTCATTGATTGTCCACAATAATGCAGCTTGCAGTTTGAACGTTGCATTCGTCTCACGGTCATAAGTCATCACACCATCACCACAAAATTCATACAACTCGTCAATAAATGTATGAAGGTAAACATCAATCACATCCCCCAGAATTTTAGGTCCATCAATAATAGTAGAAAGTAATATAAGTTGTTTCTTCATACAATTCCACTGAGGAAGACTATAAGGAACCAACACCACTGGCCATGTGATATGAGTTGCTCCAACCATAGACATCAATGGATTGAATCCAACTACTGCCAATCCCAATCAGACATTACAAACATATTTAGAAAAGTTGGTATGTCTCTTATCAAAATCCTTCCATGCATGAGAGTCTTCCGGGTCGGTTAAGATATCACGTTCATGAACTCTTTATACTTTCCATATCATTAAATTAGAAACATTAGATGACATAGAAAAAATTTCAACCTCGGTTTAAGGGGAAAGTAACGCACTTGATTTATGCAAATCAGTTTCCCCTGTATCACAATCTATCATTGATGAGTCTGATTTCCCATGTTCTCGTTCCACTTGGAAGCACCACAAACAATTAAAATATCCAAATGGGCAGTTTCCTTTCTAAACAACATACAGTTGTTTGCACATGCATCTATGGTCTCATATATAAAACCTAAGTACTTTTCAACTTACGAGCATAGTAATACTACTCGGGAATCATAGAGTCAATAGAAATAACTTTTTTCAATAACACCAAAATCATGTTGAATGATATGTCTGACCAATTATTCAAAGTATTCAAATACAACAAATCTATGATAAATGACAGTTTATTGTAAGAAGTACATGAAAGATATAATTCTGTTTTCATATCTTCAAGTGCTTCATAAAACCTCCTAGAATCACATTCTACACCATAGCGAAGATTTTTCTCACGGGTGTCAAGATTATGCATGTTAATTCCTTCAAGATCCAACCAACGTTCCATTTCAGTAAGCATTTTATGCATTGGATCATTCATCCTTGCATAAACATCTATCTGAATTGCATCCGTATTTTGACAATGAACATATTATTCACCATGAAGAGCCCAAATATTATAACTTTTCAAGAATCCATTAAAGAATAGGTGCTCCCTCGTAGAATCTCATGTGAATTTTTATCTGTTCGGACATTTTCTACAAGGAAAAAATTATAGTCACTTTCAAATCCTCTGGAGAAGTCAATAAACTGCTTAATGCGTTTGAAATATTCTCTATAAGTTCTATTTGGAAGATCAATCCAACTATTATACATAATAAAATCAGTATAACAAACATTTACACAATTTCTTATTACATTTGGATTTTTCCATCAAATATATTTAAAATAAATACTAATCAATGGTTTTTGAACCATTGATAAAATAATAATTTATGTGAAATCCTATGTAATACCTGATTGCGCTACAAACCTGGAAGGGAGGGGAGCCGAAGGCAGGGCTGCAAGGGAGAGGAGAGGCAGCGAAGAGGATCCAGATCCAGACGTGGTGCGGCAAGGGAGGGGATGGGCGGTGACGGTTCCGGGGAGCCAGAGGAGGGGAGGCTATGTGGGGACATGGGATAGGCAGCATGAGGGGGGGGGGTTGTCCGGGTTGCAGGGCTATTTGGGGTGTATGGACGGCTGTTCGAGGTGCTGGGGGGGATTATTTGGAGTTCAGGGGGGGCTGTTCGGGGTGTGGGGGGATGTCTGCGGTGTGGGGGGGGCTGTCCCTATTGGGGGTGGGGGTGGGATATTTGGGGTGCAGGGGGGAGCTGTCTGGTGTATGGGAGGGGTAGTCTGGGGTGGTGGAGGGGAGTGCCGAAGGGGCGGAGGGCTGAGGGTGGAGTCTGGAGACTGGATGCCGGAGGGCAGAGGGGTCATAGACTTGAGGGGGTGGAGGCTGATGGCCGGAGGGCAGAGGCCAGAGGGTGGAGGGACACCAGAGGGGACAAAGGGTAGGGTGGAGGATGGTCGGTGGGCGGAGGGTGGCCGGATCCGGAGGGTAGAGGGCAGAGGGCGTGCGTATGGTAGAGGCCAATGAGGGTGGAGGGTGGTGTGGGCGACGAGAAGTGGAGGGCGGCGAGGGCGCGCGACAATGGGGGAGGGCACATGGGGGAGGGTAGAGGGAGGAGGAAGGCAATCGGGGAGGGCACACAGAGGGTGGAGGGTGGCAGGTAGTGGAGGGAGGCGAGGGTGGTGAGTAGTGGAGGGAGGCGAGGGCGCGTGAAAATGGGGGAGGGCTCGCATGAGATGGTGGAGGGTGGAGGGAGGAAATGGGGGAGGGCGCACGGCTAGGTCAAGGGCGAGGGAGTAGGCAGTGGGGGTGCCGAAGCCCCCTTTTTTGTCAAAGCTCGGCGACCACCAGTGGCGGTTGCCTGAGTCAGGGGCTTCAAAGACCAATATTATAGTAGTGATTTTTTTATACCTGATAATTACCTAATATTATTTTATGATTGAATAAAGATTAATTGAATGTGATTTGGGTGAATTGATATTCTTTGGATGTATTTTCCCATGTATGTTGCATGTTGGACCATTTGGTCTTGTTTTCCTACTAGGTTTCTCATTACATTCAATGCATAGTATTTGTATGATAGAGTGATGTTTATCTGACATGCTGTTATGCTGTGAACTGTTTACTATGTAGTTCATTAGGTTTACATTGGTCTTGTTGCATTGATATTCTCGTTTTAATTACATAGAGCTATGATAACCTAGAGAAGTAAACTATAAAAGGAATTGATCATCTGAGATTCTTCAGAGAGTCTTTTACCACTTTAGACTATAAGGGGAATTGATCGTGTGAGCTTCCTCAAAGATTCATTAACCACATTAGACTGTTAGATTAATTTACCATGTGAGCATCCTCACATAGTCTTTAACTGCTTTATACTATAAGAATAATTGAATGTGTGAGCTTCCTCAGAGAGACTTTAACTGCTTTTTACTGTAGGGGGGATTGACCATGTGAGTTTCCTCATATAGCCTTTGACCACTTTTAACTGTAAGGGGAATTGACTATGGGTGCTTCCTCAGAGAGACATTGTTCTATCATTATGACTGAACCAAAAAAGGATAGGTTGTGTGTAGTTCCTAGAGGATTACCTGCTTTCTTAGCTAGTTTCTTGATTATGTGGTGTTTGAATGCTTGGAAACTGTAGGAATGTATATTGTTCTGCTGCTGCATTGCTTATTAGCTACCATATATATTCACTGACTGTTAGGCACAGATCTTATGGTGGTGTCCTATTGAGATTTATTCTCACACCATATCTAGTTTATGCTTTTAGGCCCAAACAGATTATATTGTTGCAGGAATAGATAAGGGAAAGTGCCCTTCTACTTCAGGAACTTGATTGTTGTGTTGTAGTATAGAATGGGACCAAGCTATGGCTTCTGATTCTGAAGAGTTATTTACCACGATTTCATTTATACTTAGTTTAGTATAGTTGTATTTAAATATTTTGATTTGATTGGTTGTTTTCCTAGATATATGTTTCATGCATTATATATATATATATATATGGTCCAATTATTTATTACATCCGTTTTATCCCTATTGCATGTTTTACTTCTTCCACAATTTCTATCTATTTTACATCTTCTATGTTAATTTTCCAATGAGGGAATATTTTCCCCACTATCACACCCATGGCCCTCGTTGCTAGTTAGTAGCCTCTGGAATTCGAGGAAACGTGCTTGAGTCCATGTCACCAACCAAGTAAAATGCACCTCTGGATTGCTTCTAAAATCATGACATTACAATCTAGTATCAGAGGAACTCTTTTATTTGACTTACTACATGGATCCTATAGTTAGGGATAGGAAGGAATTAGTACTTGATAATAAGATGTACCCAAGGGTAGCTAACCTGTGTACACGGAAAAGCCAATTTACCTCGTATTGTAATTTTTCTATTTTGGAAATTTTACAATTGATTTTAATATCACTATTAGGTGAGTCACATGTATTGTGTTGTTATTGTTGAAGTTATTGAGGTTATATTTCTATTTCAACACAATAAGATGAGGGTATGTCATCCCATCCATCATACATGCACTCTCTAGGGATCACATGTCATGCATTATTTCCATGACATATAGTGTGAATTAGCTATAGCATGTTGTTGTGATTTGGGTTGTGCTATATATTCATGTTATTGTGATAGATTCCTTGAAACAAATACCTGATTTTTGATAGGGTATTGTTTGTGTAAGTTTTTATTTGAATTAACTCCAAAAGCTGGTTCTTTAGGTGTTATGGGCCCTCACAGACCGAAATTTGGTGCATCATTTCCCTGTTATCCTTGTTATAACATGTATAAGATTCCAAGATTTTATTTTTAGTGATTATGTGCCCTCATGGATTTTAATTTTTCACTTAAGCGATTTTGTTGTTATTTTTTTCGGTTTCATAGTATTTTTTGGAGGCTTAATATCTAGAAAAACCCAGAATACATGTCATATAGTTTTGACTAAATTCCATGTGTTCATATTTTCAGTAAGAAACTTTTTTTCTTATGTACACACCATGTACCTTATGTACCTGCCATGAAGCCTCTAACCATGTCATAGGCCATGTGGGAAGAGACACGAGATATAGAAATTCTTTTGGGAACACGTTGTGTACCAGAAATACATGCATCGTTCTGTTTACCATGTGTTCACCTGTGTGACTAATGACACGAAAGGATAACAACAATAACTATAAATGGTGTTTCAGTTTTGAACTTTCCATGTAGTGTGTCCTAAAATCCAACCATTTAATTAATAACACGGGTCAATGGAATCATACAAGTGCACGTCGTGTCTGTTTGGAACACGATGTGTACAGTAAGCCACGTAATCGGCCATGTTGCTAACAACATGGGTTGGTGATTCCCACATATTACACACCATGTCTGTCAATAAATCAATGTGTAGATTCTTTCTAAGGAGGACCGTGTGGCTTAACCTTGTAAGAGAACTCATCCAGGGGATGCAGATTCAAGTACACACCATGTAGTGAAAATACAAGTCGTGTCTCCATGTTTTTTATAATTCTGAAGCATCCTCTATTCTGTTTCCTACTTATGATTATAGCTCTCAGTACTTGATAACATTGATCTAATGTGTGAACTTGACCTTAAGATTCATGACACCAAGACATCCTCCAGTTTCCTTCCAATAATAGAGTAATGATCAGACTCCGACATGGTTGATCAAGGGATTCCAACAGATCCTCCTATTGTTTTAGTCATGGATCCAACAGTTCTAACTGACACAGGGATCAATGCATAGTTTAGGGAGTGCTTTACAATGATGATGCAGACCTTCTGGGTAGTGATGCCACATACACTATCAAATATAGATTTGATGCAGGTCTTTCAGCAACAGCATCCTCCCACTTTCTCAGGGGATGGTGGACCCCAGGATCAAGATTCATTGATAGAAGTCATGTATATGATCTTTGAGAATCTAGAGACACCTCCAGAGAGGAGGGTTAATCTCGATTCCAACATGCTTCGAGACTCCTCCAAGAGGTGGTGTGATGTGGTATCATAGGCGGGACTCTTGTAGAATATGGCTTCGGATGAGTTTCAACACACCTTCTACGATTACATCTATACAGAGACCTTGAGGGCCAATTGAGCCCAAGAGTTCATGATTCTGGAGTATGGTACTTTTTCTAATATGGTTTATCCTTCTCGCTTCAATGAGATTTAGCTATTTACATCCTTTCTAGGGGTAGATGAGTAGTTTCTTGCATAAAAGTTTGAGGATGGTCTCAGACATTAGATACGATCCTAGGTGAATATATTCTAGTTGAATTCTATATCCTCTATAGTCAACTAGGAATTGATCATAGAGCATAATCTGAGGGATTATGGAGATGTGGTCTAGGGATTTTCAGCATCCTGGGTTAGTGAATCTCCAATCAATAGTTGGAAGTGTTGCAGGGATACTACATGAGGAGATTAGAGTATGCACGATGCATATTCTGGTAGCCAGGAGTTGTTCTACGAATTCAAAAAGAATGTGCATACAAGGCCATGTATCCTAAGAGGCCCAGTGGAGTTTCAATCAAGTGGAAATGGGTCAACATTAGTGCTTCGGTTATATCTTTTCACTATCATCATATGACATGGGTTCTTCTATGACTCCTCATTATGGGGAAGCACCACCAGTTTCTCATTAGTCCGATAACTAGATATCTTCGAGCCATTTGGGCCGAGGTTCTGGTCATGGCCATAGTAGTCAGTCACCAAGCATTAAACGACAATAGGGTTGATCAGATCTGAGTGGTCAAGATGGGTCACTGGGCCACATTGTAGGGAAGACATTTTCACTGAAGCAGAACCAATAGGAGCATGATTCCAAACCCTCTACGGTTTGTGGTACGATCCTAGTTACATCAGTTTTATCTTCCCCTCTATTTGATATAGGAGAATCCCATAGCATTAAATATATTGGTATTGTAGAGAGCCTTAGTCTCTATATCTTTACTTCTGCAAATGCCTTGATGTTAGACACATCGTTGGTGACAATAATGACATGTGTATGTCAGTGAAAAAGTGTTCCCACTTGAGGTTTGTGGGGGTCACTTCTTATGTTTACTTTATGTCCTAGAGATGACATGTTATGATTTCATTCTCGGAATAGACTGTTTAGTTCTCTTCCTAGAAGATGTCAATTTCTATTGCCATAGTTTGAGTTTCACATCACTAGAGTGTGGTTCTTTTCCTTGTAAGGGTGAACGGGATGTCCATGAACGAAAAGTAGGACCCAAGCATCATGAGTTGGGAGGAATTACAGCCCAAATTTCTAGTCAATATCTGGATTACCAGGGTACGTTACAGTTAGACATTCCTCTTATGGGGTATCATTTTTGGGATTTCTTCTCAGAGGACGTTTTAGGTATTCCTCTAGAGAATGAGGGAGTATTTTCTATAAATCATGTGATAGGAGCAGCACCAGTTTCCATTCTTCATTATAGGAGGCTACAACAGAGTTTCAAGAACTCACAAAAAAGTTGGAGGAGTTGCAGGCAAAGGATTTCTTCTGACTCAGTACTGCTCCGTGGGGTTTGCAGGTCCTGTTTGCAGAGAAGGTAGTCGGTACCGTTAGACATTGTGTGGATTATCAGAAGATGAATTAGATGACAATCAGGAACCGATATCCCTTGTGAAGGATTGATGATCTCATTGATCAGCTACGAGGAGCCCAGGTGTTCTCAATGATTGACTTCAGGTATGGTTATCATCAGCTATGCATTAGATCATCTGATATAACAATTGTAGCTTTGCAGTGTAGTTATGGTCTATATGAGTATGTGGTTAGTCTTTTCGGACTCAAGAACATTCATACACTCTTCAAGGCACTGTTGAACTGTGTGTTCTATCCATAATTGGATTATTTCATGGCGGTCTTCATGGATGAAATCTTGGTGTACTCACACACTTGACACAACCATGCTACACATCTTGAGGTCATACTGAGTACCCTGAGAGAGCATCAGTTTTATGCTACACTATCAAAATGGAACTTCTGGATGGACCAGATTCACTTATTGGGTGATGTTATCTCATAGAAAGGAGTATGAATAGACCTTGAGAAAGTGATAACAGTAGTTTGTTGGGAGCAGTTGAAGAACATCTTTGTGGTGTGGATTTTTATAGGGTTGGTTGGATACTATAGACATTTCATACATGTAATTTCACACATAGAAACACCACTAAAAATTCTGTCTAAGATGGGTGCAATGTTATAGTGGTCAGATTTTTGTGATTCTGCCTTTCTAGAAGCTGAAAAGTATGTTGACATCAGCACCGAAACAAGTTTTTCTAGATCCATGAAAGAGATACACTGTTTAATATGACACTTAAGTTATTGGTCTGGTAGTAGTGCTTATGCAGTGAGAAATAGTCATTGCATATGGGTATGGGAAATTCAGGCCACATGAGAGGAATTACCCCATGCACGATCTCATGTTGGCTACTATTCTTCCAGTCGTATGCCGTTGGATACATTATATTGTGGGAGAGCATTTTGTGGTTTTAAATGACCACAGAAGTCTCAAATATATCTTCTCTCAGTGTGACATGAATTTGAGAAAATGAATATTGGTCTAGCACCTTCAGAATTTTTACTATGAGTTTGCCTACATGCCAAAGAAAGGAAATGAAGTAGCTGATGCGCTGAGCAGAAGGACTTAGATACAGGTAGTTCTAAAGGCCATCAATGACTCAAAGCTTATGGCTATATTCCCTGAGATGAATTTGGATATACAGGATGGACAAGGGTATACTTTTAATTTGTCTATGGATATTAGTTATACTCTTCTTGATCGAGTGCGAATGAGCAATCTATTAGATTTTGATGGCCTTGTCCAACAGGAAATCATCATAAGAGAATAATCTATTCCTAGAGGGACCACAGGTGAGGATGAAATCTTTCATTTCCAAGGGCGCATACGGGTGCCAGAAGGCATACACAAGGAGCTGATGTGAGTCTTTAATTCCTCAGTTTGGGCAGTTAATTCTAGGGTCACCAAGATGTATCGTGATCTACAATGTAGAGACCCAAAGCCTGACGTACATAGACATTACATTACTTTTGTGGAATACATAGTACATAACAAAAACACACACACAAGGACCGTAATAGATTAGTGTCTTTGGAAACTCAGAATATAATCTTTTAATCGTGGTGAAAGATCATCAACATCTCCCATAAAGATATTCTTTTTTTTCTAAACCTAAATCATTTCCTTATGTCCTGGGGAAAAGAAAACATAAAAGGGTGGGCTCAAATGCTCAGTAAGGGTAAACAAAAGAAATATCAATCACGTCATATTCATAAGAACATATCTTTTGGAAATCTTAACCTGCAAAAGAGATCATAATTTCATAACATGGGATAAATCATAGTAGTGAAATGTAATCCCAATAATCATATCATAAAACATGAAACGTTGTGGCATAAACACATAATCATAGAGAATCATTTCTTGTTAGTCAAGACTCATTTCCAAGACTATCTTAGTGAACAAAGTCCATTTCTGAACCGAGTTCATTCCTCGTTTTAGTCCTGTTTCACTGAACCGGTATAACCTACCGTTCCAGCCATGTCTCTCTCATGAGATATAAAATATTTACCCAATGCATTGGAGGGAGATATAGGTCCCACCCATCTCATAATGATACCATACTTATGTGTGCCACAAAATCATAACCATACATCATTGCATAACCCATGTAATAAAAATGGGAATCTTAAACATCATGACATCATAAAACAATTCATATACGATAAAGGAATTCATAAAAATAATTCCATCACAACATAATCAAATCAATGTAATAATAGGGATAAAAACAGAACCCTTTAATATCTTAGATGGAAAATAATTTTGATAAAACAATTGAACTTCATTCTTGAGGAAAATATCCTTTCTACTTCAAAATCACTTTTCCTTTCTTAACATGTCATACAATTTTAAACTAAAAGAAGTCGATTAAAAATAATCTCGAAAACTTGTAAAAGAATATTTTTGGAAATAATATTTTAAAAATCTATTCATGTCGTATAAGTTAAAAGAAAACATTCTTCTCATACTTTTGTCAGAAAAGTCAAAAAGTACCTTGTACGAAAAACGAAAAAAGATTCATTTCTTATCTTTTACTAAAAACTCATCAAAGGGTAAAATTGGATTTAAATAATTTTAGGTGGATGGAAATAATATTACATATTGAGGAAACATGGATGTGGATGATAAAATACACCCCATTAAATACTAAAGTATAAACAATCTCGGATAAAAATGAGATTGTGATATTTCCTTTACCATATGTCCGATATGCTTTGTACGTATCCGAACCTCCTGTATAATGATTTAAATAATTTCATTAACTTATTACATAATCATATTCATTGTTATGATATCATATATGGTTCACTTATGACTTTATATTACCCGTTCTTCTGTAAATTCCATGTTAAAGAAGCGTTTTGGGTAAAATCGTTTCATTTATCATAGGTGTTTGGACTTGTTGTTCTTCACATTATTATTAATTATATCATTATTTACTTACTTCTAGAATATAAAACATGATTTACATATTATATATATTCAGTATATATATATATATATAATAGATAGATAAATGAAATGAAACACACTATTCATGGAGACGATAGTCCGTACGTACAGAAGAATGATGTTTTCCTTTCCTTATTGTCTTGAATGGAAGTAAGTAGATGACATACATATATATATACCTAAATCCAGTAGATTTAACATGTCATATATTTCATTATTATTCATTATATATTCTTTATAATCATTCATGAATGGTTAATGTGGAGAATGAATCTAATCGCGTCGTGGAGACGGTATTCCGTACGTACGCACGAGCGATGATATCGTTCTCATGATCGTTAAATTGTGCTGAAGTGTATGTATAATATTTCAGTATCAATATCACTTTATAATAATCATATATAGTTACTCATTACACCATTATACCCATCCAATTAAGGTTGTGGCGGAAAATAGATTACACCACGGCGTGGAGACGGTATTCCGTATGTACGCACGTGCGGTGATTTCCTTTTTCCGTAGGATGGATGGAAGGTTAATTAGAGTTGTTTCATATTTATAATAACATATCAGTATATATGAAATACTTATGTTATTAATTTATCATGAAACAACTAAATAAGAAGAATTTGAAGTAGAAAGAAATTGAAAATGATCGGTAATGGATATTACCTCTTTTTAACGCGCCTTTTCTTAACCTCCACTTAAAGAACTGTGGATGGTCTTTGAAGAAGAACAGGGCCTCTACGATGATACTAGGGAAGTGGAGAAGAGATTTTGGCAGGGTTTATCCTAGATTGAAGGCTCAAAGTGGTGTGAGAAAAAGGGGGAGGAGGTGCCCTTTTATAAGCGAGGAGAGGCGTATCTTAGGAAAATCTCAAAATATTATTTTATATTAAGGTCAAATTCAGTTTATAATGGTTCCAAAGGGTCTTATTTCGAATATAAGGTGGGTATGGGTCAAAATCCTCTCATACAATCGGATTTAGACAAGTTTAGGTTATTATTTTTACCTTACCAGTTAGATTTAACTCTAAGTTAATTAATTTAACTTTTACCGTGTCTTTTTGTTTTCTTACACTATATGGTTAATAAACATACCATAACAAGACAAACTAACCCCAAGTTGTTTATTATTAATATATCTATCTTTATATAAGTCATTTGGAATAACCTTAGATTTTTAGGAATTAAATAACAATTAATAATATAATATTTGTTTTGAAAACTAATTTATGTCTATTTTGACACTATTTGGTATATGATTTTTATAAAATTCATAAAAGAATGATACGTTAGAACCAAGTTACTTATATCAACAATAAGATGTCATATTAACCTAGAAAATTAATGTAAGTCATAAAAAGTCTCAAATTACATTTATTTGGGCATTTATAACATCAATTATGTCAATATTTCATTAATAAGACAATTACTGCATCATCTTTGTGTCATAATAAATGATAATTATTTAATCCTTAAAGACACTAAATAAATTTCAATGATGTAGATAATTGTATCAGCTTTCTGGATACTATTCAAGTTCGAGGTTTCATGAAGTTTATCACTAAATTAAAATTATTATACTTTTAAGATTTAAGAAAGTGACATGTTGTCACATTCTTTGGTTTTAATAATAATTAAATTATTTTCATGTACAAAAGTCCATAAAATAAATCTAATCCGACCCTCAGGATATATGTGTACACTTTTAGCCATCCAATAGGATTTTTCCCAAGTGTTAGGGTAATTTTATAATCTTATATTTACCCTTAATTAACTGATTTACCTTTAACTATAATAAATAAAATTGACCGTAGTTAGTATTCACAATCCCCAAAAATAAAAAGTAGCTTATTAACATAACTTGTACCCACTGTATCCAAATATGGAATCTATTTTTTCATATTCAATACACAAACGATGTAGAAATTTAATTAAAATTAATCCTGTTGTCGAAAGAAAACATGGTATTGTTTAAAACATTGCAAAAGATTGAATTGTTTTAACCTATGAATTCAATGTCAAATCAATGCTAATGACATACATTATATTAAATGGTAAAAATATATTCTATTTAAACTTTAAAACCATTAAATATTATAATTTAGCCACATAAGATATTACAATGAAAAAATTTGTTTTTAATTAAAATATAGCGTGTTTTTACTATTCATTAAAATATGAAAGTTATCGAAAAAATATCAAAACATTATCTAATGTAAATTTTTATATCTTGATTCAAAATAAGAATTCTATTTTGTCAAATTGAACATATAAACATGTCAAAAACTAGATTTAAAGTGGGTGCGCCATCAAAAGGCGGAAAAACTGCATTTTTTGAAAAATACTTATTTTACCCGAAAAATTTATTTTGTTCTTATACCATGTTCTAGAAAATGTGTAAGATGAATAATAATGATATAAAATTTAAAATTTAGTTAATATTATTCATAATGGCTAGTTCATGACAATATTATAATAATATATCATTGTTTATTAAAACCCAGTATTGTGTACAACACACGCTATCGAGGAAGGTCACGATTGGGTGTAATGCATGCCAAGTCAGGGTTGCGTGTTGTAAAAGAATCCTTCGTTGTTCCGTATAACATAATACAACCATATTTCCTTTATACATTGAATATATATATATATATATATACTCAATGTTGCATAGAATAACTATTATAAAATTGTGTGTAACATGATCCAAGATTAGTGTTGTGTATACTGCAAGCTAATACGGTGTTGCGTATAGCGCAAGGTAATCTTGGTGTAGAATACAACACAAGACATTAATGAAATTAAAGAATATTTTTCATAAAATCTCGGGGTGTTACATTCTACCCCCCATAAAATGAATTTCACCCTCGAAATTCATCGGGGTTATAAATGGTTTACTACTCGAATGTTTGTTAAATAGAAACCCTCATCGTAAAAAGGAATACCAAAATATGGCTATCAAAACTAAAGTATGAAATGTAACGGTTACCCAAATTAACTCATCACTGGGTTTCCACGTAGGAGAACATAGGTGAAAATATGGATATGGAAGAAAAATCTTACCATCAAGTTCTGAAGGAGAGTGGTAGAGAACATGGCTTTGAAAAATCCAATAATCGCAAAGCCATAAATTTGTGATGATCTAGGTTACCATCTGATTTATCAGATATTACATCACTAGGAAAACATTTTTGGTTTTCAATATCATTTCCCTAAAGTTGAACAATTTGAATTAGAAGAAATACTTACTTGATTTTGGTACAATCTCACTGTTGTTCATGCTTTGAACAATTTCCACTTCATCTCTTAAATAAATGAAGTTGAATTTTTTATTCGTGAAGTGTTAACAGATCATGTGATAGAATGATGGGTCATTCTATCTATTTCAAACAAAAGTTTAGCAATAGTTATCTTATATACATAAGTCCGTCTTTGGTGAGGTTAATCATATATGATTCCAAAAATGAACTTATACTTCATATATCATACTGCTTAATAAAATAAAACTAGTTTCTACTAAACAGGGACATCCTGTAGGCCAGTGGTAGGAGATAAAGGCCAGTCGCACTTTGGTTGTGGGTTCAATTCCCACAGCCTTGTCCGACGCGATGGGTTGTCGCCCGTCCTGCAGGTTGTCCTTTTTCTAAAGCTGTATTACTCTAACCTCCCATCAATAATATCGAAAAAAGTTATATCCTAACTTATGCCCAACATAATCCATTCTAATATTTAGGCTTATCTAAAATACATCGGTCCAAGCTCATAGTATAAAGAAAATTATTACTTGAAATGTCATCAACCAACCATCATTTATCTCCCATTATCTTGTTGGTCACATTCCAATCATGTGAATATCGTAATCATGTATTCTCTTGAAAAATGAATACCCATTAAACCTTAGTGAAAACAAGAATGCTATCAAAAGTTAACTCTTTGAACATACCAAAATCCAAATATTCTATATAGTCAACCCATGATATAACCTTCTCCTTGTATCAGTCATGAGATCATGAATACTATCAAACATTTAATTTTCTCCTTATCCCATCATTATGCGCATATCATCTACTTTCCAAAAATACTGGTACCATTCATCACATACTTTCAAAACTTAAGGAATGAAAACTGTGTAACAATCCTTAGATGTCTCTTTATTCCATAGTACCATGAGATTACTTATACAACATTACACTTGATAAACATGTAATCATTCCACTACATTCTTAAACTATTGACCGAGCATCAACAATTCTTTCATCTCACATATCATTTGTAGTCTCATCATCATCATCAACATAAATATTACCCATACGACCATACTGATTCTCTTCATGATACATTCCCTTAGGGAATTGGTTTGCATATTGCCCGTACATTCTATATTTAAAACATTTAACCATTGTTGTTGTCGTAAAATTACCATTATCCTCATCCCTGGTGTAAACTTAACCTTTTCCTTTGCACTCACTAGCTTTGTGTCCTTCTTTTACACACCCAAAGCATCTTCCAGTTCCTTTGAAACATTCTCCTTGATGCCTCTTCCCACATCATTTACATAGGGGAAATTGAACTTTCTTTCCTCTATGATCATCATGAAACTCCATCTTTCTCTTATTAGTCGAGTCAGGAAACTTACCAAATTTTACATTGTTGATCATATTATGAGATTGCTGATTCGGCATAATAATGATGATTGGACCTCCAAATCCCATTTCATTTGGTTTCTCATGAAGAATATCATTCCATTGTCCATCATATCCTCCATTATCGTGAGTCATCTTGTTTCCAGCAATTTTCTAAAACCCAAAAAGAATAGAGTGAGAGGAAAAAATCATAATAAAGGGGGAGTAACTTCAATATCTAACATCTTTGGTTTAATCTAATATTGTTACCATAGTTCTAGGACAATACACTATACGTATACTTATCGTAAGGGACATCCCTAGACATACCTTATAAATATCTCTAGGGATCTCACTAACGTTTTCACATCCTAGTTTCCAATGGTTGACTAATCCTTTCCTCTGATACCAACTGTAGAGACCCGACGCCAGACGTACATGGACATTACATTACTTTTTCAGAATACATAGTACAAAACAAAAACACACACACAAGGACCGTAATAGTTTAGTGTCTTTGGATACTCGAAATACAATCTTCTAATCGCGGTGAAAGATCGTCATCATCTCCCATAAAGATCTTCTTTTTTTTCTAAACCTAAATCATTTCATTATGTCCTAGGGAAAAGAAAACATAAAATGGTGAGCTCAAATTCTCAGTAAGTGTAAACAAAAGAAATATCAATCACGTCATATTCATAAGAACATATCTTTTGGAAATCATATCCTGCAAAAGAGATCATAATTTCATAACATGGAATAAATCATAGTAGTGAAATGTAATCCCAATAATCATAATATAAAACATGAAACTTTGTGGCATACACACCTAATCATAGAGAATCATTTCTTGTTAGTCAGGACTCATTTCCAAGACTATCTTAGTGGACAAAGTCTCTTTCTGAACCGAGTTCATTCCTCGTTTAAGTCCTATTTCACTGAACCGGTATAACCTACCATTCCAGCCATGTATATCTCATGAGATATAAAATCTTTACCCAATGCAATGGAGGGAGATATAGGTCCCACCCCTCTCATAATGATACCATTCTTATGTGTGCCACAAAATCATAAACCATACATCATTGCATAACCCATGTAATAAAAATGGGAATCTTAAACATCATGACATCATAAAACAATTCACATACGATAGAGGAATTCATAAAAATAATTCCATCACAACATAATCAAATCAATGTAATAATAGGGATAAAAACAGAACCCTTTATTATCTTAGATGGAAAATAATTTTGATAAAACAATTGAACTTCATTCTTAAGGAAAATATCCTTTCAACTTCAAAAACAATTTTCCTTTCTTAACATGTCATACAATTTTAAACTAAAAGATGTTGATTAAAAATAAACTGGAAAACTTGTAAAGGAATATTTTTGGAAATAATGTTTTAAAAATCCATTCAGGTCTTATAAGTTAAAATAATACTTTCTTCTCGTACTTTTGTCAGAAAAGTCAAAAAGCACCTCGTACGAAAAACAACAAAAGATTCCTTTCATATCCTTTACTAAAAACTCACCGAAGGGAAAAATTGGATTTAAATAATTGTAGGTGGATGGAAATAATATTACATATTGAGGAAACATGTATGTGGATTATAAAATACACCCTAGTAAATAGTAAAGTATAAACAATCTCCGATAAAAATGAGATTGTGATATTTCCCTTACCTTATGTCCGATAAGCTTTGTACGTATCCGAACCTCCTTTATAATGATTTAAATAATGTCATTAACTTATTACAGAATCATATTAATTGTTATGATATCATATATGGTTCACTTATGACTTTATATTACCCGTTCTTTTGTAAATTCCATGTTAAAGAAGCGTTTTGGGTAAAATGGTTTCATTTATCATAGGTGTTTGTACTTGTTGTTCTTGACATTATTATTACTTATATCATGATTTACTTACTTCCAGAATATAAAACATGATTTATATATCATATATATTCAGTATATATATATATATAATAGATAGATAAATGAAATGAAACACACCGTTCATGGAGACGGTAGTCCGTACGTACGCATGAACGCTGTTTTCCTTTCCTTATTGTCTTGATTGAAAGTAAGTAGATGAAATACATATATATATATATATACATAAATCCAGTAGATTTATCATGTCATATATTTCATTATTATTCATTATATATACTTTATAATTATTCATGAATGGTTAATGTGGAGAATGAATCTCATCGCGTCGTGGAGACGGTAGTCCGTACGTACGCATGAGCGATGATATCATTCTCATGATCATGAACTTGTGTTGAAGTGTATATATTCTATTTCAGTATCAATATCACATTATAATAATCATATATAGTTACTCATTACACCATTATACCCATCCAATTAAGGTGGTGGCGGAAAATAGATTACACTACGGCGTGGAGACGGTATTCCATACGTAGGCACGCGGTGATTTCCTTTTTCCGTAGGATGGATAGGTGGTTAATTAGAGTTGTTTCATATTTATAATAACATATCAGTATATAAGAAATACTTATGTTATTAATTTATCATGAAAAAACTAAAGAAGAAGAAGTTGAAGAAGAAATAAATTGAAAAAGATCGGTAATGGATATTACCGCTTTTTGACGCGCCTTTTTTTAACCTCCACTTAAAGAACTAAGGATGGTCTTTGAAGAAGAACAAGACCTCTAGGGTGATACTAGGGAAGTGGAGAAGAGATTTCATCAGGGTTTGGCCGAGCTTGAAGGCTCAAAGTGGTGTGAGGAAGAGGGGGAGGAGGTGCCCTTTTATAAGGGAGGAGAGGGGCACCTTAGGAAAATGTCAAAATATTATTTTATATTAAGGTCAAATTCGGTTTATAATGGTTCAAAAGGGTCTTATTTCGAAGCTAAAGTGGGGATGGATCGCAATCCTTTCATCCAATAGGATTTAGACATGTTTAGGTTATTATTTTAACCTTATCAATTAGATTTAACTCTAAGTTAAATAATTTAACTGTTACCGTGTCTTTTTGTTTTCTTACACTATATGGTTAATAAACTTACCATAACAAGCCAAACGTACCCCAAGTTGTTTATTATTAATATATCTATCCTTATCTAAGTCATTTGGCGAATCCTTATATTTTTAGGAATTAAATAACATTTAAGAATATAATATTTGTTTTAAAAACTAATTTATGTCAATTTTGATACTATTTGGTACATGATTTTTATGAATTTTATAACAGAATTATAAGTTCTAACCAAGTTACTTATATCAACAATAACATGTCATGTTAACCTATAAAATTAATGTAAGTCATAAAAAGTCTCAAAATACATTTATTTGGTCATTTATAACATCAATTATGTCAATATTTCATTAATAATACAATTACTGCATCATCTTTGTGTCATAATAAATGATAATTTTTTAATCTCTAAAAATTCTAAATAAATTTCTATGATGTAGATAATTGTATTAGCTTTCTAGAGAATATTTATTTTCTAAGTTTCATGAAGTTTTTCATTAAATTAAAATTATTATACTTATAAGATTTAAGAAAGTGACATGTTGTCACATTCTTTGGTTTTAATAATAATTAAATTATTTTCATGGACAAAAGTCCATAAAATGAATCTAATCCGACCCTTAGGTTATATGGGTCTACTTTTATCCATCCAATAAAATTTTTTCCAAGTGTTAGGGTAATTTTATAATCTTATATTTACCCTTAATTACCTGCTTTACCTTTAACTATAGTAAATAAAATTTACCGTAGTTACTATTTACAATGCCCAAATATAGAAAGTAGCTTATTGACATAATTTGGACCCACTGTTTCCAAATATGGAATCCATTTTTCCAAATTCAATACACAAATGATACAGAAATTAAATTAAAATTAATCTCGTTGTCGAAAGAAAACAGGTTTTTCTTTAAAACATTGCAAAAGATTGAATTGTTTTAATCTACGAATTCAAGGTAAAATCATTGATAATGACATACATAATATTACATGGTAAAAATATATTCTATTTATACTTTTAAACCATTCAATATTATAATTTAACCTCACAAGATATTATGATGAAAAAAGTTGTTTTTTATTAAAATATTCCGTGTTTTTACTATTCATTAAAATATGAAAGTTATCGGAAAAATATCAAAACATTATCTAATTAAATTTTTATATCATGATTAAAAATATAAATTCTATATTTTCAAATTGAACATATAAACATGTCAAAAACTAGATTTAAAGTGGGTGCGCCATCAAAAGGTGGCAAAACTGCATTTTTGAGAAATACTTATTTTACCCGAAAAATTTATTTTGTTCTTATACCATGTTCTAGAAAATGTGTAAGATGAATAATAATGTTATAAAATTAAAAATTTATTTAATACTATTCATAACGGCTAGTTCATGAAAATATTATAATAATATATCATTGTTTATTAAAACCCGGTATTGCGTACAATACACGCTATCGAGGAAGGTCGTGATTGCGTGTAATGCAAGCCAAGTCAGGGTTGCGTGTTGTGAATTAATCCTTCATTGTTTCGTATAACAGAATCCAACCATATTTCATTAATACATTGAATATATATATATATATATATATACTCAATGATGCGTAGAATAACTATTATCAAAATTGTGTGTAACACGATCCAAGAATAGTGTTGCGTATACTGCAAGCTAATACGGTGTTGCCTATAGCGCAAGGTATTCATGGTGTAGAATACAACACAAGACATTAATGAAATTAAAAGAATATATTTCAAAAAATCTCGGGGTGTTACATACACCACCATTATTAGTGTCCAGGTGTGAGGAGGGATGTGGAAGGTTTCATTATGAGGTGTTCCACCTGTTTGTAGGTGAAGGCGGAGCATCAGTGACCCACAGTGCATTTCCAGTAGTTACCCAATCCCGAGTGGAAGTGGAATGATGTCATGATGGATTTCGTTACAGGTTTATTGAGGTCACCTCAACAGAATGTTGTTGTTTGGGTTTCCATTGACATACTCACAAATGTTTGTCACATCTTTTTGATCGAGGAGACCTTTAGTTTTGATGAACTAGGATGGTTGTACATCTGAGAGGTTATACGTTTAAAGGGAGTTCCACACTCCATTGTTTCAGACAAGTATGCTCGTCTTACTTATCGGGTCTGGCAGGGTTTTCATAAGGATTTGGGTACATAGGTGCTTTGATTACTACATACCATCCCGATACATATGGCAAGACCTAACATACGTTTTAAATTTTTGAGGATATGCTTCGATCATTTATCCCGGATTTTGGAGGTTCTTGGGAGAGTCACATAACTCATGTGGAGTTTGCGTACAATAATAGTTTTCAAGAAACTATTCAAATGGCACCTTATGAGGATTTGTATAGAAGATTGTACCGATCACCCTTATTTTTTCTTGAGGTAGGAGAAGCAGTTATGCTGGGACCTCATTTTTTTCAAGAGACCACATAACAGAAAAAGTTGATGTGAAAGAGTATGGCTATTGAATAGTCTTCATAGATGTCTTATGGTGATCAGCATAGACGACCTATGGAGTTAGAGGTTGGGGATCATGTTTTCCTACATGTCACACCAAATTTGGGACATAGAAAGATTATAAGATAGAGTAAGTTTTCATAGTGGAATGTCTGACCATATAAGATGTTAATGAGAGTTGGGTGTTTGCCTATCGGCTTCATTTACCATAGAGGTACCAGGCTATTCATGAGGTCTTTTATGTTTCCTATCTTTGACATTACTTCTCATACCCATATAATGTCTTCCATCCAGAGGAGGTTATATTGGATGTGGTTGCATCATTAGAAGATCATCCAATACGGATTGTCGACCAATGTACAAAGGTTATCCATGGCCGGAATGTTCCTTTGGTATGATTGTTATGGCAGCATGGGGGGGGGGGTTCACGAAAAGACCCAGTACAGGGAGACCTATGTACGATCTTAGTGGCTGGAGATTTTTGAGAATTATTATTCTATGCCACCATGCTATGAAAATTCAAGGACAATTTTATTTAAGGATAGAAGTTTGTATGAACCGGATCTTTTTTTCAGCTATGTCCTTATTTTCAGGTCGTTTTTTAGGAAATGTGTTTTTTATGGAAATTTACTATGTACACACCATGTACATTATGATTACATGCCATGTACTCGGTTACCGCAGGTAGCAGTGTGCTGGCCCTTTAAAGGCCACACACACTACCAGGCGTGGTGACCTGAAGATTTCCTAATGCTTAGTACTAAAATGGAATGTACAAGTTGTGTTCTTCTAATGTATATACCATGTATTTTATTATTTTCATTAAACATATCGGGGTCTCCTAGAATATCTAGAATGCCATACTTTTAAGTCTGGTCTATCCGAGAAAACCCGTGCGGCCACAAATCTTCTTTGAGCCCCTGAGTGATCATCTGTTCTATGAATCGACAACTGTCAATTGCTTTGTAATTTCCTTAGTAAGCTATTCCTTCCCTAATAGGTTCGTTTCCAAATTCCTCCCCATTCAAGAGAATATTGGCAGTTGAACATTTTCAATGTTTAGTTTATCTACAATGTTCTTGGGATATTCTAGGCTTGAGGTTTACATATTGCGATCTCCCAACACCAATGTAGGTGGTTTATGCCTTTCAGCTGAATGTCTTTGAGTTATTTGTGAAAAATTGTTCAATACCCTTGAATGGGGTATCACATGATTACAATTTTATCCCCGATGATTTCCTAATATGCTTTTATGTTTTAATTCTGGATAATTGTATGTTATTTGGGTGAGTTTCTATGTTTTTGAGGTGTTTTCCCATGCATGTTCCTTTTTTACCATATGGTCTAGTTTTCCTACTAGGCCGTTCTTTATTTTCCTTGACGATAATTATAGGATGGAGTGATGTTTATCTGAAATGTTGTTATGTTGTAAACTGTTTAGCCAAGTAGTTCTTGAGTTTTAATTTGGCCATGTTGTGTTTCATTGCTCATTTGACTTACACATGGATGTGGGAACCTGATGTAGTAGCCTTTAAGGGGAATTGACTGTGTGAGCTTCCTCAGAGAGTCTTTAACAACTTTATACCATAAGGGGAATTGATCATGTGAGCTTCCTCAGAGTGTCTTTAACCGCTTTAGGCCACAAGAGGAATTTACCATCTGAGCATCCCTGGTGTGTGTTAACTGATTTAGACTAGAAGGGGAATTGACTATCAGAGCATCCTAAGAGAGTCATTTTCCAATTTAGACAATAAGGGGAATTGACCATGTGAGCATCATCAGAGAGTATTTAACAACATTTAACTATAAGGGGAAAGGATTGTGGGTGCTTCCTCAAAGAGTATTTGCTATATAATTATAATAGAACTAGAGGGGATAGGCAGTGTGTACTTCTTATGGGGTTACCTGCTTCCAAGAGGGTTACCTACTTTGATTATTACCTACCATATATATTTACTGACAGTTAGGCATGAATCTCATGGTGGTTTCCTACTAGGATTTAGTCTCACACATTTTTTGTGTCATGATTTTGGGCCCAAACATTTTGTATTGTTGTAGGTATTGATATGGGAAAGCACCCATCTACATAAGTACTAGATTACTGTGGAGTAGAAGAGCATGTGACCATGCTATGGATTGTGATACAGAAGAGTTATTTACCATACATTCTTTTATACTTGGTTTAGTAAAGTTTAATTTCCTAATTTTGATTAGTGTGGCTGTTTTACTAGATATATGTATTATTCATCATTCATATATATATATATATATATGAGAACCAGTTGTTTATTAATTACGTTGTTTACCTATTTCATTTTATATTACGTACGCTATTACTATCTATTTTACTTCCACAATGTTACTCTTCCAATGAGTGCATAGTTTCCCCCAATCACACCCATGGCCCTTGCAGTTAGTCAGTAGCCTCTAGTGTTCGGGAAAATTCACTTGAGGCCATGTGACCAACTGTGTATGGGGCACCTCTGGGTGGCTTCTAGAATCCAGATGTTATATGAATTAATTTTGATAATGAAATTAATGAAATATATGTGTGTTATATACCAAACCAAAAAAAATTATATTCATCCAATGGATATTATAGTCATAAGTTTTTCATAAAACCCTATTTTTGTATTTTCTAAAAAGAATAATTTTACGATTTTTAATGGGGAACCCATTTTAAATTAAATTTTTTACACAATAATAATTTTTATATGAAAATATAAACATGTTAATTTGAATAGGAATATAAAACTTTACATTGGATATATTTTTGATATTTTTCTGAGAACATTCATATTTTGATAAATAGAAAAAAAACAAAATTTATTTAAACAAATTATTTTCATTGATATAATTTATATAGTTAAATTATAATATTTAATGGTATTAATTTATAAATAGAATTTATTTTTTCCATGTAATGTAATTTATTTCATTTTAACTAATTTTACAATCAATACATAGGTAAAAACATTTTAATCTTTTGAACGTTTTTAACATTTAAAAACCAATTTCCCAAGCACATGATTAATAATAAATTAAATAAAGAAACTTATTTGTTTTGAATTATAAAAAATGGTTTCCATATTTGGAGTACTGAGGTCCAAATTATGTGAATAGGATACTTTTATTTTTGGAAATAATTAATAGTATCATTTATAATTATTTTCATTATAGTGGTTATAGATAAAACAGGTTATAAAGGGTAAAAATAATATTATAAAGTTACCTTAACACCGGTAAAAATCATATTTGATTAATAAATTTGACCCTTATATTCTATTTTTCTAAAAGTATTATCTTTATCACCACATACCTATGAAAATGACGTGAATGTAATAAAAACTAATGAAATTGAAAAAATTCCAAAATATCATTTTATAAAAGTGTATTAATTTTAATATATAGATAAATAGAAGATAAAATTGAGTATATATCGTCTATAGAAATATTTCTGAATTTCCTAATTTATTTATAATTTTTATATATTAAATATTTTCCATTAATGATGACGCAATAGTTATGTAAAATTGTTTTATTAATAGAAATATAAAATATATGGTATTAAAAATATTAAAAGTAATGTCTTATGAACTAATTAATGTTATACAAGAAATATATAGGATAATATGACATATTATTAGTGTATTTAATATTTTTTATAATATATCTTTAGTTTGAATTTTATTGAATGTCTAACAAATCAATAGTGTCAAAATCGACACTATAGACATCTTATAAACATTATATTTTATTAAATTATTTAAATATCATAAAAATATTTAGAAATTATAAATTGATAATTATAAGGTCAAAAATATCATAAAGTTTCCATTTATGGTCAATTTACACAAAATAATTTTATTATAAATACCATTAAATATTAACAATGTTTTTACAAAAATAAAAATTTAATAGAGTTATTAAGTGTCAATTAAAAATATAATGTTTAATTTAAAGAAATAAGTGATCCAAAATATAATGGTTTATTATATTACAACCCTATATCACATTATATTCTAATTCTTTACTCTTTTGAGGGGTTTGGGTAGGTTTTAATTTTATCATAAATTAATATTTTTGAAAGTTTCCTAAAGATCCCCTCTCATCTCTTATAAAATTTAACTTACACCCTCTCTTCATGACTCCATTTTTTCCTTAAAACTCTGGAAAAAACTGGCCCATTTTCATTCCCAACATCCCTAGTTAAATTTTATAGGTTTTGGAATTCTAAAATACCAACTCTATTTCCCTAAGAAGAAATTCAAAGAAGGTGCGCTGATGAAATGATAATCACTTCTACTGATTCATTGAAATTTCATTCTTCTTAAACTTACCCTTAAGTAGTTGTTTCATTATAATGTAATAAAATCAGTATTAATTATATACTGATATGTTATTATATATATGAAAAAACAATATTTACACTTTTATCCATCCTATGAAAAATAAAAATACCACACGTGCATGCGTACGGATTACCGTCTCTAAGAAATCGTGTAATCTATTTTTACCATCACCATACATGGATGGGTATGATGGTGTATATAATAATTATATATGATTAATATATAACTATACTAATAATGAGATACCAAAAACCATACAATTCAATACCATTCCATAATTATTGGAACAATATCACCGCTTGTGAGTATATATCGCATACCGTGTCCACGGTGCGATGTGGTTCGTTCTACATAATCTTCATTAGACTGTGATTATATAAAGGAATTTAATTAATAAATATGATATATATTATAATAATATGATGTTATAAATTATAACTTCTAAAATTAGAATGATAACTTATCCAACAAAACATGCATGAACACATAATGATGTTAATACCTAAATAACAAGTAACAATGAAATGTTACTAACTAACAGATGAAGATAAGATCATAAATGTAATCATAAAAATGTTTATATTTCTAGAATAAATAATTTGTATTATTTAAACCATTATATAGGTGGTTGAGATACAAATGAAGTATATTGGACTTATGGTAAAGGATTATCTTACAATCTCACTTCTTTCCGGGATTTTATATTCCTATGTATTTACTAGGGACATATTCATCATCGATATCCATGTTTTAAAGAAATCACAAATTTTTAAATATTGTTATATTTATATTTAATGTGTTTTTACCCCTTTCCGACTTCTACTACATGTTATGAAACAAATCTTTCATTTTATTACCATATGATGTACTTTTTTAATTTTCTAGAAAAAGTAATAGTAGAATGTTTTTTTAACATATACAGAATAAAGGATATTTTATGTATTCATAACACCTTATTTCCATGATTCTTAATCTACATGTTTACTTGTTTATTCTAAAATAAATTCATTTCTTTTAAAATAGAATGATATTTTGAGAAAAGAAAACATTTCTGAATAAAAATTATATTTTCCTCACGAATTAATTTGATGTGTTTTATCAAAATTATTTTCCATAAAACTTGAAATATGGTTATATTTCTATAAATATTTTTAACTTTTATTTTATTTTGTTTATGATTGAATTATTTTAGTAATTCCATTTATATTATATGGATTAGGTTATGATGACATGATGTATACGAACCCCATTTTATTTCATGAAATGTTCTATGATGAATGATTTATATTTTTTTGGAACATGTAAGAATGATTTCATTCCGTTATGGGTGAGACATATATATCCCTCCAATGAATTAGGTAAATATTTATATCTTATAAGATATATATGGATGGAACAAAATGTAAATCTAATTTAGCAATACAAGTGTGGATGAAGGAGTAAACTCTGTTCGATAATGGACTTTGTTAACTATGATGGTCTTAACAATGATCCATGACTAATATGAATTGATTTTATATGCTTATGTGTGTATGCCACAATATTTCATGTCTTATTTTTCGACTATTGGGATTACATTGAACATATAGGATATATTCCATTACATGATAACATAATATTATATATCCATGATATGATTTTCAAATGTTATTTTCTTAGGAAAATGATATGATTGATAGTTCGTTAGATTTCCCTTATTGTGCATTTAAGCTCACCATTTCATATGTTTCTTTTCACCAATTTAGGAAGAACGGTATTAAGTAAGATATTCCAAAAATAAATCTAGTTATAATGAAATAAATGGGAGACAATGTAGATGTTTTATAAACTAGTGGATTATGATTCTCAGTTTTTAAAGACATTATACCTATACGGTCCATTCATGGTTTTTTAATATGTTCTAATAAATTTTATTCAATTTAGAACTAATATAAATGTATGTAATATTTGGATCATTATACAAATGATATTTTATTAATTATTGAGTCACCACTAAATATTAAACAACAACCTTTTGTGTCATTAATCAACAAGTGTATATGTAAGAAACATGAAAATAAATGAATGCATTTTGGAATCATTACAGAGTCTATCATAATACCACCATTGCTTGTATATATAATCCACTCAATTTCCGTTCCATTGGAACAATACATTCTTGATAACATTGATAATATTTATAAATAATAAAATAGATTCATGTGTAGTGTGTGTCTATAAATCTTTAAGGACAACAACATTAAATCCATAAAATGTGTACAGATATATAGAGGGTATTTTCCACATTATGAAGTAAATACATTACTGATCAATCAAACAAAACTTTTCAAGGACATTTTATTCTATCACAGATACAAATAACCCCAGCCCCACCTTCTTCAACATTAGACCATTAAGGATGGTAGCTTCAGTAAACACCTGAAGAGGTACATGTCACATAGATTGTGAATTACTTTCGAATTCAAATACCATTATTCTTTGATCAGGTCTCACCTTTATAGAAAACCATATTCACCACCATTATGTGGTCATATTCAAGGAACACCTCATTCCATACTCTAAGGTGGCCTTATATCAACACATTATAATACATCCGAAAAACAATGTCCACTGAAATTGATCCCAATCATGATTTTATAGGTTTTCCCCTCTATTTTAATTTTTACACATTATATAGACAGCATGGATGCCCTGTTTATTTCAATGTGGGTTAAACATTTCCATTATAATTGATAATACCACCATAGAATCATAAAAACATATCCATTATTTTTACTCTAAAATTATCCTCTATGGAATTATTTAACAAAATACGATTAAACAAATTATCTAGATACCATAATCGAGTTCAATAGTCCAAGAAACTCTAATTAGAAGGTCATATAATAGAATGATGATTCCATCAAATATGGAATGGTTATGCAAATCACACAAAAATAATAATCATGAACTCAAATGTGTATTTGGATGTAAATACCATAATCACACAACATCACACTATGCCTAATAAAAGAAGTAGGGACCAATATCATAAAGACCTTCACACCTCAATCATGATAATGAAAAAATGTAATGTATACTATGATTCATCAACAAAAATAAATATTATCAACTAATAATCCCTATAAAAAACCATAAAATTAAGGAAAATGAATTATAGAATACTATTCAAAAAGAAATTTATTGCATAAATTAAGAATCAACTCATCATATGCATTGAGATCAATCATTGATGGTGAATTGATATCTACACTTAGAAATGATTCCAATACACTAAATCAATTAAAATCAAATAAAAACCAATAATTTTTTAATAGGTGAAAATAAATATATTGATTTATAAAACACATACTTGACCGATGATTCATATAAAGATAAAAAAGTGGAGATCATGGATTAATTTCATGAAAAAAAAGAAAAATGGACTCTAATAATGATTCTACACGAGTCAATGTTTTATATCCACAATATTCTGAATATATAAAGAGTAAATATTTCTTCAATCACCACCAGTGTCCCTAGTTTCAAGATCACAATGCATGTGAGAAATAAATAATTATTTTGTATTTGATTAGGGTATAACACCTAATTAATTGGCCAATTATAACAGTACACATTATTTTGTTACATGAATTACATAATCATGCCCCAACCATTCAAGGATATATGTATCTTTTAAAAATACAAATAGTTTGGATGAATGGTTAAGCAAACCATGTGCCGAATATGATTTTCCCCACAATCCTAAGCCACATTGATTTTAGGGAATGATTAATTATTATATCTAATTATATTCAAACCATATAATACTAACAGTTCTTCTATAACAAGCTCTAATTCTTAAATGGAATAATATTAAGGTATCAATTAATATTGTTCTTATCACTAACTGCTTTTAAAACCTATAAATCCTTGAAAAACGAAGCATATTAATCTTGAGACTTTATCAAAGAAAATAATAACTCAAAATCACTTATATAAGTTATAAAACTGTGGTGTAAGGTACCTGAAAAAATTAGGATCATTATAATATCCCCAAAATGGATTTATCACCCTTGGGAAGTGTATATTGTGTTTCTCCACAAATATAAAATTTAATTGAGCTTGTACATATGATTCATATTCAAAAGTATCTTCCTGAGTTATTCCATGATTCCAAAAAATCATTAACATGTGGTACCACATTCCCTCGTAACAAATTATATCTTTAGTCCACAATAAAAACTAGTCGATAAATGAACAATTTGTCTGGTTAAAACTTAAAATCATCACTATTGATGAAATTAGTTGGATTAGGATCACACCTCTATAGTGAAGAAACATAGTACACAACATTGATATTTCAATATAATGATGGATTCTCCAAGAATCATGCTACATATCAAATAAATTATGAATATAAAACCATTTTAAAAACTCTGACATCATATTCCCGTATATACTTATACAATGATTCCATAAATGAGATGGATTTCAAATGAAACCCATTCACCTATAGTTATTACCAAGGTATTCTCTTCTATTTGGAATATATTCAATTTAAACTCTGAGTGGAAACCATCAACTATATAATAAAAAACCCAATAATATTTATCCTGAAAGAACATAACCAAATGACATCTGCATCACTATCCCAATACCAACATAGATGTGGCTGATAATTATTAACATATAAAGCCTCATAAGGATCCATGTAAATTAATTAATGGAAACTGTTATAGAATGTGAACTACATCGTGTCTCTATTATCATTTCATAATACACAAAAATTTATGATGCATGCTTAAATAAAATTATTTGTAGTCGATATCATCCTCTTTGATTGTCCACCGGTCTACGAGTTTTGTTATATTATTAGTTTTAACTATGATCCCGAAGAATTCTTATTAATTAAAAAACACTCACATAAAACTAGTATTCATAATTGATACAATAATAGAAGTATGTACATATAGTGATACAATATCATAGAGATATTTCAATCCAATTGTATATATGGAGGGATTCTATTTTAATTGAAAAAATGTTACACATTCATATCCATTCAGCTATTACCGAAAAGGAATCTCGAATTATTGAGGTATTTGTAATCCACTTAAAAAATTCTATAATAACCTCATATCACTTCCAAACCAATTAAGTATTTGGATAATGAAATCGTGGGTCATAATTGTTCCTCCATGACAATATGAGGTATCTTACATTGTGTGATGGAACCTTCAATAAGTCACTTCATTGATGACTGCCAGAAATATCACCAGATATTTTTATATGTATAATCCAACTACGTTCTACGTTGCACATTACTCTATATGATTCTATAAGAATCTCTCCACTAAATAATTTATGAATGAATACTCTCCAACATACAAGGATCAAAACATCACTATCTAAATACAATCCTATAATCGAGTTTTATCCTCAAATCTATTTTGACGTCACTTTTCATTTTGATTAAATATCTATCATGACTAAACCCAGTCTGCTGACATTAACATGATAAAAAAATGAGCATAAATAGTTATTCATTAGACCTCAAATGTATATACCATATACATAAAGGAAATTCTAAACATCTTCCATTACTATTCTAAAGGGATCTATTAGAAATTTAGTGAAATCATTTTCAAGTTATATTTAATGAAACATAATTTCCCTTGATTATAATCCATTTCAAAATATAATTTTAGAAAATAATACACCAAATACATGTTTCAGAGATTCGTATCGCATTGAAAGATGAACTAATGTATGATATTGTGGTCAATATACATTATAAAATATCTAATCAAAGAGATAATGGAATCACAACTTCATAACGTGGACCACAATTCCCAACCGAACTCAATCATTGATAGTTATGATAATGGGTTCATCACTAAATGGTCAATAATCTACAAATTGATCATTATGAATGAGCACATATAGTAATCCAACTATTGATGCATCATGTTACACCGCATATCCAATCCCATGTTCTATAGATTTCATTATATGATATGTATTCAATCTCAATTTAATTTTTACGAAGGCCTCATAATAGTAGATGTTCAACTCAAACTTCACATCCTTCTTGTTATGTCCCTTCACATGTGCCTCCAAATTATAGAATTATTGTTTGAACCATTATTAGTATCCTACAAACCCAAAGATACACCTAATATCATTCCCATTTCAGAGGAAACCTAAGGCATTTAAACATATAAATTTTCATGCTACATTAAAATTTCATACAATGGGATCCCATACGAAAGGAATTACAAATCCTAGATCTAGATTATTCACATAAAGATAATTAAAAATATTCGATGTGCTCTAACTGGACATACTATGATCTCCATATGTATAGAGATCATCTTAGATGTCTATGAGTACACAATGATGTAATAAAATCCATAATTAAGGAATAATGTTATCTGTTATAGATTATGTTTGTGAGATCCATGAACATCTATGGTTCATTTTTAAAACAGAAAAGAATCACCAAAAACTCATATATAAAATATATACTCTTAAATTATATCAGGGGAATGTCTTCCTCCCTAATCAAAATTTAGTGGTCTCTTGATATTAAGTATATTTTATAGAAACGCCAAGACCCCTATAACATAACAAATTACCTATCAATCCATTTTATTATCTATATATTCATCATGATTATCATGTTTTACTTCCAGTAGACCACACGTAATCAATGATTAGTATTCTCATTATTTTTGACCAACACTAAATTACCCTAGAGAGAAATTTTTAGTCTAATAAAACCCTTAGGTATTATTCTCATCTATTTTAGGTTTAATTAAATCATATCAAATGGTGATATAAGATATAGAACAACCGATATAGGTTTCCCTTATGAAATATTTTCAATCTCAAAATTAGACACTCATTTAGGGGGGGGGGGTCCTCAGAAATGTCATGGAAGGGAATCCTACTAATGGTCCACTATAAAATAATAAATAAGGGATATTAATACATGTTCCAATAAATATGGGCATCTAATAACCCACATCATAATATCTATAGAATAAAATTAGTTTAGAATCATTCTTCCTATATGGACCACTCATTCACTGGTACATAAACTTATCCAAATTGGGAATAGTAAAGGGTAGACATATGATGTAGTTGTTAATGTGATCTCTTAACCAATCTATACTAAAAAAAAATCTAAACTATTCATCTCAAGAATCATGATGTAACATCTTTGTCTATAGTTATAATCATTATTGGGGAATTTTTTACATCACATTAGATGATCTACATTTTTCTTAATGTTTTTTAAATGGAAAAAATATATCTTTAACAACAATAAGTTTCCATCAACAACATGACTAGATATTAATGAATGGGAAAAATATATTGAACAAAGAAGTTGACATCAACGATGTAATTAATTCCATACCTCATACATTAGAGGGTACCTTTACACCATATGTAGGTTTCTTTTCTAGTATCTAAAAATTTCTAGAATTAAGTATGTGATCTTTCCCCTAAAGTCTTAGGATCACTAGAGTTTTTGAAGTATGAGTCTTATGTATCATTTTCTAAGTTCTTCCATCACAATTTTGGCCTCACAATTTAAAATCAATGGTGAATATTTTGAAAAAAATCCATAAATTGATGACATTGAATCACCAATGAAACTATATAGTTGACTTCAAAAAATATTTTCTAGGATATTTTATCATCCCATAGTTGAAGCACCTTATCAGAACACCTCATGAAGTGGGAGATAGGTAAATCTAGGTCCACTAAATCTATGTACTACCAACATGATGTAGCCCATATACCTTCCTATTTCATATACTAGAAGAGGCCCCCATTGTATCCTATGAAAGACCACATATTGGACCAATGAAACATGAAAGGTTAAAATTATTTATGTCCTACATTATTCTATTATCCTTGGATAGGGTGTTACTTTGTACTTAAAATTGAATATTTAGGTAAAATACACATTCTTATTGCCTTAGTAATGGAAAAGAATCAATCTCAAACTTCTCAGACATCCAAACCGCATTACCAATAGAGGAAAGATGATAGTGAAGTAACTACAGGAAAAATGTAGAATTAGAAATACTTTTACATTCTTCTTTCTATACCATGGAAAACATATACTAATTTTTTAGTTACGAAATAATCAATGAATTGGTTCACAATGAAAACCCATGTTATACCCTCATGAATATATTTTAGGTTCATGAAACTCCAACAACATTAAATTGGTCTCTGAAGACCCAAAGTAACATAGATTTATTGTGGAGGGTGAGGAAGAAATTCATAGACTTAAAATATAATTATATTCTATGAACAACTTCCTTAAAATAATACTAAATTAAATACACACTGATATAAAGGATCAACAACATGAAGCATTATAGATGGTTCATCAGTATAAATAATTGTATCAAACTACAAAACTGATGGTGAAATACAATTTTCCTCTCTATGGGTAGGAATCTACATTTCAAAATAGTTTTACCCCATAAATTTCTACTATATAATACTTTTATAAATTATAAATTAATATATATAATTTAAATAACAGTTCAGTGAAGATTCCACTTAAACAATTCATGACATTAATAAATGGGTGTTATCATATACAAATCCTAGGATGATACACCTTGTAGTACAGAAATAATAATCAAATCCTTTATACGTAATTTTCATGTACATATAACAATTTGAATTCTCATGTAAAAAGAAACCAAATTACCCCACAATATACAATCGAAGAGAAAAAAATTTCATTGTATTTGATACAATGATCTACCATGACCACAAAAAGTTTAAAATTTGATATGTAATTTTTCCTTCATTTTCAGGATTCGTTATTATGCCCAAATCCTATAAGCTGTAACAACACAATTTACTAAGGATAAATATATTACTATTAATCTAAAAATAAAACAAAAATATCATAACTTGTAACAATGTTATATTTCAAATTATAGTTATTCATGAAAAAATATGAATCTATTTCCTGAGTTCAACATATCATATCACCTTTCTACCATTCCACAAACATAATCTATAACAAAAAAATGAATGAATAAGAGTTAATATTCTTTATAAAACATAGTACTTCCACCACCCAAACCACTCAATCGGTGCTATAGTGTGATGGGGTATTATAAATTCACACCTATACAAAATCAGTTTCTAATTAGCCTTGAGATACTAAATGATATATTTGGGAGACTATACCTCTAGTACCAATAACAATTCATTGAACCCATACATATTTATATAAAATGACCCCAAAATAGAATTATAGAGATAAATAATAAATAATAATATATTTTACGGAATTTCATATATCATGTAGCTACTAGGAAAAGTAATCCATAGACCATTAGTGTGTCACATCAACTAGAATTTAGGAATGAAACATGAAAATATATAAATATGACACATCAACATTCCACTATATACTTCATTTATCTACAAGAAAAATTTCATAGGGTTTTTCCAAAAGGATACTAAAATTATTTAGATATTTTTTCCTTATGTCTTTATACAAATTGAGATCAACATGATGGGTGTGATTATAAACCTACTATGAAACCATATATGGTATATAACACATCGATATTTTGTGACTTGTTTTAAGAATTAATTTAAGTTTTTTGGTATTTTCCAATTCAATAACCACTAAATAAAGTTACTTTTCTATAAAATCCCTATGTTTTTATTGTGTTATATAGAACTCCATGTTAGTCATGCACTACACCAAACATAAATATTGGCCTTCATCAAAGGTAACACTAAGGGTGGATTGTGTTATAGGTAATAATGACTTTCCTTGAATACTTGCATAACATGAAAGACATAGGGTTATCAAACAACAATATTTTATTAATATAAGATGAATTAAAATAATTAGATAATAACATGATGATAAATTAGTTTTTCTCAATAGTAATAACTATTTGATAAAAATATATCATTTATAAAAAAACAATATGAATTCACTGGTTACTGATTAATTATAAAAGTACATGAAAATACATTGAATAAGAATGGAAATATTAATATGGGAACAAATAAAATATACACTAATAAATTTAATATTCATTTATTTCTATAAATTCACTACTTTAAGAGTTCCTTTCATATTGGAAAGCATCTTGGCTTTCATTACATGCAAAACCAATTTTCAACAAAATATCATTTTATTGTTATAATTATTTAAATGTGTTATCTATAACATAAAAAATAAAATATTGTCATAGGAATAGTAATATATACATATAAAATATTTAAATATTATTTTAAAATAAAAAATATTTATAATGAAAAACATAATTTTTAGTAAAGCCTTTTAAATGATTAAAAAATACCACTTTCACAAAAGAACTACATTTCATGTCCTTGAATGTAAAACCATAAAATTTATTTTAGGGAAATTTAGAAATTTATTTTTATAAAATAAAAATCATTTTGTTATTAAAAATGAGTAAATTACACTAGGGTAAGTTTCTGCAATTTTTTCTGATAAATATAATTTTATGATAAATAGTGAAAACTACTGCATTTTAGTTAAAAACAACCCTTTTAAATAATTTTAAATTTTAAATTTTACATTAAATTTGATTTAAAGTCACATTAGAACAAATGTAAAAATATTTCTATATTTGATTTTATTATTAAAAATTTCAATTTTAAATAGATTATGAAAACATAATAATTTTTTAACAAATTTTCAAATTTAAAAACCGGTAATTTCTTCCCGTTTTTCGGATTGGAATTAATCTTAATTTTCCCGCTTATGTGAATTGAATTTTTCAAAGATGAGATAAAAAATTGTAATTATTATAAAATTTATATTGTAATAAGATCATCTATATTTGTAACGCCCCGACCCCAGCTACCCAGAGTCGGTGCATTAATTACATAACATTGGCATGATCATGAGAAAGATCAAGTCTCGAAAGACCGATTAGTTTAGTAGCCTTGGAATAACTAGATACATCCATAAATTTTTACATTATATCATAAAAAAAAACATCTTGTCTTCATATCCCCTCATACTATCCCTGCAGGTCATTCATAAATTACTTCTTCATAATCCTGGGAAAAAAAAATAAAACATTGAAAGGGGTGAGCTCGGATGCTCAGTAAGGATAACATTATAGCAGAACCTTTCATAAATAAGCATAAACACTTAAGGCAATTTATAACTAAAACAAAAGCCTTTTAAACTTGAACTTCAGCATAAAATGGCAAAGGTAAAATGAAATAATGCCATTTACTTACTCACATGGATATTCTACTAGTCGAATGATCACATGCAATATCAATAACCACTTTCATAATGATGGAATGCATAATGCCAGACTATCATAACCACATAGCCAAGGCCTCGTGCCAAGACTACAAATAAGATTTTGCCAAGGCCTTGTGCCAAGACACTAGTTTGTCTCATGAGACCTACCGATGCATCGAGGAGCTATAGCGGGCTCCACCCGTCACTTATTAAGTCCAATGCATTCCCATATGAAAAGGTTTAAACATAACGTAAACATTCGTATTAAACTAGCATACGAAATGTCAATACTTTCACCACAAACCATGAATGGTATAAAAATAGCACATCCACAGTCAAACATAATTCATTCGATACAATATGGAAGATTGTATTGTATCACATTAACCTCAAATAATAATGAAGGATGTTGACATAGATGAAAATAATCATCAAAACTATTTGAGAGAAATATCCCCCTTTTCTTGAAAACATTTAAAAATCACACTATTTGTCAAGAAGCCGTTTAAAAGTATATTTTTGAATCAAAGTGTCCCATACCACTTTGAAACTTTTAAAAGGAGTTTTAATTTCAAAACTTTAATGTCCATATAAATAAATCCTTAAAACCATTTTTAAAATATGGACATTAATGAGCATGATTTAGAAGAATAATTCTTTAAAACATTTTAAAATGGTATTTTGGTTAGAGTTCCTAACCAAAAGAGAGACACTTGAATACAAATAATTGAGGTAATCAAAACATTGTAATATCATGAGAATAAAGGAATTCATGATATACTATGTCAAAGTACATTATATACACCACATAAAAGTGATTTGGTGTATATCATCAAAGAAGTCTCAATGGAATGTAAATTGAGATGAAATTTCTCAAAAAGGTTGTATCCTTAGGTTAAGGATAAATCAATGACATAATTATGTGTGACAAATATAAATACACTAAATATGATTGGATATTCAGTGTAAAACAATCAAGGGACATTCACACATATTCTTGTAAAAACAATACCAACGAATTGGATGTTTAACTCAACAAATGGAGAATGAGTTAAAATTACTCTTATCAAATTCATATCAATGACTTGAGAATTACCAATGGAGTGATTATGTGTATCAAACTTCTATCCACAGGAAGGGGAGTGGAAATTATGACATAATCAAATGAATAGTGATTCCACACATAATCTTGGGGTAATATAATCAATGAAATATGTGTAAAGCCAAATGAGTGGAAATTGAAATCTCAAATTCCCTTATCGATTAGGTAACTTACGAAACATACACCCATGAAAGAAGTATCATACCATGATGATGTAAATACCCATAAATTAAATTATATTACACAATGAATACGATCATGGGCAGTACACATACACCACATGCAATAATTAAGTGGTGATCAATGGAATTCTCACGGAATTAAAAGTGAGATAAGAAAACCCTTACATTGTACTTTTTCCTTGGTCGATGGTAGGTTTACCTCCTGTATAATGGTGAAATAATTGTTATTGAATAATAAAAGAATCATTTACTTTAATATGATATCATATATGATCTTTTATCATTGATTTGTTAATAATATTTTAGAATTATCGTCATTTCGGGTGTTAACGGGTTCATTTTACTTTATATTCTTTGTTATGTGAGACATATTCGTTATTAATGGGATGTATATTATTCATATCCAGAATGGTATCAAGTTCTTAAACATCATTTTTAAATCATCAAATTATACTTGAATGGATACGATGGAGAATGAATCTCATCGCGTTCGTGGAGACGGTAGTCCGTACGTACGCACGAACGCTACTTCCATTTAATTTTTATTTTAAAAGAATCGAATCCAAATTATAAATAGGTATATTACTATTCCAGTATAATATAATATTTTATATATGTTACTTAAGTTCATTTACACCATCCTTTATACGTTCCATGTGTGGTATGAACGAGTCATATCATTTTAAGGGGGCGGTAGTCCGCACTTCCTCAAATGAAATTATCGTATGTATATACAACACGAAACGAATAATGGTATGAAATAAAATGGAATTACAGAAGATTATATATAACATATATATCATTAATATCATATTTAATTACAGTGCCATCATAATGGCCACCATGAGAGGCGGTAAGATGTATTTGAACAATCATCGTTTCGTGAGGCGTTAGTTTGCCATCCACAGAAACATTATGTTCATCATCCATTAGATGGAGTTGTGTGAATGTGTAGTTTGAATCCTTCTTATAACAACATCATAGTATATTGAGGATACTGGTGTTGTTACAAAAGAAAGGAAATAAAAAGATTTTGGGGGTTGGAGAAGCAAAATAAATGAAAATACTTTAAGAGAAATTGTTACCTTTAATTTAAGTAACTCACTTTGGTTGGAACCAAAGGACTTCTTGAAATGCTTTCTGCCTAAGGGGAAGCTTCAAGGAGGAGGAGAGGGATGTGGGGAGCTTAGTTGGGCAGAGTTTGGACGAGCCAAGTGGCTTGAGAGGTGTGAGGAAAAGAGAAGGAGGAGTGCCCTTTTATAAGAGGGGTGAGGGGCACCTTTGGAAAAGCTAGAAATATTAATTTATAAAAAAATTCATATTCGGTTTCCAATGGCTCCAAAGTTGACTATTCAAAGGTTGAGGTGGGGATAGGTCGAAAACAACTCATCCAATAGAATTTAGACAGGTTTGGGTACTTATATTAACCTTATCTTTAAGTATTAACTCTAAGTTAATTAGTTTCACTTTTACAATGTCTCTTTGTATTTTTATATAATATGGTTAACAAACTTACTATATACATCCAAGCGACCCCCAAGTGGTCCATTAATGATTAACCTATCATAATATAAGTCTCTTGGCCGAACCTTAGATTTTTAGGAATTTAATATCAATTAATAATATAATATTTGTTTTAAGAACTCTTTTATGTCAATTTTGACACTATTCAATAGTTGGTTTTTGTGAAACTCATAACAGATTGATTACTTCGAACAAAGTCAATTAAATCAATCCTAATATATCATATTATCCTATAAAATTAGTTTAATTCATTAAAAGTTTCATATTATATTTATTTGGGTATTTATAATATCACTTATTTTAATTTTTCACTATTATAGTAATTACTGCATCATCATTGTGTCATAAATAAAATAAATTATTTAATGTCTAAAAATTATAAATAAAATATCATTATGTAGGAAATCGTTTTAGCTTTCTAATGAATATTTATAATCTAAAATCCAACATACATAACCCTATGTAACAATTGTTGTTCTAAAAGATATATGCTTGTGTCATTTTTGTATTCATTTTAACTTAATTAAAATAAAGTGTCATTATCACTTACAAGTGGATCCATGGGGTCCCAAAATAGACCCAAAGATTCCCATGGTCGACCATGTATCAACCAATAGGGTTAAGACACGTTTTAGGGTAATTTAGTATTATTATAATATTATTGTTTTAACCCTTATTTACCGGATTTACCCTTAACCATGGTAAATAAAATATTTACCGCAGTAATTATTCAAAATGTCTAAAAATAAAAGTTACCTATTTACACAATTTTAACATCCTGATTCAAAATATGGAATCCATTTTCCTAAATTCAAAACACAGAAGTGGCAGAAATTAATTTAAAATTAAATCCCGCTGTCAAAACAAAAAGCGTGTTTTTAAGAGATAATAACTATCAAAAGATTGACACTCGTTTATGTTCGGTTTAATTGTAAAATTATGTCCAATGACCAACATTATATTAAATGGTAAAAATATATTCTAAATATACTTTAAAACCACTCAAATTCATAATTTATCACTATTAATTATTTTGATTAAAAAAGTTGTTTTTAATTAAAATTTAGTAATTTTCACTATTCATCAAAATATAAAAGTTATCCGAAAAGTACCAAAATTTCACCCTATGATAATTTCGAAATTCCGAATCCAAAAATGAAGTCCATTTTAAATATAAAATATATATAATTTCAAAAATTAGGTATTACTATTCATAACGGCTAGTTTGATTGGTTGTGGTGTGTGTTAAAACTCAAGGTTGCGTACAACACACACTACTGTATTATTCAAAGAAAGCGTACCGTGGAAGCTTAAATTTTTTGATGTCCCCATTTAGTCAAAAGGTTTAAAATATTGTATCTAAAAAGGGTTCACTATTAAAATTTGGTTAAAGTGCAATATTGAAAATGAATTTGTTCTTACATTATGTCTAAGAAACTCATAATATGGATTCTAAAATTATAAGGATTATATAAAGTTTAAAATTTAGTTAACACTATTCATAACCTTTTTTGAACGGCTTGTTTGGTAAGTCATGGTGTGCTTGAACATGGTGTTGCATGTAGTGAAATTTATTGAATTATTTTGAAGAAATAACACACTATGAAATCTTGGGGTGTTACATTCTCCCCTCCTTCAATAAATTGCGTCCTCGCAATTTGAAATTGTTCTTCGAAAATAAAAGGTTGAAAATAGATAATATATTTGTGGGAAAACCCACATCGGAAATTGGGTTACTAAAATTTAGTCTTAATATGAGAAAAAGAGAAATCAAAGGGTCACCACCAAATTATGATCTCGATTAGGAGAACATTGGTGGCAACTAGAGACATATAATTGGAGGAAAAACGTAAATATTTATAGGTGGTGATTGAGGTCATCAATCACAAACAAGTGTAAAATTGAGGTCCTTATAATCATCAATCTATGATGATTTGAAATACCATCGGTTCAACAAAACATAGGGTATTAGGATAACACATTTTTGACGTTTCAAAATATCTTAGTTGAAATCCCACATCGAAAAAATGAATTAATGAGGCCTCTATTTAAAATAAAGAGTCGAAAGTATGAAGATTACCGAAAATAACACATACTAGGGTTCCATGAAGGAAAATATGGATATGGAGGAGAAATCTAACCATCAATTATCTGATGGAGAGTGGTAGAGAACATGGCTATGAAAAGGCCAAAAATCCCAAAGCCATAAATTTGTGATGATTTAAGGTACCATCTAGGACAACATTTTTGTTCTATGTTTCTTTTATTAATGTTGGGGAATTTATTTATGAGATTGTCTAAGAACATTATGAGATATACTTAAATTTTAAGTAGATTTTCATTCTTTAATAAATTTCCACCACTAACTCAATTTTTTTTTAAACGATGAGTATTCAAGAAGACTTGGTCACACTGGAAGAGCTAGAATAAACTTCTATAGAATCACATGATCCATGCAGGATAAACCATATATTAATCAAAACCAAAATGGTTAGTGAATGATCTAATGATCCCCCAAAAGGATATTCATTGAGATGAATATGCACTAATCTTAATTTTCTAAAATTAAACCAACAATACCCCAAAGTTAAATAGATACCATTCAATAACCAATTGTCCTTAAAATCCTTTAATATAATCCAAACTAATATTGAAACCCAAAACATAGAAGAATTTGATTATGTAGTCTCCCATGTTAAATTGTATCTCCAAATTACATCAAATACTCTTAAAGTCACATACTTAAAAGTAATCATCACATATTCTCTGTTATAGGTTAATCATTTCCATAAATAACCCAAATCACTATAAATCAACAATAAAAATGTAGATAAAAATCCACCATTACTCTACAAATGAAACCTCATTGTATTCTATTTTCCTTGGGCATATAGTGTTCCTAACAAAACGAACATCTTCCAAAATAAAATTTATCACTTAATCACCAAATCATTTTCCTATACCAAGGGTATTCATTTGATAAGACACAAGAACCCAAATCATCTTATTATTGATCAATAAAATCATTTAACAAAAAAAAAATAGTCACACTAACCAGGGACTTCACGTAGTCCAGTGGTAGGCGATAAATCCCAATCGCACTTTGGTTGTGGGTTCGATTCCCACAGCTTTGTCCGACGCGATGGGTTGTCACACGGTCTACGTGTTGTCCTTTTTCAAAAACTATATTTTATAATATTACCAAAATGAGATAAATTCCTCAAAATAACATAATTTAACCACAAATGTTATATCATACTTTGTATTTTCATCCCAAATTATAATAACTTATCATTTTCTCAAACCCCAATGATCATATAAAACCAAATGGTTATTTATACCTATATCCACAAGAGAAGATACAATTCTTCCTCAAATATCATTCTCACATGGCAAACTGCGGGGTTACAAATACAAGAGAAAATTATTCCATAGGAAACCCATCAACAAGGAGTGCTAATACTTTTTAAACATTTCTCCAACCATTTATTCCCACATAGCTTCTTCTTTGACCAAGAAAATATCCTATAGAATAGGACATT
This sequence comes from Viscum album, assembly GCA_963277665.1. Classification (NCBI taxonomy): domain Eukaryota; kingdom Viridiplantae; phylum Streptophyta; class Magnoliopsida; order Santalales; family Viscaceae; genus Viscum; species Viscum album. The sequence goes on from OY728119.1 coordinate 1,368,948,804, forward strand.
CACTCGGGTAATGGCCAGGTCCCCTACATTTACGGCAAATGACTGTAAATGGACTCTTGGGACCATTCTTATCTTCTTCCATAGTACTCTTCATTTTTCTTCGGCAATTATTTACTTTATGTCCTTCCTTCCCGCACGTAAAACATTTCGTTGTCCCATTGAGACACTTTCCTGGGTGTCTCTTTCCACATTTCCTGCATGATGAAAATTGAGGGTTCTTTTCTCCATGGTCTCCATTGCTGGAGCTCTTATCATTTATCACCTTTCTCTTCCTTGTTGAGTCTGGGAGTTGGTTAATATATATGTTGTTGATCATATTTTTGGAAAACTGATTTGGCATAAAGACGATATCTTTTACGCCTATCAACATTCCATTTTGTTGCTCATTGCCACCACCGTTCCCACCTTGTACATCATTCTCAAAGTCACTATGACTTCCTTGGAATCCAGCCATTGACTAAAACCATAAAGCATTGTGTGAGTAATAATAGTCGTAAAATCATTTAGAGATTAAAATGTCACCATATTCTCAATTTGAAACATATTAGGATTAACCAAGGTCATTTACTCTCATCTTATGTATATATTACTTAAATTGGTTTGTAAAGAAAATGTAAATTATCCTAAGCATATCCCCCGGGAGTGTCGTAACCAAGAGTGCAGCAAGGCCCGTTGTCGTGCACCAGTTCCCGTTCGAGTCTAGCTCAAAGCGGTGTTTTCGGGTTTTACCCCTAGGTACATCTGTGCCAGAGCCGCCTCTACCTGCTCGTATCCAGACAGGGATGTATTGCTCGGAAAACTCACAAAATCTCTACAATACCAAAATTCTAGGAAGTTCTTTTATACTAATCCTCAAAGTTCATCTTAGGTCTACGTGCTCTAATCAGAGTTTATCTAAATCTAGCTTCCAAGGTTTGTACTAAACCTCCCTCTGATACCAACTGTAACGCCCCGACCCCAGCTACCCAGAGTTGGTGCATTAATTACATAACATTGGCATGATCATGAGAAAGATCAAGTCTCGAAAGACCGATTAGTTTAGTAGCCTTGGAATAACTAGATACATCCATAAATTTTTACATTATATCATAAAAAAAACATCTTGTCTTCATATCCCCTCATACTATCCCTGCAGGTCATTCATAAATTACTTCTTCATAATCCTGGGAAAAAAAATAAAACATTGAAAGGGGTGAGCTCGGATGCTCAGTAAGGATAACATTATAGCAGAACCTTTCATAAATAAGCATAAACACTTAAGGCAATTTATAACTAAAACAAAAGCCTTTTAAACTTGAACTTCAGCATAAAATGGCAAAGGTAAAATGAAATAATGCCATTTACTTACTCACATGGATATTCTACTAGTCGAATGATCACATGCAATATCAATAACCACTTTCATAATGATGGAATGCATAATGCCAGACTATCATAACCACATAGCCAAGGCCTCGTGCCAAGACTACAAATAAGATTTTGCCAAGGCCTTGTGCCAAGACACTAGTTTGTCTCATGAGACCTACCGATGCATCGAGGAGCTATAGCGGGCTCCACCCGTCACTTATTAAGTCCAATGCATTCCCATATGAAAAGGTTTAAACATAACGTAAACATTCGTATTAAACTAGCATACGAAATGTCAATACTTTCACCACAAACCATGAATGGTATAAAAATAGCACATCCACAGTCAAACATAATTCATTCGATACAATATGGAAGATTGTATTGTATCACATTAACCTCAAATAATAATGAAGGATGTTGACATAGATGAAAATAATCATCAAAACTATTTGAGAGAAATATCCCCCTTTTCTTGAAAACATTTAAAAATCACACTATTTGTCAAGAAGCCGTTTAAAAGTATATTTTTGAATCAAAGTGTCCCATACCACTTTGAAACTTTTAAAAGGAGTTTTAATTTCAAAACTTTAATGTCCATATAAATAAATCCTTAAAACCATTTTTAAAATATGGACATTAATGAGCATGATTTAGAAGAATAATTCTTTAAAACATTTTAAAATGGTATTTTGGTTAGAGTTCCTAACCAAAAGAGAGACACTTGAATACAAATAATTGAGGTAATAAAAACATTGTAATATCATGAGAATAAAGGAATTCATGATATACTATGTAAAAGTACATTATATACACCACATAAAAGTGATTTGGTGTATATCATCAAAGAAGTCTCAATGGAATGTAAATTGAGATGAAATTTCTCAAAAAGGTTGTATCCTTAGGTTAAGGATAAATCAATGACATAATTATGTGTGACAAATATAAATACACTAAATATGATTGGATATTCAGTGTAAAACAATCAAGGGACATTCACACATATTCTTGTAAAAACAATACCAACGAATTGGATGTTTAACTCAACAAATGGAGAATGAGTTAAAATTACTCTTATCAAATTCATATCAATGACTTGAGAATTACCAATGGAGTGATTATGTGTATCAAACTTCTATCCACAGGAAGGGGAGTGGAAATTATGACATAATCAAATGAATAGTGATTCCACACATAATCTTGGGGTAATATAATCAATGAAATATGTGTAAAGCCAAATGAGTGGAAATTGAAATCTCAAATTCCCTTATCGATTAGGTAACTTACGAAACATACACCCATGAAAGAAGTATCATACCATGATGATGTAAATACCCATAAATTAAATTATATTACACAATGAATACGATCATGGGCAGTACACATACACCACATGCAATAATTAAGTGGTGATCAATGGAATTCTCACGGAATTAAAAGTGAGATAAGAAAACCCTTACATTGTACTTTTTCCTTGGTCGATGGTAGGTTTACCTCCTGTATAATGGTGAAATAATTGTTATTGAATAATAAAAGAATCATTTACTTTAATATGATATCATATATGATCTTTTATCATTGATTTGTTAATAATATTTTAGAATTATCGTCATTTCGGGTGTTAACGGGTTCATTTTACTTTATATTCTTTGTTATGTGAGACATATTCGTTATTAATGGGATGTATATTATTCATATCCAGAATGGTATCAAGTTCTTAAACATCATTTTTAAATCATCAAATTATACTTGAATGGATACGATGGAGAATGAATCTCATCGCGTTCGTGGAGACGGTAGTCCGTACGTACGCACGAACGCTACTTCCATTTAATTTTTATTTTAAAAGAATAGAATCCAAATTATAAATAGGTATATTACTATTCCAGTATAATATAATATTTTATATATGTTACTTAAGTTCATTTACACCATCCTTTATACGTTCCATGTGTGGTATGAACGAGTCATATCATTTTAAGGGGGCGGTAGTCCGCACTTCCTCAAATGAAATTATCGTATGTATATACAACACGAAACGAATAATGGTATGAAATAAAATGGAATTACAGAAGATTATATATAACATATATATCATTAATATCATATTTAATTACAGTGCCATCCTAATGGCCACCATGAGAGGCGGTAAGATGTATTTGAACAATCATCGTTTCGTGAGGCGTTAGTTTGCCATCCACAGAAACATTATGTTCATCATCCATTAGATGGAGTTGTGTGAATGTGTAGTTTGAATCCTTCTTATAACAACATCATAGTATATTGAGGATACTGGTGTTGTTACAAAAGAAAGGAAATAAAAAGATTTTGGGGGTTGGAGAAGCAAAATAAATGAAAATACTTTAAGAGAAATTGTTACCTTTAATTTAAGTAACTCACTTTGGTTGGAACCAAAGGACTTCTTGAAATGCTTTCTGCCTAAGGGGAAGCTTCAAGGAGGAGGAGAGGGATGTGGGGAGCTTAGTTGGGCAGAGTTTGGACGAGCCAAGTGGCTTGAGAGGTGTGAGGAAAAGAGAAGGAGGAGTGCCCTTTTATAAGAGGGGTGAGGGGCACCTTTGGAAAAGCTAGAAATATTAATTTATAAAAAAATTCATATTCGGTTTCCAATGGCTCCAAAGTTGACTATTCAAAGGTTGAGGTGGGGATAGGTCGAAAACAACTCATCCAATAGAATTTAGACAGGTTTGGGTACTTATATTAACCTTATCTTTAAGTATTAACTCTAAGTTAATTAGTTTCACTTTTACAATGTCTCTTTGTATTTTTATATAATATGGTTAATAAACTTACTATATACATCCAAGCGACCCCCAAGTGGTCCATTAATGATTAACCTATCATAATATAAGTCTCTTGGCCGAACCTTAGATTTTTAGGAATTTAATATCAATTAATAATATAATATTTTTTTTAAGAACTCTTTTATGTCAATTTTGACACTATTCAATAGTTGGTTTTTGTGAAACTCATAACAGATTGATTACTTCGAACAAAGTCAATTAAATCAATCCTAATATATCATATTATCCTATAAAATTAGTTTAATTCATTAAAAGTTTCATATTATATTTATTTGGGTATTTATAATATCACTTATTTTAATTTTTCACTATTATAGTAATTACTGCATCATCATTGTGTCATAAATAAAATAAATTATTTAATGTCTAAAAATTATAAATAAAATATCATTATGTAGGAAATCGTTTTATCTTTCTAATGAATATTTATAATCTAAAATCCAACATATATAACCCTATGTAACAATTGTTGTTCTAAAAGATATATGCTTGTGTCATTTTTGTATTCATTTGAACTTAATTAAAATAAAGTGTCATTATCACTTACAAGTGGATCCATGGGGTCCCAAAATAGACCCAAAGATTCCCATGGTCGACCATGTATCAACCAATAGGGTTAAGACACGTTTTAGGGTAATTTAGTATTATTATAATATTATTGTTTTAACCCTTATTTACCGGATTTACCCTTAACCATGGTAAATAAAATATTTACCGCAGTAATTATTCAAAATGTCTAAAAATAAAAGTTACCTATTTACACAATTTTAACATCCTGATTCCAAATATGGAATCCATTTTCCTAAATTCAAAACACAGAAGTGGCAGAAATTAATTTAAAATTAAATCCCGCTGTCAAAACAAAAAGCGTGTTTTTAAGAGATAATAACTATCAAAAGATTGACACTCGTTTATGTTCGGTTTAATTGTAAAATTATGTCCAATGACCAACATTATATTAAATGGTAAAAATATATTCTAAATATACTTTAAAACCACTCAAATTCATAATTTATCACTATTAATTATTTTGATTAAAAAAGTTGTTTTTAATTAAAATTTAGTAATTTTCACTATTCATCAAAATATAAAAGTTATCCGAAAAGTACCAAAATTTCACCCTATGATAATTTCGATATTCCGAATCCAAAAATGAAGTCCATTTTAAATATAAAATATATATAATTTCAAAAATTAGGTATTACTATTCATAACGGCTAGTTTGATTGGTTGTGGTGTGTGTTAAAACTCAAGGTTGCGTACAACACACACTACTGTATTATTCAAAGAAAGCGTACCGTGGAAGCTTAAATTTTTTGATGTCCCCATTTAGTCAAAAGGTTTAAAATATTGTATCTAAAAAGGGTTCACTATTAAAATTTGGTTAAAGTGCAATATTGAAAATGAATTTGTTCTTACATTATGTCTAAGAAACTCATAATATGGATTCTAAAATTATAAGGATTATATAAAGTTTAAAATTTAGTTAACACTATTCATAACCTTTTTTGAACGGCTTGTTTGGTAAGTCATGGTGTGCTTGAACATGGTGTTGCATGTAGTGAAATTTATTGAATTATTTTGAAGAAATAACACACTATGAAATCTTGGGGTGTTACAATATTTGTTTTCCAAAAATATCAGTAAAAGATATTAAAATTAATCAAAGTGATTAAGTTTAAATTAAGATTAATTATAGAAAAAAACATAAAATTATGTTCAAAAATGATATATCTATTTTCCTAAATCCATTGTCTATATATAGTTCGGTAGAAATTATTAAATTCTTGATTTATGTTTTTTATGTCTTTGTTTAGGTTAGGTCATATTTATACCTAAATTGTTTTCAAAAACTTTATGTGAGACATTTTTCTTTCCCTATAAAAGGCAACCCACTTTCATATTTATTAACACATCTAAAACAACTTAATTTCATAAAATAACATCCAAATACACATAAGAATATATCCCTTCCTCCATAATCCTTTTTTCATAAACCAAAATGAGTTACCCGATTAAGAGGTAATGCCTTATCTCTAGTCCTTTATTTTATTTTCCTTCTCCACCCCCTCAAACTCTCTTTATTGTATTATTATATAACAAAAACAATATTTCCAATATAAATGTATTATTTAATGTCAATGATTATACATACACATACACACAATACAATCTAATGTGTATATAACATCATATTTCTGTGTAAGGAAAACTACTTCCTCACAAAACGATGATGGTTAAATTTTTCCATTAAGACCTACCCCGGTGAACATTTGTATAGAAAATATATTTGTAGATTTAAAATATTAAATTATTTATTTATTTAAACTTATTTACTCCATTTTATAACACATATAATTTTTCTTTACTTTTTTTGTTAATATGACAATTTCGTTTGAAGAATGGTGAACTGCGACACCCTCAATGTGATATGATTCATTCATACCCCACAAGGATTATTTTAAAAATGGATTCCGAGAATATATAAGATATATATGATATAATAACTCTAATTTAATAATTATTTTTATATATATGCATATATATATATATACATATATGACTTTTACATTAATTCTATCAACAAGATAATTAAACCAAAATAACATTTATGCGTTAGTACGACATACCGTCTCCATGAATGGTGTATTCCGCCTCATAGTTATAAATTCTACATGTTCATAAAATAAAAATATAATGTATATAAATGATATATATATCATGGTATAATTTCTATAAATAATTATATAATGTATACATAACAAATATATTATTAATAAAAATACATGGGAATAATAAAGTAAATATAACCCGAAGTAAAATATAGACATAAGATTGTTAACAAGTGGCTAATATATAGTTGGAATCAAACAATATACTATATTAGATATAATAATATAATTCTTGAATATATTTATTATAAATATTTATATATTATACTTGTGTCCAGAATGTGTATGATGAGAGTCAATACACAATGTATGGTGATTTCATCTCACCAATTATTTCTGTGAGAAATGTGCTTGGAAAAACACTATTTGTTTTTCTGTGGTGTATTTATATTAAATTATTTTAATCTATTAATGATATACATAATTTTATGTGTATTCAAATATAATTTTTATGATCAGTATATCTTGAGGTTTATGTTTCCAAAGTTACCAAACATGCAACAATGTTTTGCCTAAATTTTCCTTCATTGAGACTCATGTTTTCTTATTCACCTAAACCCTTTTTCAAGGTTTATATATTTATATTTTACATGTTATATGATTAATATCATTATTTTAACAACATTTAGATCATAATTTAATTTCATTTTCTTTCATGGGGAGTATGATATCATGTTACCAAGTGACAAGATGTTATTAAATCAATCTCATTGCTTATCAAGATTATTAATATTTATGATTACATTAATGAAATAATATGATAAATCATTCCAGATAATTGATTAAATTTCATATCCTCTATTTATTTATTATATATTCATGTATTGTTACCATTTATTACTCTTCTGTACATAACATAAGTACAACTTTTTTTAATAAATCCTGAATTTAGCATCTCTTTGGTTAGAAGTCTCTGTTCATTCAAAACCATGTTTTCTAAAAAGGTTTTATAATAATATTCTTCTAATATCATATGATAATTAAAATTCATTTTTAAACTTTTTTCTTCAACCAATGTTTTCATATAAATATTATTTTCACTTTCTAAATGATCCAATTTTCAACCCATTTTACTGTGCGAAATGAATGATCTTTTTTCCTAGTATGACATCGATGAATTTATCCACCATCAATCCTTTGATGATTTTTTTCATTTTCAAAGGTTATTTTTAATGAAATTTTTTTAGAAGATAATTTCAAATAAAATAGTCTTCAAAATATTTTGAATCATATTTTATATGTTATCAAGAATATGGTTATCAAAATGTCTTCAAACATATTTTATAAGTCTTCATAGAAAATGGTTTTAAAAATATTTTCAAGTCTAATATTTAAGTAGTAAAGTTATTTTAAAAGAAACTTATTTTAAAATGGTTTTATATATTAAAAATCGTTTTTAATATAAAAAATGTCATTTCATAAAATAAAATTCATACATTATTCAAAATTATTTCCCATCTATTTTAACATCCATTTGTATTACTCATGCATTTATGGGGAATTTATTCAATGTTTCCCCTCATATAAATTCTCTAAATAGATTTGGTTTTTATGATATGATGTTTATGGAACCAGTTACACATTTACAAGTTATATTATTTTGTAACATGCTTCTTTTCATAGATTATTTTTATGATGAAAGGATTATAAAACCTATCTCTTTCCACAGGTTATTATATGATTACATGTTAATAATAGAAATTTAATTTCTTGGGTTATGTTATTATTATGTATAATCATATGATACATGTATTTATAATTTTATTATGAGATGGTTTGGACCTTTATCTCCCACTGTTACACTTCTGTAAATATTATATATCATGAGAAAGACTAAGATAGTCTATGAAGTAAACCTTCACTACAAATATGTCCATGAGAGTGAATCATGACTACCTAGATGGTTTGTGATGTGAATTAATGCTAATAAGATGAACATGGAAGTGATCAATGAATACAAAGATAGTACTGGGAGGGATTTCGTACTACCATGATTGTCTTGGCAGAAACGCCTTTCCTACTATGATAATCACATTATTTTCTTATGTGTTTTCCACCATTCCATGTTGTATTACTATGTCAACCTTGATTGAATTATATTATTTATTTTATTATGATTCATATCCAATAAAATAAAAATCTTTATTATCACCTCTACTATCAAGGGTATTATCTTAAATTGTTATTATCAATTATCGTACATTTTTGTTCATGTTATGCTTACTCATTTCATTTATTTACCCTTATAGAACATTTGATCAAACCACTTTCTAATGATTCATTTCATTAATTTATGATGAATGTTTTTAGGTCAAAGAAATAATGGTTGAGATCATTATGGGAGATAAAGAAGATCATCCACCGAGATAAAATATTTGGTTTCCATGTTTCCAAAGACTCTAAGCTATTATGGTCCTTGAGAATGATTTTTCGTAACATATTGAATTATCATCTAAAACGATATTTTATCCATGTATGTCAAGACTATGTCAGTATTGTTAGTATCAATGTAATTTTCAGTCATACTTTGGAAAATAGTCTGACAAATATTTAGTGAGATCCCTTAGTATATTTCAAATTATATGTATAGGGTTGTCACAATGAATAATTATAGGGATGAGTTAACATAAAACAAAATGTTCTTCAAATTTGGTAAAGAATAGAGTGAGTAGATTCCAAAAAATAAATCCATGTATTGATACTAAAAGTGGATATAGATTTGGAACAGATATGTCTAGCGTAAATAACACCAACAGGATGATTCATGAGTGACTCGGGACAATCCAGTACATGAGAACATGCCTTACTGTAGATATGTTTTTCCACTCCCTTGGGATATGCTTTTGAAATTCATAAAATCATCATGTACCATCATGAATGATTTAAATATAAGTTGTATATGAATAAAATTGGAATAACATATGGTGTCATGTATTATATAAGGTGTAATTATTTATATTTTCTATAAGTAAATATTTTAATTACTATGTGGTTTCCTACTTTGATATGTAATGCTCTGCCTATGATTCTAGTTCTATTGAATGGAGAGAACTAGAAGGAATTGGATTAATGTTAAATTTGACTGTCAATTTTTGGTTTATAAATTAAGTGGGATGATCATTAGAGTGAATGATGTTATGATCACTCCAATTTTTTTTCATAGATCATGAATTACAATGTATATATTAACCAACCCTTGTACTCACCAAGGAATTTAAATAATAAGTTTAATGATAGTTAGGGTAATAGAGACCATGGATAAAATAATATTTGGTTTTTGTGTGTGTAAATAATGATGATATAATCAGCTAATAAAAAGACATATAGGAACATTAATATGTTTTGACTATGGAAAATAATGACCCAAAGAAAGTGACATAAAGGAAAAAATGAAGATTTCAGTTAGTTAAATGGATTATAATATTTGCCTCCTATGGAATCAATGAATGATATATGTTTTAATTGTGGACTAAATGTTCATTATGAATCTTAATGTAAAAATAGTAATTCTCTTTATGTGTATCATAATTGTGGTTCTAGTAATGGTTACATTGTTGATGGGGATGACACTCTAGATGGAATGTAAAAGAAAAAAGGTATTGTTTCGGGGGATGAGGTTTCATTGGTAATGGATTATGGATTAATGGGAATAATAAATATTTTTATGTATTTTTATTCCAAATATAAGTTATATTAATGTAAAAATATACAAGGGTTTCTCTACTTTTGTTTTTGCTATGTTTTTACCAGTTTATGTTGAATGTTCCCAATGGACTAGTATAATGTTCTAATGATAATGTGATATTACAACTAATGGAAGGATTCCCTTTCTATGTTCTCTATTTTATGATAATGTTGTTATTAATATGTAAATAGGATGGTACTGATTACCATGGAACTAAGTAAGGAATTGTTAATACCTGGGTTATGATATCATTGAAGAAGTTTTTATTATTTTTGGATTTATGGAATATATCCCGAATGCATTAGAATATAGAGTAACACATGTTTTACAAAAGTATTTATGGTAATTAAGGTTATTGACATGTTACAAGGGAATATACGATAATGGTATTCACATGCTTTGAATGATGAAATGATAGTGGTTCTTTGTGATATATTGTGTATTAATGTTTATCTAATTTGTTGAATTCAATTTCATATACTTAGATTTACATATTTTAGAAGGGTTTAATGGTTAACCATTTATGAAAATTTTAAGTTAATATTTGGAGGAGGTATTTATGTATTGATTTTGTAGTAAAAAAATATTTAAATTGTTATTTAGTTATTAACCTTCTTTCAAATATTTCCATTATATTTTTTAAACTTATATTTGTGTGGTTTTATAGAATTAAATCATGTATATCTGGTGACAAAAAATCATGTCCAGTAATGTTGTGGGATTTGGTCCCATGATTGAAGGATGACTAGGGTTTCAGAACTACCATTATCTTACATGATGTCTGGGATTATATATTGTTATATTTGATGAATAATTATTTATGAGGAAATTGTAGTGTTTATTTTCCTATAAAATATTAATGGATTAACCATATTGATTTATAAGAATATTTTTGGATAAATCGTTATAATTTTCATTCATTTATGGGCCTTAGTATCTATTTAAAATTAATTTTAGAGCTTCGGGCATCAATGATAATTTTGAGACATCCATTTATAGAAGTAATGGATGAATTGGAAATAAATAAAAGTAGAAACAAAGAATGATTATATTTATTATGGGTGAATAAAATAATTACTCCATGATAGGATAATGATCAAAAAAAAATCTTTTCCTAATAACATTTTTTCTGAACTGGTGTCCTTTTAAATCATCACAGATTTATGTGGGTAGAATGAAAAAACCTCATATTTCATGAATTTTTTGTCAAAATAATTCATCCATTTTGATATTTTTGATTTTATTAAACACTTAAGATATTTCATTTTACTTTTAAGAACAATGTTTTTCTTGCATTATACATGACACTAGGTTATGTTTCCACTTCCCATAATATAAAAATTGGCTTCTCTACATGTAACATCATGAATATCTTGCATTATATGTAATAATTACTTTGGTAAATGACTTTTATAACACAAAAAAATGTGGTATATAGAAAAATAATATATTAATAAAAAATATTTATTTGATGTAATCTGATAAAATATTGATGTTAAATTTGAGGTTATGAATATTATTAACTAATTTATTAAAATATATAATTTGTAAAATATAATATGAATTCATTGGTTACCAATTTACTATAAATGAATATAAAAAATGAATTAATATAATGAGAAAAATTTTTATGGTCATAGTTCTATTTTGCCCAAATAAATTAAAATTTCATTTATTTATTTTAACTTCCCTATGTAAAACATTCCTTTCACACAGAATAACAACATGACATCAATTACATGCAATCTTATGTTTCCATGAAGCATAATTTTATTGATATAACTATTTAAAGAGTTAGCATTAATCCATCTATTAAGATATATTAATTTGAATTTTAATAACTACATCTCAAATATTATTCAAATTTTTATATATAAATAAAATATATTTATAATTAATGATATATATTTTTATTAAAGTCATTATATGTTCAAAATGTAATATTTTCTCAAATGAACTACTTTTCAGGTCCATTTTTTAAAAATAATAAAATTAACTTAAGAAAATTTTAGAAAGATAATTTGATAAAAAAATTTCATTTTGGAACTTATAAAAATAAAACCATCTTATGGTAAATGTTTGAGATTTTTTAGAGAATCTTCATTTTTTGATAAATAGTGAAAACTACTAAGTTTTAGTTAAAAACAACCTTTATGTTTAAATAATTATTAAAGTCAAATTATTATTTTTATTTTATTCATGTTAAAGTTATATCTATTATATATCAATCAATACAATTTATTTCACTATAATAAATTTCACTATGAAATTGGTTATAAAAACATAACAAACTATTGAACATTTATCTACATTATAACCCATAATTTTATCCAATCTATGTTATTAAAATTATTCATAATTTTTCCAATTCTGTGAATTGAATTTATAAAAAAAACATAGAAAATTGTAATAATTATAATATTTAGAGTCTAATAACATCAACTTAATTGTTTTTCAAAATATTCTGAAAAGTGATGAAAATTATTCACAGTGATTAATGTCAAATAATTCTTAATTGGAGACTATACCTTAAATTTAATGGCCCAATTGACCTATCAAATTTTCTAACATAAATGTTTTTAATAATTAAAATATTTAGTTGTTTTGGTGTGACATTTTTTAGGAATGCACCTGTTTACACCTAACTTAAATTCCCAAATTCCAAGTGTGAGCTTTTCCTTCCCTATAATGGCCTCGAACTCTCCCACTTCATCACACCTCTCATATATTATATGATTGTAAAATACATTAAAATATTATTAAAATAAATAAAACCTTCCTCTTAAAATTATTCCCTTGGAAAAAGTTCTATCAAATGAAGTGTTTTGGCACAAACCTAATCGAGTTACCCGATTATGATGTAATATATTCTCTAGAGTCGATTCTTTTATTTTCTTTCTCCACCCCTATAAATATATTTATCCTAAGATTATATAAAAATATATACCAGTATACTAGGATTTATTTATGTTAATTTATCAACCTACACATACAATAACCTCCATCTAATGGGTAATAAACATATAATTTTTTTATAGAGAAAACTATTGTCTCGCCAAATGATGATTATTCATTTTTCCACTACCACATACCATGGTTCCTATATTGATGGACACTATATTTAAATATTTCATATAATAAATTTATTTTTTCGTTAATCCTATTTTTTTACTTTATAATGACAAATATTTTTACTTTCCATTTTGTGTTATTACGATAATTACATTTGAGAAAATGTGGACTATCGGCCCCTCCAAGTGATATAATTCGTTCATACCCATCATGGATATTATTAATTAATTTTTAGTGAATATATAAAATATATATGTTATAATATTTAAAAATTTATAATTATCTATATATTTATTTATTGTAACTAAATTTTACCAACACCAGAATTAAATAAAAATACCTTTCATTCGTATATACAACCTATCGTCTCCATGAACTGTGTATTGTTTTTCGTACATATATATTTTATAAATTGTTATAATACATGAATAATATATATATATGATATAGATATGATATTTTAAATTTTTTAAATAATGATAAAACATATAAATACAAAATATTTTACAAATTTAGGCACATATGAATAATAATGTGAATATTACCCAAAGTAAAACATTGACATAATATTGTTCACAATAAGGTAATATACATTCATAATGAAACCATATATGGTGGTATATATTATTTAATGATTCTATAAATTATATATAATACAGTGATATTTATTATACCGTTTGATTGAATTCATATGATGAGATTCAAGACACAATGCACGGGTATTTGTTCTAAGCTTTTATTTTTCGTGAGATATATGCTCGGTTCACCAGTCTTTATTTTTGTGTGGTATTTTTAATACACATTATTGTATTATTTTATAATTATAATTATATTTATTGGTATTAAAATTTCAATTTTACCATATTTATTTTGTGGGATTTAATTTTCATATGTTACCAAATTGGTAAAAAAGTTACCTCAGTTTTCCTTCTTTGACACTCATGTTTGGTTATACACCTAAAATCATTTTCAATGTGTATATATTTAACTTTTACATGATATTTCATGAATATTATTATTTTAATTGTATTTAAATATTCATTTAATTTTATTCTCTTAGTGGTATATTTGATCCAAATTTACCATTTTCTAAGAGTTTATTAAAAAATCTCATTACTTTTTGAGATTATTTAGGTTTATGATTCCTTTGATGAAAATAATATGATAAATATCTAAAGAACACTGATTAAATTTATAATCATATGGTTATTAATTATATATTCATGTATTGGAATAATTTTGAACTCTTTGGTACATTAGATTGCTAGTAATGTGATTTTAGGAAATCCCGAATTTTCATTCTCTTTCGTTGGGAATCTATATTCCATCAAACCATGTTTTCTAAAATGGGTTTCCAATAATATTACCCTAATTTAATATGATAATTAAAATCAATTTTAACAATTTTGTTTATTTTACCAATGTTTATAATGGAATATTATTGCCTCTTTTTAAAGGAGGAAATTTTAATCCTTTTTACCTTTCAAAAATAATGTCTTTTTTCCTGGTACGACATGTACGGATTTATCTTCAATTAATACTTTGATGATTTATTTTTCAATTTAAGGATTATTTTTAGATTATTTTTATAAATTAAATTTTCAATGAAAATGTTCTACAAAATAATTTTCAATCTTATTTTATATGTTTTCATGAAAAATGGTTACCAAAAAATTTTCAAACATTTATTATATATTTTCATGGAAAATGGGTTTCAAATCCTTTTCAAGTATTCTTTATAAAATTTAAATTTATTTATTATTAAAATGGTTATCAAGAAATTTAATTATAAATCCTTTTCAAATATTAAATTATGTTTTCCTTAATAATATTTTTAAAAGATCATTCAAAATTATAGCTTATCCAAGATAAACTCCATTGTGTTACTGATGAATGTATTTGAAATTTATCCATTGATTCATTCATATTATTTCTCTGAATTGATTACGTTATGATGAAATGATGTTTATGTATCCCATTTTACATTCCTAGGTAATATTAATTATAAATGAATTTAATTTCATGGGTTATGTTTATAATGAAATTATTATTAAACCAATCTATTTACATAGGTTATGATAGGATAAAACATATGTAATACACATTTCGTTTCATGGGATTTGATATGTTTATTTATGATCATTTAGTACATGTATATATTATTTACTCATGAGATGGGTGGGAGTTATATCTCATTTCAATGCATTAGGAAAAGATTAATATCTGAAGAGATATATTAACTTGGTGTTGGGAGTAATCATAGATAATTAAGATGTAAATGGGAGAGACCCATAACTACTAAAATAGTATGAGGAGTGAGATCATGCTACTATGATGTCCATGGAAGTGAAACATGACTACCAAGATAGTATGGGGAGTAAACCCAAAATACCAAGATGCTCTTGGAAGAAATAATTTGGCTATATTAAAAATCATATTGTATGATTCTATGTTTTCTATAATTCCATGTTTTATTCCAATATTATGGTTTTATGTACAATGTTATTTATTTCATTATGATTCATATCTTATGAATATGAAATAATTATTTTGTTCTCTAATAGGTATGATATGATTTTAAAATACTATGCTCAAGTTCCATACCCTTTTTATTCATGTTATACTTATATATTTATTTTATTTACCCTTACGAATTATCTCATCCCACACCTTTCTTATGTTTCCCTTCCCCAAGTTATGAGGAATGATTTTTGGTATAAGTACTAAAGGTGAATATATTAATTGGAGCTATTGAATATCTTCCACCAAGATATAAGATATTGTTTCTATGTATCTAAAGACGCTAAACTATTATGGTCCTCAGACATGTATGTTTTTAAAATAATAATATTAATCTAAAATGAGGTAATATCCATGTATTTTAGGTCTGGTATGTGATATGAAACCATAATAAAATTTTAGTTATACATTAAGGGTATTTCAAAAATTTACTGTAATCATTATGTGAAAAATAAACTATAAATATTTGGTTAATCAGTTCTTAATGAATAATATGTAAAATCCTTTCCCTCCATAATAAATATAATACATATAATTATTATAGTGCATGTCACCCTTTTACCCACCTTTGTAGTAATCAATGATTCACTTTGGGAAAAACAAAAATTAAATAAGCTTTGAAAATTTTTTTATTACGTATTATATATCCATCAATATTTATAAAATTTTAAATTACTATTTCACATCTTACATTTGAATTATAATTCTAGAATTAGGGGTTTAATGAAAAGGGGGAAAAACTAAAAAACCCATGATCTTTGTATCATGTAGACATTTTCCCACTATATAAGTATATAATTAATCTATAATAAAACATTTACATATCCCATAAATTCATTCACATTTTATATCATTATAAAAATGTAAAATAATGAAAATTTATTTATAACCTACTGAAAGGTAATCCTATGGATTGGTGTGGTCAAATCATCATATTGGTGGAACATTAAATTGAGGAAATCATGTTATAAAATGTCTAAAATAATATTGATGAAATTATAAAAAAATAAGAACACATAATCAACATAAATTTAAGATAATTTAATACATGTGGAAATAAATAAAAACAAGTGTATAAATAATAATTTTCTAATTGTGATGTAGGGAACAATGTCAGAAATAAAAAATAATTAATGAGACATTTTCCCATGAGACGATCATATTATAGGGACCTATATAAACAAAAACATGTAATGTTTTGTATCATGAGACATGTTGAAGTATCTAAGAGCTATAAAATTATGGAATCCAATAGTCACAGGTTTCTATCAAATGAATTCATCATAACAGTAAGGATTTTCATAAAATTACATAAGTGTGATCATACTCAATGAATCATGTATATCCTTATAATTATATATGTAGAGTGTGAAATCATGATAAAAAATATTATTAGTCAATAATCATAATGAATATAAACAGTTTTACATATATAAATATATAATATAACATGTTCACTACCCATATAGATAAGGAAGTTGGATGGTCAAAATATACATAGTAAAGTTTCCGAACATGATCCATATTTTTTTAATATAGTATAGGATGCCATTAATTTTCCCCATTTCAATAGATTAACATTATTTCGTTTTTGACACATCTATATCTAAATTATATAAAAATGTAATGTTCCAATAGTATAGAATAATGATTATTTGACTTGTTAAATACATTTTCTTTAAAATAAGGTAAATGGTAAAATTAAATTAAACCACATTGTTATATCAGAAACATATAAGGATAACGGAATAGATGAAAAAATACTTGAAAATAAACTACATTGAATGGTAACATAGAAGAAGTGTTAAAATATAAAAATGATTCATTCATAAATTTCCCTATTGAAATGAAATAATATACTTATATATATATGGATAAATAATTAATCCTTAACCCGAAAAGAGAAATTATTTTTGAAAAAAATAAATGTCGACATAAAAACATTGAATATGTTTTATAAATAATTTTAATCATTACTGTTAAAAAAAATATTATATTATTCATTGAATTGTATCTTCTAAAAATGTGATGTGAATTTTTTCGAAAACAATTATTTTTAACAATAATATTAAATAATGGATCCTTTGGAATAATTTTTTTTCCATAATAGAATTAGGAGAGGAGAAAAAAATTATGAATGTGTAAGGAGAAACAATTTTTATTCTTTGGGAAATACATTTCGTCAAAATTATCATATTAATATGATTGAAAAAAAAACATAATTTTATTAAACCATCACATTCCAATGGATTATTATAGAATAATATAAAATAAGATATTATTTAAGGAGAATGTAATAATAAATGAAATATGTTCGTGATGAAATAATACAACTCCTATAATGGATATTTGTGTAACATCAAATCTTCTAGTAAACATACTATATGGGGAATGAAACATTAAAAGAGAATTTATATAGTAAAAAACCAATATAATGTGATAATAAATCATAAAAAATCAATTTTCATAATGTAACCAACTTATATGATTTATGTTCTAGTGAAAAATCATAATTTAATGGCTGTAAATTGAGCTTCCCAAAAACACTTTTTATTGTTGTAATGGTAGATTGAGAATAAATTTGAAAAGAATTCATTTCATTGGGTTATATTTCTAACTAGTTCAATTGTGACAATAAATATAACTTTCATGTAATAAAAAATAAATATAACAACATACATGAATAACATGTTTCATAACAAGTACCATGTATTAATGAATCAAAATTGAGATCATGAAAACTTCTATAGATTGAGTAACACATTAATAAAAAACCCCTGAATGTGTAACTTTTTAATTGGAATTAATATTATTTTATTGAAATATAATTGAATAAATTATATTTCATATTTTTACTATATAAACAATGTATATGAAATTAGGTACATAATAGAAATCCTCTATTAATGTGTAGAAGATGAGATGAAAACCCTTACATTGGTCTATATTGTTTTATCACATTCATCAATCTTCATGAATATCTAAATTCATATCATTAAACATATACTCATGAACTATATTCATAACTAAAACCATTTATAATAGTCATTTATAATCATTCAATTTATAAAAATATATATATATAATTATATATATTTTAGTTATTTTTTCCTATTTTAATCACCAAGTGTATATATTCATTATCAAATTGAACTCAATCATAAAAGGGGCATTGGTATGTATTATTTTTACATAATAAATTATTATTTGATAATTTAAGAAACTATTATAGATGTTCCCATATAGTTTAGAATTATGAAACTATAATCCATGTTATTTATTGTGATCATTAATGGCGATGAACTTATAAATGTGAATGATTCAATGATTCTAAATAAATGATGGATGAAATATTAATAAATTAGCTAAATGTTTATATAAACATACAATAACAAAATCCCAAAACATTAATTTTATCTTAATATAGTTGTATAAAATCTATAATTTTAATCCATGATATAAATAAATATATATGTTCAAGTTGGTGGTTAAACCGATGTAATCATGAACCTGTAATGATTTATAGATGATTATGAGATATTTTTGTTTTAATATCATTGTAAATTATTTATAATGATATTTTTTTAATGTGATATGTTATATTTGGAATGAATTAAAATTATATTAATATTAAAAAATGCCCTTTATTAGAAATAAGGAACCACATTCTTCTTAGTTTGGTTTTTTAAAATGGTTAGAGTATAAATTAAAATGTTATTATTTTATCATTTATGATTCACAATTTTTTATAATATAACCTCAATAACATAATAAATAACACATATATCCTTTAATTACATCCCCATGAAATTCAATGTACGTTAGAGATGAAAATAAAAATGAGAATCAATTATTCCCTCAAGGTACAAGTCTACAGATATTACTAGTTGGATTTTTTCCCATATTACAGAAGAAATATTTAATATGAATTATATTTTAATAATTATAAATAATATATAAATATCATAATAATGATTTATATTGTGATTTTATACCATAATTTTATGGTGGATAATGAAACTAAGACTTGTTGAATCATTGAGGGGGTAGTCTGCCAATGTATGATCCGCCTTTTTTGTTTTTATCAATAAAAATTTAAAGGGTTGTTAATAACTGCATAGTTATTATAATTACATGTGATTATAATAATTTTTATAATTTAATCATTCTACTATGGTGAAATAATATTTGGGTAGAAATGTGTTCACATAAAAAATATAAAAAAGCATAAAATACAAATTTTTTCCAAAAATCATGGATTTCATTCTCTGAAAATGGGGTTAATAATTTTTGAAATGGTTTTTTTAAATATGATTACCATATTAAATTTTATATTATATTTTAGAATATAATTGTATTGATTTTGAAATGAACTATTGGGTAATTTGTGTGATGAGAATTGAGGAAGGGTGACACACTATTCTATTAGAATATGAATAAAATTTGATAAAATAACAAAAAGACTTCAATAATTAGATGTAATTCATAATGTATGTGGCTCCTAATTTTATAAACAATTTAGGGTATAAGTATTGATTCATAAAAAGAAATAATCACAAAATAAAATATCTTTTAGAATAGGTTTATTTTATTTTTACATTTCAATGAATACTTTTATCATTATAGCTATTACCGTGGCCCTAAGAATGTAACTATGGTGACATAAAGTATATTCCTAAAAATAAAATTTTAGTTTTTATATAATTTGTACCCATGGATTTAAAATTTAATATTTCTATAATTTTATTGAATTTATAAATATGGAATAAATTTATTTTTGAAAAAAAAATTAAATGGTATTGAAATTAATTTTCGATAAAATATTGCTTATGAAATAAATTATACAATGATTATTTGTAAAAAAATTATTTTTAAAATTTTAATGTGTTTTATAACATATAAAATTTTCAATGTCAAAATTATTTATTAATTTCCAATGAATACTTAAATACTATTAATTTCATAAAGGATATGTTTTTTTTAAAGTACATTATTTTTCACATTAAAATTATATTTTATGAAATTTACGAAGAATTACTCTTTTGATTATATAATTATTCATAATTAAAGAAATTATATATAATTTTTAATATAGTTTTAAATTTTTTTATCAATATATATTTAAATAATATCCTAAAATATTTTGGAGAACTGTTATATTGGAAAAAAAGCCCTTAAAATGTCAACTATTATTTATTCTTATTTAATACCAATTTTAATAAATTTGTTGGAAATATATTAGTAATATTATAAATATATATTATTATAATATTATAATAATATATATTTTTTCTTCAAATAATAAAAAGTAGATTTATTTAGTATTTTGTGTGAAATGATTTTTTAGTTTTTTTTGAAAGACTAATTGAATATCATAAGTATTTAATATATGTATTATTTTTTGTTAGTGAATCATTCATAAATTTTTCACTAAGAAGAATTATAACTATTTAAAATAAATTTTTATTAAACATATAAATATTACAATACATTTTTTAGAGTTTAGTAATCTGCGGAAAAAGGTATTGAACATTATTAAATCTTATAAGTTAATCATATATTATTAATTCAGGAAGTTAAATTTTACCATATTAAATAAATTACAACTTAAAATATTTTACTTATTAGATATGTGTAATTTCTATTTTTAACACATAATTTACCACACATTGATTCATGATAATGTGTTTACATAAGATGTGGAATGAGATTTATTAATTTGAACAATTATTATAATCCCTTTATAATGTGATCTAAGTCATTCCAAATTTGATATTGAGTTGTAATAAGGGATTTAGTTAAAGATCCAAATTTAATTACTTCATATTCACATAAAATTTTTTATATTATTATAATACATCAATAGTTTTAAATATATAGTAAAATAATCTGTATTTGTCGAAATAATGAAATAGGATACTGGAAAACCTGAAGTGAAAAATCAATTTTATATTCATTAGTATTTGTTTCACATGATTTTCATTTATTTCTTGGTTAAGGGTTACTATTTACAATATTTTCCCTGTGGGTGGGAAATTGATTCACATAATTCTAAACTCTCATATAAAGGCAAAAAAAACTTTTTATTTATCTATTTACCTTAAAATTATTAATTTATGACCTTCATCATCCCACAAATATCATTTTCTGATTCATTAAATGAAATTTACTCTATTCCTTTTTCACAAATTTTAGACACATATAAAATTTAATCTTATTTCCTTCATTATATTTCACAAAAAAAATTCATGGTCATTGCAGAATTCTATTATTTTTTGATTTTGATATTTCCCTCACTATGTCGTTTTTCATTATATTGATTATCGATATAATTTTCAACTTTTTTGTGCCATAAATGTTGTACATTGTTCTTTCAAGATTAATCCATTTAAAAAACAAATAGAATTATCATGAGTGATGATTACAATAAAGTAATTATGTTGAATAACTATATGAAAATTTAACATCAAGATGTGTAATTTTATAACAATATCATGTTAACCTACTGTTATTATCACTCAACTTATATCATAATTGGATCAAAAAATATCACCCTTGGTTAAATATATATCATTTATATTTCAAACTCTACTACATTTAGTTGGGTAGACATATACTTTTCATATAGATCCTTATAATATTGATCCTAAAAAACCATGAAATTTCATAAAATACTCATGTACCAAATTCATTGGAATTTTGGTTCAAATAACAAAGAATATCCATCTGGAAACAGTATTAATCATTCTTATAATCAGATACCCAAATATTTATATAAAATTATCATATAATATAAATAACATACTGTTACAAACATTATTTTAAAGATCATATTTAATTAAAAAACTAGTAGAAAACTAGTTAGGATTCAATCTAAAATATTAAAATGAAAATTTTAATATAAATATGTATTCCATTATGAAACCTTCTATTTTATCATATGATATATTCTTATCCACCTATAAATCTTCGTGAAAATAATTTTTTATCTATCTTAACATATTTACTTGTCCCTCTAACCAAATTTTGGAAACCCAATATTAAATCCTTCATAATGGTTCATGTAGAGAATGTTATTAACTATTTATTTTTTCTAAGTGTTTCTAGCCATGTGTATTGTAATACCTCTCTATCATGAACCCAATCATAATTGAATTAATATCTGACACATCCTAATTAGTGTTACTATCCATATGTACATGTTTAATATAACCAAATCTAATTTTATGAACATATATAGTGATTTAATTTCAAGGAAAATTACATACTCATTTTGTTCCTAAAAATTAAGCATGTCATCCTATACTTAGATATCTTCATCAGATTTCAAATAATGTTATCTAATTTAATTATCCAAATAATATGTGCATTATTGAATTATCATTAAATAATATACAATCCAAGAGGATTATCTATTAATTTTAAATAGTGATAATCATAATATTATCTAAACTTATTTTATTCTCAACTCACATATTGACCAGCAACGTTGTGGAAAATTTTCCATTCATACCAAATTTGAATCCCGAAACCCATACTCTAGGATCTCATTCCGTAAATAATGAATTTATATAATCACATTAATACCAAACATTAATTTCTAGATATATCCATCCTAAAATGAAAAATCAAAATTGATTATTGGATCCTTTACATTACAAGGTTCATTTTAGGATTTGACTTTTAGATAATTGGTAAAAAAACATAAACTAACATAACCCATGTTCATTGTATCATTAATTAATATTTTAGTATATAGAAAACTACTTCATCCATAATAAAAAATCAGTATTTCAAATAAAATATTACACACATGGTGTCTCTTAAAACATTTCATGTCTAAAAAGTTTCATCATAACATAGGTCAATGGAAGCACAAGATTTGGTAAGTTCAAATGCTAGTGAGAAAAAAAAAGTGAAATATAGGGAATGATGTAATAATCATTGATTAATAATTAAGGTGGAAATAATTAGAAAAGATTATGAAATATTATAAATAAAAATGGGATCTTTGTATTTCCATGAAAATATTTCAGAACAAGGATATCATTAATAAAAATATCATACTAACGAAATGAAAATTAATGTAAAATATAAACATGGTATAAAGGAATTATGAAATGACCCAATAGTATTGTGGGGAGAAGAATACTCTAAAGATCAACATGTTTTTTCTCTTAAGACATGTCAATTTTTCTAGAGACTACACAATTAGAGGCCACATTCATCATTGTTTTTCTTCCAATGAATTCATCATAATAGTAAATAAGAATATTTGTATTATTACCTAAGAAACCTATTACTAAATAAGACATGGATATAAAAATAATTAATGATGTGAAATTTTAGTACCTTGTGAATTAAAAATATAAATGAATAGTAAAAAAGTGTATGAATAAATTTCTCCATGTCAATAAATGTTATAGAAATGGAATAATCTATCTAGCTGAACAATGATTAGAGTGATCAATACATATTCAAAACTCCAATATTCAATGATATTATAATCATAAATTATAATATATAATTACCCTTCCCACTTTCGATAGAATAATACAATTTCCATGTGATCATTATCTAATTTGAATTTTGTAAAAAATTTATTTTCAAATCATATAATGATAAGGTTAAATAAAAAATTAAAAACTAAGAAAACATGATATTAATCATTTAATGAATTTAAGGTTGATAGTTTCAAAATAAAATAACTATAGTGTAAAAAATTAAACCTAGAAGTATCTCAACATAGGTGGAAAACATCATAAAAAAATTCATCAAATGATATACCAAAATATGATATAGAACTATGAATATTAGGAATTTATGAGTCAAATATCTCAAATGATAACACATTTTTTTGAATAATAATAATAACTACTCCTTATTATAAAAATAACATTTTAATATAAAATAATAAGTGGAAAAGAAAACCGAAATGTTATTTTTGAAAATATTTTTATAATCGATGTAAAATAAAAATTTCCATTCACCCACCAGAGGATACTTTTCAATAGTTGATGTAATGAATTTTGAAACCAATTATTTTTAAATTTACTATTCAAAAAATGGTTCTGGTAAAGAAATAATGTTTTTATTATATAAATAAGAAGAAGAGGAAAACCCATTGAATGTGGATGGATAAAACGATTTTTGTTACAAAAAAACCTTTATTCAAAATTCACATTATAATATTATTATCAAAACAATATTTTTTATAAAAAATAAATTTGTAAAATAATATTATAAAATACGATATAATAATGTATTTTTGTGGGATACCCCACGTTTGAATAAAAATATGTTCCTGAAAAATATATATATCATGGAAATTAGACTTGTGTTATTTTTTTTCTAATGTAGAGACATTGAAACAATATTAAAAAATTATGAAAGGAGGAAAAGAAAATATGTGGAAAAATATGTAAATGATTCCACCATAAATATAAAAATAAATGACCTTGTGTCTTTCATATTATATTAACAGTAATTCTATTTTCTACATCAGCATTCCACTTTGTTCATCCATGATCCTGATAACATCTTTGACCTCTAGGATAAATTACTCTTCTACAATTATTCAATTGATTTCATAGACGACAAATTCCACTATCCTCTAAGTCCTTTTGACCAATATCTTCTTAAACATCCACCATATAATGGTCTCATTAAGTGTACTGACCTCAATGATAATCGAGATAATAATGGTAGAGTATACCATTGGGAAACCATATTATATTCTATTATACTCATCATTAACTGATTCAGTCACTTTATAAATGTTATCAGTATTCACCTATGCATTTATATTTCTATGTGATACTCGATCAATATGGTACAAGACACCCAAACCCAATGGAGAATGACATCCTTCCTTCTAGAGAATGAGAAGAAGATCCATTTCTCGAAAGAATATCTTCACTCTCCACTATATTCATGTACTCTATGTATTGAGGCCACATACCCATAGTTGAAATATTAGTCCAAAAAATCTCAAATGTTAAAAGAGTAGGGGAGAAAACATGCCAAACATCACATTGAAGTGATGTTTTGGATTGGGTTTTAGTAATTTTCATATAAATTACAACATTTATTTATTTTTACAATTAACATTAATTGAATAAATAAATTTCTATTTCTAGAATTTATCATCTTCCATCCTCTAGAAAAAATTTCAATCAATGGATTAGTCTTCAATTGGTCCTTTATTAGTGTCACCCTTCATGTTTAATTCATTAATACCACTAGGTGATTACATAATAGTACACTACAAAAGGGTTTAAAGTACCACAAAAGATTCCTTATTGAATAGGGTAGTAGATAAATCAAAAACCACTACATTGGAAAAGCTATAAGATTATCTTCCAAAGTGAAATTAGTTCCTAATTAAGAATAATGTACGCCTATAATTATAGGAGTATCAATAACAACTATAGAAGATTCTGAATTCTGTGCTCATACTAATTAAACTACATATTTCAAGAATTCTAAATTATAAAAATCAATGTATTCTCCTATATAATATAATTTCAAAATCTTGTTAAATGAAAAACCATCCTTATCTTTGTCGTCATCAGTTTATAGTATCCATTATTTATCATAATACGAGGACACATCCAAAACATTTCAAACATGTTATCTAGATGGAAAAATTCATCCAAATTATCTTTTCTACCTGGTGAGGATGTCTAAAACACACCACTTTATATAATAAACATCTCATTATATCTAACAACATTTAAAATAGAAGAATTATTTTTTCAAAAAGATTTTATCCCTTATAGGTAATACTCCATGAGGCATGAAACAAATGAAAAGGATATTTTTTTTGTATAAATGAAAAAAATGAATTAAACATAATAAAATTAATTTGCGTAATGAAATTAAAATATATGAAATATTTTTAGGTGAACAATCATAATCCCTTGAATAAAAAATTGATTAACCAAAACCTCTTTTGACCAAGGTAACACTTGAGAAAAAATAAAATTGACGAGAAGGATGAGATTTGGATTAATTTAACCCATTAATTTAAAGGTATAAATATATATCCTATTCTATGATTTTTCGAAGAAATTTAACACATTAAAAAATAGTGTGAATAACATGTAAATTTATATAATGAATCCATTAATACTCTTATTGAATGTGTAATACATCAATCAAAACCCATTAAGAATAGGTCTAGTTATTAAACCACATATATCATGATTAAAAAAATTATTTAAATAATTCCCAACTTTGTGGTATATACCTACAATAAATAATATTGTGGCATAATAATAATCATATCTCAATGAGAGGATATTTAGACAAAAAGTTACTTGGTAGTTCTGATTCATTATGGACCTGCATAAAACATCATGAATTTATTCATTATGTTACTTAAATATATAATAAAGAAACATATTGATAACGTAAAACATTTATACTCTTTATTTTTAATTATTTTTTAAAAAATATAAATATTAGTTAGTCTGTACATTTTTTTCAACACCGCCTGTTAATAATTCTCATCAATTTGAGGTATTATTATAAAATTGTTGTCGATTGATATTGAATTGATAAAATCCTTTAATAAAAAATCCACGAAATTAATATAATATATGTCACATTAACTAATAAATATTTTATATTGTTTTACATCGTATTTTTTATAATGATCATTGATATTGATATTGATGATGAGAATATTTCACTAATTCGTATTTAATGAAGTGTGGTATCTTAATAAATGTGTTAATTAGTAATTTTAATTTCCTAAGCAAATTAACATTATTTATATAGCTATATAATATTATATTAGTTGGTACGTAAACATATTCATAAATGTTATTATGGAATATTATTATTCAAGGAGGTGGGTTAACTGACCCAATAATGAACAACCATTATTTATGAATTATTTAGGAATAATTTATTATTAATTTTATTATAAAAAATAATAATGACCTTATTTAATATTTATTGGAGTTATATATTATAATTTTAATGATTCATAAAAATAAATTTTTTGATAAAATAATGACCTGACTCTAGAAGCCGAGAGACGGTGAATAATTACATAACATTGGCCTGATTACAAAAGATCATGTCTCGAAAGACCAATTTGTTTAGTAGACTTGGAAGTACTCCATACATTTTTAAGTTTTACATTACATCATAAAATGGAAATCTACAACAACATTGATTCCATATACAACACTGAGATCCCATAGAATATCTGTGGATGTTAGTCATAATATACTTATTCACATCCTGGTAAAAATATAACATAGAAAGGGGTGATCTCAGATGTTCAGTAAATATTAAAATATAGAGAAAACTTGCATAAATAAGCATAAACTTATAATGAAATGAATAAAAAAATAAGCAATTTTTACATAAAATTCATCATAATATGGAAAATATAAATCAAAATATTTTCATTTAATTACTCACATGGATATTCTACTGGTCAAATAATCACATGCAATATCAATATCCACTTTCATAAAGATGGAATGCATAATTCCAGACTTCATAACCACATTTTCAAGGCCTTGTGCCAAGACTAGAAGTATTGTTTTGTCAAGGCCTTTTTCCAAAACACTAGTTTGTCTCAGGAGATCTACTGATGAATCATAAAGCTATAGTGGGATCCACCTGTCACATACTATGTCCAATGCATTCGTCATATGAAACGGTTTAAAAATAACATAAACATTTGTATTAATACTATCAAATGAAATGTAAATAATTTATCCATAAATAATGAATGGTATAAAAATAAAAAATCCACAATCAAACATATCACAAAACCTTCAATACAATATGGATGTTTTGTATCAAAATAAATCAACATCAAATAAGCTTAAAATCCATTCAAGGATATAGACATAGATTAAATCAAAAAAAATTAGAGAAATATATCTTTCTATTTTGAAATAATCTGAGAGTTAAAAAATTTATAAAGAAAACATTTATTTTGAAAATATCCTTATGATCTTGTAAAAGAAGCATTGCCTATATTATAATGGCGGAAAATATCCGCACTCTCCATATAAGTTAGAATAAGACATTTTTACCATAATTGTTTTGTCAAAAATGTTATAAAATACCTTTTTTGGAAAAAGACGAAAATAGTTATTTATAAACATCTTATTAAAGTCAAAAAAAGTATAAATGACTATAAACCATAGTCTAGTAAATTGTAAAAATGTTATGGAATACTTTTTTATGAACCATGTATGTGGATGGTAACTAAGTTGTAGTAGATACTTACATAAAAACATTCTCGGATAATATAGAGATTGGGAAATTAACCAATACCTTATACTATTCCTTGGTCGAGGGTTGGTTAACATCATGTATAATAGTGAAATAATAGTGATTAAATTATAAAAGAATCATATATATTAATATGATATCATATATGATCTTTTAACATTTATTTTTTAATAATATCTTAGTATTATCATCGTTTCATGTTTTAACAGGTTCATTTTCCTTTATATGCATATTTAAGTAAGTAATTTATGTATGGATATGATGTATCTTATAAATATTCATAATGATATTATGTCTTCAAGCATTATTTTTAATCATCTAATGAAAATTAGTCTGGAATGAATATGATGGGAAATGAATCTCATCGCGTTTGTGGAGACGGTAATCCATACGTACGCACGAGAGACCATATCAATATTTTGATATTAATATAATATATAATTGAATTGTATATCATATATAGAGTATAATTACAATGTTATATTTAGTATTTAAATCAATTACACATCATTATTATAACCATCCAAATAATAATGTATTGAATAACAATTACACCACAATATGGAGATAGTAAGTAATACAAATGCACGTATGGTGACATGTCATTCAAGGGATGAATAGAATAATGAATTTTTCTGTAACATATTTATAATAATATCTATGTATATATAAAATAATGGAGTTATTATTTTATAATTGAAACAACAAAGAATGAAGAAGTGGAAGAAGAAAGGATCTTAAAAGAGGTGATGAAATATGTATCCCTTCTTCAGGTTATTCCTTTTGATTTAATCAAAAGGACTTCATAAGTTGGATTTATATCTAAATTAAGGCCTCTAGGATGAATGGAAGAAGATTTATAGGGTATTTGGGATGGGTTTAGCAGATCCAAATGGCTTTGATTGTGTGAATTAGAGAGAAGGGGGAGTGCCCTTTTATAAGAGGGGTAAACAGAATCAGAGGAAAAGCTAGAAATATAATTTTATAATAAATTCAGTTTTGATTTATAATGTATTGAAAATAAATTATTTAAAAGATAAGGTGGGTATGGGTCACAAAAAACTCAACCAATAGGTTTTAGATAGGTTTGGGTCACTATATTATCTTTATCTTTTACATTTAACTCTTAGTTAAATAGTTTTACATTTACGGTGTCTCTTTGTATTTTTATATTATATGGTTTATAAACATACGAAAACATACAAGAGAACCAAAATTTGATCAGCAATGATACAACTATCACTATACAAGTAGTTACTCCTAACCTTAGATATTTAGGAATATAATATAAATTAATATTATAATATTTGTTTTAAAAACTCTTTTATGACAATTTATAATCCATTTTCTATTTTGTTTTTCCTAAATTCAGAAAAAAATTATTACATAGAAAAAAATTCAACTAACCAACCCAATAATTTCATATTAACCTATAAAATTAGTTTAATCTATAAAAATTCTCAAAATAAATTTATTTGGATATTTATTATATCAATCATCTTAATATTTCATTAATTAGGTAATTACCTCATCTTCACTGTGTCATAAATAAATTTAATTATTTAGTGTCTAAAAAATATAAATAAAATAAAATTATATAGGAAATAATTTTATCTTTCTAATTAATTTTTATAATCTTACTTAACATATGTTTAACCCTATATTAAAAATTGTTTAGTTATTAAAAATTGAATATATCACTTTTAACACTTCTTTGATTTAAATAATAATAAATATCCTAATATAATCCACATGAACCTAAAGGATCATATGTTATTCCTAATGTAGTTTTTGGTCGAATTAAACTTGTCCAATAGAATTAGGTCATGTTTTAGGGTAATAATAATATAATTTTTACCCTTAATTACCTTATTTAATTTTAACCATGTTAAATAAAAATAAAAAGTTACTATTTAACAAAAAATATTTTCATCTTATTGAAAAAAACATTACATACTGATGTCAACTGATTCTCTCATATTTTATTAAAATCAACTCAAAAAAGTGTTAAAATTATGTTTTATGTAAATTTGCAAATGCTCATAGGAGGTGGGTAAAAGATGGTAAAAGTTCAATTAAAATTTTATATATCTAAAATTATTATAAACTGAATCAATTAAATTACATTGAACATATATAGGTATTATGTATACATTTTAACCAAAAATAAATTTAAATAAAATAAATAATTATTTAAATAAAAATTCTTTTTTAAACTATTACTCAGTGTTTTTCACTATTCATAAAAAATTGAAGGTTTTCAAAAAAATACCAAAAATTCACCCTAAGCTAATTTCGATATACTGAATCCAAAAATTATGTCCATTTTGAAAGATAAAATTTAAAAAATTCAAAAAATTGGGTATTACTATTCATAACGGCTTGTGTTATTGGTTGTGGTGTGTTAGAACTCGAAGTTGCACACAACACACGATATTTTATTATTCAAAGAGAAATGTATCGTGGAAGCTCAGGGTATTACATTCTCCCCTCCTTCAAATAATTTCAGCCTAGAAATTTTTATAATATTTCTACATAAGAAGACCTG
This sequence comes from Viscum album, assembly GCA_963277665.1. NCBI lineage: Eukaryota > Viridiplantae > Streptophyta > Magnoliopsida > Santalales > Viscaceae > Viscum > Viscum album. The sequence goes on from OY728119.1 coordinate 1,368,980,736, forward strand.
CGTGGTTCTTCATAACAAGTTCCTCGGGTTCCCACGTTCCCTCTTCCATCTTATGGTTTCTCTATAGAACTATCACCAGACGAGTCATCTGGTTTCTCAACACTTGTTATCTTGTATCAAGAATCTTGTAAGGATCTTCGCAATAAGATAGATCAGGTTCCAATTATAATTCCACATAGGTGAGTATGTGCATTGGGTCAGGCATGTATTTTCTCAATAGTGATACGTGGAATACATCGTAATCTTTGTAGATACATGGCGGCATTTACAAATGGTAAGCTAAAACCCAAATTCGTTCAAGAATTTCGAATGGTCTAATGTTCATGGGACTTAATTTCCCCTTCTTATAGAAATTTATAGCACCCTTCCATGGAGATACCTTCAAGAAAACATGATCTCCAACCTGAAATTAGAAATCCTTCCTTTGGTTATCAGCATATCTCTTCTGCCTAATTTGAGCGGCTTTAATGTGGTTTTGTATTACCTTCTCCTTTTCCATCGTTTCGTCAACATGTTCTAGGCCTATGAGTTTAATTTCCCCAACACCATCCCAACAAGTAGGTGTGAGACATCTCATGGAATATAATGCCTCATATGGTGCCATCTGAATACTTGAATGGAAGCTATTGTTATAATAAAATTCTACTATAGGTAAATATTGATCCCATAAACCTTGATAGTCATGTTAGAATGATCCAAACATTTATTCTAAGGTTTGAATAATCCACTGTGATTTTCCATCGATTTGGGGTTGGTAGGCAGTGCTCAAATGCAGTTCAGTAGCAAGGGAATTCTAAATACTTTTCCAGAATCTTGATGTAATACGAGGATCATGATAAAAAACAATCGATAGTGATATTCAATGAAGTCTACCAACTTTATTAATATATATTCTTTCTAGAAGTTCAAGTGGTAAATACTCTCTTATCACATGGAAATGTGCTGACATGCTAGGATAATCAACAATGAACCATATCTTATCGTTCCGTCTAGGAGTCTTTGGTAGTCCCATGACAAATTCAATCGTAGTATTATCCCATTTCCACTCAAGTATGGGAAGAGATTGCAAGACTCTTCTAGGTAGTTTCCTTCTAGCTTTCACTTGTTGACCAACCATAAATCTTGACACTAAATCAACACTCTCCCTCTTCATGTTGTCCCACCAAAAATGTTCCATCAAATATCTATACATTTTGGTGCTCCTAGAGTGTATAGAAAAATTGAAACTATGAGCATCATACAACAATTACCTTTTTAGATCAGGTGTATCGGGAACACAAAGTCTCTTCCCAAATTTCAAAATTCTATCTTCATATACAATGTCACTCAATCTACCATCATTCACAGTATTAATCTTCTTACATCATCGGTCTAAGAACTCTTTATCCTTTTTACTAAAGATGGTTTGGAAACCATTTGAAAAAGAATTGATGTTTTAACTTCCATGGGTATTCCCTTATTCGTCTTTACTAGATCCATCATAATAGGATCCCCTTAAACTCTCATCTTGTTAATTACTCCATGGTCTTTTCTGATCAAGGCATCTGCCACCTTATTTTCCTTCCTCAGGTTGTAGTGTATCATGAAATCATAATCCTTGATTAGTTCAATCCATATCATTTTCCTCATGTTGAGTCCTATTTGTGAGAAAATATAATTCAAACTCTTTTGAACATTATATATTTCACATTTTTCATCAAAGAGATAATGTCTCCTTATCTTCAATGAAAATATTACAGCTGCTAACTCAAGATCTTGAGTAGGATAGTTTTTCTCATGAATTTTTAGTTGTCTTGATACATAAGAAATTACTCTATCATTCTATATAAGGACACAATAAATTCCTTTCTTTGATGCATCACTCTAAATAAAAAACTAGAATTCCCTATTGGTGGAGTAAATAGAAGATCATTGACTAATATTATATTCAAATATTCAAAAAATTCTTCACATTTTTTTGTCCAAACTAATTTCACCCCTCTACGTGTGATCTTTGATAACAGGTTAGAAAATTAGCAAATATTCTAGATGAATCATAAAAAATAACCTGATAAACCAATAAAACTATGTATCTCAGTTATACTTGTCAGTAATGTCCATTCTTAGATGGCTCTTGTCTTAAAAGGATCAACAGAGATTCCCTCCATATAGGCAATAAAGCTGAGAAATGAAATCTCTTAAAGCCAGAATTCACATTTGCTAAACATCCGATATAATTCATTACTTTCAAGATATTATAGGATATTGTGCAAGTGATTTCATGATCATCATATATTTTGGAATATACCATGATATCACCAATAAATACCACTAAAACGTATTCAATATATTCCTTGAAATCTCAGTTCATTAGATCTATGAAATCAGAGGGTGCATTAGTCAATGCAAAAGGCATTACTGTAAACTTGTAATGCCCTTACCTGGTTCGAAATTCTGTTTTCATAATGTATTCCTTCCTCACACACAACTAATGACATCCAAATCTAATGTCAATCTTTGAAAATTATTGATCTCCATGAAGTTGGTAAAATAAATAATCAATGTGATGTAGGGGATACATGTTCATTGTTGTTATAGCATTGATCTCCTAGTAGTCAATGCATAACCTCAAAGATCCATCTTTATTCTTAACAAAAAGGATATGGTCTCCCCATAGAGAAACACTAGTGCTCATAAATCTATTATTGCATAATTCCTCTAGTTTTTTCATTATTTTCATTAATTCCATAGTGTCAATTCTATAAGGGGTCTTCGATATGAGCCTTAAAGAAAGAATTAAATCAATGGAAAACTCAATTTCCCATTCTGAAGGATGTCCAGGTAAATCTTCTGGAAACACATCAATATATTATTTCACAATAGGTACATACTCTATTTAAATATTCATTTGCTCACCACAATTATTTCATTCTCTTCCTCCCCAATAATTTAATTTAGATGAGATATTGGGTGTGGATATAGATAATAATAAGGTGGTGATGTTTCTACTCTAAAGATAAGGTATTCCTTATCAACATCAAAAATTGTAAACTCCTTCTTATTAAAGTAAATTTTCACAACTTGGTCCGAAATCCAATCCATACAGAGGATTATAGCAAATTCAATCATGGGTATGATGATGAGATCTGCAGATAAATAACATTTATATGCCATAATGGGGACTGATTCAATTTTTTTTTTGCAATGATACATCCCTTTAAGAGTTTTGATAGACAACTCCCTTGTTATATCAAATTGTAACTATATAATTTTCATCGCAAACTGGTAAGATATTAAACAATGCGAAGATCCAGAATCAAATAAAGCATTTTCTAAACATGAGGAAACCATTAAATTCCTAACACTACGTCTCTCGGAGCACCAAACTCAGAATTAGTGATAGAATAATATTGGCCTTGATCCATTTTCCTTTTATGAGGTATGTTACCCTAACACTAAAGAGATTCATTTGCATAATTACCCCTTTCTCTACAATTGCAACATTCACCAAAGACAACCTCTTTCTTTCCCTTGCAATCATGAGCTTGGTGGCCTTTTTCACTATACTTGTAATAGACTCCCATTCTATTCAGCCATGTACCAGGGTGTTTCTTCCAATATTTTCTACTGGATGGAGATTCAACTTTTCTTCTATTCCACTTATTTCCATTTCTAGAGTGTTCAGTAGATCACTTCTTCTCTTGAATTGCATTAATGTCGTAAGACTTAGAGAATTATTTTTATGTCTTGATAGCACATGATACAATATCTTAGTACAACTAGAAGGATTGTGAGAATAATTATTTATGGAGAAATAGTTTTAACCCATCAAATAAATGATTATTCTTACTTCTAGGGTTATGTATATAGTATGCAGCATACCTCTCCGACATTGTAATGTTTGCTTCATACTTTGCAACATGCACAACCTCCTTTTACCTCATACTCAGAAATTGTCTTTCCATATCCGCTTGATGATCAGGGAGAAAGTATTTTTCTAGGAAAATTTCCTTAAACTACCTCCATTACATATAAGTTACATAATCATCTTCCTCTGTGTTTTGAATCAATGACCACCATTGATCAGTGTTTCCTCGCGGATTTCGGGGATGACCTCGTTGATTTGAGATTCAAACGTTCCGATCAGTTTCTAGCGGGTTTGTTCGTAGAACCGGAAACATCCAATGATTCTACATCTGTTTGGACCTACTTTCCAAAGGTAGGTGCTCATTATCTTGTGGACTGATGAGGCTTAGGAATTTGCATTATTGAGAGGATGGGAGGTCGGACTCATCACACCTTTTTTAGGGGAATTATTGTCTACTCCGGGACTCTCTTTATAGATTTATGTTATGTTCGTGAATCCTTATTACATTACCAAGTATAAAATGTGCTTTCCTTTAGTTTAGCAATCAATGATTAAATATGCAAGAAATTTAGAGAATCTTTTATATGTATTCGAGGTTCTTCATCAATAGAAAATCATCTATATCTATTTAGATATTCTTGGTCAATGGTATCCTTCAAAACATTTATATAAAAGTCTCTTGGTCATTATGATGACCAGGCTGGTTTTAAATCCACTCAGTGGGGAACTTGAATTTTATCGTCATTCAGAAGGACAAGGATTATTTCAAAGTTGGGATCGAACCCAAAAATGGGCTACCTACGTATCCTTTGTTTTGGAAAAGGAATCAGATCCCACGTAGTTCGAGTAATGGAGTATGATGTTTATGATTGATGGCTCAAAGAAGAATGTCATAATTACTTTTACACTCTTTGCTCACGTGATTCATGCTCGGTGTGAGAAACAAGAGGTATTGGAAAAAATTAGACAACTGTGCCATGAAAGATGCAATCATAAGAAATTGTTTGGGGCTTATGTATGTATGACTGCCCAAATAGATGAAGGTTTAGGATTTACTTTTAGAGAGAAAATCCAGGAACAAGGTCCATAAAGGTATATGAGCTTTATGGAGATTTGAATACTCTAATCTTGGGGCTTACTCCTAAGGAGGATGCCCAATTTAGGAGGGGACTTATGATTGGGGTTTACTCCTGAAAAGGAAACCCAAATCAATGGTAAATTAGGACTGGTTAAGATAAATTAAGGGACTTGGTGCTTACTTCTGAAAAGGAAGCCCAAGATTATGATTGGGACTTGCTCCTAAAAATAGGAGGCCCAGGTTAGGGGACGTGGGGTTTACTCCTGAAAAGGAAGCCCAAGATTGATGACTGGGACTTGCTCCTACAAAGGAGGCCCAGTTTAGGGGACATGGGGCTTACTCTTGAAAAGGAAGCCCAAGATTATAATAGAGTCTTATTCCTGAAAAGGAGACCCAAGTTGGGGATTAAGGTTTGGGGCTTACTCCTAAAAAGGATGCCCATATTTGAGATTGGGGATTACTCCTGAGGAGGATGCCCAGATTAGAGGAATTATAACTGGGGATTATTCCTGAAAAGGAGACCCCGGTTAAGGATTCTCTCATCTTAAAGGATGAGGTTGAATGAATGAACTCTCCATATTTAGTGACATAAGGATATTTAAATCACTAGGTTTTGAGAGATATTCCACAGAATTCCTTTCAGATAAGGAATTCAAATCTAGAAATCATGCCATAAATGACTTTGAAGAGTGTCTTGAAGACTAAATCTTGAAAAGGAAAGGTGTGATGGCTTAAGAGGGGTAAAATGGGCAAGATGGGCACCAAAAAGGTAGGGGCGTGCAAGTCTTGAAAGAAAAGCAAGTCTTCCGTGGGAGCACAAGTATTGGTCGCGCAAGTAGACTTGTGCGACATGAGGGGTACATGCGTGATTTTCAACCAGCATTAGAATACTTGAGCGACTCTTTATAAATCCCTTTAGAATCCTCTTGAGGTTCTTCCAGAAAAGGGACGCGCAAGTTATATTGAAGGAAATAAGTCGGCGCGCAAGTGTTGATAAGTTTAAACACTTAGGCCTTCCTTATTCTCTTTAGATCTTCCGTTCTAGGTAATAAATTACCTTAGAAGTGTTCCGGAAGCTTTAAGAAGAGGTTTGGGCGTCGGGTTCTTCAATCCGAGTTTCTGGAAAAAGATCCTCTCGAATGGGGGGCCCACAGGGTCTATTTATAGGCAAAAGAAGACCCCGGGCTATTACCGGGCGGTTACCACTTAGGTCGCGCAAGACACTTGCGCGACCAAGGGTGCCGCGCAAGTATACTTGCGCGACAGGGAGATAACTTGCGCAGTGCATTTGCTGTTGATCCTTTGTTCATGCCTTTGTAAATTTTTGATGTTTTCTTCAAAGGTTGAATCACTTTGAGCTCAGATATTTCCTTTTCCGATCATTAGATTTTGTGATGAAAAGGAGCGTCAACAAAAGTCCCCCCTCAGAGTTTGATCCGGAGAGAAATGAGGATTTGACTCTAAGGAAATCGAATCCATCCAAAGGAAAAGGGTGGCGTGCAAGTCTTCAGTGCACAGAGGGCAGCGCGCAAGTTTGCATCGCGCAGGCCTTAAGCGCTCTGGGTACGGCACGCAGATAGGCTTCCTGGCCTATAAATACATGGCCTCACCTTCGTACAAGTATCCAGATTTCTGGACATCATACCTTCTCGAGCTCTCGCCGCGCAGGTCACCTAAGCTGCGCAGGTTGCTCTGTTTTGTAGTGTTTTCCTTGATGTCGCGCTACTGTAAAGGTATTTGTACTTGCACGGTTTATACTTGCGCGTCAAAAACTAGCGTGGCACATGAATACTTGCGCGTCATTGTTGAGACTTGCGTGACATAATGCCTTAGCCATTTTTTCAAAATTTCTTCACAAATTTAATGAAAAATATACCCATTTAAGAGTTTTAGTTTATTCATCTTTTGTGCAGATTCAGTGGTTCCTAAGGGAGTTGGAATTGCTGATGAACTAGCTAGCAAGTGGATTGATGCCATGATGAACATCATTGGCCATGATTACTATGATATCAGCAATAACACTCTCCCAGATTTGGCTATGTACTTGATGAAATATCATCCTAATTTTCCACGGAGCATCCATCTGCCTCTGTGGGGTCATGGTCATCTACAAGGAGTCAATGTTCCATATGCAAACAATTATACACCTGAGATGCAGTTGCACTGCTACTCCTCTATTTCGGTTATGTTGTGCATTAAGAGTAACAACATTGGTGTGAACTTTCAAATTCTTCTTCCATGTCATTTCCTTGAAGATATGAAAATGTCAAACCCATGGGCTGAAATGTTTTCCACTACCGGTTGGTGGAGAGAAGACACACATGGTATTCGAGAAATATCTGAAAAGAGTACTCTCTCCAAATGACTCTTTACTTCTAATGCTCCATTCTCAAATCCATGTATCCATCTTCCAAGTCTCTTGGACAGAAACAGTTTCACTGTTTGATCAGCAGAAAATTTTCCCAAACCGCACTCATGAACATCCTTTTACAATTGTTCCAAGAAGAGCTGGTATCACTGTATCTCTTATTGTATCCAGTTGAATGAATGAATTCCAGGCGGTTGCTGATGAAGCCCGAGATGCCGTAAATCAAATGAAGTGTTATGTTGAAAGCCTCTTGTAATTCTTGAAAAAGAGAGAAGAGACTCCAGTCTGTGGATGTCCTTCTAACTCTTGTGTATCAATGAAAAACACTTTCATCTTCAATCATTTGTACCTGCATTCTTTCACTACCTGCTTTAAATTTACTTAAGCCAATGGTCCTAGTAAGCATAGTTTGATTTTTACTAGGATTATTACAAATAATCCTACAAACTTTGAACCTTTTAATTGCTCAATATTACCCAAATCATACAAAAATGTATATTTAGTGAGCTGGAACTTGACTTTTATTCAGAGTTCCTTTGTCTTTTGTGGGGAGTTTAAAGTCATGCCTGCTGGACATAAAGGGGATAATGTTTAAGGTCGAAATAGCATTGACCGAAATGGATTAAAATTGATTCAATTCCTTGACAATTTATCTGAAAACAAATTACCATACTCAAGTATGAGAGAAAATATGTAAACTATGGCTTAAGAATATTTGAATCTGAGGAATGATATGAAAAAGAGCTAAAAGGCATTAGAAGAAGTAGTTTCCAAGAATAAAGTTACTATTATTTAACAAAACCCGTTAGGGTGTTGAAATATGCAGGGCCACCTATGGGCATTGGCTGCATGGTCAAATAAATAGCATCTTTCGACTGACAAGTCTGTTATGTGGATTGTTTATGCAAGGCCACCTATGGGCACGTGTTGCATAGTCAGGCAAAAGAACTCCCAGAAATTTACTTTCTTAATGCTAAAAGAAAGTGAAAGTTTATGGAGATTCAAATTTTCTAAAGTATAGAGTTTGTTGTATGGAAAGAGGTACTTGAATATGGAGAAGATATTTCCGAACAAGAATATCAAAGGACTGGATGAATATCACTCCTACGAAGGTCTGACCCAAACATAGGGAAGAAGAATAAACCGTAGACTTGAATACTTTCAGATCATGAAAAAGGATATGGGACAAATATGTTAAGGATGTCTATTTTTTGCGGATCCCTACATACTGTCGTTTAAGACAAATAACGACAAAAGAGCCATTCTTCCCAAGAATGAAGTTACCATTATTTAACAAACCCGTTAGGGGGTTGAAATATGCAGGGCCACCTAAGGGCATTGGCTGCATGGTCAAATAAATAGCATCTTTTAGCTGACAAGTCTGTTATGTGGACTGTTTATGCAAGGCCACCTCTGGGCACGTGCTGCATAGTCAGGAAAAAAAATTCTCAGAAGTTTGACATTTTTGTGATTAGAAGTCATGAAAAGGGTTATGAAGATCTGAAAATATTAAAGGTTAGGATTATAACACATAAAGATGGGTATTGTCCAATGTATATAGAGATACATAGGTCAATGAAAACCATAATCATGTTGTGGCTGGGTCCTGAATTGAAATTTGGACTTCACTACGTATCTCATAAGAATGAGAATCAAGCCATACGTAGTTCTTGAAATGCAGTTTAACGTCATGCAGGACGAAAGTATGAGTGATCTTAGTTTAGGGTCATAGAATTCGGACCATAATAATGAATACACAGTGTGTATTTTCATTAGGACTTTTCAGCCAAGGGACTGAAAGTGAAATTTGGGGTTAGGCCCAAAAGACTTGGGACTGGATTCGAGGGATACTCGAATGTTCCTATGTATCCCTTAAGGATGGGAATCAAGTCCACATAGTTCTAGAACTACCCTTTGTACAAATTTGGTTCTTACATGTGAAGGGTGAAAGGGGAATTTAGTGCAATGATGGTTTAACCTAAGATAAAAAGTTCAGGCATTACCATGTATGCACGTAGTCTATTGAAAATGAAATCCATGATTGAAAATATCAATGTCAATAATGGTTCCTTCTCAAATGAGAAAATCAAAGAATATTGTAGTTTATTGTCGTACCGGACAAAAGTGTTGTATAGTTTAACGTCATATAACAATGACGAAAGTGAATAAATGTAAAGATATCGATTCCAGGGGCGGTTTCACGAATCAACATCATATGAGATGGTGGTGAACCGATGTGAAGAGATTGTTTTTTGGGCTTGAACCCTGGGAGGTTGCCTACATACCCAGCCTAGAGGGCAAGGATCAAAGTCCGTGTAGTTTAATTAACGAATGAATTATTGATCAAGTTGTTCTTGGGGACAATGATCTAATAAAAAATGTTGTTGGGACTTACACATGGTTAGTGGCCCAAAGGGAGTGTTATGGTTTATGTTCGCTCTAAGCTCATGTGAGTCATACTCGGTGCGAGAAACAAGAGGTAATAACAACTGTAACAATGCACAGTTTAATGTCATGTAGGACATAAAAAAGGGACTATGCAGTTTAAAGTCTTGCAGTTAGGACTATTGGTGTTGCACAGTTTAGTGTCATGTAGCAGGGACAAAATAACAGTTTAATGTCATGTAGGACATATCAAGGACTTTCTGTACAGTGTAGCGTCATGTAGTTAGGACGATGGGGAAAATACAGTTTAACGTCATATTGGACGAAAGGAGGATTTTGCAGATTATTGTCATGCAGTAAGGACAAAAGAGTGTACCATTTTAACGTCATGTCGGACGAAAGTGCGAATAGTTTATGGTCATATGCATGGACTGTGAATGGTGCAGTTTAATGTCATACTAGACCATTGAGATTATATAGTTTAACGTCTTTCCAGACGTGAGGGACTTTTATACAGTTTATCGTCTTGTAGTTAGGACGTCACAGTTTAACGTCTTGCTGGACATAAGGGATTTGAAAATAGTTTATGGTCATATACATGGGCCAGGGATGATGCAGTTTAAGGTCATGCTGGACGGTTTAGGGAATTTTTTCACAGTTTAATGTCGTGTGGGACGAAGTTGCAGTTTAAAGTCATATTGGACCATTGCAGTATAGTTTAACGTCATATAGCAAGGACAGACTGGTGTTGTACAGTTTAAAGTCATGTAGTTAGGACTAAGGTGAACCAATATGAGGATATCAGTTCTGGGGACTTTTTACAGTTTATCGTCATGCTTGACAATGAATGTGCCACGCAGTTTAATGTCATGTTGCTAGGACACAATATAGTTTAATGTCATCTCGGACAAAATATTGTTTAATGTCATCTCGGACAAAATATAGTAACCAATGTGACAGTTTAACGTCATGTTGGACGATAAGGGAACTGACACAGTTTAACGTCATGCTGGACGATGAAAGTGCCACACAGTTTAATGTCATGTTGCTAGGAAACAATATAGTTTATTGTCATCTCGGACAAAAATATAGTTTAATGTCATATCAGACAAATAAGGAACTTCTGTACAGTTTAATGTCATGTAGATAGGACAATAATACAGTTTAATGTCATGTAGGACATATATCATGAACCAATGTGATTGTTTTGGATCTGGGAACAATATTTTGTGTTTATACAAAATACTTCTTCAGAAATCTGGCATTAGATGGAGTCGTGATGTGTTCTCCATCCATTGAGATTAGAGAATACACTCCATTGGAGTAGACCTTATGTATTGAATAAGGTCCTTCCCATTTTGTTTCATGCTTGGGAGGCTTCTTTCCGGGTATCATTGGTGCTCTGAGAACCAATACCAATTCTCCCTGAATGAATGAACGAAGACGAACTTTTTTGTTAAAAGCTCGTGCTATTCGATTCTGATAGATTTCCAAGTGGTACAAAGTGCACCATCTTTTCTCATCTAACTGTTCCAATTCATTCAACCGCTTTTGGGATTGCTCATCTGTAGATAACTGGTCACAAATGGCTATTCTGAGTGAGGGCAATTGAACTTCAATTGTCAAGACTGCTTCTGTTCCATATACCAATGAATATGGAGTTGACCGCGATGCATTGCGAGTGGTAGTCCGATAAGCCCATAAAGCATGAAAGATTTTATCAGGCCATGACCTCTAATCTTTATCCAGTATATTTTACAGTATATTTGAAAGAGTCTTGTTGAAGGCTTCTATCTGGCCATTAGCCACTGCATGATATCGAGATAAATGGTTGGACTTAATGTGGTATTCTTGTTACAATTTCTTTACCTCAGAAGAACAGAAGTTGGTGCTGTTGTCCGTCAATATGGTATGAGGGACACCAAATCTAGTAATAATGTTAGACTTGATGAAGCTAACAATGCATTTAGAACTGGCTTCTTTGAGAGGTACTGCCTCTGGCCATTTGGAAAAGAAATCAGTAGCAGTAAGAATCTACTTAAACTGCTTGGCCGTAGCTGAAGGGTAAGGTCCCACCACATCCATTCCCCATGTGGAAAATGGCCATGAGTATTTAGTTGTATGAAGCAACTCTGGAGGTTTATGAATGAAGTTGGCATATACTTGGCATTAATGACACTTCTTTGTAAAATTAACACAATCTTGTATCATTGAAGGCCAAAAGTATCCAAGCCTTCAAATTTGATCAGACAGTCTATGTCCAGACTGGTGGGCACCACAGACTCCTGCATGCACTTCTTTTATGACAGCCATTGTCTCTTCACCATCAATACATCTGAAGAGAACTCCATCAAAACCACGTTTGTAGAGAATTTTCTCAAGGTGGTTTGGGCTATCATAAAGAGTAAAATTGACCACACGTCACCGAATTTGTTCTTTCTCGGCTCTATCAGGAGGAAGTGTTCCATTTTGAAGGTATTCCCTGATAGGTGACATCCATCATGTAGTATGACCATACGGTTCAGGAATGGGACTAATTTCATTAATTTCCTCTGTTCTGACTTGAACATAAGGTGAAATTGCACGACGGTGGGCAGTACAGATGGTTGTCTCGTCCCAATTTGGATCTGCTAAAGCTGTGGCTATTTTAGCCAGTGCATCAACTTGAGCATTTTGTGATCTTGGGACATAAGAAAATGTCGATTCTAAAGGGAATTCCGACATTAACTATCTGACATAATCATACAAAGGGATTAATTCTTCTTTTCTGATGGCATAATCCCCATTGACTTGTTTGATTACCAGGTCTGAATCACCTTTCACCTTTAAGTGATTCACTTGTGCTTGAAGCGCTAATTCCAAGCCTGTAATGAGAGCTTGGTATTCAGCTTCATTATTGGTACCACCTTCCCACAACAAAAAGGAATAAGGTAACACTGCCTTATCTGGAGAAATGAGCACAATTCCTAAACAAACATTGTTGAATTTAGGATTTTCCATTTTCTTCCCTGTTGGACTTCTAGAAGCACCATCAAAATAAATTTCCCATGTTTGAGGACTCTCTTGAATAGAGAAAACTTCCTCATCAGGGAGTTCGATATCTGAATACGTGTCTTCCGCTGAAGGATGTTCAGCCAGGGAATCAGCCAGAGCTTGGCCCTTAATTGCCTTTTGAGACACATACTGAATGTTGAACTGCTATAGAATAACCTCCCATCATTCCAGACGTCCTGTAAGCATTGGACGACTAAGGATGAATTTGAGCGGATTATTACGAGATACCAATTGGACCTCGTGATGTTGCAGGTAGTGTCTCAATTTCTGAACTGCAAAGATTAATGCTAGGCAGCACTTTTCAATATTTGAATACCAGGTTTCTGCTTCAAGCATAGTTCTACTGAGATAGTAGAGACTATTTTCATTCCCAGCATCATTCTTTTGAGCGAGAAAGGCACCCAATGATCGCTCTAAAGCTGTCACATAGAGGATAAGCGGTCTACCCTCAACAGGTGGCATGAGTACTGGTGGACTCAAGATGTATTTCTTGAGAACATCAAATGCTTCTTGACATTCTTCATTCCACTGGTAAGTGACTCCTTTCTTCAATAATTTGGTAAAGGGTAAACTTTTTCCTGCCAAATTGGCGATGAAACGCCGAATATAGGCTATGTGTCCTTGAAGTCCTCTTAATTCTTTCAAATTCTGAGGAGGTGACATACCAAGGATTGATTTGGTCTTCTCAGGATCGACTTCAATACCACGATGGCGTACAACAAATCCAAGGAATTTTCCTGAGGTTACCCAAAAAGCACATTTTAAGGGGTTCATCTTTAAATTATGTTGTCGAAGCTTGTGGAATATGACTTCCAAATCAGCCAAGTGATTAGAACATTGTTTGGATTTAACCACCAAATCATCTACATAGCATTCAAAAAACTTCCCTAAAAGAGGTTTGAAGATACGATGCATGGCGCGTTGATATGTTGCACCTGCATTATTTAATCCTAAGGGCATCACCCGGTAACAAAACACACCTTGAGGAGCTCTGAAGGCTGTATATTCCTCATCTTCTGGGGCCATTCGGATCTGATTATATCCAGAATAACCATCCATGAAATAAAGTACTTCATAGCTAGTCGTCGCATCAATTAAGAGTTCTCTAATCAGAACTGGGAAATCATCTTTAGGACAATACCGATTAAGATCTCTGAAATCGATGCAAACCCTAATTGGTCCGTTCTTCTTCTTTACAAGGACAATATTAGCCAACCACTTGGGATATTGAACTTCTCTGACGAAGTTGGCTTTGATCAGTTTATCCACATCAGCTTCAATTTTGGAAGCATAGGTTGGGTGTGTTCTTCTCGCGGCTTGCTTAAAAGCTCGATCTTCTTTTGGTAAACCCAAATGATGAGTAGCAACCTCAGGATCAAGCCCAGGCATTTCTGTATAATTCCAAGAAAAAATATCTTTATTTTTCTTTAGAAAATAAATATACATCTCTTTCTCTTCAAGGGGCATGGCCGCACTAATTAAAGTGGGGCGTGGATCTTTCTCTGTACCTAGATTTACTTCTCTGAGTTCATCCACAGTGGTAGAGATACCCTCTTCAAATGCTGGAGGAGAATCTCTAAGATCTTCCTCTTCCTCTTCATCATGTGTTATTTCTTCTGTTTCTACTCGCAAAGTTGATGAAAAAACGAAATTCTCATGATTATAAGAGATGTCAAAAATTTCACATTTTGAAGAAGAAGCTTCCATTTCCGACCTTATTGATGATAAAGGGTCTTCTTTGGGAAATAAAGAGGAGATGATGGTGTAGACGCCGGAAAACTTCGTTGTTCCCAAACGAAGCTCCGGATGCGGAAAGCGAAGTGATATTTGGAGTCAGAGGCACGTTCCGGAGGGCCTGGAGGACTTGCGCGAAATTTCAGAGGTCCGCGCGCAAAGTTGAGCTTTGCGCGCAATCCTCCCGGGATGCGCGCAATGCGCTGGGCCGGCGCGCTATTTTGCGCGCCCGTGGCCTGCGCAGGCTCCATTGCGCGCCGGGTCCTGATTCCGCGCCCGTGAAGAGAATTCCGCGCCCGACGACCGGATTCCGCGCCCGGGGTTGCCTATAAATATAAGGCGACCCCCAACGTTTTGAAGGTTGCCAGAATCCGAAGCGTCGCTCGTTCGCGCAATCCGACCCCTTCCGCGCGCAATGCCGATCTTCAGGTAACCTCCTTTCTTTCGCGCAATAGAGACTTGGGGTTCGCCTTCGCGCGCAATCCCCTTGGCTCCTTTCGTTTGAATAATCCATAACCCGAAGGCCTTTGCGCGCAAAAGAAGCCTCTTGCGCGCAATTGCCCCCGGGGTGCGCGCAATCCAGCCCGATTGCGCGCACCCCCCTCTTCAAAGTGGCCATTCGTTTGAGAATGAGCCGTTGCCCCCGCGAGCTGCCCGAAGCCCGGTGCGCGCAATCTCAACCATCTGCGCGCAAATAGCTGGCCCAAATTGCGCGCCAGTCCGCACAATTGTGCGCCGACCCGCGGTATTGCGCGCAAAGCTCTTCTTTTGCGCGCAAACCGCCAGGGTCGCTCCTTTTCGCCCCGCGAGGGTACCCGCCTGCGTGGCGCCCGATGATCTTCGTCCTGGGTGCCCGCACCGTGCGTTGTCTTTCCGTGCGGCCTTCCAGGCTTGCGCGAAGTGACACGGACCCATTGGTGGCACCCACACGTCCTGCACGACGTTAAACTGTACATCGTCCGAGCTACAAGACGTTAAACTGTTCAGCGTTCGTCCCGCATGACGCTAAACTGCACACTCGTCCCGCATGATGTTAAACTACACACGTCCAACATGACGTTAAACTGTGCCATCGTCCGCGCGACAAGACATTAAACTGCCAAGCAGCTTCGTCCTCAACACACGACGTTAAACTGTACTTCGTCCGGAAAGACGTTAAACCGTCCGCTTCGTCCTCAACACACGACGTTAAACTGTACTTCGTCCGGCTAGACGTTAAACCGTCCGCTTCGTCCTCAACACAGGACGTTAAACTGTACTTCGTCCGGCAAGACGTTAAACCGTCCGCTTCATCCTCAACACACGACGTTAAACTGTACTTCGTCCGGAAAGACGTTAAACCGACCACCTCACCCGATCCCGTGCATCGCACGCTGGGTCCGCCCCCGGTTTGGATGTGGCCCCCACCCGCTCGTCTCTGCAGGGATGTCGTGATTGTCCTTCTTTAGGGACGATTTAATGGGAGCGTCTTTTCCCTACGGGGGTAGGGTATTACAAACCCCT
Organism: Viscum album; assembly: GCA_963277665.1. Taxonomy (NCBI): domain Eukaryota; kingdom Viridiplantae; phylum Streptophyta; class Magnoliopsida; order Santalales; family Viscaceae; genus Viscum; species Viscum album. Next base: position 1,368,996,705 of record OY728119.1, read on the forward strand.
AGTTTCTTGTGGGGGGCTGCACATGTGTATCTCCATTTCACTCCCCCACTGTCGAAGCCGGTAGAGGGTGTGACTGGGATCGAGGTGTCTCCTACTTTCGGTCCAGGTCCCTTCCAACTGAGCTTTGCCGCACTCGGGCTGCCTTAGTGTGTAAGTCCTGACAGAACGAACTACGTGGACTTTGATCCCTGTCTTCTAAACAGGGTACGTAGGAAGCCTCCTTGAGGTTCAAGCCCACCACCTAGTCGTCCCGGTCGTATTTACGTCGGTTCGTCCATCGGTGGACCCCTCCCGGTTTCACACTTGCGTTGATTCACCTATGAGTCCGCCCCCGTGGGAGACGGCACGTGTGTATCTCCATTGTGCTTCCCCACGGCTCTTTCTATTTTCGTCCAGCATGACGTTAAACTGTATACCCGAACTACGTTGACTTTGATCCGTGCTAACGCGCTGTACGTAGGAAGCCCCACGGGGTCCAAGCTCTTCACTCCATCATCCATCCTGATCCTTACCCGGGCCGCCACATCCCGGTGAGGTCATGCCACTTCACTCCACTCCACATCACTTGGGAAGCCGCCCATGCGCTGGCCCCAGCGTCGGAGGTTCCCCGCAAGGGGTTCTGTCATCTGATCCACTTTTCGTGTTGATCGGTCCGATGCCGTCCCCGCTGGACGTTAAACTCGCGGCATACCCCGTGTTAAACATGGGAAGCTGAGGAAAACCTCAGGGGACACAGTTCCCCGCACTCAGTGCGGGATGCCTCAGGCCATCACGCCTTCGAGAAGCCCTATTAGGGACGGAAGACAAACATGCAGAGCCGCAGTGTTACGACACGCCCCCAGCACCCAGAGCCACCCGGCCTTCTCACCGCAGGTTGCTGCCCCGACCAGACTCCTTGGAGCGTCCGGGCGGAAGCAGCGTAATTAACCGGTGTCCATGAAGATATGGCGCCGGGAACGAGATTCACGAACATTCTTAAATCTATGAGGGAGACCCGGATTAGGCGACGAGTTCCGAGGAGACGTCCAAGGAAGGAGGAGCCGACATCCCATCATCCCGGTTTCGATCAAGGAGCAGACGCCCCTGAATACGGGACAGATGCCGCCCGCCCTTGGAAAGCGGGACTGCGGGACCACAAGCCGCGCGCCCATCCCCTCGGGTTGACGGGTGCACGCGCGAACGCGTCCTGGCGGAACAGCGTAACCTGACGCACATCCGCACCGAAACAGAAAAATGGTGAACCCGACGTGAATCTCTTCTCCTCGACACGAAGACCGATGGCTTTCAGAGGTGTTGGAATACCGGCATGTTGCTCGACCGAGCATTCAGTCTTACCCGCCAGGGGCTGGGGAAGGGACATCGGGCACTCCGTCTCGCAACGTCGAGGGCCTGGGTTCCCCCCACGGAAGGCGTCGTGGCACTAACGGTTGGTTGTCGGTTCCTTTTCCTGTCAGTGTTAATGGGTTTTTCCCCCTGCTTTCAGGAATCAAGTTGCCCGACCCAGTGCCCGATCGCCACCCGCCCACTGGCGCAGGGGTAGGGGAAACGCCGATGCGGCTACTCCGCGCGGCCCCGCCCATTCCACAGCCGTCCCAGCAGCCGCAATTGCGGGACGACCACGCCCTCTCTCCCCCTCGAAGTTCATCCAGAGAAGGGTGATCAACGCCCTGGTGCGGAGATACGAGGAAGAGGGAGTCATCCCCACTAGGGACATGGCTCGCCTAGACCTTGAGGAGGCTGCACCTCGCCACCACCGCCGCCCCCGAGGGCCGCGCAGGGCGGTGCCGCTGCCTACCTCAACGTCCAACCGCTTCGGGAGCTTATCCCCGGAGCGCTCTGACAGTTCCCTCCCCTATGCGGATGAGGTGGAAGATGCCCGGGATCACCCTATCCAGGATTCGCTCCAGGGATCTATGGTAAGGGCTCCCGCCAGGCCACGGCGACACCGCCGCCAGGCCTCTCAAGTCGAAGAGCGGGCTCTCCACCTGCCCGCGCCGCTCATCCCGACTCGTCTGTCTCGACGCCAACGTCGGGCGCGAGCGGAAGAGGATGCCCACCTTGGGGCCCTAGCAACAGCGGCCGCATTGGCCCAAGCCACTGTTGGTTCCAGTCGCCAGGCCCCTGCGCATCCTGAGCAGGGGAACTTCTATGCCCGACCTGGATCGAGGCCCCGACCGCCCCAAAGGCAGGTTGGGTCGACTCTCCCGGTTGTTGGTACAGACAATAGCCACCGCGGACCACCTCGCGGTAGCGCTATCCATCAGCGGGATCTACTCCGTGTGGCCGATCCAGGAGGCATGGGTCATCCCACCTTCCGATCCCGGCCCGGAGGCCTGCCCGGAATCATCTATCCCCGCGTCCCCTTTGATATCTGTCCCGGTGCCCCTCGCACCTTGGTTTCCAGTCCACTTGGCCCCAGCACCAGTGCGGCCGGAGGACGCCAGGACAGAGATCAGCCCTGCCCCGAAGAACCACCCAGGGGCAAGAAGGCAAGGCGTCGACGCCGAGGGAAGAACGTTATGGAATTCCGGACAGAGATCTGACCGGTTCGCTTCTCTGATTCAGAGGCAGAGTACGATTCGGCGACAGAGCCCTTTCCCCAATCCTGCCAGTCAAGGGCAGGGGTAGGAGTGTGGCACGTCAGCCTCGTGCTCCCCGAGAGCGAGATCGATATGATCCCCGCTTCCCTCCGAAGGTACATCCGGAGTAGCGAGGGCCTGGTAGACCCCCAAGGACCAAGCTTGCGGTTGGTACCGGCCCCCCCGGAAGTACCCTCAGCCTCGATCGGAGACGCCGAAGACTTTTTCTGGGGACCGACGGTCGAACCACGATCTAGTGCACCCTCGGCGAGCACTGACGCTACGGCAAGATGTACACTCGCCGGCCCGTCCTATCGTGATGTGGTAGCTGGGGCACCGCCACCCTCAGAGGGCGGCCCGGGATATGGAGGCCAATCGGCCTGCTCGCCGTATTCACCGCCGGCCAGCCCGTCGGCCCGACGGCCTGCCTCGGCACCACTGCCTGTTCCCCGTCCGTTCCCAGCCGTTGAAGAGGACCAAGGAGACCTGGGTCCCTAGTTTGAGTCGTGGAGCTTCTGGACCGTCCTTGCAGAGGGCCACTTCCCTGAGAAGTTTTGGCCAGTCGCAGGACCGGGCTTTGATGCACCCGAATCACTCACCCCGGATGAGTTTGAATGCTTCCACCGAACTCTCCGGGAGACTCACTCCTGTCTTCACCGCCTACAAATGCCATACCCCGGGAGTCAAGCGCACCTGGAGGATATTGGTGAGCAGTGCCGTCAAATTGACCTGGCCATGCTCCCCGCGGTTCGGCACCCCGGGTCATTTGGGCACCACGAGGCCCTCCAACAACGATGCGTCAGGTGTTTTCAAGTACTCCGCAAAGTTATCGAGGAAGCCGCTCCCCACGTGTATATCCGTGGATGGGGGCAGTATGCTGCCCTATGCTTCAGTGCGATTCGCCGACAGCCCGATTCACTGGGTGGCCCTGAGGGTACATCCCCAAGGACAGAAACGGTCAATATGGCTGACCTGTCGGGAGAGGGGAACGACTTGGAACTTCTCGACGGGGGCTTCCCCCCCGAAGACAAGCCATCGTCAGAGCCATCGGTGAGAGTCACTCGTCATCAGAGGAACATCCTGGGGCTCCCCGCACCCACTGAAGCACTGATGTTGAGCCGCAACGTCGGCAAAGGCAAAGAGCACGGCGGGGCTATAAAGCCCGCCGACCCATCCACCTCCATACAGAGGGCAGATGAGGATCCTGAGAAGGCTACGCTACGTCAGCAGCTCGCCGAACAGAAGAAGCTGGTTGACCAGCTCCTCGCCGAGCGCGCTGCAGAACGGCGGCCTGACTACGGTGATCCTAGGCCAGGACAGCAGGGACCGGAACAGCCACTCCTCGATGAGACTCTCCCGGGCAACCGCGATTACGCCGTGTTCGCCGACAGGAGAGAGGCCATTGCCTATGGCAAGAGGGCGCGATATGTTTAACCGCACCCTCCCGAGCGGCGTGACTACCTGAGAGACCCCGCTCGGATTCCTCCCGCTGCCCCGAGGGCCGCTCCGCCCGCCATCCCACGAGCTGCCGAGTTCGACGATCCGGTTGACGACCCGATTGAAGGGCCATGCAATGCGCTCGTGGTTAGAGATCCTCGCCAGGACTGGAACCCATGTCCGGACGATCCGATGGCGGCACTCATCGCCCGCTTGGAAGCCTTGGAGACTCGGCAAGTGGCGATCCCACCGGACGGCAACCCATACCCAGCATGGGTGGATGACATGCCGGCACCTCCGGGATTCGGGAATCCCACTTTCTCCCCCTTCAACGGGACTGGAGATCCGCCACAGCATTTAGCCCACTTCAACTCGAGGTGCGGGCCTATGTTGGGGACTCCGGCGCAGCAAGAGGCCGCTAAGCTTCGCTGCTTTGTTCAGACACTGGAAGGGCCAGCATTTGTCTGGTACAGCCAGCTCCCCGTCGGTTCGATAACTAGCTGGGAGGACCTTCGTAGACAGTTCCTCTACCAGTTCAGTTCCACGACCCGGAAGACGAGTATCATAGACCTCTTCAAGTGCAAGCAGAGACCTGATGAGCGAGTCGCGGACTTCGTCGCCCGATGGAAGGGTCTCACGTATTCCCTTGACATGCCATTGACTCAGGAGCAGTTGCTGAAAATGTGCGTCGGGAACGTCAAGACCGAGCTGGTCCCTTCCCTGATCACTCAAAATTACCCCGGAGGGTTCAGGGACTTCTCAGACAAAGCTCAGCGTCTTGAGGAAGCCCTGCAATAGGCCAGCCAGGCACACCCGCTGCCTCCTATGATTCCTGCAAGGAGAGTCAGCAGGGCTGAGCCCGCTGTTGTTGCCCAGATAGAGGCCCCCAGGCCATTGGAGCTGCTGCCGGCGAGGCCAGCTCCACAGCCTCACAGGAATCCGCCTCCCCGGGCTCAGTTCCCGGCCCAGCAGCGGCAGCCTCAGAACCGGCCGGCCCCTCCGCATAATGTACCGCCACAACCCAGACGAGATAATCAGGGTCCACCTCCTCGGCCGGCCCCTCCAGCCCCTTGACAAGACCACGCTCCCAGAGGCCCGCGACACCTTACATACTCATTCCACGAGGATCAGGTCCCCGGTTATTTCCGGAGCGCCCTGGAGCAGAGGATTGTACGACTGCCTGAGTGTTGGAGGCCAGAGGAGGCACATCTCACGGATAACCCCCGCTACTGCCCTTACCATCGGGCCCTGGGGCACACCATCCAACGGTGCTATGTGTTCAAGGATTGGCTCCAAGACCAGATTAACAACAATGTAATCAGGTTGGGCCCAGCTTTAGCACAAGTGGCGGGTGTATTCGTGGGATCAGATGACGATAGTGGCGATGAGGACGAATGGCAGCTGGTCTCCGACCGCGGGTCCCAGAAGTATAACAACTGGATGGCCCGCAAGACGATCGTTCGCACCCATTGGATCATCCGTGCGCGCTTGAATCAGCCTGAGCCCCCAGAATCCGCGGGTGCTGCTTCGGCGTCGTCATCCCAGCCTGCCTCTTCCAAGAGGAGCAAACGGAGGCAGCACAAGAAGGAAGAGCGCGCCCCGCCAGTCCCGCCACTATCCCGCACTCTCGGCGATTTCATGCCCCCGGGGATGGGGATCCCTCCTCGGATCCGCCCGGTGATGGATGATTCGTCCTATGATGGTGTAGGGTACGCTTCGGTTAATACCGTCGAGCTGGTAAATCCCTTTTCAGTTCCCGACGTTGAGGAACACCAGGTGGACCTCCCTAGTGTCCCCGGCCGTCGCCACCGTCGGAAGAACCGCAACAGCAGGAGTCGCCGGGGCACAGCCGTTGGTACCTCCAGCCAGGCCATGCACGCCACTGAGACTAGGCAGCAGGCTCAAAGCCGAGCTCAACGTGCGCAGCCCCCCCATCCGGGGATGACGGATTCGCCTCCACCACTGTTTGTGGTGTGGGACCAGGCAGAACCGCCTCAGCCGCGTCGCGATCAGCTCCGCCCTGCCACGAGTCCATCCCGGCCTCCTGACCCCAGTACGGTGACCATTTCCCGGACTGCGACCGGTGAAAAGCGAGATGCGCCAAGTACCAGTCGGCCTCCGATCCAACCGGCAAGGCCCGTCATACCGCCAACCGCAGAGCAACCTCCTGCAACCAGGGGCTCGCGCTTGGCCAAAAAGTATGATGTCCTGAAGCACTTGGCCAACATCCCAGCAAGGCTCTCCATCCTTGAGGCTCTGCGCATGTCATCTGAGATGTGCGAGGCACTCGCTGAAGCCCTGAAGAGCCCCCTCCAGTTTGAGACAGAGGTTGCGGCTGCAGAGGCCTTTCACGCCGAAACGATCGAGGACGCCGAATGTCAGGCAGTTATCTCGTTCTCTGGTAAGGATGAAGACCCTCCTATACAGGGACACATTCGTCCGCTGTATGTCACTGGCCAGTTCAATGGCCTTGAAGTCCGGCGCTGTCTTGTCGACACAGGGTCCGGGATTAACCTGATTCCAACTCGGACACTCCGGAGATTGGGGTTGTCTGAGGATGACTTGATTCCCTCCAACCTCAGGATCCAGGGGTATGACCGCACCGAGCAAACCCCGGTCGGCAAGATACGTTTGAAGACCCAGTTCGGTGACTTGGTTGCCAACACCGAATTCATGGTGGTCTCTCAGGACACTGCGTATAACACATTGATGGGCAGGCCATGGCTCCACCTTCATGCGGTGGTTCCCTCGTCATACCACCAATGCCTCAAATACTCCCTTAATGGTCGAGTTGGCGTGCTTCAAGGAGATGCCTCTCCCTTTGCCTCATGTGAAGCCCATTATCTGGATGCGGACTATTACAAGAGCAAGGACAAGCAGATCCTGGCAGGTGAGGTTGAGCCCGTCGCTGTTGCAAGTGATCCCTGGGCAAGTCTGGATGACGCTTACGTCCTCCCGGTTCAACGATTGGACGTAGCCATGGTCTCAACGGCCCGCGAGTCTCCTGATGAGATGACCGCAACCGCCCGCACCAGCACCAGTGGCCCAGCAGGATCTGGTAGCCCCAATGCAGTTTCCAACGCAGTCTCTCCCGTGGACGATCCCTCCCCGAGTGGAGAGGACGTGGAGGATGCACCCCCAGCCTTTGAGGAGGGCGTCCCCGCCACAGTTGATGAGTTAGTACAGGTGAATCTTGGAACCGAAGCCGATCCAAGACCCACATTGGTCAGTGCCGCCATGCCCTCTGAGGAGCGACAGCAGTACGTGGACTTTCTCAGGCAGCACCGTGATGTGTTCGCTTGGGGTTATGATGAGATGCCGGGGTTAGATCCTCAGGTAGCCGTCCACCGCCTTGGTCTCCCGGCGAACCATCGCGGGTTCAAGCAGCCTCCCAGGAAGATGCACCCGTCCCACGGTGCCATGGTTGAGGCCGAAGTTGACAAGCTTATCAAAGCCAACTTCGTGAGGGAAGTTCAGTACCCCAAATGGCTAGCCAACATTGTGCCGGTCAGGAAGAAGAACGGGCAGATCAGAGTCTGCATCGGCTTCCGCGATCTCAACCGCCACTGTCCGAAGGATGACTTTCCCCTTCCAGTGACAGAGCTGCTGATTGACGCTACGACAGGATTCCAAGCCCTCTCCTTCATGGATGGATACTCCGGATACAACCAAATTCGGATGGCCCCTGAGGATGAGGAGTTCACTGCCTTCAGGGCCCCCCAAGGTACCTTTTGCTACCGGGTCATGCCCTTCGGCCTGAAGAATGCAGGTGCCACCTATCAACGGGCAATGCACCGCATATTCAAGCCAATCCTCGGCACACTGGTGGAATGCTACGTCGACGACTTGGTGGTCAAATCGCGCCAGCGTCAGGACCATCTCAAAGATCTTGAGAAAGTGTTCGGCTTCCTCCGGTCTCGCTGCCTGAAGATGAACCCGTTGAAGTGTGCCTTTGGGGTCACCTCCGGAAAGTTCCTTGGATTTGTGGTAAGGTACCGGGTTATTGAGATCGACCCAGAGAAGATCAGGGCGATTAGCCAGATGCCTCCCCCGGGTAACCTCCGGGAACTGCAAGGGTTCCAAGGCCACTTAGCCTATATACGCCGATTCATCGCGAATCTGGCCGGCAAGTGTAAGCCCTTCTCTCGGCTCATGAAGAAAGGTGCCACCTATGAATGGGATAAAGAGTGTCAGACCGCTTTCGAGGAAATCAAGCAGTACCTGCTTCAACCTCCGGTCCTGATGCCGCCCGTATCCGGAAAGCCGCTGGTCCTCTACGTGACCGCCCTGGAACGGTCCCTGGGTGCCCTTCTCGCCCAGAAAAACAACGAGGGAACATAAAATAGCCTCTATTACCTCAGTCGCATGCTCCTCGATGCGGAAGTCAGGTATTCCCCCATCGAGAAGAGCTGCCTGGCGCTCGTATTTGCCGTACAGAAATTACGACACTACTTGCAGCACCATGAGGTAGAGTTGGTTTCTCGGGTAGACCCGTTGAAATATATCCTGAGCCGGCCTATGTTGACTGGTCGTCTAGCACGGTGGGCTGTGACTCTCCAGCAGTTCGACATCAGGTATGTGTCTCAGAAGGCCATCAAAGGGCAAGCATTGGCAGACTTTCTGGCAGCTCACCCGACCTCCGCGGATCAGCCGCTGGATCTGGGCTTTCCTGATGAGACCATTCTCTCGGTTGATCGAGCCGATCCATGCTGGCAGATGCACTTTGACGGTGCCTCCCGGAGCCCCACCGGTAGAAGACTTGATAATCCTAAGCTCAACAGAGTGGGCTTGGGAATCATCTTTATTACCCCGGAGCGAGCTGTTCTGCCATACTCTTTCCTGTTGTCAGAGGGCTGTACCCACAATGAGGCGGAATACCATGCCCTCATCACCGGCCTCGAGTTAGCTCTCGAGATCGAAGTGCCCCATCTGTGCGTGAAAGGAGACTCCGATCTGGTTGTTAAGTAGATCAATGGCGACTATGTTGTCAGGAAGCCGGAACTTGTGCCATTGTTGGAGTGCACCCTCCTTCTGATGGCTCGATTCCCTTCTCGGCCAGAAATTGTCCATATTCCCCGGTCGCAGAACGGTCGAGCAGATGCTTTGGCCAGCCTTGCTGCGTCACTTGAGGAGCCTGAACAGGACATCCTGGTCGTCCGCGTGACGCGCCACAGGCTCATCGCTCCCGTTATCCCGGAAGAAGATCGCGGCCCGTTGGTAAGTAATCTCACCACGGTTTCCCCTATGCCCGGAGCCCCGAGTACCCCAGATATGGCAGTCGAGTCAGCCCCTGATTGGAGGACGCCTTTGGTTGAGTACCTCCAACATGGCATTCTTCAATCGGATCGGGCCGAGCGCGAGCGAGTTCGACGCCGCGCATCGCAGTTTGTCCTCCAGAGCAGTCCCGGCCTAGAGCAGATCCTCTACAGACGCGGATTTGATGGTGTTCTCCTCCATTGCCTTCAGGGAGTTGAGATCCCACGAGTCATGCAAGAGGTTCATGTTGGTTCATGCGGTGCCCATCAAACTGGGCCGAAGCTGTCCCACCAGATTCGGAGGCTGGGATACTTCTGGCCCTCTATGATCCATGACTGCATCGAGTATGCCAGGAGGTGTCATGCGTGCCAGGTCCATGCGAACGTTGTGCATCGGTCGCCGGAGCCTCTCCATACCACCAGGTATTCTTGGCCCTTTGCAGTCTGGGGGATGGACGTTGTGGGACCTTACCCGCCGGCGACGGCTCGCCAGTGCCGGTTCATTCTGACCGCTACGGACTTCTTCTCCAAATGGGCAGAGGCGATTCCGCTCAGAGAGGTCAAATCCTGTTCGATCGCTGACTTCGTGACCTCCAACATCATTCATCGATTTGGAGTGCCTCACGCTATCCTCACGGATAACGGAGCCAATTTCCGAGAAGCCGAGTTGAAGAAGTTGTACGCCAAGTATAACATTCGCTCGAACCACACATCTCGCTATCATGCGCAGGCGAATGGACAGATCGAGGCGTTTAACAAAACCCTCTCTAACATTCTGCAAAAGATGGTTGGTCAGAACAAGAAGAGTTGGCCGGACAAGCTCCCCAACGCCCTCTGGGCTTATCGGACGACGACTCGCAATTCCACCCAGATGACCCCTTATTCCCTGGTGTATGGAGCTGAGGCCGTCCTTCCCATCGAGATCCAGTTACCGTCCTTGCGCACTGCGGTCTACGACCAGCAAGCGCCGGACAGAATTGCTGAAGCACGTCTAGTCGAGTTGGAAGCATTGGATGAGAATAGACTTCGCGCTTTGCACAACTTGGAGAGGCATCAGATCAGAATGGCTCGAGCTTTCAATAAGAAGGTTCGCCTCCGCTCCTTCCTGCAGGGTGATCTAGTGCTAGCCCTAAGAGCACTGATGATCCCCGGCAGGAAGCCGCCCAAGTTGGAGCCCAAGTGGGAGGGACCTTTTGTCATCCACAAGGTCTATCCCAATGGCGCGTACTCCCTAGCGACTATGGATGGTGAGCGTGTCACTCCTCCCACCAATGCTAGGTTCCTCAAGCAGTACTTTGTCTGAGTGTGCCCACGTCCTGCACGACGTTAAACTGCATTCGTCCGAGCTACAAGACGTTAAACTGTTCAGCATCTTCGTCCGAGCTTCAAGACGTTAAACTGTTCAGCATCTACATCCTGCACGACGTTAAACTGCATTCATCCGAGCTACAAGACGTTAAACTGTTCAGCATCTTCGTCCGAGCTACAAGACGTTAAACTGTTCAGCATCTACGTCCTGCACGACGTTAAACTGCATTCGTCCGAGCTACAAGATGTTAAACTGTTCAGCATCTTCGTCCGAGCTACAAGACGTTAAACTGTTCAGCATCTACATCCTGCACGACGTTAAACTGCATTCGTCCGAGCTACAAGATGTTAAACTATTCAGCATCTTCGTCCGAGCTACAAGACGTTAAACTGTTCAGCATCTTCGTCCGAGCTACAAGACGTTAAACTGTTCAGCATTTTCGTCCAAGCTACAAGACGATAAACTGTTCAGCATTCGTCCCGCATGACGCTAAACTGCACCTCATGAACTACGTGCGGCTTGATTCCCATCCTTATGGGATACGTAGGACCGCCTGAACACTCATGTTTCAGGCCCAGCCCCATCCTTCGGGAATTTCCATCCCATCTCGGGCCTTTGGCCCAAGTGCCTCTGGGTATGCGGCGTATGGTGTGGACGTGGGGCTATGCCCTCATTCACGTCGGTTTGCTCGTCACGCTGTACGCCCCCCACGTTTGGGGGATGCCTCCTGCTTCCCCCCCTTTCTTTCTCTCATCGTCCTGCATGACGTTAAACTGCCCCTTAAGAACTACGTATGGCTTGATTCCCATCCTTATGGGATACGTAGGAACGCCCAGATGTTTGAAACTTCGGGTCCAGCCCCACCTCTTAAAGATTCTCCCTTCTCTGGGGAGTCCGCCGCTTTCGGGTCACCCTCAAGGCATGTCCCTCGACCCCTTGTAGTGGTCCACCGGTGTCAAGAGTACTCTGGTTTATTTCCAGGAGCGTCAGGTTCTGCTTGGTCAGGTTCCTTGTACGTTTCAGGCTTCATGCCCCATCTCATTCGGACTCATCACCTACGCCCTGGGTGGAGCCCCCGTGACCGGTCTGGACACAATGCCTCAGTGCTCTCCCACCGACTCGGGCTGGCACCCCCAAGGGTTCTATGCAGCAAATCGATATGAATCCTGCGATTGAGTGGTGGATGCTCGTTTGCTGCCCCATTCCATCAACAGTTAGTGCGATATTGATGCTGCTTTTCCGCCACGGTCGGCAGTACTCCCATATCGTTACGCCGGTGCCCCAGTCCTTGAGTGAATGGCCGCATGATTCACATCTTTCCATCTTCCATCCTGACCAGGCAAAATCTCGATACTCTTGACACTATCCCTCAGTGCATCTTTGCATATCCAGGGGATAGGACCGCGAAGTGGCGTGCGTTGAGGTCTTATGGTCCGAGCTCTAAGACCTTAAACTAAGATCTCTCCTCATGGTCCGAGCTATAAGACCTTAAACTAAGATCTCTCCTCATGGTCCGAGCTCTAAGACCTTAAACTAAGATCTCTCCTCATGGTCCGAGCTCTAAGACCTTAAACTAAGATCTCTCCTCATGGTCCGAGCTCTAAGACCTTAAACTAAGATCTCGCCTCATGGTCCAAGCTCTAAGACCTTAAACTAAGATCTCTCCTCATTGTCCGAGCTCTAAGACCTTAAACTAAGATCTCTCCTCATGGTCCGAGCTCTAAGACCTTAAACTAAGATCTCTCCTCATGGTCCGAGCTCTAAGACCTTAAACTAAGATCTCTCCTCATGGTCCGAGCTCTAAGACCTTAAACTAAGATCTCTCCTCATGGTCCGAGCTCTAAGACCGTAAACTAAGATCTCTCCTCATGGTCCGAGCTCTAAGACCTTAAACTAAGATCTCTCCTTATGGTCCGAGCTCTACGACTTTAAACTAAGATCTCCTTTTCTTTCGTCCCGCATGACGTTAAACTGCACTTCAAGAACTACGTGCGGCTTGATTCCCATCCTAATGGGATACGTAGGACGGCCTGAACATTCATGTTTCAGGCCCAGCCCCATTTCCCGGGAATCTCTATCCCGTGTTGGGCCTCTGGCCCAAGTTCCCCTCCTTTTTTTGCGAGGCGTATCGCGTGAGCGGGGGATCATGTCCTCATTCACGTCGGTCTACTGGCTGCGCCGTACGCCTCCCCACGTGTGTGGGACCACCTTTAACCTCTCATCGTCCTGCATGACGTTAAACTGCCTTTCAAGAACTACGTATGGCTTGATTCCCATCCTTATGGGATACGTAGGACCGCCTGGACGCTTGTGTTTCAGGTCCAGCCCCGTCTCTTGGTTGATCACGGGGATCTGCCCTCTTTTGGTTGCTCTCAGGGTGAGTCCTCCGACCCTTCCCGGTGATCCGGTAACATGTTTTGGGTCCTTCGGTCTATGACTCGTAGTGTCAGATTCAATCCCGACAAGTCCTGTGTTGCTTGTCAGGCCTCGCGCTTCCTCTTGTTCGAGCCTTCACTCAAAGGGATCCTCGTTAGCGGTTTGGGTACGATGCCTCAGTGCTCTCCTACCGCTCCGGGTCGATTTACCGGCGAGTCCTGGGCCGCAAATCGATATGAATCCTGCGATTGAGCGGTCGATGCTCGTTTGCTTGCCTCGTCTTAGGCTGACGCGATCGGATGTTGTGTTGCGAATATGGTCAGCAACGTCCTTGATCGCCATGTCGGCTCTTTCAGGCTCTGAACATTGGTTGCGCAGTCCTCATCACACTCCGCCTTTGTGCGTTGTAGTGGAATCTTGACACTCTCTTCATATTGACCTCCAGTACACCTCTACACGTTAGGCAGACCAACCAGGGTAACGGTGTCTGTCGAGGCTCCCATGATCTGAGCACTAAGGATGTATGCGGATGTCCTCCCTAAGGGCCATGCGTAGCTGGACCCTCGTCCCCATAAGGAGGAAGGAGTTGCCCGAACAATTGCGTTCTGGGCCCAGCATAGCTGGAGGCTAGCATCTCTGCCCCTCGGGTGATGGACATACGCAGACCCCTGTCCCAAGACTCTCCTCCTGGAATCGTGCGTGACCACAGGGCTGGGTATGTTCCCACCTCCGCCGTGTCCGCCGTACCGCAATAAGCGGGTTCCTCCATGGACCGAACCACACGACCTTAAACTGTGTTGTCTGGTCCTACCACACGACCGTAAACTGTGATCGTCTTGGCCGCCCGACGAGAAATGGCACTGCATCGTGATGTCCTCCTCAGGGGACACTCATGTTGGGCGCTGGTTAATAACCACGCCATTCATCAATGCCTTCCGTGGCTTGATTATTGTGGCGACGCCAGGGATTTCTCAATCACAGGCATGTCGCCGCACAAAGAAAAACCATTCATCTTTAAGGACAAACAAGAAATATCAAATGCCGCTCCTTTTGTGTGCGAGGGTCAGACCCGCACTCTTCCCCGCGCTGGTGCCCGATTGTGTCGCGCCGCGCTTCAAGAACTACGTGTGGCTTGATTCCCATCCTTATGGGATACGTAGGAACGCCCGGATGTTTGAAACTTCGGGTCCAGCCCCCCACCTCTTAGAGATTCCCCCTTCTCTGGGGAGTCCGCCGCTTTCGGGTCACCCTCAAGGCGTGTTCCCCGACCCCTTGCAGTGGTCCACCGGTGTCAAGAGTACTCTGGTTTATTGCCAGGAGCGTCAGGTTCTGCTTGGTCAGGTTTCCTCCACTTTTCAGGCTTCGTGCTCCCTTTCATTCGGACCCATCGTCTACGCCCTGGGTGGAGCCCCCGTGAACGGTTTGGACACAATGCCTCAGTGCTCTCCCACCGACACGGGCTGGAACCCCCAAGGGTTCTGGGCAGCAAATCGATATGAATCCTGCGATTGAGCGGTGGATGCTCGTTTGCTGCCTCATTCCATCAACGGTTAGTGCGATATTGATGCTGCTTTTCCGCCACGGTCGGCAGTACTCCCATATCGTTACTCCGGTGCCTCCAGTCCTTGAGTGAATGGCCGCATGATTCACATTTTCCACCTCCCATCCTGACCAGGCAAAACCTCGACACTCTTCACACTATCCCCCAGTGCATCTTCGCATATCCAGGGGATAAGACCACGATGTGGCGTACCTTGAGGTTCCTATGGTCCGAGCTCTAAGACCTTAAACTAAGATCTCCTCTTATGGTCCGAGCTCTAAGACCTTAAACTAAGATCTCCCCTTATGGTCCGAGCTCTAAGACCTTAAACTAAGATCTCCTCTTATGGTCCGAGCTCTAAGACCTTAAACTAAGATCTCCTCTTATGGTCCGAGCTCTAAGACCTTAAACTAAGATCTCCCCTTATGGTCCGAGCTCTAAGACCTTAAACTAAGATCTCCCCTTATGGTCCGAGCTCTAAGACCTTAAACTAAGATCTCCTCTTATGGTCCGAGCTCTAAGACCTTAAACTAAGATCTCCCCCTATGGTCTGAGCTCTAAGACCTTAAACTAAGATATGCCCTTATGGTCCGAGCTCTACGACCCTAAACTAAGATCTCCCCTAAACGGGATTCTACGTCCTGCATGACGTTAAACTGCACTCTTAGAACTACGTATGGCTTGATCTCCAGTCTGATGGAGTACGTAGGAACGCCCGAGCATCTCGACTCGGGTCCAGCCTCAGGGATCGTTAAGTCCCGCCCCTCCTCGTCGCCGGCCGTCTGGCCTGGCTTCTGGTAGAGTGGTGCAGTTGTAATATTTCCCCGATCCAGCTCGGGATGCCCCATTGCAATGATGGGAAGCGACGGTTTCCTCGTCAAAGAGGTGCTGTCTGAGAATTGGGGTGATTCACGGCCAGATTAGTGCATCCGCCTAATACGCTTTCCCCACGGTGGCGCAATTCTGAGAGCGTTGGATTCTGTCCGAACAATCGTCACTTCTCCCCACGCTTCGCATGCCCTGTCGATCTGGACTTCCACCCTTGTGCCTGAAGGAACGCCCAAAGCGGTATTCATGATGACATGTGGTCCGCCTCCTGCAATATGAATGATGACCTTCGGTCCGTCTATTGCAGTTGTTATGGTCGATCCACTGTCCGCCTACCGTCCGGGGCATTTCCTGGAAGGCCGACCGTTGTGGATGTCTGGATTCGGGACACGCGATTCACCCTTTCTCATTTCCCTATGTTCGGATAAAATCTCAACGCCCCTAGTGTTGTCCCGCTCGTGTGTTGGAACAAGTTGGGGGGATGATACATTGATTAGGTCTGAGGTCTCCTTTGCTAGGAATGACCTCCCTCTCTTCTCCAGCAATCCAGGCCCAACTATGGATGCCTGATGCTTGGTTAACGCTCCCGCAAGACAGTGAATTGTGGTTGAGCATGTTAAGCCAAAAGATGCAGATAAATATATTGGTTCATACAAATGGACCAAGGTAGCAGAAGCAAAATGTTTTGGGAATGGCAAAACAAATCCCTTAGGGATTAGCGTGCTGAATGAGTCTTTCTAATGCCGCTACCCTTTGGCTGGTGGCCTCTAGAGCTGCTTCTCGCTCTCTGCGTTCCCTCTCCTCGTCGGCGGTCGCAGCACGCAGTTCGTCGATTCTGGCATGTGCACGCTCCCGCTCGACCTGAATTTTGACCATCTGTTGGCCCGCCTCCGTCAACTGTACCTGGGCGTCAACCAGCTGGGCTGCTAGTTGCTCCACAAGCTCGGTACACGTTGCGACGAAGGCCTCCTTCTCTGCCGCCTGCCCTTCGAGGCGCCGGACTTCCTGCTCCGCCGCGAGGAATGCCCGCGTGCTCTCCGACATGTCCCGACTTTGTGTGACGTCGGCACGCCGGCAGCTCTCGCGCATCTTTTCGGCCATGAAATCACGGACCGTCAGATGGAGGCGTTGAGCATCAGCTCCCCCGGCACACAGGAAGCGCAGCCAGGTTTGAAGCGATCCCATGCGCCCCAGCCACTCCGATGAGGGTCGCTTGAGGAAGCGCTGGATGCACTTCCACCCCCTGCGGCGCGTTATCCGGCTCTCCTCGACCGCCTCCGCATCCGCGTCGTCCATTTCCTCGGGGTCGGCAGGCCGGTAGGCAGGGAAGGCAGCCAACAGGTCTGCTGCAGGGTCCGCCCCTGGGATGTCCTCACGGGGGATAGGTTCCCCAACATCTGGGCGACCTTCTCCCGCCCCAACGGCGTTGACACCCTCGTCAGCCCCCGATCTTTCTCCGATGTCAGCACCGCCGACGTCCGTAGCCCCCTGATCAGCAGTTGGTGGGGCCGGCTCGGTTTGGGAAGTCTGTTCCGGAGCGGGCGGCATGTCTGCCACCGGTCCACTCGTGGATGGCCCGGGTTCGGCAACCCGACGAGCCTCCAGTGTTGAGATCACTGCACAGGGCATGCCATGGTTAGTCACGGATCGTCAACGGAAAACACCAGCGGTGAAGTAAGGAGACTTACGGGAGTTTAGAGCGTCATCTTCTGCTATCCCGGCCGCCGCAGGAACAGTTGCAGCAGGGGACCCTTCTGCGCTCGTCGATTCAATGATAGGTGCCTGGCCCCCGCCTTGTCCTGCTGGCGCCTCTCCTACTCCCGCCGAGGACGCCTGACCGACATCCGTGCGCTCCTGAGAAAGACGGAGAAGTGGGTTAGAAGCTGCATGAGGAAATGGATGAAGCGGATTGAGTAGGGATAGAAGCGGACCTCGAGGAGCTCAGTGACATCAACATTGTCAGAGCCGACCACCTCACCGCTCTCCCGCGGGCTCCCCCGATGGGACCCTCCCTCGGAG
The DNA here is from genome assembly GCA_963277665.1 of Viscum album. NCBI lineage: Eukaryota > Viridiplantae > Streptophyta > Magnoliopsida > Santalales > Viscaceae > Viscum > Viscum album. The sequence continues at coordinate 1,369,014,048 of OY728119.1, forward strand.
CCTTCATCCTCCCCCGTCTCCTCCTCTTCCTCGGAGTCATCACTGTCACCTTCTCCTGGCGGCATCTGTTCTGGAGCGGGCTCGAGACCGAGCATCCCCTTCACCAGAAGGGATGGCTCCGCACGCTGACCACGTTGGCGCGCGTACTCGTCCATGGCCGTCAGATATGCATACTGCCGGTTGAAGTCCACCCTGTCGGTAATATGGAGGCGCCCGACCTCTGGCAGATGGATTCTTTCTCTGAGAATCTTTCGCCAGATGGCGTCGGTCCCCAGTGACTGCCGCAGGGTCATCCAGGCCGACCACAGCGCCGGGAAGACTGCATCGTGGGAGGGTTCGAGCAGACGTCTCACCTGCTTCCCGGGCCGCTCCCCGACCGCCGCGTGTGCCCTCTATCTGGGCGCCGAGGTCGTGGCGGCAGCCTGCGATGCGCCCGCCGCCGAAGTTCCTGCCTGCGCCGGCTCCGCTGCTTGGTGCGCCTCCGTTCTCCCCCGTGTGGCGGCGCCTCGCCTCCCTCCTTGACGCTCGGTCTCCGCGCGAGTGACCTCGAGCCGCCGAACTGGCTTTCGTAGAATCCCCTTCGGGGTACGCGATGGCCCAGTGTTCGGCGTACTCGGTCGCCAAGCCTGCGTCAACCCCGGTAGGAGGGAGAGTGATGACGTCGCCAGAGCCGAAAGCGGCAAACATCAGCCACATCTGGCGAAGGACGCAAGAGTTCGCCTCCTCCCGGACGGCAGTGAATACCCTCTTCGGCATCCGTTGAAGGCACCCGAACTGCCTGGCGAACCGGGTTGGCACGTAGGGCTCGCAGATCACCTTCCCGTCGATCCGAGCCACGAGCACCCCGCCCCGCATGTTCAGGAAGTATTCATGCTGCTCCAGCGGACCCTGCCCATTGTCGATCATCTAGCCGACGGGAGTGGGGAACAGGCTGAAGTTGAAATTGGCATGATTGCCAATCCGAATCCTCATGCCCTCCTCACTTAGGGTCATCGGAGCGACCCCCGCAATGTTCAGCAGGGAGGGTCGCAGGCCGTTGCCCGGAGGAGTGATGGCGTTCGGAAACGTATACCCACCAAGGTGAGCAGCCACCCAGCCGTGGAAGAACTGAAAGGGCCCACATATCCTTCGTGGCGACCCCCCTCGTGAGATGCGTCCCAGGATGGCATACAACCTCGCCAGCACTGGGACCCCAAGGTTGTATCTCTTGTTGGCGGCCATAGCGCCCGCCACCGCCAGTGTCGCCGGGCGAACGCCCATTCTCGCGTCCCGCACTGGCAGGAGCCACCCACTCAGAAAGGCGGCCAGGAATGCCGCGTACCGGACGTTTGGGTCCCGGGCCTCGATGACGCGGTACCCCCATGAGCGGTAGTCGCCCGTCTCCAGGACCCGCCAGTATGACCCGTTCCGGCTCCTCTGAGCTGCGGTTGGGCACCGCTTCCCCCTGCCTGGCATCCTGACCACCGGGTCATGCTCCAAGAACTGGCTGAACCACTACTTGTAGGCTATGTCCTTCTGGAAGTCCTTGATCCCGAGCCGCTGCGTAGCCAGGTCAAGTAGATGCCATGTCAGAATGGGAGTCTGTGACCTGTCCTCCCAGATGTTTTTCGAGGGCAGGAACTCATCGTATTGGTAGCCCTCCAGCGGGATACCTCCGATGCAGTGGATGTCCCAGAGACCGATGCCGACCTCCCCATGGTGAAGATGGAAGGTGTTGGTATCCGGGGACCAGCGGGTGAACAACTCCGGCCCGAGCTCGGACTGCTGGTATAAATGGAACTGCGACGTCCACACCGCCTCAAATAGGCCGATGTACCGCAGCTCCCCTGCGAAGTGATCACAGGTGTGGCGTACCCAGAACGCCCAGTCCCATTCACTGGTGAAATTGCCCCCAGACCGCAAGTCCCAGTCTTTTAGCCAGCCCTTGGTGTCGTCAGTGACACTCTGGCGATATGTGCTCGAGTAGAGGGCTGGAGAATTCTCCGCAGTAGGCTCACCCCCGTCAATGGTTCGCGTCCTTGGGTTCAGGACATAGATGTCCAAGTGCCTGGTCTCCCTGGCAGGATGCCCATTGTTGGTGATGTTATAGCGGGGAAGCTCGTCCTCCCGAGTCACCCAGGTTCGTGGCGCATCAACTTCGAACCGTGGCACCGGAACCTCATCTAGAATGCCGGAGTTCCAAAGGGGCAGGTTGTCCGATAGTGGATATGTCTTCTGGGCCGGCGTCAGTAAGTCGAACAGGGATTTATTGTTGGAAACAATCTCCTTGGCTCTGTAAACCTCCTCGTTCGTCGCCATCTCAGCTCTGCGAGTGGCGGCATCCCCCTCATTTCCTCTGTGCGCGGCCATCTCAGAAGTTTCGGGAGTCGTGCGGGTTAAGGGATGAAGCGTGCAGGATCGGACGAGGCTGGTAGAGAAGTTTGAAGGTTGGCGCGCAATGCAAGTGGACGGCGCGCAATCGGGAAGAATGTCGCACAATGTTCCGGGTTTTCGCGCAAAGACAGGCGAATTCAGGATGGTTTTGCGCGCCGATCGGGCGAATTTCGCGACCGGAAAGGCAATTTCGCGCACGAGAGCGTTGAAGCTTATCGCACGGAAGGCCTGTGTACGGAACGCGGAACCCCGGACCCCTATTTATAGACGAGGCCGGGATTCCGCGCCGCGCGGAACGCGCGATTGCGTGACCGCGGCGGCAAATTGCGCGCCCGGCGCCCCTTTTTGCGCGCCTAAGTCCCGCGCAGCCCAGGACTTCGGCATTCCGGCGTCTCCCTCCGAACCCGATCGTTGCGACCTCTCGCCGATCAGATTCCGAGGGGGGGCTTTTGTAGACGCCGGAAAAGTCCGTTGTTCCCAAATGAAGCTCCGGATGCGGAAAGCGAAGTGATATTTGGAGTCAGAGGCACGTTCCGGAGGGCCTGGAGGACTTGCGCGAAATTTCAGAGGTCCGCGCGCAAAGTTGAGCTTTGCGCGCAATCCTCCCGGGATGCGCGCAATGCGCTGGGCCGGCGCGCTATTTTGCGCGCCCGTGGCCTGCGCAGGCTCCTTTGCGCGCCGGGTCCTGATTCCGCGCCCGTGAAGAGAATTCCGCGCCCGACGACCGGATTCCGTGCCCGGGGTTGCCTATAAATATAAGGCGACCCCCAACGTTTTGAAGGTTGCCAGAATCCGAAGCGTCGCTCGTTCGCGCAATCCGACCCCTTCCGCGCGCAATGCCGATCTTCAGGTAACCTCCTTTATTTCGCGCAATAGAGCCTTGGGGTTCGCCTTCGCGTGCAATCCCCTTGGCTCCTTTCGTTTGAATAATCCATAACCCGAAGGCCTTTGCGCGCAAAAGAAGCCTCTTGCGCGCAATTGCCCCCGGGGTGCGCGCAATCCAGCCCGATTGCGCGCACCCCCTCTTCAAAGTGGCCATTCGTTTGAGAATGAGCCGTTGCCCCCGCGAGCTGCCCGAAGCCCGGTGCGCGCAATCTCAACCTTCTGCGCTCAAAGCGCTGGCCCAAATTGCGCGCCAGTCCGCACAATTGCGCGCCGACCCGCGGTATTGTGCGCAAAGCTCTTCTTTTGCGCGCAAACCGCCAGGGTCGCTCCTTTTCGCCCCGCGAGGGTACCCGCTTGCGTGGCGCCCGATGATCTTCGTCCTGGGTGCCCGCACCGTGCGTTGTCTTTCCGTGCGGCCTTCCAGGCTTGCGCGAAGTGACACGGACCCATTGGCGGCACCCACACGTCCTGCATGACGTTAAACTGTACATCGTCCGAGCTACAAGACGTTAAACTGTTCAGCGTTCGTCCCGCATGACGCTAAACTGCACACTCGTCCCGCATGACGTTAAACTGCACACGTCCAACATGACATTAAACTGTGCCATCGTCCGCGCGACAAGACGTTAAACTGCCAAGCAGCTTCGTCCTCAACACACGACGTTAAACGGTACTTCGTCCGGCAAGACGTTAAACCGTCCGCTTCGTCCTCAACACACGACGTTAAACTGTACTTCGTCCGGCAAGACGTTAAACCGTCCGCTTCGTCCTCAACACATGACGTTAAACTGTACTTCGTCCGGCATGACGTTAAACCGTCCGCTTCGTCCTCAACACACGACGTTAAACTGTACATCGTCCGGCAAGACGTTAAACCGACCACCTCACCCGATCCCGTGCATCGCACGCTGGGTCCGCCCCCGGTTTGGATGTGGCCCCCACCCGCTCGTCTCTGCAGGGATGTCGGGATTTTCCTTCTTTAGGGACGATTTAATGGGAGCGGCTTTTCCCTACAGGGGTAGGGTATTACAAACCCCTAGTTTCTTGTGGGGGGCTGCACATGTGTATCTCCATTGCACTCCCCCACTGCCGAAGCCGATATAGGGTGTGACTCGGATCGAGGTGTCTCCTACTTTCGGTCCAGGTCCCTTCCAACTGAGCTTTGCCGCACTCGGGCTGCCTTAGTGTGTAAGTCCTGACAGAACGAACTACGTGGACTTTGATCCCTGTCTTCTAAATAGGGTACGTAGGAAGCCTCCCTGAGGTTCAAGCCCACCACCTGGTCGTCCCGGTCGTATTTACGTCGGTTCGTCCATCGGTGGACCCCTCCCGGGTTCACACATGCGTTGATTCACCTATGAGTCCGCCCCCGTGGGAGACTGCACGTGTGTATCTCCATTGTGCTTCCCCACGGCTCTTTCTATTTTTGTCCAGCATGACGTTAAACTGTATACCCGAACTACGTTGACTTTGATCCGTGCTAACGCGCGGTACGTAGGAAGCCCCACGGGGTCCAAGCTCTTCACTCCATCATCCATCCTGATCCTTACCCGGGCCGCCACATCCCGGTGAGGTCATGCCACTTCACTCCACTCCACATCACTTGGGAAGCCGCCCATGCGCTGGCCCCAGCGTCGGAGGTTCCCCGCAAGGGGTTCTGTCATCTGATCCACTTTTCGTATTGATCGGTCTGATGCCGTCCCCGCTGGACGTTAAACTCGCGGCATACCCCGTGTTAAACATGGGAAGCTGAGGAAAACCTCAGGGGACACAGTTCCCCGCACTCAGTGCAGGATGCCTCAGGCCATCACGCCTTCGAGAAGCCCTATTAGGGACGGAAGATAGACATGCAGAGCCGCAGTGTTACGACACGCCCCCAGCACCCAGAGCCACCCGGCCTTCTCACCGCATGTTGCTGCCCCGACCAGACTCTTTGGAGCGTCCGGGCGGAAGCAGCGTAATTAACCGGTGTCCATGAAGATATGGCGCCGGGAACGAGATTCACGAACATTCTTAAATCTATGAGGGAGACCCGGATTAGGCGACGAGTTCCGAGGAGACGTCCAAGGAAGGAGGAGCCGACATCCCATCATCCCGGTTTCGATCAAGGAGCAGACGCCCCTGAAGAAGGGACGGATGCCGCCCGCCCTTGGAAAGCGGGACTGCGGGACCACAAGCCGTGCGCCCATCCCCTCGGGTTGACGGGTGCACGCGCGAACGCGTCCTGGTGGAACAGCGTAACCTGACGCACATCCGCACCGAAACAGATGGATTGAGAATCGACATCATTATTCACCTCTGGTGTTGCTATAACTTCTTCTGGCCTGATTAGCGATGTATAGACATGTTGGACTTCAGCAGATGAAATGAAAATGTCACCACTTATGCTTTCATCACTGCTTGGTAGGTTACCAATTTCTCCCATGTTGTCTGGCTCGATCGCCGTAATTGACATTATGGATCCTTCCATAAGAGTATTTTGATTTGGGCCAATTTTGTCAATTTGACTGATAGGTAACACATAATCTGTACTCACATGTGAAAATGGATTTATTGGAATTTTCTCCAAACCATATGGAGCATTAACTTTGGTATTTTCCTTCATTGTAGATTTTTCTCTTCCCTTCATGTGATAAAATTCCACCTCAATGTATTGAGATTCACATGTCTTGAACGTGGCCTTATCACCATACAATGTTCCAACTTGACCATTGAAACAGTATTTGAGACATTGATGGTATGATGATGGAATAGGTGCATGCTGATGTAGCCAGGGTCTTCCAAGCAAGATATTGGAAGCTGAGTCTTGATCAACAATCATGAAATCCGAATTGGATACAAGATCTCCAAAATGAGTTCTGAGTGTAACTTCTCCCAGTGGTTCTTGTTCATTTTTATCATATCCTTGTAACATCATGGTAGAAGGACATAAATCAGATTCCGTGAGGCCCAATCGACGAAGTGTACGAATGGGCCTGAGGTTGACTCCTGAACCATTGTTAATGAAAGCTCTTCAAACATCTACACCATTGACTTTGCCAGATAAGTACACAGGTTTTATGTGCCCATGCACAACATCATCTTCATATTTATCAGTAAAAGATATCACTGTATGGCATTCTGCAGGATTATTCTCTATGTGATAGATTTTAGCTGCAGCAATTTCAGCTTCAAACTCCCGAGGACTTGACAAAGCTTCGATGAGTGCTTCCTGAAGATCTTTTGACAGATTCAAAGCAACCATAATTGATAACTTGGCTGGTACTTGGGCCAATTGTTTCAATATATTATACTTTTGATCAAGAGGTCTGCGTTTCCCAATAGGAATATGCGGTTTAGCAGGTACCTTGGAAGCAGATGCTTTGGAAGCTGATGCATCTTGTATTGAAGTTGGCAACATCCTTGGTTTTGGAAGATTAGACTGATTAGATCCATTTACTTGCTGAGATAAAGAAGATGGAACCTTTAATCGGTCTTCCAAAATAACTGTGCCAAAACTGAGTTGGCCATTGGCAGAAGAACTTGCTTGTACTTTTTGAGCTCGCTGAAGGGCTCTACCACGAGTTTCTGCTGCATATACAGTGCTAGCAGGGGTAAAATTAGAGTAGTGGTTTCGGAAAGATCCACGTCTTCCCCTGTATCCTGAACCTCTAGAACCTCCTCGGATTCCCTTATTTGATACAGGGAATTCAGGCTCATCAAGACTGGAATATGGATCTGTTAATTGAATCATATTAACAGAACGAAAGATTAACTCTTTGTCTGATAATGACTCTGCCTGGTTAGCATGTTTAGGCTGTGCCTTTTGGTGGGACGGTGCCCGTGGCTTTGAAGTAGATGTCATGAAATCATCCAGAGTCAAAGAAAATTTAGGCTTTGATACATACTCATCTTCTCCTGATTCCTCTTTCTTCTTTGAATTGCGCTGCCCTTTTGAGGATTTGTCTTTTGATGGAGGCTTTACTACAGCTTTTGTAGGAGACACAATTGTCTTATTCAATTGTGTTCGCAAAATGGAATGGGTCCAATTGATTGTCTTTCTAACCATCCAATCATCATATTTTTTCGCTGTTTTGCTTTTGACTTCCTGCCACTCGCCTCCTTCCTCTGGATCTGTAGTGGTAATACACGCTACATGAGCTGAAGAACCCTTTAATTTGACTTGTCCCAAGTCGACCATCTTTTGTAGAAGGTCTTTAAAGACAAAACAATCCTATATGGGATGCCCCAACTTTTGATGAAAGGGACAATAATTGGGACGGTCTTCATCTCCTTCATTGTTTGGCCTCTTGGGCACTGGTAATTGAACCAAATTATTTTCCAGAGCTGAAATGAAGTAACAAGGAACTTGCTCACTTCGGAAAGAGTATGTTTTACTCTTCATATCCTCAAATTGTTTTCGTCGTTGATCATTTTGATCATTTGGATGAAATAACCTTTGTTGTTGGCGTTCAGGAGGTGGAGCCCTTCGAGAAGATGAAGGTTTTGAAGTAGAAATAGGTACAGGTGCTTGTTTAAGCATAACTGTAGCAGTTTCCGATTTACCCATTCTCCTTCCTGGAGCTGATGGAATTATACGAGATTTAACCGTAGCCTATATAAGGGAATCTTCAATCTGTTGAGCGATTGAAGTAAGGTCTCGAAACCCTCCTGTGTATTTCACAGGGATCAATGGCGTGCGTAATTCGTCAAGCAAATTTGCCACACAGATTGGCAACAGTTCCTCCTGAGGGAGTGCTAAACTCTGGGAATACGTTAATCCCTTCCAACGAGCAATGAAATCAGAGACTCTTTCATTCTCCCTTTGCTTGCAGTTTGTAAGATCGAAAACTGTCTTTTCTGGAAAAGTTGAGCTAAACTGAAGAAGGAATTTTTGACGAAGATCCTCCCATCCGATGATTGACCGGGATTGCAAGCTTGTATACCAGACAAAAGCTGGTCCTTGCAAGTTTAGCACGAAGAATCTGAGTTTCACTGCTTCTTGCTGCTCTGGAGTTCCCATCATAGGATCACAACAAGATACGTAATGCATCAAATGTTGTTCGGGGTCGCCTGATCCATTGATAGTAGGGAAAACAGGGTTTCCAAAACTGGATGGAGGAGAAATTGAATCTAACCATTCAGGGTAAACTTTCTTTTCAGGTTGAACATGCACTCGTTTCCCTTCCATTGTTTCTAACCGAGCTGTTAATGACTCAATAGTAGTTATTAACTTTTGAGAAAAATCCGGTTGAACTTGGTTTTGGGTAGGTGCAATGAATGGAGCTTGGACAGACGTGGTGGTTGGTGCTGCAACTGATGGTAGTGTTGCAAACCGTTGTTGCGTTTGACCCGTAGGATTAGACCTCTGAGGGTGTACTGATAAAGGAGGATATTACTGATCCATCTTAGTAGTTACAACAAATTCCTTCGGCTATCGAACTTCATCATTCTTAAGAAGAAGACTACTCTGAAGTAGTTCTGCATTCAACCTTCTTAATTATTTCATTTCTTCCTGCTAATGTGCAAACCTTTGCTCTAATGAGAGCGATTGACCTCTTTCAGAGGAAGGGTGAGAAGTAACCTGATTCTTTCCTTTCCCCTTATTGGATCCTTTTCGGAGAGGGGGAAGTGGGTTACATGAAGGAATACTCAGATTTTGGGTAAGCCTTTGATTACGTGTGCGCACACCTTCTTCATTTAGGTCTGTGTGCGCAACTTCTTGAGCAGGAACATCTTCGTCTGATCCCTCTGGTTGAGCCTCATCTGGTGAATCAGCAGCAATGGCATTGATGACATTAATGGATGCATATTGCATAGAATCCTTTCTATCAGCATTTCTGTGATATTGTCTTCTTCCATGTCCATGATGAGACATGGCATTCCGTTGACTTGATCCCTCAGGAACTTCTTGGAGAACCGTCACATGGAGAGAATCTCCTGATAACTTGGCTCTTCCTTCCTCTTGAGGCTTATTTCCTAATCGAGAGAATACTGAATTTCTCTGAGGGAGAGATTGAGGATTTGAAAAAGTCCCCAGTTTGGTGGACTGGGGATGTTCCTACTGCTTCCGCTCAACTCCTCGAATCTCATTTGTTGATTCTGAGGGTTGGTTTAGAGAAGTCCCCAGTCTGACAAGCTGGGGTGTCTCTTGACATGCTATGTCTGAGATCTTCTTAAAATTTATCTTGATCTTGCGAATCTTAGTTAGTAAATTAGCTGGATGCATTAACCTGTATCCACTTGTATCGCCTGGTTCAACAGACCGTTGGATGATTTCCGAAACTTCTGTCATTTGATGACTTGTTTGCTCCAGACGAGAGGCTTGTGCAATATTCTCACCTGCTTCATGTAGGAGCAATTCAACAACTTGTTCTCTATATACTTTATATTGAGAGGAACTAGTTGAACCCTGTACTTGAGCAAACTTTTGATTATGAACAAAGCCCGTTGACTGTGGCCGGCCATGGGCAATAACATTGCATGAGACCATTTTCGGCGGGCTTTGCTGACTGGAATGCACTGTGAAATGTAGTGCTTCGTGAACACCCCATCCTCTGATATGAACATCAGATGGAGCATTGGCAATTAACTGACGCAATTTTCTTAGTGCGCCAAGGCATGAACGTTGAAGGGTTCTTTGTTGCTTTTCAGCCTTCAGATACCGAGCGACTGATAGAGATGCCTAATCAGTCTGGCATTGTAACCCTTCTATTATTTTAATATGATTTTCATAATCACCATAAGATAATACTTTCTTCTTCAATTGACAATGAGTCTTCCATATGTTGAGACGAATATCATGGATTCCATCATCCGTCAACATCATTGGAATGTCGTACTGGGAGTCAGCCAAAGGCCAAAACATGACTGGTACTTCACCTTTTGCCAGTTTTTCCTCATGTTCAGCATTTCCTCTTTATCATTAAATGAAGATTCTTCTACCTGTTTGGACCAGTGTTGGTGTTTCCTTGTTGCTTCATCGGATTCAACAAGATTGGTAGAGAGATCACTATTCATGCTGGAAGATGAATGACCCAGGGATGGTTCAGAGAATAACCTGAACCCCAGGCTATCTTCTGATGGAGAAAGAGTTTCACCTGCCGATAGTAATGCATCAGACATGACTGGTTTTACGTTTGCAAGTGCCTCGAGATAGGAGGGCTTTCTCGTCACTACATTTCCTTCTGAAGAATTTTCGAGACAACGTGAATCACTACTGCGGAGAGGACTTTTGCAGTGAAATTCATCACCATGAGGAGGACCATCATGATGGGTTACAGCAAAAGATGGAATCTCTTGCTCCTTGGTCTTCTGACCACATAGAGGGTTCATGTGGCTCTCATCTGAAGAAGAAACTTCAAGATTGACCGAACATTCATGAAGAAAGCCTTCATGAGGAAGTGTCTGTTGAAGACCTTCAATATTAATGTTCCCGTTATTGGGAACTGAGGGAGTAGAATCTTGAATTCCGACAGATAAATGTCTGAGGGCTTCAAGAACTCCAGCATCGAGCAAGGCCTTGTTGCAGATTGGCCTTTGATCTCCTGACTGTGTTGGGTGAATCTTTTTCATAGATGCCTTCTTACTCACTTTAGAAACCACTTGTTGAAGAAAGTGGTTACTCTGAGCAGGTGTGTGTGCCTAATCAGGAAAGATGGTCAGGTTAGGCTGACGATCTCCACTCAAATCAGGTGTATGTGCCTGACTTGGTTGTCCGTTTGATATGGGGGAGTATGCCCCATATCCCTCTTGGACTGGAACAGATGTGTGTGTCTGTTCCGGAGTGAATCGTTGATGTGTCACTCCACTGCTAGGGATAGATTTATGTGTCTATCCCTGAGATGATGCTGAAGCTGTTATGATATCCTGGAAGGCATCTTGAATATGAGCAGGAATTTGTTTCTTCTCTTCCACCATTGACAAAATATGTTTGGTGACTTCAGCCGCCGGAATGGGGATATACGTCCATTCCGGGCATGGAGTAGGTTTATGTGCCTGCTCCTGTCCTCCTTTTCCTGTCAGTGAATCCTGACAGTACTCAAGTGTGGAGGCAGAGAGTTGAGTCAGCCTCCTGTTTGTCGTCGGGGCTTTCCGACTGACTTCTCCGTGCGCTACCAAGCGAGACTGTTGGTAGGATTGATTAGTATTAGCAGGTGTATGTGCCTGCTGATTACACTTTGCCAAACATGATTGACGAGATCCATCATATGTAGTCAGACGAGCCTGCTGACTAACTGGTGATGTATAAGCAGGTGCATGTTCCTGCCTATGGTACTCCGCCGGAATTGCCTGGCGGGATTGGCTTGATGCTGCCAGACGAGTCTGCTGGACATCGGAATTAAAATGGACAGGTGTGTGTGCCTGTTTATTGTTTGCCACCAAGTTAGGTTGGTGGACTTCTCCGGAGATGGCAGGGATGACAACCTGCCTATTGTTAACCGGATTCCGTCTCTGGCGGTTCATCTTGCCAGCTCGGGTTCGAGGATCCTGAGCTGAATGCCTGGAGTCCGTACCCTCATCATGTTGAGGGCGCACTACCGCACGAGTCTGGCGGCGATTGTGGATGGGAGCCCTTGAGAAGGACTCCTGTCTTTTTGAATTAATGTCCTGCGGGACCTGCTCATTCACTTCCTCAGAGTAATGGAGTGAATGGAAATTGCGTTCCAGGGATAACGACCCGAAACGGTTGGAGACGGTATTCAGCACCGCCTGCTTCTTGATCGCTGGCTGCCGTTGACCAGACGACCAGGTAGAGTTGTTAACTTGGAGGGCTTGACGAGCAGCCTCCAGAGTTGGGATAGTACCGTTGCGACGGTACTACATAACCAGTGCTTTAGAAACCCAGCGTTGAAGACACTGAGTTGGTGATGTCATCCTCAGAGCGGACGATGTTCCCTCAGGAGTAGCAGCATTGGTTTTCACAGCAGCAGACCTCATAGTAGAGGTGTTTACAGCAGCAGTATTCACAGGGGTGAATTTAAGGAAAGCCATTTTTCAGAAGATCTTGAGAAAAGAGTGCTTGGTTAAGGATTCACGTTGGGTTCACCATTTTTGTTTCCTCAAGGATTTCGGGGTTGACCTCGTTGATTTGAGATTCAAACGTTCCAATCGGTTTCTAGCGGGTTTGTTCGTAGAACTGGAAACATCCAATGATTCCACATCTGTTTGGACCTACTTTCCAAAGGTAGGCACTCATTAGCTTGTGGACTGATGAGGCTGAAGAATTTGCATTGGTCGAGAGGATGGGAGGTCGGACTCATGACACCTTTTTGAGGGGAATTATTGTCTACTCCGGGACTCTCTTTATAGATTTATGTTATGTTCGTGAATCCTTATTACATTACCAAGTTTAAAATGTGCTTTCCTTTAGTTTTAACAATCAATGATTAAATATGCAAGAAATTTAGAGAATCTTTTATATGTATTCGAGGTTCTTCATCAATAGAGAATCATCTATATCTGTTTAGAGATTCTTGGTCAATGGTATCCTTCAAAACATTTATATAAAAGTCTCTTGGTCATTATGATGACCAGGCTATTTTTAAAGACACTCAGTGGGGCACTTGAAGTTTATCGTCATTCAGAAGGACATGGATTATTTCAAAGTTGGGATCGAACCCAAAAATGGGCTACCTACGTATCCTTTGTTTTGGAAAAGGAATCAGAACCCACATAGTTCGAGTAATGGAGTATGATGTCTATGATTGATGGCTCAAAGAAGAATTTCATAATTACTTTTACACTCTAAGATCATGTGAGTCATGCTCGGTGTGAGAAACAAGAGGTATTGGTAAAAATTAGACAATTGTGCCATGAAAGATGTAATCATAAGAAATTGTTTGGGGCTTATGTATGTATGACTGCCCAAATAGATGAAGGTTTAGGATTTACTTTTAGAGAGAAAATCAAGGAATAGGGTCCATAAAGGTATATGTGCTTTATGGAGATTTGAATACTCTAATCTTGGGGCTTACTCCTAAGGAGGATGTCCAATTTAGGAGGGGACTTATGATTGGGTTTTACTCTTGAAAAGGAAACCCGAATCAAGGGTAAATTAGGACTGGTTAAGAGAAATTAAGGGACTTGGGGCTTACACCTGAAAAGGAAGCCCAAGATTATGACTGGGACTTGCTCCTAAAAAAAAGGAGGCCCAGGTTAGGGGACGTGGGGTTTACTCCTGAAAAGGAAGCCCATGATTGATGACTGGGACTTGCTCCTAAATAGGAGGCCCAGGTTAGGGGACTTGGGGCTTACTCCTGAAAAGGAAGCCCAAGATTATAACTGATCCTTATTCCGGAAAAGGAAACCCAAGTTGGGGATTAAGGTTTGGGGCTTACTCCTAAAAAGGATGCCCATATTTGAGATTGGGGCTTACTCCTGAGGAGGATGCCCAGATTAGAGGATTTATAACTGGGGATTTTTCCTGAAAAGGAGACCCAGGTTAAGGATTCTCTCATCTTAAAGGATGAGGTTGAATGAATGAACTCTCCATATTTAGTGACATAAGGATATTTAAATCACTGGGTTTTGAGAGATATTCCACAGAATTTCTTTCAGATAAGGAAGTCAAATCAAGAAATCATGCCATAAATGACTTTGAAGAGTGTGTTGAAGACTGAATCTTGAAAAGGAAAGGTGTGATGGCTTAAGAGGGGTAAAATGGGCAAGATGGGCACCAAAAAGGTAGGGGCGTGCAAGTCTTGAAAGACACGCAAGTCTTCCATGGGTGTGCAAGTATTGGTCGCGCAAGTAGACTTGCGCGACATGAGGGGTACTTGCGCGATTTTCACCCAGCATTAGAATACTTGAGAGACTCTTTATAAATCCCTTTATAATCCTCTCGAGGTTCTTCCAGAAAAGGGACGCACAAGTTATATAGAAGGAAATAAGTCGGCGCACAAGTGTTGATAATTTTCAACACTTGGGCCTTTCTTCTTCTCTTTAGATCTTCCGTTCTAGGTAAGAAATTATCTTAGAAGTGTTCCGGAAGCTTTGAGAAGAGACTTGGGCGTCGGGAGCTTCAATCCGAGTTTCTGGAAAAAGATCCTCTTGAATGGGGGGCCCACAGGGTCTATTTATAGGCAAAATAATAACCCGAGCGGTTACCAGGCGGTTACCACTTAGTTCGCGCAAGTCACTTGCGCGACCAAGGGTGCCGCACAAGTATACTTGCGCGACAGTGAGATAACTTGCGCGGTGAAGTGGTTGTTGATCCTTTGTTCATGACTTTGTCGATTTTTGATGTTTTCTTCAAAGGTTGAATCACTTTGAGCTCATATATTCCCTTTTCCGATCTTTAGATTCTGTGACGAAAAGGAGCGTCAACAATCAGCATCCACAGTGAGGTGGTAAACTGCCATGAATTTTTTTTTTAATTTTTCTACTCCCCAAGGAATGGAATATTTTCTTTAATTAATTTATCCATTGCTCAACAAATAGTGGATTTATACACCCATTGAATGATGTTGGTTGTTTCCTAATGAAGTGGTCGATCATTGATCCTCCATGCTGCGGATCTGGGTGCCCTATATAGGTAAGGTTATTATTAATAAGCTGAGTGAGTTTTCCCAGTATGGTGATTAGCTTATCAACTACAGTTGTATCACCATCTCCATTATAATTATCTTGAGTTTGAGGTAAATCCCTACATGGAGTGCATGCATTGATATTTTTTCCATTCCTTCTACTGGGCACCTTTTCTTAACAATGGAATAAATTATATTTTTTTATGAATTGAAATACATAAATCCAAACATGAAAAAAACCTAACATAAATTGAACAGTTTCTGGATAAAATCCATAATCATAAAAAATTTCTACTATGAGGAAGTACAGACTCATAATCCCTTAACAATGGTCGGTAACGAAAATTAGAATTATCCTAAGCATATCTCATATGAGTGTCATAACCAAGAGTGCAGCAATGCCCACTATCGTGCACCCGTTCCCATTCGAGATTAGCTCAAAACGATGTTTTCACGTTTTACCCCTAGGTACATATGTTCCAGAGCCGCCACTACCTGTTCATATCAAGACAAAGATGTACTGTTTGGAAAACTCACAAAATATCTACAATACCTAAAATCTTGGAAGTTCTTCTATAATAATCCTCAAAGTTTATCATAGGGCTATGTGCTTTAATCAGAGTTTATCTAAATCATGTTTCCACTGTTTGTACTATACTTCCTCTGATACCAGCTAGAATTCCCAGACCACAGAAGCCATGAGTTGGTTCATTATTACATAACATTGGAATGATCACTAACGATCATGTCTCGAAAGACCAATTCATTTACTAGTATTGGAAGTACTAGATACATTCATAAGGTTTAAATTACATAATAAAATGGAAAACTACAACAACATTTTTTCCATAGATAACATTGAGATCCCATAGACTATCCCTGCATGTCAGTCATAATATAATTCTTCACATCCTTGTAAAAATAAAATATATAAAGGTGTGAGCCCAGATTCTTAGTAAGGATAAAAATATATCGGAAACATTCATAAATAAGAATAAAAATTTAAGGCAATGTATCAAACTAAAACAAAACCCTTTTCAACATAATCATCATCATAATATGGAAAATATAAATCAAAATAATTTAATTTACTTACTCACATAGATATTATACTTGTCAAATAATCACATCAAATATCAATAACCACTTTCATAATGATGGAATGCATAATGAAATATTTTATAAACACATATTCAAGGACTTGTGCAAAGACTAAAAATAAGATTTTTTCAAGCCCTAGTTCTAAGACACCCATTTTTCTCATTAGAACTACTAATGCATCAAGAGTCGATAGTGGGATACACCCGTCACATACTAAGTACAATGCATTCCTCAAATGAAAAGATTTAAACATAACATAAACATTCTTATCAAAAATATCAAATAAAATGTCAAAACATTATCTATAAACAAATGAATGGTATAAAAATAATACATCCATAGTGAAACTTATCACAAAACCTTCTATACAAAATAAAAGTTTTGTATCATAATAAATCAACATCAAATAATCTTAAAATTCATCAAAGGATGTTGACATAGATGAAATCAAAAACTTTTTTAGAGAAATATATATTTCTATTTTGAAATCATTAAAGAGTCACATAATTGATATATAAAACATTTATTTTGAAAATATTATTATAATCATTTATGGGAATCTTCGACGATGTTATAACATCGAACAATAGCCACACCCAATGTATATATTAGAAAAAGACTTTATTACATTAGTTTTGTAGAAAAGGTTATAAAGGACTTTGTTTGGAAAATGACGAAAACATTCCTACAAAAATATCTTATAAAAGTAAAAAAAAACTATCAAAATGACATTAAAACATAGTATAGAAAATATTAAAAAAACATGGAATTCATTTTTAGGAAACATGAATGTGGATGATAAAGATGTCTCAGTGGATACTTACAAAAAAACTCGTATAATAAAGAGATTGTGAAATTAACCCTAACATTGCACTATTCCATGGTCGAGGGTAGGTTAAAATCGATTATAATGGTGAAATAATTGTTATTTAATTATAAAAGAATAATATAAAATATTATGATATCATATATGATCTTTAAACATCACTTTGTTAATAATATCTTATTATTTTTGTCATTTTAGGTGTAAACTGATTCGCTTTTTTATATGATTTGTTTCTTAAGTAATGTTTTTTATGGATATGATGTATATTTTTAATATTCATAATGATATCAAGTATTTAAACATTATTAATAATCCTATAATGAAGGTTACCTATGAATGGATACGGTGGGGAATGAATCTCATCGTGTTCATGGAGACAATAATCCATACGTACGCATGAGCGAAAATATCATTCTTTTGATATTAAAATAATATATAATTGGATGGTATAAAATATATACAGAATAATTATCATGTTATATTTATTATTTAAATCAATTACACATCATTATTATACCCATCCAAATAATAATGTATTGAATAACAATTACACCACAGCGTGTAGACGGTAAGCCGTACGTACGCACATATGGTGACATGTCATTCAAAGGATGGAAAGAATAATGAATTTGGATGTACCATATTTATAATAAAATCACATTATATATAAGATATAGGAGTTATTATTTTATAATGTACATAACAATGAATGATTAAGTGGAAGAATAAAGGAACTTGAAAGAGGTGATGAAATATTTACCTCTTATTCGGGCTCTTCCTTTTGATTTCATCGAAAGGGCTCCTTTGGATGGCTTTCATAGTAATTGAAGGCCTATAGGATAAATTTATGACTGTTGAGATGCGATTTGGGTAGTGATTGTCCTAGCTAAATGGCATTGAAGTTGTGAATTAGAGAGAAGGGGGAGTGCCATTTTATAAGAGTGGTGAGGGGAACCTTAGGAAAAGCTAGAAATATTATTTAATAATAAAATCATTTTAGTTTCTAATGCATCCAAAATGAATAAATCAGGTATAAGGTAGTTCTTGGTCTAAAACCACTCAACCAATAGGTTTTAGATAGTTTTGGGTCACTATATTATCTTTATCTATTAGATTTAACTCTTAGTTAAATATTCTGACATTTACCATGTCTCTTTGTATTTTTATATGAAATGGTTAAAAAACATACTAAAAACTTACAAGATAACCTCAAGTGGTTCATTAATTATACTACTATCATTGTACAAGTCTTTTAGCTGAACTGTAGATTTTAATGAACAGAATATCAATTAATAATATAATATTTGATTTAAATACACGTTTATGTCAATTTTGACACTGTTTGGTATTTTGTATTTTCTAAATTCTTAACATCATTATTACTTAGAAAAAAAATTCATCTAACCAACCCTAACATGTTATATTAATCTATAAAATTAGTGTACTTTATAAAAAGTATCAAATTACATTTATTTGGATATTTATAATCTCAATTATTTTAATATTTCATCAACATGATAATTACTGCATCATCATTGTGTCATAAATAAATTAAATCATTTAATGCCTAAAAAATATAAAAAATACCATTATGTAGGGAATATTTTTTAGCTTTATAATGAATATTTATAATCACATATACCTTATATGTAACACTATATTAAAAATGTTTAGTTATTAAACTTTGAATTTAACACTTTTAACTCTTCTTTGAATTAAATAATAATAAATGTCCCAATTTAATCCAAGTGGGCCTAAAGGATCATATATTATTCCTAAGGATTTATTAATATATTTACACTTATCCAATAGAATTATGACATGTGTTTGGGTAATAATAATATCATTTTTATTATTAATTACCCTATTTACTTTTAATCGTGGTAAATAAAAGAAAAAAGTTACTATTCTCCAAAAATTATTTTCATCTTATTGAACCACATTTTACATACTGGTATCAACTGTGTCTCTTGAATTTTGAAAATTCAACTCACAAAAGTGGTAAAATTATGTCTTATTTAAATTTTCAAATGGTCCTAGGAGGTGGGTAAAAGAAGGTAAAATATCAATAAAAGTTTTATATATCTAAAATTAATATAAACTGACTCCAATGAATTACATTGAACTTATATAGGTATTATGTATCTATTTTGAACAAAAATAAATTATAATAAAATAAAAATTGAAATAAATAAAAATTTGGTTTTAAACTATAACTCATGGTTTTTTACTATTAATCAAAAATTGAAGGTTTTCAAAAAAGTACAAAAAATTATACCTAAGCTAATTTCAATACTGTGAATCCAAAAATGAAGTCCATTTTGAATGATAGAGTTTTTAAATTTTCAAAAATTGAGAGGTACTATTCATGACGGTTACTTTTCTTATATGTGGTGTGTTAGAACTGGATGTTTCATTCAACACAGAACATTGTATTATTTAAGGAGAACCATGTTGTGGAAGCTTTGGGTGTTACATGTAATGTCATTATATAGAATGAAGAGATCATTTCATACATATATCAATATTTTAAAAAAATTAATTTAATGAAAAATATTTTTTAATAATATAAATTTTTTATTTTAAAAAATCATACAGAAACCCTAATGATACAAAAAAATATTTTTCCATTATTCTCATTATTTGTACCATCCATGTCATGCGACTATGAAAATTTATATGAAAATTAAAAAAAAATATGGAGGCAGTATTCCATAAGTATAAATGGTTGATGATTTGATTTTATATATAATGAGATAGAGGAATGTTCCTCCTCCACACTGGCGTGTTTACAGGCGGTATGGAAATGGTTTCCATTGTATTGATCTATTCAATGTCAGTAACTTTTAAATAATTTTGAATTAACCATGTGAAAACTATTTGTCCTAGAGGAAGATTCTGTTGGGTTCATACACTCATGAAATCAGTCCTTCACAAATATAACTTCCTTGTATAGTCTCTAAAGGATTTATTCGGGTAACCAAGAATTCCCAACGGCCATTGTATCCATGATTCATGGACCTTCTTTCCCAAGGGTTGCTCTCATTGTGTGTGAATGTGGCCAAAGACACTTATGGACTCCATTGGTCAAGGGGATGGGAGGTCACGCTCACTGCACCCGTCCGACGGATGATTATTTCATATTCTAGGACTCTCTTAAAGATTTATGTTATGTTCATATATTCTTGAATCCTTTATTCATTCATGAAGAGTTTGTCCATGAGCTACCCTTAATTTGTGAGATCATCATAAGAATGCAAATAATTTATGCTATGGAGGTGATACAGACTTGATATATATTATAAGGTTTTCTAGAGTTTATCTCCATCCAGGGGGGATGTAAGGGACATGATGATGGGATCAGGCCCGTAAGGAGGGATTCTAACATATACTCAAGAGAGGAATCAGAACCCACATAGTTCGGATTGTGTGGGGCTTATGCATAGAAGCTACCCATTTGATTGAACGTGACTAGGTGGATCCTTTTAGATGGGAACCCTTTTGAGCTAGGGCCTTTTGGAAGGCATCCTACATGTCATGATTTGTATAGGAATTAGAGTTCTCATAGTTCATAATGTTTGGGGATTATACGTGGGAGCTTCCCATTTGTGGGACACATGATTGGGTGGAACCTCTTGGTCGGGCACCCAATTGAGCTCATCCCTTGTAATAGATGTCATGTGTATCTTGGTAAGCTCAAGAATCATAGTTCTCCTAGTTTAGATTCATGTGGATGTTTTAATCCTCAAAACCCTATAATCCAACATGAGTCGTGATTTGTGTGACAAACAACATGACGTGAAAGATTCAATAATTCACATGTCTCCTCCCCTGTTGTTGGGGGAGAGAGATCCCATAGAGGAAGGGTTAGGTTGACCGTGGGTGAGGGCACCGAGAAATGAACCCTTCAGTATGAAATGAAATTTAAGGTCACACATCCCTTCATCAGAATATTGGGGAAATTACCTAGTGAGAGGGCACTAGATCATGTTCTAGGAAGGGGGGGGGGTGTTTCTTCATTGTCAAGGTGGGGAGATAACATAACCCCTTCGTCTGATCACAATTACTCATTTAATGTAATAGCAAGTGATCACCCTTAATCTCTAAAACCAAGAAGATCATGTTGGTGTACTATGGTTGGACTCTATGTTACATTGGGATTGTAGCCTCATAGACAATTCCAAAGCCTACACCATTCATGGGATGGCCTTCGTGACTCCTCTTACCATGGGTATATACACTCAATGGGGCACGTTGATGCACCATATGGTCCGATAATACAAGCTTAGTATATTTTAAGGATGCTTTAACCTAATGGCATGTAATTACCCTGACTTCTCCACTCCATTACTTTGTTAAAATGCAGTGTTAGAGGTTTTTTGAAAGGTTAAGGTGACTTCGAGGTGCGTTTGGGTGGACTTTTAAAGAATACAAAATAGCAGTAGCTCTCACATGGGCTGCACACGATTTGTCTAAACCGTGTGGCCAAACAGTGCAAGGTTGGTGTTAAAGGCAGTGACTGACGCACAGTTAGTGAGCAGTTTTTCTAACCATGTGGACTAACCGTGTGAGGAGTGTTTGGGGAGGCAGAAACTAACACACGGTTAGCACATGGTTTTTCAAACCATGTGGGCACATAATCATAGATCCTAAAATTGTGGATCTCACTCGTTTTGCCTCTAAATGGTTCGTTTAATCCCATAAGCAGCCATACCTTGGGATTACCATTCCTAGAGGATAAGAGAACCTCTCCCATGCATTTTTGAAGTGATGTGAAGGCTTCCCTTAGAGAATCGAAGTCGTTTTCATGAATTATGTGATCTTTCTTGATCGTTCTTGTTCGGTTTCTTAGATCCACATGGAAATACTCCTCTTCCCTCCTTTTCTTATATCTACGCCCATTATGGGTAGATCTTAGTGTGTGGATTCCAATTATGGTGATCTTTGGTCTTGATCTTTCTAGGAAGATATATATAATGTGGGTTTTTGGAGAATCAGCCAGGAATTCTTGTGTGTTCTTCTTTGTTTGGGTTTTTGTCAAAAAAACATTGAGGTAGGGACCTTACCATCATCTCTCTCTCACTTTTGTTCATCTTGCGGGGTGGATTTCCTCTTGTTTCCGTGAGATACGGCTGAACGTGTAAATAAAAATAATAACTATTTAATGAACGGGTTTGGGGAAATTGTGGTGATATTTCTGTTTTATTTCCATCAATTCTTATCTTTTGATTATTTTGTCAATTGAATTGGAATATTCCTACTGATAATCACGGTCATTGAGGGCCTTTGCTTATGCAATTAAATTGTGCCCTGTTTTTCTGGATTGTATTGTGGATGGAATTTCATAGAATGTAGAAATTAGTTAATTATGAAAAGATGGGTAATTAACTAAAAACCTGGAACCCTTGTATGATCACCCAGGTAAAAGTAAATGAATGAATGAATTTTTGGGTGCTGGTTGGGGTTTAATTATGTGGAGGGGTGTTCGTGGGTTGTTGTAAAACGGGTGAGCAGTGGGGTTGCGATTGTCCTGGTTGTGTGTTGGCATGTATGATATGGTTGTGATGTGTAGTGGAGCGGCGACAAATGTTATCAAAGGAATGATGATGTGGTATGGGTATTGTTTCCAACATGTTTGTGGTTAAGGTGGTTGGCAGCAGGGATGTAGGGATGGGTTGTGAATATGAATAAAAAGTGGAAGAGTTAGCTAATTAATTGTGGGACATGGTAGTTGACTAAATACATAAAATCAATGGATTTTTTTTCTGATAAAAGAAAATGGGTTTGTGTTGATTGTGCATTCCATAAACTTAATTTATGTTTGGCATGGACATGTTTTATGAACATTTGATCTGATTTGGTTGTTGATAGTTGCTCGGTAGTTATGGAACTGTTAAACTAAAACTTTTTAAACATGAAAATCATAATGGGCTTTGGGGTGGTTTATTGTGGGTATACTTTCGAGGTAGTAGTGCTGAGGAATGTGCTCATATTTTTTCTGTACAAGCCTTAGGAATGGCTTAGTGGTTTATATAATTATATAAATCTGTATGTTTTTTTGTTTCTTTACACACCCCACCCATGTTGAGAACTACATGTCGAACACCCATGGGACGAAGGGTGAGATTCCCAACATCAAAAGGATGGATGGTTTCTGTTCATCCCTATGATCCCTCATCCAGGTTCCATAGCCAAGATCCTTCGGCCAGGTTATGATAGTTATTTCCAAATAGACTTTGGGATGAGGATGTGATGTGTTTCCCAAGTGTCATTGGGATGAGGATGTGATATGTTACCAGGTGTCTTCGGGGTGAGATGTGATTATAGATGAGGATTGATTGCTGACGGGATACTATGATTGCCGAGGATTCAGTGTCCGCGGGATACTATGAGCTTCGTATGGCCAGGTTGCGGCAATAGCTTGAGCTTCATATGGCTAGGTTGTGGCACTAGCTCAGGAAGAGGGGGAAGCATTAGAGCGTTAGGCGTGAGGTCCTGAACATTATTCTGTGGGAAGGTTGTGCGAGGAACCAATAATTTCATAAAATTACAATACTACTCTGTTAACTCGTGATATTTGGTGAGGATGACTTGAAAGGTTGGGTGGATAGATTTATTACTAGTCTTTGGTTCCTTTTGTTTTCTCACAGGGCATTAGGATTTCTTCCCACCTGTGCATGAGAGCTTTAGGTTTTCTTACTATGTATTCCTGTATGCTCACCCTACATTTACATTCAGGTCTTCAAGAGGACTTCATGGACCATGTGGGACCTTTCTAGTTGGGTGTTGGAGTCTTTCTCTTAGCAGTTTCTGATTTATTTTTGGAATCGTACTTGGGATATTTTCATGTACCAGTACTTTTGTTTCAGTTTTGTATAAAACATGCATATGGGTTAGTTTTGGGTTTATTTTCATTTACTTTTTCTTTTCTTTTTTGTGTTTGACTCATCCTATTTCTGATAATAAATAATAAAAAATGATAATGCCACCCATTTTTGTAAAACTCAAACCCTTGGTGCTATTCGCCACTCTGGGACCTACTGGAGGCAGGACTAATGGGTCATTATCTCCCTTTCACCATTGCCAGCTCGGGAGGGTCATCTTTGGTGGGAGGTGGTTGTGAAAAAATGGTTTAAGAGGAGGAGGTTGAGAGATAGGATGGAGACTAGAATTAGGAACAATGAAGATTTCATGGGATGGTAGGGATCCAGTGTAGGGTGATCTTGGAGCGTGAAATAGGCCAAGGAAGATCAGCTAGGACATGGGATATTAGGGCCCCCCAAGATCTGATGCATGGACTCTGGACCTACCGATCAACCAAGTGAGGCTACACTGATTGTAGGCAAGAGAATGTAGGGAAGGTACATGCATCATAATGTCTTATGTTCTTGAGTTTCTGGGGCATTTTGGGGAGATAAAATGAATAAAATGTCTATGAAAATTTAATAACAATATTCTACACTACTCGGGCTTAGGCATTCCTTGTTTACCTTGCAGATATGGAACCTGGGAGACGACCACAAATAGTGTGGGTGATAGAGGCCGAGGGTGTTGACTTGGCTGATTGACAGAGGGATAACAAGGAGGAGGAGGACGATCAGTGGCAGAAGAAGCTTCGTACCTTTCAGCGGTAGACCCTCAGATAGTACTAGGGCAGCATCTCTGACATGGCGATTTAGAGATGGCTAGAGGAGCGGGTGATAGATTTCGGCTTGATTGAGGCTCCGGTAGAGTACTGGGTTCCTCTGGCTGTGTTATAGATGAGGGGAATGGCGCGTCAGAGCTGGACACCCTATCTCAGGGAGAAGAGGGAGACTGAGCTTACGTGGGCATATTTCGAGAGGGACTTCTTGGCAGAATTAATCTCTTCCATAATGAAGGCTGAGAAGAGGTAGGAGAAACTATACCTTCAGCATGGGAGAATGACAGTGAGAGATTTGGGGTAAGGTTCAATGTTATCCTCAATTTTGTTCTTGACCTCTTTCCCGATGAGGAGGCTCGGGCGAGACATTTGGAGGAGGCACTTCGACCTCCTCTACAGTATGTTGTTACCCCCTTCACCCTACCGACATACTTGGAGGTCCAGAAGAAGGCAGAAGTGGTGATGAGGATTCACACTCTGGGAGGTGTGTAGTGAGAAGGAATACATTTGGGCACGTCGAAGGGGAAATCCGTCAATAGTAGGCCTACAGTATAAGGGCCCTCTAGGTTTCGACCTGTAGGGAGAAGGCCTCCGCAGTTTCAATTCTGATCTCCCTATCCTCGCCCTTTTCCTCTGGTCCCGGGACCAAGGTGCTTCATTGTGCAGTCATGGGCACTTTTGGAACCAGTGCCCGGACTGAGTACAATACAGAGGAGGTGGACCAGTATTGCACCCACATCAGTTGTAGCAGTTTTCAGCCAGGCCCTTCCAGTAGCAGCAGAAGGGGCAGCGAGATACCGCTCCTTTGAGGGAAGATGTTGGAAGGAGGAGGCTGGCCTCAAGGCGCTCCTCATGGACCTTGAACAAGGCATGGTCGGGGAGGTGGCCGACTGCCCAGAGGCAGAGGAGTTGGGTGTGGGAAGTTTCACGCCACAGAGGTTCTGGTTCTAGTAGGGCCACAAGTCGTTCGAGGCACAATCCGCTTTTTTAGTACCCTTTCCTATGACTTGTTTGATTTAGGAGCTTTAAAATCCTTTGTTGTGCCCAGTCTAGCCTGTGCCTTGGGCCTAGACATAGAGACACTTTCCATACACTTGGTTTTGAGTACTCTAGTCGATGGTCAGACCATCTTGTCTCGTGTTTTCCGGGGATGTAGGTTGATGTTGGGGCCACACCAATCTAGTGTAGATCTCCTTAAACTGAAAATGAAACCATAAGAAATCATTCTAGGCATCGACTGGCTGTTCTCGGTCTGTGCAGTCATCAATTGTTTCTGAAGAAGGGTTATGTTTTTAGGCTTGGGAGGGTGACGTGTGACATTCATCGGTGAGCGGGGTTACGAGGAGGGCATCTAGTGAAGGGATCCCATTATTTCCTCGTTAGTCAGGCTATCAGTTGAGTCATCAAATACAGAAATGGTAGAAGTCTCCAAGATCGTCAGTGAGTTCATGGAAGTCTTCATCGAGGAGGTGGTGACTCTATTCCCTCGATGGGACATTGATTTCGGAATAGACATACAACCTGGTACCCATCTGATTTTGATGGCCCCCTATCGGATGGCAGCATCAGGGATACAAGAGTTGTGGATTCAGATTGACGATCTATTGAAGAAGGGTTTTGTTCGACCGAGTGCATCACTATGGGATACTCAAGTCTTATTCTAAAAGAAGGAAGATGATGGTCTAAGGCGGTGCATAGAATACCAGAGACAGAACCAGGTAACTGTTAAGAACCGTTACCCCCTCTCGAGGATAGACGATATCTTTGTCCAGCTGAGGGGAGCAGTTTGGTTCTCTATGTTCAATCTGTGATCTAGATATCACCTGTTAAGGGTGAAGGATGGTAACATCTCGAAGACTGACTTAAGGTGTAGACATGGGAACATTGATTTTGTGGTCATGTCGTTTGGCATTACAAATGCACCGGTCATGTTCATGGGACTCATGAACTCTTTATTTTGTGAATACCTAGACTGGTTCGTAGTCATCTTCATCGACGACATCTTGATCTACTCAGTATCAGAGGAGGATCATGCTGGGCACCAGAGAATGGTTTTAGAGGTCCATCGACTGCACCATATTTATGGGAAGTTGTCCATATGCATGTTTTGTACTCGAGAAGTACACTTCCTTTTACAGGTGTTGTCCGAGCATTAAATAGCGGTGGACCCATCCATGGTCGAGGTGGTTGTTTCTAGGGCAGTGCCCAAGAACGTGGCGGAAGATCATAGTTTCCTTGGAATATAAGCCTACTACTAGAGGTTCGTGCCCAACTTCTCCCAAGTTGTGGCACCATTAACAACCTTGAATAAGAAGGATCAAGCTTTCTTGTGGGATGAGAAGTTGTGGGTAGCCTTCAGTTATCTAAAGGGAATGTTGTGTAGCACCTCAGTGATGAGATTACTAGAGGAGGGAGTAACGTTTGAGGTATTCTATGATTCCTCAGGCTATGGATTGGGGTACATGCGGATGCACCAGCAAGGGGTGATCTCCTATGGGTCTTGGAAGTTATGTCCTCATGAACATAACTATTCCACCCACGATCTAGATCTTGTGATAGTTGTGTTCGCACAAATGTTGTGGCGGCATTACCTCATCGGGGAGTGCTTCGTGGTCTTCTGGGTCAAAATAGTTCGAAGTATATCTTCTCCCAGGAGGACTTGAATTTGCGGTAGCGAAGGTGGATGGAGGTCCTCCAGGACTAAAATGTCAAAATATACTACACCGAATGCAATGTAAATGTGGTGGATGATGCTTTGAGTTGGAGGGAGGAAGTGGTTCGAAAGTCGGCATATGTCTGGAAGGTGATGGAAGAATTGGTTACAATACACCTCGATGTATTGGAAGTTGGTGGTAGAGGTTGTCAGTTTCAAATGACAGTGCAGTCCTCCCTACTACAACAAGTGGATGAGTATCAGTGGGGAGACACAGAGAGTGAAGTGATGCGCGATCGGGCTAGCCAGGGGAATGCTCCGGAAGGATGGTCGGTGGATGGTATGAATCAGATGTTTTTATGGGGGAAGTTGTTTGTTCGAGAGGCAATGCGCTAGACATTTCTTGGTTATTTTCACAACTCACCCCTGGAATTACACCCTGGAGCTTCCAAGATGTACCAGGGCTTGAGAGGGCAGTTCAGGTGGCCCTGGGTGAAATGGGCAGTAGTAGAGATCTTAGTAATGTGACTCATGTGTCAGCAGGTGAAGGATGAACCCCACGTCCCATGAGGTCTGTTACAACCTTTAGATTTACCCGAGTGGAAGTGGGATGACATCTCGATGGATTTTTTCATGGGTATGCCCAGAGTTCAAGGGGGTTATGATGCCATCTGGATTGTAGTGGACCAGATGATGAAATCAGCCCACTTCCTAGAAATTAAGGAGTCAAGTATGGTTGAGGTCGTAACTCAGAGGTATGTGAATGAGGTGGTGCGTTTTCATTGAGTTCCAATATATATAATATCTAACTGGGATACCCGGTTTACCTCGCAGGTCTGGATAGGATTGCAACTTGCTTTTGGAACCCAGCTATGCCTGAACAATACATTTCATCCCCAGACAGATGGGCAGACAGAGCGCACCATCCATACTTTGGAAGATATTCTACAAGCATGTGTTTTGGGCCTTGGAGGATCTTGGGTACAACACCTGACATTGATAGAGTTGTCTTACAACAATAGCTATCTCTCTACCATTGGTATGGCTCATTTCATAGCATTGAATGGGAGGCCATGACACTCACCCATATGCTGGACATAGGTCAGACAAGTAGGTGTTCTTGGCTCGGAGGTGGTGCAGAGCATGAAGGAGAAGTTTCAGCATATACGAGAGAGGATGAAGGTAGTTGAGGATTGTCAGAAGTCATACGCCGATAATAGGTGTAGACCCTTGGAGTTCGAGGTCGGGGACCACGTGTTTTGGATGGTCTCTTATTGACGCGGGCAGTGAAGATTTGGAAAGGGAAGCAAGATTTCTCCCATGCTCATCGGGCCCTTCAAGGTGTTGCGGTGGGTCGGCATGGTGGCTTATCAAATGGAATTTCCACCACTGTTGCAAAGGGTGCATGACATCATCAATGTGTCTCTACTCCGTCGGTACCTGCACGACAATTCACACATCCTCGACATAGGAGAGCTAGATATTAGGGATGATGTAATGTTCGTGGAGCGACCTCTGATGACCGAAATTCGTGAAGAGAAGGATCTTTGTGGATGTACCATTCCTCTGGTTCGTGTGCATTGGAGGAATGGGGTGATTGAGGATAGTACCTGCGAATGGGAAGCACATATGCATTCCCTGTACCCATAGTTGTTTTGAGTTTTATCCTATTTTGTTTCGTACCTGTTTACGATGTAATTATTGACCTGGTTACCTATGAAATGTGAGAAGGGGGGGACTCGATCTATAGTTAAGATGCATTTAAGTGGATATGCCTAAACCTGTATGGGTGAGTCAGTGCCACCCACTGCGGATTGTATCTTAATGTGGAGGAATAAAAACCCCTCACCCACAAGACTAGATTGCTTAATATTTTTCCTTTCATGGTTTCATGGGGGAGAGGAGAGGTATGTTTGTGATTGTTCAGCTGATAGGTGAGGAAGGGGCGCTCCTTGGTAACATGGAGGTTTTCTCCTGAGAGGTATCTTTTGAGGGGGAGTTTTCTGGTCCCCTCTCCTTTCTTTAGTTGGGTTTTGGATTCTCAAGGACGATAATGATTTGAGTGGTATATGATGTAATGTAATGGACGTCAGTAGTCCATTACATTGTGAAAATATGGTGTTATAGGTGTTTTAGAAGGTCAAGATGACTTTGGGTTGTGTTTGGTTGGACTTTTAAGAAAGATTAAAGGGCAGTAGCTTTCGCGCATGATGTGCATGGTTTGTCTGACCCGTGAAACAAACCGTGTGGTGTTGGTGTTAGAGGTAGTGGCTAAATCACGATTAGTGCATAGTTTCACTAACCGCATGGACTAACCATGTGAGTTGTGTTTGGAGAGGCAGTAGCTAGTTCTGGGTTAGCACACGGTTTGTCAAACCATGCAGACTAACCGTGTGGGCACATAATCTTGGATCCTAAAATTGTGGACCTAATTCATTTTTCATCTAAATGGGTCGTTTAATCCCCTAAGCAGCCATAACTCGGGATTAACCTTCCTTTAGGATAGGTGAAACTTTCCCATGCGTATTGGATGTGATTTGAAGGCTTCTCTTGGTGAATCGCAGCCGGTTTCATGAAGTATGTGATCTTTCTTGATCGTTCTTTTTTGATATCTGTGATCCACTTGGATAAACTCCACCTCTTACCTAGGTTTCTTAGATATATTTCTGTGATGAGTATATCTATGTGTGTGGATTCCAATAATGGTGAGATCTGGTCTTGATCTTGCGAGGAGGAGAGAGCTAAGGTGGGTTTTGGGAGAATCAGCTTGACTTTCTTGTGTGTTCATTGTTTTTGGGGTTTTCTTCAAAAACCCATTGAGGTAGGGATCAAAATTTCATCTCTCTATATTTTTTGAATCTTGTGGGGTGGGTATCCACTTGTTTGAATGAGATATGGTTGAACCAGTAAATAAAGAAAATAACTGGTTAAAGGTCGGGTTTGGTGAAATTGTTGTTGATATTGTTGTTTTATTTCAAACAATGCTTATCCTTTGATTACTTTGTGAATTGAATAGGCTTATGCCTACTAAAAATCACAGTTGTTGGGGACATTTTTTGCACAATTAAATGCTTCCATATTTTTCTAGATTGTTTTGTGGATGGAATTTCATAGAATGTAGAAATTGGTTAATTATGAAAATTTGGATAATTAAATAGATACCTGGAACCCTTGTATGATCACCCAGGTTAAACTAAATTAATGAATGAATTTGTGGGTGCTAGTAGGGGTTTAGTTATGTGAAGGGGTGTTCATGGGTTATTATGGAACAGGTGAGCAGCGGGGCTGTGGTTGGCATGGTCGTGGGTTGGCGTGTATTTTATGGTTGTGATGGGTAGCGCAGCTGTGAAAAATGGAATCAATGTTATGATGATGTGGTACGAGTATTGTTTCCATCATGTTTGTTGTTATGGTGGTTTGCAACAGGGATGTAGTGATGGGTTGTGAATATGAATAAAATTTGGAAGAGATAGCTAATGAATTGTGGGACATGGTAGGTTATTAAATAAGGGATATCAATGGAATTTTTTGGATGATAAAAGGAAATGGTGTTGTGTTTCTTGTGTTTTCCCTAACGTTATTTGTGGTTGGTAGGGATATGTCTTATGAACATTTGATCTGGTTTGGTTGTTTTTATTTTCTCGGTATTTAAGGAACTGATAAACTAAAACTATTGAAAAATGAAAATCTTAATGGGGTTTGGGTGTGTTTATTGTGTGAATACATTCGATGTAGCAATACCGAGGAAAGTCCTCAGATCATTTGTGTAGAATCCTTGGTAAGGGATGAGTGGTTTTTATAATTAAATATATA
Organism: Viscum album; assembly: GCA_963277665.1. Lineage (NCBI taxonomy): Eukaryota > Viridiplantae > Streptophyta > Magnoliopsida > Santalales > Viscaceae > Viscum > Viscum album. The sequence goes on from OY728119.1 coordinate 1,369,044,848, forward strand.
TGTATGATTTATGTTTCTTTACGCACCCCACCCATATTGAGCACTACATGCTAAACACCCATGGGGCTGCAGGTGAGATTCCCAACATCCAAAGGATGGCTGTTTACTATTCTTCCATGTGGTCCCTATACCATGTTCTATATCCCAATATCCATCGGGAAGGTTATGATAGATATTTCCAAAGAGGCTTCAGGATGAGGATGTAATGTGTTTCCTATGAGTCTTTGGGATGAGGATGTGATATGTTCCCAAGAGTCTTCAGGATGATATGTGATAATGGCCGAGGATAGAGTGTCGGTGGGATACATTGATGGCTGAGGATTGAGTGCCAGCAGGATACTATGAGATTTATATGGCCAGGTTGTGGTACTAGCTCGAGCTTCGAATAGCCAGGTTGTGGTACTAGCTCAGGAAGAGGGGGAAGCATCAGAGCGTTAGGCGTGAGGTATTGAGCATTATTCAGTGGGAAGGTGGTGCGGGGTACCCATACTTTGTTATGATTACTATACGACTCTATTGACTTGCGATATTTGGTGAGTGTGGCTTGTAAGGTTAGGTGGATAGATTCATTTCTAGGATTTGGTTCCTTCTGTTTTCTCATGGGGAATTAGGATGTCTCCCTACATGTGCACGAGAGATTTAGGTTTTAATACTGAGTATACTTGTATTCTCACCCTACTTTTACATTCAGGACTTTAAGAGGACTTTAGGGACAGTGCGAGACCTTGCTAGTTGGGTGTTGGAGTTTTTCGGGTTGCAGTTTTTGCTTTCTTTTTGGTATCATACATGGGAGCTTTTCTTGTACCTGTACTTTTGTTTCAGTTTTGTATAAAACATGAATATGGGTTGGTTTTGGGTTTATTTTCATTTACTTAGTCCTTTTCATATTGGTATTTGACTCATCCTATTTTTTCTCTTAAATAATAAAAAAAGGGTAATGCCTCCAATATTTGTGAAAACTCATAACCTTGGTGCAGGTCGCCACTCCGGGGCCTACTGGAGGTGGGACTTGGGGGGTCATTATCACCCTTTCACCATTTCCAACTCAGGAGGGGCATATTTGGTGGAAGGGGGTCATGACATGCAGCGGCTGGTTAGTGGAGGAATCATAGAGGACCAGTCAATAATGGGGGGGGGGTAAGGTTGGAACTAGAGAGAATAGTACCCGAAAACACCCAATTCCGCATACTGATTTTTTTTGCAGGATCCGGGAGGCTCTGCATACCAAAAAAGTATGTGGGTAGAGGGTTCATCCACGTACCACTATGGTACATGGGCATATTTATAGGAAACCACATACCATATTAGTAAGTAGGACATTCACTTGGTTTTGGGATCCATCTCTATAACAATGTGGTACGTGGTGCCGGGTACATTACACATAGTGGTCCACAATGAGGAGAACCATATTGATGGGGGATATGGGGATCACCATTAACAGGGAGGTCATCATCAAGAAGCCATCAGTTCATGGATCACCATTTTAGTTCGTGGTTCTATTAATATTATTCAATTCCCTCATTTTATGGTTCGTCGCAGGTTGTACCTGTGGAGGGAGTGGTTCACAGTACAGTATTATTTCAATAAAACCAGATGGATGCTAAAGTGAAACCTCAAAGTCTCGCTCAATATTTCATTTTCTGTCCTTCTCTATTTTCATCTCCCTTTGTGTGCATCTGTTGTACTTATATTTCTCACCATTTATAGTGCATTGAAGCAACTGTGTCTATCGGGAACATGAAAACATTTGTAGAGGCCCATTGATGATATATCTTGACCCTTGATAGAATTGGTCAATCTGAGGTTTGCCAATGCTTCAGTTCACAATAATGTTTTAGGAAACCCTCCTGGTCTACTTCATCCAAAATCTATCGAGTTACCAGCATCATACGTGGACACTCATCAAATGTATGAATCTGTTAGTGATGTGGTTTGTGGTCTGCGTTTCTCATAGTCCATCGCTCCATGGGCCAGCAGTTCTTGGATCATTCTGTGTACATAGCAGTTCGTGATTAGGATAGTCTATGTACCTTTATCAGTGATGGTATGCGGGAAACTTGAATTGCTTTAGAAACCTGAATCTCTTCATGTTTCCTCTGATGATTGTAACATAGTTTGAGTCCACACACCATCCTATACTTGTAGATGTGCATTTTTCCTTCTAAAAACTATTGTTGGGGGTTTTCTTCCCTTTGGATGAATTTTCAAGACCCTAAAATTCCCACTATTAAAATAGTGCTCTTTTAGAAATAAAATGGAACAATTCTAATGTAGAAGCAGTCCAGAACTAAAATGGTTCAGGGAAGAAAAATTGGACCTAGTAGGAGGGGAAAACACCTATATATAAGGGCCCGTGTAATTTTTCAATTACCGTTTCTCTCAAAAGAATGTGCAATCAATTTCCATGGATTCCACTTCTCTCTTGTACTCTGCTACATTAGAAAATTTTGTTCATGAACTTCTCTGTACATTCTGCAAACCCATTTCCTCTTCATTTCTCCATCAGTGTACAATATATTTGATTCCTCAAATGCGACTTTTGAATTTTAAGACATTAAATATGCATTTCATGGAGGAGAATTATACATGGATGGAATATTTATATAAAACACTTCAATTATAGATCCCAACTTTTGATAATATTAATAATCGAAACATAGACATTAACCCACAATATCGAAACATGAGCTTAATCAAATCCAATGTTTGTGGTCCATCATTCATGAAACATTATTTTTTCCAGCCAATGATCTCTAGGCCAATGCCTCATTAATGGTTCACCTACAAATGGCTATACATGCTAGAATGCGACCTCATAATGTAGCTTTAGGGGGAGTTACCTTAGTGTGTCATAAAGTACTTGAGATTTGGTTACCATAGAGCTTTTATAAAATACATACGTGGAGCCTTATGTGAAAATATTTTGAGTTCTTTAACCATTATTCCATACCCTTTATCCATTAATTTTTTTATCGGACTGTCATTTAATTGGAATTTGAATCTTCTTGTGCAAGACACAATGGCTGATCCACATGCTACTGTTGATTTCACTGCTTCTTATGAGGATAAAATTGTTTCCCATCATTCTACTTCTAACGAATGATCCAAGGAAATGGAGGATTTATAGGACAATAAATATCTAGTCACTCTGTTTCACCAAAACCATGAAAATCTACACAAAGTGAATCAACGAGAGTACCAGGTATTAGAAAGGATTCTTTATCAGGGTTTTTAACATTATTATGAAACAAAGATCCCATTTCTAAATCTAATTAATCAAACCACTCCCTAGATAATTAATACATCTATTCTAAATGCCTTGATTTCTTCCAGGGTTGGTACCGTTAGAGAGAAACTACTTTCGAACATTTGATGTACTACATACCTTGAACCATAGATGGAGTCTAGCGAAAGCCTGATCAGATGGGAAACTATTACCAAAGCATCAAGAGGAAGGCTAAAGAAAGTGACCAACGTGGTTGGCCATCTCGATGGGAACTTCTTCCTAAAGGCACATTTGGCTTGGACTGGGGGTGGCCCTTTTGGGTTTTCCTGATTTTTCAAGAATTCCAAACAAAGATACAGATTGTGGGACTATATGAGGCCGTTTGGGTTTCTCAACCATACACCCATAATCATACTGCCTGTATTTCATAGATCTTATGAAGGTGGAGTCCAAATACCAACACATTCCTTTTGACCCATGGAGAGTTTGGCATCATCGTTTTGGAAATCTGGATGATTTTGGAAGTCCCTTTCATTGGGGAAATGTACGATGAATTTCTTCTTCCCTCCATAGTTTGGGGTGATAAGGAATGAACACCCACCCCCACCCCCACCCCCTGACTAGAAAACACATCATCCATGAGAAGACTCTATTGATTGAATGTGATCCATGTACGAAGTAGTACATTCTTCTTGATGATTGGTTTGGATATTTTGCTTTGCATATGGGTCTTGATCCCGATCTGCAGAGACCCAGGGATTATCCCACCAAATACACCGTAAGGTGATCATGTGCTTAGTGGAACACAATTGAATAGGGCGATTTTTGGAAATGTGGATGGGGATCATCCCTGACGTCAATGAGTTATTTCGACTAGTGGGTTTCTGGGCCACGTTACTGAGCGGGCAGCTCCTACTAGTGTAGGAATATGAGGGGGGGGGGGGTATGAGCATCAACCTTTATCATGGATTCAGAATTGGCCACTGAAAAAATCATTAACTTTTCTAGCCCCATGTTTTCCATTATATACTACCTTCTAGGTCGAATTAATGAAGGGGGTCACAAAAATTTATGGTTGAACCTTTTCATATTATTTGGGGATGAATGGGATCCCATATAGGGGCTTATTCCATCATCAACTCCCTAAAAATTCCTCATTTTATCCTCCAACTGTACCTTTATAGCACCAGCAGGGTCACGTCAGCCGCTTGGGCATTATATGACAAGAAAGAGGAGTGACCTAAAAAGAATGATCATGACTTAATGGAATGTATCAATGTTAACGGACGTTTCTCTTACCACCCTTAGGACTCACCCAATGGAATTATTAAAAATAATGCATCTGAAGGTGTAACAACCCGAAATTTTGAATAAGTCTTGTTTCCTAATTTTATGTGTTATTTTATTTCATATACTCAACAAAAATGTTTCATTTGATAACATGAGTACAATTAAAATGATACTGTTGGTGTTTGACTGTTATATGACCATTGGTCAATATGACCCCTAGAAACTAAACGTTTTGATTATTGTCTCTAAATACAAGTAATCTTGGTTAATTAATATAGAAAGAAGATTCGATAGCCTCACCCAGTAGTCTTGGACCAATCAAAGCCCATCTAACAGAACTTGGGAAGGAGGTAGCACCACTAGGCCTTGCTCTGGACCAAACCCAAGCTGAACTTCATTGTATAAAGCTAGAACAGGATCTCCTTTGCGAGAAGTTCAAACTGATAGAAATTACTACTCGTGCGATGTTGGCCGAGCCTCCCTCAGATTCTCTCACCTTAGCACACCTTACACTTAGGTCCTATGCAGGTGTGATAAGGGGCTATGTAAGGAGACCGTAACTGCCTTGTGTAATCCATTGTTTTAAATAAAAATAGGGATTTTTTCCTTATGATGAAGTTTATGAATTTTCAAATGACCGGATAAATATAGTATGCATATTTTGGATGAATTTTAGAAAAAGGATATTTTAAAAATGGTTGTGTAAACCTTAAATAATTAAAAATGTGTAATGATTTTCGAAAAATGGTCTTCTACAATTATGTTCAGTACAAAATTTAGAGTCTAATAAGATCAACTTAATTTTTGATGAATATTAAATTATGAATAGTGATTTTATGATTAGGATTAGTAATGTGTCTAAAGGTATTAGTAATCCCACTTAAAGAAAGTATTAATATAATCTAGGCACCTTGATTAAGTAATGTGATTCAATAAAATTGTTAAATAACGGTTTCATAAATTATTATTCAAGTATTAGTTTTTTCAGGTGAATAGTGTTTTTTATTAAAAAATTTAATTAAAAATATTTAGATAATTAATTTTATAAAACGGATTTCATTTTTGAACTCAGAGCACCGATATTATGCTATGGTAATTTTTGGGGTTTTTTCTGAAAAAAATGAATTTTCGGTGAATAGTGTCTTTATTTTAAAAATTAAATAAAAAATATTTAGAAAATTATTTTTATAAAATGGAGTTCATATTTGTAATCAGAGCATTGATATTTGGTTAAGGTGAAATGTTGGGATTATTCTGAGAAAGTTGAATTTTCGATGAATAGTGAAAATACAGTTTTTAAGTTACGGGTGTTTAATGACATCATTAAATGATGTATTAAGTTTTTAATAAATATGTTCGAATTATGAATAGTGAGATAAGGTATGAGGTGTCACATGTGGCCAATACCATGGGAAAATACCATGGGCAAGACCATGGTTTTGCGAAAACCACTAATGAGGTGTCCCTTTGCCATTAATGCCTTGTCCCCTCACTTTCTTAATAAATACCAAGCCATCCTCTCATCCATTCGACTCCCCACTCTCCCCCAACGAAGTTCTGGTCTCATTACCTCCCAATGAGTCCTCCCATGGTGCCCCCAAGCCCTCAAGGTCCCAACCATTGAGTTTTAAGAGTTATGTTTTAAGGTAAGGGATCTGATCTCTCTCTTTCTTTCCAAGAAATCTCTTTTATGTAATTTCTTTTATGCTACATGTTCTCATGTTAAAGGGTGTTCTTTTATACTCCTCTTACTTCCCTTTTAATTTTCAAATAATGAGAGATTCCCTCTTACTCTCATTATTTCGTTTTATTAATTTTTAAGTGGCGCCATTAGGCTGCCGAAATTTTTGTAACGGATTCTTTCTCCCTTCTCATTTTTCAAGATCTATTTTCATGTAAAGTATTTCAAGTTTATTTTTATTATTTGTTGGTATGATCTCTAAAGTTATCATACTGATCTTTTATGATCAAATGATCAGAGACCCCATTTGATTTCTTCAATTCAGTATTTTGAAGATTTATGTGGCACCGTTAGGCTGCCGAATTTTTAAGTTGTTCTTCACCCTTCTCGTTTTGAAGTTCTACTTTCATGTCAATTCTTTCAAATTCCTATTTATTATTTGAGGGTATGATATCTAAAGTTATCATACTGATATTTTAAGGTCATATTATGAGAGACCCCATTTGATTTCTTCAATTCAGTATTTTGATGTTTTAAGTGGCGCCGTTAGGCTACCGAATTTTTAAGTGGTTGTTCACCCTTCTCGTTTTGAAGTTCTACTTTCATGTCAATTATTTCAAGTTACATTTTTTATGTTGGGGTATGATCTCTAAATATATCATACTGATCATTTATGTTCATATTATGAGAGACACCATTTGATCTCTTCAATTCAGTATTTTGATGTTTTAAGTGGCGCCGTTAGGCTGCCGAATTTTTAATTAGTTGTTTCACCTTTCTCCTTTTTCAAAGTTCTAATTCCATGTCAAGCCTTGAAAGTTCCATTTTATTATCTTGGGGTATGATCTCTAAATCTATCATAATGATCTTTTATGTTCATATGATGAGATACTCTATTTTATCTCATCAATTAATTTTTGTTGAAGTTTAAGTGGCGCTGTTAGGCTGCCTAATTTCTAAGGGGTTCTTTCACCCTTCTCGTTTTCTAAATATACTTTAATGTCAAGTCATTCAAGTTCCTTTTTATTATGTTGGGGTATGATCTCTATATCTATCATACTGATAATTTATGTTCATATTATGAGAGAACCCATTTGATCTCGTCAATCCATTTTTTGAAGTTTAAAGTGACGCCGTTAGGCTGTTGAATTCTCATAAGAGAGATCTTATTTGTGTCTTCCTTTCAAGTTCTTAGTTGCATATGGTATATCATTAAAATTTCATTAAAATGTTCTTAAATACTATATATTCGGTTCCCCTACTGTTTTATGTATCATTTTTGAATGGGTGACCCATGTCCCCTCTCTTTTCAATGTTTTCTAAAACCATGTATCGTAGACGTTATACTGCATAGTTTTCGTCTCAAAATGCCTCTCTCTTTTCTCAAAATTATTTTATGTTATAAAGTGAATACACAAAGATATTATTTCTAAAAGGGTATTCATATATATATCAAAATGTTCCATTTTAAATTCTGGGATTTACATACATGAGACCCACTTTCCCTTTCTGTGGGTTTAAATTACGTAAAGATCATGTCATTAAAGTAGTATTTAAAACGTTATGATTATGAAATGAAACCCATTTATTTTATGCTATATGGGTTATTTATGAAATTTTTGATGATGATATATGTGTCTCACATGATAATAAATGCAAATTTAAGGGTGCACCCTGATAGTGCTCCAATTCATTGGGTAATGATGTAACCACTAGAGATTAAAATTTTCACGATACCTTGGTGGATAACCTTGGTAATTTTCAAATGAAACCTTGGGGATGGACCTTGGTGATATGTTCATGATTGTCTATGTTAAATGATGTAGCCACATTTTCATGTTATGAAAAATGTTGTTTTTATTATGATATTCCTCCTTATTTCATTCTCATTCCTTAAAGTTCTTTTTCATGACCTTATTGAAGTATCTCAAGTTCACATGTAAAATGTTTCTCTTGTTTTCCTTACTGGGCTTTTTGCTCACCGTTTCTTTTGATGTATGCTCCCAGGTTATGTGATGTAGTAAAGAACCTAGGATGAACAAGAGGAGAAGCCTTTCAAGTGTTTTAGAAGAATGTTTTATGTTTTCATGTTTAAAGATCCTAGTTTCCAAGACACTAAACATTAAAGATCCTCGGTTTTGTAAAATGTAATGAAAGTTTATGTGACAAAGAGGCGGGATGCTATAGTTGGTATCCAAGGATGGTTTAGTTATTTGTGGAAATTAGGATATGAAAAATATAGAGAGAACCCTATAGAAAAGTTTAAATATAGGAAATCTTCCTGGTATTTTGGTGAGTATTGAGTAAGGGGTTTCCAAGCAAATACATCCCCGTCTGGATACGAGCAGGTAGAGGTGGCTCTGGCACAGATGTACATAGGGGTAAAACCTAAAAACACCACTTTGAGCTAGACTCGAACGAGAACTGGTACACGACAACGGGCCTTGCTGCACTCTTGGTTACGACACTCCTGGGGGATATTCTTTGGTAAATCGATAAGCATAGTATGAACCATTATTAAAGGAACAAGGATAAAACAAAATAAAGATTCACATAAGAATATATGATCATGGATAACCTATATTGGAACCAAGGGGATCACAAGTTAGGATATACTTTTATTCTACATGTTTATCCTTTTATGCTTAATGTTTCCTTTTCATGATTATTAGCTAAGTAAATAAGCCCCTAATTATAGTTTCTTTTCTTAGTTAATGGCGGGAAATGGAAGAACATGTCCCAAAAACCAATGTGATAGGAAATGCGATGATTGTCGTATTAATATGACAGAGGTGATTAGGGGATTAAAAGATGATTATTATTTTGGAATATGTTCACTATTTTAGGGACCCTATATGATTGAGGTAAATAGATTACTACTGTATTTTCATTTAGGAGTAATTTTGGCTTATATTTGGAAGAATCGATGAATTTATGGTGGACTTATAGTAATTTAGGTTACTTATGGGAATGATTAACCTATCTTGGGTAAAATATGTTTAGTTTAGATAATTTTTTTATAAGATGTTAGGAGTGGTTGCTGTTGTTTGGAGATGAACAATGAAGTTTATTTTGGAAGACTATGTTATCAAATCCTTCTTGTATTTGGGTTTCAATCTTAGTTTGGTTTAATTTGAGAAATTTTAAGGACCGTTATTTATGGGATGGTCTTTAATGAACTTTGGGTATTACCATGGAACATTGAATAATTAAAATTTGTTTCCATTCCTATGGGATTATTTCTTTTTGAAGAGTTTTTTAACCTTACCCTTTCTATTTTTGGGATAATTTTTAAAGATAGAAGAAATAGATAGTTAATCATTTGTGGATTATGTGATTCTCTTGAAGATGATTCTTTTGTTTTGATGAGACCAAGTAGTTTTGAATGCTCATCGTTTGGGGAGAAAAGATTAGTTTTGGTAGAAACTTATTAAAGGGTGAAACTCTACATGAAGGTAGATATATATCCTTATGTTTTTGTTCTATGTTGTAAATGAATTCCTCAAAATTATGAAAAGGAACGTAAAACAAAAACGTTGTTGGTTTACATTTCCTACTAGGAAATCAAAGATCATTTACACACATAATAAGTTTGGGATTTTCTTATGGTTAACTTTATCCTAATCATGTTCTCTGTCACTCTCCCTCAGAACTTGATCCCTTGTTTTCTCCTCCATGTCCATGTTTTCTTACATGGAATCCTAGTGTGGGATAACTCGGGTGACCTTCATACTTCCCTTTCTTTCTTATAAAGTAATAGTTTTACTGACTCCTTTTCCGATGAGGGACTTTCAATGAAATTTCAAAATCTAATTTTAAAAAATTGCGAGGATGCAATTTCTTAAGGGGGGAAGATTGTAACAACCCGAAATTTTGAATAAGTCATGTTTCCTAATTTTATGTGTTATTTTATTTTTTATACTCAACAAAAATGTTTCATTTGATAACATGAGTATAATTAAAATTATACTGTTGGTTTTTGACTGTTATATGACCATTGGACAATATGACCACTAGAAACTAAATGTTTTGATTATTGTCTATAAATACAAGTAATCTTGGTTAGTTAATATAGAAGGAAGATTTGATGGCCTCACCCAGTAGTCTTGGACAAATCGAATCCCATCTAACAGAACTTGGGAAGGAGGTAGCACCACTGGGCCTTGCTCTGGACCAAACCCATAATGAACTTCATCGTATAAAGCTAGAACGGGATCGCCTTCGCAAGAAGTTCAAACTGATAGAAATTACTACTCGTGTGATGTTGGCCGAGCCTCCCTCGGATTCTCTCACCTTAGCACACCCTACACTTAGGTCCTATTCTAGTGTGATAAGGGGCTATGTAAGGAGACCGTAACTGCCTTGTGTAATCCTTTGTTTTAAATAAAAATTGGGATTTCTTCTTATGATGATGTTTATGAATTTTCAAATGACCGGATAAATATAGTATGCATATTTTGGATGAATTTTAGAAAAAGGATATTTTAAAAATGGTTGTGTAAACCTTAAATAATTAAAAATGTGTAATGATTTTCGAAAAATGGTCTTCTACAACTATGTTCAGTACAAAATTTAGAGTCTATTAAGATCAACTTAATTTTTGATGAATAGTAAATTATGAATAGTGATTTTATGATTAGGATTAGTAATGTGTACAAATGGATTAGTAATCTCACTTAAAAAAAAGTATTAATATAATCTAGGCACCTTGATTAAGTAATGTGATTCAATAAAATGGTTAAATAACGGTTTCATAAATTATTATTCAGGTATTAGTTTTTTCGGGTGAATAGTGTTTTTTATTTAAAAATTAAATTAAAAATATTTAGATTATTTTTTTTATAAAACGGATTTCATTTTTGAACACAGAGCACCGATATTATGCTATGGTAATTTTTGGGGTTTTTTCTGAAAAAAATGAATTTTCAGTGAATAGTGTATTTATTTAAAAATTAAATTAAAAATATTTAGATATATATTTTTATAAAATGGAGTTCATATTTGTAATCAGATCGTTGATATTTGGTTAAGGTGATATTTTGGGATTATTCTGAGAAAGTTGAATTTTCGATGAATAGTGAAAATACAGTTTTTAAGTTACAGCTGTTTAATGACATCATTAAATGAGGTATTAAGTTTGTAATAAATATGTTCGAATTATGAATTGTGAGATACGGTATGAGGTGTCACAAGTGGCAAATACCATGGTCAAATACCATGGGCAAGCACATGGTTTTTCCAAAACCACTAATGAGGTGTCCCTTTGCGATTAATGCCTTGCCCCCTCACTTTCCCTATAAATACCAAGCCATCCTCTCATCCATTCGACTCCCCACTCTCCCCCAATGAAGTTCTGGTCTCATTACCTCCCAAGGAGTCCTCCCATGGTGCCCCCAAGCCCTCAATGTCCCAACCATTGAGTTTTAAGAGTTATGTTTTAAGGTAAGGGATCCGATCTCTCGATTTCTTTCCAAGAAATCTCTTTTATGTAATTTCTTTTATGCTACATGTTCTTATGTTAAAAGGTGTTCTTTTATACTCCTCTTACTTCCCTTTTCATGTTCACATAATGAGAGATCCCCTCTTACTCTCATTATTTCATTTTATGATGTTTTAAGTGGCGCCGTTAGGCTGCTGAAATTTTTTGTAACATATTCTTTCTCCCTTCTCATTTTTCAAGATCTATTTTCATGTAAAGTATTTCAAGTTCCTTTTTATTATTTGGGGGTATGATCTCTAAATTTATCATACTGATCTTTTATTATCATATGATGAGAGACCCCATTTTATTTCTTCAATTCAGTATTTGGAAGTTTTAAGTGGCGCCGTTAGGCTGCCAAATTTTTAAGTGGTTCTTCACCCTTCTCGTTTTGAAGTTCTACTTTCATGTCAATTCATTCAAGTTCCATTTTATTATTTGGGGGTATGATCTCTAAATTTTTCATACCGATCTTTTATGATCATATGATGAGAGACCCCATTTTCTTTCTTCAATTCAGTATTTTGAAGTTTTAAGTGGCGCCGTTAGGCTGCCGAATTTTTAAGTGGTTCTTCACCCTTCTCGTTTTGAAGTTCTTCTTTCATGTCAATTCATTCAAGTTCCTTTTTATTATGTTGGGGTATGATCAATAAATCTATCATACTGATCATTTATGTTCATATTATGAGAGTCCCCATTTGATCTCTTTAATTCAGTATTTTGATGTTTTAAGTTGCGCTGTTAGGCTGCCGAATTTTTAATTAGTTGTTTCTCCTTTCTCCTTTTTCAAAGTTCTAATTCAATGTCAAGCCTTAAAATATCCTTTTTATTATGTTGGGGTATGATATATAAATCTATCATAATGATCTTTTATGTTCATATGATGAGATACCCTATTTGATCTCATCAATTAATTTTTGTTGAAGTTTAAGTGGCGCCGTTAGGCTGCCTAATTTCTAAGGGGTTCTTTCACCCATCTCGTTTTCAAGATCTACTTTCATGTCAAGTCATTCAAGTTCCTTTTTATTATGTTGGGGTATGATCTCTATATCTATCATACTGATAATTTATTTTCATATGATGAGAGACCCTATTTGATCTCGTCAATCCATTTTTGGAAGTTTTAAGTGACGTCGTTAGGTTGCCGAATTCTCATAAGAGAAATCATATTTTTGTCTTCCTTTCAAGTTCTTCGTTTCATATGGTATATCATTCAAATTTCATTACCATGTTCATAAATACTATATATTCTGCTCCCCTACTATTTTATGTATCATTTTTTAGTGGGTGACCCATGTCCCATCTCTTTTCAGTGTTTTCTAAAACCATGTATCGTAGACGTTATACTGCATAGTTTTCATCTCAAAATGCCTCTCTCTTTTCTCAAAATTATTTTATGTTATAATTTGAATACTCAAAGCTCTTATTTCTAAAAGGGTATTCACATATATATCAAAATTTTCCATTTTAAATTCTGGTATTTACATACATGAGATCTTCTTTCCCTTTCCGTGGGTTTAAAGTGACGTAAAGATCATGTCATTAAAGTAGTTTTTAGAACGTTATGATTATGAAATGAAACCCAATTATTTTATGCTATATTGGTTATTTATGAAATGTGTGATGATGATATATGTGGCTCACATGATAATAAAGGAAAATTTAAGGGTGCACCCTGATAGCACTCCAATGCATTGGGTAATGATGTAACCACTTTAGATTACAATTTTCACGATACCTTGGTGAATTACCTTCGTAATTTTCAAATGACACCATGGGGATGGACCTTGGTGATATGATCATGATTTTCTATGTTAAATGATGTAGCCACATTTTCAAGTTATGAAAAATGTTATTTTTATTATGATATTCCTCCTTATTTCATTCTCATGCCTTAAAGTTCTTTTTCATAACCTTATTGAAGTATCTCAAGTTCACATGTAAAATAATTCTCTTGTTTTCCTTACTGGGATTTTTGCTCACCCTTTCTTTTGATGTATGCTCCCAGGTTATGTGATGTAGTAATGAACCTAGGATGAATATGAGGAGAAGCCATTCAAGTGTTTTAGAAGAATTTTTTATGTTTTCATGTTTAAAGTTCCTGGTTTCCAAGACACTAAACCTTAAAGATCCTCGGTTTTGTAATATGTAATGAATGTTTATGTGATAAAGAGGCGAGATGATATAGAAGGTATTATCAATTGAAGTTAGTTCGTTTCACTATGAGAAGTCATGGAGGTTTCCCATATCAGAGGGTAACGAGGGATATACACCCTAGATATTTAGCCAACAATTATATTGAATTCTGAAGTTGTTGCCTCTTTCTCTTAAAATCACTCTCCAAAAGAATCACTTGATGATATCTCATCAATTATGGACACTGTTCATGAAGAAGGACACCCATAGCCAGGCTAGACTTTTGAATTCTGCCGATTCCAATCACTTCCTTACCAATAAATACATTAAGGACGGGGTTATGTCATATCCCGATATCCAATTGTCTGAACTAGTTCATACTGTGAAAACATTCATGGCATCCAAGATGAATGGAAAGGGGAAGAAAAAAAGGAGTTGTGGAACTCTCAAAACTGGGAAAAGTCCTGCAAAGTCATCTTCGATCCTCATCAAGGAATGTTGTGAAATATTGTGTTATAACCTCATGGGTGGTCGAACATGTTGCTGGATCTATTTCCCAGAGTCCATCAACCATTCCTTTTGAGGCCGATTTTACAGTGTCTTGGAGGCAATGTGTCCTTTTGAAATATCTTTCATCTTCCTACGATCCGTCCACTAGTAATTTATGGCATATCCTTCAGAATAGGGAAGTGTCCCTTACTGGCATTGGCTACCTATCAACACTAACTAACATTTCTTTTTATGAGGTACTAGATAGGGTGAATCGCTATCCCAAAAACCACTAAATCCTCATCAACTCTCAATGTGGTCGTCATATGTAATCACATCGGGTACATGAAATGATGCGACCAGAAACGATTGATGAGGATGATGTTCTCATTGGATTTCCTACTGTGGATGCCATGGAAAATTTTCTTGCTTGCCTCCATCATCACATTAATTTTTCTCTTCATTGTGTATTGAGTCTACAAGGACACCCATGAAATGATTACGATTTTCGAAACCCTCAATGCTTCCTTGCACTACCCTTCCTGCACTGGCCATCCCAATTTCATATGCCTTTCTAGAGGCATGGAGATACTATGATGAATTGAGGGAGAGTGATATAGGTGAATAAATGTATGGAATCTTCGTGTGAGGAAACACATTTATTTACTATGTTATGGGGATCCATTTATCCTACCTGTATTTTAGAAAATGAAGAGCCTAATGTGGTGGGAGTTTACAATTCTAAAATGTATAGGTTTCATCATGCTTATGCTGATAGGAATTAACATTTGGATGTCGTGTCGTTTAAGGATGTATTACCAGACCCAATGGGAGAGATTTTATCTGCAACCTCCAGAAATAAATTCTATTATTGGGGAGATGTCTAACGTTTACCCCTTTCATTTTTGTCTTTTTTATGTTGGAGGGGCCTACAGGATCTTGGGAAATAGCTTTTCCCCAAATTATTATCCCAGAGGTACTGTAACTGGGGATTATGCCCCATCATCAATAGGGGGCACTACCAAAGGATCCCCGAAAGGCCATGAACTTATAAAAGTAGTTATTATAGACCCTTCTTGGTCATTTCAACCTCCTACAACTATGGTGATTTTATTTTGGATCCAAATCCATGAAAATCAAAGGATCCTAGGCAAGCCACTCAGTTGTCCAAGCATTTCGATGGGGGGTCAACAATAACAGTCTTTTTATCGGATGATCAAACCTTGTACCCTTATCTTGTCAACTCACTAGTACGTATATGTACATTATTTCATGGCCAATTTTTGACTATATGATGATTGCTGAAGAATCTATAGCTCTTACATCTTTTAGGGTAGAGGATGGGTTTCCATCTGTCTGAGCTAATCGAAATAGTGAAGCATGGCCACATGAAGAGACCGAGGGTGTTTCTAACCCGTTGGGTGTGCCTCCTCCCACTCAAACTCTCTATGCCCCAACAATTTAAGGACATCCAAAATATGAGAGTTCACCTATCCATGTCGTGCCGACTGTCAAAGAGAGAGACATGGTGGATTTTATGTGATGATATAAGTTTAGCGGCGGGCCCCATGCCTTGCAAAATATTGGAGGGGTTTAGAATATCAAAGAGCCAATAAATCTTGATTTAGTAGATTTTCCCCGATAGAGGGAGCCAATTTAGAGAATGATGTTTTGTCTACACATGGTTGTTCTGGTCAAATCACATGTAGGGTGGGTGATATTTCATCCCCTTAAAATATAGTGTAGGATATCATGCAATTTTTTCCAGTTCTAAGAGGGGTTTTAATTTCATTCACCAATATTCTATGACTAGTATTATTTTCTAGACTGACCATCCACATATGGTAAATATTAATGAACAACCATTGGAGGGCCACCATGATGGATTTTTTTTCAAATGATCATGGACCTAGGTTTTTAATATTCATATGTATCCACAGAGTGGAACTGATCCTTAAAGACATAGTTTCACCTATTTTAGATAGTGGTACCACCTCAAGGGTGGGATGTATTGTCATCTCCTCTCTATCCTCAGAATCTCAACCACAATCTTTGGTATTGGGGATGTCCCTACAATTCAATCTATTATAAGTAATAGAGATGAGGTTTTTGTTGTGTCTAGTCTTGTTGTAGCTTCTAAATCAAGTCCCTCTTTGGTGATGTTCAATACCCACTACATTTCATCATTATTGTGTGATTCCAAGGCTAACTGAGAGATCCTAGTAAATTAATGTCCCACACAGCAAAAAGTGTAGAGGAACATTTGGGGATTAATCTCCTAGACTCCATTGGATGAGATGCAATAAAATTTCCAATGTTATACAGCTAGTTTTTATTTATAGATTTCTGTAAATTCAACTAAAATGGTATTTATTATATAGTAAGATAGATAGTTGCATCTCAGGAAGAATCTAGTGCACTTGAATCTTGATAGTTCATGGCAGAGTTGACTATTTATCAAGATGTAACATGACAAATTACCATTGACAATGTGGCCACTCATGCTGGAACGATTGAAATCATGAAATACAAACTCATGAAGCAAGAGTCTTTGATAAAGTTGATTGACCAGAAGGTGGTAAAACCAAGCAAGAAACTAGAATTACTCAAGAATGAGTGGGATCAGGCTGCATATGTCCTTGAGGAGGGGTGATGGAAAATTCAATAGGAAGAGTGATCTATCCTCCATGCCATGAGGGATGCGGAGGCACTGTAGGTATGTGGAGAAGCTGAGGCCTTGAATTTAGTATTACTTTTCCATGATGTTGTAGAGTATCACCAATTTTTCATGGAATGTTGAGACTCTATCAAGCATCTCATATATCAGTTCTATCTTTCTCACAATAAAAGGCTCCAAGCAATGTATTCCCATCATATATTATTAAATAATTTGATGGATCTTATTTGCATATACATTGCCTCTCTTTTCCTTTTCCTATTATGTCAATATTGTTTCAATCATGCATTAATTTTAAACCATGACACAAAATCAGTAAACCGAAATAATAGAATTGAGCTCTAATTTTTTCCTATGACATGGGACTCAATGAGCGTAGTACGACTACTATAGGGTTTTCATAGAAAAACCCTTAGACCTTTGGGTATCATTTTTTTTACCCTAACTTTTTCTTAATCATTCATGGTACACACTTCGTACGAATAACATGAATTTTCCTAGGCCATTCATTGTGAAGTTTGAACTAACATGAATTATACATTTTATTGACGACTCAATTCTTTTAATGACCAAATACATCACTTCTACCCAGTGGTTCCTTCAGTGGATTTTTTCTCTTGTAAGTATTGAACCTTTTTCACTGACAGTTCACCATCCTAACTATAAAATGTACTACTGATGTTTTAGGTCAAAAAACATTTACCATATATAATCGGATATGGCCCTAACCCGGGAACGTTAACCATGAATCTTCTTTTATCCATTAGACATGGATTAGGTATTTTTTTATCCCTTTATTTGTGGATCCTAGACATGCATTAGTCTCGGGAGATTCATCAAGCATACATAAAAATGAAATGACTCTCATAGAGATGAATTTTTCATTGATGGGAATTAATTTTTGTGGTCAACATATGTAGAGCCACCAGGGCATAATTTGCATAGTCATTCAACGATGTCTATAAGAAACATTCCTTTATTTCTGATGGCATTGTAGGATTTTTATCATTTTGGATTTATTTTAATGATGGTAGCCACAATAGGTGGAAATCTTGAGTAGTGTTGTCTAAAAACATTAATAAGATTCATATCAGCTATGAGTGGGAAACTATTCTTGAACATTTCCTTATAGCATGAGGGAGATCATGTTAATGGTAAGTTATGTTAAGAGTCTTTTTTTATGTTGGGGGCACATAGAAAGAATGAGGTACACAATATGTCATCCAGGAGTATTCCAAATATAGGGGAGTGATATGAAATGTCTGACAATTGAGAATAAAGAATTTAGAAAGGACTCTAATTGGGATGAATTTACCATTGATTGAAATGCATTTTGGTGGGAAATATATACAGAGCCACCAGTGCATGATATTCAAAGTCAAGAAATGGTTTAAACGAGACATCGACCTTCTATCTCTAATGGCCATTGAGGATTATGGAGATTAAAATATTTTGAGTATGGTATGTGAAATTTTTCCAAGGGTTCTTTTAAATAAAAAAGGTGTAATTGTAACAAAAATTCTTCTAGGAAACCAATAATTGAGTGGGGGGACTCATCTTTTGTATGCGGATCAACTTCTTGCATACATATGGGATATCTTTAGAAATATCAAAATAGACAAGAGATGAATAAGGACCTTGTGTTACGATATATCTAGGATGTGTGTAGGGGAAATTTATGCCATGACATTGAGAGACCTAGAATCAGGAGTGGTCAAATGAGTCTTAGAATCCATTTGTTGTACTAAGATAGGACATGACTCTCCTAGGAAAAAATCTTCCTTTGATCGATGTCCATTTTAATGGGAGACATATGCAGAGCCATCGGGGAATTATGTGCATATTAAATCATAGTTGTCTATAGGACACTGAACTTCCATACTAGATGGAAATGGATGGATATAAAGATTCAAGATCACTTAGTGCACAATGTTTCAAATTTAGCAGGACTGTACCTATACATATTGTGGACATTTTGGATGCAATTTACTCATGGAACCTAGTGTTGATTTTGTATATTTTCTTCATAATTAGGGAGAGGCATTTGTTCCATCTTTGGGATACCTGGTAATTTAACATCACAGGGTCATGATGCGTGTTTCCTCTCGGTGGAGGGAAACGTGACATTTCTCTTAGGGTCTTGATTCTAGGACCGAATTCACACACTGTTTTTTAATAATGTTGTGGTGGATCTCATATTGAAATCTCTAAGATCATGTGAGGTATGATCGGTTTGAGAGATAATTGATTACCAGGATTCCATGTAATTTCATATGAATAGATAAATCATCATTAGGGGGAATTTTTTTTCTTAAACCATTGTTATGAAGTTTAACTTCATACAACGAGGAAAATTTTTTCCATTCAATTTAACGGCTTGTTATGAGGACGTGATGCAATGATGTTTAGATTCATTCAGCGAGGATGATTATATTGTCATAAATATCTTCAATAGTCTTATGTTAATTGTAATTAGGTTGTTCAGGTGTTCCTCAGATATGAGGGATGATAGAAGGTGTAAACAATAGTCCCAGGGGAATCATGAATTAGGAGGGAAGACTTGGGGATTTAATGTTATTGGGAATACATAGATAGTATGGTACTATCCTTGGGTAAAAGATTCCATTGATTTATGACCATTTTTATGGGAAAAATATACAGTCCCACTGGGGAATAATGTGTATAGTCAATCGAAAAGTGTCTGTTGGACACAATCCTTCCATCTCAGATGACCAGTAATGATTATAATGATCTGTGTTTTCCCAAGGAATGGAGTGTGGAAAATAGGAATAATGTTCCTAGGAATGTGAGAATACTCAAAACATGATTAAACATTTACTATTTGGAGTTTCCACGTAGGTATAACATATAGGTTTAGGTGGAAGTAGGATCATTTGACTTCCCAAGACTAATAGGCATGTGAAGAGTCATACAATACTGAGAACTAGACCACACATAACTCTTGAAGAATTTCATAGATAACTGTCATGAGATTGGACATTTCATGGACTCCCCAGAACTGTCTGACCTACGAATTGGGGAAAAGGAAATTTTTGGATATTGGCTCAGATGGAATGACAAATTCGAGCATCACTATATAATTTACGAGGGTAGGAATAAATCCATACGTAGTTCTGAATGATCCCTAAAAAAGTTTTCTCAATTTCATGGGTCACATGATGAAATTTTCCTTTTATATGATATGGGTTCCCAACCTACCATTTTCCCCTACGATTTATTTTCATAAGAGAATCCTCCCCACAAATATGATTCTCAAATTAGTTAATCTTGATGTGAGAAACATGGTGTGGCCACAAAGGTTCCTTTGTAATTGTGGAGAGGTAAAGAATATGATGGGTGGATTTTATGGTGGTTACCAACAATATGAGTGGTCTCCCCTCAACTGGATGAATGAGCACCGAAAATCTTATGGGATTTCTTTTATGAACAGTAACGCCACTTGGAAATCATTATCCCACGCATACCTAACTTCTTTATTCATGATCATGGTGAAAGGTAAACATCTACCTTCTAGGATAGCAATGAAGTGTCGAATGTAGGTGAGGTTCCCCTGGAGACTTCACAGCACGAGGAGGTTGTGAGGTGGGAACATGCCAGGAATGGATTTTGTCTTCTCAGGGGTCTACTTTGATGTCGTGATGGCATATGATGGTTTTAATGATTTTTTTCAAGGTAAATCTATATAAAAAAAGAAATGATTTCCCTAAAATTTTCCCAAGATTGAATATATGATTCTCAAATTGACAAAAAATGTCATCTCTGAGTAAATATGTATTCATCATGAAGGATGAAGATGCCAGAGTAGGCCGTGGATTTCGATGATCGAAGATAAAAATGTTTCAAAACATTAAATTTAATTTCCTATTTTCATCCAAGAAAACATAGTTTATTTACCATCTCAAAAGGTGTATATATCTACACAAACATCGATTTGACTAGCTATGTAGCCCAAATAGACCTATGAATGAAAATTAATGGATCCTGGAAGATGAATAAATCACACAAAGGGACCTATGCAAAAGACCTACACAGATGACCTATACGGAAATATAATTTCTACTCCCATATGTGGAATAGCTATCCGAAGGACCTACACCGAAACATCCCTTCTACTAGGTCCTCTCTATTCCTATAAATAGAACCATTGGTCTTCCCAATTCAATGACGAAAAAATTGTAAGATTTCCCAAAGACCTCGTTCGATAGGAATTTCTCCAAAATACCAAATATTAACCCAGGTATCTCTCTAAAAAAGAGATAAGATATAATTAAATGGGGAAAGGTGGTTCTATAGCATCCCGCCATTTTATAACATAAACTTTCATTACATTACACAAAACTGAGGATCGTTAAGGTTTAGTGTCTTGGAAACCAGGAACATAATACATGAAAAAAAAACATAAAAACATTCTTCTTAAACACTTGAAAGGCTTCTCCTTTAGTTCATCCTATGTTCATTATGCATCTCATAACCTGAGGACATACATCAAAAGAAAGGGTGAGCAGAAGGCCCAGTAAGGGAAATAAGAGGAACATTTTACATGTGAACTTGAGATACTTCAATAAGGACATGAAAAGAACTTTAAGGCATAAGAAAGAAATCATGAGGCATTTCATAATAAAAATAACATTTTTCATAACTTGAAGATGTGGCTACATCATTTAACATAGACAATCATGAACATATCACCAAGGTCCATCCCCAAGGTGTCATTTGAAAATTACCAAGGTTATTCACCAAGGTATCGTGAAAATTGTAATCTCTAGTGGTTACATCATTACCCAATGCATTGGAGCGCTATCAGGGCGCACCCTTAAATTTGCCTTTATTATCATGTGAGCCACATATATCATCATCAAACATTTCATAAATAACCCACATAGCATAAAATAAATGGGTTTCATTTCATAATCATAACGTTTTAAAAACTGCTTTAAAGACATGATCTTTACGTCACTTTAAACCCACGGAAAGGGGAAGCGGGTCTCATGTATGTAAATACCAGAATTTAAAATGGAACATTTTGATATATATGTGAATACCTTTGTAGAAATAAGAGCTTTGAGTATTCACTTTATAACATAAAATAATTTTTGAGAAAAGAGAGAGGCATTTTGAGGGGAAAATTCTGCAGCATAACGGCTAAGTTTCGGGGTTTTAGAAAACATTGAAATGAGAGGGGACATGGGTCACCCACTCATAAATGATCCATAAAACAGTAGGGTGAAAGAGTAAGAAGGACATATGGACATGGTAATGAAATTTGAGGGACATACCATTTGAAATGAAAAACATGGAAGGAAAAAGATTAGATTCCTCTTATGAAAATTCGGCAGCCTTACGGCGTCACTTAACTTCAAAAGAAAATGATTTGACAAGATCAAATAGGGTCCCTCATCATATGATCATAAGTGATCAGTATGATATATATAGAGATCATACCCCAACATAATAAAAAGGAACTTGAAATACTTGACATGAAAATCGAACTTGAAAAATGAGAAGGGTGAAAGAATCCCTTAAAAATTCGGCAGCCTAACGGCGTCACTTAAACTTTCATAAAACGAAATGATGAGAGTAAGAGGGGATCTCTCATCACATAAACATGAAAGGGCAGTAAGAGGAATATAAAGAACATCCTCTCACATAAAAACATGGAGCATAATAGGAATGACATAAAAGAGATTACATGAAAAGAAAGAGAGGGGTCGGATCCCTTACCTTAAAATGTGACTCTTGAAACTCAAAGGATTGGACCTTGAGGGCTTGGGGGCACCTTGGGAGGACTCTTTGGAAGGTAAGAAGACCAGAACTTCGTTGGGGGAGAGTTGGGAGTGAAAGATAAGGGAGGAAAGGGTGGGTATTTATAGGAAAAGTGAGGGGACAAAGCATTAATGGCCAAGGGACACCTCACATGTGCTTTTCTCAAACCCATGTGCTCTCCCTTGGCATTTATCATGGAGTTAGGCCACATGGGGCCCCCAAAACAATAATTCATCACCCTTGGCCGGCCAACACTCAAAAGATCTCATGACATCATCATGACATCATTATGATGTCATTAAACATACCGAAACCCTAAAACGGTATTTTTACTATTCACTGAAAATTCAACTCTCTCAGAATAATCCCAAAATTTCACCTTAACCAAATATCAATGCTCTGATTTCAAAAATGAAATCCATTTTATAAAAATATTTTTCTAAATATTTTTAATTTATTTTTTAAATAAAAACACTATTCATCGAAAATTCATTTTTTTCAGAAAAATCCCCAAAAATTACCTTAACATAATATCGATGCTCTGAGTTCAAAAATAAAGTCATTTTTATAAAAATAATTTTCTAATTATTTTTAATTAAATTTTTAATTAAAAAACACTATTCATCCGAAAAAACTAATACTTGATTAATAATTTATGAAACCACTATTTAACTATTTTATTGAATCACATTACTTAATCAAGGTGCCTAGATTATTTTAAAACTTTCTTTAAGTGAGATTACTAATCCATTTGGTCATATTACTAATCCTAATCATAAAATCACTATTCATAATTTACTATTCATCAAAAATCAAGTTGATCTTATTAGACTCTAAATTTCGTACTGAACATAATTGTAGAAGACCATTTTTCGAAAATCATTACACATTTTTAATTATTTAAGGTTTACACAACCATTTTTAAAATATCTTTTTTCTAAAATTCATCAAAAATATGCATATAATATTTATCCGGTCATTTGAAAATACATAAACATCATCATAAGAAGAAATCCAAATTTTTATTTAAAAAAAGGATTACACAAGGCAGTTACGGTCTCGTTACATATCCCCTTATAATACCAGCATAGGACCTAAGAGTAAGGTGTGCTAGGGTGATAGAATCTTGGGGCGGCTCGGTCAACATTGCCCGAGTAGTAATTTCTATCAGTTTGAACTTCTCGCGAAGGCGATTCCGTTCTAGCTTCACATGATGAAGTTCGGCTTGGGTTTGGTCCAGAGCAAAGGCCAATGGTGCTACCTCCTTCCCAAGCTCTGTTAGATGGGCTTCGATCGGTCCATGACTACTAGGTGAGGCCATCAAATCTTCTTTCTATAATAATTAACCACGATTACTTAAATTTAGAGACAATAATCAAAACATTTTGTTCACGGTGGTCATATTGACCGATGGCCATATAACACTCAAAAACCAATGGTCTCATTTTATTTATAATCATGTTTATCAAATAAAACATTTTCTTTGAGTATAAAAAAATAACACATGAAATTAGGAAACAAGATTTATTCAAAATTTCGGGTCGTTACAGGTTCAATGTCCCATTGAGGTCTATAACATAAATATTTATGCCAAGGAACTTTGTAGTGCACTTTTCCAGATCACTTGTGCACCACACCAACATAGGGAACCTACACAGTGGAGCTATGTGGAGCACCTATGTGGGGCACCTTGGTAGAGCACATGTGTGACCCCAATGGTACATTACGTGGGGGATGTGCCCCTACAACTTGTTTGGGATCTGTCATGGGATGCATTCTCGACCATTCCTCTCAGTCCCTTCGCTTCCGTCACTGAAACCTATGAAAAATCAAGAGTTTCCTCGCGAACATTTCAGATCTGATCGACAACAGTTTTCATTGCACCTGTTATGTGGCCCAACATCTAGCCTTCAAATAACATGATTTTGGATAATCCTCCACACTCAATGAATATCCTTGAGTCTACTAACTCCTCTTGGTTCCATTCACATATTACGATTAAGGATTTTCTTTATGATTTCTTTGCATACCTTAAGTTGATACACTTCTCAAGAAACTCCTCAAACCTCACCACCTGAATTCTATACAAGATTAAATTCTCAATTGGTCATCCTTCATAGTAGTAAGCCATAACATATTCCAAAAAGGGAATCCTCTTTAATTGTAAGCATCAAATAATTCCTTTAATCTTGAAATCATCCTTAGGGGTAATCCCCAAACAATTTCAAATGGGAATCCTCCTTACGAGTAAGCCACAACTAATTTTAAATGATCATCCTCAATACGAATAAGACCCATCCTATCCCAAACGGGAATCCTCCTTAGGACTAAGACCCTACTAATCCCTCAAGGGAAGCCAACCCTGTGTAATCCTTTAATGTTCATCCCTTCTTCCTTTCATTGGACCCTTGTCTAATGTAATGTGAATAGAGGGAGGGCTCGTATGTGTGTCCTATTCTGAGGTCATCTCTCCCTAATCCTCTCTTATCGCCATAGGTGCTCCCTCTTCCACTAGAAGAGGATAAATCATGTATGTTTCATTGTTGAATATTTCACATCCTATTTCTTCTCACACTGATAATTACTCATGTGGACTTAGAGATTTGTGATCATTACATCATGGGAACAAACACTCACTAGAAGAAAATACGAGAACTTCGGTTCTTATTCAAACATGGATACATAGGTCGCCCTTCTCAGGCCCGAGCTCACATGATATCCTCCTCAGTAATCGAACCATAATTCCATTAGTCTGGGAATCCTCCTATGGAATAATCCACAAATTAAACCCCAAATAATAAAGGCATCATTTTCAGCAAGAAAGCCCAAACTCTTCTCTCTAAAAGAACTATACTATGCAATGAGACTTATAGAACTACACGGTCCTTTATTCCCATCATCATGGTATGTGTAGGAAGTCTCCTTGAGTTTCAAAACATACATTTCAAAAATACACCCTTTTCTCCTTGATCCATATTCCCAATAGTGTCTAATCACAATTCTAATTGAATATTTATTTCATTTTCTTTGGTCTTATTATGCATAAGTCCCACACTAAACATTTACTAAGCACCTAATACATAGATGTCCATACTGCATGAAATTAATCTATATGGTTAGGTCATTATCACATGACCATAAAAAGGTATGATGTTCCCCATGAAGCTACACCAAAATACAAGGGTTTTGGTTCCTGTCAAAATTATATGTAGGTATCTAATTTCATTGGAATGATCCAATTATCCAAAAAAATCGTTGTCTACTTGAATGAAAATAAATTCTGGAGTGCCCCACAGAGTTGATTAAAAACTAGTATCATCTTAAAGATGTTTAAAAGAATTTCTAAATAGTAAATTAGAGGATTTCATTGATGGAGAATCTCAAATAAATACATATATCTCTCTTAATTATGATCCTTGAATACATAATGATGATGCTAAATATTACACACGTTAATTAGTTGCTATAAATTTCATGAAGAACTTATGTTATGATTTTTGAATTAATAAGGATTCATGAAAATATAATAAATTTACATATAGATTCCTGGAGTAGACAATAATTACCCCAAAAGGGGTGTGATGAGTCTGTCAACCCATCATCTCGACCAATGCACATTATTAAGTATCACAAAGATCAAACATAATGAACGAATACCTTTGGAATGCATGTACCTTTTGGATAAAAAATTGTTGGATGTTTCAGTTCCATCAATAAATCCAATGAAAACCACTGGATATTAGTGATCCTTAAAACTAGAAGACACATTTCATGGAACTACGTAACACAAATGGTGAACCTAATGTAAATCCTTCACTAATTTATAATGCTACCCACCTATTAGGCCCATATCATTTGATAATGGAAATCCAGACAAAGGAATCGATCATGAATGTATCCATCTAAAAGATGTTGCATTAATGGAGTTTCTTGTTATTTCATGGTTTTTTCTTATAACTCTCGTCAGTCCAAAATGGATGTCTTCTAGACGACATCTGTAAACATCCCAATACATTCTCCAGATGGATCGTCATACATGGGAATGACATTATCTCCCACTCAGCATCTTCAACGCTGGGTCTCCAACATGTGGGTAAAGGAGTATCACCAGCATGGTACAATCCCTACATTGGATGCTGCCTGGAAGGCCCTCCAAGTCAATAATAATCCTCCATTATTTGGGCAATGATGACCGATGATCAAGAAGCAGACGGTTCCAACCACCATTTACAATCATTGTGGGACATTATCCCTGGAATTCAACAACCAACCTCTCCCATACTATAGGTAGGGCGATCAAGAGATCACTCAAGGGGCATGTTCTTACCTCATCCCCCACTAGAGAAGTCCATCAACCTAATTTGATGGCGAACAATGAGCAGGTACAAATACCCATTCACCCAAATTATGAAGTCTAGCAGACATATATGGAAGCAAAGAACCAATCACATAACATAAACCCAATGGAGTACTAGATAAAACCACATACACCTTATTATAAGTTATCAGTGAGTCGACAGGATCATTAGACTATATTTATAGAAGCCTACCAATCCAATGTGGTTCCAAATAATAAACATGAACATAAACCTTCTTACAATCACAAATTCTACCAATAGTCTATTCTACCAGTATTGAAGGAATTCCATCAACCCTACATGATGGGGAACGGCTAGCAGCCACAAACACTTACTAGTGTTCATCAAGCATGCTAACAGAATCATTTGGAAGCACCTATAGAAGTCAACTGTAATGCTCTGATGACAATTCTACCATAGACCAAACTCTCTTCCCCCATGCATGAGTACTTTCAATACCCATTGACATTAAAATAAGGAAGAAATCAGGAACATACACCTACTTCATATTCAGAATAGATTTATATTCCCATTTCAGCCGCTATAGTCACAAAACAGATCTTCTCAATGGTGAAAGGGCAGATGAAAGTACCTATCCATAATCTAGAAGTGTCCTAAGATCTTATAAAAACTACTTCAGTAGTACCAGGGGAAAATACACATAAATATATCCCCACATATGGGATGACACGTAAACATGCCATCCTAGAGTAGATACACACCTCTGTTCTATTCCAAGAGGGTCATGGGGAATACTACCTCATATCATATGGAAAAAAAGATCAAGAACGTACAACCTTTATAATTGGATTTAATCAGGCAGTTCTGTTAAGAAATCCAAGGCATGCACATACATCTTCCCATAATAACCACTTCTCCAAAAATGTGACCCCAAATAAGTGTAACAGAACATCCATGAAGAAATATCATCAAACAAGATTGGACAACCAAGAGTCAAAATGAAATTTATCTCCTCTTAAAGCGAGAGTTCATGAAGACCTTAAACATTTATCTGTTGCAGCTCATGGCCTTATAATCTCATTAATAAATTAAAGAAATGTTAGTATTAATTCTGATGTTTCTCATTAGAAAAATGAACATGAAGGATTGCTTCATGAAAATTCGGTCAATCCTGAGTGCCAAACTCTAGATGAGAGCCCATGAAACCCACTGTGTGGCCAAAATACCATGGAGAAACAGGATTAATCTGTTGCTCTAATCCACCATGGTGTTCCTCCCCAAGATGGAATTATCTAAAAAAGTCATCTCTACATTAGTATTTCATATTTTTAATATAATTCTATATTTGATAATGTAAGAATCATAAAGCCCAACTATATCAAGGAACTTGCAAACACAAGGCCAATCATGTATGATTCCTTGTCCTCGATGTGTGAAACACATTCCAAATTAGAAGGCATCTTAAGGGAACAATCATTATTTGAACCTTTCTTGGGTCATTTTCCATCTAATACAGAGCGTCCACATTGGTCAGAATGATTGGAGAAACCTATAGTAAAAGAATTTGATGATATAATAAACATGAGAAGACAATTGGAAAAAGGATATATGTCATTCATGTTTATGACTTTGGAAAATTCTCAGTATAACATTCCAGAATTGATGGCAGAAGATTGCATTAATGATATCCGCCCAAATTTATGTAAAACTCTTCATCATTTGACAATAGATGTATAACTATATGATGAATATAAAAATCATGTAAAGGTAATAGATGGGTTGCAATGACAAATTGACTTTGCATCTCTCTCAGTTTCGCAACATCCAAAGGCTGAAAAATAGTAGATAACCCTTTAGTGAGCATTCCTTAATAATCTAGATAGGTTACGCCAGTAAATTTATGACACTCCATCTAGTGTTCATATCAGAAGATGTGATGCACTTGCAACATTGAATTTAACTTGACTACAAAATCATCAAAATCCACCAAAAGTGTTCTCATGAAGTGTTATTTCCCATGGATGGATATAATAAATAGATTTTTATGTAATCAAATGTATAATCAAGAACATGCCTCAAGCGGCTCCTATTAGGGTCATGCCCAAAGAAATGAATTTGTTGAGTTACTTTTACATCTATCATCTATGATTCAGTTCCAGTAGTCCAGCATAGAGGATGCTAGCCATCTGAGAATGGAAATGTGTTAAATAGCACATTGATATTCAAAATCCGGTGATTTCAGTTGTTATAAGATGACACACCTAGATAATGTCCAAAATTTTTATGAAAAATAAAAAGATAATTTGAATGAGCATAAGCCATATCAGTTCAATAATCACCCCATCTTGTAAGGGTGGGGGCTCATTTTATTCATCATTCAAATTCAGTATACAATTTTTTGATGTTTGTAGAAGAATAATAGAAACACATCGAGCCTACAAGGCTGGGGGATTTTTAAATCTACAATCCCATTCTCAATGGATGTCAATTTTCTCTTGATTAGTAAAAAAGCCATAAAAAATGCGCAATTGAACTATCCAAGGATACCCTTTGAGTTACTATCTGTCAAACAGATCATGAGAATCCATCATATAGGATATTAGAGTCTAATGGAATATATAGACTGAGATGATCATAGAATGATACTGACATTAAGCCATGAATTTATAATGAATTTTTAAATTTCATTAAAACCATTACTGAATTTCCCCTAAAAATGATTCTTAATAAGGGGAATAATAAGATGAAGTTCTTATCCATAATATGGTAGACACTGAGGAAAATGAAGAAGGTGTATGTACTCGATATAATAGGATTTCCCTGTATCTAGGCATGCCTTAAAATAACAAAATCACACCGCATAGAAAGGCATATAACTAGGTTAAAGGTAAATGTCAGATTGCATCTCACATTTACATTGTATAATTTCAATCTATTTTGCATGAAGATAGATTCTAACAGCAACTAGAGGAGATGAACGAGCTAAAAAGACTTAATACAGAGTTACATCGAGGTATAATTTAAGCTAAACATACACCCCAAGAAGATCCTCAACTAGAACATCCTATAGGAGCTCCTCATAAAATATTATTTTTAGTAACTACTGGTACATATAATGTGATTCCTCTATTGGATACACAAAAAAGGCAGGATCAAACACATCATTATAGGCCTCTTTTTTTGGGTTATCCATAGAAAATACCAGCCCCATCACCAGTTGTTTTTCATATTATTGCTTCAGATCAAGTTACATATGTTGTACCTACACATGTGTCAACTCATCTAGATATTACCAATTCTAATGAACACAATTGAGGCATTAATGGCTTGATTGGATGTTATGGAGGAACGACGTGCACTAGTTCATCCAGAAATGAATGTTTACCCTGAATGGTATGACCTGATTCTTCTCCCACCAAATTTTGTGAATACCACATTTCTAACATTTAATGGGTTAGGAGATCAAGAACCACACATAACACATTTTATTTCTCTTTGGGATCCCATTGTGGGAACTCCCCAATAACAAGAAGTAATAAAACTAAGGTTTTTTGTTCAGTCACTAAAGGGACCATCTTTTTTCTGGTACACAGGTTTGTAATCTCAATCAATTACTAGATGAGAAGATATTCGCTAGAAATTCATTCATTAATTTAGCTCAACAATGTGGAAGATGACCATTTTTTATATTACCAATTTTAAAAAAAGAGATAATGAAATATTTTCATATTTCATTGTGTGATGGAAAGTATTAACATATTATTTATTTATGGAACTTCTGAAATAAATTATATTTCCCATTTTTTTGGAAAATCAATGTGATGAGTTATGCACACCATAGATCCTTGTAAAAAAATAGTAGGTTTTCTAGACCTTACTTCAATTCTTCAACAGATATATATAATTCTATAATAGTGACTAAGGCTAAAAATTGTGTAATTAAATCAACTATGGGAAGGAGAATAGGGAATGAAGAAGTTGTAATGGTTATACTCAAGCAAGCACATGTTCCTTTTTCCAGTTAAAAACCATCATTGTATTAAATGTCTACGCCTCCTTGGAATTAGTAAAAACGACAGCCTCCTAAATATGATCAAAGTGATCAAACAAGGAAAGAGTTTTTGGAATTCATAAGAGTTAATTATTCCTTCCAGAACGAAAAATATCATGGTTACTTCATCTCAGATCTGGAAAACAATTTCATTAATTATCCCGTGCCGAAGAAACCATACAATTAATGAGATGAAGATCTTCCAAATTAATGTCATTTTCACCTGATGTGGGGATTCCCATTCAATAGTGTTTTGTTTTCAAGGACCCCTGTAAAAATTGGTAGACTCTTGACAAGTGAAACTGAGATGTTTGATAGATCAAGTACCATGTGTAACTGCTTTGAATCCAGAGTAAGGATGTCAATGGTATGAAGTTAAAAGTAAAAATGTGTAGAAATATGATGAATGGATGATCTAGAAAATGATCAACCAAACTCATGTCATTCTATGAACATAGTTGAAACAAGCTATTGTGTTTTTCTCCACTCCTTCCACAGTAAACGCACCTTCATCAAAAAGACTATTCTCAATTAAATGAGGTGATTGGAAGGAAAAAAGAGAATTCATATAAAGACAAGATCATGTTATAGACAATGTTTTCAATGAGCAATTAATATTTCAGGACATCTACTTCACAATCATGGGCACCACCCAACCAAACAGCACCACCAGAACTATCTTATTAGGAACAAACTTCATCAGATGAAGAATTAACCTTTGGTTCTGTTAACATTTCCAATTAACTGATCATTTCGACCATGGTGATTCTTATTATATGGAGCTATAGTTTCTTTAACATAACTAGGGAACTTTAGAAATATTCCATGGTTGAGGATACATGGGATGATGTGAGATTTCTAGAATCCACCTTTTAACTCTACCCCTACTCAAACCATTTATGCGGAAGAAACTCGTAGAAGATCCCATTAGTGGGCTCTACATGAACGAGGAGTATCTTCCACAATAGACAGGTTCGATCCTGACCATATTATTTTGGAGGACCAATTGGAAGTCACATAATCTTCCACTCAGTAGGTAAATAGACCTAATTAATCTAATCTACCAACGATATGACTATTTACACCTTCTTATCTGACACATGGTACATCATCATCAGAAGAATCAATTTCTAAGTCACATACAAAACCGCATCACCATATTGGGAAACACAGACCTTTGGACCAAAATTATGATGACATGAAACAATTGAACCATGTACCGGCCATGTTTTCAATTTTGGATAACTTATATCTTTAAAAAGATCTTCGAGAATCACTTATTGAGGATTTTTTATGTTCTCAAAAGTTTGAAACTGATGTTTCATATAGTTTAGGATTACTGGATAGAGAATGATCTTTTAGAATATCATGCAGTCATATATTTTACAGATGAAGATGATTATTATATTGTATATTGACATATTATACCATTGTAATAATTAGGAAATGTCAATGATATATACATCTGACGAGACATCATTGATAATGGCTCTAGAGTCATCCTCATTCCTGCTCATACACTTCAAGGATTGTGCTTGACTGAATATGAATTACAAACATCTAATTTAATGATTCAAGGATATGAAAAAAATGTGTAAGAACCTCCGGACGATATTACAATGAGATCATTGTTTTGAAATGTTGTATCTAATTCATATTTCATGATTCTTTGTTAGGAAACAAACATCAACATTATTCTTGGATGGACATTGCTACATCAACATGTTCCCATTCCTTCGTCATGAAACCAATGTCTTATTTGATTTTTCAATGGTCAAATTGGTACATTGTATGATGATAAGGCTGTGTTCAAATCATGTGAATATCAATACATTATGGAAGAGTTTTATCATACAAAAGGAATGAGGTCCATGACAATGTAAATAACCATATTTAATGCTCTAAATGATTTGGAATGTATTTCAACAAACCCATTCATACATTTGAGTAAATATTATGTGCTACCCGTTAATCAAATTGAAAGGGTAAATTGAAATCTAAGAACACATACAATAACGTCCATATTGTCAATTATGGAAACTTAGTCTGAAAAAATGGGGGAAATTGTAGAATCACCGAGTAGGGATGGAAGCTTAAATGTGGATGTCTTGATATCATCTGATGAACTACAACAATCCTCTACATTGTTAGTCAGAGTAGATGAAGTTGTATCAATGTTATTTGATGAAAAATAGGTTGATTCCCAATTCATCATCTCATCTTTATTACATGGTTAATAGGGTCAGAAATGGGGTCCTCTTCATCAGTGTGATTAAAAGATGACTCTTCCCTAACTCGGAAATGTTTTGTTCGGTCATTTACTATGCATGTAGTAATAGATGAAATAATAAGAAATTAAGAAGTAAAGGAAGATCTCAAGTATGCTCCACCAGCATTTGAGGATGGCGTAGCTACAACTGTGGATGATCTTAGAGAATGAAATCCAGGTACATAAGACGATCCATGCTCTACTCTAATTAGAGCGACCATGAATTATAAAGAGAAAATGGTGTATACTAGATTTTTAAAGCAACATCAAAATATATTTTCATGGTATTATATAGAAATTCTGGGACATAATCCTGATGTAGACACCCATAATTTGGGTTATCAAGAAGAATGTTGAGGATTCAATAATACATTAAGAAGAACACACCCATCTCAAGAATCTAAAATTGAAGCTGATATTGATAAGCTTATAAAGGTGGACATTATCAGGAAATTTCAATATTCAACATGGCTGGCCAGCATTGTCCTGGTGAAAAAGTTTAATGGAAAATCATAGATTGCATTGATTTCGGATATCTTAACCTGCATTCTCTAAAAGAGGATTTTCCAATTCTGATCTCAGAGTTTTTAACTGATGCAACATGTGGATATGAAGATCATTCCATAATGGGTGGATTCTCTAGGTATAATCAGATCCATATGGCCATAGAGGATAATGAATATACATCCTTTAGAGACCCTCATGATGTGTAATGATATCAGGTAATGCCCTTCTGCTTATAGAATATAGGTGCAACATATAAATGTTCCATGCACCATAAATTCAAACCTTTTTTATGGAATTTTTTTTCATGTTATGCGGATGATTTGGAGGTCAAATGTGGACTACATTCCAATCACTTTGCTAATCTACAAACATTATTCAATAAACCTAAGATATACAGTTTGAAGATGAACCCATTGAAATGTTATTTTTGGGTAAACTCAATAATATTCCTTGGCATTGTTGTATGCCATTGTGGTATCAATGTTGATCCTTATAATATAATGTCAATTCATGGAATGTCAACTCCTAAAAATTTGAATGAATATAGAGGGGTCTATGTACAGTTGTCCTATATTTGACTTATTATCTCCAATTTTGAAGGAAAGTGTTTTCCCTTCCCTAGATTAATGAAAAAGGGAGTCACCTATAAAATAAATTAGGACTAAGAATAAGCATTTGATACCCTCAATAAATATCTCATGAGTCCACCGGTATTAATGAATCATGTTGATGGAAGACCGCTTATTCTCTATGTGATAGCTTTTGAGCGATCACTGGGTGCTTTTTATGCTCAAAAGAACGATGATGGGAATAAGAATAGTCTTTGCAATCTTAGATGAACTATTCTAGATGCAAAAACTTGTTATTCATGGTTTGAAAAGTGTTGTCTGGAATTAATCAATGCTATTCTGAAATTGAGACATTACCTACAACACCATGAGGTCCAATTTGTTTCTCATAGAAATCCATTCTAATTTATCCCCAGTTTCCATTTTTTACAGGGAATCTGTCAGGGTGTGTAGTTATTTTCAATAGTTTGACATCCAGTTTGAGCAACATAAGGCAATAAAAGGCCAAGATATGACATGATTCATAGCTGGATATCTATCTACAAAAGATATATCATTGAATACTAAACATCCAAAAGAAGATGCCTTCTCTATTCAGGATAATTCCCAAACATGGGAGGTGTAATTTTATGATGGCTCTAGAAGTCCAACATGAATGAGAGTGGAAAACCATAAACTCAACAATGATGATTTAGGAATTGACCTTATTTCCCATGAAAAGGAATTGATTCCTTACTCCTTCCATTAGTCAAAAGGTGGCACCAAAAACGAGTCAGAATATCAAGATTTCATCACAAGTTTGGAATTTAACCTTCCATGCAAGTGAATCACATACAATTGAATTGTTATTCAGGATTAATAAATAATCAAAATAAATAGGGAATATTCAATTAGAAAAAAAATAGTTAATCCATTTGTATGATTATCTCATAGGGTTAATGGATGAATTTCCCTTAGAGCCTACATTGTCTCATGTCCCTTGATCACAAAATGACCAAGATGATGCACTGAATATTGTAGCTACATCTATGAAAGATCCAAATTTTGATGAGACAATCATTAGCATAGCCCATCGTCAGGTGGTCTCACCTTTTGTACAACCTAGAATGGAGGAAATTAAGGGGATTATCCCTATTTCTGATCCATATGTTCATACCAAGATATGAAGAACTCTCATTGTGAAATACCTTAAAAAATGGGTAATTTCAATAGATAGAGATAAAAACAAATATATCTGATGATGAGCAGCCAATTTTACACTTTATGATAGTCCAGACCACTCGAAGAACCATTATAAATGATGCTTATATGGAATCTTCCTCATATGTATTGAGGGAGATGAATCTTCAAGTACCATGAATGATGTAAATTCAGGAGATTGTGGGGCTCACCATTCTAGGCATATGAATTATGATCAAATCCAACTGTTTTTATACTAAATCCCTTCATTAATGATAAATTGAACATATTCAACTCAAAAATGTCTTCTCGGTCAAGTGCATGACAACTTCATTCATCTACCCCCAGTGTTGCTACAAACAACATAATACTCCTGGCCATTTTCTACATAAATAATGGATGTAGTAGGACTATATCCTCCATCCACGGCTAAGAAATTCAAGTATATTCATACTACTACTGACATTTTCTCCAAATTGGATGAGGAAATACCTATCAATGATGTATGAGAAAAAATAATCCTTAGTTTTGTTAAAAATAATATCAACACCGGATTTAATGTCCCTCATACAATTTTGATAGACAATGGCACCAATTTTTGTTCTGGTGAGGTAAAAAAAATATATCTGGAATATAATATCAAATCTGACGATTCATCTCGTTATTATGTAGTTACCAATACATAGATAGAGGCCTTAAATAGGACCCACACAAATAAACTCCAGTAGATGGTGGATAAAGATATGAAATCATGGCCGGATAAATATTTGATTACATTATGGGCTTATCAAACTACTACTCTTACTTCCACCGAGGAGACTCTTTATTCCATGGAATACACAACAGATATGTTTTTCCAATTGAAATGAAATTTCTGTCATTCAATGTTGCAATATGTGAGCAATTCTCTACTGATTAGAGGCGTCATAAATGTTTTAATGGGATGGAATGATTAGATGAGAAAATATTTCATACTTTTCTTCATATAGAATTCTATCAGAATTGAGTGGCATGATATTTTAACAAGAAATCTTTCCTCTATTCATTTCTTCAAGAAGCGTTTGTATTGGTCCTTATAACTACAATGATACCAGTAAATAGACCACAAAATCATGAGCTAATGTGGGAGGAATATTATTCTATACAAAAGGTATACTAAATGGGAGTTTATACCTTAATAATAATTGTTCGAGAGCTCAATAGAACTCCATCCAATGTAAGATTCATGATGAAATATGTTTTTTTAATTGTGAATACCATTTTTTCTTGATGTATGACCGAAAACTGCACAACCTCCTTGACCTTTATTAATTTCTTAAAACATCTCAAAAAAAGTAATATTTTCATTACATTAAACTGCATAACAACCATATGTGTCTATGCTGCATGACTATAAAATGTGCAGGACTATTTTTCTTCATTACACGACATTAAACTATATGGATAATCTCTTCTATAATTGACATTATGAGATTCCATAAGAAATCATCATGGACATTTTTTATACTCCTTAGTGGAATATGAGTCCCTCACTTCCATATGTCTGAGTTGAATCTACATAGGGAACATGTTTCAAGAACCATGTGTGGCTTGATTATCATCTATTTTAGATAAGTAGAGACGCCTAGATCTTCAATCATGGGCCCAACAGCAATCAAAAAAAAATATTTCCCTTTTTCTTTTCCAATAAATGATATAGATATATACATAGTCCTCTTTTAAGATAATTGATTTCATTTTAATACTATCATCTATCTTAAATTTAATCAATCTTATAGAATCAATTAAAGCCCCCTGTCTCCCATGTCAAACTCGATTAGGGTGGAAAATGATTGTTTAAAAATCATTGTGTTGCATGATTGTCATCTATATGAGATCCGTAGAGATGCCTAGGTCTCCAGTCGTGGGCCCAACCATGATATATAAAAAACCCCGTTATTCCATATTTAAAAGTAAAACCTTCATAGGGAATGATTAAAGAACTATGTATGCAATTATTCATGCCCTCAGCAAGACACATAGTGACAGATGGTTTTTATCCCATTGTATAGTTACAATGTGTCATTATTTTCACGTCATTTACTATTTTTCCTTACCACATGATGTTAAACTACATGGAAATATAACACCCATATAATTCACTTATGTGACCAATGTGTTATAGAATACCCCCGTACTGCTCTTTATTTCACAAATCAAGCATAGATCATGTGGGGTTATTAATTGGTTAAAAGGAATATTTATATAAATATTGTGTCTCAATTTATTGGGGGATATCAATGTCCTTAATGTATGACATAAAAATGTAGTGTATAATATCCTCATTGAATGACAATAAACCGCATATCACAATTGTAATTCAAAAAAGAAACAAAGTATTTTTCCATTTTATATCTGATACAGATCTATGTAAAGGACATTAAACACATTGACAATATTGATTCACATATTTTTTTTACGTGCATTGACCATAACCCTAGTTTATATTTCACACTACTAATATTTAATATTTCTATCTGTTTATATTCATTCCTACTATTTATGGTGATAGATTTTCAAATACCTGAAAACTCTTTTGCCAAACTATGCATCATGTTCCCGTAGGTGGCCATACATAAGTTTCCTACATAATGGGCATGTCAACCAAAATATTTCATTATTTTCTTATACAGAATATGTCCTAGTTGGCCCTACATAATGCAACCCCTATAATGGATATATCAAATGATGGTAATTTTTTTCATGGTTATAGTGATTTTGTCCCCTTCAAACATTGATGATCATATATAAGAATCACAATTTTAAAATTGTCATTTTGGTATATTTTTCCAATTATCATTCTTTCGATCTAAATCTCTTCAAGACCATGGTTTGCACATTCTCTTTTCCATGTTTCCAATGAGATATGAAATAAACTTGGAATGACATGGCCACATATCATATACTTTTTTAATTTTTGGTCCTAGTTATATGACCTAAAACTACAGACACCACAACTCCAATGTTTGGGTCAGACCTTTGTAAAAGTCTCTTCCCTCCAATTCTATGGAAACCAGGGTTGGAAATACCCTCTCCATATTCAGGTAAATTTCGCTATAAACCTAAATCTGT
Source organism: Viscum album (assembly GCA_963277665.1). NCBI lineage: Eukaryota > Viridiplantae > Streptophyta > Magnoliopsida > Santalales > Viscaceae > Viscum > Viscum album. Next base: position 1,369,083,615 of record OY728119.1, read on the forward strand.
TCTTCAAAAAATTTTACTCCCAATAAACTTACTTTAGTTTTTAGTAAATGAATTTCAAAATTTTTTAGATCTCTTTTTCAAGACTATGAAGCATGTTCCCTTAGGTGGTCTTTCATAAGCTGCCTATATAATAGGCCTGCCAGTAAAAAGATGCCACTATTTGACTATGCAGCTTATTCCCTAGTTTTCCCGGCATAATACAGCCCCCCATAATCGATTTTTTAAATAATATTCATTTATTTTTTGTAAAAGTCTTCCCATAATGCCTTTAGACCATTTTCAATATAAATATGCTAATCTAGAAATTTTCAAATCAGAGTTTACAATTTTTTCATCAATACTAGAATATGGTAGTATGTTTCCAAACTTATTATCAATAAATTTGGAGAGTTTCTTAACATTGGTTGAAGTTAAAGACAATAAATTAAAGCCACATGGTGTCTTCACTACAAGACTTAAAACTGCACAGAACAATGTCCTCACAACATTACATAAAACATCATAGCACAATGGCCTCACTTCATAACATAAAATTGCATAGTACAATTTCCTCATTCCATGACTAAAAACGATATGGTTTATATCATAAATTCATAGTTCTGATATATTTTTACAATTCTTCATACACCAAATTCGTATAGAAGTGATTTTCCAATTCATGACATTTGTCAGCATAAAATATCCCTTTATTCTTGAAATCTCGTCCCTTGAAAATACCACTCACTGTTGTATTGAGTCGCCCCAATCTTATTTTTCCTTGTCAATCCGTAGTAAATGTTAAATTATAATGAACACTTTTTCCTGACTATATAGCATGTACCATATGGTGGACTTGCATAAGTTTCCTAAATAACGGGCTTGTTAGTAAAAAGTTATCATTATTTGGCTATGAAACATATGCCCTTGTTGGCCCTATCTAATACAACCCACATTATAGGTTTTTTCAAATAATGGGAACTTCATTCATGGAAATTTTTTTCCTGATGTTGGTATATGTTTTATATTTGGTTACCATAAAAACTGTGGCTCATGAATCCCCTTGGAAATATTTAAAGTATATTAAAGAAATTAATTGACACTGAGTCTTCTTTTTTGATTTAGTTTCAATATTTATGATCAATGTTATTCGACCTCAAATACTATGCCTTTATAGTTTAACATGCATGATTCTAAACAGCCCACTACAAGTTACATGGTACTCACTTTATTGAGAACCGACAAAGGTAAATCTAAACAAAATCTGATTCCCATCTCACTAAACATAAATTTTAGTATGATCTATTTAATATTAAAAAATAAAATGTGGAAAGACCCAATGTTGGTTGGGTTTTTCATATAACCCTAGAAATTTTCATACTATGATCGCTAAGCCCCATGGCTTAGGAAAAAATATAAGCTTCCTTCCAGACATGACGTACCTCCAAATCTGACCAAATAATGTTGGAATGTGTTAAAGTACCCTACTTTTGCATTAGAACCAGATTCTTTTCATACCAAAAGAATCAAATTATGGGGGGGGGGGGGTTTAGACACCATGAATTGTATTACATGAACTTTTATATATATTTATTATATGATTCTCAAATAAAAAACAAATTTCATGTATGACTATGGCTATTTTCATCATGAAAGAAGAAGATATTGGAGAAGGTCATGGATTTCCATGATTGATAATGAAAAGGTGTCAACACTTTATAAATTAAATTTTAGAGTTTCATCTAAGAATACATAGTGTATTTACCATATCAAGATGTGTATATCTCTTCCCGAACATCGATTTTACTGGCTCCAGAGCCCAAAATCTCATACATATGATAATTTATAGCACTCGGATGATGGATAAATTACACAAAGGGACATACCAGATGGACCTACGTTGAGGACCTATGTGAAAATATAGTTCTACACCCATACATGGAAGAGCTATGTGGAGGGGCACCACGGAGGACCTATGCGGAGGACCTACACAGACAAAATCCCTTTGACCAGGTCCCCTTGATGCCTATAAATTTTCCCCTTGGGCTCCCCATTTTCTGTGATTGAAGAAGATGGAAGATGTCCCAATGCTCCTGTTTTATAGTTCTTTCACCCAAATCACTCAAATTAACTCTGATAGTACTCTAAAACATGAGTGAAGAGATAAATAAATGGTGGAAAAGTGGTTAAATGTCCCATCAGGGTCTTGAGCATATGGATTTCTGCTATGGAATTTCACAGCGCACCTGCGTTGAACACCTTTATGCCACAACAGCGTGCCACACCTATGCGGTGAGACGACATGGTGAACCTACACAAGGAACCTTGGTGGATCACCTTCAAAATCCCACTAGTCCCTACCAAGGGGGTTTCACCCATGTACACTTGCTTGGGATCATTGTTGGGCGGTAGTGCCGACCCTTCACGTCGGTCTCATCGCTTCCATCACTAACTCCCATGAAAAATGGAGAGTCGTACTACAAATGTTTCGGATCTAGTTGACCACATTTTCCAACTTTGCCGATATGTGGACCCAAATCATTATTTAAAATAAAATGATTTGGGATAATCATCCACACTCAATGAAGTTCTTAGATTCAATTATCTATTCTTGGTTCCTTTCACATATTATGAGTTTGGACTTTCCTTAGGAATTCCTTTTGTTTCTTGAGTGAATAAACTCATGAAGAAACTTATCAAACCACACCACTTGATTCAATTCTAGGTTAAATACCAAAACGAGCTTCCTTATTAAGAGTATACCCCATACAATTCCAAAATAGGCATCCTCCTTAGGTATAACCCCAAACCAATTCCTTTAATCATGGAATACACCTTAAGAGTATGCCCCAACCAATTTCAAATGATAGTCCACCTTAAAAATAAAACCAATCCAATTTGAAATTGGAATCCTTTTTAGAATTAAGCCCCAACCTATCTCAAACAGGAATCCTCCTAAAGAGATAGCCCCAACTAATCCCTCAAAGGAAGTCATCTTATTGTAAGCCCATGACATTTATCCATTATTTCCTTCATTGGACCCTTGTCCAATGTAATGTGAATAGTGAGAGGTCTCATAGGCACACCCTCTTCTCAGGTCATCTCGACCTCATCCTATCTCACCTCTATTGGTGCGCCCTTTTCCACTGGCTAATGGGTAAAAGGGTATGATTCATTATTGAATCTTTAAAATCCTATTTTTCTCACACTGAGAATGGATCACCTAGGCTTATATATTCAAGATGATTACATCATGTGCACAATACTCACTAGATGGAACTATGAGAACTCATATTCCTATTCAAACTATGATACATACAAATCCATTCCAGCACCTGAGATCACTAGATATCCTTTTAAAAAATCGGACCCTAATTCCTTTAATCTGAGCATCCCTTTCAGTAATAATCCCTAAATTAAACCCAAAAATCATCAAGGCATCCTATTCCAGATGTATTCCCAAAATCATCTCTCTCAATTGAATATACTCTCTTATGAGACTCAATGAAATACGTGGGATTTGATTCCCATCCACCTAGGATATGTAGAAAGCCTCCTTGAGGTTCAAACCCAACATTTCAAAATCCACACTTTTCTCCTTCAGCCACATTCCCAAAATTGTCTAATTTTACATCATAAACCCATATTAATTCCAATTTATGTGGGATGCATAGGCATATTTCACACACCAAACATTAATTTAGCACCTTTTTCTTATATGTCTATACTACATGACATTAAAATGTATAATTAGGTCCTTATCACATGACCATAAAATGTATGACGTGTCCCATTAAGTGTCACCTAAATATGATGGTTATGATTCATTTAAAAACGTCACGTATGTAATCAATTTCATGGGTACAATCACAATATCCAAACAAACCTTCATCTCCCTAGATGAAAATATATTCTAGAGTACCCTAGTGAGTTGATTAAAAACCAGTATCATCATAAATATGATTAAAAGAATCTATTAATAGAATATGAGAGGATACCGTTGATGAAGAAACACAAATACCTAAAAATATATAAATTAGTTAAGAATCGTAAATACATAATGATGATTATAAAATTTATACTTGTTAATAACTGATTGAAAATTCCAACATGAACATATATTATGCATTGTGAATTAATAAGGATTTTAAAAATATCATTAATTTAAAAGGAGTGACCCATTATAGAAAATAATTCACCCTAAATGGGTGTGATGAGTCCGAACTCCCATCCTCTTTACCAATGCACGTTCTTACATATCATAAATTTTAAACCTAATAAATTCCTTCATTTGGAATATAGGACTATTTGGTTTAAGAATAATTGGATTGTTTTGGTTACATGAATAAATACATTGGAACCCTCCTAGAAGAAGTGATCCTTAAAATTGGAACACACATATCAAGGAACAAAAATACAAAGTCCAAAGTATTATTTTAGGGGATTCATATTAAAATTTTGTTGTCAATTTTTTTAAGATAGTTTAATGATCTGTTAGGTGGTTTGAGGGCTATCAGGATCTAACAACACTTATCATCGACATAACACTCGCCAAATTCTCTCATGAAGTGATTGAAGATGTGGTGCATGGTGCACTAATATGTGGTTCTAGTATTCATTAGGCCAAAGTGAATAATCTTATAGTAGAACACTCCATGTGGGGTCCAAAAAGAAATATATTCTTCATCTCCTTAGGCCAACCAGATTTGATTGAACCTAGAATATCCATTCATGAAAGAGTAGGCATAATATTTGCCGATGGGTCCACTCAGGACTTAAGGACGGTTTTTGGAAAGGAGTCCTATATCCATTGAGAAATGGTAGAGATGTCTCTAAATGCACTCTTGTACTTAAATGCGATGAGCTGTGTTCACAATTTATCCCAAAGTTTATCGATTCACATGGCGAGCATCTCATCCTAAGGGAGAGGTCATTTTAGGTAATAAGTCAGGTATTTCCATCTAGGAATGATGTCTTAGAATCTTTTACTCCCTCTGTTTATATAGTTTATGAGGTCACTGATGGTCGTCATAGGCAGTGTTGAACTGAACTGGAAGAGAAACTGTCACTGGAGGTCCTCCTAACCTGTAATTTAATTGGTTGAGAGGATATTATATGACATGAAGGCTGATCCCTACAAGGTTCATATGAATCATTTTAGTTTTACATCTTCTTGCTTCACTGGAGTGCTCATAATGGGATCATAGTAAGATTCATAGTGAATAAAATATTGTTATGGGTCTCTTGAACCACTGAAAACTGAGAATACAGTGTTTCCAAAGTTTAGTGGTGGTGGAACATTATTCACCCACTCAGTGGACGGTTTGTGCTCTTATTGGGTCAGAGAACACCACCCATGCATGGATTCTAGTCGAGCTGTTAGATTATCATCAATGTTTAAGAGGCCTTAATGAATTCCTTGTTATACTTAAGCATGAGTTGGTACAGTTGTGGCCAAGACTGGGTGTCCCAGTGCTACTAGAATTTGGGGGGGGGAGATACCTAGCTGGGTGCATAATCTCTAGGTTTTTTTTATATATTACTACTTCCTTACCAATGAGGGGTATTATTGATTCCCTTCCTGGTCCAGGTGGAATGAACCCCCCTGATTTGAATCATTCACAAGGATGAGTGACTGTGGCATGTGCACCTCTTCTAGGAGCACCTATTGGCGTTCTGTAGAGGGAACACATCAGGAAATGTTTCTCACCCAACATAGCTCAACATTAATTATCCTGATATATTTCATTTCTTTATCAATTTATGGAAAACCTATAATCAAAGGCAATGGACACACTCTCAAGGGTAGGATAAGGTGGTCATAGATGACATTGGATTTATTCATCTCCTTGTTGTGGTTTCACAGGGGATGTAATGTCATATTTACAAAGGGGGTGCATAGATTTTGGACTGTCCATTGGTTCTGGGTATACACTACCATATGGTTGGTGTGGGATACCTCTAGGGGTAACCAACTTCCTTCATATCCTCTCCCCCTGCGTCATTTCTTGTGTGGTACGTGGGTTTGATGTTTACCATGTTCATTGAGGCATACCACATTTGGGGTGGTGTACCTGGTTCCGAATGTTATGAAGGATTCATGTGCCCTTTATTGGACTTTCACATTCCATTGTGTGGTATTCATTGGGTTTCATAGTAAATATTGACACGATGGGAGCCCTGGCATGACTTGTGATGTACCTTTGTCTCATAGGGTGCGAACCACGATAAGGGATGGAAGGGGCGACTCCTCTATCAACTGGTCTTCCTAGATGGTGGAAGACAAACGTCTGTTGTGATGGGATTTGAGGTAAACATTCCCCAAGTACTATGTGATGAGGTTGTTCCCATTATTCCATTAGGGAACTAAGTCTTGGATATGTTGGTCTTATGGGGGAATTTTGATTTAAAAATTCCCACAGTCCTGTGGGCTGGGGTTGTTCCCATATCGTGGCGGTAACCGCCAGTATTTCCACCCTTTCAATTTTACGTACTCCCAGATGGGTGTGAGACGATTATACCTTTCTTTCAACATTGAGTCTATGGTTTTTTTTGTGATAGGAGCACATATAGATAGTTGTATTTCATTAGTCGAGAAGTATGCTCGACGATCCTGGTTTCCTGACTCAGAAGATTTTCGATGGCATGATCTCTTCATCGCAGAGGCATTTGAGACTTAAATTAGGCCTATTTTTGTTGAGTATCCCATCATTCTCAAATCAGGTGTTTCAATTGATTGTTCCCTTATAGTTATGGTATATTTGGATGCAATTACTAATAGGGTATGTTGGAAAAGACTTGTTGCGCAGCGTATAGTTCAATGTTCTCCCCATCCCTGAATGTGAACTAAAGTCGGGGCATTGCCAATGAGACGACACAATTATTAATGTTCAGGTATGAAATCTTGTTCGAGGTTTTACATTCCCTATTTTGATTATGGATTCCTTGCAGATGAGAGGGATTCCATGGTGATTTGATAGCGAGTCTCTCCTATTTGCGCTCACATGTTCCACATAACTTTCATAGAGTAAGAATTTTTCTTTCTTCTTTCTAAGGGGTTTCTATATATTAAGGAAACATTCATGCATTCATTCACTAGAAAACTCTCCTGGTATGTCAATGTGATAAGTCAACATGGGTAATCATATCATAGCTATATTATCCCTAGCTATATGTCTTCTCAAAAACAATATATTATGTTTTTTTTCATCGAAAGGCTAATCTACATGAAATTCCCACCTTGACTACTTAATAATTTCATTCCAAGAATCTGGGATGGTGGGATACTTAGTGATTTTAAGATGTGGTGAGGGTGTATCAGAAGATGAGTGTGGCCCCGACCCATCCTTTTGTTGAGATTGATTATCATGAATTTTAGATGTTGTGCCCAATGTGTCTGACTTCATTCAAAGAACCACAATAGGGGAGTGCTTTCTCCCATTTTTTCGGGAAAGGGTATGACCTTATTTATTGCACAAATTTTGATTGTGGGGAGGACCTGCATAGATGGTTCTACAATTACGAGGTGTACTATTGCAACGTGACTCTCGACTATAGGAATGATCCTTACGGTGTATACCCTAAGGAGGACCTACATGGAGGGTTGTGTCATTAAGAAGACCTTCATAATAGTTGAAGTCAATGAGGGGAGGAACTTCACCACAACCATCACAGTTGGTAGGTCCTTAAATATTACTGTCATCATGTCGAAAACTAACATTATGAATTGATATATGGATGCAAAGAGAATATATGTAGTACACATTCTAGGAAGGTCCTTCAGGATGTGTTTCAATGAGGGGAGGACCTTCTCGTTTCTTTTGTTACTATAAAGAGGACCTTCATAGAAACTGTCATTGTATGGAGGGCCTTCACAAGGAATTTCACCATAATGAGGACTACCATCATGACATGATGTCCGACTATAGAGGGAATCATATCAGTTGTGTATACATTGCGGAGGTCCATTCAGGTGGACGACAACATGGGTATGACCATATTGAGTTCTGATCATCTGGTTGAGCGGAGGGATACCCCAACACAAATCAAGATATTGGCTATTGTGATCAATCATTTTAACCCACGGAGTATGCCCCCATGGGTTCTCTATGACGAACCATCAAAGGTGATGGTAGCGATATTGTTGGGAGGACCTTCAAAACTACTACTTCCGCATTTATAATTAGTTAATGGAATGATAGGGTCATAAACCTTTGTTCATATATGTTTGAGGGAATCAAGAACTCTAGCTTCCATCATAAAAGGATCATGTATGTGCACTTCATTTTCTGGTTGCCTTCGACGCTTTTCATTTTTGGGCACTCTCTTGCATGTATCTGGGGCCACCTTCTATTGGTAATGGCCTAAATATATGGTTAGCTATCTTTTTTGCTCCTATAATGTCATCGAGATATGACGATGGGCATCTTTATTTTTGGGAGGGATATATACTTGCCCTGGAGCGGTATCCATGTTAGACCATTTCCCCTAGTTTGAACTTGTATTTGTTCCTCATCCAATTGTCAGTATGTCACAAGATATTTCCTTAGACCCTCAATATTGGGGCAGGGATGCATAACTGCACTGTAGTAAATAACTAATTTATTTAGTGAGTCATTCCGTTCAAGCCAACCGAGTCCTGGGCCCAATTTCTCCCCATTACCACCGATGGAATGATATATTAGAATATTGGCATGATGTGGCCTAGAATTTTCATTTGATCTTACCTAATATCTAGGATGTGTTGGGATACATTTTTGGCTTGAATGGGTATTAATTCCCGTTACTATGTTAGAGTAGGAGTAGGTGCCTTCTCCATTCCTCCATTGGTAGCAAATAGGTACTGGTAGTTCTCGTGACCCAGGTTAGATGAATGAGTCTTTCACCCATGGTCTTCTCCAGTTTCCACCGTATTTGACTGGTGGTCTTCATATTCATGAGCATGGATTTTCCTCCACTGGTTTTCTGCAGTATTAGTTTAATGAGATTTGCATGCATCCACATAAATTAGAATTTTCTAATATAAGTGTTTTTACCTATTTATGTGGAGGGGTTTATATGCATCAGCATGTATTTTTTCGAAAAAAGATCTTATTACTACCCTATATATATGGATGTCATGAAATGTGTCAAAAAGTGTTTGTGCATTTTTATAGAGGAGCACCAACCTATTAGGATGGCAGAATTGTTGTGGCACATTTGATATCTTCATCTACCTGTAGTTTTCCCCTCTGTCTTCACGGTAGGACTGTTGAGCATTTGCAGGAATCTGCCTGTGCTCGTACTGTACAACCCAATTTCTGTTGTGGTATTGAGTGGAGGGGGAAGGATCAAAGGTCTACCCATTGAATGGCAACTTGTTAGTATGGAATATCTACTTCTCAGGAACCAGGGTGATAGCATGTTCCTGATTATATATTTTTTCCCTTGGTTGGCAGCTTGAGAGGCTTGAGTCTCTTATATATTGGAAGGTGCCCCTAGAATAAGTTCTTTCTCAATAGGAGGAGGCATCGTTGTTCAGTTTTGGTGGTGATGCTCTCTAGAAGGGGCCTATGGGTAGGACCCCAGTGTTGTTTAGATTAAGTCATCGGTATAGACATCATCTGCCTCTAATCGATAATGGAGGAAATTATTTTCATATAACAGTTATAGGCTCCCAAAATCATTTGAGATGACCACCAGGCTCACCTTGCGCAGGTGTACTAGTAGTGGTTGAAGAGGAGGCTGGCTGACCATTATAGACTAGAGGGATTTTTTTGTGGCCTCTAGTGTGGGGATTGTACTATTTAAGTGGTACTCTTTGATCGGTATATTATATTACCATCATTGAAGACACTGGGTTGGTAAGGGGGTCCTGCTCTTTTTCGGGGCCACAACCGCCGGTTGGATCACTGATGGGAATGTCTTATTGGGTTTTTGGGATGTAATTTGAAATGATGGTCATTTTTTGGGATCCAAAAATATACATATATGACATACATTCCACAAAACATCATCAATGTAGCATTCCATTAAAAAAATTTATATTTGGAAATTCTGCTTGGCCCCCTTTCCCTTTTCCATTGTTGTGGGGTGAATGGGACTATGTGGGTTAAGATATCCACCTTGGTTAAGGATTAATGTTGGGTTCACAATATTTGTTCCACCACATGGTGGAATGTTTTTCATGTACGGGTGTGAACAAAATGGTTTGACGTACAATATCCTTTTGTCTTTTATCATAGTGGTAGATGCAGCACTTTAGTTAAGGAATCTCATCGTGTTCACCATTTTTGTTCCGCCTCCGAGGTGGCACAATTACGGGCGGTGCAGGAATGGTTTTCATTATTTGACCCACTCATCATCAATATACTATAATGTAGGATGAATAAACACTGTGGGAACTGTGGTTCCTAGCATGCGATTTTGTGGGGGTCAATATGAAAACCCTACTCATTAATACACACTAAATCATGATTTATTATATAAAACCATCAGTTGTTAAAATATAAGAGATCGAGAGGTCTTTTGTCTTTATTTCTTAGGATCATTACATTAAAAATTAAATCATGAAATAAAACATCTTTATTGAAAAAATCATTTACATGGCAACTAAAATCCCTCATACCTAGCATGGCATGGGATAACCTCAGGACATGCATTAAAAAGGTGAGCTATAAATCCCAGTAAAGTAATAAAAAAAGATTAAATAAGGAATACAATAAATGTTAGAAAAAATCCATATAAATGGATCACAAAACAAAATGATCAATAAGGCATGATAATGCATGATAATCATAACATGGAAATGTTTCCACAACACTTAACATTGATTTTAGCATTAGCCAAGCCACACTGCAAATAGAGCATGTGTAAAACCTCATTGGTCATTAAGCAAGAGGAACCCCTTTTTTCACATTAAATATTATGAAATAACCCTCATTTCATATGAAATATCATGATACTATACTCTACCCAATGAATTGGAGTGCTATTATGACACACCCTTTTTTAAACAATTTATTTCATGCATATGTGTGCTATATGGATCATACAACATGGAATCGGTCGTCATCATTTATTCCATGATAAATGTATGTTGAATACATACATGAATCTTTATAATTAATAATTATATATTCATAATGGTGAATACCTTTGATAGATAAATGGGCATCGTATTCACTGCATAATGACATTGGTTTGGAAAACCGTAGTGCTATTTCGGTAGAAAAATGACGTTAAATAACAAATAAAAATTGATTGATGAGAGAGAAAGGGATGTATCAGAAAATTTAAATGAAATGGACTGTAAGGGGGTCATATAGATATATTTTCCAACAAAAATAATTGAATTTTTATGCATAATTGAAAATAATTACTTAGATGTAAAAGAGGAGAGAGAAACCTCTAATGAAATTTCGACATGGTAATGGGTGTACATGGGACACATTAATGAGAGGGAAAGGGTTATCCTACCATTAAAACATAATAAGGATAGTATGGGGGAGGTTTTAAAAGGTACCCCAACATTTTTAATTGAAAATAAGGGCACAACATCTAAATGAAAATTTGACAAAAATTATTAAGGATGAAATCCTTTAAATAGATGTGTGATCACAAAGGCTTGGGAGAGGCTTGAGAGATGAATCATGGGAGCATGGGGTGTCTGGTGAGAATTATAGAGATAAGAGGGAAGTTGCTAGAGAAACTCCAATAGCTTTGAGTGAAGAGGAAGTGGGAGCATGGGTGGGATTATATGTGAAAGGGGAGGGAATTCTTTATTATTTAGGTTTTGGCCATCTCACATTAAACTAATCACTACCACAATCGAGCACATATTTTTTTCCCTTGGTATTTAACAGAGGGGATTGGAAAATAATATTTTATAAGGAAAATGTCCTAAATTCTTAAAATAATATGTTTTTTATGGGGGGGGGGTGAGTCACAGTCTTTCGTAAAATAATTTAAAAAGGAAAAATGTTTTTTATGCCTTGAAGGGTCCACCAAAGAATTAAAAAATAAATAAAATAAAACACAAAATGAAATTATTTTAAATGTAAAACTTTTATTGGGTGAGAATAATGTTTATATTATTTTATTACTTCACTATTGAGTCATTATAATGTCATAAAACACATTAAATATTTAAACAGTATATAATTTTTACCAAAAAAGACAACTGTGTCAGAAAATTATGAAAAATTCACCATAGGATAATTTTTACACCCTCATTCCTAAAATAATTTTCATTTTATCTAAATAATTTCGTAAATATTTTAATTTTTTCTTTTATAATAAAACTGACATTTATCGAAAATTCATGGGCTTTGACAAAAACAACTTTTATACCTTAATAAAAATTACAATTGTATTCATATAAATTGTCCGATCATTTATATTCAACAAAAAAATATTAAAAATAATTTCTCAAAATAATATTTAATTATAAAAAATTAATCAATTCATCAAAATAGATTTCTTAGGGGGTGGCTCGCATAACATCACTCTAGTGGTAATCTCTATTATCTTTCACTTCTCTTGTAGTTAGTTCCACTCATGATTAACATGTTCAATCTCAGATGGGTCTTGGTCATGAGAAAATCCCAATGACACCACCTACTTGTCGAGCTCCACAAAATGGGATTCATATGGATAAATTTTACTGGATGAGGCCTATAAATTCTTTGTCTGGGTAAATTGGATTTCTTAATGCTCTATATTTATACTAATAATGTGATCACTTTTCAATGACTATAGTTTCAATGTTCATAATTCTTAATAGTATTTTAAAATATAGAAACATCAAGACAATGATCTTCACATTTTATATAACCATAATAAGACTTTTAATTACACTAATAGAAATTTTCAATAATGATTGATTGGGTAGTTAAAATCTTCCCTCCTTAATAAATTTATCCCTTGAAATTTCCTTTTCCAGCACTGAATCAAATGTGGGTAACTATTCTTCATCACTTCCACCAATTACCATGTTGCTTCATCAAACTTATGGTGTCACCACAATACCTGGAAGAGGGGAATTATCTAATTTTTTAGAACATTTTTTCTACTATCAAATATCTTTATTGGTTACTCCTCATAAGAAATAACATCGTATAAATGTACCACCTCTGAAGAGAGTACATGTAAAGGTTCTGGTATGTACTTCCCCAAGAGGGATACATGAAATACATTATGTAATTTGGATGTGGTTGGTTAAAGTGCTAGTCGACAGGCCACCTCCCTGACATGATCAAGAATCTCGAAGGGTCGATGTACCTAGGACTAAAATTCCCTTTGTTCTAAACCTCATGACCTTCTCCCATAGTGATATTCTTAGAAATACCATTTTTACAACTTTAAACTCAAGGTATCATCGACAGTTATATGAAAAACTCTTCTATTGACTCTAGGCTGCCTTGATATACTGCTGAATGGTTTTCACCTTCTCCACCATTTATTAGACCATTTCTTTTCCTATAAGTTTACACTCACCGACTTCATCCCAACATGCCAGAGTTCTGCACCTCTACCCATATATGGCTTCATATGGTGCAATTCAGATGCTTTAGTGGAAACTGGTATTATAGGAGATTTCAACCATTGGAAGATGATGGTTCGACCCACTGTTATATTCACAAGGATAGATACCCTGAGGGGGGGGGGGGAATCATGGTATGAAAATTTTATAACAACTACCCCATTTGATCTTTTTTTGTTGTTATAGAAAACCTTATTCTCTATATCCTTCTCATTGTAGTGTGTGAACAAATCTTAAATCATGAACATGGCACAACAATTTTACTTGGTTCTCCCTCATTGGGCTACAACCAGGGAACAAATACCAGTGATGTGCCAATATACAAAATCCACTATAAGCGCACTGTTGTTTAAATGTTCATAGTGGACTAACTATCCCTCATGGTTTACTACCACTCACAATATGAAAGCTCACTACTCTCTCATCTGATGTGTGCCCGCTGATTTTTTAGAAGATCCATATAAAATTTAATGACTTGTAGGTCCATGCATTACCTCTAATGAAACATGTATCCATAACTATTAATATATGCTCATTTGATATCCCAATTTCATCCGCAGATGAATCTCACTTTTCACCTGGTGTACCAGGTGACCCCAATTTTACTCGTAGCCATCACTGTGCCTTTAATGTAATTTCATACTTTTTCTTGAAATCCACTTTTGTCACAACAACTCTTTTACGCACAACCAATTCTTTTATGTGAAATAGATTACTTTTATGTGAAACCTTTTCATTATGCGCAATAACTTATTTTAAGTGCAACCGCCTTCTTTGAAGCACAACCATTTCTTTAAGTGCAAACACTTCTTTTATATGAAACCAATTATTTTATTCATTACCACCATCTTTTATGAGAAAAATTTTCATTACGCACAAACAATTCATTTACACACACCTTTTTATTTGCTCACAAACAATTATATTACTCACAAAAATATCATTTCCACACAACTCCCATGTGCACTCCAATTATTACAACCAGAGATCAGAAAATATTTTAGTCTTTAGATGATTCAAATGAGGGGGGTCACTTCATATTTATAGGCAAAATCGACCCCTGCGTAAAAACCCTCCTTGATCATTTAATTCACTTTGAGCGCAAAAAACAAATCTCCTACACAACATCGTTTTTCATGTACTCCTCCAATATTTTAGACACCTAATGACTTTCTGAGTTTTCATGTTTCTGATTACAAAACACCTTATTGTAAGAAAAAATTCAATCCCTTATTTCGCACACCACACTGAAATTTAACGCACCACTTTCCTTTTTCACGCAGAACACAACTATTTCCTGCACCAATTTCCTTTTTCACACACCATGAAAATATATCACTCACCAGTTTCCTTTTTCACACACCTCCCTTTTCCAAAAACACATCTCCCCATTTTCAGATTTTTAGGCCAAAAAATTTGGCAAACACTAGAAAACAGACCCATCTTGTATCTTCACTTTTGGTACCACCTCCAGATCATCCATTTCTTTGTCTATGTTCTTCAATCAAACATGGATAGCCAATAACATCTCTATAACATGACAACTAACAATTTAAACCCACTTTTTCAACAAATTATACATTGTGGTCTACTTTGTGAGCAAACTCAACATGGAGGACCACATTTTCAACAAACATAATCACCTAAAAAATGCTTTAATAATAACTTGAGGGATTTTTGCCCCAGAATCTACCCATTTGGTTGTGTTGACAACTCATATCATAACGATTCTATGCACTTTGATACATCATTAAATCTTCATCAAGCCGCTACCAACATTCTCCTCTTGTGATACAGATAGTGATCAAAGATTTACTCAACATATACTCAAAGCCCACATGAGCAATGCTCGGTGTGAGAAAAAAGAGTTAATGAAAATTTCATTAATTAATCAATTCATTTATGACCCCAACTGTTGACATACAACTGATACCAATTACAAAACTGATACCAATTGTTTCTATCACACTGATACCATTTGGTGATAGCTAAAAACCTTCTAACACCATTCCATTACCACTCTCTTACTTTTATCGCAATCCTCATCTACCGTGATATATATTCATTGATTGATCACTTTTAGCACCATCTTATTTTAAAAACTCCCACAGTCTGTGTATATCATAATCTCATCTTCTTCATTCAACTCCCCTGTCTCATTACTCTCCCCCTATCTTTCTTATCCACCTATCAATTTCTCCCTTTGTCTTTGTCTAAGATATTTTCTCCCTTCCTTGGAATTATTTTCTCATAATGGATGAGTCATTATTTCTCACCCTTTGCCAATGAACACAATGGTAACTCCATTGTGGTCAAAAAAAGAGTAGATAACTCATATCATTATATTAGGCAAAAACACACCATACCTAGGGGGCCCACAACCACACTTTTTCAAGTGCAAGGAGATGAATGGACTCTCAGAGCTAGTAAATGAATCTAAAAAGATTACTTGGGTATGGCCTTTGTCAAAATGTCTACAACTTGTATTTCTATAGGCACATACTCCAGCTTCACAATTCCCTGCTAAACATTCTACAAGATAAAATGATACTTTTTCTTAATGTGATTTGTCCTTGAGTGTTGGATGTGATTTTTTCTAAGACTTATAGATCATGAGTTATTGAACGTGATTCTGATCAGAGACTTCACTTCAACGCCCATGTCATCATGAAGGTACTTTATCCACAATAATTGTGTGCCCGCTTGAGTGACTGCAATATACATAGCTTCTGCGGTGATCAAGGAATTACATTCTTGATTAATGATTATCCATGAAATACAAAAATCACCATGATAAAAAGCGCCTCCTGATGCTGATTTCATGTCATCCTATGAACTGGCCCAATCTTCATCAGTATATCCCAATAACTCTGAATGGGATTTTTCACTACATATCAAACTGAAATCCACTATTCCCCTGATATACCGAAGTATTATTTTCACTACAAGCATATGAATTTCATTAGGATTAATTTGATATCACGCTTCTTGGGATGTGGAGAAAACAATCTCATGTCTCATCGCTATTATATATAGTAAACTCCCAATAATCTTCTTATATTATATGATATTAACAGCATTTCCATTATCATCATTGGATAATTTCATCCAATTTGCTACTAGAGTCTTCATCTCCTTGGAATTTTCCATTCTAAATATTTTCAGAACCACCTTGACATATTTGTATTTGGAAATGAATGTGTCAATCCTTCCTTGTGACACATGTAGACAAAGGATAAACGTCATCTCACCAATCATAGACATTTTAAACTCATGTTTCAAGAATTTGGAAAATTTTTTGCACTGTGCTTCATCTGATCCAGGAAATATTATGTCATCGACCTAAACCAGTACCATCATCCTTTTATTACTATTGTTTTTTATATAGAGATTGTAATCAAATCCACCATTTTGGAAACCATGTTTATTCAAATACTAATCAAGCATTGAGTACCATTCTCTAGGTTATTGTTTCAGCCCATATAACAACTTAATCAGCCAAAAAACCATGTTCTAATCCTCATGAATGAGAAAACCATATGGATGCTCGATATACTCTTCTTCCTCTAGAATACCACTCATGAATTTAGATTTGACATTCATCTAGAACAATTTGAAATTTCGTTTCCCTACAAAGGCTTGGAATAATCTGATTATCTCTAGTCTCACAACCGGTGAAAATGTCTCATCGACATCAATTACCTCTATCTTGGAGTAACCTTTGCACACTAGTCATGATTTATTTCGAATATCTATTACGTATTCATTCATCTGGTTGCAATACGACCATTTGGTCCTGCTGAAATTCTTATGAGATGGCCTCAAAACAATCTCCCAAGTCTGATTCTTCTCTATCTAATCTAGCCGTTCATTCATTACCTGAACCCAATTTTCATCTTCAGCTACATCAGCAATGCATTTATGATCTACATGATACAATTAAAATTCCTGATATAGTGAATTCATTCTTCTTGTATGAATTGGAGCTGATTGACCGCCAATGATATATTTCTTCTCAATTTCAGATCGACTCCATGGATTATGTGCATGAACATATTTTTCTTCTTCATGCTCATCATCAGTGTCTTCTTTTTAATCAAAATCAGCTACTTCTTCTCATCCTATGTTACATTCCTCCTCATCACATTCATCTAGAAACTATTCATTGTGTTGTTGAATACTCTTTCCATTACCTACTACATTGACATCATTTCCCACAACTACTTTTTTGAGCCTTTTGTTAAACTAGTTGTATCCTTCTATTTTTCCTGTGTATCCAAGGAAAATCATCTCATCTCCATGTGACTCATATTTCATATGTTTCTTCATATTAAGGATAAATAACTTACTTCCACATATTCGATAGTTTTTCATTATTGGCTTATTTCCTTTCTACATTTCATACGAAGTCTTTCCTTCCATCAGAAACAACATAACCCTATTAGTAATGTAGACCGAAGTAAATTCTCCTTCCTTCCAAAATTTATCTGGTAGGAATTTTTCTTTGAGCATCATTCTGTCCATGCTGTTAATAAAATGATTTCTCCTTTCAACCACTTCATTCGGTATGGTAGTTCTCACTAAGGAAGCCTGATGCCTTATACCATGTTTCTCAAGAGATTCTTCCATGTAACTATTTGGGAATTCTAATCCTTTGATAATATGAAACTTCAGAATTTTTTTCCATGCATCCTTTCACACTCTCTATGGTACTATTTAAATAATCTGAACAAAACGGCCTTATGGGAATTAAAAATACCCAGGACATTCTGTTATAGTCATGAATTCAAAAAACATAGTACCTCTTTCCATCAATGTCTCATTATGTGATAGGATGACAGACATTTGCATGAACCCATTAGAGCACTCTTATTGACTACATTTCCTTTTCATTATACATCGTTCTGGTGTTCTTCCCTTGATGGCATGCATCTCATGTGTGAGTACAATCACGTGATATATTAGGGAGGTATCTTTCCCCATATCACTTTACCATATCATCCAGGGATGGTTAACATAGACGAACAAGTATTTTATTCCACAACTTGTTTTATTATTCTCTTGATAAAAAGAACTTACCTTCTTACCCACTAACTAGGTAGAGATTTCCCTTTGTTATTTTTCCCTATAGATCCATTTCCCCTAATTTCCATTGACACTATACATATTCTTAGTAATACTTATAAAATGTCTTGAGCCACATAGTTGACTCACACTATGAAAATTTTGACTGAGGCCTTCTACTACTAAGACATCAGCACGTCTCATCTCTTTGACCCCAAACATGGCCTCTCCTAAGCCAATAAGCCTCATGCCTCTGTAGTTTATAAATTTGAAAACCTTTATCTGTCACATTTTACAATAGTAAAAAGGTCTTTATTACCTGTCATGTGAGATGTGCAACCACAGTCAAGGATCCACACACCAGAGTGATCTGATTCTTTAATGGAAATTTGTACCACCACTGACTTCTCATCCTTTTTCTTCTTAGTCTATATTTTTCCATCACTCTCGGAATGGATTGTAGCTTTTGATCTTTCCCAGAGTATGATAGACCAACTTCATTATGCAATCCAACAAATCTATTTTGAAATTTCAACTCACCTGTTGGTTCGTTGATCTTCTACATGGAACAATTTTGATTCACCTTTAGCACATTCCTCTATTTGGTCTAAGTACAATAACTAGCCATGTGACAAAATCCATCGCATAAAAATCAATTTCCATTGAAATAAGTTCAAGAGAACCATTCTATGTTTGGCTGCCTCCTCTGTTCTTGTTCCCTTTGATATCTCTTGTCTATAGAACACACCTACGAGGATGTCCCATATTTCCACAACAATAACACCTAATATATGGCACAGTCCTTTGTGTCACATCAGCACTACTAGTTTCACCTTGGGATCTCTAAATATTATGAATCTACATTATTCCCAAATCAGCCTTCAATCATGGTATGGGTGATGTAGTCAGACTTCAATTTTCCCTACTTTTTGTTTTCAATCAAGCCCCACATCGGCCTTAGCATCAAAACATAATTGATGCTTCCTTTCAACTGAACCACTATTCTCCACTTTCAACTTCTCAGTTTTCTGAGTGATCTGCTTTACTAATGTCCCAGTATATGTGAAGATTTTTTCTTCTTCATTAACTTGTTTTCATATACCTAAAAATTCTACTTCATATTTTTCAACCCGGTTGATTTATTTTTTCGTTTTGTTATTAATGATATCAATATCCCTTTTCTATTCTTCAATCATAAGCTCACTAAATGATTCTGAACTATGTGCATCATCCAATGATCCTTTTTCAGGTCCAGAACAGATATGAAACATATTATTTTCCCAAATATCCAAATTACTTATTCATTATATATAACTCCAAGGATTTTCTTTTTATGATAGCTTCCGCTTTCTTCTAAATTCCCACATCATTATTTTTGGGCATCCTTTATCGTTTCCAAAAGAGATAGTTGAGCCATTATTTTCGAAACGATTGATATTGTTCCCTTCTTTATTATTCCCATTTCTAACTTAATAAAGTATAAGAATATTATATCCTTCTTAATTCTAATAAATAATTTAATCACTCAGCCTTTTCTTCTTAGATCATCTGCCACCTTGTTTTCTTTGCCAGGGTGGTAATTGATTGAGTAGTCGTAGTCTTTAATCAGATCTAACCATCTTCATTAGTGCATGTTCAACTCATTCGATGAGAATATATACTTGTGGATTTTGTCATCTGAATATATTTCACAGCTTTCACCAAAGAGATAATGCTGCAAATTTTTTTTGGTGAATATCACCACTGCAAACTCAGGACCATGTTTTTGTTAATTCTACACATGAAAATTCAATTTCCTTGAAACATAGGAAATGAATTTTTCATTTTCCCCAATACACTACCTAGTACCTTCTTGGATTCTTTAGTCAATACCAACAAAATTTCTCCACTTGTGGGTAAGTGAATATAGGCACAGTGATAAGTCTCCTTTTTCAACTCCTTGATGCTATCTTCATATTCATCAATCACAAAAAACATTACTCCCTTTAGAGTTAGCATTGTAAAAGGGTTGGAAATTCATGAGAAATTTCTCACAAATTGTCGATAATATCTAGCTAACCCCAGGAAGCTACAGATATCCGTTACCGATGATGGACTCAGTCATCCCTCTATTGTAGTTGTCTGGAAGGGATCCACAGATATCCCATTTCTCGTGATGATATGGACCATGAATGAGACCTCCTTCATCCATTACATACACATTATGTAATTTTCAAATAGTGTACCCTTTCACAATGTCTCTAATATAGTTCTTAGATTCTCCTCATGATCATCCTTGGTTTTAGTGTATATGAGAATATCATCTATATAGACTACCAAAAATTTATCGACGAAATCTATAATGAATCTATTTATCATGTTCATGAATATTGGTGGAGAATTAGGGAGTCCAAAAGGAATTATTATTAATTCATAGTGCCCGTATCATGTACGAAACGAAGACATGGGGATATAATCCTACTTTAGCCTTACTTGATAATATATCGACCTCAAATCGAACTTAGAGAAGTATTGTGCTCCACACAGTTGATCAAAAAAAGTCATCAATTCATGGGAGAGGTTACTTGATCTCAATCATTATTTCATTAAGCTCGCGATAATCAAATGAAAGGAACATTGACCCATCATTCTTCACGATGAAGAGGACTGCTTCACCCCTTGTTGCAGCACTTGGGCATATAATCCCTTTTTCCAGATTCTCTTATAGTTGTTTCTTCACATCCACAATAGCCATTTTTTATGAAGTTATTGATATTGGAAAATCACAAGGTATAAGGTCAATTTATAATTAAACATCTCTTCTAGTAGGAAACCAATAAATTCCTTGGGAAACATTTCGGTGAATTCCCTCACAATTGGTATGTCTCAAGGATGGGTTCCTTAGTAGACTCAGTCATCTGAGCTAGATACGCATGCTCATAGGGTATTAATATCCACACTTGTGATGACGAAGATAAAAAAGTCTCATCTTATTCCATGAAAATTTACTGTATTGGGGGTCGATTCTCCACATAGAGGGTAACTTCCAACCCATGGAAATATATGTTGGATCCATTTAGGAAATTCCAATCCATGCCATGAATTGCATCAAATTCCTCCATATAGAGTACGATGTGGTTCTCTGGGATGTTTAATCCACTGATTAAAAAAAGGGAGGACTTCTATTCCTGGGATGCAATTATTTCCCCATTTTTTATACTCACCTACATCTCTACTTCCTTGATTTTTGGTGGTTTTGGGATTTTCCTACAAAAAATTCATGATATAAAAAATGCATTGAACCTGAATCAAAAAGTATGTTTTCTATTCTTGAATGATTAACTAGCATACAACTCTCCACTTCATTGTCGGGGTTCAATTTTGGAATAGTGATGAAAAATATCTAACTTGCTTTCTTAGAGGTTGTTGGTTGCCTCTGAAAACACTTGGCTTGGAGCACTTATTTTTAAGATGCACTGGTTCATTGTAGTTGATGAAATGAACAACATGTTGAGAGTCGAACAAAATGTTCCTCTCCTCTGTCAAAACCATAGGTTTATATTGTCGGAAGATAATGGATAGGTTCTCTTCTCTCCCACACCAAAAGCATTTCCTCACCCCCCCCCTCAGGCAATTTCCAGGGTGCTTCTTTCTGCACCTTTCGTTAGTGGGGTGCAGGATCTTCTCAGCACAGTTTGATTTATCAATCAGACCGCAAACACTGACTTCCACCATATGCTTCTTATCCTCATGATACAAAGGAGATTCTCTAATCTACATTCTAACCATGAGGGCACATCAAACAATTTCCTCATAGTTGTTGAAGCCACGGATCGATAGCACTTTCCATGGGCAAGGTTTCAGCCCACCCAAGAAGTCATCAACCTAGAATTTAGGGGTAATGACAAATACGATAGCCTATCAAGAAAGACTTGTGAATTTTTCGTCATACGCTATTACCGATTCTTCATATTTTTCAGTGAGTGGACGGATGTTCCTTTCCATCTTAAGATGGCAGGTGCGCGGAAAATATTTACCAAAAAACAAATTTTGATAATTCTCCCATTCTAACGCGTCGATCTCCTCCACATGTGTTGTATTTTAATCAATGTACACCATTAATAAGATTAACCCTCCATATGATAATAACTATGAAAACCCATTTCTTGTTAATAGCATTGAAGGATGGATTATATCTTTTTAATAGAGTTTATCCATTGTATGGTGATTGATGGATCAGATGATCCATTAAAAGTAGGAGGTTATTATATAATTATTCTCTTGATAGAAACTTGTTCTTTGGTTAGGGTGGTTGAATGTTTCTCATGACCCATGTTTCTATTCAAATAATGAGTTAACTGATAGAGTTTCATGATAATGTTTGTGATTCCCGCTGCCATAAAATTGGGAATCTCATTAGCATTGTCATCCCATTGATCTTCACATCATTTGTTAGCCCACATCCTCTTATTACTGGCCATTGGCTGGAATAAAAAGAATGTTAGGGGTAACAAATAAAGAATAATTCATGGACAAAACCGATGACTTTTAAATAGGTTTTATTTCCATTACGTATGAATCTATATACTTAAATATATGTTTTCCTTGATATATTTTTATGGATTTTTTTAATTCCCTTAATAATAGATCATACTATGATTGTGAATTTACCAATGCATATCCCCCGAGAGGGTTTTAACAAAGAGTGTCCCAAGGCTTGTTGTCATGTACCAGGATACCCCGAGTCAATCCAGAATCTCCTTTTTGGGATTTTAACCCCTAGGTACATCTGTAACATAGCCGCCTCTACCTGTTCGTATCCAAAAAGGGATGTATTTTTTTTATAAACTACTTAATCAATAGTCACCAAAATTAAGTGATGTTTTTATTACACATAGTATATTCTATATGTATATAATAGGATTTTGTAATCCTAATACATAAATGACTAAACCTATCCTTTGATACCAACTATGACAACCGTTCTCTTTTTCATACAGTAGATCATGATTTATTACACAAAACACTAACTTGATGCAACATAAAATTTCAAGAGGTCTAATGTCATTTGAGCTTAGGATAATTACATAAAATCTTTAAAAAATTAAATACAACATATTATTTGAGAAAATCCTTTTCATGACAACCATATGCTTTCCTACATAGCATTTTAGGGGATAAATTGGGGACATACATAAAAAAGGGTGACCTATAAAGATCGGTAAGAAAATAAACATGGAATAACATGAGGAATACAATACATGTCAAAAAATAGGCATATCAATGTAGAAAAAGAGAAAAATGAACATAAAATCATTATAAATCATGATAATAATAACATTGAAATGTGGCAACAACACCTACCATGGAATTTAGCATGAGCCAATGCTCATTGCACAAGGAGCATGAGTAAGACATCACTGCACATGAAGCATGAGTAAAACCTCATTGCACTTGAATTATCATGATTCGACACTCATTTCACATAATTTATCATAGTTCTATACATTACCCAATGCATAGGAGCACTATCAGGGTACACCATTTCTAAAACATTTAATTTCATAAATAAGTGTACAAAATGGATCATACAACATGTAATCAATATTAATTATTTATTAAATGATAAATCAATGTGGATTACATACATGAAGCCTTATAATAAATATGTAAATGTGAATACTGTTTAATACCCTTGATTGATAAATGTATATGGTATTCCCTATACAATGTCATTTTCTTGGAAAATCGTAGTGAAATTTCAACAGCAGAATGACGTGAAATAGAAACTCATAAACATGGTTGATGAGAGAGAGAGGGTTGTATCATAAAATTAACCTGAAATAGACAGTATGGGGGTCATATTAATACTTTTACCAACAAACATAATGGAATGTAGATATATAATACAAAAGAATTACTTGGATTTAAATGACAAGAGAGAAATTCCTCACAGGATTTCGACATGGTAACATGTGTAAATGGGACACATTAAGGAGATAGAAGGGGTATCCCATCATCCAAAAATAAAGAAAGAAGTACGGGGGAGGTGTGAAATCATACACCAACATTTTTAATTGAAACGAAAAGGGAATAAAAACTTAATAAAAATTTGAAAAAATTGAGAATGAGAAGAATCCCTTATTATGAAATGTTATCCCAGAGGCCTGGGAGAGGCATGAGAGATTCTTTTTGAAAGCTTGGGGAATCTTGGGATGATTATAGGGAGAGGATGGAAGAGGTTGGATGAACTCCAAAATAATTTAGTGAAGAAGATGTGGGATATTGGGAGGGTTAATATAGGAAATGAGAGGGAATTTTTATTATTATTTATGTTTGTGACACCAAACAATAAACTAATCAAAACCTCAATCCAAACCATTATATAGGTGAATGGTTTTTCCAAAGGG
The DNA here is from genome assembly GCA_963277665.1 of Viscum album. NCBI lineage: Eukaryota > Viridiplantae > Streptophyta > Magnoliopsida > Santalales > Viscaceae > Viscum > Viscum album. The sequence goes on from OY728119.1 coordinate 1,369,108,566, forward strand.
GAGTGGAAAAAAATATTTTATAAGTCCAATGGACGAACTTCTTATAATAGTAGGTTGGCTTATTGGGATGTTAGTCACACTCTCAGGGAAAGCAATTAGAAAAGGGAAAAAAATTTAAGCTTTCAAGGGTCCACCTAAGCATTGTAAAATAAATCAAACAAACCAAAAATCAAATTATTTTAAAGTTAAAATCAATATTGGCTGAACATAATGTTTATAATATTTTATTACATCACTATTGAGTCATTATGATCTCATAAAACACATTTTCTATTTAAACAAAATTTAATTTTTCCCCAATAAATCGACTCTCTCAGAAAATAATGAAAAATACACCGATGGATAATTATTATATCTTGATTCCAAGAAAAATATATTAATTTTATCAAAATAATTTTCAAAATATTTGAATTTTTACTTTTATAATAAAACCAAAATTTATCAAATATTCATGGGTTTTGAAAAAAACAAACTTCAATCTATAATAAATATAAAAATAATATTCACAAAAATTCAAGGATCATTTATATTTAAAAAATTAATTTATTAATTAAATTTTATTAAAATATTATTTAATTACTAAAAATCGATTAATTCATCAATATAGATTTCTTAGATGAAAAATAACTTAAAATACTATTTGCGCTTTAAAAAATATTTATAAAGTAACAATAGTAAATTGAATGCACATTCTTTATACAAAAATAATGTACATAGTAATATTACTAGGGTCTTGATACATAACCCCTTATAACACTTTCATAAGACCTAAGGGTAAGGTGTGAAATGGTGACAGACTATGGGGCTAGCTCGGATAACATCGCTCGAGTGGTAATCTCTATTAAATTATCTTTCTCCCATAGTCAGTTATGATCACCCTTAATCTGTTCAAGCTCCACTAGGGCTTCGTAAATAGAAATTCCCCATGACACCACCTTCGTTCTGAGCTCCATCAAATGGGCATCATATAGAGAAAGTCTATACATTGTGGCAATTTCATCCATTGATTGAGTAAATTGGATATGTTAAAGCCCAATGTTTATACTAATCATGTGATCACTATTCCACAACTATATTAGGAAATATCACAATTATTAATCATATTTAAAAATATATAAACATAATACCAATGGATTTCATATTTTATATAACCATAATAGGACATTTAATTTTATCAAGTGAGATTTTCATTAATGAATGTTGGGTTGTTACAGTCCCGGACTTTTAAAATATGTCATTCTCTGATATTAATTCCATGGATCGTATCTAATGGGTTTATTAGTGGATCCAAGAATGCATAATGATCGTTGTATCAAGGATTCATGGACTTTCATTCCAAAGGTCAGTGCTCATTAGATGCCGATTTGTCCAACAACACTTAAGTACTCCATTGGTCGAGATGATTGGAGGACAGTCTCACCACACCATTCTGGCAGATGATTTTTTCCTGTTCTGGGACTCTTTTGTAGATTTAAGTCATGTTCACATGTTCAGAATCCGTGGTTCATTCTCAAATAGTGTTCCCACGGTCTACACTTGTTTTTCAAGATCATTGAAAGATTGCTTATACTTTATGCTACAGAGGTGATGCATACTTGAGCCATATTATAAGGCGTTATAGAGATTATCATCATCCATTTGGGTCGAAAATTAACATGATATTGGGTTTGGGCCTGCATGGAGTGATTCATCTTTATCATTGGGAGTTGATACAGAACCAACATAGTTCAGATTGTGTGGGGATTACACATATAAGATGCCAATTTGATGGAACGTGTATGGGGTGGACCCTTTTGGCTGGGCACCCTTTAGAGATTGGGCCTTCTAGTAGGCATCAAAAAAATCATGATTTTTCTAGGAATAAGAGTTCTTGAAGTTTATAATATGTGGGGATTATGTCTGAGAGCTACCCATTTGAGGGAAACAAGATTGTGTGGACCCTCTGGGACAAGCACCCTATTGATCTCGAGCCTTCTGGTAGGTGTACTATGTATCGTTGTTTGATCTGGAATCAATGTTCTCATAGTTCAGATTCATGTTGATGTTTTAATCCCCACAAACCTCTAATCCCATGTGAGTCAATCATTTTGGGAGATACAAGTTGATATGATTGATTCATCAATGTACACACCTACTCCCTAGTTAGTGGGGGAGGGACAACCCTCGGAAGAAGAGGCCTGGGAGACCATGGGTGAGGGTGTGGAGAAATGTACCCATAAATGAGAAAATACATTCAAGGCCACATAGACCTAACTTGGATGATTGGGGACATAACTCAGTGGGAGGGCCCCAGATCACATTCTGAGAATTGGAGGAGTTTCATCCTCGTCAAAGGAGGGAGAGAACACAACCCTTTAGAATGATCACTATTTTACATTGAATGGAAAATCATGTGATCACCATTAATACCTAGAATTGGGAGGTTCACATTGTCATTCCATGGATGGAATCCATGTTACTATGCGATTTTAGCCACACACGCATTCCTGAAGCCCGAACATTTGTGGGGCTGGACTTCGTGAGTCAACTTACCGTGGGTATGTAGACTCAATTGAGCGCGCTGAGTCACCAAAGGTCCAATCATATGGGTTTAGTGGATTTATATGAGCCTTTTTTCCTAATTCTAGATGAATGTTTAGTGGTGGGATCTTGGAGTATTGGGTGGTAATGGAGGGGTGATAGAGGAACCTGAAGGAACAATACCTGAAAACACCCAATTCCACATACTTACTTTTTTTCTGGATGGGGGAGGCTCCGCATTCCATAGTGGTAGGTGGGCAGTGCGGTCATCCACATACCACTATAGTATGCATGAGTGGGTATCAGAAACCACATACAATAGTGGTAAGTGTCCAATAACACCACTTTGGGTTCCATTTGTGTATCGTTGTGGAAAGTCATGCCAGGTTTAGTATGTGTAGTGGTGCTCTACGTTGAGAACCAAATTGAAGGGGTTCTAAGGGATCATCATTCACGTGGAGTTCATCCATGAGGAGCCTCTAGATCATGGTGCACCCTTTAGGTTTGATGTTCTATTATTATTATTCAACTCCCCTATTTTATGGTTTACGACTGGTTGTACCTGCGGTGGGAGTGGTTCGTGGTCTGGGATTTTGCCGATGAAACAAGATGGAACCATTCTGAAACCTCATAATCTTCTTAAATATTTAACGCCCATCCTTCTCTATGTATATCTCCCTCCATGAAGGTGATTAATATATCTATTGTTCACCTTTTATAGAGCATTAGATCCCTCATATATATTGGAAATGTAAGACCATTAGCAGAGGCCCATTGAAGCAATATCTGGACCCACAGACCACTCAGTCAATCTAGGGGTTTTAGAGGATTCTCTTCCCAGTAATGGTTTGTGGAACCCTTATTATTAGCTTCATCCAAGAACTGAAAAGTTTTCGGCATGGTATATAGACGTTCCATGTGCGTATATATCTGTAATCAATGCAGTTTGTAGTCTCCCTTGCTCGATGGCCATCACTCTGCAGGAAAGTTCTTCACGGATCGTTATGTGTACCTAGTGGTTGGCAATCTGGATAGTCCACATACCTTTCCTGGTGATGGTTATTATTCCATGTTAATTCATTTATAAATGCGAATCTATTCAAGTGTATTCTAATGATTTTAACTCTGTTTTAGTCCATTCAAATAGCTAGACTTATACAAGTGATGATTTCATTGAAAAAGTGATTGTGGGGATATTTCCTCCCACTGGTAGATTTTTAAAGACCCTAAATAGAATAATTGGGTTTATTTATACATAATCATAATCATGAAATAAATATCATTATTATTTTTTAATTACATTATTATACAATTATTATATTTTGGTTAGGGAAAATGAATCATGATGCATGGTGGATTTTATAATATGCACAAATAATGAGTCACATTTACATTTTCTATAATGTGAATGGGGGGCAGGGGGTTAATGCTTGTACAAATATTATGATAGAGTAAAAGTAGAATAATTAAATTTATTCATTCATTTTAATAGGGTGAAAATTTTTGGATACATGATGTTCACTTTTGAAAATAAATAAATATTGGAAATGATATAAATTTTTCCTCACGTCATGTATTATCTTCTTTGAAAAGAGGGATATGACATTAGGGGAAGTTAGTTAAGATTAAATAAACCTCTTAATGCCTTTTTAGATCATTGGGTAGTGTTTTGGGTATATTTTTGGCCAAAATATAGGGGTTTTGGTGTAAGGGTATAAGAATAGAGGGGGGTAACTGTTATAAGGGAAAATGATTTTTTTTTTAAAATTCCAAAAAGATATCCATAATGGAATTTATTGTCAAGGAATGTGTCGCATAAATTGATAAATAATAGAGAGGATTAATATTAAGGTATATAAATTAATCAACCAAAAATTATCACACATGTTTTAAACATATTTTATTTATTTTACTCATTGTAACGTCCTAGTTCCGGGAGCTGCCCAAAGACGCCCTTTATGTAGTTATTCTAATGTCCTCAAGCGCATTTCCCAAAATTCCAGAGGCTTCTGACTAGTAGCGAGGGAATTGGGTGTGGTAGTGGATAAACTATTACCTCATTGGTAGAGTAACATAGGGGAAATAAAACATATATTCAATGGAGGAAATAGTAACAATCCATACAAAATTAATCCGCGAAAGACTGGAAATAATAAAATGGAGCACACACACACACATATATATTGATGAATGATGCATGATACATATGTCTAAAAAAAGAGGCAAACAAATCGAAATGCTAGAATACAACGATACTAAAACAGAGTATAAAATTTAGCAAGGTAAATAATTCCTCAGCATCACTAGCCATAGCTAGATGTCATGCTCTACTACTCCACAGAAATCATGAACCTCAAGTAGAAGGGGGCCTCCCCTATCTATACCTGCAACAATATAATTTTTTTGGTCCCAAAATTTTGACCCAGATAGGGTGTGAGACTAAATAATAGTAGTTAAAAACCAAGAGATATGTTCTAAATAGTTAGTGAATATATAAGGAAGGTAAAAGCAAAGCAGTAGTAAAAAAGGAAGTACTTGATAGTAAACATTCTTACAATTTCAAAGAATTCAACACCACATAATCAAGTAAGTAGCCAACCAAGTGGGTAACCCTCAGGGAAGTACACACAACCTATCTATTCTGGTTTAGTCATAATGTTATAATTTGAAATCTCTAAGGAAACAACAACAGTAAATTTCTATAATAGTAAAAAGTTATTAATGGCTCTCTCCGAAAGATTATAAGGTCAAATCCACCTATAGTCTAATATGGTTAGAGTCCCACTAAAGAAGCTCACATGGTCAAATTCCCCTATAGTCTAAAGCGATTAAAGAATCTATGAGGAAGCTGACACAGTCAATTCCCCTTATAGTCTAAAGTGGTAAACCCACAACACCCCGTTCAAGGGTATTGGAAAAATTGGCACAAATAACTCAAAGAAATTCTATAGAAAGGCCCAAACCACCTACATCAGTGTTTGGAGATTGCAATATGGGAACCTCAATACTTGAATCACCCATGTACACTGTTGATCTACAATAACATAAAAAATCGTCATCCTACAATATTTCATGAATGAGGATTAATTTGGAAATCAAGATCTAGGAGAATGAATAGCATACAATAGTGATCCCAATGCAATCGATAATGGTCGATTCAGAGAACAGACACTTTCTCGAGGGCTCAAATACGATTCGTGGTCGTACAGTTTCTCTCGAAGGAACTAGACCTAGGAATAGGGTTTTATAGAGATTATACGCGACCCTAGTACATATAATTATTAAAATATAAGTTGTGTACTTTATAAGTACACGGAGTGTACTTTCCATTCGCACACACCAGTTTAAGCGGTCTCCAGGTCACCACACATGGATATGTGTGTGGCTAATACATGGCCAACACAAAACTACCCATGCTAACTGAGTACAAGGTGTGTTTTTGAAAATTTATAGAAAAAACATTGTTTCTCCAAAACGACCAATAAAGAATGACATACCTGAAAAAGAAGATCCTCGTTCTTACAAACACCCCCCTTAATGAAATAAATCCCTAAATTTCCCTAGAAAGGCGGTGTAGATGAAGAATTATTGAAAAATATCTGGGCACTTATATCATAGAACCTTCGTACTTCAATCGATAATCCGGATAGGATTCTACTCAAACGATGAAACCACATCCAACTAAACCTCTTTGGGTTGGAAGACATGAGGCATGTCTGAGAAGTAACGTCAAAGCTGGGAAACATGGAAGACATCGTGCATAGCCCAGTACCACTGAGGTAACTGCAGTCGATAGGCAACCGACCCCACACTCTTCAACACCTCAAACAATCCGAGGTACCTCAAAAAAGGTTACCCTATATCATAATCCTTATATGTCCCAACCTCGGTGTGACACGTAGGAAATCCTAATCCCTGACCGTGAAATACAAAGGTCATCAATGTTGATTAGAATAAGACTTCTATCATGCCTATATAGCATCCATCCTCTTCTGAATCATCTATATCTGCATTGTGGTCTCCTGTTCAAGACTGGGTCCCAGTATAGCAACCTCTCCTTTCTCCATCCAATATAAGGTTGACCGGCATGACCTACCATACAAAGACTGATAAGGTTCCATCTGAATAGTTTCATGAAAACTATTATTATAGGAAAACTCCATATGAACTATGTGCTTCCCCGTAGAGCCTCCAATACTCAGGATACATGCCCAAAGCATATCCTCAAGCACCTGAATTGTACGCTCAATTTGGGCTTTAATCTAGGGATGATAATATATACTCAAAAGCACCTGTGTACCCAAAGCCTTCTGCAAACCCTGTAAGACCCACGAAGTAAAACATACACCCTTTTCTGAAACACTGGAGTGTAGAACTCAATACAAACATACAATCTCTCAAATGTACCATATTCCTAGATCATTAACATTGAAGGTCTCCTTGATCGGCAAGAAGTGAGAAACCTTCGTGAATCTATCAACGACAACCCAAACAGAATCATTCCCTCGAGGCGACCTTGATAAACCGGTCACAATATCTATTAGAACATCATTCCACGTCCACTCAGGAATGGGTAACTGCTAAAAAATCCATACTGGTCACTGATGCCCCTCTTTTACCTTATAATAGGTGGAACCCCTCATAATGAAATGAAAGACATCTCTCTTCATACCTGGACTCCAATACTAATGGTGTAGATCATGATAAATCTTGAACTACCCCAATTGAGGAATGAATGGCTTGCATCAGCTCCTCGTATATGTCTGATGACACCCATACATTCCCCGAGAAATGCATGATCTTATCCTCACATATAGTCCACCCAAAAATAGAGTCCTATCCTGACACAAATTTCCATACTACTAGGCCTTCATTATCTGATAGTGGACTAATTCTCCCTCAATCCTGAAGAGTATAGGTAACAACTATAGGAGAAAGAAACATCCACCCCTAACTGTCATGCACCTCTAAGTGCATATCAGAGAATAGAGCCATAAGATTCTTCTCACTACTATCCTTCTGAACTAAAAGCATCTACGTCCTACTACTCAACACATCAGGTACTACGTTGCCTTTCCCTGGCATGTAGGCATGGTCAAAGTCAAAATGCTGAACATACTCAACCCACATTCGCTATATCAAATTCAATTTGGGCTGACTGAAGATATAACTGAGTCTTTTGTGGTCCTTGAAAAACAGAAAATGCTCTCCCAGAAGATAATGTCTCCAACAGTGCAAGGCATGACCATCAACATCCAACTCAATATTGTGCATCGGTTAATTCCTCTCATGTGGTATTAACTGCAGAGACCCATACACAAATATTCCTTCTCCCTGTATATGCTTTTCTACTAGCCTGATTCCGGAAGCATCACAGCAAAAACTGCAGCTCTTGCCTAGATTTGGAAAAACATGTATCGGTGCTGATGTTAACCTCTTTTTCAGCTCCTAAAAGGCTGACTCATAAGAATATGACTTCATGAACTTCGCTCCCTTCTAATTCAGAATTTCCAGTGGTGAAGCTAAGTGTGAAATGTATGGTAGGAAACTTTTGTAGTATCCATCTAGCCCTATAAAACTCCACACCTCAAATACATTCATTTGATACTCATAGGAAACTACGGCCCTCACATTTTTTGGGTCTACTGATACTCATATATCTGAGATAACATGACCCAAGATGTGAATATGGTCCATCCAAAAGTGACATTTTGAGATATTAGCATACAAATGACACTCTCTCAGTGTACTCAAAATGATATCAAGATGTGTAGCATGGTGGTGTCGAGTTTGAGAATACACTAAGATATCATCCATGAAGATTACCAAGAATGAATCCAAGTATGTATGGAATACTTGGTTCATCAGTTCCATGAAGACTGCAGCCGCATTTGGGAGACCGAACGACATAAACCCATACTAATATAGACCATACTTTCTCCAGAAGGCTATAAGAGGTATATCAGATGGTCTATAGTGAAACTGATTGTAACCAGAAATCAATTAAATCATAAGGAACACCCAGGATCATCAAAGATAATTGAAGAGATCATCAATCCTGGGTAAGGGATATTAGTTTTTGACCATCATCTGGTACAAATTTCGATAATCCACACAAATCCTTAGGGTACCAACTTCCTTCTTTGCAAAACAGGACAGTGCTACGCCATGAATAAGTACAAGGTTGGATGTAACCCTTTGCATGTAACTTCTCTAGCTACTTCTCGAGCTCTAGAAACTCTGGTGTATCCATCCTTTATGGAGGAATGGACACTTGTGCTACTCCTATCACATGCGTGGTAGAAAAGTCTATCTCTCGCTCTGGAGGTAAACCAAGAAATTCATCTTAGGGGAAATCCCTGAAACGATCCACCACTGGAGAAATGTATAACAGAGAAGTCTCAAGGTAATTCAAATATATACTAGAAATCTAGGCTATAACTCATCCCAAACCATGATTCTTAGGTACCGCCCTCCTCGCCTGGATGCCCCATACACGGTTGGTCACATGGCCCTAAGAACATTTTCATAAATAGCAGAGGCTACCGACTAGCAGCGAGGGCCTTCATTGTGATAGTGGGAAAACTATGACCTCATTAGAAGTGTAACACAATGGAAATAAAATAGATATACAATGGAAGAAATAGTAATAATCCATAAAAAAATAAATAGTGGAATACTGGTAATAATTAACTGGAGCACACTCACATATATATGAATGATGCATGATACACATGTCTAGTAAAACATCCAATCAAATCACAATACTAGAATACAACGGTACTAAACTAGAGTAAAAAATAATTCAAGGTAAATAACTCCTTAGCATCACAAGCCATTGATTGGTTCCATGCTCTACTACTCCACAACAATCAAGCACCTGAACTAGAAGGGTGCTTGCCCCTATCTATACCTACAACAATATAATCTTTTTAGGCCAAAAAGCCTAACCCATACCAAGTGTGAGACTAATTCCTAGTAGCCAACCACCCTAATATCTGTGCCTAACAGTCAGTGAATATTTATGGTAGGTAATAGAAAAGTAGTAGTAAACAAGTAAGTACTCGACAAGAAACATTCTACAGTTTCAATGAATTTAAAACCACATAATCAAGTAAGCATATAATCAAGAAGGTAACCCTATGAGAAGTACAAAAAGTGTATCCCATCTGGTTTAGTCATAATGATATAACAAGGACTCTCTGAGGAATCACCCATAGTAAATTCCCCTTATAGTCAAACATGATTAAAGACTCTCTGAAGAAGCTCACACGGTTAATTCCCCTTATAGTATAAAGCGGTAAAATACTCTCTGAGGAAGATCACATGGTTAATTCCCCTTATAGTCTAATGTGGTTAAAGAACATCTAAGTAAGATCACATCGTCAATTCACATTATAGTCAAAATTTGTTAAATACACTCTTGAGGATGCTCACACGGTCAATTCCTGGTCAAGTTTATTGGTCTAATTTACAAAAAATAACTCATAGACTATAAACATAAAGACAGCAACCACCTACCTCGGTGTTGGGAGATCGTAATACTTGATCCTCAAGCCATGAATCATCCATGAACATTGTAGAACTACAAAATGTCAAAAACATTAAACATAAGACATTTCATTAATTATGAAGGATTCGGAATTGATACTCTTGGAGAATGAAGAACTTACTAAAGCGATCCCAATGCCATCGTCGACAGTCGATTCGGAGGACAGATGCTCGCTCGCGTGCTCAGAGATGATTCACAGTCGTACGGGTTCTCTCGGATGAACCAAACATAGAAGTAGAGCATTATGGTGATTAGACGTGACCCTAGTATGTTTGAAAAAATAAAATACAAACTTTGTATTTTTTAAGTACACAATGTGTACTTTCCATTCCAGAAAACTACTTTACGCGTTCTCCAGGTCACAACACACAGCTATGTGTATGGTCGTTAATTGACCAACACAGGGCATCTACCCATTAAGTACACGACGTGTATTTCGAAAATTTCCAGGAAAACATCTTTTCCAAAAAAACAATAAGAAAAGAAAGACATACCTGAAAAAGAAGAGCTGGGTTCTCAATCTCATAGATTGATTATTTTAACAATTATAACTTTTAATATGTTAATTAGATATTACCACTTGTAAAAAATTTTTTTTGGACAATAATAATGTGTTCCTTAATATATTAATTGAACTCAATGACTCAAAATTTAAATTCCATTCCATTTGATTCAATTAATAAGTATGAAAAATATAAATTATAAAAACAATATATTATATTAAATTTTTCTGGTGAAAATATTACATATTTCAAAAAAATAAAAAAAATTAAATTAGAAATTAAGTCTAACTATATGAAAATCATAGAATAATATAGAACATAAATTTTTGTCCTCATAAAAATATATGATGAATGTCTAATTAATGATTAAAAAAAAGAATGTAACATTCGAATATTCAAAAATAAGAACATTATGTTTTATAGTGTACGTGAAACAAAACACCGTGAAAATATTATTTTGTAAAACCTGAAGACATTATGATAAATTTCCCTTCAATATACTGTGATGCATCAAATTTCAGGTATAAATAAAATAAGAAACTCAATTAAAATATTATTATTTAAAATTGAACATTATAACATAGCCATTGTGTTGGGGAGTATGAATATGAAAAAAATATTAAAAAAATTATACATATTAGAAATGTAAAAATTAGATTATGTTGTTATATATTTACATAAATGAAAATAAAAATCAATTGAATGTGAAAAAAATGTTTTGGAAAACCTCTATTTATAAAGGTCATTTTGGAGAAAATTAAACACATAAATTTAAATAATTTTTTTTAAAAATGTAGATATTTTTTTAAAAAAATATTTTTTAAAATAGAAATATCTAAATTCTATTTAGGAGAGTTTTTGATAATTTTTTTAAATGGGCAATTTTTCAATAAATAGTGAAATATTCTTTTTTTAATCAATAAAACCAATTTTTTAAAATCCTATAAATGTTTTTTATATAAAAATATTTTTAACGTAAAAATGGTTTAAACATGTTATAATACATTTAATTTGTGTCATTGGAATCAATTTATTATTTTATATAGATATTAAATAATAATATACTTGTCATAATGTTTCCTTTGGAAACCATCTTTTTTGTCGTGTCTACAAAATTAATTTTTAATTAAAATTTTCCAATTCTCTAAGATGAAATTAGCAATAAGAATTAATATTTAGGATTAATAATAAATAATAATATTTAATAATGAAAATATAAATTTTGATCCTAATACCTAGTTAAATATTAGTAAATTCTTTGTCATGGTTTGTGTAAAAAAGGTTTCCACATTACATTGATTTGTATAAAAATTAATTTTCCAAAAATATAGAAGTTTAATTTTATAAATTAATTTTAATAATTTTAATAATTTTTTAAAATTTTATTAAGATCATTTTATTTTAGGATTAATGGATAAATTTTGTTTGGTAAAAAAACCAATTACTATAGTGAAGAGTAAATTTATAAAAGTTGTTAAACTTAAAGGATATAGTGTATCAAATATGAAACATGTGTTTTTTTGGCATAGGTGTGTATAGACCTTAACTAAAGTTCATTACATTATTTATATATTTTTGAGGCATAAGGGGTCAGAGTGAGTCCTTATATTGGATTGTTTGGGGGTATTTACAACATTGCCACTCCTCCCAAAATATAAAAGGTCACACACTCCCCTCACTTATTAAGACTTCTATTAATAATTTTATGTAATAAAACCAGAATAAATATATCCCCAATAACATTACTCACATGATAGAGGATACAATATTTCCAAATGATGAACCATATAGTCTCAAAGAAGAGAGCCAATGGAGGTGTCTCTAGATGAATCTAATTTTCTTCATTGAGGGAAATATTTTTTTAACTAAATTCATTTTTGTACGAAAAATTGAAATATAATAAAATAATCATATCCAAAATATATAATTTTCTAATATTTATTGGATAATTTATATCTATATCCACTCCCATTAAATGGGAAATTAAATCATCAATCTATTGTACGGTGGATGACTACCTCACGGACTGATGTAACACGATTTCCATAATCAAATCTCATATATTTATATAATGATATATTAATATATATATATATATATATTATATAAAATAATTATAGTTATTTATTTAAATTATCACATGTTCAATCCTAATTACAAATTCATTTAAAATTAGATCACATCGCACATGTGTAGGAAGACTACCACCTTGAAAAACAATGGGAATCATTTTTCACATGTGATATGCATGGAATGTAATAAAGATAAATTTTATGAATATATTTAATATATAATAATTAATAAATTTAAATATATTAAATATATCATAAACATCCTTAAATTTTCACCCTTTGATGGAATGATATTGTCACTCGTTTATATCATCTCCAAGAAGATATGCTACTCATATTCAATGTCAAATTTTCAAGAATAGTTATAATGATATATATAATTATAAAATTATAACCATAATATAATTTTATATATTAAGGAAATATAATATATGTATATGAATAGAAACATTCATGAAAAAACACCCTTGAGAAAACTAGGATATTAATGCCTGAAATTATGAAATTATATAAATATTATTAACAATAATGTGATAAATTGATATAAGTAGATCGTATATTGTAACATATATATTATTATGGTTTTTTATTTTATTTATTATAATGATATAATTATTTTAAAAGTGATTCTACACATGAATAATAAGTTGAACCTAATTTATGGGGTTCTATTCACACTTTAATATTCATAAGTCATATATTATATTCAATAATTATTACATTTTTATTTGAATATAATACCCTTTTTACTTTTAATATAATGAATCTATTTCCCGTTATGGTATCAATTTTTTTATTTTATTTTATTTCTCTAATGGTATTATGAGTCACTCATTTCCAAAGTGGTAAGGGTGTGCTTCTGAATCTAACCCTAATTTCAGATTATTTATGTTTGAGTTTCCCATGGTGGAATTAATTGATATTCCAATATAAATGTAAATCTATTATATTATATTATGAATATTTATATAAATTTAAAATTAATTAAACCATTTATTTCTCCTTTTTGTACATTTATATTGGGAATAGTTTTTATGAAATGGGGGAAATAATTTTTTTGTGTTGAAAATGATTTTTATTCTAAATAATTGTTTTCTAATAATGTTTTAATATATATATGTTTTATAAAATTATAAAATTTATTTATTAAATTAGATATTACTCATGTTTTACATTCAAGTAAATTTATTCTAAATAAATCCTCACGTATTTTTCTAAATAGGACCCACATCGTTTTTTTCCAAAATCTTAATGGAATCATTGTTTTCAAGTGTATGGAAACCACATAATTTGCAGCCTCCATAGACCCAAATATTTTAAATATTAATATAAAATTTAAGAATAATATTTTTAAGATAATTTATTTTGAAATATGTTTTAAAATTTTACATTAAAGAAATATTTTAATATAAAAATGATTATTTTCTTTAAAATTGATTTTAATTATATTTTTAAGATATTTATATTCAGCATGGCATAAATAAATTTGTTTTACATATGATTCACTAGGGATATGTTATATTGGCACTATTATTATTATTTTGTTGTATGGTTAATGTACACATTAACTTTTTGTGTATAATTTTATTTCCATTCACCAAATTACTGTAGATGGTTTCTGATCATGTGTGTCGATTGGGGTATGTATTTGAATTTAATTAATTATTTATTAAAAATAAATATTTTGGTTGATTATGTCTATCATTATTCATATGTGTAAAGATTCATATTTTTTATGTGACACATGGTGCCTAAAATTTCATATCCCCTCTATGGATTAGTAGGTAACATGAGACAAATGAATTGATAGAATTAAATGCCTTTTACCAATAGTAATAAATTGTTCTGTGAAAGGTCATGAAATTACGTTTATGATGTCTCTAACTACACATTGTCTAATTATGAGATTAGTTGGTGAGGTATTTTTGATAACATTATTACCTAATATATATATGGTTTCCATTCAAGATAATAAGATTTCTTCAATGGATTTATTTTCTCTAGATTTATTACACGTATATTATATACAATTTATTATATAGATTTATTTTGTTTTCGTTATTTAACTTGTCAAATTTATTATTATTATTATTATTTATTAGTGACTATTATTTAATTAAACAATCCATTACTGAGCATTTGTGCTCATACCAATCACTGTTATTTATTTTCTTTAGGATAATTGGAATTGTTATTTGATTAATATGGGGGGATATGAAAAGGTAAAAATGGAGTTATTAAATAAAACATGTTGTTTTTAGTCACTAAAATATACTATTATTTCCATTTATGTTTGTAGTTTACCATGAATAAAAAACTAATAATCCCATTGGGATGTGATTCATTTTATCTAATTCTAAGATAATGATGTTCCCACTAGTGTAAGGATACTAGGGTTTAGGTATTTATAGTTTTAATTACAGAATGTTTAGTGTAATCCTTTGGAATAAAATTTTGGAAAATATTGATTAATGAATATAACCATATTATATACTTTGAGTATATTTATAGAAGAACATCTAAACATTTTGTAAATAATGATAATATGTGACTTTTCATTGAAAAAAATCATTGCCTCGATACTACAATTTTACATTGTTCTAGAATTATTGCACATTGGGGTCATTACCCAAAAATGGACACATTTGAATCTGACTTAATTATAACTAGGTAAACTAAACAAGGTTATACAATGTCCCTTTTTTGGAAAACAAAAGGGATAGACTTTTTTTATTTCTTATTTACAATAATAACCATTATTAAAGAATTGAAATTATTTGTATGTCTTTAAAAATTTCTTCAAGAATCCATGATTTTGATTACGATATTATCCATGAATGATTTTTTTAAATATGTAACGTGTTTCCCTTGATTGGAATTATTCATTATGTTTCATAATGATATTAAATAATCTAGTGCAATAAATTATTTATAAATGATTCTTAATGGAATTAATTGATTAAATTTCAATTAATGTACACCATAAAGGGATTTCCCTCATGGGTATTATAATGATTATGTAACTAGATATATATATGGAACCAATAAAATCATAAACATAATTTAGTCATTTACAATAGTTTTTAGAAACAACCTTTCCTTTATAGGGCATCCTTCTCATCCACCACATAGTATAACATCGTTAGACCTAATTTTTAATTAAAAACACCCCCCATTTAGTGGGATAATAAATCAATTGGTACGTAATAAATTTATATGTTCATTATAAAATATATTTCACAATTTGGGAAGCAATGAAAATGTGAATGTTTTAACTGAATTTTATCATATCTAAGGAGATGTCGTACTATTGTGGTACCTGATTAAAATAACTAAAGATGAAAATTAAATATAAAATATGGAATGAATGAATTTTGTGGTAATATTCCTAGAATTGTATTTTCCAATTGAAAAAAATCAGAGGATATAGTAATAAATTCATAATTTAATGTAAAAAGGTAAATTAAAATTTTTCAATGCATGTATCCATCCTTATATGTTTATAAAGTAATAATAAACAATATTTACATAATAGAATGAGTTAATTATACTGTTTAGTATTATTGTTAAATAAAATCCTTAAAACATACCTAGTTTTCTAAACATCACCATCATTCATGGATATATTATCATGTGAAATCATGATAGAGAAATAATTATCCAAGAATTAAGGCCATGAAAGGAATCATGAGAAGAAGAAAACAACAGAGAAAAATATGTATAAATGGAATAAGTGAAAGATTGATTTCTCTCAATTTATTATATTAGAGTGAAACAAACTATGGCTTTCAATATGATAATGGATGTTTTCTACGTGTTTTAGAAGAATATTCTTAATGTTTGTGGTTGTTAGGTAATGAAACTAGACTCCAATGTTAAATTAATCAACTATAATGTGATGAAGAGATATGAAAATAAATTCCCAAAGTGTAAAGGTAATATACAATAAAACAAGATAATATGTCAAGGTTAAAGATTTTGATATCAATATATCCACAGTGGAATGATTTAGGTTCCTATGTATTTGTATTTAAGAGGTATTTTTAAGGACTATTATATTAATGTTCTTCTCATTGTATGAATTATGAAAAATATAAATATTGTACTAAAATTGTATTTCATTAAGGATTTCAGCACATATGTTGAATGGTACTGTGAAATGTCATTGAGTAGAAAGTTTATATTTTTTAATCTATATTATTTTGTGAAAGATAACCTTTAATATATTTTATATTCCATGATAATAATGATAAATATATGTTTATGACAAAATGTGTGATCTTGAAATTTGTTATCTAATATTATGGATTATTTTAACTTTTTTAGACATTCCTACAAAATTATTTTTTTGGAATATATTGGTCCTCGTATTATATATTTACGATCTTTTGTTTTTATTATTGTTTTATAATGATGATTGTATTCGTATATTTTAAAGGTGACATTAAGAGTAACATTTCATTAAATGGGGAATGTAATTTGGAAGTGCTATATTTTCCTCTATATTTTTTGACAAAGATTTTTAACTAGAAAAATTTAGGATTAGTCATTCTGTAAACTATTTACAATATGTATTATACAGAATAGATGGTGTTACAATTTAATTATTATAAATAAATCTATGATTGGATAACTCAAGCTACCAATTTTGGTCGTAGATTATATCTTGGTATATTAGGAATGCCTTTTTATTCTTTTATTGATTTAATGTTCAATTAAATTTAAATTTTCGATTCTCATGTATGGAAATTCATTTTTAGAAAGTCATATATTGGAGTTAGATATGTAGTTTAAATAGATTGTTTTACAAAAAACGTATGAAATAATACTTTTCATGTTATTATAATCTTTTTGTTTATAGTCTATATCTTAAAGTAATATCTCAACTCTATGAAAAGCATATTGTACAAAAAATATATTCAATTATCTATATTTCTGATTAATTGTTACTACTTCCACAAATCAATTATTTATATATTTATGGTCGTTGATTTTTATAGATCGATCACATTCATTTGATCCATTAAATAAAAGAATATCCACAATTATTTTCTATTTTCCTCCATTCCCATATTTTCACTTCACACCAGTGGTTTCCTACTTGAAAAAACGATAGGTGTTATTGAAGATGACATTTTTATATACATTTCTCTCAGATAATGATTATATTTAGATCACTAGTTTTCAAAAAATGTAACCATTATTTTAATATTTTTATGGGTACAATGTTTATGGTTGAAATTTGGGTGAGTTTGGAGACATTTTGGATTTTTTGGGGAATTTCATACCGGTGAATGGTTGAGGCACTATTTTGTATAATCATGCCACACTTATATGACACTGTGCACATTGAGACAAGGGATAATGAGAAGGAACATGGGTGGTGCATGGGCACTCCAAACCAAATAGAAGCCTATGAGAATCTATGCTACTTGAGACAGTGGGATTTTGTATGGCTGGAACACAATTTTAAAACCATTAAATCCAACAATATGGGATTCCCCCTAGAGGTATTTAATGGTGCATGATTAGCTCATATTTTTCTATTTAGTTCTACTAATCATTGTGTGGTTAGAAAACTAGATCCTAAAAAATTTAATCTAGGTCATATTTGTGTTTTAATGCCATTATCCCTCAATAATGGAAATAATTATCTATTTCTTCCTCTAAAATGTCAGAGATCCTATCTGCATTGATATAAAAGTGATCTGAAGCCCTCTCATTGTGTTTTAAAGCCTTATTTTTGTAGTCAGCCTTTGTTCTTGGTAGTTCTTGGTTGTTTTCCATAGATCTTATTCGTTAACACTCTCTCTCGGTTCTTAGGCATACATCCATTGTGGATATATCTATGATATATTATTCCAAACATGGTCTGATTTTTCATTTTTAATGATCAGTTAAGAGGTATAAGGAAGATTTTTGGAGATTCAACACCATTTCATGGGTGTTTTTGTGACATTCATCGTAATCATCATAAAACCCTATGACTTTAGCTTCAATATAGTCTCCTCTATTTAAAAATGATTTCATAGTTCATATATTTTTTTTGGATTTGGAAACAAAATTATTATTCTTGTCATTTTAAAACCATCTTTAGTGATTGTTTGTGAGATTTTGGTGGAATTATGTAAAATTTGTTGCCAAATGGGGATTGAATTTTGGAATTTAAAATATTGATTTTAATATGTGGAATTGATGGATTTAGGAAATATGGTTTAATTTAGTGGTTTTTAATAAAAATACAGTCTCATTGAAATGTATTGAATTGGTTTTTTGATAATTTTGTTCCAAAATAGGTGAATTTTTTTATAAGGTTGTTTTGGAACTAGGTTTTTTCAAAAAAGAATTATGAGTTCATGTGAATTTCAGATGGATAAGTGTAAGGAGTCTCCCCCATCATTAGTGGGATAGAAAATGATATGAGATCTCCCACATCAATTATTTTTTCTTAGTGACAACTTAGAGAAATGATTAATCACTACTCGTGAGTATAAGGAGGCCGTGTTTGCATTCTTGGTTTGTCGTGTGAATAGGTGGAATAAAATATGTAACTCCTAGAGATTTTATGAAAAATATTATTTTTAATTTCATTAATGTCTTGTGTTGTACACTACACCAAAAGGACCTTGCACAACATGCATCCCTAACCTCCCTTGCATTACACGTAATCACCACCTTCCTCAATAGCGTGTGTAGTACGCAACACCAAGTTTCAGTAAACAAGATATTATTATAATATTATTATGAACCAGCCGTTATGAATAGTATTAACCATTTTTTGAAATTTTGTAAATTTCATCTTTCAAAATAGACTTAATTTTTTGATTCTGTATATCGAAATTAGCCTAGGGTGAAATTTTGGTATTTTTCTGGAAACTTTCAATTTTTTATGAATAGTGAAAACACTCGGTTACTATTTAAAAACCGACTTATTATTTAAATAATTATTTGTTTTATTTAAATTTTTTTTAGGTCACAATTGACACATAATACTTATATAAGTTCAATGTAATTCATTGGAGTCATTTTATAATAATTTTAGATATATAAAAATTTTATTGAACTTTTGTCCGTCTTTTACCCACCTCCTAGGAGAATTTGCAAATTTACATAAAACATAATATTACCGATTTTGTGAATGGAATTTCAAAACTCAGAGAGATACGGTTGATGTTATTAAGTAAAATGTGGTTCAATGAGATGAAAATAATTGTTGTTGAATAGTAACTTTTTACTTTTATTTACCACGGATATAAGTAGATAGGGTAATTAAGGGGTACAATGTTATTATTGTTACCATAACACATGTCAGAATTCTATTGGATAAGTGTAATTAGACAAAAAAACCTTAGGAATAAAATATGGCCATTTATAACCGCTTGGATTAGATTAGGACATTTATTAATAATTTATTTAAAGAAGGGTTAAAATAATAAAAATCAACATTTAATAAGTAAATAATTTTATATAGAGGGTTATACAGAAGATAAATCTTACTATAAATATTTATTAGAAAGAAAAAATTATTTCCTACATAATGGTGGTTTATTTTTAATTTTTAGACTTTAAATAATTTAATTTATTTATGACACAATGATGATTCAGTAATTATATTATTAATGAAATATTGACATAATTGATGTTATAAATACCCAAATAAATGTAATTTGAGACTTTTTATGAATTACAATAATTTTATATGTTAATATGACATGTTATTATTTATTTAATTAACTTTATTAGAACTAATCATTCTATTATGATTTTCACAAAAATCAATTACCAAATATTGTCAAAATTGACATAAAATAGTTTTAAAAAAAATATTATATTATTAATTGTAATTTTATTCCTAAAAATCAAAGGATCGGCCAAATTACTTATATAAGGTTATATATATTAATAATAAACAACTTGGGGTTCTTTTGACTTGTTATAGTAAGTTTATTAAGCTTATAGTGTAAGAAAACAAGAAGACATGGTAAAAGAAAAATTATTTAACTTAAAGTTAAATCTAAATGATAAGGTTAAAATAGAAACCTAAACTTCTCTAAATTCTATTGGATGTAAGGATTTCGACCCATACCAACCATAGATTGGAAATAACTCAATTTGGAGCTATTAAAAACTGAATATGACTCTATAATAAAATAATAATTTTTGTTATTCCAAAGGTTCCCCTCTCCTCCCTCATAAAAGGACATGTCCTCCCTCTCTTCCCCACACCACATTGAGCCTTCACGATCGTCCAAACCCTGACAAATTCTCTTCTCCACTTACCTATAAACATCCTAGAGGTCTTTGTCTTCTTCAAAGACCAATTTCGGTTCCCTAATAAGAGGTCTTAAAGAGGCGCTTCAAAGAAGAGGTAATGTCCATTACTGATTCTTTCAACTTTATTACTTCTTCCACATCATCTTCTTTAGTTGTTTCATTATTAAGTAATAACATAAGTATCACTAATATACTGATATGTTATTATAATTATAAAACAACCCTATTTCACCATCTATCCATCCTATGGAAAATGAAATCACCGCGCGTGCGTACGTACAGAATACAGTCTCCACGGCGTGGTGTAATCTATTTTCCACCACCACCTAGATTTGATGGGTATAATGGTGTAAATAATAACTATATATGATTAATTTAAAGTGATATTGATTCTGAAATAGTATACATACACTCCAATAAAAATCCATGATAATGGGAATGATATCATCGCTCGTGCGTACGTACGGACTACCGTCTCCACGACGCGATGAGATTCATTCTCCATGTTAACCATTCATGAATGATTATAATGTATATATAATAAGTAATCATGAAATATATGACATAATAATGATACTAGATTTATGTTTATATATATATATATATATATTTCATCTACTTAATTTCATTCAATTCAATAAGGAAACGAAAACAGTGTTCATGCGTACGTACGACCTACCGTCTCCATGAACATTGTATTTCATTTCATTTAATCGATCTATCATATATATATATGTATATAATGAAATATATATTATAAGTCATTCATGTTTTACATTATTTAATAATGTAAATCCGGATATAAGTAATAATATCAAGAACAACATGTCCAAACACGTATGATAAATAAAACGATTTAACCCAAAACGCTGCTTTAACAAGGAACTTACAAAAGAACGGGAAATATAAAGTAATAAGTGAACCATATAAGATATCATAACAATTAATAATATTCTGTAATAAGTCAATGACATTATTTAAATCATTATACATGAGGTTCAGAAATGTACGAATCATATCTGACCAAAGGTAAGGGAAAATATCACAATCCCATTTTTATCCGAGATTGTTTATACTTCGGTATTTATTAGGGTGTATTTTACCCTCCACATCCACGTTTCCTCAATATGTAATACTATTTCCATCCACCTACAATTTTTTAAATCCAATTTTACCCTTCGGTGAGTTTTTAGTAAAAGATATGAAAGGAATATTTTGTCATTTTTCGTACGAGGTACTTTTTCACTTTTCCGGAAAAAGTACGAGAAGAATGTTTTTTTAACTTATACGGCACGAACGAATTTTTACAGTTTATAAAGCCTTATTTTCATTAAGCTCTCTCAAAAATATTTCATGAATATTTTAAAAAATATATATATATTTTTCTTTTAAAATTGCATGATGTTTTGTGAAAAGAAATCGATTTTGAAGAAGAAAGGATATTTTCCTCGAGAATTAATTTCATGTGTTTTATCAAAATCATTTTCCATCTAAGATAAATTTATTTCATATGTGTATGTTTTAAGTATAATGTCTCTATGATTTACATGGTTTCACTGTTCTTATGATGAAATGATATCCATTTTTTTATGGATTATGTTATGATGGGATGATGTTTATGATACCCATTTTATTCTTTGGGTTATGATGAATGATTTATGTTTATGCTGTGGAACAAGTAAGAATGATTTCACTATGAGATGGTTGGACCTATATCTCCCTCCAATGCATTGGGTAATGATTTATATCTCATGAGATAGAAATGGTGGGAACGGTAAGTTAATCCGGTTCAGTGTTACAGGACTGAAACGAGGAGTGAACTCGATTTAGAAATGGACTTTGTCCACTAAGATGGTCTTGGCAGTAATTCATTGGATACTATGGAAATAATATCATTTGATGAATGGTTTCCACAATTACATGTTTTATTCACATTATATTTTATCATTGTTGATGTTCTATTATGATATATTCCTTACGTACTTCCACGATTTATGTCTTTGCTCAAGATTTTGATGTTTAAATTTCATGTTCTTGTTTTTGCTTCCAAATGTTTATGGATTGTTTTATGTTATCTATGTTTTCCCTTACTGAGCATTTGAGCTCATCCTTTTTATGTTTTATTTTCCCCAGGAAATAAAGAAAGGTTTTGGGTAAGGAAACAAAAAGGGGAAGATCATTATGGGAGTTGTTGAAGATATTTCAACATGATTAGACATTCATATTCCATGTTTCCAAAGACACTAAACTATTACGGTACTTGTGTGTCTGCTTTTGTTATGTATTATGTATTCCTCAAAAGTAATGAAATGTCCATGTACGTCAAGCTCTTGGTCTCTATAGTTGGTATCAGAGGAAATGTTTAGTCAACCTTTGGAATCTAGGATGCAAAAACGTTAGTGAGATCCCTAGAGATATTTCTATGATATGTCTAGGGATGTCCCTAAGGATAAGTATACATATAGGATATAGTCCTAGAACTACGGTAACGATCTTAGTATTTAACCAAAGATGTTAGATATTGAAGGTACTCTCCCTTTATTATGTTGTTTTCCATAGCATGATTTTTGCCTCTCACACTATTATTTTTAGGTTTTAGACGATGGCTGGAACCCGAAGGAACCATGTTGATCAATTTAATGGACAATGAAATGATTTTCCTCCTGGACAAACAAATGTTATGGGAGATGGAGTTCAAAATCTTAATTCTATACTTACACAAGCTATGAATCATTCTAGACATCCAAATGAATAGAGACGGGAACAATATTCTATTGAGTCTTTCATGAGGCAACACCCACCTTCTTTCAATGGGTCTTCTGATCTAGTTGTTGCAGAACAATGGATCAGTACCACTGAAAAGTTATTTTCAGTTCATCAATGTTCTGAACAAGATAAAGTCATCTTATCAGTATATTTTTTGGAAGTTGAAGCTGATCAATGGTGGAATCTTATCAATAATACGAGGTCAAGAGATGAAATTGAGTCCATAGAATGGGACGAGTTCAAGAACTTATTTTTCAATAAGTACATCCCTCGTATTCTTCGATCAAATATTGAGAAGGAGTTTCTTGAACTAAAGCAAAAGGATGATGAATCTGTTGGTATATATGAAGAAAATTTTACAAGGATTGCAAGGTATGCATCTGGCTTTATCGTCCAACAAGAAAGTAAAATTGATCGATTCTTCAGTGGCTTAAAACCAAATCTTCTAAGGGCATTAGCTATAAGATACTTCAGTAGCTATGAAGAAATTTTGCGTTGTGCTATCAAGGTAGAAATGGAATTTGGTGTTACATATCCATCTCATGGTTTTGACAAGAAACGAAAGATAGAGTTCAAGGAGAAATCTCAGAATAATGGTGAAAAGAAGATGAATGTTTCCTTATGCTCAATGTGTGGAAAGATGCATGGTGGACATTGTCTTAAAACGAATAATTTTTTTTAAGTGTGGAAAAGAAGTTCATTGAGCAGCTAAGTGTCGAAGTAATGGAAAAAGGGTTTCTATTGATGTGAATAAACAAAAGACTACAGATAATGCACCACCAACACTTCAATGCTTCAAGTGCAATTAAATGGGGGCATTATGCTAATCAATTCCCTAATCCAAGGGTTAATGATGATCAACCTGAGCAACAACATAAGGCAAAGGACAAAGGGATCTCACATGCGATCACTATTGGCGATGTTGAATATGAAAATGATGTGGTGGAATGATTAAATGTTTATGTAATGGGATTCCAAAATCATGTTGTATATAGTATCATGGAATATTGGAATATTTATGTATTGGTCTATTGTGGTTTTCAATAATTTTATGGTACCAGTAACTATGGAAAGTGATTGAGATATTTTTGGAAAGGCATAAGGAGAAAATGAAATGTTTGACAGTATTCAAGGGCTCATGACTGATATAAGGTAATAGTTATATCATGGTTTGATTATATAGAATTTTGGGGTTTTGGTATGTGGAACGAGTTAACTTTTGACAACACTCATGTTTTCACTAAGATTCAATGGGTATTAATTTTTCAAGAGAATACATTATTAAGGCCTTCAAATGTTTGGAATGTAACCAACAAGACATATCGTATGATATATGGGGATCAATGATGGTATTAACATTCTTGTTATATGAAATCTCTGGTAATCGTTTTCACTATATTATGAGAGTGGACTATAGTATTATGGATTATCCTAAATATTGGAATGGATTATGTTGGACATAATTTAGTATTGTTTAAGGATAAATTTTTTTTGACATTATTGATGGGTTGTTGTTGAAATGTAGTTTTAGAAAATTGACAACATGCAGGATGGGCGATAACCCATCGCATCAGACAAGGCTGTGGGAATCGAACCCACAACAGAAATGCGACTGGCCTTTATCGCCTACCACTGGCCTACAGTAAGACCCTGGTTAGTAGAAAAGAGTTTTATTTTATTAAAAGGTATGATATAAGAAGTATAAGTTCATTTTTGGAACCATATATGATTAATCTAACCATAAGATGGACTATAACTTTTGCTAACATTTTTTTTGAAACAGATGGAATGACCCATCATTCACATGATCTGCTAAAAAATCACGAATAACAAATTCAACTTAATTTCTTTAAGGGATGAAGTGTAATTTTTTCAATTCATGAAAAATAGTGAAATTGTACCAAAATCATGCAACTATTTATTTTAATTCGTCAACTTTAGGGAAATGATCCTGAAAACCAAAAATGTTGTCCTAGTTCCCTTATATCTGATGAATCAGATGGTACCTTAGATCATCACAAATCTATGGCTTTGTGATTGTTGTATATTTCATAGCCATGTTCTCTACCACTCTCCATTAGAACATGATGGTTAGATTTTTTCTTCCATATCCATATTTTCACCTATGTTCTCCTACGTGGAAACCCAGTGATGCGTTAATTTGGGTAACCGTTACGTTTCATACTATAGTTTTTAATGCCATGTTTTGGTATTCATTTTTATGATGTGGTTTCCTATTAATGAAACTTTCGAGTTGTAAACCATTTATAACCCAGACGAATTTCGAGGGAAAAATTCATTTTAAGGGGGGGTAGAATGTAACACCCATAGATTTTATGAAAAGTATTCTTTTTAATTTCATTAATGTCTTGTGTTGTACACTACACCAAAAGGAGGTTTCACAACACGTGTCCCTAACGTGCCTTTCATTACACGCAAATCGTGACCTTCCTCGATAGTGTGTGTAGTACGCAATACTGAGTTTCACTAAAGGAAATATTATTATGAACAAGCCGTTATGAATAGTAATACTCACTTTTTAAAATTGTGTAAATTTCATCTTTCAAAATGGACTTCAATTTTGGATTCGGAATATCGAAATTAACCTAGGGAGAAATTTCGGTATTTTTCTTGTAAACATTCAATTTTTTATGAATAGTGAAAACACTGGGTTACTATTTAAAAACAGACTTTTTATTTAATAAATTATTTATTTTATTTAAATTTATTTTACGTCAAAATAGACACATAATACCTATATAAGTTCAATTTAATTCATTGAAGTAATTTTATAATAATTATAGATATATAAAAAATTTATTGAACTTTTGACCGTCTTTTACCCACCTCCTAGGAAAATTTGCAAATTTACATAAAACATAATTTTACAGCTTTTGTGAATGTAATTTCAAAAATCCGAGAGACACAGTTGATGTCAGTAAGTAAAATTTGGTTCAATGAGATGAAAATAATTTTTGGTGAATAGTAACTTTTTACTTTTATTTACCACGGTTAAATGTCAATTGGGTAATTAAGGGTACAAATGATATTATTATTACCCTAACAATTGTCGTAATTGTATTGGATAAGTGTAATTCGTCCCAAAACAACCTTAGGAATAAAATATGATCATTTAGGCTCACTTGGATTAGATTAGGACATTTATTATTAATCTATTTAATGAAGGGTTAAAATAGTAAAAATCAAAGTTTTATAAGTAAATCATTATTAATATAGGGTTATACATTAGATAAATTCGACTATAAATTTTCATTAGAAATATAAAAAGAATTCCTACATAATGGTAGTTTATTTGTAATTTTTAGACTTTAAATAATGTAATTTATTTATGACAAAATGATGATGCAGTAACTATATTATTAATGAAATATTGACATAATTGATCTAATAAATACCAAATTAAATGTAAATTGAGAATTTTTATGAATTAAAATAATTTTATATGTAAATATGATATGTTAGTATTGATTTAATTAACTATTTTCGAACTAATCTTTCTGTTATGATTTTCACAAAAATCAATTACCAAATAGTGTCAAAATTGACATAAAATAGTTTTAAAAACAAATATTATATTATTAATTGTTATTTTATTCCTAAAAAATATATGGTTCCCAAAAATGACTTAGATAAGGTTATATATTTTATTAATAAACAACATGGGGTTCCTTTGTCTAGTTATAGTAAGTTTATTAACCTTATAGTGTAATAAAACAATAAGACATGATAAAAGAAAAAATATTTAACATAAAGTTAAATCTAAATGACAAGGTTAAAATTGAATCCTTAACTTGTCTAAATTATATATTATGAGAGTATTTAGACCCCTCCCCACATTATCTTTGAAATAATTCAATATGGAGCTATTAAAAACCGAATCTTACATTATAATAAAATAATAATTTTTGTTATTCCAAAGGTACCCCTCTCCTCCCTTATAAAAGGACACCCCCTCCCTCTCTTCCTCACACCACATTGAGCCTTAATGCTCGGACAACCCATGAAAAATTCTCTTCTCCACTTCCCCTGAAACATCCTAGTGGTTTTGGTCTTCTTCAAAGACCAATTTTGGTGCCCTAAGAGGAGGTCTCAAATAGGCGCTTCAAAGAAGAGGTAATGTCTGTTACTGATTCTTTCAACATTATTTCTTCCTAAACATCTTCTTATTTAGTTGTTTCATTATGAAGTAATAAAATAAGTATCACTTATATACGGATATGTTATTATAAATATGAAACAAACCTATTTCACCATCTATCCATCCTACGGAAAACGAAATCACAGTGCGTGCGTACGTATGGAATACCGTCTCCACGCCATGGTGTAATCTATTTTCCACCACCACCTTAATTGTATGGGTATAATGGTGTAAATAATTACTATAAATGATTATTTTAAATTTATATTGATTCTGAAATAGTATACATACACTCCGATACAATTCCATGATCATGGAAATGATATCGTCGCTTGTTCGTACGTACGGACTACCGTCTCCACGACGCGGTGAGATTCATTCTCCATGTTAACCATTGATGAATGATTATAAAGTATATATAATAATTAATCATGAACTATATGACATAATAATGATATTGGATTTATGTGTATATATATATGTATGTAAGCTACTTAATTTCATTCTATTCAATAAGGAAACGAAAACAGCGTTCATTAGTACGTACGGCCTACCATCTCCATGAACAGTGTATTTCATTTCATTTAATCGATTTATCATATATACATGTATATACATAAATATATATTATAATTAAATCATGTTTTACATTATGTAATTAAGTAAATCCGGATATAAGTAATAATATTAAGAACAACATGTCCAAACACGTAGGATAAATAAAACGATTTAATCCAAAACGCTGCTTTAACATGGAACTTACAAAAGAAAGGGTAATATAAAGTCATAAGTGTACCATATATGATATAATAACATTGAATATGATTCTTTAATAAGTCAATTACATTATTTAAATCATTATACAGGAGGTTCGGAAACCTACTAAGCATATCAGACCTAAGGTAAGGGACAATATCACAATCTCATTTTTATCCGAGATTGTTTATACTTTGGTATTTTCTGGGGTGTATTTTATCATCCAAATACATGTTTCCTCAATATGTAATATTATTTCCATCAACCTAAAATTGTTTATATCCAATTTTACCCTTCGTTGTGTTTTTAGTAAAAGATATGAAAGGAATCTTTTGTCATTTCTCTTAAGAGGTACTTTTTTGACTTTTCCGGCAAAAGTACGAGAAGAAAGTTTTTTTAACTTATACGAAACGAACAGATTTATATGGTTTTATAAAGCCTTATTTTCATGAATATTTCTATAAAATATTTCATAACTATTTTCAAAAATATTTATATATTTTTCTTTTAAAATTGCATGATGTTTTGTGAAAATAAATTGATTTTGAAGAAGAAAAGATATTTTCCTCAATAATTCATTTCAAGTGTTTTATCAAAATCATTTTCCATCTAAGATGACCTTATTTAGTATGTGTATGTTTCAAGTATAATGTCTCTATGATTTACATGGTTTCACTATTCTTATGATAAAATGTTATACATTTTTTTATATGGATTATGTTATGATGGGATGATGTTTATGATACCCATTTTATTCTTGGGTTAAGATGAATGATTTATGTTTATGTTGTGGCACAATTAAGAATGATTTCATTATGAGATGGGTGGGACATATATCTACCTCCAAGGCATTGGGTAAATATATATATCTCATGATATAGAAATTGCTGTAATGGTAATTTAATCTGGTTCAGTGTTACAGGACTGAAACGAGGAGTGAACTCGATTAAGAAAGGGACTTTGTCCACTAATGTGGTTTTTGAAGCAATGCCTTGGATACTATGGAAATCATAACATGTGTTGAATTGTTTCCAAAAATACATGTTTTATTTCTATCATATTTTATCATAGTTGATGTTCGATTATGATATATGCCTTACGTACTTCCACGATTTATGTCTTTGCTCAATATTTTGATGTTTAAATTTCATGTTCAATTTTTTTGCTTCCAAATGTTTATGGATTGTTTTATGTTATCAATGTTTTCCCTTACTGAGCATTTGATCTCACCCTTTTTATGTTTTATTTGCCCCAGCAAATAAAGAAAGGTTTTAGGTAAGGAAAGAAAAAGGGGAAGATCTTTATGGGAGTTGTTGAAGATATTTCAACATGATTAGATGTTTATATTCCGAGTTTCCAAAGACACTAAACTATTACAGTCCTTGTGTGTCTGTTTTTTTTATGTATTAAGTATTCATCCAAAGTAATGTAATGTCCATGTACGTTGATCTTTGAGTCTCTACAAAATGGAATCTTCTAAATTGGGCATTTTAAATTTTTTTAATCTTTGTTTTTTATTCCTTGGTAAAAGTGGATTTGATAGAAAAATGTTTGATATAAAAATTTCTTATATTTAACATAAACAATTTCTGAATTTGTTATCTATAAAAAGTATTATTTAAATGTATTAAAATGTTTTATCCTAATGGAGTGACTAGGGTATTAATGTTTTAAAATAGTCACAATTTCATTAGTCACCCTTTCATTATAATTTTGGAAATGTTTTTCAAATGTTCTATATCAATACATGAGAAATTGTAAAATATCACACTTTTTTATTGGTGATTGATGATATTTGGAATGAATATGGACTTAGTGCTTAGTGTTGTTGTCTTTGGATTATTTGAGTATTTTCATCTATTACATACTTTAAAATTGTTTCCATAAGATATGATACAAGGTTTTAATTTTATTTTAATTTCAAGGATTAGTTTTAGTTTTCTTTCATTGATATTGTAAATTTATAGTTGATTATTTGGTTATGGAATATTTGGATATTAGTTTTCTTTCCAAATGAAAAATAGTCCCCTATCTATAAATTAAGGCATTAGAATTTATTTCCAGCCTTTGGCACCTTGGGGATGCCTCTGAAGGCCATGTAATGTTTCCCGCCTTATCAAGATAATGAGATAGGGATGGATATTATAAGTGGTTTCATATTTTTCAGTCCATGACGAACAAGTGATCAATAGTTTTTATGGTTTCAAATATGATATTCATTATGATATATTCCATATTTCTGGTTGGTATAAATTAGTAGGATTGTTGGGATTTGAAATGTAGAGCATAAAATGTAGCTAAAATTTTATTTTTGAACATCAAATTACCCGAGATTTGGTAACATAAGTGTTTTCTAGATACTTATAGGATTTTGAATATCATTGTCATAGGTTTAACAAATGAGACAAAAATCACACAGATTAGAGGAATGACATTCCTTGAAGATTGCATATTTCATTTTGAGCAATTATTTATTATTTTAGTTTGAAAATAAGTTATTTTGGATAATGTAGAAATTTATTCAAATATAATATTTTGAGAAAGATTATTGATATATTATTGTGAAAATTGATGGATTTTCAATTCATGTGGAGATTTTAAAAAAATAGTTGAACCTGGAAAATAATGCTTTATGAATGCATTGTTGTTATAGTATAATGGGGTAGAATTATAACATTTTTAGAATTATTTTTCTTGAGATTGATACTTATAATATTTCTTTGTTTCTATGAAATGGAACCTCCTAGGAGTCCAAGAAAGAAACCGGAGGAATCCATTGAGAATATTGTTTCACATGAGCCACATATGAAGAAGAAAATAGTTTAGAGTATCATCCTTGATTTTTAGGATGTGGACAACGGGAACAAGATGAATGATACAGGGTAAAAAGATCATTTTTTCCAATTCTTGTATCTGAATCCATAAATTTTTCAAGTTCATTTAGAACTAGAGACGGTAGATGAGTGGCTAAATTTTATGCTTCATATATTTGATTTCATCACCACACCATCCTATTTGAAAATCAACATGGAAACATACATTCTGTATGATATTGCACAGTGGTGGTGGGATTTAGTTGTTCACTTATAATTAGACCCCAAACTACATGGGAGGATTTTGAGGAAATTTTTAGTGAATCAATGTATCAAAACATGATTAAAAAATACTGATAAACATAATTATTAATATTGAAGAAGGAAAATATTTCAGTCACATAATATGAGGTTACATTCATGAATTTAGTATTATTTTGGAAAAAGGTATCTTCAAGTGCACCATTGAAGAACGAAACATTGATTCAAGTATGAAGGAGAAGATTCAGTCAAATGTTATTGTTCTTTGTATTACATATTATTTGGAGATTGTAGATTGAGAGATGATGGAAGAAATAGAAATCTCAAGAGCTATGAGAGGAGTGACAATGTTGATACCCACAAGATATTTTCAGAACTCCATATTTAGGAGAATGTAAAAGAGGGGCACAAATTTCAATTGAGGAAGAGTGGCTAAAAATCAAATAGCTAGATTAATGAATCTTCCTCCCAAATTAATGAATTGTCTAGGATGTTCTAAATGTGGTCTGTTCAACCACCTGGTTCAATGTGGTCAGATGTTCATGAAATTTCTCAAGTGTCGTAGGAATGATATGCTTCGATGGGGTGAGGGAATTAGAATACCTTCTATTTTAAAAACACTGATATCCATGCTTATTCCATGAATACAATAACTCTTCAACAGGGGTAGTCTCTACATGGATAAATTGAACTACATAAAAAACCCATGATATTATATGGAGCAGAACATTTAATAGTGGTTGATCAGTCAGGACAATCTATTTAATAAGGTGTGATTATTTTAAAATATAACCTAATGAATTTGTTTTTTGATATAGGTGAATCCCATTCCATTATTACTTTTTGTGTTTTTTACTTGATAGGATTAACAGTTTTGCTGATATGTTCTGTGTTATAACATTAAACTCATGTTTGATAAAGAGATTCCTAATACATTGTGTGTAGATAATGTTTTAAAACAATTTATATAGATGAGATGTTTTGTGATTTCTATGGGAATGAAAATTATTTAATTGATATAACCATATGTACAAATATTTTGATGCTTTTTAAGGTTCACATCGACTGTTATATATGAACAGTCAGTTTTATAGCTAAGGATGGGGTCGAGTATCTGATGATAGGGAACCAAAATGTAATGGTGGGTGCAATGAACAAAATGGAGAATGTTTGATGAATGATCTCATAAAAATTGTTAGTGTAGTATTTTTATCTATTAAAGGTCATGAATAATGGATTTCATTCAATGGTTACTTGTTTCCTAACATGTTTCATAAAAATTTCTCATGGTTACCACCCATAAGGAATGTAGAGTTTATTATTGATATTTTTATAGACACTAGTATAAATTTTCAAATTTATTATTGGATTTTAAAAATAATGTTAATTGAATTGAATGTCTAGTTGTAGGAGATGGATAAATAAGGGTTCATTATTTTTTATACGTCTTGGTGGCCTATGTTGGTATTGTTTGTGAAATAATAGGACATAACTATAAGGTTTTGTATAATTTTATCATAATATTAACTAGGTTATGAAAAATAATTGATATTGAATTCTTTGCTATGATTATCTGGTTGATCAATTGATTTTATCTCAGTGGACCTCTTAGATTGACTCTCGATCAAGATATCACCAATTTCACATTCGAAAGGAGAATATTTTGATGAAAACATTTAGAATAAGATATGACCATTGTGAATATATGGTAATGAATTATGATATTATGAATGGAAAAATAATAATTATGTAATTAATTAATAAGATATTTAATTGATATCTGGATTTCATAATGGGTTTTTTTTTGGGATGAAATACCAGTGTATTCATGGACAAGGGCAGAGCATAAGAAACAATTAGTGGTAGTGTTAGGAATATTTAAAGGTCCTAGGATGTATCCAAATCTATCAAAGATTGATTTTTAGATATAGTAGTTATTTTATCTTGGACATTTAATAAATGAATGAGGTTTTTTTAATCATGAGAAGATAGAAGACTTTATCTCTCAGTAACCATCAAATAATTTTTTCAAGATACGTAGTTTGATTGGGATAGGTGGTTATTATGGTCACTTTTTCATGGTTTTTTCTAATGAGGTTATCCTATGAAAACAATGACAAAGAATATTCATCAAGTATAATGGGATAAAGAATGACATTTTTCTTTTCACGAGCTTAAATTTATCTTTATAACAACTCCAATCATGATTTTATTCAGCATCCAGAAAATGATACATGGTTAATTGTGATAATTTGGGATCTTGGTTGAGATGTTTTCTTATGTTGGGATATCATGTTGTTATATATGGCTCAAGAATGTTTTTGGTGCATGAGAATACATACCAAACATATCTGTTGGATCTAGCAATCACAGTCCATTAACTGAGTACATGGTTTTACTACATTTAAGGTGAGAAATTTACACTATTTACAAATCATAAGAGCTTGAAGCCTATTTTCTCACAATAATATTTGACGCTGATACAAGGATGATGGATGGAGTGTCTCCAAATATTAGACATGACATTATTTATACATTAGGAAATAGAATTTTGGTAGTCAAGGCATCATGTTGAAATTCATTTGCTCAGTTCATAAAAGAATCATTTGATGAGTGGCATTTGATGTTAATAATAGACGATAGGCCCATGGAATGTGATGACCGAGGGGAAGTTGTAGTTTACTTTATAGTTTCATTTATTCATGATTTCAATGTAATGGTTATAGATTCATAAAAGAAAGATTAAAAATGAATCACTATGGGGTAAATACTTAATGGTGGGAGACCATTGAGGGTTTGATGTTGGTTAAGAGTTGGTTGATGTGGGTCAGAAATAATAAGAGAATAACTAGGGATTATATGGAAAAACATTTTCTATCATTCCACCATTCAATTTGAGATGTTCATCCTAGAATAAAAAAGATGTATAAGTTTTGGAAATCATAGTTCTGTTGTAGAGTTTTTAAATGGAAAGTGGTTGGGGTGTTTTTTGGAGATGATTAAAATAATATTAGGTTAGTTGATAGCATTAGTGACCAGTAGGAATGTTGTCATCTTTATCTATCCCTACATATAAGTGCTAATAGAGAGCCATGAATTTTTTAACAGGTCTTCAAAAAAGGTTTTTAGAAACATGTTTTCATATGGGGTATAGTGGATCAACAAAAAAATTCAATTCATTTAATTGTTATTCGTGGAAATGAAGCAGTATTCGAATTTTCCGAAATCCATATTTTATAGGTGGTTAAGTGTCATGGAATTTCTATTTATATCATGTGTGATAGATAAATAATGTTTATGTCTTATTTCTATAAACCATTATAGAAATCCATAGGGTTGTATTTTAATATGAGTATAGTGTATAATCAAATTATGGATGAGAAATATAAAAGGATGATACAGACATTGGATGACATGTTATAGGCTTATATAGTGGATTTTGGAGGCTTTTGGGAATATCATGTACCATTAGTTGAGTTCTCATTCTAAAAAATTTATCAAAACATTATATAAATGGAATTATTTGATTTATTATATGGGATTCTGTTTCTTTCTCAACTTTTTTTGTGTAAAAGGCTGAGGATTCTCTTATAGGGCCATGAATTGTCCATGAAAAATTGAAGAATATTAAATTTATTAGGAAAAGGATGGGTAAGACCAAGAGTTTTGAGAAATAGAAAGAATATAATTCTCTATGACTATTTTCACTATTGATGAGTGATTATGTGTTCTGGAGGATCAATCCAAGGTCTATACATCATCCTTTTTATAGGCACAAAAGGAATCTACTAGATATATAAGCCCTTATGATATATTTAAATTGGTTGGTGAGGAGGCGTATTGATTTTCATTTTTCCCACATTCTAGTGCGGTGCATAATTTTGTACATGTATTTAATTAAAATAGTATCACCCTGATCTTGTCCATGTGTTTTGATGTGAACAAGTTGATGTAGAGTCAGATTCATCATTATTATATATCTTAGTGTGGATTGTGGATAGGAAAGGAAAAGTTATTCTTCAAAAAATCATATGTTTAGTACTGTTTTTGTGAAATATAGGTCTAAATTAGGAAGATACATGGCAATGATATATTGAAATGAAAGAGGAATGACTAATAAACTTTTAGATAAATGGTGTATTTATACATTATAAGTATGGAAGGAAAATGGTGGGAAGAATGAATTACCCTAGGATTCAGGTAAGTAACACATATTTTATGATTTTTCTATGTATGTAAAGTATATAGGTTATGTTTAGGAGGGTCTAAATAAATTTTGGGTTCTTTTGGGTTTTTTCATTAGGTTAATGGTTGGGGGATTGTTTGGGAAAACCATGATACACCTATATTGTAGAGACCCGAAGCTTATCGTACATGGATATTACATTACATTTGCGGAATACATAGTACATAACAAAAACACACACTAAAGGATCATAATAGTTTAGTGTCTTTGGAAACTCAGAACGTAATATTCTAATCGTGGTGAAAGATATTCAATATCTCCCATAAAGATCTTCCCTTTTTTTACCTAAAAACCTTTCTTTATATCCTGGGGAAAAGAAAACATAAAAGGGTGAGCTCAAATGCTCAGTAAGGGTAAACAAAAGAAATATCAATCATATCATATACATAAGAACATAGCTTTTGGAGATCTTAACCTGCAAAAGAGCTCATAATATCATAACATGGGATAAATCATAGAAGTGAAAATGAGATCCCCATAATCATAACATAAAACTTGAAACTTTGTGGCATGCACACATAATCATGGAAAATCATTTCTTGTTAGTCAAGACTCATTGCCAAGACTATCTTAGTGGACAAAGTCCCTTTCTGAATCGAGTAACCCTCGTTTCAGTCCTGTTTCACTGAACCGGTATAACCTACCGTTCCAGCCCTGTCTATCTCATGAGATATAAAATCTTTACCCAATGCAATGGAGGGAGATATAGGTCCCACCCATCTTATAATGAATCCTTTCTTATGTGTGCCACATAATCATAGACCATACATCATAGCGTAACCCATGTAATAAAAATGGGATTCTTAAACAACATGACGTCATAAAACAATTCATATAAGATAAAGGAACTCATAAAAATATTTCCATTACAACATAATCAAATCTATGTAATAATAGGGATAAAAACAGAACCCTTTTATTATCTTAGATGGAAAATAATTTTGATAAAATACTTGAACTCCATTCATGAGGAAAATATCCTTTCTACTTCAAAAACATTTTTCCTTTCATAACATGTCATACGACTTTAAAATAAAAGAAGTTGATTAAAAATAAACTTGAAAACTTGTAAATGAAGTTTCGTGGAAATAATGTTTTAAAAAAAATCCATTCATGCCGTATAAGTTAAAAAAACATTCTTCGTACTTTTTTCGGAAAAGTCAAAAAGTACCTCGTACGAAAAACGACAAAAGATTCCTTTCATACATATTACTAAAAACTCACCGAAGGGTAAAAATGGATTTAAAAAAAATTTAGGTGGATGGAAATAATATTACATATTGATGAAACATGGATGTGGATGATAAAATACACCCCAGTAAATACTTACGAATAAACAATCTCGGATAAAAATGAGATTGTGATATTTCCCTTACCTTAGGTCCAATTTGCCTTGTATGTGTCCGAAGCTCCTGTATAATGGTTTAAATAATGTTATTGACTTATTCCAGAATCGTATTCATTGTTATGATATCATATATGGTTTACGTATGACATTATATTACCCGTTCTTTTGTAAATTCCATGTTAAAGAAGCGTTTTGGGTAAAATCGTTTCATTTATCGTAGGTGTTTTGACTTGTTGTTCTTGACATCATTATTACTTATATCATGATTTACTCACTTCCAGAATATAATATATGATTCATATATCATATATATTCAGTATATATATATATATAATAGGTAGATAAATAAAATGAAAAACACCGTTCATGGAGACGGTAGTCCGTACGTACGCATGAACGCTGTTTTCCTTTCCTTATTGTCTTGAAATGGAAGTAAGTAGATGACATATTTATGTATATATATACATAAATCCAGTAGCTTTATAATGTCATATATTTCATTATTATTTCTTATATATACATTATAATCATTCTTAAATGGTTAACATGGAGAATGAATCTCATCGCGTCGTGGAGACGGTATTCCGTACGTACGCACGCACGGTGATTTCTTTTTTCGTAGGATGGATAGATGGTGAAATAGGGTTGTTTCATACCTATAATAACATATCAGTATATGTGTGATAATGATGTTATTACTTCATAATGAAACAACCTAAGAAGAAGAAGTGTAAGAAGAAATAAAGATGAAAGAATTGGTAACGGTAATTACCTTTTCTTTGAAGTGCCTCGTTGAGACATCCTCTTAGGGCACTAAAATTGGTCTTTGAGGAAGACCAGAACCTCTAGGATGTTTTTAGGGAAGTGGAGAAGATATTTTGGCAGGGGTTGGCCGAGCTTGAGTGCTCAAATTGGTGTGAGGAGGAGGGGGAGGAGGTGTCCATTTATAAGGGAGGAGAGGGGCACCTTAGGAATATCTCAAAATATTATTTTATATTAAAGTCAAAATCGGTTTATAATGGTTCCAATGTGTCTTATTTCGAAGCTAAAGTGGGGATGGGTCGAAAGTATATCAACCAATAAGATTTAGACAAGTTTAGGGTATTATTTTAACCTTATCAACTAAATTTAACTCTAAGTTAAATAATTTAACTTTTACCGTGTCTTTTTGTTTTCTTACACTATATGGTTAATACACTTACTATAACATGCCAAACGAACCCCAAATTGTTTATTATTAATATATATATCCTTATCTAATTCATTTGTCCTAACCTTAGATTTTTAGGAATAAAATAACAATTAATAATATAATATTTTATTTAAAAACTATTTTGTGTCAATTTTGACACTATTTGATACATGATTTTTGTGAAAGTCATAACAGAATTATATGTTCGAACCAAGTTGATTAAATCAATACTAATATGTCATAGTAACCTAGAAAATTAGTGTAATTCATAAAAAGTCTCAAATTATATTTAGTTTGATGTTTATAACATCAATTATGTCAATATTTCATTAATATGATAATTACTGCATCATCTTTGTGTCATAAATAAATTCACTTATTTGATGTCTAAAAATTACAAATAAAATATAATTATGTAGGAAAGCTTTTTATCTTTCTAATTAATATTTATAGTAAAATTTATCTTATGTATAACCCCATATTAAAAATGTTTTAGTAAATAAACATTGATTTTAACTCTTTTAACCCTTCTTTAAATAAATTAATAATAAATGTCCTAATCTAACCCAAGTGGGCCTAAATGGTCATATTTTATTCCTAAGTTTGTTTTTGGTCGAAATACACTTGTCCAATAGGATTAGGACATGTGTTAGGGTAATATTAATATCATTTTTACCCTTAATTACCCTATTTACCTTTAACCGTGGTAAAAAAAGTAAAAAGTTACTATTCACCAAAAATTATTTTCATCTCATTGAACCACATTTTAGTCCTTCATATTAACCGTGTCTCTTGTTTTTTCGAAATTCCATTCACAGAAGCGGTAAAATTAAGTTTTATGCAAAATTCAGTTTTTAACCTACCACTTAGTGGTTTCACTATTCATCAAAAATTTATGTTTTTCAGAACAATGCCAAAATTCCATCCCAAGCTATATTTCATATTCCGAATTCAAAAAAGAAGTCTATTTTACCAAATTCATAACATAAAAGTTGAATTAATTAATTTTATAATTAAATCCCGCTGTTAAAACAAATAGCGTGTTTTTAAGAAACAATATCTATCAAAAGATTGACACTTGTTTATGTCTAGTTTAAATGTGAAATTACATCCAATGACCAACATTGTATTAAATTGTAAAAATATATTCTAAATATACTTTAAAACCACTCAAATTAATGATTTATCACTATTAATTATTTCGATTAAAAAAAGTTGTTTTTAATTATAATTTAGTAATTTTCACTATTCATCAGAATATGAAAGTTATCCGAAAAGTACCAAAATTTCACCCTAAGCTTATTTCGATATTACGAATCCAAAACTGAATTCCATTTTAAAAGATAAAATTTTAAAAATTTCAAAAAGTGGTTATTACTATTCATAACTGCTAGTTTTAATAATATTTTAATAGCATATTGTTGTTTAGTGAAACTCGTTATTACGTACTATACACGCTACCGAGGAAGGTCGCGATTGCGTGTAATGCAAGGCAAGTTAAGGATGCGTGTTGTGAAAGCTCCTTTAGGTGTAGCGTACAACACAAGACAATAGTGAAATAAAAAGAATATTTTTCATAAAATCTCGGGCTGTTACATTCTACCCCCCTTAAAATGAATTTCGCCCTCGAAATTCGTCGGGGTTATAAATGGTTTACTATTCGAAAGTTTCTTTAATAGAAACCCACATCGTAAAAAGGAATACAAAAACTTGGCTTTAAAAACTAAAGTATGAAATGTAACGATTACCCAAATAAACTAATCTCTGGGTTTCCACATAGGTGAAAATATGGATATGGAAGAGAAATCTAACCATCATGTTCTGATGGAGAGTGGTAGAGAACATGACTATCGAAAAGATAGTAATCACAAATCCATAGATTTGTGATGATATAAGGTACCATCTGATTCATCAGGTATAAGATCTCTAGGACAACATTTTTGGTTTTCAAGATCATTTCCCTAAAGTTGAAAATTTGCTTAGAATAAATACTTACTTTATTTTGGTACAATCTCACTTTTGTTCGTTCCTTGAACAATTTCTACTTAATCTCTTAAATAAATGAAGTTGAATTTGTTATTTGTGAAGTGTTAGCAGATTATGTGATAGAATGATGGGTCATTCCATCTGTCTCAAACAAAAGGTTAGAAAAAGTTATTAAATATACATAAGTCATTCTATAGTGAGATTAATCACATATGGTTCCTAAAATGGACTTATACTTCATATATCATACTGCTTAATATAATAAACTAGTTTCTACTAAACAGGGACTTCCTGTAGGCCAGTGGTAGGCGATAAAGGCCAGTCGCACTTCGGTTGTGGGTTCGATTCCCACAGCCTTGCCCGAAGCGATGGGCTGTCGCCCGTCCTGCAGGTTGTCCTTTTTCTAAAACTATATTACTATAACATCCCATCAATAATATCGTAAAAAAACTTCTATCCTTAAACAATACTAACTTATTCCAACATAATCCATTCCAATCTTTAGGCTTACCCATAATACTGCAGTCCACTCTCATAATATAGTGAAAACAATTACCAGAGATTTAATACCATCGTTGATCCCCATAAGATATGTCTTGTTGGTCACATTCTAAACATTCAAAGTCCTTAATCATGTATTCTCTTGAATACCTTAGTGAAAACATGAATGCAGTTTAAAGTTAACACTTTCCACATACCAAAATCCTCAAAATTCTATATACTCAAACCATGATATCACTTAGTCCTTATATCAATCATGAGCTCATGAATACTATTAAACATTTCATTTTCTCGTCTTCATTATGCGCGTATCATCTTATTTCCAAAAAATATCTCAATCACTTTGAATACCACATCAATAAATATTGCAATACTCAATGATACAACATTATTTTGGAATCCCATTACATAAACACTTAATCATTCCACCACATTGTTGTCATATTCAACATTGCCAATAGTGATCGCATGTGATTTCCCTTTGTCCTTTGCCTTCAGTGGTTTCTCATGTTGATCATCACTAACCCTTGGATTAGGGAAATTATTAGCATAATGCCCCATTTCCTTGCACATGAAGCATTGAAGTGTTGGAGGTGCGTTCTCTGCAGTGTTTGCTTTATTCACATTATTAGAAACCCATTTTCCATTACATCGACACTCAGCTGCTCGATGACCTTCTTTTCCACACTTAAAACATTTTCTAGTCCCTTTAAGACAATCTCCACCATGCTTCTTTCCACACTTTGTGCATAAGGAAACATTCATCTTCTTTTCACCATTATTCTGAGATTTCTCCTTGAACTCCATCTTTCGTTTCTTGTCAAAACCATGAGATGGATATGTAACACCAACTTCCATTTCTACCTTGATAGCACAACGCACAATTTCTTCATAGCTACAGAAGTCTCTTATAGCTAATGCCCTTCGAAGACTTGGTTTTAAGCCACTGAAAAATCGATCAACTTTACTTTCAGGTTGGATGATAATTCCAGAAGCATACCTTGCAAGTCTTGTAAAATTTTCTTCATAGGTACCAACAGATTCATCGTCCCTTTTCTTTAGTTCAAGAAACTCTTTCTCCATCTTTGTTCGAAGAATACGAGGGAAGTACTTACTGAAAAACAAGTTCTTGAACTCGTCCCA
This sequence comes from Viscum album, assembly GCA_963277665.1. Lineage (NCBI taxonomy): Eukaryota > Viridiplantae > Streptophyta > Magnoliopsida > Santalales > Viscaceae > Viscum > Viscum album. The sequence goes on from OY728119.1 coordinate 1,369,150,658, forward strand.
TTCCATGGACTCAATTTCATCTCTTGGCCTCGTATTCTTGATAAGATTCCACCATTGATCAGCTTCACCTTCCAAACGATATACTGCTAAGATGATTTTATCATGTTCAGAACATTGAAGAACTGAAAATATCCTTTCAGTAGTACTGATCCATTGTTCAACCACAAGTGGATCAGAAGACCCACTAAAAGAAGGTGGACGTTGTCTCATGAAGGACTCAATAGAATATTGTTCCCTTCTCTGCTCATTTGGAAGTCCAGAATGATTCATAGCTTGTGTAAGTATAGCAATACGCTTTTGCACTCCATCTCCCATAACATTTGTTTGTTCAGGAGGGCAATCATTGCATTGTCCATTGCATTGATCAACACGGTTCCTTCGGGTTCCAGCCATCGTCTAAAACCCAAAAAGAATAGTGTGAGAGGCAAAAATCATGCTAGGGAAAACAACATAATAAAGGGGGAGTACCTTCAATATCCAACATCTTAGGTTTAATTCTATGATTGTTAGCATAATTCTATTACTATAACCTATACGTATACTTATCCCTAGGGACATCCCTAGACATACCTTAGAAATATCTCTAGGAATCTCACTAACGTTTTCGCATCCTAGTTTCCAAAGGTTGACTAAACCTTTCCTCTGATACCAACTGTAGAGACCTGAAGCTTATCGTACATGGATATTACATTACATTTGCGGAATACTTAGTACATAACAAAAACACACACTAAAGGATCGTAATAGTTTAGTGTCTTTGGAAACTCAGAACGTAATCTTCTAATCGTGGTGAAAGATCTTCAATATCTCCCATAAAGATCTTCCCTTTTTTTTACCTAAAAACTTTTCTTTATATCCTGGGGAAAAGAAAACATAAAAGGGTGAGCTCAAATGCTCAGTAAGGGTAAACAAAAGAAATATCAATCATATCATATACATAAGAACATAGCTTTTGGAGATCTTAACCTGCAAAAGAGCTCATAATATCATAACATGGGATAAATCATAGAAGTGAAAATGAGATCCCCATAATCATAACATAAAACTTGAAACTTTGTGGCATGCACAAATAATCATGGAAAATCATTTCTTGTTAGTCAAGACTCATTGCCAAGACTATCTTAGTGGACAAAGTCCCTTTCTGAATCGAGTAACCCTCGTTTCAGTCCTGTTTCACTGAACCGGTATAACCTACCGTTCCAACCCTGTCTATCTCATGAGATATAAAATCTTTACCCAATGCATTGGAGGGAGATATAGGTCCCACCCATCTTATAATGAATCCTTTCTTATGTGTGCCACATAATCATAAACCATACATCATAGCGTAACCCATGTAATAAAAATGGGATTCTTAAACAACATGACGTCATAAAACAATTCATATAAGATAAAGGAATTCATAAAAATATTTCCATTACAACATAATCAAATCCATGTAATAATAGGGATAAAAACAGAACCCTTTTATTATCTTAGATGGAAAATAATTTTGATAAAATACTTGAACTCCATTCTTGAGGAAAATATCCTTTCTACTTCAAAAACATTTTTCCTTTCATAACATGTCATACGACATTAAAATAAAAGAAGTTGATTAAAAATAAACTTGAAAACTTGTAAATGATGTTTCGTGGAAATAATGTTTTAAAAAAAATCCATTCATGCCGTATAAGATAAAAAAAACATTCTTCGTACTTTTTTCGGAAAAGTCAAAAAGTACCTCGTACGAAAAACGACAAAAGATTCCTTTCATACATATTTCTAAAAACTCACCGAAGGGTAAAAATGGATTTAAAAAAATTGTAGGTGGATGGAAATAATATTACATATTGATGAAACATGGATGTGGATTATAAAATACACCCCAGTAAATACTTACGAATAAACAATCTCGGATAAAAATGAGATTGTGATATTTCACTTACCTTAGGTCCAATTTGCCTTGTATGTGTCCGAAGCTCCTGTATAATGGTTTAAATAATGTTATTGACTTATTCCAGAATCATATTCATTGTTATGATATCATATATGGTTTACTTATGACATTATATTACCCGTTCTTTTGTAAATTCCATGTTAAAAAAGCGTTTTGGGTAAAATCGTTTCATTTATCGTAGGTGTTTTGACTTGTTGTTCTTGACATCATTATTACTTATATCATGATTTACTCACTTCCAGAATATAAAATATGATTCATATATCATATATATTCAGTATATATATATATATAATAGGTAGATAAATAAAATAAAAAACACCGTTCATGGAGACGGTAGTCCGTACGTACGCATGAACGCTGTTTTCCTTTCCTTATTGTCTTGAAATGGAAGTAAGTAGATGACATACATATGTATATATATACATAAATCCAGTAGCTTTATAATGTCATATATTTCATTATTATTTCTTATATATACATTATAATCATTCGTAAATGGTTAACATGGAGAATGAATCTCATCGTGTTGTGGAGACGGTATTCCGTACGTACGCACGCGCGGTGATTTCTTTTTCCGTAGGATGGATAGATGGTGAAATAGGGTTGTTTCATACTTATAATAACATATCAGTATATGTGTGATACTGATGTTATTACTTCATAATGAAACAACCTAAGAAGAAGAAGTGGAAGAAGAAATAAAGATGAAAAAATTGGTAACGGTAATTACCTCTTCTTTGAAGTGCCTCTTTGAGACCTCCTCTTAGGGCACTAAAATTGGTCTTTGAGGAAGACCAGAACCTCTAGGATGTTTTTAGGGAAGTGGAGAAGTGATTTTGGCAGGGGTTGGCCGAGCTTGAGTGCTCAAATTGGTGTGAGGAGGAGGGGGAGGAGGTGTCCTTTTATAAGGGAGGAGAGGGGCACCTTAGGAATATCTCAAAATATTATTTTATATTAAAGTCAAAATCGGTTTATAATGGTTCCAAAGGGTCTTATTTCGAAGCTAAAGTGGGGATGGGTCGAAATTCTATCATCCAATATGATTTAGACAAGTTTAGGGTATTATTTTAACCTTATCAACTAAATTTAACTCTAAGTTAAATAATATAACTTTTACCGTGTCTTTTTGTTTTCTTACACTATATGGTTAATACACTTACTATAACATGCCAAACGAACCCCAAATTGTTTATTATTAATATATATATCCTTATCTAAGTCATTTGTCCTAACCTCAGATTTTTAGGAATAAAATAAAAATTAATAATATAATATTTGATTTAAAAACTATTTTGTGTCAATTTTGACACTATTTGATACATGATTTTTGTGAAAGTCATAACAGAATTATATGTTCGAACCAAGTTGATTAAATCAATACTATAGTAACCTAGAAAATTAGTGGAATTCATAAAAAGTCTCAAATTATATTTAGTTTGATGTTTATAACATCAAATATGTCAATATTTCATTAATAAGATAATTACTACATCATCTTTGTGTCATAAATAAATTAACTTATTTGATGTCTAAAAATTACAAATAAAATATCATTATGTAGGAAATCTTTTTATCTTTCTAATGAATATTTATAGTAAAGTTTATCTTATGTATAACCCCATATTAAAAATGTTTTAGTAAATAAACTTTGATTTTAACTCTTTTAACCCTTCTTTAAATAAATTAATAATAAATGTCCTAATCTACCCCAAGTGGGCCTAAATGGTCATATTTTATTCCTAAGTTTGTTTTTGGTCGAAATACACTTGTCCAATAGGATTAGGACATGTGTTAGGGTAATATTAATATCATTTTTACCCTTAATTACCCTATTTACCTTTAACCGTGGTAAAAAAAAAGTAAAAAGTTACTATTCACCAAAAATTATTTTCATCTCATTGAACCACATTTTAGTCCTTGATATTAACCGTGTCTCTTGGATTTTCGAAATTCCATTCACAGAAGCGGTAAAATTAAGTTTTATGCAAAATTCTGTTTTTAACCTACCACTTAGTGGTTTCACTATTCATCAAAAATTGATGTTTTTCAGAACAATGCCAAAATTCCATCCCATGCTATATTTCATATTCCGAATTCAAAAATGAAGTCTATTTTACCAAATTCGTAACATAAAAGTTGAATTAATTAATTTTATAATTAAATCCCACTGTTAAAACAAATAGCGTGTTTTTAAGAAACAATATCTATCAAAAGATTGACACTTGTTTATGTCTAGTTTAAATGTGAAATTACATCCAATGACCAACATTGTATTAAATTGTAATAATATATTCTAAATATACTTTAAAACCACTCAAATTAATGATTTATCACTATTAATTATTTCGATTAAAAAAAGTTGTTTTTAATTATAATTTAGTAATTTTCACTATTCATCAGAATATGAAAGTTATCCGAAAAGTACCAAAATTTCACCCTAAGCTAATTTCGATATTACGAATCCAAAACTGAATTCCATTTTAAAAGATAAAATTTAAAAAATTTCAAAAAGTGGTTATTACTATTCATAACGGCTAGTTTTAATAATATTTTAATAGCATATTGTTGTTTAGTGAAACTCGTTATTGCGTACTATACACGCTATCGAGGAAGGTCGCGATTGCGTGTAATGCAAGGCAAGTCAAGGATGCGTGTTGTGAAAGCTCCTTTAGGTGTAGCATACAACACAAGACAATAGTGAAATAAAAAGAATATTTTTCATAAAATCTCGGGCTGTTACATATATGAACTATGTATAATGAAACATGGGATAAATAGAAGGTGCAAGAGTAGTGCACTAGTTTTCCAAACCAAGAATAATCCAAGTGGAATCCATTATACATGAGGTTGTGGGATTTGTCCTTGTTGGTGCATAGTTTACTAATTGTGTTATCCATCTATGTGAGATTCATCCATTAGGTTGTGACTGGCACATTATTATCGCACGATTATCCTAACTGTGCAACCAAACTAAACAAGATAAGAAAACTAGATACAAAAAAAGTCAATCTAATTTGGCACTTAGTTTTAATGCCTTAATTTCTCTAATATATACCAAACATGTGATGTTTCCCTCTAAATGGTTGGAGAACCTATCCCCATCTATTTGGAAGAAATTTAAAGGCCACTCATAGTGTTTTGATGTAGGATTCTCATGGAAATCCTTTGTTCTGAGTAGTTCATGTTAGGTTTTCTTAGATAGTCTACTCTATCCTGGTTCAAAGGTCTAAATCATTAATGGGAAGATCTAAAATATCTGATTCCAAATATTTTATGTTTTTAATATTTACTGATATAGGAATAGATATAATGCATGTATTTAATTTTTTAACCCCATTTCCTGTGCTTTTTCACGCATTTTATTATTGTAATCATAAAACCATATGATGGTGGCTTCACTCTTGACACATATTTTTAGAACATGAATGATATGTTTCAAATTGTTTTTATTTATTTGATGTGTCTATGAAATTGTTGTGAAAATTATTTGAGAACCCACTTTAGTGATGATCAGTTTTTTTGGGTGGAATTGTGGAATTGTGTAGAATTAGTTTTGTAATTTTCCTTTTAATCAAGAATTTAATATATATAAATTAAAGTGTGTATTTTATGGATTTTGGTAATATGTTTTAGTTTGAGATTTTTCAACAAATATATTGTTATATTTGAATGTATTGAATTGGTATGTTGAGAATGTTGATTCAATAAAATGTCGTTTTGTTGAAATAGTTGTTCTGTCACGGGGTTTTTTATAAATGGTTTATGTGTAATTGTGAATTAATAGAGGATCATTTTAAGGATTACCCCAATAATGAGTGGGACGTTTAAGGGTCAAGGATCTCTCCTATCACATTGGTTCATTAAGTGATGTCATGGTGAAAGGATGAATCACCACTCTTGTTTATTGAGAGGTCCGAGTTTTATGGATGGATGGTTTTTTGTATATGTAAAATGTAATGGATTATACCAAATGTAGCTTGTCGATTAGTTTTAATTATTTTATTGGTTGCATTACCTGGTAAAATAGCTTTATTTGGGAAAAAATTTGAGATAAAAGTTTCTAATACTCTAATATATACTATTTTTGAAGATTTTTTATATAAACTATTTTATGTAAATATGATAACATGTTTTATCCTAATGGTGTTAGTAAGGTAAACATGGGGGGAAATCAAATTATTTCCATTACTAACTACTTCATTAGATGAATATAAATTTTTCTAATATTGTATATTTGGACAATATAAAAGGTAAATTATCACAATTCTCTTGTGGTACATAATGATACATGGAATATATTAGGATTTAGATCTTGGAGTTGGCTTCTTCTGAGTATTTTAGTTTTGTATTCCATGGTGTAAATTGATATTGTAGACTTCTATTGTGATACATGGAATTAATTTTATTTTAATACCAATGCCTTCTTTTAGTTTTCATTCATTGATATCATGCATCATGTTGTGGATTAATTGTTTATGGAATGATTGGATGGTTGTTTCATTTTCAGATAGAAATTACTCCCCCATATTTTAATAATTACCTTGGATTTAAGGTCCATATTTTGGATCCATGGGGATGTTACTCAATTTCATGTAATGTTCCTCTTTCATATCAATATAACGAGTAGCAGATGGATTTTAAGGAGTTCCCATCGTCATGAGCGGGATGGAAAAGGGTTAGGGATCTACCCCCCCAAACAAATTGCTTCAATATGTGATGATATAATTGATGGATTTTTCACCACTCATGAGTATTGGGATGTCCATGTTGCATGAATGGTTGGTTGCATGGATACGTGTAACAGAATAGATTATTCCAAATAGAACTTGTGAATTGTTTTATATGTTTTGTTTGGATTATTTAAATAGTAAAACATAATTTTTTGGAAAACTATTTGATTTGATAATTTCTTATTTTATGATATAAACTATTATAGAAATTTCTTTATATAAACTATTTAATGTAAATGTGAAAACATGTTATATCCTAATGAAGTGATTAGGGAAGTAATAGGGGTAAAATGTTTTGTGCTTAATTATTCACCCCTGATTTGGATCATTGATGATTTTGTAGATGTTATTTATTGAGACATGGGGAAATGTAAGGTATCAAACTCCCTATTTGTGATTTATGTTACTTGGCATTGATTTGGAGTTGGATCATGGGGATAGTATATTTAGAGTCTTTGTGAAATTGTTTAGCTGTGTATATTGATTTTATAACCTTTTTATGGGATACATGGTTTTAATTTGATTTTAATATGAACGGTTACATTGAGTGTTATTATATTTATATAATTCATAATTTGTTGGATAATTTTGTTATATAATGTTTTTTGGGTATCTAATTTATTAAGGAAAAAAATTCGCTCATCAGTTATTGAATCCCTTGGCATTTATTTCTAGCCTTTAGAAACTAGGGAATGTATCTTAAGTATATGTAATGTTCCTACATCTTTTCACACTAATGAAGTGGAGTGGGATGTTACATGGATGATTATTAACCCTTTTTTATGGTACATATTTGAACAATGTTTTATAAATTTAAAACCCTTGACTATAGAGATCAAGTTAAAATTTGGAGGACCAAATTTAATCAAGTGTTTGAATGTAACACCTATAAATTTAAAAAGGGGAACATAATGTTAGATAAAATACATGACATGAATCACCTCATATATAAGAGAATATAACACCCTGATAATTTATAATATATTTTTCTTCAATATCTTTCAATACATGAAACACTAGGTAAAACCCCAAAGATTATACTATATTAAAATTTATTTTTTAAAAAATGAGCATAATTAACTAGGAGTTATGTTAGAGAGTATGAATAAGAATATAAAAATTACGAATATTAGTGTTTTAAATTTATAAATCTTATTATGTATATATATAATTATAATAAATAAAAATAAAACCAATAAAAATAAAAAGAATATTTTTTTGTGAAATGTATATTTTTTCTAAAAGGTGGTCTAGTCACTCATTGCACATGTAATTTGAAATTAAATATTGATTTTTTTAGAAATTAAAGGAAAAAAATAAAATATAATTCTGAATTCTTAAAGCCAATATAGTGTTTTTGTGGTTTTTTTAGAATTATCAAAAAAGATTAGTTTTTTACGAATGGGGAGAAATATATGTTTTATTGAAATTTTCCAATTCATTTATATCTTTTGTTATATTCCATTTAAGTTTAAATTTTTGTTAAATGTATAATTATTTCAATAATGTAATAATATGTAAGTTATATTTCAATGTAATCAATTTATTAATGATTATTTATATTATGTTATTCTATACATCTTACAATTTTCTCGTCGGATAATCATTGTTTCGTCACATCTTTAAATTAAATTTGATTAAATATTTTCAAATTATGTGATATGAATTTTATAAGATATATTCCATAAAAGATTAATTAATAATTACTATTAATTAATCTTATCAACATAATCTTTTTCATATAACAACAATAAATTAAATAAAGAGGTTATTGTTAAAATAAGGATTGTTATGTAACATGATTTGGTGTAAAAAATATATTCCAAAAAAACTGATTTCTGTTTTGATAAATTAGATCTAATATTTTGAATCAGTTAGAAGAAATTATATAATATAGATCATTTTCATTTAGTATTAATGTAAAAATTTCATGGGATAAAAAAAATAATTAACATATTGAAAAATTAAATGATAAATGTGAATAAATATAACAGACGAGGAATAAAAATTTTAAAACATATATTCTGTTATGTGTTGGAGGAGTATATATACATTAACACACATCTAATCAATTATTTTTTAATTTTAGAGGAATATAGAGTCACACCTTGATAATTTATTAACTTGTTTCTAAGTAAATTTAACTTCTTTGATAACATTAGCGACAAGAAATAGTGTGTCATAAAGAAATGAGATATAATATTTATATTACTAGTTATAATGGCCATTTTAAATTATTAATAAAACATGGAACTATGAATAAAAATATTAATTTATATATTTTTTTGTTTAAATGTTTTATATAAGGGAAAAGAATTTATAAATAAGGTACTACTATTTTGGTAAACTCTCTATATGTTTTGAAAATTCAATATCCTTAAATAATAATTTTATATATTTTTGTCACAAATTAATAAATTTTATTTTTAAACATTGTTAAAATATATTTGAGTAAATTCAATTCAATTGTTGAATCTACTAGTCAAACATAGCTTATGGTGTTGTTTTGGGCATTTATTGGAAAGAATAACTCTTCCATTAATATTAAAGAATACAAATTTGTATTGAAATTAAACTTTTCATTTTATGAATTTATAATGTTACTTTATGTGATATATTATTAAATAAATTTCTTTTAAATATATGATAATTAATCAAATATAGGACATCAGAGTAAATATCATACTAATTTTTGACAGAAAATTTTAAAATAAATGAAAACATTCTCTTTAGAAAAATCTATATTTATCATGAATGTGGTTTTATTTCTAATATAAATTCCAAAACATCATTTAATTGAATATTTAAAAAATAATCAATTATATAGATATATATATATATATTCATATATTTAATATTATCTCGTAATTTAAACTAAATGATTGACCAAAATAAATATCAAAAAATTATTTATCGTAGGTAAAGTTAACATTTTTCTCAAGGGGGATAAATTAAAATTATTAGGAGTAAAATGACCAATAATATTGTGAAACACCCATTTAATGGAAATATTTTGACATTATCAGCTATAGAATTGAGATTGTCCCATTTTGGATTCATGTCGAATGTGAACAATATGGGAAAACAATATTACTTTCAAAAAATCCATCTTTGTCCTCTCCAACAATTTTAAAAATATTTTATATGATAAAAAAAAAGAAAAATGATTAAATTTAAGATATTTAATTTAAATACATGAATCATATTTCATATTATTGGAATGATTTATTCAGGAATATGATCATGAAACTAAGTCAATGGATTAATAATTCAGTGGAATGATAGAAGTGTTTGTTTATAGTAATTGAACATAAACATTATATAAATCATGGAATTTATAAGGAATATTCTGTTTAGGTTTTAAATTAAATATTTTATAGAATATGTTGAATGTTCTAGATGTAATATAAAGGTTATTTAATTTTATGTTTATATTAAATAGAGTACACATGAATAAGAAAATATAACCCTCATTATGATCCTAATACAGAGAAAATGGAGAAAAGTGTGAATAATGAGATGAATGATAAGAATAAACTAAACTATAGAGTATTGATGAACCACATAAAAATAAAATATTTGTTTTAAAAGTGTTATATTATATCATTGATGAAGCCTATTTAATTTTGTAATCTAGGGATTATAGACAATAGTTTATAGTTTCAGTTAAGGAATGAGGGAACTTATCGGTTTTCAATGAGGTTGTATAGTTATTCTAATTATTAAAATATATCAATAAAATATACGAATAAGGTATCACATATTTTTTATGTAACCATTAAGATAAATGAAATCCATTTGGAGTATTGATATAATGTTAATGTATAATAATATAGCGACTTTATATATAAATTATGAATACATGACGAGTTAGATGTTTAACCATTTATGAAATGGTTTAAGATGAACATTGGATGAGTTATTATAGGTTATTTTACGACTTAACTATTTGAAAATTAATGCGTATTGAATTACTTATGATAACTATATTTTTTAAAGATGACATGATATATAAGGAAAAAATTTCATTCTATTATAGATCTTTTGATCTATTTCGGATACATGATATAAATAAATCATCGCAAAATCGTAGAATAACAGATAATTTGAAAATTCAATGAATAATAGTAGAAGAATAAAATTTGTCTTATTATGTAATGGAAATAAAATCCCTTGGTATATTAATAACGTTTTCATTTTTGATCATATCATGATGGAATCTTTTCATCAGGTGCTTCTACTAATCCTCTCTAATTATCAATATGTGTTCAATGTATATCTCTAGAGTTAGTACATAACAAATTCATTATATGTACAAAACTCATAGTATTTATAACTGTGACATTAATTTTATCATATTTATTTTTTGGATATTAGTTATCATAAATTGATTTTTTTAAGAAACAATACTACCAACTCGGTAAATGTTTAGTGGTGGAACAATAGATTTGAGGAATCAATTTGGGAACTAGATGTTGTATTGAGACAAAAGTAACCTTATTTGTTTAAACCATTATGACTGAATTTTGGGGGTGAAACTTATATAATGGTTTTATAACGAAAACCCTAAATTTAATGTTTTTTTAGTAATTTTTTTTCATTAATAGCATGCATCACATGCAACATCTACTTCTAACGAACAACAATATTCAATATTTGTTTCTGTTTTTTATAAATGTTATAAAAAATATGTTAAAAATATCAGTATGAATATGATTTTTTTTTAAAATAATAATAATAATTATTATATTTCATATAAAGAAAAAATTACGATAAAATGTTCTTAATATTTGATAATGCATTTTGATGTTTCAAAAATTCTATTTTTTTAAAAAACTAATTTATTTCATTATTTGAAAAAATAATAATTTAAATTTTGAACAACTTTTAAAATATATTTGAGAAAAACCAACATTTTTAATAAATACTTCAAAATTATATTCAGCTTAATTTATGGCATTTTTCTGAAAATGTTAATTTTTTGATGAATTGGGAAAATAATGGTTTTATTAAAAATATATATTCCATTTAATATATTTATATGGATATGTACTGTTTTAAAATATTTTTATATAAAATATTTAGATATATTATAATTTATGCAATATATGTCAATGAATAAATTTCATATTGATTTTTTATATAATCACTTTTGAACCATTTCAAACCATTCTCTTTGGAAAACCACTTTTTCATTACATCTGCGAGTATAATATAAATTAAATTATTCCACAAAATTGAATTTAATTTTAAAAATTTAATTAAAAACTTATAATAAGTGTAATTAATTTCATATAAAATCATGGACTTCATTTTACACATTAATTTATTGTAAAAACTATAAAAGATTAATTACTACTTTTAAGGATAAAAGGGTTTTATTTATTGTAAAACCTAAAAATAATGGGGGTAAAATAAAATGAATAATTAATCTATAAGGTTTTTTATATTCATATTAAGTCTTTATGAACTTAAAATTTTATAATTACAAATATTTTAATCTTGTTATCATGATTAAGATGTTGGTACAATGTTTTTCATTTAAAAGATTCATTATTTTACCTCTCCCCCGCATATAAAAGGTGTACTCATCTTCTACTCATAACTCTTCCATAACCAAGTGGTTTTGTAAATAACTTCCCAAATAACATCCCTAATTACCTTTATTCATAATTGAAAGAATTTTATTATCATAAACCCATCCAAGAATGGATTTTTGTGAAAACCAAAAAAAGTGTTTTGATGAAGAGGTAACTTCCTTAACCAATTCTTTTTTTATCTTTCCCTCCACCACCTTCAAATAATATCAATTTTTTCATAATATGACTATTATAATTCATATACTAAGATTTTGTTGTGTTAATGTAATTACTTATAGTCATCTCCCCCTCCCTCAAATGGGAAAGGAAATCATTGATCGTTTGTACGACATATTACCACCCCACATACAACGTAACTTATTTTTAATTACCACTTCTTACACACATATATAATGTTGAATATAAGGATTATATATTATATTTGTGATATAATTATACTTATTTATTTATAATATAGCATATATATTATTCTTTTCATTTTCATATAGAATATAATAACATCTCCCGTGTATGTGATGGACTACTGCCTCACAAAACGATGTGTATCATTTTCCAAATACACATTACCTGGACATTAATAATCATTATTTTGCTTTCATTTTATCATTTTAATGAAATATTTTTCAATTTTTAAAATATATGTATCATATTATTTTCTTCAAAGTATTTTGAATAAATTATAATGTAATTTATGTCTACGGGAAACTACTACCACACAAAGTGATGTGATTCTTTTTCAATGTCTCTTTATATTTAACATAGAAAATTATAAATTTAATAAATATATGTGATATATATTACATAGTAATTAATTATATATTTTTTTATATTATTTGTCATTATTTCTTACTACCCATAATAAAAATTGAAACAATATTCATGTGTACGTATGACATTCCACCTACACAAATGGTGTAAATCATTTAATATATTTATCATTATTATATAACTACAAAGAATATATGTGATATAGATGAAATATTTATAGGATAAAAGTATTAATATTATTTAATAATGATCAATGTATAATAATAAAACAATGAAACCAAAACATATATGTTAAATGAAGTAGTAATTACTAGAAGAATTATTTTAACAAGGAATTATTGATAAATTGGTATTAAAAAGTAATAATTAAATAATATATTGTATGATAGATATGATTATTGATCATTATTATATTTATAATAAACTTCTATATATAATACATGAGTTTCAAACCTGTATAACAGATGTCAAGAATTAATGTAAGGTATTTTTTTCTTATTTTGGCTTCTATGAGAAATAGGTTATTTTACAAACATATATTCTACTGTTAGGGTTAAATACAAATCATTGTAATTTAATACCATAAAATACATTTTCGAGTTATATTATCATTTTAATTTTATTTCATTCTTTCAGGGGTCTTATAGTTCAATTTTACAAATGTTATAATGGTTTTTTGATACAAACTTATCATTTATTGTGATTATTTTGGTGTATGATTTAGATTATGAATACATAAGAAAAATATATCATGAAACTTCTTAGTTTAATTATAATGTGGTTATATAATGATAATACATGTTACCCATTTTGTTTCTACTCATTATGTACTATTGATAATGAATGAATTTTTAATAAAAATCAATATAATTTCAATCTACAGTCAATAATTAGTTTTCTTGCATATCAATGTTTTAAAAAAACCTATTCAAAAAATTTGTAAACATTCCAAAATTTGTGATTAATTTTTTTCCTTTGTATTACTTTTTAAAACACATTTAATGTTATATTCATGTTATTTTCCATACAATTACCATTCTTTATTTACCAATAATGAGAAGAAAACCATTATTTATACATGTAATGTGTGAATGAAATTTACCACTATTGTGAGACTAATATTATTGAATTATTACATTATATATTCTCAAGGTTATTCCCAATTAATATTTTTCAACATTATATAAGAAATTTATTATTTTTAAATGGTTATTTTCGAAGTAAAGTATTTTCCTCATGAAATGATTGGAATAATTTTTTATGATTCCTTTATAAGATCCAAAACATATATTAGAAGAAAATTTATTCATAATATATTATGTGTTAAAAAAATTTAAAATATGATTGGATATTTTCCTTAACAAATTTTTTAAATTTTATTTATTGTTTATTTATAATATTTGATGGTTATTTTCATAGAAATGAATTATGAATATTTACTATGTTATTAAAAGTTTATCAAATTGGAATGGATACTTTAATCACAATGTGTTCATTTTGATATTTAAAAATCAATTTCCATTAAATACTACATCCTTTTATTTTTGTTAATTTTGACTAGGGATATGATCCAAGGATACCATTATTATTTCTTATCTCAATGGTTTATGTTTATTATGACATTATTCTTATGAGCCAGTCTTATTTTTTAAAGGGATATGATATGTGTAAATGAATAAATTTTAATGAGTAATTTACCATTTACAATGTTTATTATATGATAAAAATTTTACGAAACCCATTAATTTTATTGGGTTCTGCTATGAGGAATGATTTTTGATCTTGTGAAACACATAAAAATTATTTTCATTATGTGATTGGTGGGACCCATATCTCCCTCAAATGAATTTGGTAAATATTGATATATCATGAAATATATAGAATTAGAACAGGGAGTGAACATGGATCGTTATGATACATTATTTAATACAATAGTCCTATGAGTGAATCATGACAATTATTAATGTTTGGGGAATGATCCCAATCGACTATGATTCACTTTATAATGATCCATTACTACAATGGAAATGATTTTATATGCTAATGTGTACACCACCATTCCATGAATAATGTATATTTTATGATCTAATGCCTTATGGTATATAATTTAATAATTATTTATTTCTTATGAACAAATAATATTTATACTATGAATCAACAATATTTTCTTTTATATTCATGTTATAGTTTATAAATTTTATTCTCATATTCTCATACCCTTATGGTCACATTTTGTTTATGTATTTAAGTTTTTTAAACATTCTAATAATATGATCTCACACTTTCTCATCTATATTTTCCCAGTTTTTTTTATTTTTTTAAAAATGATATTTATAATTGGGATACTAGTTATGAATAACATAGTTAGAGACGATTTATAAAACTTATAAACGAGTTATTTTTCTTTCCATGTTTATAAATTAACTATATATTTATTATAATAAAGAGTGTTCTTTTGTAATGTAATGTATATTCATATAAAAATATGTTATATCTATGTAAGAAAATTGTTGGTAACTATACATGGGGGGTTATTAAGTTCACATTATTAATAGTTATGTTTATTTAAAAAGATGACACTTTTATTCAATTATAAAAGGGTAATCACATCCCTCACATAATCACACCTATATAGCTATTCTTCAAAACCAAAACACTATAAACATCATCCCAAATATCATTATCCACATTATATAGCTACTGGTATTCTCAAAATACCCACCCAGGGTCCACATTAAGATATATAGTGGAGGTCTTTCTAAGAGAAGGTAAATATCTTCACTATCATCATTCTTTTTCATTATTCATTTAAAAAAATAAATTATGGTTCGTTTAATTCATCTTAATAACTCATTCTATCACATATTCTTAAATTTTATTATGTTTATAAACTAATATTAATTCATAATCACTTATATAAAATGGTAAACACCATTATTATTCATGTCTATGGTGGCCAATCATCTTTAGAACTAATGTAATTCATTTTCTATTTAGAATTATCATAGTAGGATATAAGAACATATTTATTGAATATTTCTAATATTAATTACACACTTACACACATATATATATGTCACTATTTATAATATAATAAATATAATATTACTATAGATTCTGTTTAAAATAAAACAATGTCCCACATGTGTAAGGTGGTCTTTCGCTTAGTGAAGCACTATTATTCAGTTTTCACTTATGATTCCAAAAGAATGTAATAACAGTAAATTTAACGAATATATGTGAAATATAATATATGATATATATATGAAAAAAATTAATTTATCCTACATTTCCTTACCCTTTCTCTATTTAATGGATTTATATCATCACTTATGGGCCTATTGTTTCAACGAAGTGATGATATTCATTTTATATTTCAAAATATAATGAATTGTTATAATGTTGAATATAATTTAATAATATATTTATAACATTAATATAATTATAGAGATAAAATAACAATATCATATGTCAATGAATATTAACTTTCATGAAAAACATGGATTGGAAAAGAATGAAATTTACTTCAAAAATAGTGAAAATATTTAAATTTTATTACCAAATGACCAGTAAAATGTTATAAGACGATAAAGTATTTTAATATATATATAATTATGGTTATAAAATTTAACTAAAATAATCCTATATCTTTTATGAATGTTGTTTAGAAAAATATGAAGGTTGTTAAACCTAAGGTATGGGTTTTTAATCTGAATATTTCTTTTACAAGATATATGACATAAGCACCACTTATTCATTTTTCTGGGGTATATAATTCCTATTTTCAATTGATATATTTTGAAAATAGTTATATTAATGGTTTTTAATGTTTTTGTTTTTTTAATTTTAATTTTATGTCTTATGATTAAATCATTTCCAATGTTGTAAGAGTATACTTCACAATCTCATCATGACTGCAGTTTGTTTATGTTTAAGTCTCCTTAAGGGGAATTATTATATATATATTTTAAAATAAATATATTTTATTATTATTTTGTTTTTTAATAACTTATTAATTTATTATTATAAATTATTATCTATTTTCAACATCAAATTATTGAGAATTGTTTTGAAAAAAAGAAATATAATTTATCTGATTGTGCGAAATTGTTTTCCCATCCAAATCCATTTTTTCTAAAAAATATATTATAAATGTTTTGAAAATGTTAAAAATGGTTTATTACAATCATTTTTACTCAATTTTTTCATTTTTTAATTTTTTTAGCATTTTTTACTTAATTTTCAAAATTATTTCGATTATGATTTTTTCCATGGTGTGAAAGGATCATTATTTTAAAATGTATTCAATGAACAAAATTCCCCACCATAATTACCACTCAATATTAAATTGAATAAATTATAACCTTATAATGATATTTTAAAACCAAATTATTTTACAAATGTTTTGTGAAATTTTACATTTTAAATGATTTTGAAGGAAGAAAGGTTTTTTATACAAAGAATTATTTAACGACATTTGTTTTGTATTTTTATTCAGCATGGAAATAAATAATTTGATTTACATATGATCTATTGGTCATAGTTGTTATTTTTTTCTACAAATTTTCTTCTTATAACTGTTCATGATCTGTATAATCAGAGTGGTACAATTTTATTTCCATTCCCTATATTACACTAGATGGTTTATGATAATATTAATTTATTGGGAAAAGTATTAAAATCTGAATGATATTTTCTAAATACAAATTTTAATGTTGATTAAATTTCACCCATATCATATGAGGTATGAATTATGATTTTAATTTATATTTGTTCCCAATAACTACATTAACCCTTAATACATTGGTAGGTCTCATGAGAGAAAATTGTTGGAAAAATTAAATGGGGGTCTATAAAAAATTTTAATCTCTCCTATGAAAGGTCCTGATAGTCTTTTTATGAATTATAGAATTATAATTTCCCAAATTATGAGTATATATATTTATGTATATGTTATAATAGGATTATTTAGAATATCCATGGATAAGTATCAATCTCATCAGATTATTTATATATCTCTATTTGATCATCCCTTATTCCTTAAATATTATTGTCAATTTATTGATTAAACTCACTTTTTTTTACTATTTACCTTGAAATATTAATTATTTGGATTTATTAAAAATATATTCCACAATACGCATACATTTACTTATTATCAGACATTACTAATTTATTTTGATTCCATTCTACTATGAGATCATGTTTTTTTTGTTTTTGATTAATACACAGAGATATACAATGTTTAGTATGGGTTTTCTCAATGAATACAGATTCTCTATTTTGAATTTTTAAATTTTTATGTTTATATAATTTATTTATCTAGTTTACCATGAATATTAAACAAATATGACTTTAGGATATGATTCCTTGTATCTTTTTCCAAGATAATAAAATATCCATCTTTTTCTGGGATACTAGGGTCATGGACATTACAAATAATGTAATAAAAGGAAGGTTATTTTTAAATCTGTAATTTCACATAACAATTATTTTTATATTAAAATCATAATAATTTATCACAAAATTATTATAATTCATAATATAAAATTATATTCATTTTTTCAATATAAATTTCAAAATTATGGTCAATAAATATGAAAATATAATCCCAAATATAGTGAAAATTAATCATATCGAAAAATAATTCATTAAAATACAATCTACTATTTATTATTATTTTATATAAATTAATAATTAATTTAATAATAATCTATTATTCATACTAAAAAAATATTTTATTATTAGTTTAACACATTAAAACTAATTTCTTAAAAAAACTAAATTTTGGAAAACATATTTTTATTCTTTAAAAGATTTTCATATTTATTTTAGGTATAGTAATGGAATATCATTCATATTAGATGTAGCCATTATTTCCATTCTATTAATATTTCTAAAATAGGTTACACTTGGTAATTCTAATAAATTCACTGAGTAGTTTTTATCATTATAGGAATATAAGTGTTACATTTTTATTGATTATTTAGGGCGGAGTAAGTTATCACACTCACATGAATTATATAATGATGATAATTTATTAGAATTTCTAAGTGTTTCATTATCATTAATAAATAAATTTCATCCTCAAAATTAGAGTCATAATATTATAGATAGTTTTCTTTTAAATCATAATTAAATGTAAACCAGAATAAAATAATTATTTTGGGGTTGTAGAATTGTAATAACCTATATAAAAATTATTATAATATTTATTCAAATAGGTTAAACCCATTGATAATTCAACATAGAATTATACTAAGGGATTTAGTTCTACATTTATAAAAAATAACATCCCATAAAATCTAAAAATTATTTATATGAGAATCATACCATTATGTGTGTATTTACAACTCGATATCCCATAGTTAGTGAACCCATATTATAGGAAACTATGAAATCTAGATTGAATATTCAATATCCAATTCATTAGTAGTATTCCCAAAATTGTACCCTTGTTCACATGGGTTTGGTGATGTTTTCCTTACTATACAATGTTTTGGAACATTGATTCACATTATAACTATCTCTCTTGAATTTAATGAATTATATTTTTGATAAATTATCTCCATCCATTGAACTTTTGATTCTGAAAACCATTTTCCTCATAATATTATTATTTTTCTTTTAGATTATGTATATTTCCCTCATACAATATCCAACATTTCTGACCTGTTAAAAAGTTTACCTTTATTAAATAATTTTTTTCAGCATTATTTTTAAAAAAATTACAACAATCTATTCATTAGACTGTTTGGGATTTCAAAAATGTTTTCATTGTTAATTTGGATACTTTATATATATATATTGGTATAATCGTATTATCTATCAGTCTCACCCTTATCCTATTTGGTTTTTAATTTTTATAGATATAGAATTATCCATGGATACCAATGTTAACATGTTTCACCCAAACATAAACCATTCATAAAACCAAAATACTTAACATGAGTAATGATCATTATAATAAATTTAACATGAATAACCAAAGAAAAAACTAACCTCCTAATGTGTAACATTATATCGTGATCATGTTTCCCTATAGTAGTTATAAATCATTTTTTATAAAACATTGTTAAATCTATATCACTATCATTTTTACATAATTCATTCTCATTTCAAACTAGGTTACATTGACTTGGGTTGTCTTATTATCCTCAACTAAATCCTCAAAATAAATTTCAAAAAATAATATAGGATTTCTTAAAATATTTAAAACCTATTAATCATTGATTTCAATTATTGAAAATAAATATTTTTTGTCCTCAAAAAAGTAATCATTCTTATAATCATATACTTATGTAAATATATAACTTAATAATATATTCTCAATTACATCACATTATCTGATTTATTTTCTATATATTTTTTCCACCAAATAAATAAAATATTATTATGATAGTATCCAAAATATAAATAAGACAACAAAAATTACAACATATCTTCCCTCATGACTCGATTACCTTTAGTATTGAATACTATAATAACACTATATAAATATAATTGTTTAAACATTAGTTTCCCACAATCAGTTCCTAACAAAGTTTTCTTACCCAATTAGTTAACATCAATCTAAAATCCTTGATAAAGGTTTATAATTTGAATGCAATTTACAATGAAATATACAATGGTAGTGCCTATAAAAGTGTTATATTAGTCATATATTCAATTCATATGGTAGTGGTTTAATTAATATCTATTATCCATTATTTGGTGTTATTTTCCCTTTTACATTTGTTCCATAACCACATCAACATTCCAATATCTACACAGTTATGTAATTTAAATAAAAATCCAAAACTCATGAAATCTCTAAAACATCAAATTTTCATGCTATACGAATCATTAATATTATAATTTTAACTGATTAATATTATTCTAATATCCAATTATTATTTACATTATATCCATATAAAGTAATCATGTATTATCCCGAATGGTTTCCATGACATTGAAATTATGACCGACTATAGCATATCGACCATCAAATTCTCCACAACTATGATCCTAACCTCAATAGTTATCTAAACAATTCCTTAGCTGAAAACATTTAAGACCTGGATGAGCATCATCAGATCATATTTCATAAATACATACATTATACATTGAATATGATATAATCTTTAAAATATTCGATATTATCATATTTATTTACAAACAAAATATTATTATTTCAACTCTTATGATCAAATTATAATTTTAGGATTATATATTTAGTTAATTAGTTAAAGAATAAAATTTAAAAACCCCTATTAATTTTATCATGATTACATTTAATTTTTAATTATGTATTATACCACTTTATCCATAATGAATCTTAAACATGTACTATAAATTCATTCACAATGATATCATTCAAAAAATGTCACATGTACGACATCTTTTAATAAAATATGAATATGTATGTATATGAATCTATAAGCTAAAATGTTCAGTAGGGGAAGACAAAAAAATAAACAATAATGGAGTAAACAAGGAAACTTATATTGGTGTTAATATTTTAAAAAACATGATGCAATAATCAACATGAATCATTGAGAATTCTATATCTATGAAAATAATTGAAAACAAGGATAACAATAATATTCATCAGAAAATGATATAATTTATAATTAATGTCATTTAAAACATTAAAGAGACTATTTCAAAAGAAATATCAAGATATCGGGTGATGTATACCCCAAAACCAAACAATTATTATCTTAATTGTGATCTTGATTCATTAATTGGCTACATATTTCTAAACCACACAATCACATTTTTAGGGCTAGGAAAATTTCCATAATAATAAAGAAGACATTACATAACATTCCTTAATAAATTTATTACTAAATTAACCATGAATACCCATATAATAAATGATATGGAATTTCAATACACGATCAAATGTAATTTGGAGTAAGAAGTAACTTGGAAAAAATTTACACTTCCTTATATCAATAAATATGATTATATGGTCATAACATATATAGTGAAATAATGTGGATGAATAAACAATAAATAGTCATATATACAATAATGAGTCATATTGAAATAAAAAAGTTGAAATTTTGACACTTTTCCCCATGTCAATAGAATAACATTCATTCTAGGTGTAATATCATGCCCCGTATTCATTGTCATGATAAGATAGTTAGCTGTTACTTGGATTTTGGTGATGTTCCCAATGCGCCAATGGCTGGAAATTAATGTCGACGACTTCAATAACATGTGGGTAATGATTTTACCTTTGAATAAACCAACCAATTAACAAATTCCAAACCATCCATAACAACATGATGAATGCCCACATGTAAACCCTGATATCTCATTACTAAATAAATACAAACCATTCCATAACAGTTCACATAAAAAAATTTAAATATCCAAAAAAACAAATATTAGACTACCAAGATGAATATTTAAAAACAAAACCCAAAAGAAACCCTAACAGTTTCCATTGATCAACTCCAAGGTCAATGCTCCAAGCACTATATGACCACCAAAGCATCGTGACAATCCACTTGAAAAATGAGACTCATTACTCATACTTATGTCCCAAAACTACATTCCCATTTAGTTCCCAATCAATAAAGGTGTCCCCACCATTGAGTTTCGACCACATCACCATGAAATTAGAATCTGACATCTATGCCTCTTTAAATTAACCAACCAAGTTAGGAACCAAAATCTAGATAGAATACCCCTATATCACCACATCCCTCACATTTCATTATCATGTCAGCTATGAATGACATTAACAACAACTAATATGATGCATGTTTCACCATTTGATCATATAATCTCCCACTTAATGCATCATCCATAAACTTCCCCTTATCCTATGTGAAATTTTAGTCAAAATCCTAAATATAAGATAATCCATCCATATCCTTTTCCCCGATTTCTGATCTCTTTGTGAGAATGTATTCTATAAACTTTTAGGATCAGTAAACACTGTGAATTTCTCATCGAAAGATAATGACGCTAAATTTTCAAATGATGAACGGAATCTACCAACTCTTAATCATGTTTTGGGTAGTTCTTCAAATGAGTCCTAATCTTTTATGAGCTATATGAAACCATGTGATCCCCTTTCATGGTAAAAATTCATAACCCTAATCCTGACAGGATACAATACACCACATATTGTTTCCATCGTTTTTGAAAACCCTTGATTTCGTCTATTGTAAGACGGCCCTTAAGCTATTAAAAATGTTTCTAACATATCTCATTACATTTAAGTGGAACATTATTCCTTTTCAAATATATAATCATGGATTCCAGTCATGAGAAATCACGATCAAAATGTTGATAATACCCAATTTCCCCCATGAAGCTTTGTATCTCGAAAACATTGTTTGGTTGTGGATAAAAAATAACAGCCTCTATATTTTCTAGATCAACAGAAACCACATTCTCATAAATAACATTTATATTAAAATGAACATCCTCTATCAAAAAATAACACTTTTAAAATTTTAGAATACAATTGATGATCTCTCAATATCCCCAAAACTATTGCCACGTGATGCACAAACTCTAACATTCTCCTTGAATACACTAGTAAATCGTCCAAAAATATCACCACAATAATATCTTAATATATATGAAATATATAATGTATCAATTCCAAGACCACCATTGGTGCATTCGTGAGACCAAAGGGCATAACAACATACTCATAATGGCCATATCTACATGTGAAAAATATTTTGGGAATATCCTTCTTCCTCCCCTGCAATTGATTATTTCATGGCCTTATATCAACATCGGAGAACCACTGAGATCCCCTCAATTGGTCAATAAAATCATCAATTGATAGAGTTTGGTATCATTTCATTGTCATAATATGATTCATCCTGCAATATTCAATACACATCCACAAGGATCCATCCTCCTTTTTACAAACAAAATCATCACTACCAATAGAGAAAAGCTTGGCAGATGAACCCTTTGTTTTCTAGATCCTCAAACAACACCTTGAATTATATAATTTCTTTTGTTTCCATTTTGTATGAAATAAGTTTTATATGATTGGTCTATACAAGGAGATAAATAGTAAACTCCACTTCTTTCAATGGTGGATGCTCGGATAATTATTTTTGAAAAAAAACTTATAAACTAATCAAAAACCACTTGAAAATTTATCTTCTCAAAACAGTCAATTGATTCCCATGAAAAAACCACTAACTTATTTGATATTGTGCCAAAATCTAGTGCCAAAAAATCTATCAAACCCTACCATTCATTCTTGTCCTCTCTAAAGAGATGTGTGACGACATCATCCATCGTAAAACTAACCATTCCTGCATAACTGTCAATGTGATCCTTAAACATTGAAAACCAATCCATTACTAGGGTTACATCATATTCACCCTTCTCAAGAACTGAGAAATCCCACATATAATCAACCCCATCCATAACTAAACATCATGATATAGACAATAAGGCTCATCCCTCTATTTTAAATTGAGGTGTTTGATGTATAATAATTGAAGGAATCAATTCCACTTGAAAACCCATATAAATAATATCATGTTACAAAATAAAAGAACGGAAGAACCCATATAAAAAAATCATGCATCAATGTGTACTTTAAAATAACTGTACCTCCAATCATGGATGGTCCTATTGGTGATCTATCATAAACATTCTAACTCCAAACAAATACTTTCTTGCCACATTTTAAATCATTAATTAACTACATATTAGTCAAAGTACTCATACAATAACCTTGACAAACCTTACTCTACTAATGAGGGATATGATATGACCCATGTATCGTCAATGTATATGACACTTATGACTCCACAAGAGTGTCACAAACACCAGACCTCATATCATTATGACAATATCACCATAGAATCCACATATTCTTATAGTTATGACATGATTGAGGTTCTGTCATACAATCCCATTTTATGTGAAATGTAGAACCACACTAAAAACACCCCCGACTTATTATGAGGCTTCCAGGACTGATTCACTGATCCTTCCATTGGAGTAGGAGCCATACTCTTACCCTGAATGTTAGTGACCCTCTATCACTTGAATCTATTGTTTGAGATCCCAGTATCTATTATGGTTTCCAACATGAATCCCCCTCTTGTATCCCCCAAAATATCTCTTTCTTACACTACTTCTCTATTCAAAATTTGTGTGTAATCACTTAAACATTGCACCACTATTTTAGAAAAAAATTCCTCTGTAACCATATTAAAATTTATTATTCATCAATGTTCATAAAACTAGATGTATATTCCTTTGCCTCTGGGTTCTCTTGTAGAAGCCTCAAGAAATATGATGTGTGATGAATTCTAAATGTATGAGAGAAGAATTGATTGTAAAACAATTCCATAAACCCCTAACATGTCATACCTCGGTTTATTCCAGCTTATACTACTAACTCAAACCACTGAATTGAATGATATTGTAGCATATATGTGGATAAAATCACTTTCTACTCTACCAGTGTTTTTAAGATTTCAAATAATCTATTCATTCAGTTCCACCATGATTTGGTCCTTTCTAGCTCCAAATAAACCATAAAAGTGGGTGGATTATACTTTCGAAACTGAGCCACATGATCCAAATTATTTGGTTGATCTAAATTATTCTCACATTCCACATCATGGAAATATTTCACTATATTCTACACTAGGTATTGGTCAACATAGGGCTCAAGTGCAACAACATTTTCAGTAGCCTCCTCTGGTTGGTCTCTACCACTCCTACACAGTACCATTTCAATCAATACAAAAATCTACCATAAGACTCACTCCTTTAGTAAGAAAATACATATTATTCAGCTTTAATTAAATAGATACTATCACAACCATGCTTTCCACAAGTTCACATTTCCATGGTTGCACTATTTTTTAAAAAGACACCAGGTTTTGAAAATCTATCCATTTTCAAAATAACACAAACATCAATATTTCAAATCATCACATTTGAAATTAGTATCTTATATTATTTATAAATAAAGATAATCCCAACACCACATATATCATTATACTAAATGAAATATGACTCCTTGTGGGATATCCTTTATTCAATGCATTTCAAACCCTTATCATTGGCTACACCCACAATAATGAGATTACCAATGCCTATATTGGTCTCCAAAGCACTTTTGTACCCAACTCCCTGGTAACTTGATATTCAACATAAGATGGTTAGCTAAATCATTTTATGCTATAAATTTCATGTTCCAATAATCCTACACCTTAATATTGTACCCAATAGTGGAACAGACCAAGAATAAATTGCAATATTGAGACTGACAACTGTTGTGAAGACCAATAAACAAGAATGTCAAGGACTGAACAAACTAATACCACATGTAATACCCTGCACCTTCTTCAATGGAATGAGAAGGCTGTGAGATGGTACGTGCCCTTGATTGTCATTCCCAAGGAGCCAACCGATTATGATTAATGCGGATGGCTTCAGGAACATGTGGGTAATGATTTTCCCTTAGAATAAACCAACCATAAAAACAAGGAATAACCAACAATAACCACGTGATGCATGCCAACACGTATACCATGATAACTCATTACCAAAAGTCAAAAAACTATTCCAAAAAAATTCTCATAAACCAATAATACAATCCACATAACCAAATATCAGAGTACCAGGAAGAAGAATCAAAAATAAAACCCCAATGAAACCATGAAACACTCCATGACTCCACACCTAGCTCAATGCTCGAAGAGCCAAAATACCTCCCAATCATCAAAACAAAAAACTAAAAAATGAGATGCTTTACTCAAACATGTTTCCTAAAAAATTTCATCTAAAGAAGAACCAATGTGCCAAAGTAGGGGGTGTGTAAAAATACTCAGTAGGTTTTAGCCAATTCACATCCAATCACACTTTAATTAGATAGATCAATTAACACATTTATATAAAACTATTTATATAAAACATAAAATAGTGCAACAAATTCCATCAAATAAAAACACCCTTACCATGACTCATTCCACCAAACCCATAGAATATAAGGAAAATCAAAAAAAATTCTATAATCCATTTACAATCACATTATATCACAACATTACCCACTATACATAGGCACACACAATCCATGAAAAACAATAGAGTTGGACATACCAAACCCCATAATCAATCATGGTTTAACTTCCTATCCAATTACATTTACAATTTTTCCCAATCTAGTTTTACTCCCCACCAAAGTAACATTGATGGTGGCCCATTCGACTACACTAAATCCACATTTTATAGTTTTACTCCCTACCCAACACACATCCCACAATCTCATGAATAAATAATTCATAAACAACAAGCACATAGCACACACAACAATAAATAAAAAACCATTTCACCACCAAAAAATCCATTAAAACCAAATCTACCCATGTTTGAAATTCAATAATATAGTCCCTCTTTATTCCAACCCATTTCACATACTATTTTCATAAATGAACCCAAGAAACCAATTTTAAAATATTCATATAAAAATCTAATAACAATAACATCTCACTAGAATATCCAACATTCCCCAGCATCCCACCATTCATCATCAAAAGAATTTCAATATAACTTCACACATCATAATCAAAATTAGTAACAATAAAACCCAATTAATTTGAAACAAAGCTTCTAGATCTATGAAAATGTACTAAAGAGAGAAGCCACCTACCATAGGGTTCTCGTGAAATCGACCAACACCAATCTTCACCAAAAATCTAGTTGAAAACACCATGAAACAGCCTTAGATCCCCTTACCAATCATCAATAAACCCAAAACTCACCACTTTAGGAAAAAAACAACCCATGATCTTCATGAAACTGGTGTATACCTAGAAAACTATGAGAGTGGGATATGTAGATATAAGGGAAAATCATAATGGAACCAAGGGAGGATACTTACATGAGAATAATATCCTTCACCGCACCATGGAACTCATTTAAATCACATTAAAAATTGGGGGAAGAGATCCTCTAACCCATGAGAACCAAAAATACTATGTGCGGCTCACATGGAAGAAATTATACAGTGTATAGGGAAAATATCGACCAATCAAGGATTTAAAAACCCTTTTTTATCCGTGCTCATGGTTTGCTTGCACGATTAAGAAACCGATGCTCTAATCCTGATCATTATACTACCACAAAGTGACAATCACGTGGACTCCTCACATGGTTAGAAAAATTATACAAAAACCATTCAAAGGACCAATATCTCATGGTGCACGGTTACCTGGTGATTCTGCATGGTTTCCCCTAACAATGGAAAAACCATGGGCCCTTTAAGATGCTTCCTAATATTTTTAAAACCTTCCAAAACACTCCCAAGCATTACTAACTACATTAAACACATTCAAGGTCAAACAAATTGTTAATTACCTCTAATAAGGATTTATACACTATGTGAACATAATCCAATCCTAATTATATAAAAATATGATGTTTAAACCATACATATGAACATGTAAATATATATGTTGATACTATAATTAAATGATCATAATAAAATATGAGAATGAAAGAATATGTTTTTAAATGAACTTAAACATAGTGGATCAATGGAAATTAAGAAAAATGTTGAAATATATTAAATATCCTTTCAAAATGAATGCTTCTAATGGTATAAAAACCAGTGGATAAAATAAAAAATGTTTGATACCATGAGATCAATCCACATTACTATTACATATATAGATTATAATATTTTGAAGAAAAAAACCCCATTTGGTTAAATTGTTTTGTTAATAAAATGGGAATTCGATATGATAATGTAATTGAGCATTATTAAATCAATTTTTCCAATCATGTAAAATTAAACATAACATGTTGTATTAAATGTTATATTTTAATAATGTTAAATGAATGATTTTAAAAATAATTATTTTTAAAAATAACATAGTGTAATTATTCATTTATATTATATAATTTTTATATTGGTAAAATGTTGAATGGAGGAAAAGAGATTAAAAATTGAAAGGGAACCCCTATTAATTATTTTATAAATATCATTTCTCCAAACTCACATTGTAAAAATACTAACATAACAATAATTTGTATTGTAAAATAATTTGAACAAGTTGAATAATAAAATAACATATAATAATATATTAAGGTAGGATAACCAAATCATGGATAAAAAAAATTCCCGATGAGATAATATATCTCAAAGATAACAGAATATAAATGTCAAAATCCATTACATGAAATAAATATAATTAGGAATGAAACATTTGAAAAAGGTTATTGTGTGATAAAAATCATATAATATTTAAAAATAACACAAAATTTTTTCATTTTGTGTAAATAATGGAATAAATATTAATATATAGAGAACTAGTACGATTTTGACACCAATTTGGTCAAAGACATTTGATTATAAGAAAAAGGTTCGGATTAGTTTATCAAATGAATTTCAAAGGAATGATTTTTATTAAATTCATGTTATAGAATACAAATTTATATAAAATTGTTGTTATATTAAATAAATTTAGCACTATAATATATATATATGGTTAACAACATGTAACATGGTTTAATGAACCATAATTGAGAACAATATGACTCTTATAGATTTTGAATGACTATAATAAAAACCCCATGAATGAGTGGGATTGTATTTAAATTAAAACACACTTAATAAAGGTTAAATTAATGATATGATATCTCAAATAGGAATAATATATATCATATAAATCTAATTAGGTGCATAATTCCAATCATGTCTCAATGGGAGGAATTTTAGAAAAAACCCCATACGTCAATCCCGATTAATTCTTCACTTGAACGAAATCCATTGAATAATTAAATTTATTTAATTAAATCCATAATAATTAACCGTATTATTAACTATAACCATTTATATTATTCATTTATAATAACTCTATAAATATATATTAAATAGGTTTGTACCTAATTTAAACATTATTTGTAAGTAATCTGTATCTCCTCAAAGATGTTTTGTTGAGGAGTTGTTGGTATATGTTAGTTTTACAAATCCCATCAACTATATGTCATCCAATAAATTTTAATAAATCAATCAAGATATTTTATAATTATTTAATTTTATTCTATGGTATTATTATTATGATCTATGTGTTTATAATTTATGATGAACATGTACCAGTGATTATTTTTTAATGAATAAGGATTTAATAATGAACGAGTTATATAATTAAATAAAATTACCAGAATAAAAAAACATTTTTTAAATTTATAAATAATATTTTACTTGTAAATATAATTTTATATTAATCATTTAAATATGTTTTTTTCATTGTCAAAGTTGGTGGTAATATATAACCATTCACAAACCTATAAAAATTTATGGATGACAATGAGATGTTTTAGTTGTAATGTCATCATAATAGAACTATAATTATTTTAGTAAGTGATTTTTTTGTGAGTTATTTTCATAAAAAATAATTAAACATATTATATAATTTATATAATGTCATTTTTACAATATAGAATATTGTTTTTCTATTTTTTGATTTAAATAATTGAATTAATGATATTAATTATTTGATCATTTCATTAATATCTTCTAATATTATTCAATTTAGGGCATTAGTTAAATCATAAAAATAATTACATAAATCAATAAATTCCACATGAATAGCCATGTAAGGTGATTATAAATATAAAAATGAAAATAAATCCCTCTTAGAATATGGTAGTCTACCCATAGAAATGGTTAAAAATTTCATTTTATATAATTGAAGAAAAAGGTGAAATATTATTGATTATTTCTTAATAAAACCATGATATAAATGTCATAATTTTTTATTATATTCCCCTTCTGTATATAGATATCATGGTGGTCATGAACAACAAAACACATTATGCCATGCTTATGTATGTCCAAAAATTGCACGATTCATCTTTTTGTCTTTCCTTTATGAAAAATGGGACTGTTTTTAATGATTTTACGTTCACTAAAATAGCATACCAATATAATAATTATAACAACATTGTCATTTTGAGATGGTGAAGTTAATTTTTTGGTTGACTTTATTCACATATTGAAATAGAAAAATAATATAGTTGTATAAAATTTATTTATCACTTCATTGATTATCTCATTTTTAGTGGGGGTAAAGCCTTTTAGAGATATTCTATTAAAAAGGATAGAAACTCTATGATAACCTAGACCTAGATTACAATGAATGATACATAATGATTTGTTGTCCACATGGACTCAAGTGTGCCTCCCTGTAGAATAGAAGTTGTAGACTACTATTGAGGGCCTATGGTGTGTCAATTTGGAGATTATTCTATCATTACAAATGAGAAAAAAAATGGATAAGTAATAATGGATAAATTGAGGAATATTATATAAGAAAATGAAATATTTGATGTTCATACTATAAATAATGATGACGTAAACCACCATATTGGTAGTAGATGTTGATATCAAGAAGCTAATAATGAAATATTAATAATATATTGAATCAAATTCAGATTTATGATAATTTATGTCATGTACCTATAAATTGGAAAAAATGGACACATGTAGGGAGAAGAAGTACAATAAAAGATAATTAATATAATTCAAATGTCTATCCAAGCCTCTTGAGCTCCTTCATGGTCATATTCTACACTTCTCTTTCATAAGTCAAGAATTAAGTCAATCATCTCTAATATGATGATTTCCCTTATCTACACTTTCAAGAATATAGTTTTCCAGGGTATCATAGGTGACTTGGAAATGGTGTGAGATGTATCTTAGTAGGACAACACCAAAAGTGTATAAAAATATCTATAATGAGAAAATGACATTGGATTGTGAAGATGTAGTATATTAATGTAGTAATAATATTAGTAAATAGTTCTTCTCTTGTTCCTAAGGGTAACCAGACTAATATTACCTACATCATCTTGTTACAAAATACTTCTAAAAAATTTACATGGTATGGAATGCATAGTATCATATTATAAAGATTTATATTCCACAATATCACATAAGCAAGGGTACTACATTCCATGATTCACATTTATAATATATATCATTCTCGATATCATTTTAAGGGACAACAAAGTCATATTGTATCAGAAGATACATCATGCATGTATTGTATCAAAAGGCACATCAGGCTTTTATACTATCACCGTGTATTTTATACTCATATAACATAACTATTAATTCTTGTTCTCTAATCACATATCGTAACACATTTACATAATGGTCACCATTCCAATAATGATGTAGCATGTTCGAGGGACATGACACCAATTTAGTTTAATATAGGAGGGACATCATGCACATTTTCCATATTCAAAATGGGTTATTATTCCTAGAAATTTGTAGTAATAGTATCCGTTGGATTTAATTTGAACATAGTCAATATTTATATTTCATTTACAACTAATAATGATGATTGTGTAACCATTTCCCTTTTAATTTTTCGACATGGGCTTACCACCCTCCTCTGGTCAATTAAATTCAAAAATTATTGTCATCAATAGATCATGCCATTTAATGAAATTATTTTCATTATATATTAATATGATATAATCATTTATAAGAAATTAAAAACAC
This sequence comes from Viscum album, assembly GCA_963277665.1. Taxonomy (NCBI): domain Eukaryota; kingdom Viridiplantae; phylum Streptophyta; class Magnoliopsida; order Santalales; family Viscaceae; genus Viscum; species Viscum album. Next base: position 1,369,183,214 of record OY728119.1, read on the forward strand.
ACAAATTGTTTTCGTGGTGTAAAAGATTGAATTCCAATTAGGAATATGGAGGGAACACTGAAAGAAATGTCTCGGTCCATGGTTGCAGACCATGATATGAATTGGGTTCTTACAAGTCCTTCTACATAAAGAAGATGACATTTAATGAAATTCTTTGTGAAACATCCATTTGGTAGAAAAAAATAAATTATAAAACATATAAATAGTGAGTATTAATTATATACCACCTACATTGTCCTTGTATTACTTTCTTCATCTAGTATTGTTCAATTATTTGGACTGTACTGAGAGAAAATTATATGATGTTTCAACACACTGGAAATAGGTCTTGTATGTATGTAGATAAATAACATCTTTGAGGGGAGAAAAAATGAAAAAATAGCAATAAGAATATATTACTAAATTATTTCATTCAAATGTGATAATCAGTGATCAAATTGGGCTTCGAGGGGAGAATAGAATAAAAACCAATGAATGAATCACTTAAAAGCTCCAAATGTGGTGGGGAAGAGTTCTCATGTCTTCTGGTAAGAAAAAAAGATGAATAAGGTATGGAAAACTAATTGGTATCCAGAATTTGATATTTTATCCCTAAAAAAAAGATTCACACATTTTGGACACACTGTTGGAAAACCCATGCGCCAACCATGCATGTGTCATTGTCTCAAGAGGGGACTCAAATTGTTAGGATGCATGATCTTGGAAACCATGAACCAACCATGTTATTTAGATGCACCAAAATTTTTATACATCCTGCATGGGAATGCTTCCCTTTTTTCTTGGTTAAGTATGACTATGACCCCTTCTGGCACATATGTGTAGGATAGTACTGTTAGAAGAGACCATGCATGCTAGTTCACATAATTTCTAATAAATTTGCGGCCAAAGAATTATCCTCATTTGGAATCTGTATTAGGTTCTGAAAAAACAATAATACTTTATTTCAAAGGATATATATCTCATGTAAAATTTGGGATCGTAAATTCTCTCTTCTTAAAGGAACTTATCTAATAGTTCAACATACAAGGGTGTAAAATGTTCATATTTGGATGGCTCAAACAGTGAGCATGTACATCAACCTCCCACACCCATGTCTTTTGGTGTACCTATCATCCCTACCATAAATCCTCTACTAATTGGACATAATAATCTTATATAGAATTTGTTCTCTAATAAACAATGCATAAATTATAACCCATAAAGAATGTATTATAAACTACAAAAACATATTTTATATCTAAGGTATGATATAGGTCTACATGATATCATCAAAGTTATGAAACATGGAATATTTCATTCATGGAGTGATACATATTTTTTAATATCAAATTATACGATACCTGGCTGACTCTCTCTTAAATCTCAAATTCCGCAACATATTGCTTCAATAACTTCCCTTTCTTCTATATCCATATTTTCACATGCCTTGGTGACACTCATAAGAACATTCGTTTCCTGAACTAAAACTGTAGTGGTAACTTACAAGGATTGGAATAATTTATTTTCCTACAATTAGTATTAGACATCAACTTCATGATCAACTGAACTCTCCCTTTTTATCTAGAACATAATGAGGACCCAGTTGCACTACCTCTCCTACCACAAATTCTCATGGGGTTGAAATTCAATTCCAATTGTATAAGGCCTCATAGGTAGACATCAGTATCATTGCTGAATAACTATTATTATATGAAAACATTAATAGAGGATTATACATCTAACTTTTTTTTGCTAAAATCATGGAAGTAGTCTTTAATAATATCCTCTCGAACCTTTTTAGTTTGTTCTGTTTGACCATTGGTCTATGGGTCAAAGGATATTCTTTGATGCACCTGTGTACCCACATACCTCTTCAACCACTTCTATAATATTGATATGAAATGAGAAACCCTATCTGAAATGATAGTTTGAGGGAAACCTTTTTGTTATATTATCACATGAATATACAATCTCTCATATCATCAACTAATAATGTCTCTATGAAAGGAAGGATGTTTTGTACATTCATCTATTGATCAATGACTACCAAAACTATGTCTCTGCCTCAAGGTGATCTCATTAATCTGAATCCAAAATCCATTAAAACATCATCCCATTTCAATTTATGGGATGATAAAATCTATATCAACCAATAATTTTAGTTTTTTTCTTCCATCTTTTAATGATAGGTGGAATACATAGTTATAAACCACATTATCTGGTTTCTCATCCTTATCCACCAATACTATTTGGACATTTCATAATACATATTGGAGATAACCGAGTGAACTACATACTGAGAAGTTTACTCTCTCATATCAATGGGAACAATGATATACCCATGTATATGTAGTATGTCATCATTGTAAATTAAAAAATGTATATGTAATTCCTCTCTATCCATACTCTTTCATATGACCAATCCTTTGAGATTATGAGATTGCCTCATGTTAACCTTCTATGAAAGTTTAGTGTTCATAGGGAGATATGAATTTATTGAAATTTCAATAAGGTTTTCCACAATAATATATATCTCATATGACAAATCCATATGTATTCATTCACTATCGGTCTCCTAATGTACCTACGTCTATGTCCTCCTACTCCAAACATCAAAAACTACATTACCCTTCCCTAACATATATTGTAGATGAAAGCCAAATGATTATGGAAATTTAACCCAACTATAATGAATAAGAAATATGCATCACTACGTTAAAATATATATGTAGATCTTGTGTTCTGTAAACAACAAAAAAAACACTCTAAATAGAAAATGTCAAAAGTATTGCAAGGCATGTACAAGATCTGGTAACTCGAGTTAGTGCATCACAAATTTCCCTCATGAGGCCTCAACTTCCATGTGCCGAATGCAAGGACACAATCATCAAACATTATAACTCCTCTGAGACTGATTGTTAATTTATCAAAACTATATTTATATCATAATCTATTATTTGTAGGAAACAAAATTGGTGTTGAAGCCAATATATAATCTTTCAAATAAATGGATATATAGTATGATTTAGAGAATAAAAGCTTCAATGTCTTTCTCGTAAATCCTATAAGTGGTTTTTATTAGAATGATAATTCTTTTATAATACTTCTTTTAAAAATGGATATCCCCGAGTATCTTTTTATATCAAATACTTTCTTGTGATGCTCTCATGTAACAACAAATCTCACCTTCTCAGGGCCAACTAAAAGTCATTCCTCATAGGGAATGTGATAAAATAAGTGAACCGTGTTGGTCCGAAAATTACATTTAATGATATTTTAATTCAAAACATTTCTCTCCAAGTGAATTCAAAATGATCTCTGGATGAGTGGAATTTTATTTTCACATATGTCAAAAAACCATGATTTCATCTATTAAGACCACAAAAAAGAAATCCTTATAGGGATGGAAAATACCTACAAATAAAATCAATGAATATGCAAGGAGTGTTTTAAAGACTGAATGGCATGAAAAGATACTTATGTAATCTAGAACAAACTATAGGAATTTTTTAGTGTAATATCTGATGGTATGAGTAGATCATGATGATATCCCAATCTCAGTTCAATCTTATTGGATACCCATTGTCCTATGATCTATCCAAAAATACCATCAATAAAAGGTATCGGATTTTAGTTTTTACCTTTATGATGATTCCACATCTAGTAATCCATGAAAAATGTCAGGGTTTTATCCTCCTTCATGGTGAAATGTTTTGGTGAACTCTAAAGAGATGTAAGTTCCTATATGAAATTATTGGCCCTTAAATCCTCTAACAACCACTTCAGATCCTTCAACTCAGTAGTAGAAATCCAATAAGGAAGGATGGATACAAATAGGTCTCTACAAAATATATCACTAATAAATTATTCCCCTTCCTCTGGTAGAGGTGGAGAAAAGTCATTTGGGAATACATCCATGAATCGATCAAATACAAGATAGAACTCAGTCCGAATTAATCCCTTATCATCTATGTAATGGTTAGTAATTTGGGTTGTCGCTCTACCTAGCTCGAGATACTGTGATCTAAATCTATCTTCCTAAACACTCTAATCTACCTTTTTAATATCAGTTCCACCGTCAGGTGATGTGAATGACACCCTTCGATGATAAAAATCAACATATGAATTATTTGAAACCAATGAATCCTTGTTAGGTATTTTTTTCAAATAGTGTCATCTTGATGATGAATAGGTTACAAAAGAAATTTTGGATTCCTACCTCAAGGGAAAAATCCAAGAACAAGAGTATACTCTCTAATCATATACCCAATGATTATTCAAGATTCATCCCACTAATAGAGTAATCAACCTGAAGCCCAATCCATTCCGTAATAGGAACAAATTCAAAATAATGTAGTTCATCTAATTAACATAATGAGGAAATGATTGTAGGGCCTACCATAATAATACCTCAAATAGTAGATGTCCAAACATACATATACTATGGTATAGGATATAGTGAATAGTTATGGCATGATACATGGACATGTGCTATTAGTTGAATGCCTATAACGATTCTGCCTTTTACTCATATAATTATATTAATATAATCCTCATATTACATTCCAAGGATCATAATGTCAACTGTATTTGAAGACTAGGTTCATAAAATTGAAATCATGGATGTAAATAAAATTTTATTTATTTAATCATCATAATGACATCCAATCTCCCATTATTCTCAAAATTCTTAATAAGATAACCTATGGATAACATGAACAATGGGATGATCTAAACAACCTAGTAGTGGAATAAACATAAGGATAAACATAGAAAATGGCTTAGAAGGCTTGACATAATGATAAAAAATGGCATGGAACATGTAGAATCATGATGTATAAACATGTATTCACAGTAATAGGAAAGCAACATAAAACATGAATTTATCATGAGTCAAGGATCATTTCCTGTAGAGGAGAACAACTCAATGTTAACCATCAAGATTGTTGCAAATAGTACCACAAATCATGGTTAACTGCCATGACCATTTCAAATAATGTCTAATGAGATAAAAAATTACAAAATTCATTGGAGAAATATCTCAGAGCATCCATAATAACATGTTCATCAATATTCATTCAACATTACTATCCTCTAGAATCATCCATACCTTTACATAAGGGTACCCATGTAAAGAAATCGGTATTGTAATAATGTCATAAAGCATAATCAATGGGAATATCAAAAAAGATTCCTTTAATGATAGTAATTTAAACATACATGGTTGTTAATAAGATATAATAAAAATATTTCATCGTATGTGATGTCAAATATAGGTAATAACTTGTAAAAATAGTATTTAAGAAAGTTTAACATCAAAACATTTTAGTGTGGTTTTAAGTAAAATACTGTTGTGAATTTAAAATCGAAAGTTGCATGATATTTTATATAAAATCAGATGTCAAAAAAGGATTTAATTATAATAAGACTGACTTTATAGAAAAAATTAAAATATATTATATTTTGGAATATAAAATGGTTAAATTTTTAGAAGTTCCCTTAAACAAGTTTATTATCTAGAATTATTGAAGAGGGAACCACTTAAAAGATTATATATACATTAATGAGAATTATGAATAGAACATGATAAATGATTTTGGAACATATAAAACACATTTAAAATATACACATAAAAATAATTGATAACATTATTTGGGTGAAAAGAAATATAGAGCAGCACGAAAGAATAGTGGATGTTCGGGTAGAATCACATACCTTACGTCAAAACGTGTTCTTAAAACGATCTTAATCTCCTAGATATTCTAATTACATTCATTAATTAGTATTTAAATAAAATCATATCATGTTATTGATTTATTATATCCTTATTATGTTCATTAATCACCAATTTGTTTGGTTAAGATGTTCAATTTCATAGTTTTAGAGTGTTTCTTTCCTTGGTTTTCCTTGTTGGTTTACTTATATAAATGTAAGGTTAAAAAGGTAATATGAGAATGGATGTCCATAAATGGATTTATATGCTATTAGTGAACATCCACAGGAGTACATTGTTATAAAAATATTTTTTTTATTTTGAGTAAATATGAATAAATATATTAAACATTAATGATAACAGTTTTAGTTAATTGGCTAGCCTAAACAAATCGAACACAATTTTATTTTTAAATAAATATCATGTAAAAAAATATAGAACCATAAATTAGACATATAACATATATATTCTGGTTTAACCATCAAAATTGTTTCATTTTATGTATTGAATATGGTAAAATATATTGAAAACCCATTATCCTTGAGTGTTAAAAATTAAGACATCTCGGGTGGTATTTTAATTTCCAGTAGAAAAGGAGATTAAATGATAAATTTTGATGAATTATTCTAGCATAATAACATTATTATAGTTCATGTAATGTAATACATATATTATATTATTTTAATGAATGGAGGACAGGAGAGGAATGGAACGAAAGGAACTTGAAAGAAAATAAATGAAATGGAAAGGGGAATTTATCCCTGGAATATTTCTTCTTTGATAACCTTTTTAGGGAAGTTGATTTGGTATATTAAAGAGACAATGGTCTTATAGACATGTGAGATTTATTAGGGATAGATTTGAGTAGAATATGGACTAGTAACAAAGTAGTTTAGGAGTGAATAGAAGTGGCAAAGAGGGGAGGTATTATAGGGGAGGAGAGGTGGGTTTTCTCAATACCTAATTCATTATTTTGTTTTATTTACTCAAGACAATAAATTATAATGATTCTTGTGCAAAAAAATAATATTTTCATGTGTGTTTGAACCTGAGGTTTCTACCTCAACTGAAAGTCATCTATGACTCATTAAGTCATGTATTTAGATTATTTGGAAAATTATCATATTTTACTATTCACCAACAAATCATGTATTTAATTAAACTCCAGAAAATTTATCCCAAAAATTTTTCATCTTGTAAAATTAAAAAATTAACTCTATTTTTTTAAAATAAATATCGAAATAGTAGAAAATTATTTTGTATTTAAATACATAATTAACATGAAAAATAAAAAATATTAAAAAAATTCTTTTCTAATAAATTGATTAATTAAATATTGTGTCTTAATATTATTTTATAATAATAAGTTATAAAAATTCTAATTTATGAACAAATTTTATGAAAATAAATATTTTTTTATATTATTAAATTAATCATAAAATTGAACTTAAATAGGAATTACTTACCAAAAATACAAACACTTAATTAATATTTTTCTAAAATATTTACAACATAAACTATGAAATATTTATTTGATATTGTAACATATAAGATGGATATGTATTATTGATGCATTAATTTTTGAGTTTACTACTCAATTGGTTGGTTTATTACTCATAAGGGTCTCATTACTATTCCAATTGTCAAGTTGATATTTCATCATTATACATTTCTTATCATATATATATATATATATTATTTCACTCATTCATCTTTTAATAGGTTTTTATTATGTTCTATATATAATATTATATGATTATACAATAAGTCATAATTATAATAAGGGAATTTCATTGATAAAAAATGTGTCATTAAATTCTTCCCCCCTTATAAAATTTCTCCCTAAAAATTTCATTTTATTTTCTAAGACGTAAGCATGTGTGGGTATATTTCCTTCATTACTTACTCTTGTTCTAATGTTTTATCTTAATACTTATTTTTATTCCATAGTATATTTACCATGTGAGTAGTCTTTTTATGTAGAACAACTTCTCTACGATTCATGATCATTACATCCTGCACCTCGTAGGAAGGATCATTCTAGAACTATACCACATCTGAAGATAATACATGTTTAGGATCTAGAATGCACTACCATAAGAGGGATACATGAAAGAAATCATGTACTTTATACATGGTAGGTGGAATTTCTAGTCGATATGCCACACCTTGATAATAATCATGAATATTGAAGGGGTCGATGTCCATGGTACATTGCTTTCCTTTCATCCCATAACACATGGCATTATTCTATGGAGATATGGAGAGGAATACAATTTCTCAAACGTTGAATTAAAGTTGTCATTGACAATTTTCTTCATAAATCTTCGGTAGATTTTTGGATTCCTTGATGTTCGACGAAATGGTTTACTCTTTCTCCATTATTTTTTCAACCATTTTACTTCTTACTATCATACACTGACCAACATCATCCCATCAGACCTGTGCTTTTCATCATTTTCCCTAAAAGGCATTATATGGATCCATTAGAAAAAATGAGTGGAAACTATTGTTTTAAATAGAATTTTACATGTGGAAGATATTTTTCATACCCTCCATTTATGTAAATATAACATACTATAACCATATATTCCAATATCTTAATAGTTCTCTCATATTGGACTTCAGTTTGATGTTGATAGGACATTAAAATGTTCAGTTCAGTTTATAGACCATGCTTGACACTTTTCCAGAATGTTGATGTGTATCTTTGATCTCTATCAAATAAACTAGATTGAGGTACTCCATGCAGCCTTTCCACCCCTTTAATATATATACATGATATCTGATCTATTCATAAGTCTTCTTGAATTTAAATGAAGTGATTTTTCTATGTAAGACGATCCAAAATGACCCATATAGAATTTTTTCCTCTAGATTTCCATGGATGTCCATTGAAAAGGACAATGGTGACGTTATCCCACTTTAAGGTTAGACTAGGTAGTCCTCATCATCTTCATAGACTATTTCATTTCATCATTGAATTTCTGGAATACAAATAACTTTTATTTATACTAATCAAAAACCTTCTTAATATTTTCCCACCAAATGTTTTTTTTGGCGATCTCGATAAATATTTCTTCTCCCTTGGTTAATAGAGGAGGTTGAGATTTGTGCACCTTTACGAAGATCCTTCTTTATCTATGGAGTTGTTTGTACACATATCTATGACCCAAATCATACAACTCCTTCCCCATCAATACTAAACTGAGTGTATTTCCCATTTCTGATAACATCCACCCTTATTTTAATTTATATATATTTTCATTGAGAATCAATTATATTATCCTAGTGGGGTGGTAAAACAATCATTTGAGAAAGGATTCATTAATTTACTCCTTTAATGATTCTTATTCCTATCCAATTCAAAAATTTGAATTATAGATCCTTTTCAATTATAATCATTGATAGAGATACATGATACTTTCTACATAGAGAATTTTCCGCATCATTTTCCTTTCCAGGATTGTAGTGGATTGGGAATTCATAATCCATGATGTGATCTGAATGAATTCACTGGTGATGATTAAAATAATTCTATGTGATTATATATTTTAGACTCATACAATCATTATATATATCACACTTCTCCCCACAGAGATAATGTTACTAGATCTTAAATGTAATGATCACATGAACCAACTCTATATCAGGCTTGGGATTTGTTTTTATCATGAATTTATAGCTTCCATGAGGAATTGGATATCACATTAAAATTTCATTTCATGCAACAGAAAAATCATTTATTTTAAACATTCTAATACATAGCAATGTGTTCTATACTTATTTGGAGTGTGAGTACTAGTGAAGTGATAATCCACTTTTTCAAATCATTAATGATTTCCTCACATTCTTGAGTCTAGAAAAAATACACCCGCTTTTGTGTAATCCTTGTCATTGGGTTTGAACATCATGATATGTTATTCAAAAATCATCAATAACACCCAGCTAGACCCAGAAAGATGAGGATATCCCTTACAAATGTTATCTGGGGCATTCTTCGATTTTCATTATCATGGAGGGGTCCACAAATATTATTTTTCTAGAGATAACATGCCCAAAAAATTATAATTCCCCTATCCAGAACAAAAATTTACTATTAATTAAATAATGTTTGTCCCTTTACAAATTCATCCGCACTGTATTAAAATTATCTTCATGTTCCTCCATTCATTTGGAGTAAATCAGAATATCACTGAAATATACTACCACAAATTTTTTAAGGTAATACCTAAAGACTATATTCATTAATTCATTGAATATTTCTAGATTAGTAGTGATATCGAAGGGCATTAATTTTACCACATAATGTCAATATATAATTTAAAGGCATGTTTTGGGAATTTCATCCTTCCTCGCCTTTTATTGGTGATATCACGACCAATAGTTCACCTTTGATTAAAAACATTCCCACATAGCTAAATGACCAAGACATCTATCTTAGGTAGTGGATACTTGATTTTTATGGTGATTTTGTTGAGATAACAATAAAAAATACCGAGGTGTACTTATCAATGATTCTTCTTAACAATGAGGTCTGGTTCACCCTAATGAAAAGCACTCTAGTGTCTATAACAGTCTCTAGATTCTTATGAAACTGATTCTTCACCTCATCTAGCTCAATGGTAGCCATTCAATATAGTGTCATTGATATAGGTAGTGATGTAGGAAAATGTTTAATTGTGAAAACAACATCTCAATCATTAGGAAGACCAAGGAATTATTCAATAAATAGATCAGTGTAGTCCTACAACATGGGCATGTCCTTCTGCATTATTCTCTCATTTGTCTCAATCATTAGAGGTAAATATTCTTTTTTTTAATGTAGTAATATCCTCAATTGTGAAAAATATTCTATATGAGATTTATATTCCTCCTTACACTAGTAACGAATTGGATAATTCTTCGATATATGAAGAGTGATATCCCATTCCCTATAGTTGATGTTGGATTTGTATAAAGATAGCCAATCCATGCATTAGGTAACTTCAAACTCTAGTATAGGATATATGATGAGATTTCCTTAGAAGTTCAGTCCACAAATGTTAACTGAGAGGAGTTATATACATTGAAAGTAATAATTTCACTATTATTAATTCAAATTGATAAGTAAATCCCTAAATTTTTATGTAGTGTTTTAATAGTTCTAAAAAACTATTAGAAATGAAGGAACGAATATAACCATAATCAAATATTATATCTCTATGCTTGAATGAATAAATAGTTCACCACACACCACATTGTTGTTCTGCTCCACCTTAGCAGTATTGATAGAAGAATACTTTCCACGTTGACTTTAAACTTTTTGTGGATTTCCACTGACATCCCTTATCATAGAAAATGTTTTTCATAATTCCCATGTTCCTTCATGTTGTAATACTACACCGCAGCCTAAGTGAAGATCTGAACGTTCATTTCCTTTTCCACATTAGTGGTATTATTTATATCCCTACAGAATTTTTTACCCTGATGTCCAATTCTTCAAAATATGTTATAATTCTATGTTCCCATGAGAATGTTCCCAGTATTCTTATTCCCACAATTTTGACACATGACATGTTCGATTGTCTTTCCATCACGAGATTTATTTTCATTAACCACTGATATTGGACTATATTTTCTTATTTTTGTTTTCATTAGGCCCACAAGACCATTGAGAGTCCCTGATATCTAATTCAACCATAATGGATAAATGGAAAATCTTCTCAAAACAATTTATATCTCAAATAATCAATACTTTTCATAGGCTAAGCTTTATTCTACAAAAGAAGCAATCCACCTAGCTTTCAATGTTAATTAAAAAACCATATGAATACCTTGAAAACCTTGTGATGTTTACTTCATATGATACGATGGACTTGTCTTCCATTTTTACATGTATGAGGAAATATTTTTTCATATTGAGGTGGAGGGTTCAAAGAAAATATTTATTAAAGAACATTTTCTTGAATTCCTCCAATCCATGGAATAAATTTTCACCAGAGACAACGTTTTTTTATTTGTTTCCACTAAAGATCATCTTCCCCATCAAACCGATACACCTCTAGTATGACTTTCTTATCTTTTGTACATTAGAGAATAGGGAATATCATGTCAACATAGTTAATCTATTATTCCATGAAGAGGTGATTTGAAGATCCACTAAATGTGGGAGGCCTTTTCTACATGATGTATTCTATGGAAATTTTCCATTTTTTAGAAGGATGGTATTACACATGATTCAAGTTATAATTAATTACATTATTAATAGAAACAAGTATTTTCATAATTTTTTGTGCACCTATTCCCATCATATAAGGAATATAATTTGGCTAATCATCACATTTCCATTCACATTGATTTTCTGCATGTGTTCTTCATTTACAACCATTAACTAATTAAAAGAATGCACAATTAGGTGGATTTAATACTTAGCTAATAAGCATAAAAATCATTAAACATAAAACTATAAAATATTTGGGGAAGATTAATCCTTACTTGTGATTTTATAGGTTCCATTCTAGGATGTCTGTGATCTATTAACATAAATTTATTTGTGTGGGTTTATGTTTTTCATTAATAATTGTTTGTACTATGATTATTCCTTTACCAAAGAATTTCCCCCAGGAATGTCAACCAGGGAGTGTAGAAAGTCATGGTTTCATTCCCCAGTTACCATTAGAGTCTAGATCAATGGGGTGTCTTTAGGATTAAACACTAGATACATCTATGACAGAGCAACCTCCAACAGTTCATAAACAAACATGTATTTTTTTTGATAAACCATTTACTCAATACATACCAAAATTTTTGTATGTTCCTTATACTTTGTCTCATCCTTATGGTTTTTAATAATGTGAACTATACCATGATATCCAAAAATATGTAGACATTCATACAATAAATCTACAGTGACCCATCCTTTTACACATATTATTAATTAATTTTAAGAAACATATTACCATCCAGGGATCTCAAGGTCTAATTTATTGGAAGAATTGGTACACATAACTGAAAATGAGGAACTAAATAAACATTTATTTGTTTAATCATCATAAAGATATCTTAACACATATTGTTCTCAAAAAAAATAAAAGATAACACGAGGATAACATGAAAAATGGGATGAGCGAGAAGTCCCAGTAAATGAATAAATAGAAGAATAATTCTTTAGCACATCAGTTACAGGGAATGGCAAAATTATATAAAAATATATGGAACATATAGAATAAATATATTTAACATGGAATCATATAAACATGGATTCATATTTAATGTGGCTGAAATAAAAAAACATTACATTATCATGATTCAAGGCTCATTGCACTTAGAGTACTACAAGTCAAGGATATCCACCAAGATCACTGCACATGGTAGCATGAGTCATGGCTAACCTCAAATACTGTTGCACCTAACATCCCATGAGACTAAATGCTATGTAATCCATTTGATTTCTATCTGGGTGCATCCATCCTAATATGTTCGTGAATATTATTTCTTCCTATAGAATCATACACAGTCAATGATACATAATCATAATAATACCCATCTAAAGAAATGGGTTTCATAATCATGTAATAAAGAATAATTAACTAGCATATCATACTAGTGTCGAAGATATAATAGAATTAAAAAATACAAGGATATTAATAAGGTAAAATAGACATATATAAAGGTATGTTATGGAAATAATAAATAATAACATTTAAGAATAGTATTTAACAAAATTTTTGCATTAAAAAATTTTAGAGCAGTTTTAAGGAAAATTCAAAAGAGAAATTAAATTTAAAAGGGTTTAAACTATTATATAAATGAACAATGTAAAAAAACATGCGTTCCATAATTAAAATACTGATTTTATAAAAAAATGGTGGATTAAAATAGATTAAATAATTCACATGAAAATCATTAAAAATTCATGAAGTTCCCTTAATCTTGTTTTCTTATAGGGAAGTTTTGAGGAGATAACCAATTAAAAGTAGGTATATACACAAATGAGAATGATGAATGAAACATGATACATGATTTTGGAACATATAAACAACATTTAGAATTTTTACATAAAAAATAACAAATAACTTTATTAGGGTAAAAAAGATAGAGCAACCCGAAGGACTATTTGAGCTTCTGGTAAAACCACTTACCGTATGTCGGAAGGTGTTCTTCACTTGATCATAATGTCCCGAGTAATTAAATAATTTCCGTAATTATTATTTAAAAAAATTATTATTCTTTTAATTTATTAATTGTATCCTTATTAAGTCCATTCATTATATTTTTTATGGGATAAATTGTTTAATTTCATTGTTTGGGAGTGTTTTTTCTTAGGATTTCATGATTGGTTACTTTAATACATGTTTGGATAAAATTGTAAGATGATAATGGTTTTTTAGAAATGGTGTAATATTTTATTAGTGAATATCCCAAATATTACATGGCTATGAAGATCATTTGGATATTTTGAGTGAGGGTGAATCATTATATAAAACATTACTGATAACTAGTTTGATTAATTGGTGGGTTTCACTAACATCAAACACATTTAGATTTATAACATAATACCATGTGTACAAAAAATTTAGAAACAAAAAATTTAGACCTATAACAAATATTATTATTTGCATCAGCCTTAAAAATGGTTTCATGATGACGCACGCCTGTCGTGGGGCGTGGAAAAACAATATTTTATTTACCTAAGTATAGTATAGCAGTTGATCCTAGGTAGTCTCCCGAAGAGGAGTGCACACAAAACAAGGTTGTCACTTTTTGTTGGTTTCCGTAAAAAGATTGGTATTAATTAATTTGAATGACTATGAGAGAAACAAACAACATAAATTGATTGATTTTAACAAATGATAAGGGAAGTGATCAGATTGGGTTCGGCTAGACTTTGTGTTGTGCCATCATGGCTTCCAATTTTTATCTCTTCTTCTTCCTTAAACTGGTAAGAGAGATGTGATGAGAATTTTCCTTTCCAAAACCATAGATTGGTCTATCCACCTTCCAATGTTTTTAGGGTTGTAGAAGGTATCTTGATTAATTAGAGCAATCCCAGACCTGGAATTGTTGTTCCCTAATAAACCAAGATTTCAACATACAATTCTACACACGTGCTTGACAGCCGTCGAGCAATCACCACCCAACCCTAATCATGTTCCACCGTATACAGATTAGAATTGGGTGGAGGGAGATGTGATCATCGACCACATCAATTTATAATTTCAGAATCAATAACATAACACAACCGTATTCAGAATTTAATATTGAATTAATAATTGGAACCAGAAAAAGAAAGAAGAACAAATTTTATTCATTTCAAGCACAAAAACTCAAACACAACACATAGGTCCAACCTCCCCTCTTTCCGAACACTCAAATGAAAATACCCCACCATGAATGGGGTAAGAGAGATATTTCGGGAGAGTAGAGACATTTTAAAATAAAATAAATAAAAGAAAAATACGAGAAGTTCTTCTCCTTGGTGTCCTAGAATGAATGGGATGGAGAATGAGATGTGTTGAGGAGGAGGAGCTCTCCTCATTTTATAGCCAGATTTCTGTCCTCCGAATGGTGTCGTGTTTTGGACCCAATAAAAGACCTCTTCACGTGTTTCACCCTTCTTAAATATTGTTCATAATTGTCCTGGCCGTGTCCACTAAAAATCACATAGGATTTGGACAGGTATTCCGAGAGTTATAGCCCTTTTACTCTGATCATTTATTCTATCCAGTCAGAATCTCCAAAATGCAAAACCCTGGATTAGGAAGCTTTAATGGACCCTCAAACGGTCGAATCCTGCATTGATTATTCAATGAATGATGCTCCAAAACTCCTTGCGCGTCCACCCACCAAATGTTAGAAGATTTGGGACCACAATGGATTAGGTATGGATCCCAGATAAAAATTATGCAGAATTGGAAACAGTTTTCTTGAGCCAATTTGTGAGCTTCTTTTGAGCTTTCATATGTACGATTCAGCTTTTAGTCCAAAAATAGTAAATGAATCCCAGGATGTGTAGAATCTGGAAGAGGAATAATTTTTCAATTTGGATCAACGTAGATAATGTTATGGCCAAACTAGAGAAATAAGTTAAAACTGTTAAAAATCCAAAATGGCCAATTTTTTCAATTCAGCTCAAAATAACACCAAAATCATAAAAATGTAACAATTCATATTAGAGGAACACTTTTGTGAGTTTAAAACAATGATATTCAAAATAAATTAATTGAAAATATTTTCTCTATCAATTCCCCCATACTTAAACTATGCTTATCCTCAAGCATAAAATCTCAACATGGAATTCAAAGGGCACCAATGTCACCAATATATAAATTTCAAATGAAATAAAATCAAATGATTATCAATTTCCAATAAAATTTTCCAGTTTCACAAAAAATAACAATTTAATTTCCCATTTTTCAGAGAAACAATCAATTCATGCATTTTATTTTTCCCCTTTGAAAAATAATGAAGCTTATCCTTTCATTCATTCATGCTTCTCAATTTATTATCATTAAACATGTCAAATCATGGCGTACCTCACTTTTGAATATTTTCTCAAATCACTCATGATACAATTAATAGTGGAGTTATGCTCATATCATGAGAACATGCTCCTTACCCATAGGCTTGTAAAGTAACTACTTTCTCCACTTTGTAAAGACAAAACACACATAAAATCATGAGGACTTGCAATAATGGTTCAAATTACTATGTGGATTAGGGTTGGTGGGTAAATGATTGAAATAATTTAAGGTCAAAAGTAGGAGATTTGACTCTTAAGTACAATGCATGATTAATCAAGTGAAAACACAAGATGAACCTCACTCAAATCCCCTTTAAATGTGAATCACAACACCACTCCCCTTTCAATGACATGGGTCATGAGTCAATAAATTATTACAAAGAATGATATCATCCATGTTCTCCCTTTATTTTTTGTAATGCTCTAGAAAGGCACAACTTTATTTTTTTTTGTAAAGCTCCAGAAAGGCACAACTTTTATTGAATTTTTGTTTCTTTTTTTTTCATTTTATTATGGAGAACCGGATGAAATGAAAGAAGAATAATGAAATGATCACTCATGCCCAATTTTCTAATAATACATTGGCCAAAACGATGACGCGCAAATCACTCCTCCCAAAAATGATATATATCCCAAGGAACGCACACAAAAGGCCCTTCCCCCACACTCAAACATGTAATAACAATGCAAAAATACTAGAAGTGAGGGTAGGTAATGAAAAATTGGATTGTAATGTGGCTTAAACCTATAAGGAAATTCATGACATCTAAGGGCTTACGAAGGATTAATGTAAAGGTGGGTCTTAGGATAAAATGTGGCTAGCCAAAGAGATGCCTCAATCATTTTAAATGTGGTTTTGTACAGTCATAGCATTGATAAGTTTCAATACAAGTTCTAGCAGCTGGCACGTCCCAAACTCACTCAAGAATTATGCTCAAGATAAAATAGGAAATATTTGGTCTAGAAATCCTCTCAGGAATGAGAATATGATATTGGGAAATCACTCATGGCAGGATTAATAATAACAAATTAATTCACATGAATTTCAGAAATTCAAAGATTGAAAAATGGAAGGGAAATTTCATTTACATGAATCAATTAATTCCCTTAAATCATGAGTCCTTATTTCAATATACTTGATTCACTTTAGTCATCCAATTATCCATTTTAATCATTCAATATCATTAACATTGAAATCTAAAACATAGAATCACTGGATTTCTATGAAACTCATGTCTCCTAGATAAGTCAATAAAAAATGAATTCAAGCATGGGAATGCATTTTTTATTAATTATTTAAATGACTAAAAATGTAGGGAATAAAGTTGGATAATATAGAATTCAAACTCTTACTCACCTGTCAAATGGATCCTTTTCTTCACGACATATAATCCCACTACAACCTCTTCATTAATGGACATGAAAGAAAATGAAAACAATTGATAGTGCATGCATGTTCAATCATGATGGTAAATGACTAAGAAGACAAGTGGAAAATGGGGGAAAATGCGCGTTGCCTCCCGGTAGAGCCTTTGTTTAATGTCGTTGGCTCGATAAAAAAACAAAACAAAAATTAATTTTTTTGAAAAATCTCCTGGACTACAAGATTCCCACCCCCACTCATAGTTTATGCAGTGTCTTCAATGCATGTAAATTGAATTTTTTATGTATGTTTCAAAAAGATGGAGTTACTGTATTTAATCAAGTGTAAACGAATGATGCAACCTGGTAGGTGTTCATTTTTATTCAGGGTGAATGAGTGTGATCTCCTCCACTAGTTCTTGAGGTATGGTCCCATGGAACTTCTTCAGCCTCTTCCCATTTATAGTGAATGGGTTTCCTCCTCTTTCCTTTTGAATCTGCACAGCACCAAAGGGATATACATGAATAACAGTAAAGGGGCCTTCCCATCTGGAATGAAGTTTACCTGGAATAAGCTTAAGCCTGGATTTGAAGAGTAACACGTGATCTCCCAGGTTGAAGGTTCTTGGTTGAATTATCTTGTCATGGGCCATCCTTGTTATCTCTTTATAGATCATTGAGTTTTCAAAATATTCCCTTATAATTTCCTCTAACTCCTGCAACTGCAATCTTCTTTCTTTCCCACCTTTCTCAAGGTCCAGATTCATCTCTCTGACCGCCCAGTAGGCTCAATGCTCCAACTCCACATGAATGTGTCAACTCTTTCCGTATATCAATCTATAGGGACTCATCCCTATCGGTGTTTTGTAGGCCGTTCTGTATTCCCATAATGTATCATCTAACTTTTGGCTCCAGTCCTTCAGGTTGGGTTTAACAGTCTTCTCCAGAATGGCTTTTATTTCTCTATTAGAGACTTCTGTATGGACATTTGTTTGGGGATGGTATGTGGTAGATGTTCTATGATGCACCCCATACTTCTTCCGCAATGCTTCCATTTTCCTGTTGCAGAAATGAGTTCCCTGATCACTAATGATTGATCGTGACATGCCAAAACTACATAAAATGTTAACCCTAACAAAATCACAAACATCTTTTGCATCATCTGTTCCGGTTGCTTTTGCTTCCACCCATTTAGAAACATAGTCTACACCAAAAAGAATATAATAATTTCCAACTGGCATTGGGAATGGTCCAATGAAATCTATGCCTTAAACTTCAAAAATTTCACAAAAGGTTATTGGTTTTTGTGGCATTTCATGTCGTTTGGATATGTTGCTAGAAAATTGGCATTTTTCACATCTTTTACAAAATTCATATGCATCCTTGAATAAGGCGGGCCAGTAGTGTCCAGATTTTAAAAACTTTTTGGGCAGTCCTTTGAGGCCCAAAGTGGCCTCTATGTGATAATTTATGAAAAAAATCAAACACTGATTCAATTTCACTTATTGGAAATCATCTTCTTATGATTTGATAATTAAAAAATTTCTATAGAAACGGATCTTCGCAAATGTAAACTCTTGATTCATATTTAAGCTTATGTTGTTGATGAGAGAATAGATGAGTGGGTACCTGAGATGTTACCAAATATTTGACAATGTTGGCATACCATGGTACTTCACTGTTGATGATATGGAGTTGTTCTCTAGGAATCCCATCATTAAGGGGGTTCTGATTTGGTATTTCTGTTTCAGCGGTGTGGGGTAGTCGACTCAAATGATCATCCACTTGATTTTCAGTCCCCTTCCTATCATTGATTTCCAAATTGAACACTTGTAAGAGTATCATCCATCTCACCAACCGTGGTTTAGCATCCACCTTTTTCATTAATTACTTAAGAGCTACATGATTAGAAAAAACAACAACATTAGTGCCTAGAAGATATGATCGGAATCTATTTAGTGCAAAAACGACTTCAAGGAACTCCTTCTTTGTGGTTGTGTAATTTATTTTTGTTTCATCCAAGGTCCTTGATGCATAAGAGATTACTTGAGGCTTGTTGTCAATTCTCTGTGATAGAGTGGCTCCCACTGCTTGGTTGGATGCATCACAAAGTATCTCGAAAGGGTAATCCCAATTGGGTGGCTGAATTATTGGTGGTGTTATCAGCCTTTTCATTAATTCATCAAATGATTCCCCACATGCACAATCAAAATTAAAGTTAGAATCCTTTAAAAGTAATCTTGAGAGAGGGAGAGAAATCTTACTGAAATCCTTAATGAATCTTCTGTAAAATCTTGCATGCCCTAAAAAGGATCTAACATGTTTGACACAAGTTGGATATGGCAAGGAATTTATTACATCAACTTTTGATTTATAAACCTCAATCCCATTTTGTGAAATTATGTGCCCCAACACTATCCCTTTTTCAAACATGAAATGACATTTTTCAAAATTTAAGACAAGGTTCTTTTCAATGCATTTTATCAAAACTTTTTCCAAATTTCCCCAAGAAATGATCAAATGAATTTCTAAAAACTGTGAAATCATCAAGAAACACCTCCGAGGAATCCTCAATGTGGTCTAAGAAAATACTCACCATACACCGTTGAAATATACCTGGGACATTGCATAGTCCGAAAGGCATCCTTTTGTAGGAGAATGTTCCAAAAGGGCAGGTGAAGGTTGTCTTCTCCTGGTCTTCTGGTGCAATTGGTACCTGAAAATATCCTGAGAATCCATCTAAAAAACAGTAATGAGTATTTACAGCTATCCTTTCAAGCATCTGATCAATGAATGGAATAGGAAAGTGATCTTTTCTGGTAACTTGATTTAGCTTCCTGTAATCTATACTTTCTCTCCAGCAGTTTTGTATTCTCATGGGGATCAGTTCATTTCTTTCATTTGTAATAGTGGTCATGCCAGTTTTCTTGGGGACTACATGAATTGGGTTGACCCATTGAAAATCAAAGATTGGGTAAATGATATCAGCTGCTAACAATTTCTCAATATCTTTCTTAATGACCTCCATGAATGTGGGATTGAGTCTTCTTTTAGGTTGTATAACTGGTCGAGATTCACTTTCTAAAAATATCATGTGAGAGAATACATTAGTGTTGATTCCAGGAATATCACCTAAACTCCATCCTACAGCTTTTACATTCCTTTTGAGAAGGTCAATCAATGTTTGTTCTTGTGAATGGGATAGGTTATTGGTAATGATTACTGGAAATTTCTCTCCTTCCATTAGGTATGCATACATCAAGTCACATTGAAAAGGCTTCAGCTCTAAACATGGGGGTTGTTCAAGGGATGATATTGCTTTTAGGTTTCCTACTTCTAATGTTGAATTCTCGAGAATAATCTTACTTCCTTTTAACAAATCATCGAAAAAATCAGATTTTACCTCATCCTCCTACATGATATTAGAATTTAAAGGTTCAGGGGAGTTATAAAATTCAAATGAAGAGTGTTCTCCCACAAATAAAAAGTCATGAAGCATACCTGAGTCTTCAATTGGTTTTATACCTTCATCATGGGAGATTGCATAAAGTGAGTGATTGGTGGACGGGTGTTTCATCGTATCGAGAATATTGAAGTGTATCGTACTATCTCTGAGCTCCATGTTGAGTGTTCCTTCATGCACGTTGATGATTGTCCTTGCTGTTTTTAGGAATGGTCTCCCTTGGATGATGGGAGATTGGGATGGTGATCGGTCTTCCTCTATGGTAAGGACATAAATGTTTGCTGGAAATATTAATCCTCTCACTCCTACACGTACATCTTCAACAACTCCAGCTAGGAATACAGTGGATCTGTTTGCTAATTGTACCACCACCCGAGTTGATTTTAGTTCTTTGATCTGCAATGATGAAAACACAAAGTGAGGAATCACATTTATCGAAGCTCTATGATCACATAGTGCATCCGTATAATTTAAAAAACTAATAGTGCAGGGAATAGAGAATGTCCCTTGATCATGACATTTTTTCGGTATTGGTTGTGTGATCAATGCTGAGATGCTTCTTCCTAAGTTGATTCTTTCATTTCCATCGAGCCTCTTTCTTTTAGTACATAGCTCCTTCAGAAATTTTGCATATTTAGGGATTTTCCTGATTGCATCTAGTAGTGGAATGTTAATCTCAGCTTTTCGAAATGTTTCCTGAATTTCCCATTCAATTAGTTTTTCTTCACCCTTCTTTGACTCAACCAATGCTGATGGGAATGGTGCTGGAATATCCTTTTTCTCCCATTGTTGTATTTGAAATGGTTTTTCTAGTCTTTCTTTCTTGAACCTTTTTTATACTTTGTTGTTGACTCCATCTTTTTGTTGGACAGGACGAGCTTCAGCAGGTTCCCTAGATTTATCCTCCTCATATTGTTATGGTGGTTTGATCTCCTTCCCTCTTCAAGTTGTGATTGCACTAACATTTTCTTTTGGATTGCGAATTGTTTATGCATGAAGCATACCTAGTTTCTTTGTGAGAGCATCCATAATGCTTGCAAATTGATCAGCTATTTTGTCTGTCTTATCTTATATTCCCACAACTCTTGTCTTCAGTTGTTGGTCTTCATTTGTCGGTGCACTTGTGGATGGTTGCTCATAATTCTTCTGATGGAAAGGTGGTGGTTCAAAAGTTTGTTGTTGTTGTAAGGGCTTCTGATAAGGTTGTTGGAATGATAACGGGTTCTGATATTGCTGCTGAAAAGGTGCTCTGGCTTGGTTCTGTTGAAACCCATACCCTGGTTGGGTTTGCGGTTGGTATTGCCTTTGTTGATAGGCTGCAGCACAACTTTCTATCCCCTGAACTTCTGGACATTGATCAGTATAATGAGATTAGAAGAGCATAAACCAGATACCTGATTCGGTCCTTGTTGTTCCTTCACATGGTTCATAGCTATTTGTCACACCAACCTTGTGAGGTCACCCATTTCATTCCTAATTAAATCTACTAAATCAGATGTTCTTACCTCATGGATTCCTCTGGTGATCGTACCTCGGGAGCCAAACTGCTATGAATTTTATGCAATCTTTTCAATCATAATTCATATATCTGTAGGTGATTTATCAATGAGGGATCCTCCCAATGAGGCATCTAGTAGATTCCTGTCATTTCAAGCAATCCTTTGTAGATGCACACAAGGAATTGGTTCTCTTCTATTTCGTGGTGTTGACAACTTGCACAAAGCTTCTTGAAACGTTCCCAGTATTCGTAGAGTGTTTCTCTAGTTGATTGATGGATGACATAAATCTCCTTCTTTATTGTTGTGCTTCTAGATGTTGGGAAGAATCTTTGTAGAAATCTTTTTTTTAGATCTTCCTAGTCACTGATCTCCCCCAGTTGTAGATTGTACAACCATTCCTTTGCTGCTCCCTCTAGTGAGAAGGGGAAAGCCTTCCACATCACTTGATCTTTCGCGACTGCTCGAGGTTTGATGTTGGAGCAGACATAGGTAAATTCTTGAATATGTCGATTCAGGTCTTCACCTGCAAGACCATGAAATTGAGGAAGCAATTGGATCATGTTAATTCGTAATTCAAAATCATTTTCAATGGTAGGAATTACAAGTTGATAATTTTGATTGACAAATTTAGGAGCACAGATGTCACGTAGGGTTTGGTTGGTATTTACAGCCATTATTAAAGGTTCAAAGTATTCACTCAAGGTATCACATGAATCAGTGAGATTGATTTCTTCAAAATCTGTGGGAAGATTTTTATTTTTCAATTTGGATATTGTGCGATCAATTTCTGGATCGAATTCTAATAAATTTCTATTTGAACTACGATTCATTCAAAAAAGATTTTTTTTAAAAAAAATATTTGAGGCATTGCCTCCCCTGCAAAGGCGCCATGTATGACACACGCCTATCGTGAGGCGTGGCAAAACAGTATTTTATTTACCTAAGTATAGTATAGCAGTGAATCCTTGGTAGTCTCCCGAAGGGGAGTGCACACAAAGAAAGGTTGTCACTTTTTGTTGGTATTCGCAAAAAGATTGGTTTTAATTAATTTGAATGACTATGAGAAAAACAAACAAAAAAATTGATTGATTTTAAAAAATGATAAGGGCGGTGATCGGATTGGGTTCGACTAGACTTAGTTTTGTGCCCTCATGGTTTCCAATTTTTATCTCTTCTTCTTCCTTAAACTGGTAAGAGAGATGTGATGAGAATTTTCCATTCTAAAACCATAGATTGGTATATCCTCCTTCCAATGTGTTTAGGGTTGCAGAAGGTCTCTTGATTAATTAGACCAATCCCAGACCTGGAATTGTTGTTCCCTAATAAACCAAGATTTCAACATACAATCCTACACACGTGCTTGACAACCGTCGAGCAATCACCACCCAACCATAATCATGTTCCACCGTATACATATTAGAATTGGGTGGAGGGAGATGTGATCATCAACCAAAGAAATTTATAATTTCAAAATCAAAACATTAATACAACTGCATTCAGAATTTAATATAGAATTATGAATTGGAACCATGAGAAGAAAGAAGAACAAATTTTATTCATTTCAAGCACAAAAACTCAAACACAACACATAGGTCCAGCCTCCCCTCTTTCCGATCACTCAAATGAAACTACCCCTCCATGGATGGGGTAAGAGAGATAATGAGGGAGAGGAGAGAAATATTAAAATAAAAGAAATAAAAGAAAAATCTAAGAAGTTATTCTCCTTGGTTTCCCAGAAGGAATGAGATGGAGAATGAGATATGCTGAGGAGGAGGAGCTCTCCTCTTTTTATAGCCAGATTTCTATCCTCTGAATGTTGTCGCGTTTTGGACCCAATAAATGACCTCTTCACACATTTCTCCCTTCTTTAATATTGTTCATAATTGTCCTGGACGTGTCCCCTAAAAATCTAATCGGATATGGATAGGTATTCCAAGAGTTATGGCCCTTTTACTCTGATCATTTATTCTGTCCAGTCCGAATCTCTAAAACCCCAAACCCCGGATTATGAAGCATTAATGGACCCCCAAACTGCCGACTCCCACAGTGATTCCTTAATGAAAGATTCTCCAAAACTCCTTGCACATCCACCCACTGAATGTTACAAGAGTTGGGCCCACAATGAATGAGTTTTGGATCCCACACCAAAACTAGGCAGAACTAGAAACAGTTTTCTTGATCCAACTTGTGAGCTTCTTTTGAGCTTCCATATGGACGATTAAACTTTTAATCCAAAAATAGTAAATGAATCCCTGGATGTGTAGAATTTGGAAATGGAATAATTTTTCAATTTGGATCAATTTAGATAATGTTATAGCCAAACTAGAGAAATAAGTTAAAACTGTTAAAAATCCAAAATGGCCAATTTTTACTATTCACCTCAAAATAACACCAAAATCATAAAAATGAAACAATTCATATTAGAGGAACACTTTTGTGAGTTTAAAACAATTATACTCAGTATAAATCAATTGAAAATATTTTCCCTATCAGATGACCATAATTAATGACTGTATTAGAAATGGTAAATGAGTCATCCTAAAAAGTGATAGATTAACACATCTAGGATGATGTTTCCGTTTGTAGTATAAAAGTTAGGGAAAAGTGTGATGAAGACGAATTGTTAAATTATTATACAATATTATATAACAAATATGTTACTGGAGTTATCATAACATTTATATGAAATGTGATGTGGAAAAAATAAAATGAAATGAACTAGAAAAAAAGAGAAATAATGAAAAAAAGAATTTACCTCATAAATATTTTCCTTGAGATCCACTTTAGGTGAGAGTTTTTGGTCTTTAGAAGATACTAAGTGCAGATGTACATGGGAGAGGAGATTAGGGGTAGATTTTAGTAGAATTTGGACAAAGTATATGGCTTGAGAGGAGTGAACAGAAGAAGTAAAGATGGATTTCATTTATCACGTAAAAGAGGTAGGTTTTCTCAATATTTGTATTCATCATTTTCTTATTTTTATTTGGAAATTAAATACTAATGATTATTGAGACAAAAAATTGTAATATGTGCTTTTGATTTTTATTCCAATGTTCTTACCACAGTAGGACATCATCCATGACTCTATTAGTCATATATTTAGATTATTCAGTAAATTATAATATTTTACCATTCAAAAATATAAACTTTAACAAAAAATCAAAAACATTAAACACAACCATTTTTCAAAGTATATAATTCCTAATTGAACTCCATTTTATAAAAATAATTTTCTATATATGTAAAAATTAAAAATTAATTATAATTTAATTTAATTAAAAATTAAAATTTTAAAATTAAAACTTCTTTTCAAATTTAGTGAAAAATTAAATAAGGTCTATTAAAATTATCTTATAATCATAATTCAGAGAAATACTTATATTTTAATACATTTAATGAAAATTATTTTACTTTTAAATTATTCAATTAATCATAATAATGTAATTAAATAAACATGACTTTCAAAAATAAAAACCGTTAACTAATATTTTTTAAATATATATAATTACATATACTATGTTATATGTATATAACAATTTCCCTAATAAGGTGGATAAATTTTAATTATACATTCATTTATTATTTTACAAATCAATAGGTTGGTTTACTATTAATAAGGGCCACAATAATATTACAATTATCAATTTACTATTTCATCGGTATTTGTTCCTTATCTTCTAGATATATATTTATTTTACTCATTATTAATTTATATGGTTTTATTGTGTTATATATATAATATTATATAATCATACTATGTGAAATATTTATATGAATGTTATTTCATTGGTAAAACAATGGTTAGTTACACTACCTGAGGCAGTTTTTCGCTATTGATGCTCTATATCTGAATAATAGATACCATGACCATTAAAACATCTTTACCCTATATAAAAAGTAGTACCATATTTTCCTTCATAGTGAGGTTATTATAAAACTTCTCCTAAATGTGGCACTTGCACATATCCTCTCCCACTCGACACAGATTGGAAGGTCCTACAAATTCCATATAGATAATCAATTATTTAGCATCCTTGGCAATTGACAGGGTGTTTGGGATGATGAGGGTTCTTATGGCCAATCCTCCCACACAAATGACATAATACCAAACTATATATGGTTGCCAATTAGCTACCACTTATCATTCATATAATATCAATGTGTCACTTTTGACCCCTATTCGAACAATAACAATGCATGGGTTATAAAACACCCTTTTTCACCCCATCATCTTACCTCAAGATCTACTCAGTGATAAGGTATGGGAGCACTATATCTATTATAAGGGTAAATCAGAATACTTTTAACTAAAAACTAATTGCATTATGATTATCATCCTCGAATCATCTCCTTTTTTTGGGCTCACTAGTAATATAGTTGAGTGAAAAGGGTTCAGTATATTTAAAATGAGATAAATAAGCAATATCTATCCTCAATCTCTGTAATTGGATCATAAAATATCTGGAATTATCGGTCCTCAGGGTCTCATAAAAAAGATAATGAATGAATAATTATAGGATGTCCCTCCACATCACATACCAATACTAACCAACAAAATTTGGAAGAGAGCCCAAACACTTGGGAGATCCTTGAAGCATAGAAGTTGCGAATTTCACACTTCTATTAAGAGGTGTCTCCAAATTCTGAAATATATACCTACCATTCATGATCGAAATATTTATTGGATATGGTCTTCCATCCACCGAAAATGTGGGTGGATACTGTTGTGTAACTCCAGAGTCATCTATCCCATTGAATGAGTAGATCATAAGGCACCCTCTTATCTATGCAGAAGCTGCAAGAAGTCTCCTAAATATCGAACAACATCAACCATGAAGGAAATAAAAAGAGTTTCCACTAAGTAAATCCGTAGAGGTATAAAAGGAAACTCAAGTCCCACAACCTTCAAAGCATAGTCATAACCACCCTTCTCGTGTATGTGTGGAAGGTATCATCGTCGAATATCACTAAAAATTCAAAGTACATGTCACGCATGAAATTTAATAAGATTAAAATCCACTACTATAGAAAATATAAATCGTAAAATGCCTTTATATATATTATTTGAAACCCTCTACCAGTATAAAGAGTTATTACTGGGTGATAGAATCATTTATATTGAACACTAGAGGCTCTATAAACATCCCATTATGATGTTTGACACTTGGTCAAGCTCTTTGTTTCCTGAATTTAAATTTCATTTTACATTTAAGAATTATATAATTTTTCTATTTAAATGGTTGAACCAGATGGTACCACAATTCCATTTTATAAGGTTCCATACACATTATTAACATTATCTTCATGTCTAACTAATCTATATAATAACACATTTTACTCCATGTGACCAATGGTCCAAGACCCAATATTACATAGTTCACTTATAAGGGAGTATATAATAGAGAATTTATGAATACACTATTGGGTTATGGTGGGAACAATATGTTCCAACTATGTGTTCTTAATCCCTAACAGTATTCATTAGGCAATAAAAATTATATATATAACATTTAATGCTCTCATGTAAATAACTGCGAATGAAAACTATACAATGCTCTTATATAGAATAAAATATGCTTCGTGGGTGAATTTCTTACAAGGTTCCAAATATAATTCATTCTCAATACATCATTACACTCATATCAGCCGACCATTTATTCCTTTTATACCACAATTATATCAATAGTTACATCATAATTAATGTGTGTCACCCAATAGTGAATCATATAAACTGTAATACATAAAACACATTAATTAGAAATTTTTGTTTGAGGCAATTCAGATTTCTTCTATACATGGGTTTGTTGCTACCAATAAAAAATCAATACCAAATCACATATAATTCTTAATATTAAACCTAATGTACAAAAATATAATGGATGAAATATAAATCACTCCAATACCATAATATGTCATCGTAGACCTGGATGCCTTATAATGGTACCTTGAGATTGTTTGAAAATATGGCCTCCAACACACCTCCTAGTATGATAGAGGATTTATAAAATCATTGATAATTTATGGTGTATCTATGGGGATAATAATCCCTCATTACTAGAATTTCAAACAATGTAAAATTAGTAACATATAAATAGCAGAAAAATTTAAAAGAATATGGTACTCTATAATTATACACTATAAAGGAAAAAATAGTAACATGGCATAATGGAAGTATACATAGACATCAAATAAATGACAATAAACTAATAACTAGAAATTGAATCACATAAAAATGATGAAAATGTATTTCATTTATCTATAAAGAATGAAATATGGATACAAGAGGATGTAATCAGTACTATACATGGTATAACAAATGAGTCCAATTGTCTATCCAAGCATCATGAGTTCCTTCCCAGTCATCTACTACCCATCTCCATCCTATGTCATGCATGGGGTCATGCATTAATATGTTTATGATTCTCATTATCTACACATAAAAGAATATTGTCTTCCCTAGTTCCATTGGAAGCCCAAATAGCATGTGAGATTGATCTTAGTAGGCCACCACAAATGGTGTCAACAAATATCATGTCCAAGTATATAACATGGAATTAGAAAAAATTTGTAAATTAGTAATAATAATAGTAAAGGTGTTGTCTCTGGTTCCTGATCAAAACTAGGATAACACAACCATTTTTATCCCATTGCAGAATACCTCTAAACAAGTATCCTGGGAAACATTTCCTGATTACATTGTAGTAGGGGTCTACATGAAAAGTATCACAATACCATAGTGACACTCTGCAACGAATCACATTTGTAATGGAATCCATGTATAGTATCATTATAAGGGGATTCATGCCTATATAGTAACCTAATGGATTTCTTTCCCTAATGTTATTACAACTTAATCAAGGTCACCATTCAATTATCATATCATATAATGTTTACATGCTAGCATTGATATAAAATGTTCCAGGGTTTTCATTCCCATTTAGACGAATAAATGAGGGATTATGTAACATCCCAAGTAATTAATGAATAATAGATATTTTTATCTATGCCTATTAATGAATTAGATAGTGTTTTAGAGGCTTAAAATGAAAATAACTCCAATTTTAAGCATGGAATACACTAATATTTTTAAAAGATTGTTTTACTGCCTTTTAATGGAAAACCATTTTAAATCTATCTTTTGACAATTTTATAAGCCACGTTTGTCAAAATAAACGTATTCTTTACGATCGGGAAATCAAAATTTACATTGTGTGAATTTTTGGTATGTTTTTGATAAAGTTCATTTTTTAATGAATAGTGAAAAATGTTGTATTTTAATTAAAAATCTCTTTTTAATCTAATCTATTTATATGATTATATAATCTTTTGAATTGGTTTTAAAGATAAATTAGAATATGTTTTTACCATTATATCCAATGGTTGTCATTGGAATCAATTTCACTTTAAAATTGGACTTAAACTGGTATCAATCTTTTGATACTTATTGTTTCATAAAAACACTCTATTTGTCATGACAGCGGGAATTAATTATAAATTTAATTAATTTGACTTATATGTTTTGAATTTTTTAAAATAGACTTCATTTTTGAATTCGGAATATAAAATATAGCTTAGGGTGAATTTTTTGTAATTTTCTGAAAAACTTCAATTTTTGATTAATAGTGAAACCACTAAGTGATACTTATAAAAACTGATTTTTGCGTTTAAATGAAATTTTGTCATCATTGTGTTTTGAATTTCAAAAATCCGACATACATGGTTTTCATTAAGAAGTAAAATGTGGTTCAATGGGATTAAAATAATTTTTTGGTGAATAGTAACTTATTAAGTTCTTAATCGCGATTAAAGGTAATTATTGTAGTTTAAGGTAAAATTAATGCTTTTGTAAAATGAGGTGAGCTTGACACATGTCCTACCCTCATGGGTTGTGTCATGGCCGACCAAGACATGCCATGGGTCAACTTGGGGACCCCATGGAGCCACTTTGTTTGGGAAATGACATAAATAACTTTTTATTAAATGTTAAAGTAAAAATGACACACTCATAAAGTGTTTTACTAAAACAATTTTTACATGGGGTTATACAAGTCATATTTTTTACTATAAATATTCATTAGAAATATAAAAAGATTTTCTATATCATAGTAATTTTTTATAATTTTTATACATTAAATAAATTAAATTATTTATGACAACATGATGATGCAGCGATGACCTCATTATTTAACGATTTAAATAAAATATAAAGATAATGTAAAATATAAGATCTAAACATGTCCAAAACCTATTGGATGAGTGGATTTAGAACCCTTATCACATTATCCTCGAAATATATCATTGTGGGACCTTTTGAATCCGAAAATCGTTTTAAAATAAAGTAACTTGTCTTTACATTCAAAGAGTGCCCCTCCTCTCCTCTTATAAAAGGCCCCCACCTCTACCTCATTTCACACACTCCTCAAGCCTTTGGCTCGGCCATCCCCTGCCCATTTACTCTCTCCACATCCCTCTCCTCATCCTAGAGGATTCCCTTGGGGCAGAAGCCTTTCAAAGGAAGCCTTTAGGCTCAAATCAAAAGGAGTTACACTTTTAAAGGTAATTCATTCTCTCATGTTCATTTGTTTTATTTTGCTTCTCCAACCCCCTAAACTCTTTTTATTTACTTCTTTTGTAACAAAACCAGTATCTTCAATATACTAGGATTTTGTTATAAGATTTATTTGAGCTAAACTCTCACACAACTACATCAAAATGGTTAAAGAACATACGGTTTCCGTGGATGGTGAAATTATGCCTCCCGAAACGATGATTGTTCAGTACTTATTTAACAACTTCAAAGGTGTCCATTATGAGGTAACTATTTTTATATATGATATATAGTATTTTTATTATTTCCTTAAGCTTCTCTATTTTTCATTTATGGCATACCATTATTGTTTCCATTATGGGTAAACACGATATCTTCCTTTTAGGAAGTGCGGACTACCGCCCCCTGAAAGTGATTTGATTCGTTAATACCATATGTGGGATATGTAAAGGATAAAGTTAATGATATTATATATGTTATTATACTGGAATTATAATATACTCTTATATCATTATTATTCCATTCCAGAAAATACGAAATAGAAATGGAAGTAGCGTTCATGCGTACGTACGACTTACCGTCTCCATGAACGGTGCATTACATTTCTTACCTCTAAATGTGATTTAATATTATAAATAAACGTATATGATGAATATATATGATATATATGTTATCCAAATCATTAATATCATTCAGGATATGATGAATCTTTGACCAAATTAACAACATGTAAGTGTAAGAAGTCTATTTTTGACTTAAGAACCAAATACCGACAAAATGAACATTATTAACTTAAATGATTACATGATGTTCATAACATGGTATAAAAGGAATAATGAACTTGAAAAAGGTTCTTAAGCAAGAAAAGATTAACTCAAGTTTATTATTCAGGAGATTAAAGAACGGCCGGGTCAAGTCGGATACGAGGTATGGGACTTCGTCTCAATCTCCTTTCATTGAGGCATATTTTGTTTTATACACAACATTCTTTTATATAGTTTATAAACCCCTTTGACTTTTACGTTTATCCAAAATGAATCTTTTTTATACGAAGCGTTTTACTAAACGAAAAAAGGGAATGTTTTTGTCATACGTATGCAGCGACAACGACTTCTCTGTCGTCGTGACCGTTATTTGAGTTTCAGCTTCCTCTACAAGCCATACCTTTTTTTAAAAGAAAAATAAATACCATGTTTTACTTTTCTTTAACTTTGGTATTGAAAATGGTTTTCATAATGTTTTTATTTTATCAATGTGTTGTATTGATATCTCATAATTGAAATGTGGAAATGTTATGTTTCCTTTATGCATGTTTTATGTGATATGATTATGTTATGGTTCTTGGGAATTATTATGAAGACGGGTGGTTCCCTGACAAAGTAATTGCGGGTGAGCCCGTTATAGCTCTCCAATGCATTGGGTAACACGAAGGAGTGAAACGTTAAGGTTTCTCCGAAGAGATTTAGGGAATATACTATGATGGGTATTCCAAATGTAACCAAGAGGGTTACTCCCTACGTAAGGATGTTATGAATGCCTCAAGTTACAATTATGTCTTATGATTTCTATGATATATTCATGATTTGATGTGGTTTGTTAAATTGCATATGTTTTATGGGTAAAGTATGATTTCATTCTTATGTATATAAGTACCCATGATTCCTTTCCATTTTTTATATCCCTTACTGAGCTTTTTATGCTCATACAAAGTTTTTTGAAATGTTTTTCACAGGTCAAGGGAAAGGTACATGATATGATGATAGTGTCAAGGAAGTGTCAGGAAATAATCCATGTTTTATTTTAAATGTGTTTCCATTGATGGGAATGAAGAATACTATCTTTATGTAACCACTTTGTTTATATGTGGAATGTAATGCACGTTTTATGATCGAATTCTCTAAAACTCTAAACCCGAAAAGATCCTCAATGTCTAATCTTATAATAACTCAAGATTAAGTAAGGTTTAAGGCTGGGTCCTTATAGTTGGTATCAGAGGTCGGTTTAGATAACTTTAGGAGTTAGAATTCTATTAAATGACTATCCAAAAATATTTTTTTATGGTCAAATTGAAGTGATATAGTATTTGAAGATTACCATGTTGCTTCATCTAAGACATGTCTGTTCAGAATGGTTTTCTGTAGAGGAAACGGGGAAGGAGTGCTAGGAAGGCATATAGAAGGAAATAACCTTCCGAATCAGCATCCTAAGATGGTCGGAATTGGAACTGAACAGTTTGTTACAGTAATGGCACAGTTGACTCAAGTGATAAATGGTGGTGGTATCCATGCACGAGATCAGCCAGATCAACCGCAGAGGAACATGTCAGTGGTGGAACATTTCATGAGGCAACTCCCCCCATCATTCAGAGGATCATCTGACCCTGTGCTAGCTGAAGGGTGGATTAAAGCATTAGAGAAGATTTTTGATGTCATGGGGTGTTTAGACAATCAAAAGGATAGTCTTTCTATTTACCGTTTGGAGGGTGAGGCATATCAGTGGTGGTCTATGGTTAAAAATATCAGGGGCGCCGATGAGATTGATGCTCTCGACTGGGATGAATTCAAATGTATGTTTCTTGAAAAGTATTTTCCTAAGGCTGTTCAACTTAGGATGGAGAAACAATTCTTGGAATTGAGGAAAGAGGAAGACTCAGTGGCTACCTATGAAGAAAGGTTCACTCGATTGACAAGGTATGCTCCAAATTTTATCGGAGACCTTGATAGTAAAATCAATAGTTTTTACTTAGGATTAAAGCCAAAATATCGAAGGGCATTAGCCTCTCATGAGTTTAAAAGTTATGAAAAGCTTGTTCGATGTGCTGAGAAGGTGGAAATGGAGTTTTCCGATGATCAAGTGTTCTATAACAACCAACAGAAGAAGAGACCGAGGTGGCAGGAGAAAGGTAAGAATTCTTCAAAAAAGTCTGATGGTAAGAAAACTATGTATCCAGTTTGTGATAAATGTGGAAAAAGGCATGCTGGGGAATGTCTTCTGAATTCTGGAAAGTGCTACAGATGTGGTAAGATGGGACATAAGGCTCGTGATTGCACTGAAAAGGATCAAGGTAAAGGTAAGACCAAATTTGATTTATAGTTAGTGAAATGTTATAAGTGAAATGAGATGGGTCACTATGGAAACGAGTGCCCAACAAAGATCTTGAGTGATGGGAAGCAGTTAGACTACAAGAAGAAAGGGGTGGTGAAATCCTTTGCAACTACTTCAGCAGATGTCGGGCCATCAAATGAAGTTTTATCAGGTACTATGTTTGTTTTTCAGATTATGCCAGTGTGTTGTTTGATTCGGGGTCTACACATTCTTTCATCTCTGAAACCTTTTCTAGTAAAATGGGAATACCATCTCAAGAAATGACTCATGAACTTTTGGTAAAAACACTTAGAGGAATGTTGAGGAAAAAATAATTTATAAGAATCTTCCTATCCTTATCTGTGGGAAGAACCTACATGAAAACCTTATTGTTCTACCTCTAGTAGAGTTTGATGTTATAATGGGTATGGATTGGCTCTCAATTTACCATGCTAAGATTGACAGTAGATCTAAAGAAGTTTTTTTTCAGAAATACTTTCAGTTTGTGTAAAAGAATGAACCCTTACTGTTGATAACAAATCAAGAGGCCGAGAAACTTGTAAAAGATGGAAATGAATGTTACCTTGCACACATTGTTGAAAACAAGGGAACTGTTCAGATTAATGATGTGCTGGTGGTAAATGAGTATCCTGATGTTTTTTCTAATGAGTTGCCTGGAATAATACCTAATCGGGAAGTTGAATTTACTGTTGACTTAGTTTCTGTTGCTAAACCAATTTCAAAACACCCTTATCGAATGGATCAAATTGAACTTTTAGTGTTAAAGGAGCAATTACAAGATTTATTAGAGAAAGGTTTCATTCGACCTAGCACATCACCTTGGGGTGCTCCTGTTTTATTTTTTAATAAGAAATATGGTTCTATGAGACTTTTCATTGATTATAGATCCTTGAATAACATCACTATTAAGAACAAATTTCTATTTCCTCATATCGATGATTTGTTTGATCAGCTCTATGGAGCTCAGTTTTTTTCAATGATTGACTTGAGATCGGGGTACCATCAGTTGAAGGTGAAGGAGGCAGATATTCCGAAGACCGCATTCCGTACGAGATATGGGCATAATGAATTAGTAGTAATGCCTTTTGGGCTAACCAATGCACCTTCTGTATTCATGGATCTAATGAATAGAATTTTCCATGAGTTCTTGGATATGTTTGTGGTGGTTTTCCAAGATGATATTTTGGTGTTTTCTAAAAGTAAATAGGAGCATGAAAGACATTTAAGGTTTGTTTTGAAAACCATAAAAGAAAATAAACTATATGGAAAATTCAGAAAATGTGAGTTTTGGTTGCAACAAATTTCCTTCATTGGTCACATTGTTTCTAAAGATGGGATAACTGTTGATCCTGCAAAAACGATAGTTGTGGAAGACTGGCCAAGACCCACAAATGTAACAGAGATTCATAGATTTCTTGGTTTGGCAGGCTATTACCGAAGGTTTGTTAGAAATTTTTCACGGTTATCTAGTCCAATGACTAAGATAACTCGGAAGGGATTTAAGTTTATCTGGACAAAAGAATGTGATGATTGTTTTCAGGAATTGAAAAGAAGATTGGTGAATGCTCCAGTTTTGGCACTACCTTCCTGGAATAGTGAGTTTGTTATATAGAATGATGCTTCATTGAAAGGACGTGGTTGCGTCCTAATGCATAATGATCAGGTAATTGCTTATGCTTCACGACAGTTGAATACTCATGAGGTAAATTACCCTACACACGATTTGGAATTAGCTGCTGTTGTTTTTGCTTTAAAAATTTGGAGGCATCATTTGTATGGAGTAAAGTGTGAAATATATACCGATCACAAAAGTTTAAAGTATATATTCGCTTAGAAAGAATTGAACATGAGACAAAGGATATGGCTAGAATTAATCAAGGATTATGATTGTACAATTCATTACCATCTGGGAAAAGCAAATAAAGTGGCTGATGGTTTGAGTCGAAAAAGTAATGCTTCATTAGCAATGTTGTGCTTGGAACATGATCCTTTGGTTAAGGATTTGATGAACTTTGGCATAGAAGTTGTTGTTGCAAGAAGTTCTTTTGTTTTGTTTCAGGTATCAGTGAGATCATGTCTATTAGATAGAATCAAGCAAGCACAGAAGCAAGACAGTGAGTTGCAGAAAAAGGTAGAGTTGGTTCAGAAAGGTAAGTATCCTGAATTCAACATTGATAATGATTGTGTTTTGAGATTTGGGAATAGATTGTGTGTGCCTTGTGATTCACAGTTGAAGATAGAGTTGTTATGTGAAGCTCATAGTTCTCCATTTTCAGTTCATCCTGGCAGTACTAAGATGTATAGAGATCTGCGGGAGTATTACTGGTGGGATGGAATGAAAAGGGATATTGCTGATTTTTCTGTGAAGTGTTTGACATGACAATAGGTTAAAGCAGAGCGACAGTTACTGAAAGGGATGCTTCAGCCATTACCAGTGCCAGAGTGGAAATGGGAGAATATATCCATGGTCTTTGTTGTTGGATTACCGAAGACATCTCGAGGTAATAATGCAATCTGGGTTATTGTTGATCGCTTGAATAAATCTTCTCATTTATTTGCTATACGAGATACTTTTTCCCTAGATCAACTTTCCCATTTGTATCTTAAAGAGATATTCAGGTTACATGGAGTTCCCCTCTCCATTGTATCTGATCGTGATCCCAGGTTCACTTCTATCTTTTGGAAAGGCCTTCAGAAGTCGTTGGGTACTGAATTAAATTTTAGTACAATATTTTATCCTCAATCAGATGGGCAGTCAGAATGAACAATTCAGACCTTTGAGGATATGCTACGAGCTTGTTCTATGGATTATCAGGGAAGTTGGGACCAACATCTTTCTTTGTTTGAATTTTTATATAATAACAGTTTTCATTCCAGTATACAGATGGCACAATTTCAGGCATTATATGGGAAGTAGTGTCAAACTCTAGCTTTCTGGGATGAAGTGGGTGAAAGGAAGTTGATGGGACCAAAATTGGTAGAAGAGATGGCAGAAAAAGTTCAGCTGATTCAGAAGCACATGAGAACAGCTCAGAGTAGGTAGAAGAGTTATGCAGACAACATGAGGAAGGATCTATCTTTTGAGGTAGGTGATCATGTTTTTCTCAAAGTATCACCATAGAAAAGTGTGATGAGATTTGGTAAGAAAGGAAAGATGGGTCCAAGGTTTATTAGACCATATGAAATTTTAGAGATAGTTTGATCAGTTGCATACCAGGTGGCTTTACCTCCGAGTTTATCTCAGGTACACAATGTTTTTCATGTTTTGATGTTGAGAAAGTACATGCCAGATCCATCTCATGTTTTGAGTCCAGAGGTAGTTTAGCTGGAAGAGAATCTATCTTACGAGGAACAACCTGTCCAGATTCTTGACCACAGGGAGCATGTATTGCGGAATAAGGTGATTCACTAGGTAAAGGTTTTATGGAAAAACCATATGGTTGAAGAGGCAACATGGGAATCTGAAAATGCAATGAGGGATAAGTACCCCCATTTATTTGATAAGTAAATAAATTGTGGGGATGCAATATTCTAAAGGGGGAAGGATGTAACATCCCAAGTAAGTAATGAATAATAGATATTTTTATCTATTCCTATTAATGAATTAGATAGTGTTTTAGAGGCTTAAAATGAAAATAAATCCAATTTTAAGCATGGAATACAGTAATATTTTTAAAACATTGGTTTACTGCCTTTTAATGGAAACCCAATTTAAATCTATATTTTGACAATTTTATAAGCCATGTTTGTCAAAATAAACGTATTCTTTACGATCGGGACATCAAAATTTACTTTGTGTGAATTTTTGGTATTTTTTCGATAAAGTTCCTTTTTTTATAAATAGTGACAATGTTGTATTTTAATTCAAAACCTCTTTTTAATCTAATCTATTTATATGATTAGATTATATTTTGAATTGGATTTAAAGATAAATTAGAATATATTTTTACCCTTTTATCCAATGGTGGTCATTGGAATCAATTTCACTTTGAAATTGGACTTAAACTGGTATCAATCTTTTGATACTTATTGTTTAATGAAAACACGCTATTTGTCATGACAGTGGGAATTAATTATTAAATTAATTAATGTTACTTATATGTTTTGGATTTTGTAAAATAGACTTCATTTTTGAATTCGGAATATCAAATATATCTTAGGGTGAATTTTTGGTAATTTTCTAAAAAACTTCAATTTTTGATGAATAGTGAAACCACTAAGTGGTACTTATAAAAACTATTTTTTCCGTTTAAATGAAATTTTTCCATCATTGTGTTTTGAATTTCCAAAATCTGACATACATGGTTGTCATTAAGAAGTAAAATGTGGTTCAATGGGATTAAAATAATTTTTTGGTGAATAGTAACTTATTAAGTTCTTAATCACGATTAAAGGTAATTAGTGTAGTTTAAGGTAAAAATAATGCTTTTATAAAATTAGGTGAGCTTGAAACATGTCCTACCCACATTGGTTGTGTCATGGCCGACCAAGACAAGCCATGGGTAAACATGGGGACCCCATGGAGCCACTTTGGTTGGGAAATGACATAAATAACTTTTTATTAAATGTAAAAGTAAAAATGACACACACATAAGGTGTTTTACTAAAACAATTTTTACATGGGGTAATACAAGTCAGAGTTTTGACTATAAATATTCATTAGAAATCTAAAAATATTTCCTACATCATAGTATTTTTTTATAATTTTTAGACATTAAATCAATTAAATTATTTATGACATCATGATGATGCAGCGATGACCTCATTATTTATCGTTTTAAATAAAATTGAAAGATAATGTAAAATCTAAGACCTAAACATGGCCAAAACCTATTGGATGAGTGGATTTCGAACCCTTGTCACCTTATCCTCGAATTATATCAATGTGGTGCCTTTTGAATCCGAAACCCTTTTTAAAATAATGTAACTTGTCTTTACTTTCCAAGAGTACGCCTCCTCTCCTCTTATAAAAGGCCCCCACCTCTACCTCATTTCAAACACTCCTCAAACCTTTGGATCGACCATCCCCTGCCCATTTACTCTCCCCACATCCCTCTCCTCATCCTAAATGATTCACTGTGGGCAGAATCCTTCCAAAGGAAGCCTTTAGTCTCAAATCAAAAGGAGTTACACTTTTAAAGGTAATTCATTCTCTCAAGTTCATTTGTTTTATTTTGCTTCCCCAACCCCCTAAACTCTTTTTATTTACTTCTTTTGTAACAACACCAGTATCTTCAATATAATAGGATGTTTTTATAAGATTTATTCTAGCTACAGTCTCACAAAACTACATCAAATGGTTAAAGAACATACGATTTCCGTGGATGGCGAAATTCTGCCTCCCAAAACGATGATTGTTCAATACTCATTTTACACCTTCAAAGGTGACCAGTATGATGTGACTATTTTTATATATGATATATAATGTGTTTATTATTTCCTTACGATTCTGTATTTTTTATTTATTGCATACCATTATTGTTTCCATTATGGGTAAACATGATATCTTCATTTTAGGAAGTGCGGACTACTGCCCCCTGAAAGTGATTTGATTCGTTAATACCATATGTGGGATGTGTAAAGGATAAAGTTAATGATATTATTTATGTTATTATACTAGAATTATAATATACTCTTATATCATTATGATTCCATTTCAGAAAATACGAAAAAAAAATGGAAGTAGCGTTCATGGGTACGTACAGCTTACCGTCTCCATGAACGGTGCATTTCATTTCTTACCGCTAAATGTGGTGTAATATTATAAATACATGTATATGATGAATATATATGATATATATGTTATCAAAATCATTAATATCATTCTGGATATAACGAACCTTTGACCAAATTAACAACATGTATGTGTAAGAATTCTATTTTTGACTTAAGAACCAAATACCGACAAAATGATCATTATTAACATAAATGATTACATGATGTTCATAACATGGTATAAAATGAATAATGAACTTGAAAAAGGTTCTTAAGAAAGTAGAAATTAACTCAACTTTATTATTCAGGAGATTAATGAACCGTTGGGTCAAGTCGGATACGAGGTATGGGACTTCGTCTCAATCTCCTTTCATTGAGGCATATTTTGTTTTATACACAACCTTCTTTTATACGGTGTATAAACCCCTTTTACTTTTACATTTATTCAAAAGGAATAATTTTTATATGAAGCGTTTTACTAAACGACAAAAGGGAATGTTTTTGTCGTACGTATGTGGCGACAACGACTTCTCCATCACCGTGACCGTTATTTGAGTTTCGGCTTCCTCTACAAGCCATACCTTTTTTTAAAAAAGAAAAATAAATACCATGTTTTACTTTTCTTTTACTTTGGTATTGAAAATGGTTTTCATAATGTTTTTATTATATCAATGTGTTGTATTCTTATCTCATGATTGAAAAGTGGAAATTTTATGTTTCCTTCATGCATGTTTTATGTGATATGATTATGTTATGGTTCTTGGGAATTATTATGAAGACGGGTGGTTCCGTGATAAACTAAGGGCGGGTGAGCCCGTTATAGCTCTCAAATTCATTGGGTAACGCGAAGGAGTGAAACGTTAAGGTTTTTCCAAAGAGATTTAGGGAATATACTGGCGTGGGTATTCCAATCGTAACCAAGAGGGTTACTCCCTACGTAAGGATGTTATGAATGCCTCAAGTTACCTTTATGTCTTATGATTTCTATGATATATTAATGATTTGATGAGGTATGTAAAAGTGCATATGTTTTATGGGTAAAGTATGATTTCATTCTTATGTATATATGTACCCATGTTTCCTTTCCATATTTTCATATCCCTTACTGAGATTTTTATGCTCATCCAAAGTTTTTAGAAATGTTTTTCATAGGTAAAGGGAAAGGTACATGATATGATGATAGTGTCAAGGAAGTTACAAGAAAAAATCCATGTTTTATTTTAAATGTGTTTCCATTGATGGGAATGAAGAATACTATCTTTATGTAACCACTTTGTTTATATGTGGAATGTAATGCAAGTTTTATGATCTAATTCTCTAAAACTCTAAACCTGAAAAGATGCTCAATGTGTACTCTTATAATAACTCAAGATTAAGTAAGGTTTAAGGCTGGGGCCTTATAGATTCTATGCCCATTTACAATATTCTTCAAGGGTCTCCGTGCCCACATAACATAATTAATAGTATCCATAGTATTTAATATTACAAATGAAATTATTTATATTTCATTTATATTTAATAATGACAAGGGAATGACAACTGTCAATTGTATTCAGTGGAATGGGATTAACACTAACCTATGATGAATTAAATTCGTTAATAATATTCATCAAGGGCACTAGCGATGCAATTCCACTACATTATTGTCATAACAGTATGATATTATAATTTAGAAGAAAATACAAACTAACCAATTGTTTTTTGGGAGTAAATACCTAAAAAAATTTGGAATAAGGTGGTCACACCAAATGTGATGGATCACATTATGGATATAAGATGTGATCAGATTTGGTTTATAACAAGTTAAAAATCTTATAGAATATGCCATTTTTTTATTTTTTGTGGAAAACGATGTGTGTAACCACAACACATATTATAAAACATCAATACATTAGGGATATAATATATACTACCTACCTCTTGCTCATACAACACTCCTTGTCTAGTATCGATCCTTGATTTTGTTTGGATCTAGAGGAAATGCATAAAAGGATGAACACCGTAAAATATGAAATGTGATGCAACCCATAAATTGTGTAATTGAGAGATAAAAAAAATAAAAAGATAATCAAGAGGAATAAGGTACTCTATGATTGATGTCCAAGGTGATGATTGGTTATCAAATTGTGCAATATATGAAAGAAAAAATGAAAACCATATAAAGGGGGAACATGGGATGTCAACATGAAAGAGTGAGAGATATCTTATACTTTGTCATAAGAAATGTAGTAGTATGGTATGTTAAATATTTCATTATTGTCAATTTGGAATTTTAACCACGAAAAGTCAAGGCACACTATTTGGCCACATGATTGGCTAGACGATATACCAACCATTTGTATTAAACCACCTTAATATGAGAACCACATGGTTAGGATACATGGTTAGGGTAATAGTGAACCAACCTTGTTTCTCATTTATACTTATAATAAAAGACATATTACATTTGCATGTTGCCACTAGCTAATCATTAGGGTAAACAATGTGCCACAATTTCCCCCCTATTCAACACATCATGGTTAAAAGAGAAAATGTAGGTTGGGATTCATGATTTCTTATAAGAATGTAGCCTAGTGGTTTTCACCACCGGTTGGTGTACTGAGCTCTAAACAATCTCTAGACACCCCTAAAACCTTTATAACCTCAATTAGAATATGTTTGAGGTCGTAAAAAATATAATTTAAGCTAATTCAAAAGGATCTATAGTGGAGGTGAATTCAAGGTTCTTACAACATAATTAATACTGATAAGACTATTTATGAGTATATTTATTACATTTTATTTGGATAAGATTATGGAATTTTTAGTGTGTGGGTATGTCACTCGATGGGTGGCTCATTTTTAATTGAAAAAAAAACGAGTTTTTATTGTTTTTAGTAAATACAAAAAAATTAAATAAGGGTATGTAACTATCAAGGAATGTGGTACAAAATATTTATTAATAATTTATAGGATAAGAGATAAGGTAAATAAAGGACCCAAATACAAATTATTAGACATTTTTTAAACAATTATGATGTCTTTTCCTCCTAGTTTCATTACATTTAAGATTTTAGGGTTTAATATGATAATCGATTTTGATCTATGGTAACATATACTTTATGTAAGAAAGTAAAATGCACCATATAAGTAATTTGGATAAAATTTTTATAAATTTCTAATAGATTTCATAAAATTAAACTTATAAAATTTAAAATAAATTAATATTAAAATAATAATGTATAATCTATCAAAATTATAAAAAATATTTTATTATGACCTAAAATATAAAATATAAATTTATAATTTAAAGCCTACTTTATTATACTTATAACTACACATAAAAACCAATTGTTATTTAGAAAAAATTTCCATGAATTTTCATTTTATACATAAAAACTAAAAATGTCAAAAATATATATTTTATTTTTAAAAATTATATTTTCCACTAAAATTGATAATTTTTAGAAAATAAAAAACCTCACCATTCGATGTTATTATTATGAAATATCTATAAATTATTCTCTTTTATTAATTTGAAATTTCCAAATTATTATAATTTAATGTCAAAACTTAATCCCATAATATAGTGTATAATATTTTTTATTGGAAAATAGTTGTCTAAAATGTAATCAATTCATTGTTCCTATTTATTATCAATTAAAAATTATTTAATATTTATTATAATATTAATATTTTTAAAAAAAATTCTTATTATATAGTATTTATATTCATAGTTTCTAGAAATAAAACAATAA
The DNA here is from genome assembly GCA_963277665.1 of Viscum album. Classification (NCBI taxonomy): domain Eukaryota; kingdom Viridiplantae; phylum Streptophyta; class Magnoliopsida; order Santalales; family Viscaceae; genus Viscum; species Viscum album. The sequence goes on from OY728119.1 coordinate 1,369,226,839, forward strand.
TTTTATAAAAATATATTTTTTCATTAAAATAATTTTTAGCGTTTTTCAAATATAACAATTAAATTTCATTCATATTAAAATTATAAACTATTTTATTTTGATTAATATTTCATATATTGTTTACTCCTAATAATTCCCTATAATTAAAAATCTATGTTTTATTAGTATAAAAATGACATTGGTATGATTTACTTTGGTATTATATATGGAGCAAGTTCTACAACACATTTTTAATATTTAATGGAAAAATATTATTATTTTTTGGTTTTAAACTATTCATATCATAGAACATGCCAAATGGTCTATAAATCAATTTATATTTTCTTTATAAAATTTTCATATATCCATGTCCAATATTTTTGGAACACGTCACACACTACCTTCATTTCGTCATCTTCATGGAATACTTCACACCCCACCCAATCATGGTCTTCGGTCCTCGCATGTTTGTACACCCACCTGAAAAGATCGATGAATTAGATCACAATTACTATTTCATGAAGATTTTATCATATTGGCATTCCAAAAAATTGGGTACAATTTTATAATATATGGTTTTACTCCATCATTAGATGAACTTGTCAATGACATAAAAATGTTCTATCAAGATAGGTAAAATCATTGGCCTCTATCGTAACACACACTCTACTCTCAATAGATCTATTTAGCCTATTATGAAAAAACCCATTAAGTTGATCCAAGAATCATGTTATAAATGATATGGAAATCTTATAAACATTTTATACCATAGGAATATTATTAATGGAATATTAATAACAGTTGTGATATGGAAAAACATATAAACCATAAGAAACACAAATCAATCATGGGTATCAAGGCACTTCGAGAAAACCCATCCTACCATTCCATCAATCTTGTAAACTAGGCTTGTTTGTTATGTAACTTCCTACCTCATATGTAATAATTCCACGTAAAAACATTTCCATGAATAGTTACAAAATAAAAAATATTCTCTAATCAAAAGGATTCTTAGAAAATATCCAAAAAAATCCCAAAGTAATTCATGAATATGAATCATGATCTAATTTTTGAAATATTATTAGAATTATTTAATCCATCCAAATGAAATATGATAGAAATAGTGATCTATATCCTCTCAATTAAAAATTAAAATCCTATATATCGATTATCTATTCAATAATGATCTATGAAAACTATATGATATCATGGCGTAATATATAGATATTGCAACCCAAAATTTGATTTAGTATTCTTATGAAGATTAAAATAAGATATATTGTAAAAAATTAAAGAACATAATAATAAATAAAACATACCTTGAATTAACACTATTGAACACTCTATATCAACTATATTTATTGTATAAACCACATTAAAATACTAAAAACCTCCACCAAACTCTCTAGGTATGGGATCCCTAGGCTTGATAAGAATAATGGAATGTTTTAGAGAGGTTTTGGAGTGCCATCAATATTTTATGATTAATAAATTCGACATTCATGGTTTGGTAGTATGTTCTATAAAATAATTCAATAACCATGTGAGGATATCTACATATTCTGGGAACCTGCATGGTTTCGAAAATTATTTTCTTGTCATCCTTTCCACCTCTATTGAATGAAAAAAATTGTTATTGAGAATTTTCCACAGTAATAGCTAACTATTTACCATCCATAAACATTCTTAAATTACTCTGAAACACTCCAATAAAAACCATATTTTACTATATACTTCTCCCATGAAATGAGAATATTAAAAAACAAGGGGTGAATAGAATGTGTAAGGGACTAGAAAAATACATGTCTATTAACATGAAGATAAGAAATGTATGAACTTCATCGAAGAGTATATGATGTAATGAATTAGTATGATATTTTTAAAACCGATTATAGAATAATAAATTTCACTTATAGATAAAAAATATTCCTTAATATGAACTTTGTTTTAGTTAATGTTTAGTCCAAATTCCCAAAAAATTAAAAACCTCAATGACGATTGGAATGTATTTTAATAAAAATTTTCATTAGGTCATGTAATAAAACAACCACATATATAGATTTCAATACATTATGTACTCAAAACCCATTTAATTAAATAATAGTGATATGTTTCGGTTCTGTACTTTCATGTTTCAAAAATGATAAATAAACTTACCAAATAACAACTCTCATTCATGTAGTCAGTATTTCAAAAAACATAAAGACACATAACTCAATAATAAATATTCTAACTATTTTGGAAATATTATTCATAATGGGATGAATTATGTATTAAAAAATATAATTTATAATTTAAATCCTCATAATTAAAAGAAAACATTATAACTTGAAATAAAAATAAAAAATTTTCATACTTATTATAATTAATTATTATATAGTGTTGTTTTTATGAGAAGTATAGAAAATAATGTGATATTAAAATAAATAATAAAAAGTACCTTTCATGTTTAGAGTGTATAAGAAACATTATAAAAAGGAATTAGTAAAAATAATTTTTAAATAGATTAATACATATTTGTAATAAAACATTGGGACAATGTAACACCCCTTCCAAAACAACAAGGTCCTAGACATAGAGTCACATGACATCATAAATTCATCCCGATATATAAGATGTTGATGACTACCAGTGATGGTATGATAATCATTTGTGGGGAGACTATATCCTCATTATCAAATCCTTAAAAAATAAAATAATTAAAATATAAAAATCGGAGTAATTAATGAAGCATATAATATAATATTGAACACATGTAAAAAATGAATAAATAGACTCATAGAGTGGAAATACAAACCATAGTATATGTGAATGTAAATAATTTAAATCTATTAATGTATATAGAGGTCATATTTTTAACATTACCTCTCACAAGAACCGTATCCTAGTCATCCTACATAGTCCCCTTTTCTATACATGGATCCCTATACATGAAGTCTACATGTGCATCCAGATTATTGTGAACGTTGTGAGCCATAAAATGTAATAGGAAAAAACCAATGCATAATTATGTATTGTAAATATATGTAAGAACTATTTCCCTTGATTATAATAATTTAACTCGTAATCATAAGAAATAATATACCAATAACACATGTTCTAACCAATCCACCTAGATCCTCTATGATATATCCTTTGGCTTTAATATAAATGGAATATAAATATATTATAATTAATAAAAAATAAAACACATGTATTTTCAACATTATTCCTAGAATTATCAATTATTATTGAGAACAAGATACTCAACATCAACCAGGAATCATGTGAATATGTCTATTCCATATCCTCTATAATTTGATTGATCATAATACTCAATATATAATACTCATCATGTGAAATTGCTACTATAAATCCACTGAGAATCATGTGAATCCCTTGAAATACCTGAGGTATATAGAAATATTATACCTTTTATCATTTATATCATCTCCATTAGCAAATTTCATGGGTACAACCCCTTTTAGGGATAATCATGTCACTATGGTATAACAATTTAGAACACCCAGACAAATTACAAAAAATTTATGGTAACACAAATAAAATGATAAAGAATACAATGAAAAGGAATATATAAATATATATATATATTCATTGGAAATTAGTATAAACATAAAAAATGAGATCACCATCATTCATGATTAAATAATCTACAATAATACACATGGAAATAAGTATCATTAATGAGTCTACTAGGCTATGAACACGCACACATGAAATCACAATAAATCAAAATCATCAATGCATATTGGAAAAAATAATCATACCATGGATACAGGTAATGGTGAAACATATGGAAAAGAACATCTGAACTAAGTGTTTTTGATGAAAACCAATTTATGGTTCATCAATGTATCAAATTCCAAACCACATTTCACACTAATTATGATCATGCTTGAGTGTCATGGATGTCTATTCAATTTCTATATTTTCAATGAAATGGGTTTAAAATTTGATACACGATTAATGAAAATGTCAAGAAGTACCCTTTAGAATTAAATAATATTCATATTCATTTAATAGAATTGCATCCAATCTATTTTGAATAAGGGGACATTAATTTACCATATCTATTGTTGATTAATGAAAAAATAATGAATTTATCATCAATTTGGAATGATAACATAATGTTTATCAAATAAACATTGAATAGTAATCAATATTTTTGTTGAAAATGTATTCAATGTTTAAATCAAGAAAAATAGAGTAACTAGATTATCAATCTATGGAGAGATGCCCAAAATATTCCACTATTCATTTTGAGTTAAACGATTGTGAAAAGGAATGTCATTGATTGATCAAATACCAAATTGATCTAGAATGATTTAAAAATCTATCATTGGTTGAAATTGGAAATCATAGATCATGCATCATGATCCCTAATCAATGAATCTCCTTAGGGTAAAAGATGTAGATATTGGAGAAACCCATTGAAGATAGGGTTTCAAATGACAGACATCAGTCATAAAGATTAAACCCTCATAAATTTGTCAGAAGCATGAATTGATGAGGTAAAATTCATCAAGGGAGGACCTTTCATTACTGAAAAATTGTAATGAATCTAATTTAACGGAAAATGGGTTAAAATAATTCATAAATATATGTTATGGAGGAATTTATATCCTTAATTTCAGGTTTTCATGATTTTCCATTGTAGATTTATAAATAATGATCCAACCATAAATCCTTTTAGTAACTCAAAATAGGCAACTAAATTTGAATTCAATGTTTTTCATACAATACAAAATTTTTATATTGGACATTAGAGATTTCCAAAAATATTTCCTTGTGAGGTTTAATTGATTTTCAATCCTTGATCATTAATTGAGAACCACTAATTGATCCTATAACTATTTTTTCACACTTTCATATATATTTTTCATTATTTGTAAAAACTATTCTCAAACCCAGAACCCATTAAATGTTATGAAAAATTCTAAAACCATCTAAAAAACATTGTATAACATCCCAAAAAATTCAATAATAAAAAACCTATGATTAGGGTTAGAAAACTTATTACACCCATAAAAAATCCATAGTCATTACAGTATGCAACTCTAATTAATTTCCACACATGAGAAGCATTTCTAGGAATACTATTAATAAATATTACAATTTTCACCATGAATACAAATTTTAAAACATCATTTGATAACTCAATATCCACTTGGATGATCAAATTCATAAGATCATGGATGTACCTCCATATATAGAACACAATAAACCCATCATTCATAGAAACAAAACAAGAATAAATAAAACATTCTTTCAATGGTTGCATTGCAAAGTCAAATATGTGTGGGCTAACTGAGGAGTCACTCATAAAAACATTATCACCTAGAATAAAATCAAAAGGTATCCTCTTGAGGTAAGAATAAGTGTCCTTCCTAGCTTGTGTAGTCGTAAAATTATACATATATAAAGTTCATTCATATTACAATACTAAAAATAATTCTATATAAAAATTAATGGATAATTATATCCTTGGGATTTTAATATTTTTCAATCTATGTAGGGATACAATGATTTGTTTAAAAACCTAAAATATAAGGCCCCGAACTTAAACATTACTTATTATTGAATTAAATAAATAATTCAAATTAAGGATCTTTTCAGGTTTAGAGTTTTAGAGAACTAGGACATAACTATTACAACTCAAATATTACAAAGTATACACTTCTACTAAGTTTCCATAAAATAAAAACTCTTAATAAAGAAATATGTCTAGTTCCATGTTTTAGATAGCATGATGTTTCCTTGTTCCAATCCTTGACCATATTCCACATTAAGTCCTGTGAATAAAATTTCAAAAAAAACATGGGGTGAGAATAAAACTCTCAGTAAGGGATACACAAAGAAGTAAAACTATTTGTTTTTCAAAACAACAAGTAAACCAAGAATACTTTATCAAAGTAGTATTTTTCACCTTTATGAAGTAGTAAAAAAAATTCTTCACTGAATAAAAGTTCATTACTTACCCCTTTTGTAACCAAAATATTACCATAAAAACGCATATAAAGAACACATAACATATAAAGGTAATTTGGGACATAAACATACTTAAATGGAATAACCATACGGTTGACTTCAACACATATCACTTAATGGAATAGACATACGACCAACTTCCATACCAAATGCATTGGAGGTTAAAACATAACCACCCGTCCTGGTATTCATGACACCACCCGTCATATGGTTTATCACGTAACCACCCGTAAAATGTCCAAGTACCATTATTACACATAAAATATTTAAAATATAAACATTTCAATAACAACATTTCATTTTCAATCACAATAAGTAATTCCAAGATATTGAATTAATCAATCCATTTTCAAAAATCATTTAAAACAGATTTTTGAATCAAAGTGTCCCATATCATTTTGAAGCTTTTAATGGAATTATAATTTTAAAACATTAATGTCCATATAAAAAATACTTAAATCCATTTTGAAAACATGGACATTATGGATAATGATTTAGAATGATGATTCTTTAAAACATTTAAAATGATATTTTTGTTAAAGAGTTTTTAACAAAATGAGACACTTTTGAATTCAAATAATTACGGAATAAAATTTAATCTGAACTTTATAATATCATGAGAATTATTGGATTCATGATATAATGTGTCAAAGTACAGTATACACACAATATAAGAGTGAATTGGTGCATAACCACAATGAAGTTTCAATAGAAATGTAAATTGAGATGAAATCCATTATAATGATGGTATCCTTAAATTAAGGATAAATCTATCACATAATTATGTGTGAGAAATATAAATACACCCAATATAAGTGGATATTAAGTGTGAAACAATCAGAGGTCATTCACACATAATCTTGGAAAAACCAAACCAATGACAAAGATATTTAACTTAATGAAATGAGATCGAGTTATGATTTCTCATAAAAGTTCGTAAGAATTTATCAATGAGATGATTATGTGTATAAATAGTATATCCACAAAAAGGTCTGTGGAAATTACAAAAAAGGGATTCTACACATAATCTTGGCATAATAAAATCAAGAAATAGAGGTTTAACCCAACAAATTGAATGTGGGTTAAGAAGTTCCCTTACAGAAATCCGACAGCCTAACGACATCACCTTAATATTCAGAAAATGAGTTGATGAGAGAGAAAATGGTATCTCACCACTTGGACATAAAATTTACATAAATAAGGATATATAATAACATATCCCAACATAATAATATGTGAATTTAAAATACATAACAAAACAAGTCTTTTAAAAAGAGGAGGGTGAAAGTTCCCCTTACCGAGTTGGGTAACTTTCGAAACGTACACACCATGGAATAAGGGTCATAAAAAGAAGATGTAAATACCCATAAATGAAATTATACTACACCAAGATTATAATAATGGGAAGTATATAAACCACTCAAAGGAAATAGTGGCAAACATCACATAAATGTCACAGGAATAAAAGTGAGATGAAAAATCCCTTACTAATACACGGCAGCCTAACAGCGCCACTTAAAACTTCCAAAAATGAATTTATGAGATCAAATAGGGTCTCTAATAATATAAACGTAAAATGTAGAGTATGAGTAATATAAATTAACATCCCCAAACATAATAAATATGAGCTTAAAAGAAATGACATAAAAGAGAGTACTTAAAAAGAAAGCACGAGGTTGGATCCCTTACCTCATGTCTGACATGACTCGATCGTTCTTTAATCTCATGAATAAAAAAATTTGTTCAATTTATAATTTCATAAGAACATCCATTAAATATTATTTTTCAGTTCATATCACATATTATAATGTTATAATAATTGGTTAATAAAGTGATTTCATATTAGACGTTATTGTCGATGTTCGGTACATGAGTATAAATTGAACTTGTTGGAAAACAAATTTCCATGTAGTTATAGGTAAATCATATCCAGAATAGTATTTATTTTTTAAATATCATATATATCCAATATATATTCATTTTATACTATTCCATATCAGTTGGAGATAAAAATTTAAAAGCACCATTCATGGAGACGGTAGGCCGTACGAACGCATGAGCGCTACATTCATTTTTTGTCATATTGCTGGAATTAAAACAAAATGAGAGATATATATATTACAATTCCAGAATTATATCCATAATTTAGATGTAATATATTACATATGTATCCATTGTATATATTTACTTATAATATTACATAACATTTGGAGATAAGAAATGAAATGTATCATTCATGGAGACGGTAAGCCGTACGTATGCATGAACGCTACTTTCATTTCCGTTTTTTTGTATTAAATGGAATAAAATAACAATTATATAAAGGTATATTATAATTCCAGTACTTTATCATATGTAATACCATTAATTCCATACTTTATACGTCCCACATATGGCATTAACGAATCAAATCACTTTGAGGGGGCGGAAGTCCGCACTTCCCCAAATGAAGAAATCGTGTTTACCCATAATGGAAACCATAATGGTGTTCCATAAATGAAAAATACAGAAGCTTAAGGAAAACATAAAAATATTATATATCATATATAATTATATTTTCATCTAAATGGACACTTATGAAGGTGTTAAAAGAATATTGAACAATCATCATTTCGTGAGGCAGTAATTCGCCATCCACAGAAACAATATGTTCATTAAACATTAGACGGTGGTGTGTGAAAGTGTAGCTCGAATAATTCTTATAAAAAAATCCTAATATATTTATTATACTGGTGTTGTTACAAAAAAAGTAATAAAAAGAGTTTAGTGGTTTGTATAAGAAAAATAAAACAAAAGAACACAAGGGGAGACATTACCTTTAAATCGGGTAACTCTCTTTAATTTGAGCTCAAAGGCTTCCTTAGAAAGGATTATGCCCAAAGTGTGGCTTCAAAGATGAAGATATGGATTTGGATAGATTAAATGGTATGGTCTTGGCTGAGCCAAAGGCTTGATAGGTGTGTGTAAGGTGGTAGAGGTGGGGGCCTTTTATAAGGGAAGAGGAGGGGCACTCGTGGAAAGTTATAAATGGTTATTTTATTATAAAATGATTTTAGGATTTTAATTGTCCCAAAATTATATATTTAGATAATAAGGTTATAAGTGTTTAAAATCCACCCATCCAATAGGTTTTGGACATGTTTAGGTCTTATATTTTACATGATATTTTCATTTTATTTAAATCATTAAATAATGAGGTTATCATTGCATCATCATTTTGTCATAAATAATTTAATTTATTTAATGTATAAAAATAATAAGAAAATAATCATTATTTAGGAAATATTTTTATCTTTATAATTAATATTTATAGTAAAAAATATGACTTGTATAACCCCATGTAAAAATTGGTTTAGTAAAACAATACATGTTTGTGACATTTTAATTTTAACTTTAAATAAAAATTTATTTATGTCACTTTCCTACCAAAGTGGCTCCATGGGGTCCCCAAGTTGACCCATGGATTTTTTGGTCGGCCATGACACATCCAATAAGGGTAGGACATGTGTCAAGGTCATTTAATATTATTAAAACATTATTTATATCTTAAATTACACTCATTACCTCTAATCGCGATTAATAGAACTTAAAAGTTACTATTCACCAACAATTATTTTATCTCATTGAACCACATTTTACTTCTTAATGACAACCATGTATGTTGATTTTTGAAAATCAAATCACAGAAGTGGCAATGTTTCATTTAAACAAAAAATCAGTTTCTTTAACTACCACTTAGTGGTTTCAATATTCATAAAAAATTGATGTTTTTCTGAAAAATACCAAAAATTGATCCTAAGATATATTTGATATTCCGAATTCAAAAATAATGTCTATTTTAAAAAATCAAAAATATATATGTTTCATTAATTAATTTAATAATTAATTTCCGCTGTCAAAACAAATAGCGTGTTTTTAAGAAACGGTATCTATAAAAAAATTGTCACTAGTTTAAGTTCAATTTCAAGGTGAAATTAAATTTCAATGACCACAATTAGATTAAATGGTAAAAATATATTCTGAATACACATTAATATAAATTAAAAATATAATCTATCCATATAAATAAATTAGATTAAAAAAAGTTTTTGAATTAAAATAAAATATTTTTCACTATTCAATAAAAAATGAACTTTATCGGAAAAATACCAAAAAATTACACAAAGTAAATTTCGATGTCCCGATTCTAAAGAATAGTTTAATTTCGTCAAATATAACACATAAAATTGTCAAAAAAGTGGATTTAAAAGAGGTTCTCCATCGAAAGGTGGTTAATCGACCGTTTAAAGAGTATTAGAAGATTTATGCTTAAAATTGGATTCATTTGCATTTTAATCCTCTAAAATTTATTGAATAAAAGTAAAAATATTTGACAAAAAGATATAATCATTTTTTAGTTAGTTCCATTCATTCCCGCCATTACAACTGCTAGGCGTTAACTACCATTTAAAATAATATTATTTTATTATTAGAGTGCAACGTAAGATTTCAAAGAAACTCGTTGTTGCGTATTTGGTACGCCATCGATCATAGTGTTCCCTTTAAAGTAATATTAATATTTTATACAAAATTATGGATTAATATAAAAATGTCATATTATTTATTTACATGGGGTGTTACATCCTTCCCCCCTTTTGGGAATTGCATCCTCGAAATTTTAAAATTGGGCTTGGAAACTTCATTGAAAATCCCACATTGGAATAATAGTTAGTAAAACTATCACTTTAAAAGAATCGGAGAGAAGTACAAATGTCACCCGAGTTAACCCATACTAGGATTCCATGTATGAAAATATGGATATGGGGGGAAAAGGGTTATGTTCTGATGGAGAGTGATATTAAACATATCTAGGAAAAAGTTAACCACAAGAAAATCACAAACTTGTGATGGGTTAAACGGTATTCGATTCCCCAGTAGGAAAAGTTAACAGACAACATTTTTGTTTTAAGTTACTCTTAATTGATGAATTTATTTTTTAGCTTAACTAAATCAAAATGAAACATAATTACTTGTAACGTAGACTTTCAAATTTTACTAGATTCCTTAATCAAACTAATATTTTCTCCAAAAGACGAGTATTTAGGAAGACTTGTTCGCATTAAGAGAGCTATAATCAACTTCTAGAGAATCACCTAATACTCAAAAGAGAACTATATACTTCCCATTTCATTATAACTTTACCAAATCTAAAACAAAAAAGGTTAGTATGATAATAGATAATACCCAAAAAGGATAATGCTTTTAAAAAAATATATATATTCTTAATCTCTAAAATTTTTCAAACAATACCCAAAGTTCAACAAAGACCATTAAATAAACAATCTTTCCATAAAATTAATCAAAGTAAACCAATCTAATATTGAAACCAAAATATTTGAAAGATTTAATCACATGGTCTTCCAAGATAAACCTTAACATTTATCTCCAAATAACATCAGTTACTCTTAAACTCTAATATTGAAAAGTAATTAACCTAATCACATATCCTCCATGATAGGTTAATCAATTCCAGAGATAACCCAAAATCAACATAATCTTAATTCAAAAAATCATATAACTAAAAAGAATAAGTCATACTAATCAGGGACCTCACATAGTACAGTGGTAGGTGATAAATACCAGTTGCACTTTGGTTGTGGGTTCGATTCCCACAACTTTGTCCGACGCGACGGGTTGTCCCACGGTCAGCGTGTTTTCCTTCTTCCAAAACTACATAATTTTTATAACATTCCCCAAAACGAGAAAAAATCATCAAAAATTATCATAACATATTTTAACCTCATGTTTATCTCATTCCTTTCATTTTCCATCATATCATAGAGTAACCCATAATTACCTAAAAAGTAAAGATCATATAAACCCTAATGGTTACCTTTATAATTATTACCTGAACTTCCATATTGAGTTGGTCATCTCGTATATGATGCATTAGAAAACTCTCCAAGGTTCAAGTGGTTGATCATGACTCCTTGAATGTTGGTTTTGAACAACCACACGTTTCCTTATTGAATCCCCCATTTCATCTGGTCTCTTAATCATAGAACCACTATAGTTTCCTTCAAACCCATTGTCACTTTGGTTCCTGCTAGATCCATCCATTTACTAAAACCAGAAATGTCAGTGTGTGTATATCAACAAAATTATTATATACTAATGAGGAAGATAAACACTAAGATATACTTACTCATTCACTTTATCTAAAACTAGGACTCTTTCTGAAATCCTTGCCATTATGGTAATGTCACTTATGAGTAGAGAATACCCTAACCTCTAATGTTATCTAAACCTCCCTATGATACCAACTATAAGTCACCGGCCTTAAACATTACTTATTATTGAATTAAATGAATAATTCTAATTGAGGATCTATTCAGGTTTAGTGTTTGAGAGAATTAGGACATTACTATTACGTCTCAAAGATTACAAGGTATACACTTCTACTAAGTTTCCATAAAATAAAAACTCTTCAAAGGAATCATATCTAGTTCCATGATTTAGATAGCATGTCATTTCCTTGTTCCCATCCTTGACCTTATTCCACATTATGTCATGTGAAAAACATTTCAAAAAATCCTTAGGGTGAGCAAAAAAAGCTCAGTAAGGGATACACAATGAAGTAAAACTATTAGTTTCAAAACAACAAGTAAACCATGAATACATTATCAAAGTAATACTTTTCACCTTTATGAAGAGGTAAAAAAAATTCTTCACTGAATAAAAGATCATTACTTAACCCTTTTGTAAAAAAAAGATTACCATAAAAACCCATACAAAGAACACATAACATATAAAGGAAATTTGGGACATAAAAATACTTAAATGGAATAACCATACGGTCTACTTCCACACATATCACTTAATGGAATAGTCACACAGCTGACTTCCATACCCAATGCATTGGAGGTTATAACATAACCACTCGTCCTAGTATTTACGACACTACCCGTCATATGATTTATCACGTAACCACCCGTAAAATGTCCAAGTACCATCATTACACATAAAATATTGAAAATATAAACATTTCAATAACAACATTTCATTTGCAGTCATAATAAGTAATTCCATGATATTCAATTAATCAATCAATTTTCAAAAATCATTTAAAAGTGATTTTTGAATAAAAGTGTCCCATACCACTTTGATGATTTTAATGGAATTATAATTTTAATACATTAATTTCCATATAAATAAATACTGAAAACCATTTTTAAAACATGGACATTTATTATAAAGATTTAGAATAATGAATCTTTAAAACATTTAAAATGATATTTTTGTTAAAACGTTTTTAACAAAATGAGAGAATATTGAATAAAAATATTTTCGGAATAACTTTTAATCAGAACTTTATAATATCATGAGAATAAATGGATTCATGATATAATATGTCAAAATATAGTATACACAAAATATAAGAGTGAATTGGTGTATAACAACAATGAAGATTCAATGGAAATGTAAATTGAGATGAAATCCATTATAAAGATGGTATCCTTAAAATAAGGATTAATCTGTCACATAATTATTTGTGAGAAATATAAATACACCCAATATAAGTGAATATTAAGTGTGAAATAATCAGAGGTCATTCACACATAATCTTGGAAAAACCAAACCAATGACATAGATATTTAAATCAATGAAATGAGATTGAGTTATGATTTCCCATAGAGGTTCGTAAGAATTTATCAATGAGATGATTATGTGTAGAAATAGTATATCCACACAAACGTTTGTGGAAATTACAAAATAGATATTCTACACATAATAATGGCATAATAAAATCAAGAAATAGAGGTTTAACCCAAAGAATTGAATGTGGGTTAAGAAGTTCCCTAACTGAAATCTGACAAACTAATGGCATCACTTTAAAATTCAGAAAATGAGTTGATGAGAGAGAAAATGGTGTCTCATCACTTGGACATTAATTTTACATAAATAAGTATTTATAAGAACATATCCCAACATTATAGTATGTGAATTTAAAAGACATAACAAAACAAGTCATTAAAAAAGAGGAGGGTGAAATGTCCCTTTAACGAGGAGGGTATCTTTAGAAACGTACACCCCATGGAAGAAGGGTCATACAATGAAGATATAAATGCACAAAAATGAAATTATACTACACTAAGTTTATAATAATGGGAATTATATACAGAACTCAAAGGAAAAAGTGGATAATATAGCATAAATTTCACGGGAATAAAAGTGAGATGAAAAATCCCTTACGAAAACTCGACAGCCTAACGACACCACTTAAAACATCAAAAAAATGGATTTATGAGATAAAATAAGGTCACTCATAATATAAACATAAAAAGTAGAGTATCAGTAATATAAAATAACATCCCCAAACATAAGAAATATGAGCTTAAAAGAAATGACATAAAAGTGAGTACTTAAAAAGAAAGAGAGAGGTTGGATCCCTTACCTCGTGTCTGACATGACTCGATCGTTCTTTAATCTCCTAAATAATAAAATTTGGTCAATTTATAATTTCATAAGGTCATACTTTAAATATTATCATTCAGATAATATCACATATTATAATTTTATAATATTTGGTTAATAAAGTGAGTTCAAATCAGACGATTTTTTCGATGTTCGGTACATGAGTAAAAATTGAACTTGTTGGAAATGAATTTTCCATGTAGTTATAGGTACATCATATCCAGAATAGTATTTATGTTTTAAATATCATATATATCCAGTATATATTCATTTTATACTATTCCATAGCATTTGGAGATAAAAAATTAAAATCACCGTTCATGGAGACGGTAGGCCGTACGTTCGCATGAACGCTACATTCATTTTTTGTCATATTAATGGAATTAAAACAAAATGAGAGATATATATATTATAATTACATAATTATATCCATAATTTAGATGTAATATATTACTTATATATCCATTATATATATGTACTTATAATAGTACCTAACATTTGGAGATAAGAAATGAAATGTATCGTTCATGGAGACGGTAAGCCGTACGTACGCATGAACGCAACTTTATTTATTTTTGTTTGTATTCAATGGAATGAAATAATAATGATATGAAATTATATTATAATTCCAGTAGGATATAATATGTAATAACATTAATTCCATCCTTTATATGTCCCACATATGGCATTAACGAATCAAATCACTTTGAGGGGGCGGCAGTCCACACTTCCTCAAATGAAGATATCGTGTTTACCCATAATGGAAAACAGAAAGGTATGCCATAAATGAAAAATACAGAATCTTAAGGAAAACATAAACATACTATATATCTTATATAAGTATAGTGACATCTAAATGGCCACCTTTGAAAGTGTTAAAAGAATATTGAACAATCATCGTTTTGTGAGGCAGTAATTGGCCATCGACAGAAACAGTATGTTCGTTAACCATTAGACGGAGGTGTGTGAAAGTGTATCTCGAATACTTCATATAACAACATCCTAGTATATTTAAGATACAGTTGTTTTTAAAAAAAAGTAATAAAAAGAGTTTAGGGGTTTTGAGAAGAAAAATAAAACAAAAGAACACAAGGTAAGACATTATCTTTAAATCCGGTAACTCTCTTTGATTTGAGGTCAAAGGCTTCCTTGGAAAGGATTCTGCACAAAGTGAGGATTCTAAGATGAATAGAGGGATGTGGAGAGATTAAATGGTCCAGGGTTTTGCCGAGCCAAAGGCTTTATAGGTGTTTGTAAGGTGGTAGAGGTGGGGGCCTTTTATAAGGAAAGATGAGGGGAACTCTTGGAAAGTTATAAAAGGTTACATTATTATAAAATGGTTTTCGGATTTTAAAGGTCCCAAAATTATATATTTCTAGGATAAGGTGATAATAGTTCTAAATCCACCCATAAAATAGGGTTTTGACATTTTTAGGTCTTATATTTTACTTGATCTTTTCATTTTATTTAAATCATTAAATAATGAGGTAATCGCTGCATCATCATGGTGTCATAAATAATTTAATTTATTTAATGTTTAAAAATTATAAAAAAATATCATTATGTAGGAAATCTTTTTATCTTTATAATGAATATTTATAGTAAAAAATATGACTTGTATAACCCCATGTAAAAATTGTTTTAGTAAAACAAAACATGTTTGTTACATTTTAATTTTAACTTTAAATAAAAAGTTATTTATGTCATTTTCCTACCAATGTGGCTCCATTGGGTCCCCAAGATTACCCATTGATTTTAATGGTCGGCCATGACACATACAATAAGGGTAGGTCATGTGTCAAGTTCATTTCATATTATTAAAACACTATTTTTACCTTAAACTACACTAATTACCTCTAATCGCGATTAATAAAACTTAAAAGTTACTATTCACCAAAAATTATTTTAATCTCATTGAACCACATTTTACTTCTTAATTACAACCATGTATGTTTGATTTTTCAAAATAAAATCACAGAAGTGGAAAAGTTTCATTTAAATGAAAAATTGGTTTCTTTAACTACCACTTAGTGGTTTCACTATTCATAAAAAATTGAAGTTTTTCAGAAAAATACCAAAAATTAAACCTCATATATATTTGATATTCCGAATTCAAAAATGATTTATATTTTAAAAAATTCAAAATATATATGTTGCATTAATTAATTTAATAATTAATTCCCGCTGTCAAAACAAATAGCGTGTTTTTAAGAAACAATATCTATTAAAAGATTGACATTAGTTTAAGTCCAATTTCAAAGTGAAATTAATTCCTATTAACACCATTAGATTACATGGTAAAAATATATTCTAAATAAACTTTAATATTAATTAAAAATATGATATATCCATATAAATAAATTAGATTAAAAAGATTTTTTGAATTAAAATACAAAATTTTTTAGTATTCAATAAAAAATGAACTATATCAGAAAAATACAAAAAATTTATACAAAGTAAATTTTGATTTCTCGATTCTAAAGAGTAATTTAATTTTGTCAAATATAACACATAAAATTGTCAAATAAGTGGATTTAAAAGAGGTTCTCCATCAAAAGGGCGTTAATCGACCTTTTAATGAATATTAGAAGATTAATGCATAAAATTGGATTCATTTTCATTTTAAGCCTCCAAAATTTATTGGATAAAAGTAAAAATATTTGACAAACATATATAATCATTTTGTAGTTAGTTACATTCATTCCCTCCATTATAGTTACTAGGCATTAACTACCATTTAAAATATTATTATTTTATTATTAGAGTGCAACATAAGATTTCAAAGAAACTCGTTGTTGCGTATTGGGTACGCCATCGAGCATAGTGTTCCCATTAAAGTAATATTAATATTTTATAAAAAAATATTGATAAATATGAAAATGTCATATTCTTTATTTACTTGGGGTGTTACATCCTTCCCCCCTTTTGAGAATCGTGTCCTCACAATTTTAAAATTGGGCTTGGAAGCTTCATTGAAAATCCCACATCGGAACAAGAGTCAGTAAAACTATCACTTTAAAATAATGGGAATGAAGTACAAATGTCCCCCGATATAACCCATACTAGGATTCCAAGTATGAAAATATGGATATTGGGGAAAAACAAAGGGTCATGTTCTGATGGATAGTGATAGTAAACATGTATAGGAGAATGTTAACCACAAGAAAATCACAAACATGTGATGGGTTAAACGGTATTAGATTCCCCAATAGGAAAAGTTAACAGACAACATTTTTGTTTTAAGTTACTCTTAATTGAGGAATTTATTTTTGAGCTTAGCTAAATCATAATTAAACATACTTACTTGTCACGTAGACTTTCAACTTTTACTATATTCCTTAATCAAACTCATATTTTCTCCGAAAGACGAGTATTTAGGAAGACTTGTTCGCATTAAGAGAGCTATAATAAACTTCTAGAGAATAACCTAATCCTCAAGAGTGAACTATATACATCCCATGTCTTTAGACCTTAAACAAAACTAATACCAAAATGGTTAGTATGAGATCAGATAATACCCAAAAAGGATAATCCTTTATAAAAAAATCTATTCTTAATCTCGAAAATTGAACAATAAATACCAAAAGTTCAACAAAGACCATTCAATAAACAATTTTTCCATAAAATTATTCAAAGTAATCCAAACTGAGATTGAACCCAAAATATTTGAAGGATTTAATCACATAGTCTTCCGAGATAAACTTTAACATTTATCTCCAAATAACATCAGTTACTCTTAAAGTCTCATATTGAAAAGTAATTAACCTATTCACATATCCTCCATGATAGGTTAATCATTTCCATAGATAACCCAAAATAAACATACTATGAATTCATAAAATCAACTAACTAAAAAGAATAAGTCATACTAATCAGGGACTTCACGTAATCCAGTGGTAGGCGATAAATACCAGTTGCACTTTGGTTTTTGGTTCGATTCCCGCATCTTTGTCCGACGCGACGGGTTGTCCCATGGTCTTTGTGTTGTCTTTTTTCCAAAACTACATAATTTTTAAAACATTACCCAAAACGAGATAAAATCAACAAAAATGATGATAACATATTTTAACCGCAAGTTTATCTCATTCCTTTCATTTTCCATCATATCATATAGTGACGCATAATTACCTAAAAAGTAAGGATCATATAAACCCTAATGGTTAACATTATAATTATTACATGAACTTCCGCATCGAGTTGGTCATCTCTTACATGATGCATTAGAGAACTCACCAAGGTTCAAGTTGTTGATCATGAATCCATGATAGTTGGTTTTGAAAAACCGCGAGTTTCCTTATTGAATAACCCATTTCATCATGTCTCTAAATCAGAGATCAACCATAGTTTCCTTCAAACCCATTGTCACTTTGGTGCCTTCTAGATCCATCCATTTACTAAAACCAGAAATGCCAGTGTGAGTATATCAAAAAAATTATCATGTACTAATGAGGAAGATAAACACTAAGATATACTTACTCATTCACTTTATCTTAAAATAGGAATCTTTCTGAAATCCTTACCATTATGTTAATGTAACTTATGCTTAGATAATTCTCTAACCTCTAAATTTAATTAAACCTCCCTCTGATACCAACTATAAGGTCCCGGCCTTAAACATTACTTATTATTGAATTAAATGAATAATTCACATTGAGGATCTTTTCAGGTTTATATTTTTAGAGAATTAAGACATAACTATTACATCTCCAAGATTACAAAGTATACACTTCTACTAAGTTTCCATAAAATAAAATCTCTTAAAAAAACATGCCTAGTTCCATGTTTTAGATAGCATGACGTTTCCTTGTTCCCATCCTTGACCCTATTCTACATTATGTCCTGTGAAAAAAATTTCAAATAAAAAACATGGGGTGAGCATAAAAATCACAGCAAGGGATACACAAAGAAGGAAAACTATTAGTTTTTCAAAACAACAAGTAAATCAAGAATACTTTATCAAAGTAATAATTTTCACCTTTATGAAGTAGTAAAAAAAATTCGTCACTAAATAAAAGATCATTACTCACCCCTTTTTAACCAAAAGATTACCATAAAAACCCATATAAAGAACACATAACATATAAAGGTAATTTGGGACATAAAAATACTTAAATGGAATAACCATATGGTCGACTTCCACAGATATCACTTAATGGAATAGATAGGGTCGACTTCCATACCCAATGCATTGGAGGTTATAACGTAACCACCCGTCCTGGTATTCACGACACCACCCATCATATGGTTTATCATGTAACCACCTGTAAAATTTCCAAGTAAAATCATTACACATAGAATATTGAAAATATAAACATTTCAATAACTACATTTCATTTTCAATCACAATAAGTAATTCCAAGATATTGTATTAATCAATACATTTCCAAAAATCATTTAAAAGAGATTTTTGAATCAAAGTGTCCCATACCACTTTGAAGTTTTTAATGGAATTATAATTTTAAAACATTAATTTCCATATAAATAAATATTGAAAACCATTTTGAAAACATGGACATTAATGATAACGATTTTGAATAATTAATCTTTAAAACATTTAAAATGATAATTTTGTTAAAACATTTTTAACAAAATGAGAGACTATTGAATACAAATAATTGTGGAATAACATTTAATCCGAACATTATAATGTCATTATAATAAATGGATTCATGATATAATATGTAAAAGGACATTATACACAAAATATAAGAGTGAATTGGTGCATAACAACATTGAAGTTTCAATGAAATGTAAATTGAGATGAAATCCATTATAAAGATGGTATCCTTAAATTAAGGATTAATCTATCACATAATTATTTGTGAGAAATATAAATACACCCAATATAAGAGATTATTAAGTGTGAAATAATCAGAGGTCATTCACATATAATCTTGGAAAAACCAAACCAATGACATAGATATTTAACTCAATGAAATGAGATTGAGTTATGATTTCCCATACAGGTTCGTTAGAATTTATCAATGAGATAATTATGTGTAGAAATAGTATATCCACACAATCGTTTGTGTAAATTACAACATAGATATTCTACACATAATATTGGCATAATAAAATCAAGAATAGAGGTTTAACCCAATGAATTGAATGTGGGTTAAGAAGTTCCCTTACAGAAATCCGACAGCCTAATGGCGTCACTTTAAAATTCAGAAAATCAGTTGATGAGAGAGAAAATGGTACCTCGTCACTTGGATAAAAAAATTTACATAAATAAGGATATATAAGAACATATCCCAACATAATATAATGTGAATTTAAAAGACATAACAAAACAAGTCATTAAAAAAGAGGAGGGTGAAAGGTCCCCTTACCGAGTTGGGTAACTTTCGAAAAGTACACCCCAAGGAAGAAGGGTCATACAATGAAGATGTAAATGCACAGAAATGAAATTATACTAAACAAAGTTTATAATAATGGTATGTATATACACCACTCAAAGGAAATAGTGGCAAATATAGCTTACATGTCACGTGAATAAAAGTGAGATGAAAAATCCCTTACGAAAAATCAGCAGCTTAACGACACCACTTAAAACATCCAAAAATTGGATTTATGAGATCAAATAAGGTCACTCATAATATGAGTATAAAAAGTATAGTATGAGTAATATAAAATAACATCCCCAAACATAAGAAATATGATCATAAAAGAAATGACATAAAATAGAGTACTTGAAAAGAAAGAGAGAGGTTGGATCCCTTACCTCGTGTCCGACATGACTCGATCGTTCACTAAACTCCTGAATAATAAAATTTGGTCAATTTATAATTTCATAATGACCTACATTAAAGATTATTATTCAGTTCATATCACATATTATAATGTTATAATAATTGGTTAATAAAGTGAGTTCAAAAAGGATGTTTTTGTCATTGTTCGGTACATGAGTTAAAATTGAACTTGTTGGAAATGAATTTTCCATGTAGTTATAGGTACATAATATCCAGACTAGTATTGATGTTTTAAATATCATATATATCCAGTATATATTCATTTTATACTATTCCATATCATTTGGAGATAAAAAATTAAAATCATCGTTCATGGAGACGGTAGGCCGTACGTACGCATGAACGCTACATTCATTTTTTGTCATATTAATGGAATTAAAACAAAATGAGATATATATATATATATATTTATATATATTATAATTTCCTAATTATATCCATCATTTAGATGTAATATATTACATATATATCTATTATATATATGTACTTATAATAGTACATAACATTTGGAGATAATAAATTAAATGTACCGTTCATGGAGACGGTAAGCCGTACATACCAATGAACGCAACATTCATTTATTTTTGTTTGTATTGAATGGAATGAAATAATAATGATATAAAGGTATATTATAATTCTAGTATGATATAATATGTAATACAATTAATTATATCCTTTATACGTTCCATATATGGCATTAACGAATCAAATCACTTTGAGGGGGCGGTAGTCCACAATTTCTCAAATGAAGATATCGTGTTTACCCGTAATGGAAACCATAAAGGTATGCCATAAATGTAAAATACATATTCTTAAGGAAAATATAAACATATTATATATCTTATATAAGTATAGTGACATCTAAATGTCCACCTTTGAAGGTGTTAAAAGAATATTGAATAATCATCATTTTGTGAGGTAGTAATTCGCCATCCACAGAAACAGTATGTTCGTTAACCATTTGACGGATGTGTGTGAAAGTGTATCTCGAATACTTATTATAACAAAATCCTAGTATATTTATGATACATGTGTTTTTACAAAAAAAAAGTAATAAAAAGAGTTTAGGGATCTGGAGATGAAAAATAAACCAAAAGAACACAAGGGAAGACATTAGCTTTAAATCGGGTAACTCTCTTTGATTTGAGCTCAAAGGCTTCCTTGGAAAGATTCTGCCTAAAGTGAGGATTCTAAGATGAAGAGAGGGATGTGGAGAGATTAAATGGTACGGGGTTTGGCGAGCCAAAGGCTTCATAGGTGTGTGCAAGGTTGTAGAGATGGGGGCCTTTTATAAGGAAAGAGGAGGGGAACTCTTGGAAAGTTATAAAAGGTTACTTTATTATAAAATGGTTTTCAGATTTTAAAGGTCCCAAAATTATATATTTCGAGGATAAGGTGATAATAGTTCGAAATCCACCCATAAAATTGGTTTTTGACATTTTTAGGTCTTATATTTTTCTTGATGTTTTCATTTTATTTAAATCATTAAATAATGAGGTAATCGCTGCATCATCATGGTGTCATAAATAATTTAATTTATTTAATGTTGAAAAATTATAAAAAAAAAATCATTATGTAGGAAATATTTTTATCTTTATAATGAATATTTATAGTAAAAAATATGACTTTTATAACCCCATGTAATAATTGTTTTATTAAAACAAACATGTTTGTGACATTTTAATTTTAACTATAAATAAAAAGTTATTTATGTCATTTTCCTACCAATGTGGCTCCATGGGGTCCCCACGATGACCCATGGATTGTCTTGGTCGACCATGACACAACCAATAAGGGTAGGGCATGTTTCACGGCCATTTCATATTATTAAAACACTATTTTTACCTTAAACTACACTTATTACCTCTAATCGCGATTAATAAAACCTAAAAGTTACTATTCACAAAAAATTATTTTAATCTCATTGAACCACATTTTACTTCTTAATGACAACCATGTATGTTGGATTTTTTAAAATAAAATCACATAAGTGGAAAAGTTTCATCTAAACGAAAAATCAGTTTCTTTAACAACCACTTAGTGGTATCACTATTCATCAAAAATTGAAGTTTTTTCAGAAAAATACCAATAATTCACCCTAAGGTATATTTGATATTCTGAATTTAAAAATGATTTATATTTTAAAAAATTCAAAATATATATGTTGCATTAATTAATTTAATAATTAATTCCCACTGTCAAAACCAATAGCGTGTTTTTAAGAAACATTATCTATTAAAAGATTGACATTAGTTTAAGTCCAATTTCAAAGTGAAATTAATTCCAATGAACACCATTAGATTAAACTGTAAAAATATATTCTAAATACACTTTAATATAAATTAAAAATATAATCTATCGATATAAATAAATTAGATTATAAAGAGTTTTTGAATTAAAATACAACATTTTTTAGTATTCAATAAAAAATTAACTTTATCGAAAAAATACCAAAAATTTACACAAATTAAATTTTGATTTCTCGATTCTAATGAATAATTTAATTTGGTCAAATACAACACATAAAATTTTCAAAAAGTGGATTTAAAAGAGGTTCTCTATCAAAAGGCGATTAATCGACCTTTTCATGAATATTAGAAGATTTATGCATAAAATTGGATTCATTTTCATTTTAAGCCTCTAACATTTATTGGATAAAAGTAAAAATTTTGACAAACATATAAAATCATTTTGTAGTTAGTTCCATTAATTCCCTCCATTATAGTTACTAGGCATTAACTACCATTTAAAATAATATTATTTTATTATTGTAGTGCAACGTAAGATTTCAAAGAAACTCATTGGTGCGTATTGGGTACGCCATCGAGCATTGTGTTCCCTTTAAAGTAATATTAATATTTTATACAAAAATATGGATAAATATTAAAATGTCATATTCTTTATTTACCTGGGGTGTTACATCATTCCCCCCTTTTGGAAATTGCATCCTCACAATTTTAAAATTGGGCTTGGAAGCTTTATTGAAAATCCCACATCGGAATAAGAGTCAGTAAAACTATCACTTTAAAAGAATGGGAGAGAAGTACAAATGTCACCCGAGTTAACCAATACTAGGATTCCAAGTATGATAATATGGATATGGGTGGAAAACAAAGGGTCATGTTCTGATGGATAGTGATAGTAATCATGTCTAGAATAATGTTAACCACAAGAAAATCACAAACATGTGATGGGTTAAACGGTATTACATTTCCCAGTAGGAAAAGTTAACAGACAACATTTTTGTTTTAAGTTACTCTTAAATGAGGAATTTATTTTTGATCTTAACTAATTCATAATGAAACATACTTACATGTCATGTATACTTTCAACTTTTACTAGATTCCTTAATCAAACTCATATTTTCTCCGAAAGATGAGTATTTAGGAAGACTTGTTCGCATTAAGAGAGCTATAATCAACTTCTAGAGATTCACCAAATCCTAAAAAGAGAATTATATACATCCCATGTCTTTAGACCTTAACCAAAACTAAAACCAAAAAGTTTAGTATGAGATCAGATAATACCCAAAAAGGATAATCCTTTATAAAAAAATCTATTCTTAATCTCCAAAATTGGTCAAACAATACCCAAAGATCAACAAAGATCATTCAATAAACAATTTTTCCATAAAATTATTCAAAGTAACCCAAACTAAGATTGAACCACAAATATTTGAAGGATTTAATCACATAGTCTTCCAAGATAAACCTTAACATTTATCTCCAAATAACATCAGTTACTCTAAATGTCTCGTATTGAAAAGTAATATACCTAATCACATATCCTCCATGATAGGTTAATCATTTCCATAGATAACCCAAAAAAAACATACTCGTAATTCATAAAATCATCTAACTAAAAAGAATAAGTCATACTAATCAGGGACTTCACGAAGTCCAGTGGCAGGCGATAAATACTAGTTGCACTTTGGTTGTGGGTTCGATTCCGGAAACATTGTCCGACGCGATGGGTTGTCCCACGGTCTTTATGTTGTCCTTTTTCCAAAAATACATAATTTTTAAAACATTACCCAAAATGAGATAAAATCCTCAAAAATGATGATAACATATTTTAACCGCAAGTTTATCTCATGCCATTCATTTTCTATCATATCATAGAGTAACGCATACTTACAAAAAAATTAAGGATCATATAAACCCTAATGGTTAACTTTATAATTATTACATGAACTTTCACATCAAGTTGGTCATCTCATACATGATTCATTAGAGAACTCACCAAGGTTCAAGTGGTTGATCATGAATCCTTGATAGTTGGTTTTGAACAACCACGAGTTTCCTTATTGAATCACCCATTTCATTCAGTCTCTTAATTGGAGATCAACCACATTTTCCTTCAAACCCATTGTCACTTTGGTGCCTGCTAGATCCATCCATTTACTAAAACCAGAAATGTCAGTGTGATTATATCAAAAAAATTATCATGTACTAATGAGGAAGATAAACACTAAGATATACTTACTCATTCACTTTATCTAAAAATAGGACTCTTTCTAAAATCCTTACCTTTATGGTAATGTCACTTATGCGTAGAGAATACTCTAACCTCTAAAGTTTTCTAAACCATCCACTGATACTAACTATATGGCCCCAACCTTAAACATTACTTATTATTGAATTAAATGAATAATTTACATTGAGGATCTTTTCTGGTTTAGAGTTTTAGAGAATTAGGACATAACTATTACATCTCAAAGATTACAAATTATACACTTCTACTAAGTTTCCATAAAATAAAAACTCTTAAAAAGAAACATTTCTAGTTCCATGTTTTAGATAGCATGACGTTTCCTTGTTCCCATCCTTGAACCTATCCTACATTATGTATTGTGAAAAAAATTTCAAAACAAAACATGGGGTGAGCATAAATATCTCAGTAATGGATACACACAGAAGGAAAACTATTAGTTTTTCAAAACAACAAGTAAATCAAGAATACTTTATCACAGTAATAATTTTCACCTTTATGAAGTAGTAAAAAAAATTCGTCACTAAATAAAAGATCATTACTCAACCATTTTTATCCAAAGGATTACCATAAAAACCCATATTAAGAACACATAACATATAAAGGAAATTTGGGACATAATCATACTAAAATGGAATAACCATATGGTCGAATTCAACACATATAACTTAATGGAATAGCCATACGGCTGACTTCCATACCCAATGCATTGGAGGTTATAACGTAACCACCTATCCTGGTATTCACGACACCATCCGTCATATGGTTTATCATGTAACCACCCGTAAAATGTCCAAGTACCATCATTACACATAAAATATTGAAAATATAATAATTTCAACAACAAAATTTCAGTTTCAATCACAATAAGTAATTCCAATATATTGAATTAATCAATCCATTTTCAAAAATCATTTAAAAGAGATTTTTGAATCAAAGTGTCCCATACCACATTGAAGACAATGATTTAGAATAATGAATCTTTAAAACATTTAAAATGATATTTTTGTTAAAGAGTTTTTAACAAAATGAGAGACTCTTGAATACAAATAATTGTGGAATAACATTTAATCCGAACATTATAATATCATGAGAATAAATGGATTCATGATATAATTTGTCAAAGGACATTATACACACAATATAAGGGTGAATTGGTGCATAACAACAATGAAGTTTCAATGGAAATGTAAATTGAGATGAAATATAATATAAAGATGGTATCCTTAAATTAAGGATAAATCTATCACATCATTATGTGTGAGAAATATAAATAAACCCAATATAAGTGAATACTGAGTTTGAAATAATTAGTGTTCATTCACACATAATCTTGGAAAAACAAAACCAATGACATAGATATTTAACTCAATGAAATGAGATTGAGTTATGATTTCCCATACAAGTTCATAAGAATTTATCCATGAGATGATTATGTGTAGAAATAGTATATCCAGAAAAATGATTATGAAATTACAACATAGATATTCTCCACATAATCTTGGAATAATAAAATCAAGAAATAGAGTTTTAACCCAAATAATTGAATGTGGGTTAAGAAGTTCCCTTACAGAAATTCGACAGCCTAACAACATCACTTTAAATTTCAGAAAATGAGTTGATGAGAGAAAAAATGGTATCTCATCACTAGGACATAAAATTTAAATAAATAAAGATATATAATAACATATCCCAACATAATATTATGTGATTTTAAAAGACATAACAAAACAAGTCTTTTAAAAAGAGTAGGGTGAAAGGTCCCCTTACCGGGTTGGGTAACTTTCGAAACGTACACCCCATGGAAGAAGGGTCATACAATAAAGATGTAAATACCCATAAATGAAATTATACTACACAAAGTGTATAATAATGGGTATTATATACACCACTCAATGGAAATAGTGGCAAACATAGTATAAATGTCACGTGAATAAAAGTGATATGAAAAATCCCTTACGAAAACTCGGTAGCCTAACGGCGCCACAAAAAACTTCCAAAAATAGATTTATGAGATCAAATACGGTCTCTCATAATATGAACATAAAAAGTCGAGTATGAGTAATATAAAATAACATCCCCAAACATAAGAAAGTTGAGCATAAAAGAAATGACATTAAAGAGAGTACTTAAAAAGAAAGAGAGAGGTTGGATCCATTACCTCGTGTCCGACATGACTCGATCGTTCCATAATCTCCTGAATAATAAAATTTGGTAAATTTAAAATTTAATAAGGACCTCCTTTAAATATTATTATTCAGTTCATATCATGTATTATAATGTTATAATAATTGGTTAATAAAGTGAGTTCATATCAGAAGTTTTTGTCGATGTTCGGTACATGAGTAAAAATTGTACTTGTTGGAAATTAATTTTCCATGTAGTTATAGGTACATCATATCCAGAATAGTATTGATGTTTTAAATATAATATATATACAGTATATATTCATTTTATAATATTCCATAGCATTTGGAGATAAAAAATTAAAAGCACCGTTCATGGAGACGGTAGGCCGTATGTACGCATGAACGCTACTTTCATTTTTTTCATATTAATAGAATTAAAACAAAATGAGATATATATATTATAATTCCAGAATGATATCCATCATTTAGATGTAATATATTACATATATATCCATTATATATATATACTTATAATAGTACATAACATTTGGAGATAAGAAATGAAATGTATCGTTCATGGAGACGGTAAGCCGTACGTACGCATGAACCCTAAATTCATTTCTTTTTTTTTGTATTCAATGGAATGAAATAATAATGATATAAAGGTATATTATAATTCCAATAGGATATCATATGTAATACCATTAATTCCATCCTTTATACATCCCAGATATGGCATTAACGAATCAAATCACTTTGAGTGGGCGGTAGTCTGCACTTCCTCAAATGAAGATATCACGTTTACCCATAATGGAAACCATAAAAGTATGCCATAAATGAAAAATACAGAAGCTTAAGGAAAACATAAACATATTATATATCATATATAAGTATAGTGACATAAAAATGGCCACATTAGAAGGTGTTAAAAGAATATTGAACAATCATCATTTCGTGAGGCAGTAATTCACCATCCATAGAAACAATATGTTCATTAACCATTAGATGGAGGTGTGTGAAAGTGAAGCTCTAATACTTCTTATAATAACATCTTAGTACATTTAATATACTGGAATTGTTACAAAAAAAGTAATAAAAAGAGTTTAGGGGTTTGGAGAAGCAAAATAAACAAAAGAACACAAGGGAAGACATTACCTTTAAATCTGGTAACTCTCTTTGATTTGAGCTCAAAGGCTTCCTTGGAAAGGATTCTGTCCAAAGTGAGGCTTCAAAGATGAATATAGGGATGTTTATAGATTAAATGGGCAGGGGTTGGTTGAGCCAAAGGCTTGATTGGTGTGTGTAAGGTGGTAGAGGTCGGGGCCTTTTATAAGGGGACAGGAGGGGCACTCTTGGAAAGTTATAAAAGGTTACTTTTTTATAAAATGATTTTCGGATTTTAAAGGTCCCAAAATTATATTTTTCTAGAATAAGGTGTTAAGAGTTAGAAATACACCAATACAATAGGTTTTTAACATGTGTAGGTCTTATAATATACACGATATTTTCATTTTATTTAAATCATTAAATAATGAGGTAATCATTGCATCATCATGGTGTCATAAATAATTTAATTTATTTAACGTATAAAAATTATAAAAAAATAATTATGTAGGAAAAATTTTTATCTTTATAATTAATATTTATAGGTAAAAATATGTCTTTTATAACCCCATGTAAAAATTGTTTTAGTAAAACAATACATGTTTGTGACATTTTAATTTTAACTTTAAATAAAAAGTAATTTATGTCATTTTCCTATCAAAGTGGCTCCATGGGGTCCCCAAGTTGACCCATGGATTTTCATGGTCGGAAATGACACATCCAATAAAGGTAGGACATGTTTCATGGTCATTTCATATTATTAAAACATTATTTTTACCTTAAACTACACTAATTACCTCTAATCGCGATTAATAAAACTTAAAAGTTACTATTCCCCAAAAATTATTTTAATATCATTGAACCACATTTTATTTCTTATTGACAACCATGTATATTGGATATTTGAAAATAAAATCACAGAAGTGGCAAAGTTTCATTTAAACGAAAAATCAGTTTCTTTAACTACCACTTAGTGGTTTCACTACTCATAAAAAATTGAAGTTTTTCAGAAAAATACCAAAAATTCACCCTAAGGTATATTTGATATTCCGAATTCAAAAATGATTTCTATTTTAAAAAATTCAAAATATATATATTGCATTCATTAATTTAATAATTAATTCCCACTCTCAAAACAAATAGCGTGTTTTTAAGAAACAACATCTATTAAAAGATTGACACTAGTTTAAGTCCAATTTCAAAGTGAAATTAATTCCAATGACCACCATTAGATTAAATTGTAAAAATATATTCTAAATACACATTAATATAAATTAAAAATATAATCTATCCGTATAAATAAATTATATTAAAAAGTGGTTTTGAATTAAAATACAACATTTTTCACTATTCAATAAAAAAATGAACTTTATCAGAAATATTCCAAAAATTTACACAAAGTAAAATTTGATGTCATGATTCTAAAGAAGAATTTAATTTTTTCAAATATAACACTCAAAATTGTAAAAAAGTGGATTTAAAAGAGGTTCTCCAACAATAGGTGGTTAATCGACCTTTTAAAGAATATTAGAAGATTTATGCATAAAATTGGATTAATTTGCATTTTAACCCTCTAACATTTATTGGATAAAAGTAAAAATATTTGAGAAATATATATATTAATTTTGTAGTTAGTTCCATTCATTCCAGCTTTTACAATGGCTAGCCGTTAACTACAATTTAAAATAATATTATTTTATTATTAGACTGAAATGTAAGATTTCAAAGAAACTCATTGCTGCGTATTGGGTACGCCATCGAGCATATTGTTCCCTTTAAAGTAATATTAATATTTTATTCAAAAATATGGATAAATATGAAAATGTCATATTCTTTATTTACATGGGGTGTTACATACAAAGTAAAAAATTAGATAATGATTGAAATCATTAAAAGAATTCACAAAATTATGATTTCCATGATATGTTTTTAAGTATTAAATTTCATAATCATATCAAAATATACCATTAATTACTGTAAATTCATTATTCTCCAAATTATTCAGTTATTCATAATTTCAAATGCATCATAAAAATGAGGTTTAATGAATAAATGTATAGATGATTTCTCCAATGAAGAAAAGATTATTTTTTAGAGTGACACATATTCATCACAATGATACACACCCCAAAAATAAACATTATATTTAAGAGTTATAATTTATTGATTGAATTTCTCCACCATGAATATTCTTAATTGGAATGTACTATTCAGGTTGTTAGTCACATTGATGAGACCCAAGAATGGAAATTTATGATGGAATAGTTGATGACACATTATTTAAGTACTCCCATCACGACAAAAGAAATAAAGACCCATGAATTTGAAATTTGTGATTTATAAGGGGAAATCTTCAAGACTATAGATATAAGAAAAATTGGTATTTCATTCCATATTAGACATCTACACTTATTGAAGATATACTTTCTATGATTAGGCATTGTATCTAACCTGATTTTTATAAGGTTTTTTATACAATCTCAATATTAATATCATGTCATAGTAAATTTTCAAATGAATTATAATAATAGTGGATTGATAAATATTATGTATTTTATTTTTGAATTGAATTCCTATGGGCCATTAATGTTTTCATGAATTCTAAATTTATTCATTTTCTTTTCATGAATGACCATTGTGTAATTGTCATGGGAGTGGAATAATTTTTTCTATGAAAAGTGGATGACTTTTTCCATGACATGTTTTAGGTGTTTAGCTATGATTAGATATGATTTTGAGTCACCAAACCCTCAAAACAATTGATGAAACATGACCATTGAAAAATTGGAATTATGTGATTTGGTGGTTTTTACCTTCTCCATTGGATTATCTAATACATGGTTCTAATAACACATTTTTATAATTTTTTATTTTAATATATTTAAACTTGAATGTTATTTTTGAATTTATAATAATTTTATCTATTTACATGAATTTTAAATTAATGATCATCATTAATTAATGAATTAGTATAGTTTATATTTATTTCACAATTTACATAAGATATATATTTTCAATATATAGTTTTCCAAACACATATATATATGGGTTTGATATTATTTTTGATATTCCCATAATAAATAATTATAGAATTTTTTTATTTCCAGATTTTAAATTTCAAATTTCGATAACCACATTCGAATTAATGACATCATCATGTATATCCAATTTTTGGAACCATTTATTGAGATTGGTTTGGAGATAAATCCACTTTAATTAAAAAAAACATTTATTAAAACATGATTAAATATTATATTTTAATATTGGTTTTTAATGTTATTTGTTTTTTAATTTTTATGAAGTTAGGTATTTCTGGTTGTGATAGAAAGTCTATATTGAATTCTAGCTAGAGAAAATAGGATTTCCATCATGGTGAAAGATCTAATTCAACTAGAAATTAGCATAAAATAATAAATATTCAATATGAAGAGTTCATTCAACAATACATTTGAAATTAAGATATATCACTCCATAATATGGAAAAACAATGTATAGAATCATCATGAGTAAAGAATCATGGAAATGTGATGTAAGGTAATCAACAATTCTAATAATTTTTTCTTCCAATTCAAAAAAATCGAAAATTTTACAGATCATTGAACAAACAGATAGGGTTTCATAATGTTGAAATCATGTTGGATAATGAAAAAATTATAAAAGATGAGTTATAAGAAGAAAATGAACAAGATGGAAATAGAACCACATATTCTGAGCCATTTATTAGATTCCTCAATGAAATGGGATATTATTATGAGAATCCAGAATAAAAGGGGGTTAATTTGGTTATCACATTGTAACAGACTAACCTGATGAAACTAGACAAGTCACCTAAGTCATCATATTAAGGGGTGAGGTAAAACAAGGATATCAAGAAAATTACTTAATATATGAAAAAAATGAATTCAATAAAATAATTAAATGTAAATAAAGAGAGATAAAACATGTCCAAATTGAGTAAATCAGGTAGTACGAAATGTACATACTAAAAAGACTCCATGTGACTACCTATCATCTCGATAAGTAATACAACTATCAAATTGTGACATATATAGAAGTCAATATGCTACAAAAATTTGTTTCCTTTATATATATCATATAGAAATGGATTATGCACACCCATATAAAGTAGAAGGGTTTGTGAAATATTTCCACGAATGAAACCTACATAGAATCTATGCTCAATATAATAACATGAATTCACGAGTTCTAGATTTAAAATATATTTTAATTCATTTTTATCAATAAAAATTTCAAGAAGAATTTCTTGAAAAATATAGTGGTTTTCCACAAATATAATATCAATTTTTTCAAAACAAGAAACATGTCATTCATAAAACAAAGAAGGTAAATAATCTAAAATATAAATATACATGTTCTATAACATCCATGAGACAATCAATCATGTAATAAAAAATCATAAGTATGAATACACCTTTTAACAAGACTCTAGACTATATGAAAATAAATTTTAGAAACTCATGAGACTAAAAGGGAATAATATTAGGTGAAACTAATACTGATTCACTCCAAAGTATGTCCATATACAAGAAGGTAACATGTATTAGTGTATCAATAACTCAGGCTACCCATGTATATTTTATGATGTACCCAAGGATCCTACTGTGAAATCTTATTCAATTTAAATTTTAAAATCATTAATCACATTTATATAAAAACATTTGAAATGCATAAAAATATTCTAAATGTTTTGGAAAATAATTTCTTTTAAACTCAGTGTAATTCAATATTCATAGCAAAAACATCCTTAAACCTAAAACCATTAAAATTTTAATTTCATCATATAAAATTACATTACAAATAAAAAGGAAATAAAGTGATCAATATGAAATTAAAAAATTATAATTCATGGTTAGATCTACATATTTCAAGGATATATAAAACCTAACAACCTTTGACAATAGGGAGTAAAAACCAAAAATTTACCATTGTAAGATAATTTATGACAAGATATGACAAAGGATTGGTATAAATCATGATTTGTTTACAAAACCACTACCAAATTACAACCACAACCAAAACCAAAAGAGAAAAGGAAGGAATTTTTACTCGTATAGGAGTAATACAAACCCCATGATGACTAATATATACATTAATCGATCCTGATAGAAATGGTTTAAACAAAAATGATAAGTGGTATCTCTTGATTGAGCATTTAAGGTTTAATATATAATTAATGAAACATATCAATCACACAGAGGCCTAAAAAAACATTGAGTCATATACATGGCATGTAAATCATTTAAATGTTGTGTAATATTTATGGTATATTAACGCCTTAAATATGGAATCCTTTTTATATTTAAATGTTTTATTATACAAACACGATCGCTACCTATTTAATGGTGTGTAAAACATTCATACCAGGAAAATAGTTCACAGATTCTACCTAGTAGACATTAAGTGATGTGTACTTAACTTTTATGTCGTGTAAGTACTAAGGGAGTAGGAAAACACCCATGTGTTTTTTTGAAAATGACAATAAATTAGAATTTATTTTATTGATTCATTTTATCATTGAATATAATATATTTGGTTTTTTAGGTAGTCATCAATTATAAATTTCTCATCATTTCTATTCAAGAAAGATCATTTTGTGAAGGTTAAGGGAGGGATTTAATTATTGTGTCTTTTACTAGAGGAACATTACAAAGATCATTGGGTAGGTTTTTTTCTATGTTTATTTTGTTTTCAAGTCACCAATCCATCCAATAAAAAAATGAAACCTGAACATTTTCAAAAGGCGAATTTCAATGATTTGGGATTGTTTACCATAAAATTTTCAATGTACTATGCATGGTCTTAAAAAAAAGTTTCAAAATCATCATTTTATGCATTAATTCATCATAACCCTAGATTTTTCATTATCAGGATCATTTAATATTATTTAGTCTCAAATAACCCATCACCAATTTTTTTCAATTAAAATAGTTTATATTTATTTCCCAATTTTCTTATTTATTGTTTATTTATCATATTCTATGAAGCTATTTTTGTGGGTTCAACCTCAGTCATTCAATTCTTATAAAAAAATATCATAATTATTAATATGATTCCTGTTCATAAATTTAAAAAATTGGTAACACCATTGAAATTTATGATTCCTTTAAGGAAATCGTCAACCAATAAAAAATTTCATGTACTCCCTCGTAGGTCTCATGTAAAATACTGGGCTCCATAACTGATACCACAACTGTATCATGAGAAATATATATGATTGAGTTTACCAACCCTAAAAACCCATATAAGAGATCCATATGTATCAAATCCTTGTAATTTTCATTGTTTTTAACATAGAAAGTCTAGGTAATAATATCATAATACACTAAAATATAGATCACAATCCTGAAACATTTCCTCTATTATATAAATCAACAGTTTCAACTATCCAACTATATAGGGAAGCGTTATTATAGTCAAAATCATCTAATTTAAAAATAAATTCAATTATACAATAAAAAAAATTCTATGTAAAACATTCGTATCTATCATATACCATTTAGTAAGCAATACCTTGCAAGTATATTATTTCAAAGACATATATATTTCCCACATCATTTACAAATAGAATTTTAGTGATTAGTATGAATTGAAGATATTTTTTTAGGTAATCAATAATCAAACAAATTGTGTCATAGGTCCTTAGGATCATTGGTAATCCCAACTAAACTTTTATCATGATGCATTCTTAAATTCTCATGGGCACACGATTTAGCTAGAGTAGTCTATACAGATGATGGTGGTATGCCTTTATCCTTTAGAAATTATGGTATGGAAAAAAGATCTATCAATGTCCCCATTCCACCATAGACATAATAAATTCCACCTAGAGACTTGGTTTATAATTTTCACCCTAGGATCTAAACCCCACTAAGAGTTATTTAAGTCTCTCAGTATCTTTTATTTAATTGAAGAATTTATTACAACTCATCAATGAACAAGAATCACATCATCACTCTTGATTGACCATGTGTGTATTATATGATGACCAAATAAAAATTCTATAAATAAAAATAACTCTTGATAACAATATTATATAACAATTATTGGTTAATAGATAGGATTTGAATAAAAATTTATCACACTCCATCAATACATGATCCTAAGAAGCATTAATCCACCAATCGTCCATCTAACTTATTTGGATCATCTATTCATCCAAAAGGCTATTAAACAAAATCCTTAAGAAACTAGCATCATAAAGATAATGGATTATAAAATGAAAGTTTAATTACATGGATTTTATGTTATATCAATGTTGAGAATATATAGGTAATGAACCATGTGCCAGTTCCTTAATTTTAGGTCTCATAGTGTGAAGTCAAAAGGGGGGCTCTTATCAGATATGTAGACAAAAAACATCCCAACAAAGATATTGTGTCATGAACAATTTATGTATGAACTATATATATGAGATGAATGTATTAACAAGGATAGTTTTACTGATTATTACAAACGAAACATTATCAATAATCTACTACACAATCCCTTTGCGTCAATACTTCACCCAAAACAATTGTTGATTCATCATGGAACACATTACAACCTACCACTATCTCAGGTAGAATCAACACTAGATATGGTGTCGACCTCTTTATTATCTAATATAACAATGCCTCAAACTTGTATAATATATATAAATATACTCCCTTATTCATTATCTATGTATTGGGTTATAATTAATTAGAAATTATTGAGATAAAACATTGATTTTATCATTGTAAATCCTGAAATCATTAAATATCAAACATGTTCCTTGGAAATTTCTCAGATTTCATAACATCACAATTATTTATTTCAACGGATACACGATTCTCAAACACCACATCAACCGGTATGTTTTCCAAAAGAATCCAAATATGACCATTCAATAGGTTGATGTAATGCAATTATGCTTGAATCATACAAATTACTATATAGGAATTTCTACACTAATACACTACGTTAAAAGAGTATATGAATATTTTTTTTTACAAAAATCATGATGAATATTTAAAGATCATGGATGATGGTTTTGTTCATATAAGAGATGATTAATAATAGTGCATTTTACATTTTGAACTGCATAACCAAGTACATGTGTAGCCTATACCTTCTCTATAATTCCATCATTTAGGTGAAATCATATCTATCCCTGAACAAGTGATAGAATGATCATACATCAATATTAAAAGACCACCATGATCCCTATAAAGTTAAAAGAGTTCATTGAATAATACAACTCACCTTATAGGTGAACATGAAAGGTGAAACCCATAATAAAGTACTCGATATACTAAATTCTATCTTCTCCATATCTAAAAGTAGAACATTGAGATCCTTCAACTTGGAAAATATCATATGAATTGTGGTTGAAAATAATGGATTCTCACCTTGAACCAGTTTTATCAAGATGAAAAATCCACAATTATGGGTAATTAATATGATGTCTTATAAGAATATTTCCTGAACGAGATAAAAATCTAGAGTAAATGATAAGGTGGAAGCAATTGATCCCACTGAAAGAGCCTTTCCTATAATAACAATCCTAATTTTCCCATTCAAAATAATGTCTTTTAATGTATTCCTTACAAATTAATAATTTTCCATTGAAAAAGAAGTTATATCCCCTAATAAAAGTTGATCATACCCCTCTATAGATGAAATCATAGTGGATTAAAAAACTGGTCAGCTAATCCAAGCTAAGAATCTCATTGATGATCATTATCTCTTTAATAATGAAATCTCATAGATTATAATAATAGAAAATTACAATATAAATCACTGGGAATCACAAAAGATTGCCCAATTTTATTTCCAATAGAGTATCAATGTAATATAGCTATGAAGAAAACATGATAAATAATCCAATTTTAGAAACAAAATGTGAAAATTTAAAAAAATTGGAAACACAAGTATCAAATAATGTAATATAAAATGTATAAGTGATGAAGACCAAACATAAAATAGTACATAGTACTCAACACTATACACTGTAGTACAATACACTGATCTAACTCTACCCACCTCAACACTATTACCCTATACCTGATGTACATTTGTTTCCCATGTAATCATCATCTGATCTAATTGTTGGGGACTACTACCAGATTCATTATTCATTGAATATATCTTCAATGTTACCCTATGAAAGCCTACCATTAATTCCATGGTGATGAATTTCCTATGAATCCACAAAATTACTCATTTTTTAAAATGTCTTATTATCCATTTTTCGACAATTCATTAATAAATAACCATTTAAATTTTGATGAAATATAGTACTACTCTTGACGGAACTAAAGAATCTGAACATCAGTGAACTTGCTTATCACTATGCTACTAAACATCCTCTATCCTCTTATTCTTACTATGAGATGATATTATAATATTAGTATTAATAACACTACTCAACATAGTATAAAATGGTTTAAGAAGAACTATGGATAAAAGCTTTATAAGATATTTATGAATAATCAAACGCATGTTAGGAACCTCATGGTATGTTTTTTAGTCTAAACTAAACCTATCATCCCTTTTCTAG
The DNA here is from genome assembly GCA_963277665.1 of Viscum album. Taxonomy (NCBI): domain Eukaryota; kingdom Viridiplantae; phylum Streptophyta; class Magnoliopsida; order Santalales; family Viscaceae; genus Viscum; species Viscum album. The sequence goes on from OY728119.1 coordinate 1,369,265,277, forward strand.
ATGAATATCGATCATGAACATCCTTGTCTCATATGACTCAATAGATTTCATTAGAGTTTTAATGAGAATTTGACAAGTTAAAGTATCTGAGTATATGGATACCATCATGGTCTACTTTTGTAGTTCCATGAATTTTTCCACATTATCATGCTTCATAGTCTTCTTGAAAAACTTCTTGATTAAGAGGTCATTGTCAAAATTCCCTGTGATAGCCATGCACCTTCATTCTTGTTACAGTACACTACACCACCTCATTATTGGTGCAGATATATTGAACAAAACTAGTAACATCTTTTAGTATTAGTCATATCAACTTGGTTAAAGGAACCCTTGACATAGTCTACCCAGTCCAGTGAATCATAAAACCCTAATATTCCCCAAATTACTATTAGATGATTCATCATGAGGATTTTAGGAATTCTCAATGAGCGATGTCTATTTCCCACCACTATATTGAAGAAAAAGCTAATATAACCTTGTATAAGGTTGTACAACTATTATAACAACATTGACCAGTGCCAGAGCATGATCTATCACTCCCACAAACACAGTAGTCAGAGGAACTGCATAATCCTACCTATGAGTTCATCCCATCCCATATTACATGTTGGTCCCAACAATTAGCATCAATAAAGTATATTATATTACAATAAGGAAACATAATATACATTTATTATTTATGGTATTCATAGTTATTCCATGGGGTTATCACACGGCTTTCCTTGGAGAATACCTATAACACAATATATATACATCCAACAATTGACTATGGTTATCTATTTCTATTCATCAGTCACAATAATATATTCAAAAACACAATAGTATGTTCTATTTATAAAATCTAATTCAAAATTGATACTTTACATCATCGTGTGAAATGTTAATATTATTTAATAGAGAACAAAAATCTTATATAAATAGAGGGAAACATCCAAGAAATTAAATTAAATAAATAGTAAATAGTAAAAAATTATATATATATATATATAATATGTGATCCCACATCATTAATCATCACTGATGAAATAACATAAAATCCCTTTAAACTATAAAAATAATCTCATTAATGGTAACTTGGAGATCCATTTCACATGAGTTGGCTAGGCACATGGTAAATCCCCTACTCGAGTCCCATACTACATATCTAATGTATACAACTTCATAGGTAATTAAAATGAAAATGAAGAAATTCATTCTTTGATACTAGTTTTTTGACATGCTAAAATGAACTATTGGTTCTAATCCAGATAGTCACATGACCTAATATGCACCTCTTCATGTATAGGAGGATACTAATTAGAAGTGAGGGTCAGAATGCCATATATGGTAATATAGTAACCTAATTATCTTATTTTTGAACCAATAATATTCAAATATTGTAAAAAAAACATTGAGTAATCAATGAAAAATTGTATAATATTATATGGATGACATGCCATATAAATGAATAACTGTGATCCAAAAGTGTATTGTAATTATATAATATATGTGATTTCATATTAATAAATAAAAACGAAGGTTTCCATTAATTCATGACCCAATAATGTTTTCTCCCCCATCATACTTATTTGATCTATCTTCAATATTCCCCTTTCCCTGACATGTATCCCAATATGTGATATATTAATGAATGTTAAGATTCTAGTGTAGGTTGTGAGTTAAGAAACATATTATAACACCATCAAAGAATACTAAACATGTGAAAAAAACTCTAACATTTGTATTAAAGGATACCAATAAATGCATAAGAAATATTAAGAAACCTTAAAATCAATATATGTGAGTTAATAAAGCCACTAATGGAGTTGGACATACTTGTTTTCATTCTAGGTTAGAAGGAATTCCATGATATCACATTTAATAAATAAATTTCCTTAATGATGCTAAACATACTTCTATGATTTATCATGGAATCCCATCATCATTATACATGAAATCCCCTACTCTTCAAGTGAATTTTGTTACCCAAAATATTTAATTAGAAAAACAATCATTGATAAGATTCACTTTTGAAAGAATTAATTCCACGTTATGTACTAATGATATAGACAACACATTAACCAAATTATTTATTTAGAACCATTATAAAATAAAGCCTTTCATTTTTAAATTACTATTAAGCATCATAATCAATGATATTATATTCATTGTACAGTTACTATTATGGTTTTTTATACATTTGTGGTTTTGATTAATTCTAATTGACATAAATGAAAAAAGAGATGTCCTAGACAAGTATATGTACATCCCATAAATCCAATATATCCAGAATTCCATGTGTTATAGCATCACTGGACGTTTTACTTAAGCACAGATATGTTTATATTAAAACTGAATGCAGAATGAAGTCATTTAAATGATAATTTCAATCTTATTGAAATCACAACCCATACTATTAACACCAAACCACCCCAATAAATCACCACCATCACACACCCTAATCTTAGGGGGGGAAATGTGTAATTTGTGGCTGTGTATCTAGATAATTGTAGTATGAATGTTTATATTCGTCTTATTAATTAAATAATGATTATATTTTTCTATACTCATTATTAGTATATATATACAATTATATAACTATTGATGAAAAATGTAATTTTATTTGATTTGACAAAAAATGTAATTTTATAAAATATATTGTTGTAATTAACTTTTTATGATAAATTTATGATGTTTTTTAGAAAAAATTATCTTCATAATGAATTTATTATAAATATTTTTTTATTTATATATAAATTGATTTTTATTTTATTTATGTTCCAAGTATTTTATATGTGAGTTAGAAAAATGTCACTACAATTAAAAGAATCATTTTTAATTAAATACTATTTATTATTTAAAATTTTAAATAATCGTTTTAGAGTTATATTGTGATTATATAAATATTTTTCAAAAATCATCACACTAATATTATACAATGGAGATATTTTAAAAATAAAAAATAATTGAATTTTGTGGTTAAAATTAAATACTGTATAAATATATTGTATAAATTATGACATCATAATGGCCAAAATGAGAATAAATAAATTATAAAAAATAAATACACATATATATTTATATATTATACATTTAAAATAATATTTATTTAGATCGATTTTATTAATTTTCTAAAATGTAATTGAATCCAACAAAACCTATAATATATTTTATAGTTTTCAAATCAATTATTTATGTACATGACTCACTATCGTCATTAATATTGTGTGATTTTAATATTTTCAGTTCTTAGACATATAACACATTTTAATCCATTCCATATTAGAAGAATAAAGGGTAAAATTATATTTTTTTCGGTTGATTTATTTTGTTATATATAGTAAATAACTATTTTTTAGAAATTGATGAATAAATTCCCTTAATTTTTCAACAAATACCACCCAACATCCCACTTATCAAGGGATTTTCCAAATAATTTGGAGATCATTATAGATTTCCCAATTATAAATCCTTCATATAGTGGTTATATATACATCCCACATTATAAATGTGTTGGAATAACTTGGTTGAGTAATGAAAAAGATAGCTACCATATAAGAATGTATGGTTCAAAAAACTAATATTTTTGGTATCATAGTGGGGAGAAAATGGAATCTCAAAATGCTGAATATCTAAATGAGAGGAAATTATTATATACTTTGATATATGGCTAGTTTCTATTTACTTTTCATCATGATAAATAAATTATTTCAACCTAATAATACTTCTGATAAGGGCACACATGATTCATCCAATGTTAATGATGATGATGAAATTGTTAAAAAATTGAATGATGTTGTGATGACTCTAGTATATCGGAACTATGGTAAAATAAAAAAGATATAATTTTTAAACAAATTTTTTCTTTAGAAAACTATGTATCAAATTTCTAATACTACCATAAATAATATTCATACCTTCATGATGGAATTACTATAAGATGATGTTGATATTCTCTCACTACACTATTTGTCATGGATGTTATTTGATGACCAATGATTTTCAAAAACAATTCACGCTTGCCATAATCATTACACATTATTCAGGGAGGAAACTGATAAATGAAATGATTTTATTAAATGTCGAACATCCTGATGGAAGCCAAAAACTGATGAAACACCGTTCCCTGTGCCACATAATGTAATGTTGTTATTTAAATTGATCTCCAGACTCATAAATCGTTTCATATCTAATGAAATATAAATAGAAATGTTATGTCATGATATCAAGAGAAGGAATAATGATGAAGAGATGGTTCACCCTCTATATGGACTTGAATCATTGATATTTGATGTTCAATATTCTAATTTTGAAGCTGATGTATTTAATGTGAGACTGGGTACTACGTGTGACACATTTAATTTGATTGGGAAGATGCTTACATAGCACATCATTTAGCCGATATTCATTTACATATATAAGTTTCTTCCAAGGTTATTAATGAAAAAACCATTCACTTTAATGATTATACTTATATCTATCCCATCTTGTCCCAACAATGATATAGATGTTTTTATGTAACCTTTAATAAAAGAGTTTAAACTATATTAAGATGTGGTTGTGCACACATATGATACATGTTCGAATGAAATATTTCCATTGTGTGCTGTTCTAATGTGACAGATCAAGGACATTCCTAATTATATAATGTTTTATGGATGGGCCAAAAAGGGAAAACTATCATGTAATATTTTTATGAACAATACTTGATCCATGTGACTTAAATATCATTGTAGATTTAGTTTTATGAGATATCAACAATTATTTAATGTGGACCATCCACATATAAAAAATCATCAATGATTTGACAGTGCCATAGAGACTAACAATCCACCTTAGTGTATGTCTATAACTAATGTTCATAATGAATTGAATTTTTGTGTTTTACATTTAGGAAGAGTAAAATTAAATCTAGAAAGGGGAAGAATGTTTCCAATGATACCTAATATAATAGGAATAAGAGGAGTATCTTCTTTGAGTTTTATTATTGTTCAATTAACTTGTTACATCCTTACTTAGATATAATGAAAATTGAAAATAATATATCTGAAATTTTCATTCAGTTCTTATAAATGTCAAAGTAATTTCCAATGATGATTTTTGATATCATTATGAATTTTTAGATTGGGGGATCAAACATAATTTCATATAGTGTGTATCAGTGTAAATAAATCGCATCTTCTATGTGATTCTTAGGTGACGATACGTTCAGAAAAAATCAAAATCTAAATGTAATAGGGCCAATTTAGGATCCTGATGGCTATTCAATAAATATTTCCAAATAAGTCAGCAAAAGAGTGTTGATGATGAAATCTTTGAAATATCATGATTATCACGTCCTTCACCATGAGTTTATTCTAATATAAATCTTTCATGTATGTCCAATAATGTAAGGGTTTCTATTATTCAATTTTTCTATTTGTTTATAGATAATTGTACTTATAATTTTTCCATGTTTTTCATCAATGAAATAATGGCAGAGACACTATTAATTTTTTGCGAGTATGGGAAAATATTTCCACCATAATTTCTCACATGAATGATACACCATACTCTCCATATTCTAATCGAAATACACCTCGGCAGACCTGTATCTTTTCATTGGATGTATCCCATTGAAATAAATATGTACATATTGAAATCTTCTGTCTCGAAGAGGAGTCATCCAGACAGTTCTATCATGAACTGTTACGTGGATCAAGTATGTATGGATTTATGCTCAATGTATTTTTATGATCTATGTAAGAGAATAAAAATACAAATTAGAAATGAATTAAAAAAATATAACCAAGTTGATCATAAATTTCATCAATTCCTCAAACAGAAATAATCATGGATCATATACATTGAAGACATCATGCCTTGATGTGAATGAGATGGCACATCACACAATTTATTTCATCTAGGATTTTATCAGTGAATACATAAAGTAAGTAAGTAGAAAATTTAAATCATTTCTATACTCTTGTAATATTAAGTAACTGTTAAACTATTTAAATTTTTATCAACATCGAACAAAAATAAAGGATAAATAGAATCCATCATTCTTTATCTTTTAAAAAGTGAAGGACTTTTAATAGAAAATAGTTTATAGTTTTTTTGAAATAAAAATTATAAATATTTATTTATTACATAAATAAAATCAATATTTAATTATCTTAGATATACATTTATATTTAAGTTATCTATTTTACCCAGTAAAACATTCTGTGAGAAAATAATATCCTCATATTTTTTTCATAAAACCGTTGTTTGTGAATGTAAATAAATTTTGATCAATGGTTACATATTTATTATCACTGAACGTGAAAAGAACATGAGAACACAACATGATGGTGTTATGAAAACAACCACAATATACTGTTATTCCAGCGAATAAAAATATATAACTCATATTCAAAATGTAGATTATTATTGAGTCGTTGAACAAATATTAATTTTGGATTATTAATCTCTTGGTCGAGTCTCTATAATGAAATTCCAGTTGTTTGATTCAATGATGAGGCATGGAACCTTTATAGATTATTATGGATTTGTATTTATTAACATAAATCAAAATATTTCTACTAAAAAATCATAGGTATTTGCATCAATGGTGATTCCCTTTTTTTATGATAATGATCATCTTTGACCCGAATTCGGGGTCATTATTTTAGTAATTCGAAGAAATATTATTGATGATGATGGAATTGAAACAATCCCTTCTACCACTATACCCAATCAATTTTTTAATTATGATGAATCTATTTTTTTAATTTTTAGAGTTAATTTCAAAACTGAAGTTGTGGTGAGAAATATAGAGAATAATTTAAATGTGTTCTCAGTTTTGTAGGTTTTTTATATCTTGGGCTTTGAGGGTTGTGGTACAAAAAGTGATTTACAATTAATTTAAAATATTTTGTATAAAAATAGACATTCATGTGAATTTTCAATATTTATTAGTTTCAATTTTCCTTAATATACATTTTAAAATATTTAATTGTATGGTTTTCAGATCTACCAAACCAAAGAAATTATAAATATTTAAATTGTTAAAAAAACAAGATCAATTTAATTTGACATATTAAACTAATTTGTAGGAAAATCTATTCCATTAAATATAATGACCTACCCCCATAAAAATAGAAAAAATAACAATCCAAAAATATGTATTTAATGACCTAAGAAAAATAAGACTTGTCTCAAATGTTTTGTTTTTTTGGTTACACAATTGATATCCTTTTCTAGTTAGATTCATATTTTCTTTAAAATTATGGAAATGATAAAATATAAGGATCACCAAAGAAGTATAATGATGGAAAACATTAATCAAATGTCTGATATGGGAATCCCATCATTATTCCATGTTTTAAGTGTTTTTTTAATATATATATATATCAATAACATATAATGTCTTTTGATTAATTATGTTTTAATATTATATGAAGGATTTAACACTTAGTTACCAGTTATTGGACAAGAATATGGGTAGATTACACTACCAACTTGGGAAGAATATATTACCGATGAGGTATTGTCCCTCTTCTAGTACCAGTTGTAGTGCCACCATGTTTGAACATGTTTAGGCACATGCCAGAACATGCTAAAACAAGGGCCACATGGGTAGAAGAATAATTTGATAGGGAAACAAATTAATTTATGAAGATAATAAATTTTTAATGTCCAACACATCCATGATAGGTTATTATAACTTATGATGAAAATATGTCCTCAATTTGTTCAACATATAGGTAAATTGGTGGATGTTCAAGTTGTGGTTGAGATGATGCCATTCCTGGCGATGACAATGGTGAGGAAGAGGCTGAGGATGTAGTTGAGGGAGGGGAAGAAGCCGAAGGTGGTAATGAGGCCAGGGATTAGTCTGAGGATGATAATGGTGGATGAGATGAGGAAGAGGTGAGTGATGATGTCAGTGGTGATAGTTACAATGATAGTGATGAAGGAAAAATTGATCCATTACATTTTTACTGATGTTACTGACATTGGATTTTTTGATTTGTTTTAACTGATCATATAAGTAATGAGATAGGTTACATTATGTTTGTATCATTCATTTTTATTATATAATTGGATTATATAAAATATATTTTTACATGGTATCAAATATATTTCACAACCCTGCTGATCCATATCCATGACACCCACCCCAACACACCACCCTCCCTATGAAAACAACCGGTGTCCATGGGCCCTCCTCGAATCCCCTTCCAAATTATCTAATTATCACCACTTTCATTTAAATAGTCTCACTTAAAGGACATAGAGGTGTAAAATATTCCACTACTCATTGAATCTCATGAATAAATGAAAATAGTTCCCTTTTGAATTATGTATTATTGATTGTATTGTTTTAAATGTAATTGCAATTGTATGTTATTTTGTTTTCAACTAGATGTCATTTTGTATAATGTATTATTTCTAGAATTTATTATTATTATATATTTTAATGTATATTTTATATTTTATATTTCATATTGTATATTGTATATTGAATATTGTCTATTGCATATTTTATATTGTATTTATGTCATTATGAATTTTTTATTGTCTGTATTAGTTTCATTTTGTTTTCAATTATTGGTAATTGGAGAGGGGTGGTAGATGTGGGAGCCTATATAGAAAATAGAAACATTTCCCAATAGTTTTCAAACTGTAGGGTTATATCTCAAAACCATATCTAGACCAATGGTTTCATTAGAACCATTGGTAAAACTCTATACTAACACTTCTGAAACTGTTGGTATATTGTGAATTATCAATATATACCAATGATATTAAATCATTTGTAAGGATCTATTCGATTAGTTTTAAAAACCCACTAGAATAGTGTACAACATAGTTTCATATACCAATGGTTACTAATGAAAAATTACTATTGATCTATACACATGCCTTAGTATCCAATGGTTTGAAACACAATTGCTATAGGGTATACGAACCGTTTTCTAGCTTTTCCCAATGGTTTGAAACTTTTGGGATACCCTACGATTCATGCAGTGTTTATATTCCCAAAAATCATAAATTATGTTATTAAAAGTTATTAGATATGTTTTATTTATTATGATATATATAAAACACAAATTCTATTATATGATATGAATGCAATTTGTGTTGCTAACATTATATATTAAATTTTTTATAAGGTAATGTTTTAATCTACTGAGATTTTATTTTTCTGAGTCGATGTTATCCTAACCACAAATTTTAGTGATGACTTAGTGTTCATCCTTGATATAATCTTATTTTTCATGTTTTATATTATTACAAATTCATATTTTTCATTGATATTTTAATATTATATCACATTTTAATATTAATTTTTATGATTATCACCAATTTTATGTCACCTAGATATTCATGTTGATTCCAATATATTACTTTAATAATGTTATTATTTAATGATTCAATTTTTATCTTTTATATCTCACCCATTTTTATGTATATTCCCAGGTTATCTGATGAATTACTATATGATAAATGGAATATAAATAAATACTTTGTTTATTTAAAATAATTTTTTATACGGATGCTCTATGTTATTGAGTTTTGTATCAAATTATAAGAATATGATATGCCCTTCTATATTATAGGATTGTATTATATGTGTCTTTATGTAAAAAAATAATGAAATAATTTTTATAAAATATACGGTTTTTCATATTTAGTATCACATAAAAGGAAAGTTCTTTTTTTATTACGATTATAAAACCTTCTGAAATCCTTGGCGATATGACTAAAAATTGGAAAACAATACAAAATTTTGTTAATGTATAGAGTGATTGGAATAAATAAAATTCCTATCTAGATACTGAATGTGAATTTTTCTCTATAATAATCCTACCTTGGTGTAATTAACCAAAAACAATTGTGGTTTGGATTCAATCTAGACCATCACTTAGTGCACAAACCATTGACCTTGTTGTACACCTCTTTTAACACACCGTCATGGATTTGATTTTTTAAAAAGTAAATCTTTTTAGTAACCATTATAATGGGAATGAAAAATAGAAGTGAAATTTTATGATTGGAAATAGTCTATAGATAATATATATTGAATCCTAGGTACTCATCAATAACATAATGTATGTCATTAAAGATTATTTAGGTAATAAAGAAATGGTTTATCAATGTAATTTCATTCTAATAATTTTTATTTATATTATAATAACATAATACTACATATAGAAGTCAATACAAACATTATAAATAAATAATTATTGATATAAATGGGTATCTATTGAAGAAATTGAATTCATATTGATAAAATAGTAACTTGACCTTTGAAATAGTAATGTGACCCTTTTTAATAATAATCCAGCCAGTGTAATAGTAACCCAACCTATGAAATAATAAATAAAAGATATCCATATTATAAGTGAGAATATGGTATAATTATAACTTATTATAAATAAATAAATATTTAAAAAAATTATTGATTAAGTGTTAGTATTTTATAAATCTGGGATATATAATTGCAATTTTGTTATAAATTTTATAAATTAAAAGAAAATTGAATTACATAAAATTAATTCCTAAACTACTATTTTTATATATTATGGTCATTAGATAATTTTATGAGGCCTTAATTAATATTTCAATGTGATGAAGATATGTTTTAATTTAAATTTTGTTATTTTTCATGTGAATTATGATATTAATTAAAAAATAATTTTCTCATTTATAGAAACATTTTTTGTAAAAATGGAGTTCAATTTTGGATTCTTCAAATCGAAAAATGGTTAGGGAGAAATTTTGGGATTTTTCTAGAATACATGAATTTTTGATGAAAAGTGAAAACTTATAATTTACTGTATATATACATTGTGATTCAAAACCACTTCCTAGTATCATCATTAACGTAGAGACACAAAGCTTCACTTACATTGTCATTACAATAATTTTGCGGAATACTTAATACATAACAAAAATAGACACACAAGGACCATAATATTTTAGTGTCTATGGAAACTCGAAATATAATCTACTAATCGTGGTAAAAGATCTTCAACATCTCCCATAAAGATCATCCCCTTTTGTTTTCTTACCTAAAACAATTTTTTAAATCCTGGTGAAAAGAAAACATATAAGGGGTGATATCAAATGCTCAACAAGGGTAAACATAGAGAACATAAAACAATCCATAGACATTTGAATGCATAAACATGAACATAGAATCTAAACATCAAAATCATGAGCAACGACATAAATCTTGGAAGTACATAAGTCATAGATCATAAAGGACCATTAATCATGATAAAATATAATGGAAAAAACATGTAATTTTTGAAACCATTAGGCACATGTTATGATTTCCATAGTAGCCAAGGCATTGCTGCCAAAACCATCTTAGGGGACAAAGTCCATTTCTGAATCGATTTCACTCCTCGTTCCAGTCCTGTATCACTGAACTAGATTTACATTCCATTTTATACATGTCTATATCATGGGATATAAATTCTTACCCAATTAATTGGATGGATATATAGGTCCCAAACATCTTATAAAGAAATCATTCTTACTTGGGCCTCAAAATAAACAAATATGATTCATCATATCCCAAAAAATAAAATGGGTTTCATAAACATCATCCCATCATAATGTAATACATATAAAACAAATGTATATCATTTCATCATATGAATAATCAATACATGTAAATAATAGAGTCATTATACTTCAAACATAATCATAATACATAATTTCAACTTATATGGAAAATAGTTTTGACAAAACACTTGAAATGAATTTTTGAGGAAAATATCCTTTCTTATTCAAAATCATTTTATTTTCATAAAATGACATTAAATTTTAAAAGAAAAGGATTTTGTGGAAGATAATCATGTAATATTTTAGAGTTATCTTTATAAAACTAAGGCATTATGAAACCGTCAAAATCCTTTCACGCCGTATAAATTAAAAAAACATTTTCCTCGTACTTTTGCTGGAAAAGTAAAAAAGTACCACGTATGGTAAACAAAAGAATGATTCCTTCCATAACACAAAGTAAAATTAAAATAGGGGTAAACATGACTTTAAACATAAATGGATGAATATTAAACACTTTATTAAAACATTTTATATACATGGATGAAATATATACCCCAGTAAATACTTACGTATATGCAATCTCGGATAAAAACAAGATTGGAATAGTTATCCCTTACCTTATGTACGGTATGCTTCATATGTATCCAAAAATCCTATATAATTATTTAAATAATGTCATTTAATTATTACAGAATCATATTAATTGTTATTATATCACATATGGTTCACTTAGGTATTTATATTACCCGTTTATTTGTTAATTCCATGTTAACGTATTGTTTTGGGTAAAATCATTTCATTTACCGTACGTGTTTGGGGTTGTTGTTCTTGATATTATTGTTACTTATATAAAGATTTAATTACTTCTAGAATGTAAAACATGATTTATATATCACATATATTCAGCATATATATATATATATATATAATAGATAGATAAATGAAACGAATCACTCCGTTCATTGAGACGGTAGGCCGTACGTACGCATGAATGCTGTTTTCCTTTCCTTACCGACTTGAATAGAAGTAATTAGTTCACACACACACAAACACAAACACATATATATATATATATCCAGTAGCTTTATCATGTCATGTATTTCATTATTATTCATTATATATACTTTATAATTATTCTTGAATGGTTATCATCGAGAATGAATCTCATAGCGTCGTGGAGATGGTAATCCGTACGTACGCACGAGCGATGATATCATTCCCATAATTATTGAATTTAATTGGAGTGGATGATATAATATCTCAGAATAAGTATGATGTTATAAGAAATATATATTGTAATTCTTTACACCGTTATACCAATCCATGTAAGGTGGTGTTTTAAAAACACATTACACCACGACGTGGAGACGGTATTTCATATGTATGCACACGCGTTGATTTCATTTTCCATAGGACGGATATAATGTAAAATGGGGTTGTTTCATAATTATAATAACATATCAGTATATTATTGATACTTATGTTATTACTTTATAATGAAATAATTAATGAAGAAGAATTTAAAGAAGAAAGAAACTTGAACGAATCGGTAGAAGAGATTACCTATTCTTCGACACACCTCTTTAAAGCTTCCTCTCAAGGACTAGAGTTGATCTTTTAAGGAGACCAGAACCTCGATAATATTTCTATGTAAGTTTAGAATGGGAATGGATAGGGGATGGGAAAGCTTGAAGGCTAAAAATTGTGTAAAGAGAAGAGGGAGGAGGTTCCCTTTTATAAGAGGGGTGAGTGGAACCTTAGGAAAAAGTCTAAATATTATTTTATAATAAAGCTATATTCGGTTTAAAATTTCTAAAAATTGTTTTATTTCTAAGATAAAGTGGTTATGGGTCGAAATCCTCCCAAACAATAGATTTTAGACAAGTTTAGGTTACTATTTTTACCTTTTCATTTAGATTTAACACTAAGTTAAATAATTTAACTTTTACTGTGTCATCTTGTTTTCTTTCACTATATGGTTAATAAACATGTTGTAACAAGCCAAACGAACCACAAGTAGTTCATTATTAATATATATAATCTTATATAAGTAATTTTGATGAACCATTTATTTTTGAGAACATAGTATTAATTAATAATATAATATTTGTTTTAAAAACTACTTTATGTCAATTTTGACAATACTTGGTAATTGATTTTGTGAAAATCACAACAGCATGATTAGTTATAAAAAAGATAATTTAATCAATAATAACATGTCATATTAACCTATAAAATTAGTTTAATTCATAAAAGTCTCAAATTACTTTTATTTGGGTATTTACAACATCAATTATGCTAATATTTCATTACTAAGGTAATTATTGCATCATCATTGTGTCATAAATAAATTAATTTATATAATGTATAAAAATTATAAATAAAATATAATTATGTAGTAATTATTTTTATATTTCTGATGAATATTTATAGTCGAATTTATCTTATATATAACCCAATATTAAAAATGTTTTAGTTGTTGAACTTTTATTTTTTCCCTTTTATCTATTTTATGAATTAAATAATAATAAATGCCCTAATCTAATACAAGTGGATCTAAATGATAATATTATATTACTAAAGTATTTTATGGTCTAATTAAACTTATCCAATATAATTATAACATGTATTATGTTAATAATAATATCATTTTTACCCTTAATTTCTCTATTTACTTTAATCCATGGTAAATAAAAATAAAAAGTTACTATTCACCAAAACATATTTTTATCTCAATGAAAAAAAATTTACATAGTAATATCAACCATGTCTCTCAGATTTTCGAAATTACACTCACAGAAGCGGTAAAATTATGTTTTATGTAAATTTTCAAATTCTCCTTGGTGGTGGGTAAAAGACAGTGAAAAGTTCAATAAAAGTTTATATATCTAAATTTATTATAAAATGACTCCAATGTATTAAATTGAACTTATATAGGTATTATATATCTATTTTGACCAAAAATAAATTTAAATTAAATAAATAATTATTTAAATAAATTGTCAGTTTTTAAATAGTAACCCAGTGTTTTCACTATTCATCAAAAATTGATCGTTTTCAGAAAAATACCAAAATTTCACCCTATGCTAATCTCGATATTATGAATCCAAAAATGAATTCCATTTTAAAAGATAAAAGTTATAAAATTTTAAAATGTGGTTATTACTATTAATAATGGCTAGTTTATATAATATTTTAATAATATATCCTTGTTTAGTGAAACCTGGTATTGCGTACTACACATGCTATCGTGGAAGGTCGTGATTGCGTGTAATGAAAGCTAAGTCAGGGTTGCGTGTAGTGCAAGCTACCTTTGGTGTTGTGTATAGCATAATCAATACATATTCCATTTTTGTATTAAACAAAATCTATCCTTATTGTACTGTAGATTAATTTCTACAAAACAAACTTGAAATTGTGTGTAACACTTTCCAAGAATATTGTTGTGTAATCTGCATGCTAATACTTTATTGCTTATAGTAAAAACTAATCTTGGGGTACAATAGAAGACATCAAAGAAATTAAAATGAATATATCACATAAAATATCGGGGCGTTACATTATACCCCCCTTAAAATGAATTTTTCCCTCGAAATTCGTCGAGGTTATAAATTGTTTACTACTTGAAACATTCTTACATTGAAGCCCACATTGTAAAAAGGGATAATAAAACATAATTTAAAAAAATAGAGTATGAAATGTAATGATTACCTACAGTAACTCATCACTTGGTTTCCACATAGGAGAGCATAGGTGAAAATATGGATATAGAAGAAAAATCGAACCATCAGGTTCTAATAGAGAGTGGTAGAGGACTTGGCTAGGAAAAATCCATCAATCACATAGCCATAAATTTTTGATGATCTAATGTACCATCTGATTCATCAGATATTATGTCAATAAGAGAATATTTTTAATTTTCAAGATCATTTCCCTATAGTTGAAGAATTTGAATTAGAAGAAAAAATTACTTGATTTTGGTACAAACTCACCGTTGTTCGTGGCTTGAACAATTCCCTCTTCATCCCTTAATGAAATGAAGTTGAATTTGTCATTCTTGAAGTGTTTTCAAATCATGTGATAGATCAATGGTCCATTCCATATGTCTCAAAAAAAAGGTTAGAAAAAGTTACCAAATATAAATAAGTCCATCTATGGTGAGGTTAATCAAATATGATTCTAAAAATGGGCTTATACTTCAACTATCATAATGATTTATAAAATAAAACTAATTTCTATTAACAAGGGACTTCATGTAGACCAGTGGTAGGAAATAATGGCCTATCACATTTCAGTTGTGGTTTTGATTCTCACAACATTGTCTAACACGATGGGTTGTCACCCGTCCTATGGGTTGTCCTTTTTCTAAAACTACACTATTATAACATTCCAGAAATAGTATCGAATAATGTTCTAGCCTTAAACAATTCTATATGATGTCCAACTTAATCCATTACAACCTTTATTCTTATCAAAAATAATTTTTCCCAATCTTGTAGTATAAAGAAAATTATTACTAGAAATGGAATTAACCAAGAATGTGAATACCATAATTTATCCCTCATATATCAGAAGATATATCTTTTCGATCCCATTTGAAACATGTGAATAACCCAATCTTGTATTCTCTTTCTACATGAATTACCATAGAACCTTAGTAAAAACATGCATGTTGTCAAAAGATATCTATTTCCACATTCCAAAATCCCAAAAATTCTTTACACTCAAACCATGATATCACTTTTTCCTTATATTAGTCATGAGCTCATGAATACAATCAAACATATTATTTTCTTTTTATCCTTTCATTATGTACATATCATCTACTTTCTAAAAATATTTCAATCACTTTTCATGGTTATCAGTACCATATTCTTATGGAAAACCACAATGGACCAATACATAGATATTCCAATATACCATAAAATTACCTCAACAACATTATTCTTGAATACCTATACATAAAAACTTCAATCCATCCTCTTCAATTATTTTTAGGGAATATGTCCTTCCTTGATTTAGAAGTAACCTCTTAGGTGAGGTCATAGAGTTGGGTAATGCCCATTTTATCCACTGATATGACATTGAACTCCATAATATTTTTTCACTCTATGACCCTTCTCTCCACAAAAATAACATGTTTCCTTCCATTTGATGTATTCATCAAGTTTCTTCTTCCATTCATTAGGAATATCAATCTTAATTTCTATATGTTCCTCACCATGGGAACATTCATAAAAGTCTATCTTCCTCTTATTTGATGAATTTGGAATACCACTAAAGTTAACCTTGTTAATCAGATTTCGCGATGACTGATTCAACATAATCACAAAATCTTCCTTTCTAGGAATTACTCAATTTCATTGCTCATAGTCACCAATTTTTCCATTGGATTCAATGTTGACTTAATTCCTTCTGGTTCCCTCCACTGACTAAAACCAAAACCATGCTCTATTAAATAGTTAAAATGACATGGAACCACATAATCACAAAAAGTATAACCTATCACACATTCTTCAATCCATGACACCTTAGGTTAACCCCAGTAATTCATGATCGTCGTCATAATTCTAGGACTATGACCTATAGTTATACTAAACCTTAGGGACATCCCTAGACATACCTTAGAATTATCTCTAAAAATTTTACTAACGTTTTCGCATCCTAGCTTCTAAAGGAAAACTAATCCTTTCCTCTGATACCAAATGTAGTGACCCAGAGTGTGATGTACATGGAAAATACATAACTTTATTTTCAGAAAACTTAATACATAACAAAAACAGACACACAAAGACCGTAATAGTTTAGTGTCTTTGGAAACTCGGAATATAATCTTCTAATCGTGGTGAATGATCTTCAACATCTCCCATAAATATCTTCCCCATATTTTTTCTTACTTAAAACCTTTATTTAATTCCTGGGGAAAAGAAAACATATAAAGGGTGGGCTCAAACGCCCAGTAAGGGTAAACATATAGAACATAAAACAATCCTTAAACATTTGAATGGAAAAACTTGAATATAAATTCTAAACCTCAAACTCATGAGAAACGACATATATATTAGAAGTACATAAGGCATAGATCATAACAGAACATTAATCATGATAATGTAACATGGGAATAAAACATGTAATTGTTGCAACCATTTGGAACATGTTTTTACATCCATAGTATCCAAGGCATTGCTTCCAAGACCATCTTAGTGGAAAAAGTCTCTTTCTGAATCGAGTTCACTCATTGTTATAGTCCTATATCACTAAACCATAATAACATTCCATTATAGCCATGTTTATATCATGGGATATAAATCTTTACCCAATGAATTAGATGGAGATACAGGTACAACCCATATCATAATGAAATCATTCGTACTTGTGCCACAAAATAAACATAAAGCATTCATCATTACCCAAAGAATAAAATGGGTTTCATAAACATCATCCCATCATAATGTAATCCATATAAAATTAATGGATATCATTTCATCATAAGAAGAATCGAACCATGTAAATAATATATACATTATACTTGAAAAATAATCATACTAAATAATTTCAAATTATATGGAAAATTGTTTTGAAAATACACTTGAAATGAATTCTTGAAGAAAATATCCTTTCTTCTTCAAAATCATTTTATTTTTATAAAATTCAATTCAAATTTAAAATAAAATTATATTTTTGAAAATAATCATGTAATATTGTAGAGGAATCTTTATGAAAATTAGGTGTTATGAAACTATAAAAATCTGTTCATGTCATATAAGTTAAAAAAAATTGTCCTCGTACTTTTGCTGGAAAAGTCATAAAGTACCATGTTTGGTGAACAAAACAAAGATTCCTGTGATAACAAAACGAAAAAGTCAAAGAGGGGTAAACATGACTTTAAGAAGACATGGATGAATATTGAAGACTTTATGAAAATCATTTTATGGACATGGATGAAATATATACCCCAGTAAATACTTACATATTAGCAATCTCGGATAAAATCGATATTGGAATAGTTATCCCTTACCTTATGTCTGATATGCTTCATATGTATCCAAACATCCTGTATAATGATTTAAATAATGTCATTGAATTATTAAATAATCATATGAATTGTTATTATATCATATATGGTTCAATTAGGTATCTATATTACCCGTTCATTTCTCAATTCTATGTTAATGTAACATTTTGGGTAAAATCGTTTCATTTATTATACCTGTTTGGACTTGTTGTTATTGATATTATTATTACATATATCAGGATTTACTTACTTACAGAATGTAAAACATCATTTATATATGACATATATTAAGTATATATATATATATATATAATAGATAGATAAATGAAATAAAACACACCGTTCATGGAGATGGTAGGCCATACGTATGCATGAACGTTGTTTTCCTTTCCTTACTGACTTGAATGGAAGTAATTAGATGACATATATATATATATATACATAAATCTAGTAGCTTTATCATGTCATATATTTCATTATTATTCATTATATATACTTTATAATTATTCTTGAATGGTTATCCTGGAGAATGAATCTCATCGCGTCGTGGAGACGGTAATCCGTACGTACCCATGAATGATGATATCATTCACATAATTATTGAATTGAATTGGAGTGGATGATATAATATCTCAAAATCAGTATGATGTCATAATAACTATATATAGTTATTCTTTACACCATTATACCCATCCAAGTAAGGTGGTGTTGGAAAAACAGATTACACCACGATGTGGAGATGGTATTCCATACATATGCAGGCGCGATGATTTCATTTTCCATAGGATGGATTGAAGGTGAAATGGGGTTGAAAAATAATTATAATAACATATCGGTATATTAGTGATATAGATGTTATTACATTATAATGAAACATCTAAAGAAGAAGAAGTTGAAGAAGAAAGAAACTTGAAAGAATCAGTAGAAGAGATTACCTCTTCTTCTATGCACCTCTTTTATGACCCCTCTTAATGGACTAGATTTGGTATTTTGAGGAGAAAAAAACCTCTATAATTTTTATATGGATGTTTATAATGGAAATGGTCAGGGGTTTGGAGAGCTTCAAGGCTCAAAATTTTGTAAATAAGAGAGGGAGGAGGTGCACTTTTATAGGAGGGGTGAGGGGCAACTTTGAAAAAACTTAAAATATTATTTTATAATAAAGTCATATTTGATTTAAAATAGGTCCAAATTGATTTATTTCAAAGTTAAAGTGCGGAGGGGTAAAAATCCTCTCAACCAATATATTTCAGACATGTATAGGCTACTATTTTAACCTTATCATTTAGATTTAACTCTATGTTTAATAATTTAACTTTTACTGTGTCTCCTTGTTTTCTTACACTATATGGTTAATAAACTTATTATAACCAGAATAAAGAACCCCAAGTTGTTCATTATTAATATTTATATACTTATATAAGTCATTAGGCCAAACCTTAGATTTTTAAGAATACAATATCAATTAATATTATAATATTGTTTAAAAAACTATTTTTGTTAATTTTGACAATATTTGGTAATTGATTTTTGTGAAAATCACAACAGCATGATTAGTTCGAACAATGTTAATTTAATCAGTACTAACATGCCTTATTAACCTATAAAAATATTTTAATTCCTAAAAAGTCTAAAATTTCATTCATTTGGGTATTTATAACATCAATTTTGTTAATATTTCATTAATAAGGTAATTACTGCATCATCATTGTGTCATAAATAAATTAAATTATTTAATGTCTAAAAATTGTAAATAAAATAAAATTATTTAGGAAATAGTTTTATCTTTTTAATTAATATTTATAGTCAACTTTATCCTACATATAACCCTATATTAAAAATGTTTTATTTATTAAACATGGATTTTAACTCTTTTAACTCTTCTTTGAATTAAATAATAATAAATGTCCAAATCTAATGCAAGTGGACATACATGATAATATTATATTCCTAAGGTTGTTTTTGGTCGAATTTTAATTATCCAGTAGAATTATGTCATGTTTTAAGGTAATAATAATCTCATTTTTACCCTTAATTACCCTATTTACTTTTAGCCGTGGTAAATAAAAGAAAAAAATAACAATTCACCAAATATTATTTTCATCTCATTGAACAGAATTTTACTTATTGATATCAATTGTGTCTCTCGGATTTTTGATATTCCACTCAGAAAAGTGGTAAAATTATGTTTTATGTAAATTTGCAAATTCTCTTAGGAGGTGGGTAAAAGGCGGTGGAAAGTTCAACAAAATTTAAATATATCTAAAATTATTAAAAAAACTCCAATGAATTACATTGAACTTATATATGTATTATGTATCTATTTTTACCTAAAATAAAATTAAATAAAATAAATAATTATTTTTTAAGAAAGTCGGTTTTTAAATAGTAACCTAGTGTTTTAACTATTCATCAAAAATTGAAAGTTTTCAGAAAAATACCAAAAATTCACCTAGGCTAATTTTGATATTCTGAATCAAAAAATGAAGTCCATTTTGAAAGATAAAATTTATAAAATTTCAAAAAAGTGGTTATTACTATTCATAACATCTAATTTATATAATATTTTAAAAATATAGCATTGTTTAGTGAATCCTGCTATTGCGTACTACACACGCTATCGAGGAAGATCGTGATTGCGTGTAATGCAAGCCATGTAAGGGATGCGTGTAGTGCAGTATCCCTTTGGTGCAACGTATAAGATAATCAAAACTTATTTCATTTATTCATTATACAAAATATATACTTAATGTTGCGTAGAGTAATTTCTACAAAACCAACTTGAAATTGGGTGAAACACATTCCAAGAGTAGTGTTGCGTAAACTACAAGCTAATATGGTGTTGCGTATAGTACAAACTAATCATGGTGTACAATAGAAGAAATCATTGAAATTAAAAAGAATATATGTCCTAAAATTTCGGGGAGTTACAATTAAAGTAATAACCCATTGTTTCGAACTAACATGGACTATTTAAATTTTTTTTCCCACGAATAATTAAAATTCAATGCCTTGGGAAAAAAATTAATCAAATGAATAAAATAATGGGAAATCCTGCCTCTCCCCCACTATAAATATCACCCCTCATTACCTCCTCTCTTCACAACTCTCAATCCTTCTTCATAGTAAAAATTCATCTCAAATAACTCTCTAATTCTCTCTCCCTCATCCATCATCCCTTTTTATCTTCATAACACCAAATCCAATCCCCTAATTATGTTCACAAGGAAGAAATATTCATGTGATAAATTCATCTTTTCATTTCTTTTGTTTTAATTCAAGTTTTGTTAATTCTTTTGTTGTCCTAAAATAATTTAGTCAAAATATTATGATAACTCAAAATACATACATGGACTAGATTTTTTTTATTATAATGGAATTATTCACCATAATATCTCCATTCCCATCCTATTATAATATAAATCAAAACACTATTTGATATGTGTTAATTTAACAAATTCAAGGACGATAGGTTTCTAATTTTTATTGAAAGATTAAATTATTTTCAGGGTAACATTTTTATGGTTGAAACATACTATTATATTTGTATTATAAATTATGATAGGATATTTAATCTTTTTTACACGTGGTATTAATTTATAAATAAAAATGTTTTCGTTGTGTTCAAAACCCTGTATTTCATCAAAACAATTATCATTAATTATTTATATAATTATTCATCATCACACCAAATAACCAAATGAATTTTATAAAAATTAAATATTATAGATGTACAGTAATAACCATAAAATTCAATTCTCTATATCCTTCTCCTCTTCAATGTCTATCTTTGCAAGTATATAAGTAGTCCCATCATGAATACATTGAATAAAAACTTATCTGAAATAATGAAATCGAATATCATATCCCAACAAAAAGGACATGAATGCACTTAATAAGGAAATAATATTTCCATTACATGAAGAAGAGATGTTGGAAATACTAATTAATGAATGTAATTTTGTTATCCAATACATTACGATCATGTTAAGGACACCATCAGGATTAATGTAATGGATTCTACTCGAACCTCCATTATTCCTTCGGGTTTATCTATCATTATTTTTACCAAAAAGAAGTTATCTATTAATTTTATGTACATATTATAAATACTTTTTATTTTCTTAAAACTCATGTATAATGTTCCATTATTCATTTTCATTTGGGGATTTAAATAATTTTAAGTGATTCCCTCCTTAATACATTTCGGTAAGAAAACTCGTTTATGGTAACATCCCAATTCTAACCAAATATCAAGGGCACATCATTTTTGGTTTTAAGAAACCATTGTTTTTATAAAATCATTGTTTTATTTAACAAATATTTATTTTTTCACTATTGGTTTTATATTAAATATTATTCCTCTTTCAATTTTAAAAGCACTTTAGTATTTTCCTAAACACCACATTGAAATGTATTATTTCTAAAATTTAATAAATACTCTTTTAACATGTTATACCTTATATTTGACATCACGTACCATGATGTAGTCCTATATTCCCTTATTAATTCAAATGTATGTTCTCATTATGTTCTTTCATGGACACTTGTATGACACTCCCATTTATTATTCATTATGACATGATTATGATACCCATTTAATTACATGGCTACCCTTATGTTTATATATCATTCTCTATATTGAAAAAATGTTCATGATCATGTTATTATGGTTGAAAATATATATAATTCATATTCATTGGTTAAAGATGAGTCTCATGAGACACTATGTAAATTGGTCTTTGTAGTTAAACTTGACTCATGCTACTATGTGCAGTGATCTTGGTGGTTAACATCAAATTGTGATAATATTTGTTCAATGAGCCTTTAATCATGATAAAATAATGTTTTATGTTTATAAAAAATTATTATGATTCCATATTTATATGATCCCATGATTATAAGTAATGATTCCATATGATTCGTTCCTTTTTATATCATTATATCATGCCTTCAAAACCATTTTCTAATTATTTATTCATTAGTTTATTGCCCTACTAGGATTTTTAGCTCATTCATTTTATCATGTTATCCCCAAGATATCCTATGAACATGTTTTAGAATATTGGAATTGGGGATCTCCATGTGATGAGAAAATATAGAAATTATTTATTTACCCTAAAGTTATTAGTTTTATATACCTAGTCTTCCAAGACTATAGAAAATATGATCCTTAGCGTGTAATTTGAATTTGAATTATGCTTAAAATAATAAAATGGTATGTGTAAAAGGGTGGGCCATTTCAGTAAATATTAAAGAAAGATCTATTTAATTTTGAGATTAGTAATGGAGAAAACTATTAAGAACCATAACTATGTGACAAACTATAATAAAACATCCCTTAATTTTGGAAAATATAGTGTAAGTGGTTAATAAATAAAATACATCCCTATTTTGATATGAATAATTGGATGTGGCTTTTGAACAAATTAATCTAGGGTTAATACCTGATAACACCTATTTGATCTTGACTCGAATGGGAATTGGTGGATTATAATGAATCTTGATGCCCTCATGGTTTGACTCTTCTAGGGGATATGCTTTGATAACTTTATATTCTTAATATGAACCATTTTTAAGAGAAAAATCAATAATCCCATAAGAATAAATTAGAGGAAAGAGATCATGGTTAACATGGATAAAATCCTTGGTAATAACATGTTAGGATACAATTTTCCATTATTATTATATCCTTTTATGTTAAAATACCCCTTTTTATTTTTATTATCTATGTATTCAACCAAATAATTGTTTGTTATTTTACTTAGTTAATGGAGGGAAACATAAGAACATGTGCCAATAATAAATCTGAATGGAAAAATAAAATTTTCCCTAATTATATTCCAAATATGATGGGAAAAAGTGCTCAAAACATTTTGATAGTACATGTACAGATGGCTCATGTTATGAATAAAAAATTGAATCATGTGGTATGCCTTCCACCTACAAGGAAGTAAAAAAGTTGTTATAGAATCATTTATAAGGAAAAGTCTTATCATATTTAATGGATATTATAATCCCCTCCTCATAGAATAATATTTAAACTCCATTCAAATGTTATTATCAATCATATAGATCATAAAATAATAGAATGTCATGATGGAAGTATATCGTTTTGATGGGGAAGCTGATCAGTGTAGGACACTGATCATGAATACGAAGTCCCATGAAGAAATTACTTCCATTTTTTAAAAGGAATTTAAGAAAATGTTTTTCAATAAATATTTTCCTTGAACCCTCTACCTCAAGAAGGAATGATATTTACTCAAACTCAAGTTGAAGGAAAATGAGTCCATCGAGGCATATGAAGCAAACATCAGATGGCTATCAAGATGCACCTTTATATTATTCATGAACATAAAAATACTAGTGTATCACTAATTTGTATGAATAATGTCAGTTATATGTAATTTGTTGGAGAATTTTGACATCAATAGATAATAGGGGATTGTCTATTTTTCCTTAATGGTTGAAATGGAGTTTGGAGACCCACAGTGGTCTCGTGTTCCCAGTAAAGAAAAAGCGGAAAATGTAGTCTAATATGGGTTATTTGAAAAAATGACATTATGGAAAGAAGATATAACATCCCATGTGTCATTATTGTGGGATGAAATATCCTGGGACCAATCCAAAGGGAACCAGGAATTGCTTCAAATGTTATAGAATGGGACATCTTGCTAAAAATTACAATGGGGTATAATGAATTCCACTAATGTTGATGAATAAAGGAAGGTTTTGATTAGAACTAATCATGTAGTGAATTCCTACATTTTTATGGAACACATTAATTATAGAAAAATATTTATCTATGCAAAGGGTTGTTAGAGGCAATTAACAACAACCTCCAAGGAAACAAGGGAGGGATTCTACATTCAATACAACTGAAGTGGAGCTCGAAAAAATGATGTGGTTACATGTTCTGTTGTTATTAATTCATGAATATATATCTTAATATTTGATTTTGAATATACACATTCTTTTATATCTTGAATGTTTTTTAGAACCATTCAAATACCACCTCAAAATATCAGTATTGAGTTATCTATGAAAACATAAAATGTGAAAATAATTTCATTCATAGCTTATAACTCCTCCATAGTTAGAATTTGTGGACTAAACCTACTAGAAAATGTAATCATACTTTCTCAAGATGTGCTAATATTATTATTGGCATTGATTGGATATCATTATACAATTCCCAAATAAACTGTCGAGATAGGGAGATCACTCTTCAAATCCCGAAGCGTTCTCATATTCATTACAAGTGTAAAGGGAAAGATGAATCTACATTAATATCATTGTTTCATGTTTGTATATTACTACCTAAAAAGAAATAATTTCTAACTCAAATGAGTGATATAATGGAGAGAATCATGATTGAGGACATGCCTATTGTAGGGGGCCACACTAATGTATTTCTTTATCAATTTCCTTTTCTTCCTCCTGCTATAGAGGTTGAGTTCTCAATTTATCTTATTCTTATATCCCTACATATATCAAGGAAATCTTATAAGATATCCACTATTGAGTTTGAAGTGGTGAAGATTCATTTATAAGAGAATCTAGATAAGGTTTTTATATGCCTGAGTGCATCACCATGGGGAGAATTAGTCCACTTCATCAATAATAATTATGGTTCAATGTGCCAGTGAATTTATCATCATAATCTCAATAAAAATGATGAAGAACAATTATCCCCTATTGTGGGTAGATGAAAAGTTCAATGTGATTAATGGGGTTAGTTATTTCTCTATGGTGGACCTTCGGTCAGGATATCATCAATTAAAGGTGAGGAAAGAAGATATTCCAAAGACTAAATTTTCGTCATGTTATGTACACTAGGTGTTCAAATTTCTTAACATAAGACTCACTAATTCCCTATATATTTTAATGGATTTAATGAATCATGTCTTAAGAGATTACCTCGATAAATTTTGGTTAGTCTTTATCGATGATACTCAGATTTACACCAAGGAAAAGGAAAAAGATGATGAGCATTTGAATAATGTAATAAATACTATTTTAAGGGAGAAAATATATAAAAATTACCATAAATTTGAGTAATATATGATGCAAGTATCATTGTTGGGGCACGTAATCACAAGAAAAGTGAAATATGTAGACCCTTACAAGACAAAGGAAATCATAAAGGGGCATAAGACACCAACTTTAATAGAGACACATTGCATCCATTGTATTTCTGGGTATTATAGATGACTTGGAGAAAACTTTTCCGGATTTTGAAAACCAATGTAGATGCTGACATTAAAGGAAGGGACGTTTTTCAAGACTCAATAATGTGATGAATTCATTAAGGTTATAAAAAATTGGCTTATCACTAAACTAGTACTCACACTCCAAAATAGTGGAGAACTATTTTGGTGTACATTGTACCTTCAATGAGAGTATTAGGTTGTTTTATGATATAAAATGAAAATGTGAGAGTCGACACATCGAGGTAGAAAAAAATCTATAGGCCAAACAATCCAAACAATGATCTAGACTTTTTGGCTATGATAATTGCGTTGAGAATATCTATGAATTTTCTCTATGGGGAGAAGTGTGAGATATATAATTATCAATAGAGTCTCAAATATATATTCACACTAAAAGACATTAATATGTGCCAGAGGAGATGGTTAGAGCTCATTATTGATTATGAATTCTCAATCCACTACCATCTTGTTAAATCAATTAAGGTGGAAAATACTCTATGTATGAACGCTCATGCCTCTTTACCAATGTTTCTGATGCTTTCACTGGGGTGAGCACATCCATCTTGTTCGAGAATGAGGGGCACAGTTTTCCCCCCGCATTCCCTCTTTCCAAAGGTGAGCGACATCTGCCCCTTATTCAATGACGTCTTCTCCTTAATCGAAACATGATGATGGGATGTCAGTTTTTCTTTTCATCGATTCCTCCCTGGAACTCATCACTTATAACGGGTCTCCCTCATAGACATAATACATTGTTCGTGAAAATCATCATGGGGCCATACTTCCATGGACACTAGTTAATTACGCTGCTTTTGTCAGGACATTCCCTAGGGTCCGGCCAGGGATGAAACCATTGGTTAAGGGGTAGTCATGTGGGGCATCACTGGCATGTTTGGACACTGGGAGATTGTCATGTCTATCTTCTGTCCCTTATTATAGGGCTTCTCAAGTGCGTGTAATCCCAAGAAATCCCACATCGGACGTGGAGAATAGTATTCAATGGTCATGTATTTACAGTTTTCCTCAGCTTCTCGTGTTTAATAAAGGGTATGCCGCAAGTTTAACGTCTAGCGGAGTCAGATCGGGATGATCAGGTCACTGAATAGTGTGGATCGTATAGAGGTACTGCCTGGAGGGAACACCATTAATGGGGCCAACATGTCGGTGGATTCCGGAATGCTATTTTTATAAATGGGGAATGGGGTAGCATGATACCACGAGGATGTGGTGGCCCTGGGGAGAATCAGGAAGTCTGATTGATGTTTTTGTGAAGGGGATGGTGAATGGGATGG
The DNA here is from genome assembly GCA_963277665.1 of Viscum album. Lineage (NCBI taxonomy): Eukaryota > Viridiplantae > Streptophyta > Magnoliopsida > Santalales > Viscaceae > Viscum > Viscum album. The sequence goes on from OY728119.1 coordinate 1,369,293,326, forward strand.
CACTGTCATGAGTATGATTATAGTTTTGTGCATAATCCAACAAGAGACTTATTTCATAACAACGTGGCAGGGAATCTATGTCCACGTAGTTCATATGATGATGTCTTACAACTTATTGGGGATTTTAATGTCTTACTGTTAGATGATATCGCAATGGCATACCACTGGATAGGGGTGTCAACGGCTTACCACTGATTAAGGTCACAACGGCCTACCATTGGGTGGGGTTTCAACGACTTACCGCTGATTTAGGTCACAATGGATTACCATTGGAGGGAATGAAAACAGATTACTGCTAAATGGAGTGACAATGGGTTAACCCCGAATGAGGCCCATAGTTTAATATCGTGTGGGTGGGGGGTGAACCGACGTGAAGTGGGTCAGAACTACTGGGTTTTGGGCTTGAACCTAATTGAGGCTTCCTACATACCTTACCTTAGAAATATCAAAGTCCACATAGTTCAGGTTATGGGGACATTTGGGGCTTACGCTCTGAGGTGGCCCAGAGTGTTATAGAACCGATGTGAATGAGGTAGGAACAACAGGGGTGGCAAGATTGAACCTCACGGAGTCTTCCTACGTACCATGCCCGGACATGGTTCAATGACCTCATTGTTTAGGAGGTTGGTGACCTATGTGAAGGTCGACCTAGGGGTCTGATGGTTGTTGGTATTGAACCTCATGGATGATTCATACATACCCTGTGTTGGCAAGGATCAAAGTCCTCATAGATCAGGTGGGTCAATGAACCGACGTGAATGAGGACCTGGGGTCTAATGGGTGGTGGGATTGAACCTCGTGGAGGAATCCTACGTACCTTACCTAGGAAAGTATCAAAGACCACATAGTTCATAAGGTTGTTTTGGATTACACTCATGGCTGGATAGAGTGTTAGTGAACCGACGTGAAGGAGGTCGGAACGACTCGGTGGTGGGCTTGAACCTCGTGGACACTTTCTACATACACATCCTTGGTATGGATAAATTCCTCATAGATCAGGTATGGGTGTGTGGCATACACTCTGGGCTTCCCAAGGTGTTGTTGAACCGACGAGAAGGGGGTCAGAGTGACTGGGTGTTGCTGGGCTTGAAACTCAGGGAGGCTTCCTATGAACCCTGCCTTGGAAAGGATCAAAGTCCTCATAGTTCGGATTTGGGGATATTGAACCAACACGAAGGTGTGTTGGGAAAATTGGGTGTTGGGATTGATCTTTGGGGTGTCTTCCTACATACCATGCCTTAGAAAGGATGAAAGTCCTTATAGTGCAGGTGGTGGCATGGGGATTACACTCCAGGATGACCAAGGTGTTGGTGAACTGATGAAGAGATGGTTGGAATGACTAGGGCGGTGGGATTGATCCTCTTAGAGGAATCATACATACCTTTCCATGGCAAGGATCAAAGACCTAATAGTTCAAGAGGTTGAGAACATACATGATGGTGGACACAAGGGTCCAATGGTTGTTGAGATTGAACCTTGTGGAGGCTTACTTTGTTCTCTGCCTTGGAAAGGATCACAAACCTTGTAGTTCAAGTGGTGGCATGGGTCATTAACTCAAGGATTCCCAAGGTGTTATCTTGGTAGGTGCTCACTCTAATCCCACATGAGTCATGCTAGGTGTGAGAAACAAGAGATAACAGAGACCTGATGATCACATCATGAAATGTACATCTATGGGAAGTGATGTGGGGCATACACGTGGTTGGAGGGCCAAAGAGGAAACCTGGGATTATATGTCATTTGCAGCCTGAGATGTCTGGACTTACTTTAGGATGGAGGCCCGATGGTGAAAAAGTGCAATAGGATAGGGACTTGTTACCAAAGAAAGGAGAAGCATTGTTCCCTTCAACTACCTTCCCTAGCCCTGGGGACCGAAGATGCAAGGAGGAGTAGGGATGTTGCCTCCTACAGGGAAGCATTGGGATTACACTGAGATCATCTCCCTTCCCTTGTGGAAAAACGCCCCTCCTCTAAAAAGGATATCATCCCATTTGGAGACCAGTGTGCGTAGAGAATGTCCATGGTGGTGGTACCTTGCATGTGAGGCATGGGGAGAGGTCATAGTTTAACATCATGTGCTGAGGATGAGGGAGCATGGCAGTTTGACATCCCGCTACTTAGAAGAAGTGGGTTTGCTCTACACCCCTCTGACATAAATAACTAGTACCCTATGCTCCTTGGTGAGGATAGGGGACAGGGAAAGCCTTGGAGGGGGGGTGTCATGGATAAAACCGTCGGGGGGACCATGTTTGCGTGGGTATGCGAAGAAGCAATATCCATGTGCATGCATATGCGAAAAAAAGTATGAGGTGAAGTTACGCAATAGGCAGCATCTTCCAAGTGACTTTGAAGTCATAGCGTGCAAACCTAGAGGGTCTCCTGGGAAAAGGAATTTCCAAGTAGAGGGGTTCATAGGTAGGCGCCTTGTGAACATCTGTTGTTCCGCATGGCAGTGGGAACCTCCGAACGGGGGAATTTCGCAAAGTTGTGTGCCTTATCCTCTGAAAAGGGCTAAGATGCATATGATATTTTCATTGTGATGTGGATAGGCATTCTGAGAGCATAACCTCATAGCTAAAAGGTGCCTTATGAAGCATGGTGTCATGAAGCAATGTGCCTTGCGAAGTTAAATGACCATGCCTTAGCATGTGGACCATTTGTACATGAAGGGTTTTTCATCAATTATAAACGCTCTGCAATGACCTGGGTCCCCTTGGGGATCCCCTTCCTTTGTGAAGGCATTTAGTCTTCGGAAAAGGAATCCCTCTCAGAATTGGGGATCCAAATGAGACAAATTGAAGGTACTTCGCAGAGAAAGAAGTAACTTGCAATGATCTTGGTTCGTATAGCAGAAGGATGCTTCGCGATTCCAGAGACGGGAGGTCGAAAGGATGGATTGTCCGACCATTGGGATTATGGTGAGAATGATATTTATTAAGAATAGGCACCGCAAATTGGAGCTTACGTGGCATGATAAGGTACTTGGTAGGTTTGCACCAGTCTTAGGAACATCAAGTGCATTCGTGAAGCATGCCACATCTATCATTCGTAGTGAACTCGCAAAGGTCAAATGCATTTTTGGAGCATCCCACCTCCTTACATTGTGGTGGGATCACGACCATAAAATTCATTCGCAGAGTGTACCACCTATTTGCTTGGTATTGGCCTCGCGAACATCAAATGAGTTCGCTGAGCGTCCCGCCTCCTTGCTTTGTGGCCGCATCGGTGATGTAGGGACTCTACGAAAGAGCTTCGCATGGTAGTCAATGGTGCCTTCTTTTTGGATTCTTCTCAATCCCGATTTTTTCTGCCAACAAATTCCCCCCTCAGATTTAGAGCTGCGTAGAGATCAAGGGTCGAAGTCTGAGGGTAATCGCCAAAATCCTCGACCGTTCACAATGCAGGCTCGCAAAGAGGGCTGGCGACGAGGATAGGGGATGCGTCAGCAAAGAATTCCATGAATCTTGGCGTGGCCTAGATGATCCACAAACCTCTAATTACCATCACCTATAAATAGGGTGGCTTCCGTCTCTTTGGTCCTTCACCTTATCGATAATTTTTCCTTTTGCGCTCTCAATTCATGAAGCTCCACATACTCCACGAGTGTTCTATGTGAATTGAGTCTTTGCAGTGGACACCGGGTCCTCTACTTCGTGTTTGTGCTACGTGATTCAGCACATGAATTCCTAGGTAGTGCTCTGCGAATAGTCTTCTAAAATAGTCTTCACGAACCTGCTCTGCTAATGAGATTCATGAACCAACCAAAAAATTGTCCATGTTCATGAACTGAATGGACCTCCATGATGCTGCCTAAGGGGTCATTATGGATTCCTCCTAGAGGGATGAGATGGAAAATAGTTCGGGACTAGGAGAGTTAGTCTGTAGCCACTCGGACCATAGTTAATTAGTGGAGATACTATCAGAGAGCCAAAAGAACTAACCAATGTTTAGGAGGTTTCCCCTGTATGGATTCGGGCTGAGGGATGAATTCTTCATCCCATAAGCATGTATGGATGAGCCAACTTACTGGTTCCAGAGCATACTGTGTCTGCACGGTTTCTTCAAGGAGGCCGACAATCATGCCCTGGAGGACTTCATTCCTATCATTTCTAACTGCTTATACAAAAATATGACCAATGTAGACGGGAAGGCATTGCAACCAGAGAAGTACCCTCTTCTGTACCAAACTATCCTCAAGGAAGCACTGGGGAAACCAAAGAAAGGGTGGTCTAAGGAACGTGACATGTTCCAGGGTGGAATCTTCATGGATGATTAGGACTGTTCCTACTAGTTAGGCACCTTGTGTGAGGAGTTAAGAGCAGAGCTGAGAAGAGTGGTCTTGTATGAGGCTGCTTGGGCTTCCCAGTTTGACCTCTACCTGTCGAAGCAGCTAATGCCCGAGTTTTTGAGCCAGTGTTCCCTGGGAACCAATTCCTTCCACCTACATCATGGGGAGGTTGGCATCAGCATATGGGATGTGATTAGATCTCAGAGGTCCCGATACTTTGGGCGATGTATGACGAATTCCTCCATGCGATGGGTGCATGGGAGGATTTGGATTAGATGATGCATCTGGCGATGGCATTGATGGATCTTGTTCCATGGTAGGATAAAGAGGTGGTGAGGGATGTCCACTTCAAGCATTGGTTGAAAAAGTTTTTGAACTTCCCCATAGACAATCAGTTCCAAGCGAGACCTCAAACTTGCCCAAAGAGGGCCTAGATTAATGAACAATCAAACTGGCTATTGTTGGAGAATAACTAGGGGAATACCTGGGGGTTCAGAGTCAACACTGAGCAACAACAAATATTCAGGGTGGCGTAATTCATCGCAGCACTTATCTGGGATGGATCCTACCAATGAGGGATATCAACATCGGAGTGCGAACAAGAACATTCATCATGGCATCCACATTGGCTACAAGAGGGCGGGTCAACCTAGGGATTCCAATTATTGCATAGTTGTCCAAGGTTTTAGGGCACATCAGTGAGGGGAGGAGGCCATAAAGGATATGCGGGCCGTTACACCTCCTATACATGTGGATTGCGGCACACATCAGGGTGATATATGAGTATCTGAACCCCATATCGCCTCCAGGGTAAAGCTTATGCCCCTCGATTCTCAACACCGTGGGGAGTTTTCCTACCAAGATAACCATACTATAAGTATTAAATTGAGTGTGGAAGGTTTAATAGTAAAACTGTCATCTGTTCCCATTGCGGATGGGGGCTTCACGGATGATGGTTGAGGAGGGGAAGAGCATTGTGCCCAACTCCTAGTCTTTCGAGGTGGATTCTTTGTAGTAAGAGTGGACCGCGAGAATCACTACAAGCAATACACCCCTGAATGTTTTCAATGCAATTCTAGTGCCTGGATTGACAGAAAGCATAGGTCTATCTAGAGGGGTGTCACGAGGAGCACCCATGTGCGATGAGAGAGATGTGGATCATGTTCACACGGGACGATGGGAAGATGCAAAATGAACTACCTCTGCTCACTGCCTTCCTCGGGATAGTAACAGAATATGCCCAGAGCTGGGAGGTGGCATACCTAGGGTAGACCATGAAATGGCCAACCATTATAGTTTGTGAAGGTGAGCATCTCCGGCCTCGGGGACGAGGCCGGACGGCAGCAAGGGAATCCTACAGTAGAGGGGCTACTGTAGCAGTGACACCCACTCCGTTTGAGGGGGAAGCAGTGGTAGTGGATTCGGTGGTGGCAGCGGACCAGGTTATCCCTAGAGAATAGCGTCATCTAGAGGGGCGGCCACTGAGAGGATTCCACTAGATTTATACTCAGGGCCCAAGGAAACAGTTGTGCTATATTCACATGCTGGAAAATGGTGTCTTCGAAGAGGCCTGGGACATCTGGGAAGTCAACCGGAAATTCCTCGGCCCATCACTGTCATGGAGACCCCTTAACCACCTCGAGATGGACTTGTAGGGGATTGAACCTATTAGATCTAGTTTTGAAGTATCCCAAGAGGAGGAAGAGTAATACATGGCCAAACGGGAAGACTTTATGCTTTCCCAGGGTGCCCTGCACCCGATGTCAGACCAGGTCTGGGTGTTGTTAGATTGTACGGTCCCTACACAACTATCAGCTGCAGACCTGAGAGAGCACTTCCCTCTGCCGGAAGAATCGTACAAGTCCTCCAGGGGAGATGAGGCCAGTAGAGGGAGTTTGTTGGAGGAGGGTGAAGTCGATGATCAGTCCTCGGATCTCAATGATTTATCTTAGGCCATCATGGTAAAATCCAATGTTCCTTCCTCAGGGTCTGCACTTTTGTTACTCTGGATTCATTATCAGCATCTTCACTATGAAAAATGACCTTGTGCATAGACCTCATTCTTTCCCCTCAGTGGGTGCTGACATGAGACTTTCGGGATCCACACATGTGGCTGGATCAACTTCAGTGTCAGGCGGGGCAAGGACACTTGAGGCAACTCCCCTGGAGTCTCCATACCTTCCAACCATATATGAGGGGCCACATCTCGGGGTCCCGATGACATCATCCCAAGAGCGAGACTAGGGATTTGATCATTGTAAGTCTCATCTTTAGAATTACAGTTCGCTCCCCCTAACAACGTTAACTGAGATTCATGTCCCCATTTTTTGGTGTTATGTCTTTCAATTGTTCCGTGCCGCTGCATCGAAGTTGGTCGGGACTTCTGGTAGCACCCTTCCCAGAGGCATGCCATTTCATTTGGAGGTGGACATCCAACCTGACCAAAAATACATCCCTCTTGATGACAATAAGGAATTCTAGTGGGATTCTGCCTTAGGTTATTGTGGTGGGATATGATGATGGGGATTAACCAGATAGTTTAGGCCCTGTGTGCCTGATCCAACACCAGAAGAGGACCTGACTGAGGAATTATTGGGAAAATTCCCTCAATACAAGCCTCCAGACCGCACCAAATGGGATGATATGACATATGTAGGGGAGGACTGAAAAATATTCTTTCTCCAATCATGGATGGTGATCACACGCTTCATAAATAACATCCCCCCCTGGGCACTAGAGTTTTATGAGATGGATAGTCTTTGCTTGCAGCTAAGCGAACTGTGTGCCGGGGGATTGGATTCCCAACACCCACACAGGCTCATCAAATATCTTATGGCAGAAATGATTTGATAGTATGGTTGTGGCCTCATTTTGGGTTAGCAGTGGGGGAAGGATGCGAACGTCAAGATGCTCCAGGTGACCAAAAATGATGTTGAATGGTTGTAGGCCTAGGCGGATGAGAATTCCACTTCTCTTGATGCAGAATCAGAAATTGTCGCGTGATTGAAAGCCCAACTGGAGGAGGACGAATAGGGAATGATGTGATCCTCATAAGAGATGGCTGTTATTCGGACCGGTGTGGAGCATGCCCCGATTTCGGCCAACGACCTGCGCCCTCTCGTTGCTGAGGACGAGCAGGAGTTGAACATGTGGTAGAAACTCATGGACACCACTAGCCAGAGGGGGGTGGAGCTACAACATTCCTTTGATGGGGTCAATCCTTCCATGGTGGGAATAAACCACCAATTGTTCTAATGATTAAAAACCATCAAAATTACATTCATTTATTAAATGGTTGATGAAATAGAAAGCATAGGATCCAATGTTTTCATAGGTTTATTAAATCCTCCTGATGTTTTCAGAGCGTCTACTGACCATTACCTAAGATCACATGTGTCGGGCTCAATTTTAGAAACAAGGGATGACCAACTTATCATCCATTCCAAACCTAGTAGTGCAATCCAAGCTTCGAGCATATGGGGTTTGAACAATCGGTCTCGATTACCAGGAGGAAATAGGAGAGACCTGACTGGAGAATGAATTCCTCAAAATAGATGAATTACCATTTTTCTAGTGTGCTCTTACGCAAGAACGTGGTAACGCCAGGGGTTCTGAAATCAATCTGAACATATGGGAATCAGAGTTTTGAATCCTGATACCTAGTATTCAGAACGTTGTGGGGGGTTCCATGATAATAAAGAATAAAGGTTGACCGCATTAAAAACATAGTATTTTTATCGTTTTAGCCTGGAGTGGGGATATCAAATGAGGGATGCCACCCACCATGTTCAAAACATGGGGCGTAACTCAAAATGGAATTCGTTATTCTTCCAAAATGATGGACCAGGACAATAGGAATTCCATTGGCCGAGCATCCAAACTGTTAGGGGGTTCCTTTAGACATAAAATAGGAATAGGGTTTGAATAAGGGGAATGTAAAGCATGGAATGTGGAGTGATGATTTGTTCGAACAGAATTCAATGATCTCAAAATTACGCGACCGTGGTGAAAGAACATTATATGGATGCATCAGTCAGATCATGCATAATTCATTATTTTTAACAGGACCTCTCTGGCGAGGGAGAAGTCTCTTAGCAATGAAATTTTGGGGCATACCAAAATTATTCAGGGAAAAATTGTGGTTACATGGTTCCCCATAAGGGGTCAGTCTAGGGGCCAAAAATGGGGAGGAACAAGATTTATGATTCCTGGGGATGAACCCTAAGTGAAATTCTTGGGTGCCTCTACCTATTCCATGAGGATAAGAATCATGTCGTAAGTTATTTTGGAAGCATTGTTTAGCGTCATGTTGGATGATGAAAATCCTGACTACACCGGTGCACATCCTACCATAACTACTAAGCCCACATGATTCATGATCGATGAGGGAAACATGATGTAGTGGATTGACTTTCCCGACATAGGAAGGGACATGTTATGGTGAAGGGACACTTGTTGAATTTCGGCCCAATGATGATAACTCATCCATGTAGTGAACCTAGATGGGCGGAGAAGTAAGGATGAGTATGTTGGATTTCAACGTGAACATGAGGAAGTAGAAATGTGTGAATATTGAAGCTCAAAATCAGGATCAAAATGATGGTGAAGTGATGATAGAGGAATAACTGTTGACCGTTTTCGAAACACAGCATCCATATCACATTATCCTAGAATGATGATAGACAAATGAGGGTCGATCGCTGACCATCTTTGAAACATGAGACTAGTCGCAAATGTCATCTGTGATATTTAATGACGTTGGCCCGAAACAGTAGGTGAGCCAAGGAGGAATAATAGCATACCATGAAGGGGATCCCATCAGATGTTTTAAAGGATGAGGATCAAAATAGCGATCTAATGAAGCTTGGAAATGGAACTAGGGGAACGTCCCTATGAAAATTCCACACTTTGGGATCTTTTTCAAAATTCATCTAAAGATGACAATGTGACATATTATATAGTGGGAGATGGGTCCCTTCCCATATGGACATCTAATTTTTGGTTTGTAGAATTTGGACCATGGATGGTAGGAAATGTGGGAGACACATGGTGGGGTAATTATAAAAACTGACGTGAATGGGAACCTGAGGCTCTGACCACCACATATTCCCAGGGAAGGTTCTAGGTCCAGGGACCAGAAAAGAGAGTTATGTTGGGCCCGAGGAAAGGTGCACAGACGATCCTATGTACCCCATGAGGATGGGAATCAAGCTGCACATTGTTCTAAGAGGTTTCACGATAAGATAACAATGCTAGGGATCAAAGGGGAGTGCAACTGTGGCCCTCTCACCAAACTAAGTGGTATTTGATGTATCTTGTTTTTCATTTAAGGTGATTGGTTGTTGTTTTTTTTGTGTGAATCAACACGCCTATGATAGCAAGTCTCGACATCGCCATAATAATCAATCCCTGTGAAGGAGTTGACAAATGCTATGGCGTGTGACTGATACCAAAAATGGATTCCCCCTGAGTAAGGACATCACGATGCAGTGCCATTTTTCGTCGTGCAACCAGGACGATAATGTCACAGTTTAGGGTCATGTGATGGGACCATGCTTGCATTTTAATTTCATATGGAACATACATAGTAGAGATGATTCTATGTGGGGAATGTGTATGGTGCAATATAATATACCCAGTATGATTGATGACATAATCCCATAACACACCATACACCATACCGAGAATGGAACGTCAGGTCAAGAGGCCTAAATAGAGGTAAGAGTGTAAGGGGCAGGATAAACTAGCTCTCAATTGAGCTGGACCTAAAAACTAGATGTCTGGGTGGTCCTACCTATCCCATAATGATGGGAATCAAGCTACACATAGTTCTCAAGAATGGGCAATATGAAAATATCTTTGTTTAATGTCTTAGAACTCGGACCATAGAGATGCAAGACTGTTCTAAGTACATATAGACCATAACCCAATCTCTAAGCATACCTGAGATGAAATTGGTGCAGGAAAAAAGGGAGGATAATGAATTTGTATGCGTGAAATAAAAGCAAAGGGGGAACCAGTAGAACCCCTAATCCTCATCACGACTCTTTTTTTCTCCTAACATGCAGATGCACACTGAGGAATAGTAATAAGAGATTCGTGGTTCTACATGGACATGATGAGGTGGAGAAGGATGTGAATCAAGTAACCGACATTTTGGGATTAATGGGTTTGGCATGACGATGGATGATGACTGTTGACCGTGTTCAAAACTCAGCATCCATATCATGTTAGCCTGAAATGGGGACAATCAAATGATCATCGACCACTGACCATATTCAAAATGTGGGATTTATATCGATTTTTTGACTAAAACACTCGAGGACGTTGGCCTGTAATGTAAGGAGAGCCCTTAGGCCTAGCATCCATTCCATTCGGGGGTCCCTTTGGGTGTGAATGGTGATGGAAGCCCTAATGAGGGAGAACATGAAGCCTGAAAAATGTGTGGAAGCATGTCTGAGTAGAGTTTGAAATTCCAGGCAATAAACCATAGAACACTTAGGAACATTGGTGAATCGACAAAGAGGACCAAGGGGCTCATCTTGGAAGTGGCTGATTTGAAAAGATGCAGTCAACAGAAGAGGATAGAACACACTCAAGGGAAAGAAGTATACGGTGTGGTTGATACAAACCTGACGTGAACGAGGATATAATATTGTACCACACCGTATATCCCGTAGATGGATGAATGTGGGTCGAGGGGCCATGATGGGGCTGAGGTCAATGATGAGATTCCCAGGCGGTCCTATATATCCCTTGAGGATGGGAAACAATCCATACATAGTTCTAGAATTACTCATAGTGGTAGGATACCCTAATTACGGGGTGTATGGATAGGTGAGTAACCCGACTAAATGGGGACATAATCCCATACCTCACTGTAAAACCCTAAATTTGTACTTGGGAAGGGGGCTTGAAAAGCCCAAGGGGCATGAGGGTGGGCCTCGATCAAGAAGGCTAGACCGGTTTGCAGTTTTAACATCTTGTAGTGAGGAAAAAGACGAGAGTAATATTTCCCAAACAAGGAGGTGTACGACACGAAGAATAACCTAACAAGAATGAGGACATAATCCCTTACCACATCGTACAACCCTAAATATGAACTTGGGTCAGGGGCCCGAAAAGGCTAAGGGGCCAATTGTTGGGCCTTAGTCAGTAAGGCACGACCAGTTTGTTGTTTTAATGTGTTCCAATTAGGATAAAGAGCGTATAAGTTATCTCATCTGGGGATGTGTACGGCACGGCGAGTAACACGACGTGAATGAGAACATAATCCCATACCACACTGTACTATACCATAAGATAAAACCTGGTTCTGGGGCCCGAAAAGGCCAAGGGACCTAATGTTGGGCCTCAGATGTAAAGGATATACGACCCCTTGTATGGTTACCGCCTCATCACAACTCCTACGACCACGTGAGCAGTGATCGGTGTGGGAAACAAGGAGCTAGTCTTGGATCTCCCCGTCATACGGGGATTAATAGCTGCCATTTCCCAAAGGGATTTCATCTATTAGAGATACAACGCAAAAGAATGAAGTACTATAATCAATGTTTGGGACATCTTGGTGTGGATCCAAAGTCGTAGGAAAGCTGCTGACCATGTATGAAACACAACATCCCTATAGAGACCTGAAATGGGAGCAACAAACGAGCATTCACCGCTGACCATATTCAAAATGAAGGACATGTATCGTCTTGTGGCTCAATATCCACGAGGGTGTTGGCCCGAAGTGGTAAGAGTGAACTTAGTCCTAGTATCCATGAAATTCATGGGCCCTTCTAGACGAGAAAGGTGGTGGAGTCCCAATCAAAAGAGTGGGTGAAGCATAGATGTACACATCAATGAAAGAGGTGAATGTCTCTAGGGTGTGGGACATATGGCAGGATCGATATTAGCTCGACGTGAATTGTGGAAGAAATCTGCACCCCACCATATGTCTTGACAAGAGGGGAAGATTCTGGCATTTGGGCTGGGCCAACAGACGAAATTTTCTGGAATTCCTACGTATCCAATAAGGATGGTAATCAATTCATACGTAGTTCTTGAAGGCCATGCAGTTTAACGTCATTTGGTGAGGATGCGGGAGAATAGAAGAACAGGGAGTAGGCACATGGTGTGATTGTTATATTCCTGGTATGAGTGGGGCTATGGACGCCCACACTATATCATGCAAGGAACCTCTGAGAGGACTATACCCAAAAGGGGTAGTCAATGAGATGAGTTCAAGGGTTGGGCTCAAGACGAGGCATCTGAGTGTTCCTACGTTTCCCATAAGGATGGGAATCAATCCATACGTAGTTCTCGAAATGCAGATTAATGTTATGTAGGATGATGCATAGTTTAATTTCATGTAGGACCAGACATTTTAATGCCATGCAGGACCAGCGTGCAGTTTAGGGTCATCCGGGACCCTCTGCTTTAAGGTCAAGACAAACAAGAGAGTTTATGGTCATACAAGACCGGCATGTAGTTTAGGGTCATGCGGGACCAACATGTAGTTTAAGGTAATACAGGACCTGGCAATTTAATGTAATGAAGGGCCAGTGTGCAGTTTAGGGTCATGCAGGACCAGCGTGCAGTTTATGTTCGTGTAGGAATAGACAGTTTAAGTTCATGGAAGACCAGAATGATGTTTATGGTCTTGCGATACCATCGTGTCGTCTAAAGTCTTGTAGGACCAGAAAATTTATGTTCATGTGGGAATTGTGTGCTATTTAGGGTCATACGAGACCAAAATGCAGTTTATGGTCATTCAAGTCCATTAGGCTTAAGTAATGTATTCCTTGAGGAACATGGCATTAGTGGGAGGCTTTATACACTCACCATCCATGGTCACCAGGGAGTATGCTCCATTGGGCTAAACCATGTGGACTATGTAGGGTTCTTCCCATTTGGGCTCTACTTTGGGTGGTTTCCTACTAGGGATCATAGGCTCTCATAAGGATAATTCCATGTTTCCTTGAAGAAAAGAGCATAGGTGAACCTTCTTGTTGAAGTCTCTGCCTATCTTATTCTGATGCATTTCCAAATCTTTCAAGGCACAAATCATATTCTTGTCATGTGCATCCAATTTAGCCAGATGAATTTCGGCCTCCTTATCTAGTGCCTGCTGGTCATAGACCACTATGCGTAATGAAGGCTGATGGATCTCAATGGGAAGGACGTCCTTAGCTACATACACCGGGAAACATGGGGTCACCTTGGTGGAATTACGATTCGTCATCTGATAGGCCCAGATATTATTGGGGAGCAGGACTGGACAACTCTTCTTGTTCTAACCAACCATTTTCTACAAGATGTTAGAGAGGGTTTTGTTGAATGCATCTATCTTCCCATTCACATGTGCGTGACAGCAGGAGGTATGGTTTGAATGGATGTCGTACTTGGCATAAAACTTCTTCAACTCAGTTGCACATAAGTTGGTGCCATTATCGGTTAGGACGACGTGAGGGACTCCAAACCAGTGGATGATATTGAATATCACGAAGACAACGATATAATGGGCCTTGACCTCCTAGAGTGGAACGGCCTCAACCCAATTTGAAAAAAAATATATGGTGGTCAGGATGAACCTGCATTGGAGAGCTATCACCGGTGGATACAGTCCCACCACATCGATTCTCCACACCAAAAATTACCAAGAGTACTTAGGGGAGTGGAGATGTTCCAGTGGCCGACGAATGATGTTAGAATGGATTTGGAACGCATGAAATCTCTTGTAAAAATTTATGAAATAATGGATCATGGAGGACCCGATGTACCCGAGTATCCAGATCTGATAGAACTACTTCATACCAGCCTTGTGGGCACCGTAGGAACCGACATGAACCTCATGCATGACCTGAGAAATCTCGACATCTTGGATGAAACGTAGGTGAACACCATCAATCTCATTCTTGTAGAGGATCTGGTGGATACAAGGACCACTCTGGATGGTAAACTATAGTGTGTGGCATCAGATTTGGTCACACTCGGCCCGATCATCCTAGAGTCAACCAATTTGGGGAGACATGAAAAAAGGGGATCTCTAGTCAGGATTCGAATCAACCACTACATCTGAAAAACCCAGGTGTCTTGATGTGGAGGCTCTGGTTGTAAGATGGCTTACCCACAAGATGTCTTCATCATATAGGGTGATGGGAGAAGTGAATCTTCGATGTGACACATGTTTAATTAGATCATCCGGCTCAGGTTCTGCAAGTGATGCAGCCTAGCTGGAAAGGGAATCTGGTCTACTGTTCTGAGATCGAGGGATATGAGTAACATCCGAAAGAGATGTAAACCAGGCCATTAGCTGGAGGGGGAACTCCAACAATGGTATGAGCTATGGATTTCTGGCAACATAGCCACCATTTACTTGCTTGATGACTATTTCAAAATCCCCTTTCACATGCAAATGGGGTACATCGATCTCGAGGGCCATCTCGAGGCCAGTAATAAGAGCCTGATACTCTGCCTCATTGTTCGTGCATCCTTCTGAAAACACAAATGAATACAGTAGAATGGATTGTGCCAATGTAATGAAGACGATACCCAGACCCACTCTGTTGAGCCTACGATCATTGAGCCTCCTACCAGTGGGGCTCATGGAGGCACTATCAATGTGCATCTACCAACACAGTATGGAATGATATACCGAGAGTATTTCCTCGTCGGGAAAATCCAGGTCCAACTTCTGGTCCGCCAAAGGTAGATTGGGAGCAAGAAAGTATACCAATTATTGTCCCTTTATATATTTCTATGGAAAAAACATGATGTCAAATTGCAAGAGGATTACTTCCCACCGTGCTAGATGACCTGTAAACATGGGGTGGTTAAGAATGAACTTTAGCGGGTCTACTTGAGACACCATCTATACCTCGTGGTGCTCCAAGTAGTGTCACGATTTCTATACTGCGAATACCAGTGTAAGGCAGCTCTTTTCAATGGGGGAGTATCTCGATTCCATGTCGAGGAGCATGCCGCTTGCGTAGTAGGGATTAATTTTTATCCCCTCATTGTTCTTATGGGCGAGAAGGGCGCTGAGAGATTGTTCTAGGAAAGGAATATACATGATCATCCATTTTTCAGAGATATGTGTCATCAAGACTGGAGACTGGAATAGATACCACTTTTTTTCCTCGAATGCAGTCTAGCACACTTCGTCCCACTTGTAAGAAGATACTTTCTTCATGATCTGGGAAAAGGGCTTACACATGCCAGTTAGATTTTCAATGAAATTGTGTATATAGGCCAAGGGGACTTAGAATCCCAAATGTTCCCATATATTGCTTGGTGGAGGCATCTGGCCGATTTCCTTGTTTTTCTCTAGGTTAATCTCGATGGCCTAGTACCTGACAACAATGCCAAGAAACAACCCGGAGGTGACCCTGTAGGCACACATTGAAGGGTTCATCATCATGTGGCGGGTACCAAGGAAGCTCAACAATTTCTCAAGGTCCTTGAGATGGTCTTGGAAATATTGCGACTTGTTCACCAGATCACCCCCATAGCATTCCACTAATGTCCCAAGGATTGGAATGAATATATAGTGCATGTCCCTGTAATAGGTGGCACCTGCATTCATCTGGCCAAAAGGCATAACCTGATAAGAGATTGTACCTTGGGGTTCCATAAAAGTGGTAGAATACTCTTCCTCGAAGGCCATTCAGATCTGGATATATCCAGAGTAACCATCCATCAAAGTGAGGGCTTGGAAACAAGCCATACAAATGACCAACAATTATGTCACTGGAAGGGAAAAATCATCTTTCAGATAGTGACAGTTAAAATATCAGAAGTTGATGGAGACTCTGATTTGTCTATTCTTCATCCTGACTGGAAAAATGTTTTGCAAACAACATGGGGTACTGTCCCTCTTTGACGAAGTTGGCATTGATGATCTTGTCAACCTCAGCCATGACTATGGCACCGTGAGAAGGGTGCATCTTTCTGGGAGGCTGCTTGGACCTGCTATGATTTGATGGGAGATAGAGGCGGATGATGGCTAACATATGATCTAGTCTTGGAATCATGTCATAACTCTAGGTGAATACATCACAGTGATGTTTAAGGATGTTCACATATTGATGCTGCTCTTATATGGGCATGGAGATACTAATAAATGTGGGTCTCTTATCTTCCTCGCTAACATGGTTCCCAAGTTCCAATAAATCAACCGTGGTGGAAACCCCTTCTTCAAAGGCAGAGGAAGCATCCTCTAGATCCTCTTCTTCTCTTGCGAAGGTGGGATTCCAAGCAGGAGAAGCTTCCTCAGGGTCGAATGAACCTGACGGGAGGCTGGTACCAGCACGAATAGTAGTGGAAAACTTATCAAGAAATTCACGCGCCGCTGAGACCATAGCGGCGAAGGAAGTCAATCCAATCCCATCTGGTGTTCAGCATAAGGGTCCACACTTGATGATATCAAAGAAATATTGGCACATTGGCTTGAGATGGTTAATCCCAGCCTGGTGAAACAGACACTTATGAATTTTTGTTGTTTCCATGGAGCGGACATCCCGATCTCGTACGAGGGTAGAAGGCTCTGGGATCACCTGATCTTGGTTTGTGTAGGAGTACGAGGTGATTTTATCCCGTCACATGGACTTGGGAATATTCCTTCTTCTTGTAAAAGGGGCAACAAAGAATTACCCCTTGTTGGGGGTTGTAGCCTCCAATATAAGTATCAGGAAGATGTAGGTGTCATCCAGGCCTACCAAGGGGTCAGTTGTGACCGTGGGAGACTCAACCTCACATGCTAGAATCTACTTATCCTTCCTCTTGTAATAGTCAGTGTCAAGATAATAGACTTCACATGAGGCGAAAAGAGATGAATAATATTTCAGTATGCCTTCATGACCATTTAGGGAGTACTTGAGGCACTGGTGAAACGTAGAGGGAACCGCCACGTGCTGGTGGATCCATGGTCTTCCCATCATTTCATTATATGCAGTGTCCTGGGAGACAACCATAAATTTCGTACAAGCAACTTGGAAACCAAAATGGGCCATCAAAACGATCTTTCAAAAATAGGGTTTTCTCTGTCCTGTCGTATCCATGGATTATTAAATGGGAGGGAGTCAGGTCATCTTCAGATAACCCCAGCCTATGAAATATTTGAGTTGGGATAAGGTTGATCACGTATCCAGTGTCAACGAGACAATAACAACCCTCTATGCCATTAAATTGGCCATCAATGTATAGCAAGAAAATGTGCCCCTGTATGAGAGAGCCTTTATCTTCTACAGAGAACGAAATAATGGCCTTACATTTGACATTCTAAACTATTTCAGCAAGAATGTCTTATGTAGTAGCTACCTCCTTCTCAAACTGGAGGGGGCTTCTAAAACCCTCAGTGAGGGCCTCGCACATATCTGAAAATAGGTGAAGGGCTTCAAGGATGGAATGCCTCATTGGGTTGCAGATAGGGTGCTTGAGGACATCGTACATCCACACTAGACGTGAAATTCTTCTTACAAGAGGCTTCTCCATGATAGGAGGTATGGCGGGCCCTATCGACTGAACCGATGGCTAGCTGGTGCTGGGAATGTCCCTTTATTTACTTGTCAATGCCCTAAGATTCGCTGTCAGATGAGGATTGGGTTAATGAGATCGGCATGTTGCTCAGTGAGGCTGGCTGCAACCTGGATGAGGTAGCTCTTCCCAATACAGTAGCACAAACGGTGGTGGAGGTGGTCTAGATGACACCAGAGAAAGAGGTTTTTCATGCTAAGCTATGCGCTGGGCCTGCTGCCTGGTCTCAACGGCATGCACAACCTAGCTGTAGGTGCCAACTGATGCGCCCGGTCAACCCATATAGCCGCGGATTCAACAACGTTGGCATGTGCTAGGGACTATGTGGAGGTTCGCCTGGAGCTCCCCCTCATCGTGATTCATATAGGGATTTACAAACTCCACGGTATTAACTGAAGTGTACCCATTACTATAACCTGAACAGTCACCCATTACATGTTGGATTTTGTGAGGGATCCCTATCTCTAGGGGAATGAAGTCACTGAGAGTGTGGGATGACGATGGAATTGGCAGGGTGCATTGCTTTTTCATGAGTCGTCGACGCTTTATCTTCTGGGAAGAGGCCGACCGAGATGATGATGTAGAAGTGTTGGCCACATCATCCGAAGGCTCCAGCTGATTCAGGTGTGCCTGAATAATACCATGGGCATGAGAAAATGTCTTGCGAGCCATCTAGTCATCGTACTTCTGGGACCCGCAGTTAGAAACCTGTTGCCACTCACCTTCACTATCACTATTGTCGACTAACCTTACAAAGACAGTCACCACAAGTGATGGAGTCGGACCCATACTGAATATGTTGTTAACGACCTAGTATTGAATCCAGTCTTTGAACACATAGTAATACTTGATGGTGTGCCCCAAAATCTGATGATCGGGGTAGTAGTTTGGGAAAATTAGTGAGATTCAACTATTTAATCCTTTTAGACTAAGGTAAGTGTACAATCCCATACTCTAGGGTGCTACAGATGTAACCATGAACATGTTTCTCGCTTAACGAGTAAGTCCGGTTTCTTCTTTCCGGAAAGGGGGACCTTTGAGCCTGGCCCTTACATGGAGCCAGTGGGGCCTGTATCTGAGGTGGGCATTGATTGTCCCGCTTGGGTAGTGGCAGCGCATTCCGCGAGGGTGTTTGCCGATTCTGAGGACACTGTTGAGCCGGAGGCTACGCCTAAGGAGGAGGATGGTTCAGAGTGCTTGACAGATCCAAGATGCACTTTTCCCTTACAATATTTCTTGTCGAGTACCAACTCCTTGGTGGGTGTTGGGAGACCTAGGAGGTTCCTCTGCTGACGAGTTATCCGTCTAGATGGGTCTAATAGTGGTGGAACACCGTCAGGGGTAATTCTCCGTCGTGAAGATCCTGCTCGTCCTCCTCGTCCACTATGTCGACCATGTTAACCGTGACCCTTCCCAGGGGCATGTCTTCTATATTGCATAGAGAGTCGCGCTGCAGCTGGATAGGGATAAAGAGATGGGACGAATACTGCCCATTGCCATGGATTTTCACAAGGGGGTAGCCTCCCTAATTATTTTGGGGAATACATTGATACTCTGAACTCATTAATTCTAGAGGGACTCATGGTGACCTGGTGACTCGGGGCGCTCGGCCATAGGGAGTGAGGCCAGATCGACTAGACGACACTGCTCGCTGATGTATTCGAAATGCATTTGTATCCTTGCGTAAACCTAGCACTAATGACGAAGACTGAAATTTTTCATCCAGAGGGAGTAGTACAAACACTCAACTTCTTCCAAAGTGAGGGATTATGGATTGCAGAAATTCTGTACTACCATGGTCCTAAACATCACGGGGTAGTGGTCCACTGCAAGGATGCATCAGAAGCTCCTCATCTCAATTTCAGGGTTTGTCCCTTGATTTCCCCAATCGCCAACTAGTGGTGGTTGATGAACTGGCAGTGGTACTAAGGCAGACTGCTCGGACGACATGTTAACTAGTGGAGAATACAATTAACAGGCTGACTTGTCACCAATTCTTGGTCTGTCCTCTGAATAGTTTAGCGACCTATACACTATTTTAGGCTATGAGCGACTGATGGCCTCCATTCCCTGATCAGGGGCATGGGCTGCATGTGATAGGCAAGGATGCTTCTCTCTTGCAAGTGATCCCCAGAATTGCTCTATGTGATCTCTTGTGAAGGTACAAAACGCTTCTGATGACAATGGTGGTGATTTCATGACCGTAACCTATGGGGTCACTATATTTTCATCCTTATAGATATATCTGCAGAGGGATGCTGGAATCATGTGGACCTCGCATTCTTGGATCACCTGGCTGATGCGCCTCATCCCTGCCCCAGCCCATGACTCGGATGAGAGAGGGGAGTGTTACTGAGCTGAGTTGTACTCTGCATCAGAGTCTGAGAAGTGTACTAGTTTGATATCCGTCTAGTTATTCCCAATATTATTCTTATGGTGGCGAAGACATGCCTTCCAGCCCCTAGGTGGATCCTCGGGAAAGAGCTAATTTCTGACATGGGATCTTTTGGCCGCACTAGTGCTCGGGAAAAGAGGATTTCCTCCTGAGAAAGTTGGGATGAGATGATCACCAGGTTAAATGATGAAGGGTACATGGGGAGGACCTCCATGGATAGCCCTAAAGAGAGAAAAACATCCCCTGGGACCAGCAGGAGCATGGGAAGGACCTCCATGCTTGGTGCGGGTGGAGTACGGCTGGCCTTCACCCCTTTGGTTGTCTGGGTGATGAGGACCTTCACCAGCTGCGGAGAAAACATAGGGAGAATCCCTACATTGGAGAGAGACTAGATGAGCAATGTCCCTACATCAGCGGTAGGGAGAAGATGCAGTGACTCCATATCTAGTGTAATGAGCACGAGAGAGGCTTTTGTCTCGTGTATCACTACCGCGGGGCATAACCTCATTCAGACTGGGGTAGCCTGGGGCAGACCTCCATGACGATCCTTTATGTGGGTAAGGCCCACTCTCTCTATGGTAGTAGTATGGGGATAACTTTTTATCGGGTGGCATTGCCGCGGGTTGGTTCACGGCGACCCCTAATCATGCCTGCGACCAGGAGAGTTGACTCAGCCTTCCCGTGGGACGGTTGGGTCCTTGATCCAGGTTGGGAGTATATTCGGCCATGATCAGTGTGTTCAAGGACATGATGATATGTGTCGGCGGTGGCTCGGGCCACTATATCCATCGACGTTGACGCCGCATGGAAAGGGTCCTCCACAACTCATTCCCGATGCTGGCATCGGTTCGGACCAGCTGAGGATGGTGGTGTAGGTTCATAGCCTACTTGCTACTGCTCAGACAAGACCGGGAGACGACACTGACATAGCTTGGTGGGAGATCATTCATGGAGCCCCTGGATTGGGACTCTGACCAGGCTGGGCGGGAAGTCGCCTACATTATCAGCGTAAGTCATAGAGTCATAAATGTGATCCAAGGAGAGTCTCCCCAAGTAGTTGTATGTCAGGGTGGGATGTAATGGCTCCCTGTGTGACCCTCGAGAGCGGCGTTGATGGCAAGGCATGGACGCCTCTAGTTCCTGGTGGTCCATATCCCGCATATGGATGATGTCCTCCTCCTCGTAACGACTCACAAGGTTGTTAATTACCCTTCTTTGGAAAACATCTGATGGGGAGATGGTGCGTGGGAGCCCCATGGTCTTGGACGCAGAGACTATCACGGAAGTGGTGAATCCATGCGGAGCGGCTTTGCTGGTGTTGCACCAGCCCCTATGTAGATGGGAAGGTAGTAATCACGTTCCTGAGGTAGAAAACTGATTCTTGAGAATCAGGGTGATGAACTCATTAGTGCTGGAAGAAAAAGGAATCGACGACCAATGCCCTAGCATCATCCTATCTTTGGTGAACAGTAAGAGAGATCCATGCTGATAACATCATAGAATGGGATTATCCAACCTTCGACTACCCCAAATTCTAGTGAGCATCACACCAGGCCCACTATTTTCTTGGCGTGACCTAGCGCTAGATAACTATATCTTGCGACACGTCAATCTGTTGATTCCATGAGCACTACAAATATCCATATTGGGTGAATGAATTTCATTTCAGGGTCACCATTTATTTTTCCAATGCATTCTACGGGGCACGTGAATCCGTCTCATTTGGGGACGAGGGCCGCAGTTTTTGTTTCCCCACATTCCCGCTTTCCAAAGGCGGGCAACATCCAATCCTTATTCTAGGATGTCTGCTACTTGATCAAAATAGAATGATGGGAAGTCAGTTCTTCCATCTGTGGTCTTTTTCTTGGAACTCGTCACCTAGTCTAGGTCTCCCTCATATATTTAAGATGTTATTCGTGAAACTATTCCTGGAACCATATCTTCATGGAAACTAGTTAATTATGCTGCTTCTGTCAGGACATTCCAAGGGGTCCGGTCCGGGCATCCACCTTCGGTTAGGGAAGTAGTCACATGGGGCATCACTGGCATTTCTGGGTGCTGGGGGATTGGTGTGTCTATCTTATTTCCCTTATTATTGGGCTTCATGAGGGCATGGAATCCAGAGGCATCCTACAAAAAATTCGGGGAATCATATTCCATGGGCATTTATCTGAGGTTTTCCTCAGTTTCCGATGTTTAACACATGGTATGCCGCAGGATTAACATCCAACTAAGACAGAACTGTCTGATCAGAACAATAAATAGAGTGGATCAGATGGAGGAACCATTTGGAGGGAATGCCGATATTGGGGCCAACAGGTGGGTGGATTCCCAAAAGTTGTTTGTGGGAATGGGGAATGGGGTCTCATGATCCCACCAGGATGTGGCCACCCACGTAAGAATCAAAATGGTTGATGGAAGGTTCTGTGAAGGGGACAGTGAATGGGATGGAACCATCATAAGGATGATTATGGTTTTAAAATTGATCCTCCAAGATACTTCCTATATATCCATGTGGTAGGGAATCAAAGTCCACATTGTACAGATGATGGCGGCTTACTGCCGATTGGGGATTTCAATGTCTTACGGCTGGATGAGATTGAAATGTCTTACCACTGGATAGGGGTGCCAATGGATTACCAATGATTGAGGTCCGAACATCCTACCATTGGGTGTGGTTTTAACGGCTTACCACTGATTGATGTCAGAATAGATTACCGCTAGATGGAATGAAAATAGCTTACCACTAAAAGGAGTGATAATGGATTAATACTGAAATAGGTCCATCGTTTAACGTCTTGTGGGACAGGGGTGAACCGACGTGAAATGGGTCGGAACTACATATTGTTTGGCTTGAACCTCATGGAGGCTTTTAACCTACCATATCTTAGGAAGGATCAATGTCCACGTAGTTCAGTTTATCGGGACATTTGGGTCCTATGCTCTGACGGCGCAGAGTGTCGGTGAACCGATGTGAAGGTGGTCAGAATGACCGGGCTGGTAGGCTTGAACCTCATAGAGGATTCCTATATACCTTGCTTTGGAAAGGATAAAGGACCTCCAAGTTTTGGAGGATGTGAACCGATGTGAAGGTGGACCCAGGGGTCTGATGGTTTTTGGGATTGAACCTCGTGGAGGCTTCTTATGTACCATGCCTTGGAAAGGATCAAAGTCCTCGCAGTTCATGTGGGTTGGTGAACCGATGTGAAAGATAACATGAGGTCCAATGGGTGGGGGGACTAATCCTCACGGAGTCATCCTATCTACCTTGCATGGTCAAGGATCAATGACCATGTAGTTCATAAGGTGGTTTTGGGCTTACACTCTAGGATTCCCAGAGTGTTGGTGAATCGATGTGAATGAGGTCGGAACGATAGGGTGGTGGGCTTGAACCTCATGGAGGCTTCCTACAAACCCAGCCTTGGAAGGGATCAATGTCCTTATACATCAGGTATGGGTGTGGGGCTTACACTCTTGGCTTCCCAATGTGTTGGTGAACTGACATTAAGGGTGTCGGAGTGACCAGGTGTTCGTGGGCTTGAACCTCATGGAGGCTTCCTACGTACCCTGCCTTGGAAAAGTTCAAATTTTCATAGTTCAAATATGGGTATATTGAACCGATGTGAAGGGGTTTCAGGGCAACTGGGTGTTGGGCTTGAACATCGAAGAGGCTTCCTATGTACCTCACCTTAGCAAGGATCGATGTCCTCGTAGTTCTGGTGGTGGCATGGGGCTTACACACTAGGGTGAAAAAGGTGTTTGTGAATGGACGTAGATATGGTTGGAACAACTGGGGTGGTGGGCTTGAACCTCATGGAGGATTCATTCTATCCTTGCCTTCAAAAGGATCAAAGACCTCATAGTTCATGAGGTTGATAACTGACGTGAAGGTGGACCCGAAGGTCCGATGGTTTTTTGGCATGAACTACATGGAGGTCTCCTACGCACCCTGCATTGTCAAAGATCAAAGACCTCGTAGTTCAGGTTCTAGCATGGGGCTTACACTCTAGGATTCCCAAGGTGTTCTCATGGTCGGTGCTCACACTAAGACGATGTGAGTCATGATTGGTGTGAGAAACAAGCGATAGTAGATACCTGATGATCACGACCCAAATGGTACATCTGTGTGAAGTGAAGTGGGGCCTACACATGGTTAGAAGCAAAAAGTGGAATGATTGGCTCATTCATGGTTTGCAGCCCGATATGTAGGCACCTACTCCAGGATGAAGGCCCAATTGAGATAAAGCAGATTTGGATAGGGACATTGGACCGAAGAAAAGAGAAGAACCATTCCCAACCACACCCTTCGCTGGCCCTACAGACCAATGATTAATGGATCCGTAGGGATGATTCCTTCTACAAGAAAGCTGGTGTCTTACATCGAGTTGCTTGCTCATCCCCTGTGGACAAACGCCACTCCCCTAATGAAGATAACATATGCAATAGAGACCAGTGGGTGTGTAGAATGTCTAAGGTGGGGATACCCCGTGTGCGAGGCATGGGGCATGGTTACAGTTTAACGTCATGTACTTAGGATTAAGGTTCTTGGTTGTTTAACATCCTATAGCACGAACGAGGTGGGTTTTCTCTATACACCTATGACATACATAACTAGTACCCTATACTCCTTGGTGTTGAGAGTGGACAAGAAATGTTGTGGTGAGGGGTGTCATAGAGAGAACCATCAAGGGGCCCATGTTAGCATGGATATGCGAAGAAGAAATATACATTATCATGCCTATGAGAAGAAGAATGAGGTGAAGTAACGCAAGGGGTAGTTTTGTCCAAGGGACAATGAAGTCAAATCGCACAAACTGGGAGGATCGCACTTGAAAAGGAATTTCCAAGAAGAGGGGTTCATTGGTAGGGGACTTGTGAAACTCTGTTCTTCCGCATGGCGGAGGGCACTTGCTATGGGGTGTGCTTTAAAAAGTGGGGTGCCTTAGCCTAAGCATAGGGTAGAGGTGCATATTGGAGGTGCATCGGGAAGTGGAAAGGCATTTGAGGAGCACTTCCTCATTGATAAAAGGTGCCACACAAATCAAGTTTTCGTGAAGTAATGTGAATTGCGATGTACAATGACCCTGCATTAACATGTGGATCATGTGTACATGAAGGGTGTTTCACGAAGCATAAATGCTTCTTGACGACCCGGGTCCCCTTGGGGATCCCCTTCCTTCATGAAGGCCCTTAGGTTTTACAGAAGGAATACCTCTTGGAAGAGGGTATAAAAATGAGACAAAGGGGAGGAACTTGGTGAATCAGAAGAAACTGACATATCTCATGTTTCGTATAGCAGAAGGTTGCTTCGTGATTTGGGATCTGGGTAGTCGAAAGGTCAGAGTGTCCATCATTTGGGATCAGCGGGAGCCCGATATTTATAGGCAAGAGGCAATGTAAAGTGAAGCTTACGCGGCATGAAGAATGACTTGGTAGCTTCTTCGTGGTCTAACGAACGTCATGTGCCTTCATTGAGCATCCCACCTCTTTGCTTCATGGTAGGCTCGTGAACGAAAAAGGAATTCACCGAGTGTCCCGCTTCAATGCTGTGCGGCAGGCTCGTGAAGGTAAAATGCATTCATGGAGCGTCCCACCTTAATTCTTTGTTGTGGGCACCCGAACATCAAATGTGTTCATAGAGCATCCCACCTCCTTGCTTTGTGGCAGCCACAATGGTGTGGGGGACTCTATGAAATAGATTTGTGAGGTAGTGAACAATGCCTTCTTTTTGGCTTCTTCTCTATCCTTAATTTTGGCGCTAACAACAAATGATGAGAATAGAAAATGGTCCAATATTCTTAGATCTTCAATGTATGGACATGGGAATCACTATTGGATGAACATTAGTAATACTTTCCAATATTATTTCTCAACCATCCCTCAAGGATTAAATAATGGTTCCTTAATGAAGAGGAGTTGAATGTATGAAATGGGTGGAAGCTATTAGAAATGAGAAATCCTCTACGTTCATGAATGATTACAAATGATTTGTAAGATTTTTCTGCTGATTATGTGTACCATCTTATCCGGAGATAAAAAAGGAGCCTTTGAATGAGACCCATAGAGCAGCCTTCAATATTCTTTAAGGGATCATAATGATGTACAATGATATCTAAGAAAATGTTTAGTGAGAAAATTTGAACAAATTGATTAGTTAGTATATATAAAAGTGCATGATATGTCAACAAGTGAATTTTGATATACCAATGTCTAAGGGGGCGATGAAACCACTATCCATTCCATCATGGAATTGGGAAAACATTACCGTAGAATTTTTTCAATGTACTTCAAAGGACATTCAGAGACAAAAATACAACATGGGTCCTTGTGGGCCATCTTATAAAGATATATTTATTCATATAAATTCGAGATAAATTCTCCTTAGATTTAGATTTAAAAACTCACTCACACACAAATATATATATATATATATATATATATATATTTGGTGGAAATGATTCATCGAATAACCAGTATTTATGTTATTTGATAACGATCCAATATTCACCTAAATGTTTTAGAAAAGTCTCCATCATTCTTTATGTAACAAACTTACCATTATTACGTACTATCATGCTCAAACTGATGAAAAATATAAGATAACTATTCATACATTGGATGATATGTTGAGTGCATGTTCTATACATGTCATGGAGGGTGGGACCGACATCTTCCAGTAGCCGAATTGTGTTACTATAATAGTTTCCACGCTAACATCTGAACGACACTATAGGGATACCTTTTTAATAAATGGGTACAACACTAATGTGTTGGGATGAAGTCAGTAAGCATAAGCTACTAAGACCTAAATTGGTCAAAGAGATGGTGGGGAAGGTGAAACCGATTCAATATCACATACAGGTAGACCAATGTCGACAAAAGTTTTATGAGGATAAAGAGAGAAAAGACGCTAAGATTAATGTTGGAGACATGGTATTCCTTCATATATCTCTACGGATGAAGGTCAAGATTTTTGGAAATAAAGGAACACTTTGTAATAGTAACATCATCCCATTCAAGATTCATGATCTCGTTGGAGTTGTAACCTATAGACTAGCACTTCCTCCTACGATGTTTAACATACATGATGAATTACATGAATCTCCCTTAAATATGTACATAGAAGATCCTTAACATGTACTATATTCAAAGGTGGTATAGTTAGAGAATTATCTTTCTTATGTGGAGCATCCAGTGAAGACCAGGGATCATAGTGATAAATTTGGACGAAAAAATCTTACTCACTTGGACAAAAAACTCTAGTGGAACCGTATGTATGGAGAGGAAATATGGGAATTGGAGGAATAAATAAAGGAAAAGTACACAAACCTATTTACTCCATAGAATTTAAAACAAAAATTCAAGGAATAAATTTCATAATGGAAGTACAATGTAAGGACCCAATGATTTATTAATGGAATTACATTCATATAATTATTTATTGTAATATAATCACATTAAATTACATATAGAACACAATAAAAAACATATAAATATTGAACGAGTGAAATAAAATGTTATTTCCTCAAGTTAATGAACATGTACTGATGAAATAGTATCCTGACCTTCCAAGTCAAAATACGACCCTTATGAATAGTAATATAGCCAATGTAATAGTAACCTCACCATTCAAAGCATAAATAGAATTTACAAATGTAATTAGTGACAATATGGTATAATTGTATCTTAGTATATGTAAATATATATTTAAAGAAATATTGATTAAGTGTTGGTATTTTTCTTGGTAATAAATATGTAATTAAAATTTTGTGATTAATTTAATTAATTTTTAGAAAAGTTATTTTCATAAAATGAATTCATAAATTATTATTTTTAGGTTTTATGGTCATATGATAATTATATGAGACCTTAATTTATTTTCCCTATTGATAGAAATGAAGTTTTAATTTTAAAAATTGTATATTTCAACTAAATTATGATTTTAATTAAAAATTAAATGTAATATTTGTTGATTTTTCTTTTAAAAATGGAGTTCATTTTTTATTCTACAAATCTAAAAATGTTTAGGGTTATTTTTTTTCATAAATACATGATTTTTATGAACATAAAAATATGATAATTTAACTAATATATACATTATAAGTTAAATAAACTATTCCTAGAATCATTTCTATTGTAAGAACCTTTTGTTCAAAGTAACATTCAGTATTTAGTATTTTGGTCCCATATATAAAAAATATTCATAGTTTTGAGTTAAAATATTAAAGTAATGATTCAAATGCTCAAAAACACCTTCTCTTCACCACTCTAAATACCCCCCACTTTACCTCCTCTCATAACACCTCTCAATCCTTTTCCCTCGTCCAAATTCTACTCAAATCGCTCCATAATCCCTTATCCCATGTCCCAAATCACATAGTCCCTCAAAAATTCCGAATCCCCTACCCCAAAGATATTCTCAAAGAAGATATATTCCAGAGGTAAATTACCCATTTCATATATTTTATTTTCATTCATGTTTCGTTCTTTCTCTATCATCATATCCTTTCATCGAACTATGATGATAATTATAATTCGTTAAATGTAATATAATTTTGTTATGATAATGTTATATTTCTTCATCATCTCTTATATCCCTTACTTATTTTACTATTTATGTAAACACCATCCAAGATGTGTTAATTTATCACATTCAAGGAATACATGATTTCAATATCTTTTACCATATACAACTCTAGTCATTAAAAAAATTATGATTGAAAAAGACTAAAATATTTTTATTATATAATATTAATGGAATAATAATATTTTTTATATATCATATTAATTTAACAATCAAAATGAGTTCGTTGTGATGAAAACAATGAATTAATAAAAATAGTTATCATTAAAGATGTATATAATTATTCATCTTCACTCCATATAAGAAATTGAATTTTTTGACTATTTAATATATTTTATGACCACAAATTACATAATAATTCAATTATAGACAACCATTCACATCTTACATTTATATCATATCATGTATAAATTTAATCAAATCATGAAAACTGGGGAAACAAACACTACTTATCCCATAAAAATGCAATGAATGAACTTAATAAGGAAATTATATATTTATTACATAAACAATAGCTTCATTAAATAATATATAGTGAATGTAATTAAGTTATACATAACATTATGATCATGTGAAGGATACCATAAAACATAAGGTAAAGGATTATACTGGAACCACCATTTTACCTTCAGGTTTCTTGATCATTCTTTTTACCCAAACAAATTTTCCGATTTTTTTTATGTAAAACTTATGAATTCTTTTTTACATTCATCATTCTCATTTTTGATGTTCTGTTCACCATTTTATTTATGTAATTACATGTTTTATGTGGTTACATCCAAAATACATCCAAATAACAAAACTTGTTTAAGGGAACAACCTAAATTCTTTCCCAATTTCAAATTAACATTATCATATGTTTTGATCCAAATATTTTTTTATAAAATAGAAATTTATTTATGAAAAAGTTCTAGGTTATACTTTGGTTTTATATAAAATGTTATTACTTTTTCTATATTAATTTATCTTAATTGTTTCCTTAAAACTGCACTAAAATGTTTTAATGCTAAAAATTTTTAAATACTCTTTTTACATGTTATCACTTATAAATGAAATAACATACCATGATATAATCTTATATTCCCTTATTAATTCTTATGTATTTTGAAATTAATTTATTTCATGGAACATTGTTTGATATGCCCATTTATTTTACTTTATGAAAGGATTATGATTCTCATTTCGTTTATTGTATACCCTCATTTTTATGTTTGTTTGATTATTTATGATTCATTTTGTGGAAAACATATTGATGAACATGTAAATATGGATAATCATAGATAGTTATACAATTAATTCGGTAACGATGAGTCTCTTGAAATATTATGTACAATGGTCTTGGCATCTATCCTATAAGGGTACTACTACGTGGAAATGTAATAGTTGTTAACCTCGACTTCAGCTCCTCTACGTGCAACAAGTCAGGAGTCATACTAATTTCATGTTTTATATTTATTCCACATGACTATGATTTCATGAATATATGATCCCATGATTATATGTTATTATTATATATTTTTAATTCCTTTTTATTATATTAAATCATGTCTTCTAACCCATGTGATAAAGCTTTATTCTTATGTTTATTCCTACTCTGGGATTTTTAGATCATCCACTCATTATTGTTATCCAAAGGTTATCATATAAAGATATTTGACAACAATGGATGTTACAAATATATTTATGATGATTAAATAAGGAAAAAGTTTATTTAATCACATGTCATCACTTTTTATTACCTTGTCTTCAAAGAAACTTTACATTATGATCATTGGATTGTAATTTGATTATTAATTATTTTTACAACCATGTAATGATAGGGGTAAAAGGTTTGGTCATAACATATCACATCAATTATCAATTATTACATTATATATACTTAATAGTGTTTAAATTATCCTCCCTAAGATTATTTTGGGTAATGTTAATGACTGGTAGTAGAATTATATAGTTATAGGTTGGATTTTCATCACTTCTTGAACATCAAATATGACATGTGGAAATTGATCTATGTAATTTATCATATCTAAAAATTATAGTATATCTTTTGAAATAACACCAAAAAATTGTGATAGTACAATTATAGAAAACATAAAATTGTAAAATTATTTTACCCCATGAATAGAACATCCAATATATATACCTTCATACTAAACTTCCCATTTGACCTTGGGATTATTCCATTATAGAAATTCAAATTAATTATAGATATGGATTAGTTTTCCTTTTATAGATCCATAAAAAATATTCAGGGTATGTAAATAACCCTATATATAGACAATTATCCTCTAATTTTGAAAAATATTAATAAAGGTGATGAATCACCATGGGAATCCTAGACTCAAGAATATATATTATAGAATTAATAGAACTGATATTTATCTCAAATTATTGAGTTCATGGAAAATATAATCATTGACCAAAAGACCTTTATGAGAGTGTATGTTCATGAAATAATGGACTTTTCTTCCCCCTTTAATAGAGGATGATATTTAAATCAATGTTATTAAGGTATAAATTTTCATTATTTGGGCATGTTATCACGAAAGGGATATTTGTGGATCTATAAAGAGAAGTCCCAATTGAAGGATGGACAAGAAAAATATCATTAATCATGTTCCGAACATACCAAGGATTAATTTATTAGTGCCATATATTTATGTGAAAATTATAAATATTTTCAATCCCACTAACATTGTTATCATGGATTAGAGTGTTGTTTATCTGGATATATGATTTTAATGATAATTATAAAGAACAAAAGAGTCTATTAAATATTCTAATAGCCACAATACACATTAGTGTTGAATAAATTTTAATCTATAATGATGCATCCATAAATGGATTGGGTTGTGAATTAATGCATGAATATAATGTGGTACCATATACCTACCACCATTTAATTATCCAAGAGTAAAAATACTTACCATAGGATCTATAATTAACTATAACGATATTAACATTAAATTTTTGAAAAAAAATCTGTACAAGTAAATGGTGACATATATATGGACAAAAAACTAATTCATATATATACACAAATATTAATCAATATGTTCCAATGCAGGTTGTTATATCTAGTCATGGATTATTATAATTTTATCAATTACCATCATGAGAAGGAGAAAATTATAGAACATGAACTATGTGATATGTATTCTACTACACTATCCACAATTACTATTTAATGAAATAAAATAATATTATACATGTGGAGAATACACATAGTAAAAAAACTCCATCATCTGAGACTGGTCATATTAAATTTAAACCATCTTTTCTTATCCATTTCAAAGTGTCCCTAAAAATGATATATATCTATAATGATATGTAGTGTATATTCCAGATTCTAACAAACCATAATAGTGAGTCATATGATTTAAATCCTGGAGATATATCACATAAAATATATTGATGAGGATGAAACATAGTAGTAATGTTCATATATAATTATTTTATATTATTTTTAATATAAAAATGATATATAAATATATGAATAATAAAATTGTGGGATAACATGTTGATTGAGAGTGAAACATTTTTAGGGTTTCATATGAAAAATAGTGTATGGTGACTTTCTTATGTATGATGGTTTATTATAGCCATTTCCAATATCAGTATGGCAGATGGAAAATATAACTATGAATTTTATCATAGGACTTCCTTGGAAATATAAATTAAATGATTTAGCGGTGTGGTATTCAATCACATTCCAATTTCAGTGCATCTCATTCTAACCAATGGATATTTACCACATAACCAAATATATATGATATACATACATGAAGTGGTATATGTACCTAGAGTACCACTCTACTTTAAACATGATTTATATACAAGTTTTATATCAATTATTTTTTATAAACCATCAAACATAAAAACATATATTGAATAAATTCATTACTCCTGATCAAAATCATATGGTTTTTTATTCTATGAGAAAAAATCCATATATTACGTGATATAATAGGATTTTTTTCAATTAAATTCAAAATACGACATGATTAACCCATTACACTAATAAATTTATCATATATTAAATAGTCACATTATTGCAATAAAATATCACCTTATGAGGATCTGTATGGGATGTGGAGTTGGAATATATCTTGATAGAATGATGTTTGCGATAAGTGTATGGGACATTATTATATCAATGAGAAGGTAGAGAAGTTTAAAAACTTTCAATGTCATATGAATTCTGAAAAAGTTGATATAAAATCAATACATTCAATGGTTGAAGAGATATGGAGTTTGAATTTGAAGATTTGATGTTCTATAATATATCATTGTGGAAGAAATTAATGAGGTTATGATTGATTGGAATTCATACACCAAGATACACTATCCCCTATTATTTACAGGATCATATTAATGTTGTGTCTTATAAGATATCACTCCCACCTATCCTCTATCAAGTACATAATGAATTAATTTTATCCCTCTTGAGAAATTACATATAAGAATACTCATAGGTTATATATATAGATGTGTTACATTGGGAGAAAGATCATTTATATGAGGATCAGATTGTCAACATTGTAGATCATATATACAATTTTATTCGAAAAATGACCCCACCCTGTCAAAGTGTTATGGTTGAACCACCTGTTTGAGGAGGAAAATGGGAAAAAGTCCCATTATCTTCTATTGTGTATGAAATAAAAATTTGATTTTGAAATTTCTCAATGGTTGAATTGAAATACCAAAAAATATTAAAATATATAATTTGAATGAATAAAATCATTATTTTTTAATGTATTCATAGAAAACAGAGACGCTTTTTTACTATAAACATATATCCTTTTATAATTAAATATCTTTTTATAATCATTACGATTGATAATATAGTAATTTTATAGTGACCAATAATATTATAACATATTAAAGGCTATGATTAAGACTAATTAACAAAGACGACTGGAGTTATGTCCATGACATGTAGGATCATACACCTTGAAGCCCATTTAGCAAATATTTTAAGGGGTGTGGAATCACCAATTTTTTCCCTTAACCACACCCAATATTGAATTCATCAACTAAAACATATTATAATCATTTTATAATAAATTCATAATATTATATAGATCGTGACCCTGACCATGTTCATTAGACTGGGACAAAAAACAACCATCATCACACAACCTAGCCATAAGTTGTGTGCAAGTGTAATAATAGGTAATGTATCCAGACTCCATTATTATGTATTTTAATGATTTTCTTTTTTTGTAAAAATATATTATATTTTCTAATTTTTGTTTTTACATTAACTATTCAATTGTGTATTAGTTGGTGAAAAATAAATTTTGACACCAAGGTTAAAAAATTGTATTTTGGTTGAATAAACATTATTAAATAAAACACATTTTTTGATAAAATCGTGATTTTTCTAAATATATATTAATCTCGAAATCATTTCATATAAAATTATATTTATTCAAATATAAAAGTGATTATTATTTAATAATGATCATTATAACATTTATAGGTATTGTAATGATGTTCATATTCCAAAATAACCATTTATAATAAATAATGATTTTTTATTTAAAATATTAAATACTAATAATTATAGAATTATATGGATTAAATAAATTTTAATTCTAAAATTTTAATATAAAATTTATCCAATAATAAATTTTTCCTATTCTTCCAGAACAATATATATTTTTTTAAAAATTCAGATATACTATAATCATAATATTTATATAATAGGATCATAATGTCCCAAAATAAATTAATAAGTTATAAAAAATGAATCTATGTGGAAAAGTATTTTTTTCATTAAAATACTTTTTTCTCTATATATTTTTATTAGTTCTATAAATATCTAATTCATCACAAAAAATAAAAATTATATTTTATTGTTTTAAAATCATTTATTTTTATACATGACAAAAATCAATGTCACTAATTTAGTTATCACGTTATTTTAGGTTTCTCACAAAAAAATTTCTAGAAAACATATATAATCTTTTATAAACAATTAAAATAATGGAACAATTTTATTTATTGACAATTTCATCATTTTGATACCACAACTTATGTTTAGAAATTATTAATGATGTATCCTATATTTTTTTTGTGTAAATAAACATCCATAATCCTAATCAAATTTTCTCAAACCCAATTTATCAAATAGTTCCCTAGTATATACCTCTATAATTTTATCCTATGTTGTTTCTAATATCTTATGATGTTCCAACAATGATTTTAGAATCACCCTCTCTTACTATAGGGACTCTCCAATTTTTAAATCAAAGTACCCTTTTTGTATTTAGACTTTTTAATATCAATTTGTTTTGTTTTTAATACATTTTAAATATTATATTGTCGCCTAATTTATTTTATATGAATGATGTATCAATTTTCTAATCCCTTTATAACCTTAACCTAATTAGTTAATATTCCTAGGTCAGAAGATTCTCACATTCACCACTAAATTAAAGATATTAATTTGAATTATGCCATTGAACACAATTATTCATGTGTATATTTTGTTTAAACATTTCATTAATTTCTTTTTGATTTCAATTTCATTAGATTCAACATTTTACTATCATTACTCCCTTTATATACTATTTTGTAGTCCATTTATTTTTCGAAAAGTATCCAATGATTTTTTTGTTCCAAACATTTCTCTATGTAAACCCACCCACATTACACTCAAGGGTATTCAACTCTATGTTATTATAATTTAAATATTTTGGACTCCAATGTATATAACCAAAAGTACTCGATAACAAGATAATATGAAATTAATGAATTAAATATTTTTTATAAAAATAATTGTCTGAAAATGTATGTGAATTATATTAATTTGATGGGTGGGATGTGAATATTTTCACCCAACCATGTATTTATTATTTTTATTTTTCTCCTTAGATAACTATTATTTTGGTTGAAAGGTGATATTAAGAACATTATGTGATGATTTCATACTACATAGGCTTGAATTATTCTTATGTTTCATGTTTTATGTTTCTCCACATTTTAAGGTTGTCTGGTTATTATCATCTTATTTAATTACTCAATGTTTATGTTTATGATTCTCATCCTATTTAAATCACCTTGAATTTTCTATTTACAAACTTGTATTAACATAATAATGTTATTATTTGACTATTATTATATTGTGAATTATAGATCACTTATTTGTTCTGTACATCCCCATTTTTTCCTTTGATGTATTAAAAGATTAATGAATCTTACCAACGTCATGTTGTGTTTTTAAATAATGTCATCATATCCATGTTTTAGATTTATTTTTAGTGTATATAAGTACACATAGAAACTATGATTTATGATATTTTGGAATTGAATTAAGTGTATCATTCTAAAATAAATCATTTTTTATTATTTAATAAAAATAACGTTTTTCATGTAATTAATGGGGATTTTGGTTTCATGCTACTATTCATCTAATAGGCGTAGAGTAAATATGATACATGTCATTCACTAGGTAATAAGTCTATTATATAGCAATTTTTAGGAATAATTTTATTCCTTTACTATTTTTTGGTCTATAATATTCATCATCTCTTGTAATTCACTTCTCCCTATAAGGATTGACCACGTCATGATGGAAACTTGTTTAGAGTCCTAAAAATAATACCACAAATCGAATCATAACCCACATATCATGGTAGACCATATAAAAAATAATAGAATTACATTATTATAAAATATTAAAAATATGAAATAATTTTTTTCATTATAAAATATGATCAATCGAGTTATCATCATAATCATTGAAATATGTATCATAAATGAGTCTCACAAGATTCACCCACACCCAAAAGTGTTGAAAATCAATCTTAGTAATAAAATTATACAAAAAAATAATATATAAAAAGGAAAAATATACATATAAGAGCCCCAAATAGATTGTAAATTCATACCTTGAATATGTTTATGTTGAATTCTATTGTTCATTAATATTTTGTATCCCCAACAGCTTTCCACAACAAAAGAGACCATGTTCGCCTATTAAAGATGCCTAACTCAGTTCTGGTTCATCGAATAACAATTAAAATGCTGATATAATTGATAAGATTCCATTTAATAGTATCATTATAATATTACATTCAACATGAATTCAATGAAAATCCATATATAATAGATTTTAATGAGGTGGATGCCAATTCACTAGATCTTTTCCAATTAAAAATATATCATGAATTCCCCATCTTTTCAAGAAGGTAAACATGGGCCAGGAAACATTATCTCAATTCATCGTCATTATAGCTAGAAAAATGATATTTTATATGACAATAATGAATATGTGAGTCTCAAGATTATTTATATATGTTTAGTTACCATAAATATACTCAATTAATTAGAATTTTAAATATAGTCAAAATTAAATTCATTGACATGTTAAATCCACCATCAATCAAGATAAAAATTAATCATTAATATGTTTTTTAGAATTTGAATTATTATATTTATAATTAATATGTTGGATATATGAATAATTTTAAATGATATAATTTCACATAGAGAAATTCATGCAACTGAGGGTTTCATATCACATACTAATAGTTTAGATCAATAACCTGCTATGATTTGTTATAATCTTGCTTTATATGAGAGGATTTCATTTGAAAATTCTATAGTAGTCTAATATATCGAGAGTCAATCCCATACGAACAATAATGGGACAAATAATATCATAAATTTCCATTTAAGGGGAATTCAGATAAATGTTTTCACAAAGGAATAATTTTCCTAAACCTCCTATCCAAATTGTGTTTTAACATTTTACACATTCTGTGATTCTACACAAGACACACTATTTTATAGACAATGTTCCATTAATGTTTTTTCCTCTAGATCTTACAATAACACTTTAAAGGATAGGATGTATAGTTTTTCAGACCATGATCCATAACTGTGTTCCACCCATTAAACTCTTCCTCTTGTAACCTAGAATTATAATGAATTATAATGAATTATAATGGTTTTTGTAAAATATTATTAAATTGTATACTATTCAAAAGGACACCAAAAACTCCATAAAAAACTCATAAATCCTTACGAGTCACCCAAAGAAATACATTGATAAAAAATATATGATTAAAGGATGAAATTAACATGTAATACACATGAAAAATAAAAGTCCATTATAAAGAAAAAAATAAATTTTAAGACGATTATTCACAAAAATTAATAATCCCCTATAAATTTATTGTAATATGATATAAATTTTCATATACATAACTTTTATTCCATTTTAATAGGTTTATATATAAAATAATTTTATAACTAGAATTAGTATATCATAGTACAATGTAATTGTTTTACTAAATGTATTAAAATGATCTATATAATATTGACTTTAACTATCAAAATATAGTATAGAGTATGAGTTATGGTAATAAATGATAGAAAACATACATTATTTTCAAATGATTACAAATAGAAATAAATTTCATAATGGGGAAAAGATATTTTAAAATAGATTATCAATCACAAACACATATTTGATTAATATTATTCCGGTATAAAGATTATATTAGTAGGTAGACTAGTTCATAATATTAGAGAAGTACCATATTTTTCTAAAATACTTTATATAAAAAAGTAAATTTTGCAAATTTTATTTTTTTCCATTTTCTTATTATATTATTATATTCTCAATACAAAATTTTTACTCTGATTCCACATTTTCTATAATATTCCAGAATCTGAACACCCAAATCCAATGATAAAACTTTTATCCTTAATGTAAAGACTTCATTTACAATATTATTGAACACATATTATCTATCCAAAACATACAATATCATATATAAATATTTGATCATTTACATATGAATGGAAATTATATAATTTGAGTTTTAGATAA
Organism: Viscum album; assembly: GCA_963277665.1. Lineage (NCBI taxonomy): Eukaryota > Viridiplantae > Streptophyta > Magnoliopsida > Santalales > Viscaceae > Viscum > Viscum album. Next base: position 1,369,331,961 of record OY728119.1, read on the forward strand.
CTAGGACATACTCTTACATACTAATACCAATGAAACTAACTTATTATTTTCTCTACAATGGAAATATTTTATTATTTCACTTTATTTCTCCACAAACACCCTCATGAAAACCATATACAAATATTACAGAAATAATTTTTATTTATTACCTTTGCACGATAAACAAGGGATAGGTGGGCTCAAATTCTATTAAGGATAAATATGAAAACTATCAATTTCATATATTCATTGGAAAAAACAAGAGTATCAAGTCCTGAGAACAATTTCAACGTTTATTAACATTTGTAACAAAATTAATACCCATATAAACTTAGATAATTAAAAAATGTCGCATGGAATATAGCTTTAGAAATGAAAGGATTCATAAAAATGACCAATAATTGTCTTGGTGATATTTAATTTAATAAAAGGGATCATTGAAAACACATGAAAAGCCTTGAGAAATCATGTTGGTATCTTTGGTCACGATTTTCATGAACTTTTTTCACATATTTCATAAACAATTAGATCCTAGATGAAATATCAAAAAGAATAATGCAGAGTAAACTACCCCTTCTTTTCATTAATGACAATGAATATTGGAAAATGAATTAGTGGGATATAACAATCTCAACAATCCAATAATTTGTATCTTGATAACCATTATGAATGAGTAATATTTGGATCCTAGTTCATCATAAAAATTATCCATGTATAGAACATTAATATATCACATATAATATTTCATTTCAATCATCAATGTTTTATTAATAAGTGGAATTAGATTTTAACTTGATTTACCCATGGAAAGGAATTTATTTTCTTGAAAACCATGACACAGTTATGGAGAATAGTTGTATGGCATCTATATATAGTATCAACAATGAAATACAGTAATTATCAATCAATGTTTTCATATATGAAAATATGTTTCATGTATTACTAATGAATTTATTGCGGTAAATATCCCATTTTTTATATCAATTATATAAAATTTACAATTCACTAAATATAAGTGAATGAAATCTATTTTAAAAAAGTAAGTGAAACCATTACTGTATTCATAAAATACAATGTTAGTCATCATTGATGGTAAAGTTGAATGTTAAGTATAAGTCATAATAAGGACTATGCACAAATATTTTGTAAAATGTCTCTTTTTTGATTAACTAACATGAATAATTTAATTTCATTAAAATGTTAAACATGTTAAGATTAATTCAATTATTCATTTTTCTATACAAAAAAATCACGAAAAAACCTTAATTTTATAATGATAAAAATGATAAATATTCCCAAAACAAAAAAAACATTCTGTTCCTTAAAAAAATTATTCCAAACATCTTATTACATAGTTATCGGAAAATAAAAGGTAATTTCTGTAATTTCTAGAAATATCCATTGTAAAAAAAGTAATATTGGGTTTACGAATTAAATATTATATAATTCTCCTTATACAATCAAAAAACTAAATCATTTCAATTATAGATGAGGGTATAATATAAACCACAACTAGTACTGTAAATTTAGAATTATAACATCAACAAATGAAATAAATTCAATTATAGCATTAAATATAATAAAAATAATAATATGATAACCAGAAATATCAATGAGATAATATATATTGAACATTATATAATATAGGTGTATACCATATCATGTGTCCTAAAGAAGAAAATTTTGTAGGGAAAACCCTTATATTAATCATAACATTTAATGTTAGAATTAATCAATGATGTGATTTTTTAGTGATATTTAAATCAATATAATATAATTGTTAATATAGATTAAAATTATTTATATATCAATAAACACATAATAATTACAAATAACTGTTACAGAAGAAGTGTTAAAACCAAATAAATTGAAATTGAGTTATGAATTTCATTACCCCAAGTCTCATCATGTGATGTATGTCGTTTAAATTAGGTATAATAAAAATAGATAAAGTATTTACAAGTTTAATAACCACTCTTTTTTTCTAAAATTTTCTAAAAAACATTCATTTCATTTATTTTTATTTCATATTTTAGTAAATAATTATTTAGGTTCAAGTATGGTGTTATGAGGTGGTTAAAGTCATAATTTGAAAATGAATATTGTAGATTGATTGTGGTAAAAAGGATAATTTACCCATAGTTTTTATAATAATATGCCTCACATAATAATAATTATTAAACATTAAATTTAGTTTTAGAGCTTTTCACAAAAATTAGTCATTAAAAACATTATATGATAACTCCAAAGGATGTATACCACTAGTAAACATGAATAAAGTATTTAGTTTTCATTGTATGATAAATAAAGAACTAGGATATCTTATTTACAATATAATAATTATTTTTATATATTTAACACATCGTTATCATTTTATCAAGTAATCCCTTGACCAAATCATGGTTTTCCCCTTCTTTATGATTCAGAGGATACTTATAATGGTGATTTCATAGATTCATACATCATTCACTTATAACTATTTTTTATTCATGATGAATTGTTATTACACGTTTTGTAATTATGTTACACACTATGTAATTGTTTATATGTAATTAATGAAATACAAGATCATGTTATGAAAGGGTTTCACATAATGATGACAACGTAAACAAATATAGTTGTTAAAGTATCAATTATTTTATCTAACATGACATGTTTTTTTTATATATGTATCGTGGGGGTTTCAAGTTGTATAACTAGGTTACATGCCATGTAACAAGCCACATAAATATTTTTATAAAATTTTGTGGCTATTTTTTCAGTTACTTTCCAGTTTATCATGGCTCTCAAAAAATTGTAGTTCCATGGAATTATTTAGACACTCAACCCCTTATAGATCGTTTTGGTCATCTATTGATCTTTATTGACGATGTAGGGAGTCTTTTTGGATGAGTGACCTCTCAATTCTTTTGTTTCTTCTGATCATAGTATCATTGTTTGGTAATTTATTTGGACCCATTATTCTATTTTTAATGATTCTTCTTGGTTTCTTCCTTAATCTATTGTGTGACCTTATTTCAGAGTCTTTTGCTTCTGTTGGTCTTAGTGTGGTGGGCATTCATCCTTGAGGTTTGTATGTTTACTCTCTTCCAATGACCCCTTTTATTCTCAATTGAATAAAAATTGATGTAGATTTTCTTCTAGGCCATCATTGACATTGTTGGATTTAATTTATTTTGGATTCTGTTGCGGGCGTGTATGACATGAGTTTTGAGGTAGGTGGTATTTTCTATAGCATTTTATAATAGATTTTGTAGCAATGTGATTCATATTGAAATTGGAATGATTTTATTTTGTATGTTGGAAAGGGTCTCAATGAAAAATGGGTTATCCCTTATAATTGATACAGGATGAGAAAATAGTTATTCTCAATGCATTGAAATGGAATTTGGGAAATGTGTTGTAATTGGTTTCCTACGAATTGAAAGGAATTGAGAAAAAATGAACATGTGGTACCATCGGTATTTAGGTAGAAGGTTTAGCATGGGGCCTTAATTTTTTTTTTTCTCTGATTATAAAGGAGGGTTTTCTTGTATTTTTTCTCTATTTCCTTATCCTGTTGTTATAGAGGACCATTATTTTCATTTTTGGGGTTTAATCATAGATTATTCCTTTCTTCCTAGGTATATTATTTTATCATAAAAAATATTCAACATGATGGATTGGGGTGTGATTATTTTGTTTCTATGACCTGTATTATTAAATAGTGTTGTAATACATTTGATTGTTTTTTTATTTTATTCCAATATGATTTATCCTTGATATTGATGTTTACGATAATGAAAATTGATTTACAAAATGTTCATTGATGTTGATATACCTGCTCTTGTTTTAGAGATGTTTAGAAAGGGAAATGATTAACAAAATTTCTATAAAACATTGTTACAAAAAATCATTATACATTTTTATTTAAAATTATCATATATGGAGTTTTATATATATACTGGTTATGGAATACCTATGCGGGTTCCTAGAAAGCCTGTTAGCACATACCCTATGCACATCTTCAGTGGTTGGTAGACCTTTGTTTGTCTTCCAGTGGAGGAAAGGAAAAACACACCAGTGAGGTGATGAGGATCATATCATCCAGTTATGTACTCAGTGGTGAGATATTTTAAATCCATCCCTACATTCATTTGGATTAATTGTTTGGTTTTTAGTCTTTTTGTAGTTTAAAATTTATTAATGTTTTTTGGTATATTCATAGTTGTCTATTTCTGCTATTTTCATACAGTTATGGAATATATACTGTGTTGGTCTACCATTGTTGCTTATTGTTTTGTATATAAATATATATTATATATGGTTCTTTAGATTGGGTTAAATTACTCACTCTATCATGTTGTTCAATTCATGGGTTCTGGTCATCAACCCGTAAGGATTGGGAATGCCATTCGAGTTTGTGATTTTATAGGTCGGGTGTTGTCTTTGATGGAAGCCTATATCTGTTCATAAAAATCCTGTATCAGAGGAAATCTATCCTCAGGAGTCCATGACATTGCACATCAGCTTGACTGGAGATAAGATTTTCATGACTTGATAGGTAGGTTGTGATAAGTGATAGTCCAAAACATTTCATAAAGAGACACACATTGTCATGGTATATTGGGATGTGTGCCTCTAGTATTGGTTATTGTTTTTAAAATATCATTTTTATTAAGGTTTTAATAGTTTGCATTGATATGTTTTCAATTATCTACTATTTCTATGGTTTCAGTGTGATTAATATGCCTACGCGATGTCTTCCATGATATCTCCCGAATGACAAAACATATGATCCTCATGGGAATCCACTAATACATTATAATCCCATTAAAACTATCATATTGGATGTTAATGTTATTGATCAAGATTTACCATGAGTTCAGAATTTTGTTTTGCAGGTACATCCATGAGATGGAGGAGAGATTGATCGATCACAGGAGTTCCTACATGAGAAACAACCATTATTTAATGTAATGTATGTACCACAAGATAAATACTACTGAATATATAAGACTGATTGAATCGTTAACTTTCAAGAGACACATGAGACTATTAGGGTATAATGTGAAGCATTCAGACACCCGAGGACCTGAATGCGATGGTGGGATTCAAGGGTCCAGGACAATAGGCTTGTTGACATTCATTGGAACGTTTTCAAAAAAATAATCTTTCACTTGTTTTTTCAAGAGTTTCTGATGATGTAAAAATCTATGGAGTTCCTATCTTTACACAAAGGAGAAAATTTAGCATCAGCATTCATAAATTGTTTTGCAGAGTTTGTCCATTTTTCCCAAACATGGTGAACAAATGACCAGATGAAAGCTTAGATGTACTTGTTGGGTTTGCGACCAGATATAATATTGAAAGTATCTATACATATGAATTTTAACTATCTGGCATCAATATACAGATCTATTATGACATAAATATATATGGGAAGGATGTTTGGATTTTTCACCACTTCTCTTCCATTAGTTGGAAGCATTAGTGGCACACATGGGAAGAAGTGGAAGTTTCAAGATCATCATAAGAGTAGTTTATCTGTGTCATTACAGAGAGCCTCTACTACACTATATGTTATTATGGTTATTGTTCCTATAACATTATATAAGTGTTACATGGGGTAAAACACCACTCATTCATTTCATATTCCTTGGAAGACGTGTAATACATTTGGATACATTGGTCACATACAATGCTTCTGTTAGGAGATGACTATGACTCATTATGTCCAGGGTTTTTTACCTCCAAAGGCTATTATAGTGCAATAAAATTCATCAATTACATCATGGATCCATCCATAGGCATCAAGTGTGATGAATTTTCCTGATGTAGATGAGTGTACAATGGATGTTAATTCAGGTATGGAAATAATGGAGGTACTATCATTATTTTATATTTTGTATAAATCTATTTACAAGATATTGTTTCCACCCACTCATTTATTTATGAGCATTTTTTAATGTTATTAAACATCCAATGGGACATATGTACATTAAAATGGAGTTAAAACCACCACTTAGTATGAGGAATGAGAAAGGGTATAGATAGCCTTATAATTAAGTAACAATTGATGATACAGAGTTGGTCTGTTTTTTTCTCATTCATGATAGGGATCGATTTGACGTCGTCATAAATATGGATTTCCTTGTCACTGATTAAGCTATGGTTGTTTTTAATCATCTATTTGTTTCCTTTATTGTAGTTTATGGGAGAACTATTGTGCTTTTGGGGGAGTGGAAACCATGTTTAGGTCATGTAGGACATTCTGAACCAAAGATCCAAAATGTATTTGTTGCTGATGCATTTGTGCAAGATGATGTTTATTCTGTTGATGATCTTCCCATTATTGATTGAGACTTTCCAGACATTTTCTCACATTATTTCTCAATACATCATCTTGAGGGAGTGGTAGAGTTTACTATTTGTCTTCTTCTAGGTATGCTGAAAATATTAATACCTTATAATCATATGAAACCAGTAGATCTAAAAGATCCAAATATTTAGTTGGATAATCTATTATAAATATTTTTCGTTCCCCCTAGAATTACACATTTGGATGACCCTATGATCTTTTGCAAAAAATAATATAATTCAAATTATTTATGTATGGACTATTAGAATATGAATTGGGTAATAGTAATTAAGAAATAATTCTCACCTCATTTACAGGATCTGTTTGATCATTTATTGGGGGAAACTAGTTTTTAATGAAAGATATTCAAACAGTTTTTCATCAACTCAGAGTTCAAGAGTCTGATATACTGATGATATACACTATAAACAGGTATTTACTTTATGAATATCAAATGATTCTTTTTGTTCTGACTAACACTCCTCCTTTTTTGATATCATTGATGAATCAAATATTCATCAGTATCATGACACTTTTATGATAGTGTTCATGGATGATATTTTGGTTTTTTCAAAATTTGAGCATGAGCACAACCAACATCTGATTTTGGTTCTGAAAATTTTGAGAATCCACTATATTTATGGAAATCATTCAAAATATAGTTTCATGATTCATGGGTTGAA